>JBBGZY010000515.1:4165000-5545143 GCA_037952925.1 Lithobates clamitans
GCTGTCCCGGAATCATGCCTGGTGTCGCTTGCTGTTGATAGCTGATGTGGCTGTCCATGAACTGGCCGCACTGGTGGTTCCTAGCACTTCCGGAAGGCTGGGACGGAGATCATTGATGCATGATACACAGAGACGTCACTTCCGGGTACAGGGTCAGCAGGAGATGCGCGCGTTCAGAGCATGCGTGCTCCTTCCTCAGGCTCTCAGACTAGTCAGAAAGGGGGTGGGGGGGATCAGAGGAGAACATTTCTAATCCCGCAGCACAAGGGGCACATCAAACATAAAGCAAGTACTGCCCCTGTGCTGAACACAGCAAAATTGACCATATCTAAATGTTCATATCTAAAAGGTTCAGTGTGAATGGTACCACTGAAAAAATCATTACATCAGTTTGTGAATGGATCTGGAAGGGTGGCTTTTTTTGTTAAACACCTCATGTCGCATGCTTACAAGTAATTTTATTTAACTGACATGTAAATAAAGTTATAATGGCTGCACATGGATTATTTTAACATTCGGTGCATAATTATCTTGTGTTTCTTCAACAAGTTGCTGCGTATCAGTTTGGCCAGTTGTTATAACAGAGCTAAAAGAGGAAGATGTGTAGCGTACTCTTTTCTTTAGTTTCTTTCCATCTTTGTTAAATCCGACATCTACTCCAACTAATTTCCTTCTCCTGGTAAAAATTATATGGTTTTTCAAACATTTCATCCACAGGAGTTTCGTGAGGCCTTGTCTGAACTGCAAAATAAAAACATATCCTCATCAGTTTTTTCAAACATGATCTGAAAACAAAAAAATAAATAAAACCAGACAGGTTCTATATAAAGTTCACTTTCCAGCAACTGGTAGGCAGATCACCGAATGATTAGCTCCACCTAATCAACCTCCTTTATTTTTTACCACCAGAAAAAGAACCTTCTTAGAGAATGTTAAAGAATAGATGCACTTTAGGACAAAGTGCACTTATCCCTTTTGCTCCTTTCCCCTGACCTTACCTAATGTACCCCCTCCTCCACAGGTGCAGTTACCTCGATCCAATAGCTGTGGCCTTCAGAATTTGTTTACATCCAGCACTGCAAGTCACACTCTCCTGAGCATCACAGCCCCATACATTTCTATAGGGGCTGTCTACCTTCATCTTTGGGCTCTGGACACAGCTTCATAGACGTCTATGAGTCTGTAATTCGCAGGCACAGTCAGGAGAATGAGACTTGCGGCACTGGATGTAAACGAACACTGGAGGCCAAAACTGTTGTAAAGAGGTAAGTATGCATCTGTTGAGGAGGATGGTGAGTTGGGCAAAAAAGGGGCAAAAAAGATAAGTGCACTTTGTCTTAAAATGGTTGTAAAGGCAGAAGGTGTTTTGTCTTAGTGCATTCTATGCATTAGGATAAAAAGCCTTCTGTGTGCAGCAGCACCCCTAATACTTACCTGACCCTTATCTAGATCCAGCGATGTTGCAGCAAGTGTCTCGGCTCCTTATTGGCTGAGACAGCAGTGTGGCACCATTGGCTCCCGCTGCTGTCAAAGTCAGGCAGCCAATGAAAAGAGAAAGGGGTGAGGCCAGGCCACGGCCCCACGTCTGAATGGACACACAGAGCTGTGACTCGGCTTGGGTGTCCCCATAGTAAGCTGCTTGATGTGGGGACACTCAACAGGAGGGAGGGGCCAGGAGCACCGAAGAGGGACCCCGGGAAGAGGAGGATCCGGGATGCTCTGTGCAAAACCATTTCACAGAGCAAGTGTAGCGGGTGTCTGTAGGAAAAATGATCCGCACTCTGGTTGTTGCTCTTAAAATGTCTTAATTTTATTGAATAGCCAGTGGACAAGCGCAGATTAAGTCAGTTGACGCGTTTCAGCCTATAAGGCCTTAGTCATAACCCAGTGGGTGTCTCACTCTAACCCGTGACCCCGCCAAGCTGGCTGCTGCGATCTACACAGGCTTTTCAACCTGAAAGAGGGAGAGAGCTGCCTGTCACGTCTGCATGGGCTTTTTCACCACCCTCCTTCTCCCTGTTTCACTGACTCACTCAATCTATTGTAATGCGAGCTGACTCACACAGAACTGTACACTTTGCAGCTCCCCCTGTGTCCCTATTGGCAGGAGGAAGAAAGGCAATTAAAGGAGCAGATTTATTTGGGCGAAAAAAATCTACGTTTATCTTTCCATTATTTGGCTATGCCAAAAACTCATGGAGGTACGGCCGTCCCAGATCTTATAAGATATTACAAGGCAGTGCACCTTGCTAGGGTACTAGCTTGGTGCAGAGATGAGGGATACAAAGCCTGGATATTGATTTGAACAATCATGTATGGAGATCCCACTCCGATGTCTGCCATGGCTATGGCCAAGAATATTGGGAACCTTAAGACATCATTCCCTAATAGAGGCAACCCTAAGAGTAATTCAACAAAGTCATATGTTTTCAAAATCAGATGGGGAAATTACTCGGCTCTACCCAGTCTTGGGAAACCCGTTATTCCCCCCAGGCTATACAGATAACCGTTTTAAACAAACTCTGAAATGTGGTAAATTCCGATTAGGTGACTTCCTTGAAACATCAAGACTCGAATGGAAATACAGTTGCTGTTTGACCCGCCACTGGATCCGTGGCTGATGCAACAGCTTACCCACTTTCTCAGCTCCCTTGCGCGTGGAGAGCTATCACACCGTTCAAATACACCATTGAAAGACCTGTGTCTGTTAGAAACACCGCCTACCCATGGGGTATCTGAGGTATATAAAATGCTAATAGAGCCCCCTGTGGGCTTTGTTCCAAGATTTCTTCAGAAATGGGAAAGAGATTTAGATATTATATTCTACAAAGAGCAACAAAGTCACATTCTATATTTTGCCCACTATTCCTCAACAGCTAGTTATTACCAAGAGCTATGCTATAAAATCCTTACAAGGTGGTATAAAGTTCCATCATTACTAAAGAAAATATACCCGGAAATGACAAATATTTGCTGGTGCTGTGGAGAATCAGAGAGTAATATGCTTCACATCTTCTGGTCATGTCAGAAGATACTTGACTTTTGGTCCAAAGTGCGAGATACTATAGGACAGTTAACAGATTATGATCTGGGATCTGACCCAGCTAGATACCTTCTTCATCTTTCAGATCTCTCAAAATGTAAATACAGAAACTCGTTGGTTGTTTATCTTTTGGATGCAGCAAAGGCCTGTATCCCGGCCCTATGAAAGCAGGAACAACCCCCCTCGATCTCACTATGGCTTAAAAAAATAGCGGATATATATGCTATGGAAAAAGGTGTCGCAACTTTGCAAGGTAAAGAGGAAAAATTCAACAAAAAATGGAAACAATGGTCCCTCTTTGCATGTACAGGGGAATATGGCTGTGTGCTAGTGGAAAAAGGAGCAGGGGGGACCTTAAGGGGGAAGAGAAGGAGATAATGTAACCAAATTTTTTTTTTTGTAGCCTCCTTTTTTTTTCTTTTTTTTTTTCCCTCTCTCCCCCCCGTTGTTTAATCAATGTTCATATAGTAACCTTATATAAATTTGATGAAAATATAATCCATTTGCGTTAAGATATACCATATTTATTGGCGTATAACATGCGCCGGCGTATAACACGCACCCCAAGTTTAGGAGAGAATTTTAAGCAAAAAAACTTTTAGGAGGGAAGTTTAAGGAAAAGAAACTTACATTAAAATGCCCATCAATGCAGCCTCATCAGTGTTCATTTGCAGCCTTGTTAGTGTCATTGCAGCCTTTTCAGTGTCAGTGCAGCCTTGTCAGTGCAGCTTTGCCCCAGTGCAGCCTTGTCAGTGCAGCTTTGCCCCAATGCAGCCTTGTCAGTGCAGCTTTGCCCCAGTGCAGCCTTGTCAGTGCAGCTTTGCCCCAGTGCAGCCTTGTCAGTGAAGCTTTGCCCCAGTGCAGTCTTGTCAGTGCAGCCTTGCCCCAGGGCAGCCTTGTCAGTGCAGTCTTGTCAGTGCACCTTTGCCCCAGTGCAGCCTTGCCTCAGTGCAGCCTTGTCCCCAGTGCATCCTTGTCCCCAGTGCAGCCTTGTCCCCAGTGTCCATGCCTACCGCCTGCCGCCGCCGCCGACATACACATGCATGTAGTTTTAAATATGGCGCCGCCGAGTTCGGAGGGACTCGGTGCCGGCGGAACTGAACGACCGCCGCCGAGATACACATAGTCGAGTGTATTCGGCTCTTTCCGGCGCCGCTCACAGTCCTGCCCAGTCCCGCCCTATGATGGACATAACACAGGTCCAATGGCGGGACTGGGCGTGACTGTGAGCGGCGCCGGAAAGAGCCAAATACACTCGACTATGTGTATCTCGGCTCTGTGATTTCGGCGGCGCTCGTTCAGCTCCGCCGAGTCCCTCCGAACTCCGCGGCGCCGTATTTAAAACTACTCGCTATGTGAATGTCGGCGGCGATCGCCGCCGATAGCTCACAATTAGCGGGGATCGGCGTATAACATGCACCCACGACTTTCCCCTGATTTTAAGGGGAAAAAAGTGTGTGTTATACGCCGATAAATACGGTACTTTATGGTACACATGCAATTAAAATATGTTTGTTTATATGCATATAAACTGTTGAAAAAATAAAATATAGAATTAAAGAAGCAGTTACAGGAGCCAATCGGAGGGACTTTAACAAGCTGCAGGAAGCAGCTGCAAAGGACTCTGGAGTATGAAGTAATATGAAGTTCCAGCACAGAGCGGCCCCATAGCCTTGTATAGTGACTAAAACTACTAAGACCAGCATTCTCTGTGGGAGGAAAATAAAAGACTCCATTTTAATTCCTGAAGAAATTCTCAGTCACCATGAGGCAGTGAATGAGATCAGACCTGAAGGAGAGATGCTATCTCTCAGATGATCTCCTCGTGCAATTTAGGCCTCCATCGCCAGTCGGGACATCCAGCCTGAGAGAGGGGCATTCCAGGTGCATATCAAGGCGCACCTGCACCGATGGTGAAGCGTTCCAGTGTGAGGTGACTATTCGGGTCACCAGGAAAGCCTGCTGTTCCAGGACGTTCATTTGAGCCTTGACCACAGGATTTGGTGATTTTGCCCATCTGCAGGAAACAGGGATAAGGGATAAGGCTATCTATTTCTGGGACACTGTATACAGACATCGTTGTCCTCTCATCTTGCTGAGGAAGATCCTGTTTGTTTCACTTGATAATCTGGGTCAGTTGTGGTGTTTGGGCCCTGCTATACAGGAGTTTAAGTGCGCCAACGAAAGTGTATAGCTGAAGACAACAAATCTTATCTTTTCTTCAAAAGGACTGAAGCTACTAGTGCCATACGAATCCACACACACACATGTTCAGGGCTCTGCATATGCATTAGGTGTGTGGGACAGTTTAACTAGAAAGTTAAGCTATTACTTGTTGACTTGAATAAAGTGTTAAAAGATGGGCCTGTGGTGTCAGGGGACAGAAGAGAGGCCTGACACAAAGGGAGTCATTCCTCTGTTCTCCTCATGCCTGGACACATAGAGCTAACCTAAGGTAAAGGTAACTAATCCTATTTAAAGTGTCATATTGTGCTTTATTTGCTATTTAAAGTGGTTGTAAACTCACTTTTTGGACTTCTACCTACAGGTAAGCCTAGAATAAGGAAATATCTCCTAAACGTGTGCTGTTTAGGAAATATTTCACTTGTAGTGCGCCGAAAATTCCAATGGCGGGTAAGTGGCACATAATGGGCTAGTATGCGATGCATACTAGCCCATTATGCTTTTCATTTGCAGGCTTTGCAGCGAGCAAAAGAGGGAGTAAAACCCATCAGGGTTTACTTCCTCTTTAAGTGTACCTCTGCTCTTGGGGACATTCTCGGGTTTGGAATCCCTTGAAATCAGCTTGAATATAGGATTGAGAGCTATATTGATCTTAAATCTCAGTTATTGCTCTCTCGTTGATTTCTTGAATATATGCTGTTAACGTCTGTTATTTTTATACAGAAGTTTTGTAGTAAAGACAATTTCTATTGTCATTGTACTTACACTATTGCCAGGTATGCCAGAGGGGGCTGAGGTTGTTACTAGGGTTGAAAGGCAGAGTAAATTACTGAACAAACAAAAGCAGCTCCTTCTGGGGTATTGCTACACAGGTAAGTATAACATGTTTGTTATTTTTAACAAAAAAAACACAAGACTTTACAATTACTTTAAAGTGAACGTATCCCTTAGGGCCCATTCACACTATCCCGTAAGGTAAAACACAGCACTTTACCAAGCAGGCTAGTGTCTGTGTGAGGTCTGGCCATGCAGACCGACAACATGCTCTGATGTAAAAGACAATTCTGCGTATGAAACACACCAATCTGAATCTGGTTAAGCTTAACTGTTAAATTTAATTCAGGGCTTATATAGGTGGTTGATTTACAGCATAAAAATGTTTATAGCCATTTGTCCAGTGTAAATGCATGTATTTATTGTTCTATGTGAATATGGCAACAATCAGAAAATACTGCATTTGGCCACTGGAAAGAAAATATCCAATAATACTTAGCATCAACTAGTGGCTAATTGTTGTCATTTCTATTTAACCTCTTGGCGCCGAGCACACGCAAATATGCGGCCTCCCAGCAGGTGGGCCTTGGCACATAGCGGTCGCATATTTGCGTTCAAAAGTGCAAATACAGCTGTGCCCTGCGCACTCCCAGCACAGTTACAGGCAACTAATGGAAAACTCTTGATCGCAACCAGCAACTTTCCGATCATGTGACCGCCGTGACAGCCAATCACGGTGGTCACATGACCATAAGCCCACCTCCTGGCATTGTAAACCCCATAAAGGGCTCCAAGGGGTTAAAATCAGCGATTTACACTGCACAGTATATAACCTATTTACAATTGTTTTTTGCCCCATTCACATGGAACCAATGTGCATACACTTTAATTGGGTGCATGGCTATGTAAATTGCAGCCTCACTGTGCCCATCAAACGCAGTCACGTGTGCCCATCATACGCAGCCACCTGTGCCCATCATACGCAGCCACTTGTGCCCAGCATATGCAGCCATTGAGCCCATCAAATGCAGCCACTGTGTCCACCGCCTGCCCCCACTCATGGGCTTTGCTGCTCTGGCAGCACCCTCCCCCCGTGTGCGCACAGATCGTGGCTCTGGTAGCACCCCCCGTGCGCGGCTCGCAGCTCTGGTAGCACCCCTCACGCGCGGCTCTGACAGAGCCGAGGGTACTTACCGTAGCACTGCAGCAGCTCCTCTCAGAGCGGCGGCAACCTCCGCTCCAGCGTGTGTCTCCTCTACTCCTCCTCCTAAGTGCCAGGCATCCAATAGGGTTGCCCAGTGCTTTGGCCATTCAGGAAGCAGGTCTGACGCCCTGCCTCCTGATTGGCGGAGAGGAAGGTTAGTGTGGAAATAGCGAAAATTAATTCGCTATTGTCACACAATTGGGTGGGATCACTCTCTGCGCCCTGAGCCCACCCTATTTTTAAGCCTATTAGAGCCTCTGGCTCTAATCAGGTGCTTCAAAAAGTACCACCCCCTCCCACCCCAGCCGTAGGAATCCATCCATTTGGTGTCCTGAAAGGGGCCGGGCGCATTGATGGGGGGGCGGCACCTGTGCGCCCACAGTGCATGGGCCGCCACTGATGTGATCTATGTTTCATAATTAATCTTATGTATTTGACATCCATAGATATGTTCCCCTCTCTCATGTTCTATGACTCTCCCCATCTGACAATAATATCATTACGTTTCTTCCTTTACTAAATTATCCTTTATTATAATGATAAAAAACCCTAATTTTAAGCACTTTCAGCAGACAATTTAGTCACTTACTGGATAAGCAGCTGTCTTTTATTTTATTCCTTGCCTATGTTCCTGTTTAAGCTTGTGCCAAAACCACTGTGTCCCATATTTCCTGTTTCAGGATGGATCCTTTCTCTTGCAGCATCCCATGGAGCCACCCTTACATGCAGGAACTTTGTGCATTTATAGAAACACATAGCCTAATAGCCTAGGAGGCCAGTCAGTCCCCTGCTACTCCCTCCACTTCCATCCTCTCATCTCCAAGTTAAAGCGGTTGTTCCCCCCCCCCCCCCCTAAATAAAAAACCTGTAAGGCAAAGGCATAATGAGTTAGTATACGGTGCATACTAGCTCATTATGAAATACTTCTCTTAAAACAAAGCTCCTACAGGGCAGTCCGGTCACCGCTGAGGGAGCTGACATGTTCCCTTGGCGTTCCTTCTGGGTTCTGTGAGTGGCCGGAGCCGCAATGATGTCACTCCCGCACATGCATGTGGGAGCCCTCCGTTCCGGCACGATACGACGGACCTTTGCCGAACCTTCACTGCGCATGTGCCGCTGATGTCAGCGGCTGCATGAAGGGTGAATATCTCCTAAACCGTACAGGTTTAAGAGATATTCATTTTACCTACAGGTAAGCCTTATTATAGGGTTACCTGTAGGTAAAAATAACCAAGCGGACAATACAACCGCTTTAATAGACTGACTCAAGACTGCACTATCCAATTTTAACTCTTTCCTCTGAAGATCGGATGTTTCAGGGAAGCAGCACTGAGAGCTAAAACTAGCAGCAATGAAAGTTGTAAATTCTAAGTACTGGGGTAAGAATTTTACCAACTAGTTTACTGGGGAATGTTTATTTTATTGTACTCAATGTGTTAAGCTTAAAAACACAAGAATAATACTACTTTAATAGCTCTGGGGACATAGACACATTGTTATGAAAATCCTCACTGACATTAGGGACACTGCCCTGAGGAGCCCCGGGGAGATAAAACTCTGACCTGAAGAGCCACGGGGACAAGGAGGTACTGCTCTGCAAAGCCCAGAAGAAATGAAGACACTTTCCTGGATAGCTCTTGGGACATAGGGTTACTGCCCTAAAGAGCCCTGGGGACATAGTAATTCTGCTCTAAAGTGCCCTGGGGCGATTCAGACACTGTCCTGAAAAGTGATAAAGACACTGTTCTGAAGAGCCTTTGGGATATAGAGACATTGGCCTGAAAAACTCTAGGACACAGGTGTCAAACACAAGGCCCGCGGGCCGAATCTGGCCCTCCAGGCCATTTCATGTGGCCCTCCTACCTCTCCTGCAGCTGCAGGAGAGCTCCAGCCCTCCTCTGGTCCTCCTCCAGACCCTTACTTTCTGCTTTCAAGCAATGCATACAGCTTCTTCCCAGCAGCAGCATAAGGAAAGAGGAGTACACTGTGATAATGATGTAAGGGAGAGTGGAGGACTCCACTTCTGATGGTGGGGTGGCTCTTGATATCTAATGTAAGGGGAGGGGATGCGCTGGACATTTAATCTTACAGATACAACGGCCCTTTTGAGGGCAATCATAATGCTGATGCGGCCCACAATGAAATTGAGTTTGACACCCCTGCTCTAGGGGGCCTGAGACACTGGTCTAAAAAGTCCACTAGAGATCAAGACACCGCTCTGGGGAGAAATGGTTCTGAAGAGCCCAGAGGAGATTGAGACAGCATCTTGAAGAGCCCTGAGAAGATACAAACACTGCTTTTAGGAGCACTAGGAAGACAGACATCTTTTCCCACCCCAATCCCCCAAACAGCTGCCAGTGCTGCTATAGCTGTGGTTAGCTCTTGGGTACAAGGTCTTTCCTCATTTGGTACAAATTAAAGTTTTTTTTAAGTTAGTGATCAGTTGCAGAGATCTCACTGTTCAAATCCTGGAGACATAAAAGATGCTTGGAAATGTTTAGCTCACATTCATCTGCCAAACAAGTGAACTATCTTGATAAGGTAAACCTGACCTTTTTTCAAGACAAAGCAACAGGTTCACTTTAATAATTTCAATGGTCAGAATAAATTAATTTATTTAACTGGCCAAAATAAATAACACCCAAGAGCTTGACGCCTGTAAAAGCGTTAGATACTTTTATAATTGTCAGGCTTTTTTTCAGCAAAAAACGCTGCTGATTTCTAGGAGAGTTAAAAAAAAATCCTGTGTGCATGAGGCCTAAAGCTAGCAAACCTGGACAATGCTTAGCACACTTTGTAGTTTACTGTTTTGACATTTCAATAGGTTGTATGCAGTGGTAATAGTTACAAAGTTTGATACAAGAAGATATGTAAAAAGTAAAAATAAAAATAATGTTGCTTACCTTTTTGCTTGTTAGTATATAGATGATTGCATTTGTTGCAGCACCTGTTTTGACCAAAAAGCAGGGCACAATGGCTGTTGCTGGGGTAATCATGTCACCATGGCCACTCATTGCCAGAAAAGACAGCACTGTGTAAGGCATCCAGCAAAGAAGAAAGGTCGAAATCATCAGAAGACACATTATAGCCACTTTAACTTCATAGTGCAAAAGTCTGAGTACCTGACTTGTTTCAACACTTTGTAACTTTCGAAGCTAAAGATAAAAAAATTAGACACATTTGATTGCAGTTCTACAGTATTTCAATCAGTTTACTATAGCATTCTTCCAATCTGTAAGAGTAACTATACACTATAACCCTTATTTTTTTTTTTAATCAGAATTTTTTTAAAAATTATTTTGTCTTGCACAATACATAATATCAAACATACAGAGTACAGGTATGTGCCCAAGAAAAAGGAGCAGGATACACATGACATTACCATATGCATTAAAAGTGCAAACATACACCATTCTGTATCATCAATATTGAGTCATAATGAATTAACACAACAAACACCTAATGAAAAAGGTAAAGCATTTATAATTAACCCGTGCAGTTTCTATATTTTTTTCTATGTCTCAACTGTGAGTGTAGTTTAATTATCACACCTTGACCTCTAGCAGTATCAGTGCCATTCTGTGTACTTTGTGTTCTCCATGTTTAATAGTTACCACGCGACCCTTTACTTCGTACCTACCCTAGTAGTAACCTGTCTTTGATCAATTGATGAGGGGCTAAACCCGGGACATCTAACCATGCCTGCCACATTGAGTAAAATTTACGTGGAGCTTTTCTGTGCTGATACTTTTCTGTGCTCTAATCAATAATTTATTGACAGTATCCACCCATTGCCCCCTAGTAGGCACTCTAGGAGTGATCCACAATTGGGCAATTAGCTTGCGTGCTACATACAGTAATCTTATGATCGCCATGCGAGTTGATATACTCAGTGATTCATCATCTATTGGTTCTAATAGGCAAATAGCTTGATCCCTTGGTACTGGTGTCATATATACTGTGGATATCGTGTCTAAGACTTCCCTCCAGTATCTGAAAAGTTTAGGGCATTTCCAGATCATGTGGAGGAGATCACCATGGTCACTTTCACATTTCGGGCAGAGGGGAGAGTCCCTGATTCCCCACTTGTGGAGCTGTAAAGGAGTCCTGTATGCTCTATGTAATAGGTATAGAAGAAACAACCTCTGGGATGCTGACACTGATACCATGTGAGCAGTAGAAAGGCACAACTCCCACCTCTTACCCATCAATAGCTCCTATATCTATTTCTCATCCATGTCTACGGGGTTATTGCGTGGATCCCAAATTCTACCTGGATCTCAGCAAACGATTTGAGAGTATTGTCATTGAATAGTTAAGAAATGTATTTCATGCCTGCTTCTTCCCAGCTCTTGAATCCTCTAAGTTTCAGTATTTCTCTGTATTGTCTGTTTCACCACAAGGGTGTATGGGTTAAAAAGCCCTTTATACCCAATAACTTTGTAATGTAGGACCACAATGTGTTCAACAATTTCACAGTGGGGGCCGCAGTGTCTAAATGCATGGAACCTGCCTCCAGCCATGTCAGTGCGGATACGTTCTCACTTACTACATCCAGGAGTCTATGAACAGGGTCAATCAGGTCTACCATTCCCCAGCCCCCCATCTGTTGTAACTGGGACGCAAGGTAATAGGTCCTGGGATGAGGGACCGCAAGCCCCCCTTTATCTTTATTATATTGTAGTGTTGATAATCTAATCCTGGCTATTTTTTTACGCCATATTAATTCTTGGGACTCGATTTTATCAAACCATCTCCGAGGGATCCACACTGGGGAATTATTAAATATGTATAGCAGTTGCGGTGCCCATACCATTTTTATGAGATTTGCTCTTCCGACTACTGATAAAGGTAGCTTACACCAGGCAGTACATTTTACATGAAAGCTGTTGAGGAAGGGTACTATATTAAGAACAATGTATTGAAATGGGTCTGGAGTCACCTGGATGCTTAGATAATGAAATGAATTCACTATCTGCACCGATTCCGCGCAAGCTGGCAGTGGGGTGTCTAGCGACATCAACACCGACTTATCCCAGTTTATAGAGAAGCCAGATAGCTCTCCAAAAGCCTTAATAAGGGTCATAACTGCCTGTAAAGTATCCTGAGTGTCACCTAAACAAAGTAGAGTATCATCAGCATACATGGACACAGTATCTGTGCCCGTGCTCCGCTGGAACCCTATGATACCAGCATCTCCCAGCATTCTTGCTGCTAAGGGTTCCAGAGCCAGGGCGAACAGCAGGGGTGACAAAGGACACCCCTGTCTGGTCCCCCTGAACAATGGAAAGGGTTCTGATAATTCCCCATTGATTCTAATCCTATCAGTGGGCTTGGCATACAGAAGCCGAACCCATTGAATAAAAGTGTCCCCCAGTCCCATATATTGCAGCACCTTCCACAGGTAAGGCCATTTGACACTGTCGAAGGCCTTAGCTGCATCCAGCTAAAAGATCGCTCTGTTGCCAGTGTTGTCTACTGGGATCTGTAGGTTTAGGAAAAGCCTTCTTATATTCTGGCCTGTGTGGATCTTGATTGGTCTCTGTGTACTATTTTGTGAATTACTTTAGCCAATCTATTTGCCAACATCCTGGCCAGCAGTTTAATGTCGGCCATCAACAATGATATGGGTCTATATGAACCAGGTGAGTTTGCGGCTTCAGCAGGACAATGATAATTGCCTCATTCATGGAGTCAGGCAAAGACCCCTCCCTGAACGCCTTGTTGTATACCTTCAATAGTATGGGGAGTAATGTACTTGAATAAGGTTTGTATACTTCAGAGGAAAGGCCATCCACACCTGGCGATTTATTGTTTTGGGATTGGGTTAAGGCAATGGCTAATTCTTCTTCTGTCAGAGGTGCGCTAAGCATATCCCTATCTCCGACTGACAGACTAGGGAGTTCGCATTTCCCCAGGAATTCCTCTATTTCTATTTCAGTGGGTCTCACCTTGGAAGTGTATAGATCAGCATAAAACATCTTGAAGACTTGTATTATATCTGAGGTTGATGTTCTTGAGACACTCTGAGCATCGCAAATGGCCGAGATGAGGGACGAGGACTATTGGGCACGCGCCAGTACTGCTAGCATGTGCCCGGTCGCCTCCCGTTCTTCGAAATGCGCTTGTTGCAGAAAAAAATGTTTATTCTCTGCCAACTGCAATGCCAGTTGTCTAGACATGGATTGTGCCCCCAGCCAAGCCCTTTTTGTGTCCTCTGTAGGATTAGCAGTGTACTTGTCCTCCATCTCAGTGACCATTCCACGCACTGTCGTTTCCCAGGCTTTTGTGTCTGTTTTGATACGATTTATTAACTTAATGAATTGTCCCCTCAGAGAGGCCTTCGCCTTATCCCATACCACCCCCAGTTTAGCTGTTCCAACATTATCCTGCAGGAAGAACTTAAGCAAGTCCCCTATCGGGTCTGGTTCTGGGAACAGCGAGAGCCAAAAAGGGTTAAGTCTTCAAACCGGTTGCCTGACCACATCTGGCAGTGAGATGGATACCCAAAATGAAGAATGGTCAGAAGTGTGTCTATCTGTGTAATCAGAGGCTGTGACCAGTTGCATCATTTTGTCATTGCCTAATCCTAGATCTATCCTGGATAGACCTCCATGCGAGGCCGAATAACATGAATATTTTTTTAAGTCTAGATGCTTGCTCCGCCACAGATCCGTCAGTCCCAGCTCCCCAAGTACTTTGGCGAAGGGTGTGTGTCCCTCTCCACTCTGTGTGACATTAGTGGGAACAGGTAATTTATCTTTAAAATGGTTCAGATTATTATAGTCACCTACTGCCAGTAGGGGGACCTCCGGATATTGTGCCATAAATCTCGCCAAATGCCTGAGTACCTCAGAGGAGTACGGCGGTGGTACATATACACTAGCTAATATACAGGTTAATCCATGAATTGTACATAACAAAAATACATATCTACCACCTGGGTCTATAATTTTCTTAGAGCAATGGAACTGAAGACCCTTACGTATTAATATGTTCACTCCCCTAGAATAAGCAGAATAGGTGGCGTGAAATTGCGTGTCATATATATGAGGGCTCAAGCTAGGGGGCTGGTCTGTGGAGAAGTGAGTCTCCTGCAAGCATACTATACCGGCTTCCATGGATTTAATATGTCTAAGGACCGCCATTCTTTTTACCGGGGTGCCCAGGCCACGAACATTCCATGTTAGAATATTTAATTTAACCACCATAGGGAGATACTGCAATCAATATCAGAAGCCTAATCACTTTCTGGAGGGTTCTAATGATAGAGGTAATAACAGTAGTATAAAGATAGTAAACCCTAATGTGCATGCTATCATTACCAGGTACACATGTGGCGATTCGTACACAGTTCAGCTTCACGGATATCAGATGTTGAGGTACTGGTGGGTCAGAGTGAAGACATGTTATATAACAGTAAACCTTGAGACTGCAGTTGGTTATTACATATAAAGTAACTTGAGGAGCCAACTGTGCTCCCAGCCAAGTTGACTGTGTAACATACTGTCCCCATGCAGCCACTATGGGGGGGGGGGGCAGTGGAAACGCCTGTTAAACTCAGGGGTTAGTTCGTGCAGGGGTTTCACATCTGCTGTGGGTGCAGGGCACCCCACTATGTAGGTGGTAGGCAGTTAATTTTTTCTCCTTCAGTCGCCTTGGCTATAGATGTAAATAACTGAACAGTTAGCCATTAAGAAGGCTTACAAAGAGGATCCAGTGGCCCGAACCTTAGGCCAGCGGCAGTAGTGGGAGTGGCAAATCGAGGCAACTTTCAAACAGCGTGGAAATCATCCCTCATGCTGGAGCGCCATGCTGTGGCCTGTTAGCTTTAAGTGCCCTGTCCTCCCGGTCCAGCCATTGTGCTGCAGATGTAGTGTGGTCGAAAAAGTGGGTTTCCCCGAGTGCGACCACCCGAAGTCGGGCGGGGTACAGCATAGCATATGGCAAATTGAGTTCCCTCAGCCTTTTCTTGACATCAGTGAACTTTGCGTGTTGCTTCTGCAGCTCAGCAGAAAAGTCTGGGAATAAGGATATCTTGGAGTTGTCTATGGCCATCGCACCCCCCATGGTCCTGGCTTTGGATAGGATGGCGTCTCTGTCCTTATAATTAAGCAATTTAAAGAGGAATGCACGGGGGTGGTTGCCTGGTGGTAGCGGTCTAGATGGGACCCTATGCGTCCGTTCAACTGCGAAGAGTGGGGAAAAGGCTTATTTGCCAAAGGTAGCAATCAGCCAGTTTTCAATAAACGTGACAGGGTTTTTACCCTTAGCTCATTCAGGAATGCCTAGGGCACGGACATTATTGCATCTCATGTGGTTTTCTAAATCATCTAAGCGGGCTGCGTGCTGGTCAGTGAGGTGGCAATTATATTGTAGGTCCCTCTGCATGGGGTCTATGTCATCCTCAATTGCGCTCACCCTGCCCTCAATGGCGGCCATGCGTTCTCTCAGTTTCTGCATGTCCTTTCTCACAAATGATATTTCAGCTTTGATCCCTTTCACTTCATTTGCTAACGTAGAGATGGACAAGTTGCAGGCAGTCACCGCAGAGAAGATGTCTCTTAGGGTGGGCTCCGCCCCGTCTGATGGTGGGGAGGTGGATTGGGGCCCAGTGAACAGGTCTCGGGGTGTACTCACTGCGCTCCAGTCCGGGGGCAATCCGTCTGCATCCTCCAGTGGGACTGCATCGTCTGCCTCAGATTGGCCTCCCATAGCTTCACCTGTGTCAGATGGGGAAGGCTGCTGCTCTTTTGAGGCTTTACCTCCAAACAGGAGTCTCTGTGCCGCCTCCTTATACTTCTCCTTGGATGAGCGCTGTGGTAAGGCGCCATCTTGGATGAGATCATCGAGGAGGCCCCGGTTTTCTTTAACCCGTTTTGACATGATTCCCGGCCGGCTGCGGTTCGGTGAGGTATGTCGCTGATGCTGTGAGGCTGTTGCGGTTCCGTATGGGCATGTTTCAGGCTAGGATAAGTGTTTAGTCGGATCAATGCTCGGATTCTTGGCTAAGCAGGAGAGTAGTGCGACCGTCTACATGCACTGCGTAGTCACGCCCCCCCCTATAACCCTTATTTTGATAAAGCCCAACTGCAAGGGATAATTGCTTGTTTATTCTAGGGGAGAGTAAAAGCACTTTTACTTACCTGATCCCTTCTCCCCCAGCAGGAGGTGCTCCCCTATGCTCCGATGGTGGACTGTCCCTCTGCATCACTATATCCCAATACAGGGCTCCAGACCCAGCATCATTTTTGATGATGTCAGGACCTTTAGAGCGTTGGAGTATGCGGGAGATGACACTGCAGGGACTGATCTAGCAGCACAGTGGAGTGGAGAATTTGTAAAATAAATCTTCTTTGCCCTTTAGACCTAAACAAGCAACTAACTCTTGCAGTGTGGGCACGGCCCGACTGCAAAGAAGAGCTTCCATGCTTCCTGGAGCTATGCTTTAAAGTTTAATTCCAGACATATGAAAAACCACCAATTTATACCATTATCAACTAGTGTACATGAATAAGATGCGGTGTTAGCCTCTTTCAAACAGAGCTTAGATTGGGTGAGGGAGTGGCAGCCAATCACTTGGGTTGCAGGACATAGCAGCTCATTAATCTGCTGCTTCTCCTTTACTGTCCATTTACAAGCTAGGGTAAGCAAGAGACCTAATGGCAGTAAAGAAAAGTCAGGTCTCCAGCTTTGCTCTGCTGAGTAAATCTCAGAAATCCCCAAAACTGACAGAGATACAAATCTTTTGCAGGTAAACAGTTACCATTTATTTGATTGGTGTGTTGAACTGTTCTCCTGGAGTTTAACAAGTGGAGGTTGCCATTGAACTTCTTATAAAATGACGTGACAGCGGCGGGAGCCAATGGCGCCGCGCTACTTCCTCAGCCAATGAGGACGGGAGTCCCGGGCAGTCGAGACAATTCTACATCATCGCTGGATCTAGAGGGACCTCAGATAAATATGAGGGGGGCTGCTGCACACATAAGGCTTTTTATCTTAATGCATAGAATGCAATAAGAAAAAAAACCCTTCTGACTTTGCAATCACTTTAAGCTTATAATCAACCAGAACACTCAGATCCTTCTCCACCATTGATTCCTCCACTTGTACTCCCCCTAGTATGTATGATGCATGCATATTCTTAGCCCCTAAGTGCATAACTTTACATTTATCAACATTAAACCTCATTTGCCACATACAGTAATTGCCCAATTAAACAGTACATTGAGGTCGACTTGTAAACTGGAGACATCTTGGAAGGACATTATTCCACTGCATAGCTTGGTGTCATCTGCAAAGACTGAAATGGTACCTTTAATCCCAGCCCCTATATCATTTATAAATATATTAAAAAGTAATAATATACTTTTTATACTTGGGGTACACCACTGATAACCTTAGACCATTCAGAGTAAGAATCATCAACCACCACACTCTGAATTCTGTCTTTTAGCCGATTTTCTATCCATTTACAAACTGATTTTTCCGGGCCTGTAGACTTAAAGGAGTTGTAAAGGCAGAAGGTTTTTTTATCTTATTGCATTCATTGCATTAAGATAAAAAAAATTTCTGTGTGTAGCAGCCCCCCCCCAGCACCCCCTAATTACCTACCTGAGCCCCTTCTCTCTCCAGCGATGTTCACGATCCCCTCAGCCATCCAGGACACTCCTCCTGATTGGCGGAGACAGAGCAGAGGCGCCATTGGCTCCTGCAGCTGTCAATCAAAGTCAGTCAGCCAATAATGGGAGAGAGGGGGCGGGGCCAGGGCCAGGTTTGGGCTCCATGTCTGAATGGATACACAGCTTTGACTAGGCTTGGATGCCCCCTGTAGCAAGCTGCTGGCTGAGAGGCACTCAAAGGAGGGAGGGGCTATGAGCAGTGAAGAGGGACCCATGAAGAGGAGGCTCCAGGCTTCTCTGTGCAAAACCAACTGCATAGAGCAAGTAAGTATAAAATGTTTGTTTATAAAAAAAAAAACAAGCCTTTACAATCACTTTAATTTTACAGATTATCTGTGTGTGGGGAACTGTGTTAGTTGCCTGGCTGCCTCCATCTTTAAAGTTTTCTGATTCACTGAGCCAGAACAGGTATGTAGTCACTAAAGTCAATGTGATGCCAGAACTCCAGATTAGCATTAGAACTAGGCAACAAGCCTTTATGAGGTGAAACGGCAAGATACATATTTATGTCAGTAAAAGTTCACCTTAATCCAAGCACACTACACAAAGTGAAGAATCCAATCATCAGTTTTAAATCATGTTTTATGTAGAGTCACATCAGAATGTTAGTACAGAAGCTTAGTTGTGCCTAAATATCTTTTCAGAAATCCCAGGATCTCCTAAGATTTGGAGTACTCTAATATGCTCATAACTCGTCCCAAAAAGTTATATCCCTCAGTGACAATGATCAATAATTAAATGAAAAAAAAAAACATAAATCCATTGATATGTACTATATGATGAAATGTGGACTACAAATGCAAAGTACAGTGATCCTCCGGTATTTCTATATATCGCATGTCCCTCTAATGCCCAGTGTTACTAACTGACATCATATTTGTGAGCCAAACCAAAGGGATTGTGGGGATAGTAGTCCCTCAGAATGGCAATTGCTCCGCATGACTATACACCTGGACTACATATCCCAGGGATTTTTGCTACCATCAGGGAGATTGCTGAGAGGACCTATAAAAGAAGCCAGAAACCTGTCCCACGCTCTCTTCCTCCTGGGCCTGCTGCGTGATGGACCTCTCCGTGCATGGGGAGAGAGGACGCGGCCTATCATGTGGGGTACAACATTCCAACCCAGATGAGAAGGGCCTAGTACTGCTTGCTGTTTGTAAGACATCCATCCAGGACCACTGCGGTCATCCGAAAACCCATGCTTCGAGCCTCGCACCACGAGATTGTCACAGCGGGTCCACTGCACGAGCGTCGCTCTGGGAGTTGCTGTCCAAAAGGCATTAAATCGGCCTGGTCGTTGGTGAGAGGGCAATTGCCCACTTTTGCAAAATTTTCCTTATTGTTTCACTGGGACACTGTGTACAGACAGCTTTACCTTGGGAATACTTCACTGCACCTATCTTTGAACACTGTACATAGACATCTTTAGCTTCTTCAATTTCAATAAATTCCATTGCTTGTTACTGCACCTTATTGGATATAGTTATTGAGTTCTGACTGTCGGTGAAGACCAGCAGGACTGCAACGGGGACATTGCTGTCATTACTGCTTAAAGGGCCCTCATACAATTTCTAGTAAGCCTGATCTCTCATTAGGATTAAAGGTTAATAGGCCGGCCTGGGTTCCCCCTTTAGAAGTTTGCCAGTATAAATACTTACCCTTTGCTTATCCTTTCAGGTACAAGTAGTATTTTGCTGTACATATGTGTATATAATATACTGTTATCTACAAATTATCTTTACCCTGTTATTGTAGAGGGATTCCTCTACTGAGCTAGGACTGGTACCCAAAGCTCAGCAGATCTATAGCCTCATCTGTGTAACATTATCCTCTTTGAATTGTTCCAGTAAACGTTAATAGACTATAAACGCACTGAGTTGTTTGCCTTATTACTTTAAGGTGGTGCAAAGATGTCTGAACCCAGAGTGTCAGGTGGGTTGGAATGTTCACAAGGTCATGGTGGTGCAGATGAGCAGGTACATCCAAACAGTCCCCAAGGGGGTCGTGCTACATGTATATAGTGAAAATTCATATGATATAAATAATCAAATTCATATTATTATTATTATTATTATTATACATGATTTATATAGCGCCGACAGTTTACGCAGTGCTTTATAGTGCAATTCAATAAAACAAATGATTTGTAAGACCATACACAGTATCTGTGTCCATTTATAACATGCTACAAATGTGACAAGTGAGCAGGCTTTCACTCTTTGTGCTATAAAGTGCTTGTGCTTCATAATCTTCAGGATGAACCCCAGTGGCTCAAAATCACTCATTGGATCAATTTGGTCTCTTATATAAAGATGGTCAAACAAGGCTTGTTATGATGCAGAGTATACAGGGAAGTCCTGGTTCCTTAGATGCAACCACATGACCCCATCAAGGAAAAGCACAGAGAGGAGAGGCTCATAGTGTAAAATTGGATCTTCATTAAAACCAGCAAAGTTAATACAATCCAAATTTACACACAAATAAAGTGCTCAACACAGCACTAGAAACTAACAGCATACAAATATATTGGGCTCTTCACCACCCACACTGTCCTCTGTCAGCGCACATGTCATGTGTGTAGTGACATCACTATATTTTTCCCTGTCTAACGCATTTCATTTCTGGACATCAGAAGGTTCTATAAAAAGCGCCTGGGAGTCCCGCACACCTTCAAAATTTACCATCTTGCCAATACATTAAAGTGGATGTAAACCCAATTCATGAAATTTGAGCTGGGCGTATATATCTGCAGTGTTTTGTTATCTCTGTTCAAAGCCTATGTCCCGTAGCTGTCTCCTGCTCCATTCTTCTGTTAATAGCCTGATAACTTCTGACAAGTTCTCCATCACATATGATAAAAGCAGCTTGAGTTTTGTGTTGGGGAGGATGTTATAAATAGATTAGCACAGAGCTGAACGATTCAACGAACAGAGCTGAAAGTCTCTACCTATGAGGAGAAGGGGGTGTGTGCCTTTTCTCCAATCAGCTGTCTTGGCTGTATGTCCAGGCTTTACTGCAGTGTTGAACAGGAACAGAAAATCTCCTATCACAATCTGAACAGTATATAAAGCTGAAGACAGCAGATATACATGTAAAACTTATGTAGGAGGATTTGTTTCATCCCTGTGTATCATCTAAGGCTGTTCACTTCACTGGGTATATGCATGGATTTACATCCACTTAAAAGATTAAGTTCACCTTTGGGAACATGTTACATGTTGCACTCTAAAAATGGGTGCAACATGTAACATGTTCCCTCTCCTGCAGCTGCTCCCCGATCCCCTCCCCATTGTGGTAGCAGGCTGGGGAGCTTCTCCCCGCACCCGCTGTCACTATTTGACAGCTCCATCCACACAGCTGCGTCATTCATTCACAGATTTATACAAGTAATGACAGCCATTGCCGCTGACAGCTTGTAGTTCTCAATGAACTACCAGGGTACTGTTAAGTGCTATACGTAGTTCATTAAGTATCCCTGTCATTGTGATACTGCCTGCCTGTACGAGGTACTAGCAGACAGTTTATAATGACAGTCTGCAGGAGCCCTGCATAGCACCCATGATCTGCTGATCGTGGATGCAATGTTTTTCAGGCTCCTACAAAAAGAAAATAGTAAATGCACATTTTTCTACCTGCATTTATTTTTTTTTAAAGTTGAACATATCCTTTAAGGTGCCAGCCCATAATCAAAGCAATATTTTGATCACTGCCAAATGAGGTGCTCAGATTTAAAACTAAAACAATTTGAATGTACTCACAAATAAAGTTGTCAATTCAGCATTAGAAACTGACAGCGTACAAGTGTATTGGCTGTTGCACCACTCACACTTCCCGTGTCCTCTTTCATTGCATGCACCTGCCCCACAAATGCATGGTAACATCACAGTAGATTTCCCTGCCCAATGTGTTTCATCTTCAGATGTCCAAGGGTTCTATAAAAAGCACCTTGTAGTTCCACATACTGTACCTTTAAAATATACCATTTTGCCATCACATTGAGGCACCAGTCCATAACCAAGAGAATAGTTTTGTATACATCACCATCAAATAGTCAAAGACAGTTTACTAAAGGATAAATGCAATATAATAATCCAAATTTAATAACAATTTTGATATCCAAAAACAATCAAAATTTATTCAAAAACCCATTCCCAAAACAAAGTAATAATGTCACTGGCACTAGCCTGTCTGCAATGCATACACACACACACACACACACACACTATTGATAGTCTAAATCCTCTATTTCATAACCCAGATATTCATAAAAATTCCATCATGTTTCTATTTGCAACATCCTAGTTTGAAGTGGTGGTTGTCCCTCAAACAAGCTAAACATATAAACATATTTATATTATTACAGGCTTATCATATCATAAATCTTCTCCACTCTATAGGGTATCCAAAGACAGATCACATTAAAGGTGTATGTTACTGCTAAAATAAAATCCTTATATGATATTTATGACATCGCTAAATATATTCCCATATGTGCAACAGTAGTGTGACTAAAGCTTTGCCATCAAGGAAGCCCATTTGATTGATATTAATGCTGATACCAGCTGATAATATCCATAATCAGGTATATTAAGCTCACTTAGAAAATCCCAAATGATGTATCCATCACATTATTGAGAATACTTATTTTTGCAGTTTAAGGATATTGCTTAGTCCATCCTATATGGACTGAGCAGCTTAACTGGGAGAACTTTTATGTGGAATATGTTTCTCATGATGGACATGCAGATAGCAAACTGTTTACTGGTGTGTCTATCAATCACTTGGCTTCAGTAACTGTGACACAAGATGGATTGAGCAATATCCTTAAGCTGCATATATGTGTACTAGCCCCCTAACCTATTTTAAGCTAACCCCACCACCCTCAGATGCCTACTTACCTATTTCCAAAGGTGGCTAGGTGTTTACACCTGTGTGCAAAAAACAACGTTGTGAGGTTTACCAAGACATTATTACAATTATTCCTTTGTAAACACGGGCTATTCTGTTCCAAATGCCACTTTATGCTTTGACATACCTCCTTGGACCCAGTCTGTCTGGACAGTATGGTCACCTGCTGACTTGGCCCCATACACAGACAGCTTACCTCTTCAATAAGACACAGAAGTCAAATCCAATGCAACTTTACTTCAGCTACCGGTAATTGCAGTACAGGGGATGTGTTTACAGTCTTTTGAGATGTAAGAACACAATGTCTTTCATAAGCCCTGTCTCTGTGAATACCTAACACTGACTGAGCGAACATGGAGGAAGTTGGGCAGGATCTAGCTAAGACTAACTGAGTAGCCCTAAACAGGTGGGAAGGACAGAGGAAGATACCAAAATCACATTAGTAAACAATATGTAAAATGCAGTGGCCCAAAACTAGCACTAGATGTGAGCATACTGCAAAAAATGATAATCCCTATACAGTTCAATACAAGACATAAAAATTAAAGTGTTGCAGAACATGGGCTGTGAGCAAACGAAGCAGACAAATTCACAAGGGTATATTTAAGATGAATACTAGAATAAGGGTCTACTTAAAATGAAAAAAAATCAGTTCATTTTTGGAATCACAGTTTTTACATCTAAAAGAGTTACTTATTAAAAGTCTTTATTTTTAATGACTGTATTTTTTGAATGAATTATTATTGCATCACAACATCAATTGTCTTCCTTTTCAATTGTAAAACATGCAAATCATGACCCTATAGTAGCAGTGTAACCCATAGGTGAGCTCTTTGATCTTTTCATTAAAGTGGTTGTATACCCATTCTGATGACTTTTATTTAAATTGACAATTGCATGTTTCTAAACTAGTTGCACTATATGAATGTCCTCCCTCTTGCTTGACTTGCGTGTATTCTGTATATTTCTCGCTAATGACGTCACACGCACATGCACCATATAACCTATTTTTCCAGGAAAAAATGCAGGGTCTATGCCGGGGCTGCGTCATTTCCTAGTGTCGACGTCAGCACCGACATCCCACGATACTTGCTTATAGTTTTTCCCTATTGTAAAGAGGCTTGGATATCGCTATTACTGCGCATGCGCGGGATTATGGAGAGGAAAGGCTACTGCGGGCGGAAGTCAATTAGAAACCAGATGCGGAAAACCACAATTACTACTTCTAATATAAATGAAAAATGACAGTTATGCCCCGTACACACGATAGGATTTTCCGACGGAAAATGTTTGATGAGAGCTTGTTGTCGGAAATTCCGACCATGTGTAGGCTCCATGAGACATTTTCCATCGGGATTTCTGACACACAAAATTTGAGATCTGGATCTCAAATTTTCCGACAACAAAATCCGCTGTAAATTCCGATCGTGTGTACACAATTCCGACGCACAAAGTTCCACGCATGCTCCGAATCAAGCAGAAGAGCCGCACTGGTTATTGAACTTCATTTTTCTCGGCTCGCCGTAGGTGTCTTACGTCACCACGTTCTTGATGTTCTGAATTTCCAACAACATTTGTCTGACTGTGTGTATGCAAGACAAGTTTGAGCCAACATCCTTTGGAAAAAATCCAATGGGTTTTGTTGTCGGAAAATCCTATCGTGTGTACAAGGTATTAGAATGATTTTTGGGCATACTCTTGGTGCCCATTTTATTGTTAAGAGTTTACTACCGCTTTAAGAAGATACATTTTCAGTCATCAGGTGTTCCCATCGATACACATCCACACACAATACACTTGTTTTGTGATTGTGTAGATTTTGTTAAGATCCTATGACAACTTATACCCCTGTATGGATACCTTAGATGTATTTGGCCAGTAGCCCATTGTGTCCTTGTGGAAATGTAACAAGCTCTGGCAGAAGTCAAACAGCCCCATGCTTTCACACATTAATTTTTTTGGTTACAATGTTGTGTATAAATATTATAGGCATTACTCACCATTCTGATTGAGTATAATATGTAGCCATAGCAATAAATCATGATGCTCAATGGGGCAACAAAACAAGCTAGCGATGAGAGGAGAATAAAAGAGGACTGGCTCGTCTCTGTTGATACCCGATCCAAAGAGCAATCCAGTCCATGGGGTTCTAGAATATATCTGTTCCATTCCATTAATGGTAATGTACTCCAGGCCATGGAACACAGCCAGATAAAAGTAATAGCTTTCCATGACCATGGGAAATCAACAACTTTGTCAAATACCACTCGGACATATCGTTCGTATGCCACAACAGTAAGTGTAAAGACTGACACGCAACCTGTGAAACAAAAGGTAAAGTGTGAGCTTCTGACAAATATGGACAGAAGTTAGAGCTGAACTGACCAATATACTCAATATACATTTTATAAGATCAGTTTTTTTTAGCAAGTAGGTCTTATTCTCTGCATTGAGTGTTTGTGTTCATATCCAGGTCTGCATGGAGTGTGTTTTTTTCCCCCATGTTTGGATGACCATGCTCTAGGTCCCTGGTGGCCACATGCAGCCCTTTGATTCTTGTTGTGTGGCAGTCTGTAGTTGGAGCATTGGTTTGTAAAGGGGTCTCCAATTTATTTACCTCAATTTTAGTCTCATCTAACCACCGCACTTTCTCCCAATCCTTCTCTGAATCAAAATTGAGCTCTTTGGCATTAACTCAACTCATCGTGTTTGGAGGAAGAAAAATGCTGACTATGACCTTAAGAACACCAACCCTACAGTCAAGCACAGAGATGGAAACATTATGCTTTGGGGCTGCTTCTCTGCTAAAGGTACTTTGCTGCATTGAGGGGCCAATGGACGGAGCCATGTATTGTAAAATCTTGGATGAGAACCTTCTTCCCTCAGCCAGAACACTGAAGATGGGTCGTGGATGGGTCTTCCAGCATGACAATGACCCAAAACATACCGCCAAGACAACAAAGGAGTGGCTCAAGAAGAAGCACATTAAGGTCATGGAGTGGCCTAGCCAGTCTCCAGACCTTAATCCTATAAAAAATGTATGGAGGGAGCATAAACTTCGGGTTACCAAGAGACAGCCAAAAAACCTTAAGGATTTAGAGATGATCTGTAAGGAAGAGTGGACCAAAATCCCTCCTGAGATGTGTGCAAACCTGGTAACCAACTACAAGAAACGCCTCTGTGCTTGCTAACAAGGGATTCTCCACCAAGTACTAAGTCATGTTTTGCTTGGGGGTCAAATACTTATTTTACTCACTGAACTGCAACTTATAACATTTGTGTCATGAGTTTTTTCCGGATTTTTGGATGATATTCTGTCTCTATCATTTAAAATACACCTATGATAAAAATTATAGACCCTTCTTTTCTTTGTAAGTGGGCAAACATACAAAATCTGCAGGGGATTAAATAATTATTTTCCCCACTGTAGGTATTACATACAACCACTAAATTAAAGAACAATTTAATAGTAAACCCTCACCTTGTAAAAAAAAACATTAAGTTTAGAATAGAAATGAAAGACAAAACATGTGTGTATAGATATAAAGAACATTATTAAACCCTTTTTTTCACCTTTTTATAAGTGATCACATACCCTCTGTTCTCAGCTGCATAAATGCTAGGGGAGGAAAAACAGCAGTACACTGATCTTCCTAGTGAATAGCTGTGCAGAGGGGGCAACAGAAGTCATTGGAGGAGAGCAGGCTGAGTACCAGCACAGCCAGAAAACTGTCCACGCTGTACTTTAATGCCTAGTTTGGTCAGTTTTTAATAGGAAAGCAGAGGGACTCACAGGAACACAAAGGAAGCAATGCAAAGAGAACAGGATACTTTTTCATACAAGTACATGCTATAGCAGGCAAATATCAGGAATAAGAAATATTGGGTTTGCATATTCCTTAATATACTACATCATGTGATACTTGTCAGAATACAGTAAAAATGATCTTACTCACCCAATAGATTTTCACACAATCCAACAAAAACGCATACCTCTTTATCCCAGATCCACTGCCGCCTTACACATGATGCAAAAATAAAACTGACCCCAAAAAGTGAGAACACAAAGTCACTGAAGCTGAGATTCACCAAGAGAAGATTTGTTGGAGTCCTTAATGTTTTGAATCTGCAATACAGAATCAGCACTAGTGAATTAGTACACAACCCCAAAACTCCGATTAAAGCCACCAACAGAGCCAGAAAATCATAGGTGTCTTGGCTAAAAAGCTTTTCATTGTCAACTTGTGAGTACACCTTACTGACATTCCTGATTGCATGAAACATGGCTTTAGTTAGCTGTACATCAACTGGATTATAAAGCAGTGACAGCCCTTGGTTAATACATTCTTCTTTTTAGTAAATCCATATTAAGATGTGTCCAGCTTTGCGTGAATTAAGAGGATTGGTCCATAGTAATAATGAATTAAAATCACTTAGACTATACTGTAATAGGAAAAAATAATTAGTACCAAACTACCCTGTAAACAAGACTGGGTTTTGGGACATGGAGCATAGTTCATGGCTACTTTTTCATTCTTTAAGTAGATCTATGGGCAAAATAAAAAGTGACATACTGTACTGTATATGATGCAATCTGTTGCTAGCATTTACACACAGGTTTCTTTTTTTCTGAATATTACATGAAACATAGTTTTATTGCCTGTTGATTTTTATTTTGATATGTTTCACTTCCTTTAATAGGGTGACAACCCTGCTTGTTCTGTAAAATGGTGCAGCAGCGTTGTCAGCCTGTAGGTAGGGTAGTCTTAGATGGACAGGTAGTTTTAAATGGACTTCAAGTAAAAGAAAAACAAATTAAAGCCTAACTTCAGCTAAGGATTTACAGCAAAATATTTTTTTTCTTTCTGAAAAAAGTTTTAAATTGAATTAAAGCTGTTCATTGTAAGCACCCCTGTCAGTGTAAAAGGGTTTGCCCCCAAATGAGTTAGTGATACTAAAGTCTCTTTTTTGTTAAAAATAACAACCTTGCTATACTTACTCTGTGCAGTGGATTTGCACAGAGCAGCCCGGATCCTCCTCTTCTCAGGTCCCTCTTTGGCTCTCCTGGCCCATCCCTCCCGTTGAGTGCCCCCACAGCAAGAAGCTTGCTATGGGGGCACCCGAGTTGAGCTGCAGCTCCCTGTGTCCATGCAGACACGGAGCCGTGGCCTGGCCCCACCTCACTCATTGGCTCACTGACTTTGACAGCAGCAGGAGCCAATGGCGCCACGCTGCCTTCTCAGCCAATGAGGAGGGAGAGTCCCGGGCAGCCAAGACACTCCTGCAACATCGCTGGATCGAGATGAGCTCAAGTATTAGGGGGCTGAGGCACACAGAAGGTTTTTTATCCTTCCTAATGCATAGAATGCATTAAGATTAAAAAACCTTCTGACTTTACAACCACTTTAAGCTTACTGACTGACTACACTAAAATTTCACCTGAAAAAATATCAAGCTTATAAATTTCATATATATATATATATGTATATATACACACACACTCGCGGTATATACACAATATACACACACTATATTGTCAAAATTATTGGAATGCCTGTCTTTACACACACATGAAATTTAATGGCATCCTAGTCTTAGTACGTAGGGTTCAATATTGATGTAGCAGAATCTCTTACATCTTCCAGTCTAATGAAAACCTTTGAGGCCACAAACCGCTAACATCCATCAATATGTGGTGAGTTGTGAGGTATAGTGGGTGCAAAAATGTTGAAAGTCATTGGACGCCAGACACTTCTTGGATGCAAAAGAGGTTTTATTTCTTTTAACAGTCCTTTTTATATTTTGCAAGGGAAAGAGGGTTAGGGACAGGACACCCTTAAGTAGTTGCGATTTCAATAGACAGACTCCAGGACTTCAATAGGAAGACAGCCGTGCAGGAAAAGGCCCCAGCAAGGTACCACTTCTGCACGTGCAGGTTTGCTGTCTCCTATGGCAACAGTATCTAACACAAAGTTCCTAACACAAAGTTCAACAGTTCTCTCAGCTTCACTACAATGTCCACTTGTAGCTCTTTAGCCCCTTGAGCTCCTGTTCTCTCACTGGACTCTCTGATTCACTGACTCTGAATCCCGTGAGCCCTGCAAGGCTTTTGCGGTGGTATCACCCTCAAGCGTCACCCACGCTTCCCTGCTGGGTCCCTAGCTTGGCACTCTAGATACCTTTCAAGCTTCTCCCCTGCTAACCAGCTCGGTCCCTGGCTTGACACACATGGCTGCTCTGCAAGCGTCACCCCTGCTGGTTGGGTCCCTGACTTGATCTCCGCCTGAAGTTTCCCGATTCTCCACCGTGCCCTTTCGTGAGAATATGGTTCCGGTGCTTGGTTCAGTTACTCACTGTGGTCCCTAGGAAAGGCGGTTGGTCCCTTTGTGGCGACAGCTTCCCTTCCACCTCTGACCACTGACAGGTTCTACGGCCGGCAGAACCATCACTTTTGATTGGACTGCAAGCCGCAGTCCCAACCCTGCGCTGCCCTCTTACTTCTGGATAGGCCCTCTCACAGCCTGGCAGCCAGGTGCCCCCGGAAGAGGTCCAATCTCCAGCCTAGCAGCCTGGGGCAGACAACACACGTCCACCCAGACGGCAGTCCAGGTGGCACAGAACATAGATCACCTGACCTCACCCGAACATATAGGATCTCCCGGGAGGTCAAGAATTTCAAGAAAACCCCTGCCCATTGGCTGAGATACCCCATACACCCATAACCTGACCTTGGGTTGCCCTTCTCATATCTAGTACCACCTAGTGGTAGAAGAGAAACGTGCAACAAGGCCAAACTTAGGGAGAAATCAATAGATTTCTATCAATTAGCTGCAGTAAGCTACTCCTGACAAGGAATTTGGTGAGGAGCTCCCTGACTAAACCCCAGGGCGCTACTTTGAGTTGGCCCTCTCTTTGCAGTTATAACAGCTTCAACTCTTCTGGGAAGGCTGTCCACAAGGTTTAGGAGTGTGTCTATGGGAATGTTTGACCATTCTTCCATAAGCGCATTTGTGAGGTCAGGCACTGATGTTGGATGAGAAGGTTTACCTCACAGTCTCTGCTCTAATTCATCCCTAATCTATCGGGTTGAGGTCAGAACTTTGTGCAAGCTTGTCAAGTTCCTCCACCCAAACTCGCTCGTCCATATCTTAATGGACCTTGTTTGTGCACTGGTGCGCAGTCATGTTGAAACAGTAAGGGGCCATCCCCAAACCGTTCCCACAAAGTATGGATAGTAAAATTTACATCGTTTTTCACCGCTGTGTGGGCGTGCACAATTTAAAAGTGTGACATGTTTGGTATCTATTTACTCTATTTACTGGCATCTGTTTACTGACATCTTATTTTATATTTTACAAAAAAAATGGGTTAAGTATTGCCCTAAAATTTAAAAAAGTGTATTTTTTCCCAAAAACTGTGTTTGAAAAACCACTGCGCAAACATCGTGAGACATAAAAAATTACAAAACACACCCATTTATTCTCTAGGACCTCTGCTTTAAAAAATATTCAATATTTGGGGTTTCTAACTAATTTTCTAGCAAAAAAAATGATTTTCACATGTAAACAAAAAGTGCCAGAAAATGCCTGGTCTTCAAGTGATTAAACGTACATCAGGCTTAGGCCGTATTCAGACTGTCTGTGTTCAGGGCCGCTCACCCACACCCACACGCCTGTCAAATTTGGCCAAGCAGCTGTGTCTGTGTAGCTGCAGGGTTCCCATAGACTCGAATGGGCTATCTACACGCAGCCCATTCACAGACGCATGGTCCATTTATGGCCTACAGGTCTCAGTGCTTGTGTGAATGAAGCCTTATTCTACAGTGTGTGTGGTACATGGATGGTCTCTGATTACTAATGTACAGCTAGCCCAACTCATCCTGCTTAGTTTGACAATATCATAATTAATATTGTGCCGTGTTCTCATCTCCTGTATTATCCCTCTGACCCAAGTACATTAAATACTTTGGGATGTCGTTTTTTGTGCAATGCAAATCTGGCTCCCTGTATTGATGTTGCCAATAAAGATGGGCCCGATGTTGAAGTCAAACGTTGAACAAACAAACAAATGGGGCGCTCGCGGGAAGTTCGCCTGCTGCGGAGCGCCCCATAATGCACTGCGATCTCGCAGATTGCCGCTGATTGGCCAAAGCAAGCACCTGTATGCTTTGGCCAATCACAGCACAATGTACTGTGAGATCTATGATTGGCCAAAGGCAGGGTGCTGTTGGCCAATCATGGCTCAGGGGCTAAGTCCACGCCCCCACACTATATAAGGCTGCTTACATGACAGCCATGCATAGTGTGTGTTAGTGGAGATTAGGCAGGTAGTTGGTGCATTGTGCGTTCAGTCAGTTTAGTGCAGTTAGTGCAGTGTATATAATGCAGTGTATATAATACAGTGTAGTGCAGTGTATAAAATACAGTGTAGTGCAGAGTATATAATACAGTGTAGTGCAGTGTATATAATAGTGTGCGGAGTATATAGCACAGTGTAGTGCAGTGTATATAATACAATACAGTGCAGTGCAGTGTATATAATAGTGTAGTGCAGAGTATATAACACAGTGTAGTGCAGTGTATATAATACTGTGTAGTGCAGTGCATATAACACAGTGTAGTGCAGTGTATATAATACAGTGTAATGCAGTGTTTATGTAGTGCAGTGTATATAATACAGTGTAGTACAGAGTATATAACACAGTGTAGTGCAGTGTATATAATACTGTGTAGTGCAGAGTATATAACACAGTGTAGTGCAGTGTATATAATACAGTGTAATGCAGTGTTTATGTAGTGCAGTGTATATAATACAGTGTAGTACAGAGTATATAACACAGTGTAGTGCAGAGTATATAATGCAGTGTAGTGCAGTGTATATAACACAGTGTAGTGCAGAGTATATAACACAGTGTAGTGCAGAGTATATAATACAGTGTAGTGCAGTGTATCTAATACAGTGTAGTGCAGTGTATATAACACAGTGTAGTGCAGTGTGTATAACACAGTGTAGTGTGAATAACGCAGTGTTGTGGTGCTAATGAAGTGTTGGCATGTACACCACTGATCCCATTTTTTTTAAATCTTCAATAAACCCCCCCAAAAAACAATTAAAAACAATAATAAAACGGTTTATAGTGCACCAAGCACAAAAGTATTGCACCAAAGCAATGTATTTCCATCCCACAATCTATAATAAAAAGTTATAAAAATCCCCCCCCAAAAATAAAAAACAATAATAAAATGGTTTATAGTACACCAAGCACAAAAGTATTGCACCCAAGCACCATATTTCCATTCCACACCCTATAATAAAAAGTTATAAAAATCCCCCAAAAGAATCCTCATCATGTCCGAAAGGCCAACAAGGAGAGGCAGATGCTCACAGACCACTAAAAAAGAGCAAGCAGCCTCTGTGTCTACAGTGAAAAGTGGTGGTCGCGTGCATGGTGCATCCTATGCAGGTGGGGCATGCTTCTCCTTTTTTTTCCGGTGCTGGTTGTGTTATTGATCCACAACATGCAGAACAGGTGCAATCTTTCTGCACCTGTTTGACAGGTGCAGTTAATTTCATTTTTTCCCCTCATTTTTAACAGCAGGGACCGTTCCTGCACCCAGCAAGAGTAACTGTGAGGGGTTACAGTGTTCAGGCACCACTAGGGATGGGCCGAGTATAAGTTTGGTCTGAACATCGCCCATTAAGGTACTCGCCTAACACAGTCAATGGGTTGTTAAGGCTTCCCCGCTGAGAGCTAAATTTAACAAAATAATTGTGAAGAAAAGGAATGTAAATTAAAAAAAAAATGGGGAAAAAACGGCATGGGGGGACCCTTTGGGTCTGGTATGGATTTTAAGCACCTCCCTACCAGCGCATTGTAAAATGACACCAGCAGGAACACTCCCTCCCTCCTGCAGCCCATCAAAGTACCCGAGTGCCTGTTTCCAGCCTATTAGATTACCCGAGTACCTATCTGCAACCCATCAGAGTACCCGAGTACCTATCTGCAGCCCATACCTCATAGAAATGGGGTGTTTTTTTTCCAAAATGGGGTAATTTTGTGGGTAAATCCACTGTCCTGGTGCTCCAGGACCTTCAAAAGTGTGATAGGTAGGAATGAATTTAGATGTGTAATTTATGCTCCTAGAACGCCTGATGGTGCTCCCTGCATGTTGGGCCTCTGTATGTGGCCAGGCTGGTAAAAAGTCTCACACATGTAGTATCGCCATACTCAGGAGGAGTAGGAGAATCTATTTTGGGGTGTAATTGGAAGTATGCATATGCTGTGTGTGTGTGTGAGAAATTATTTGTTAATATGACAAATTTGTGTAAAAAAAAATTGTTTTATTTACCCAATAATTGTGAGAAAAAATTACAACTTAAAAAAACTCCCAATGCCCCTTACTAAATACCTTGGACTGTCTACTTTACAAAAAAGGGGTCATTTGGGGGGTATTTATACCGTTCTGACATTTCAAAGCCTTAAGAAATGAGATAGGCCGTCAGTACATTAGGTGTGATCAATTTTTTATGATTTGCACCATAGCTTGTAGATTCTATAACTTTCACACAGACTAAATAATATTCACGTTTAAATTTATGAACAAAAATTACTTATTTGCAATTTTTTTTTATAGAAACTAAAAAAAGTATTATTTTTTAAAATTTTTTGCTCTTTTTTTACTTATATCGCAAAAAAAAAAAAAAAAAAGATTAAATAACATCAAAAGAAAGCTCTATTTGTTTGAAAAAACTGATAGATGTCTTGTTTGGGTACAGTGTTGCATGACCGAGTAATTGTCATTCAAAGTGTGAGAACACTGAAAGCTGAAAATTGGTCTGGGCAGGAAGTGGGTAAAAGTGCCCTGTATAAGTGGTTAAGGGGAAACCTATGACAGAATTAAGAAAAAAAAACGGTGTGGAGTTCCCCCCAAAATCCATACCAGGCCCTTTGGGTCTGGTAAAGATTTTAAAGGGAACTCCACGGCAAAAACAAAAAATTTACGTGGGGTCCCTCCAAAATCCATACCAGACCCTTATGTGAGCATGCAGCCTGGCAGGCGAGGAAAAGTGGGGGGGATGAGCGTGTTCCCCCCCCCGAACCATACCAGGTCGCTTGCCCTTAACATGGGGAGGGTGCTTTGGGGTGCCTTTTTAGTAAAGGATTTGTCAAAAACTGTTTCCCCCCATTCCCGGGGGGGGGGGCAGGATCTTCCGGATTCCAATAATCCCCCCACCCGCAGACCCAGACAACCACAGCCCAGGGTTGTCAGGAAGGGGCCCTTGTACTCATAAACATGGGGACAAGGTGCTTTGGGGTGGGGGGGGGCGCAGAGCTCCCCCTGCCCAAAAGCACACACCCCCCATGTTGAGGGCATGTGGCCTGGTGAGGTTCAGGAGGGGTTTACAGGCAGACTAAGGGGACCTGCCAGGCTGCATGCTCGGATAAGGGTCTGGTATGGATTTTGGGGGGACCCTACGTCGTTTTTTTTCCATTTTTTAAAAATCTGTATTGCCGGGAGCCGGCAATACATTACAGCTGTGAGCAAGTTTAAATTCAATTTTTAATTTTTTTTCCTTTAGACCCCTTTCACACTGACGGTAAAACGCCGCTAGTTTTAGCGGCATTTTACTGTCATTTTAGCGGCGCTATTCGGCCGCTAGCGGAGATCATTTAACCCCCACTAGCGGCCAAATAAAGTGTTAAATGCGCCTGTGTATCTCCACTGCTGAAGCGCCTCCAAACCATTCATTTCAATTGGAAGGAGCGGTGGAGGAGCGGTGTGTACACCGCTCCTTCATCGCTCCAAAGATGCTGCTTGCAGGACTTTTTTAACGTCCTGCCAGCGCAGCGTCCTAGTGTGAAAGCACTTTGGCTTTCACACTGGGACTGAAAGGGAGGTGTTTTTCAGGCGCTTTACAGGTGCTAATTTTATCCCAAAAGTGCCTGAAAAACGCCTCAGTGTGAAAGGGGTCTTAGAAATGTCATTATTGCTGCAGCATGTTCTATACATCGTACAAATGCGCCACTTTACAATCAGACAAAGGGGACCCCCAGGCATCGTATTAAAAGGAATTTTTCATTTTTATTGTTTCACTTTAAGCATCATTAAAATCACTGCTCCCGAAAAAACAATTGTTTTAAAAACTTTTTTTTTGCATTGATACATGTCCCCGTACACTTTTTATCGCAATGACTTGCATATAAGCCTTTAAAATGATTTTTCATGTTTTTTTTTTTTTTCATGTTTGTGTCCCATAGACTTTAATAGAGTTTGCATGTTCGGTAGAACTTTTTTCCTGTTCGAGATGTTCTGGTGGGAACCAATCTGGGGGGGGGGGGGTATTCGGCCCATACCTAATACTTATATAGCGCTGGCAATTTACGCAGTGCTTTACATATACAGTATCTCACAAAAGTGAGTACACCCCTCACATTTTTGTAAATATTTTATTATATCTTTTTATGTGACAACACTGAAGAAATGACACTTTGCTACAATGTAAAGTAGTGAGTGTACAGCTTATATAACAGTGTAAATTTGTTGTCCCCTCAAAATAACTCAACACACAGCCATTAATGTCTAAACCGCTGGCAACAAAAGTGAGTACACCCCTAAGTGAAAATGTCCAAATTGGGCCCAAAGTGTCAATATTTTGTGTGCCCACCATTATTTTCCAGCACTGCCTTAACCCTCCTGTGTATAGAGTTCATCAGAGCTTCACAGGTTACCACTGGAGTCCTCTCCCACTCCTTCATGACGACATCACAGAGCTGGTGGATGTTAGAGACCTTGCGCTCCTCCACCTTCCATTTGAGGATCCCCCACAGATGCTCAATAGGGTTTAGGTCTGGAGACATGCTTGGCCAGTCCATCACCTTTACCCACAGCTTCTTTAGCAAGGCAGTGGTCGTCTTGGAGGTGTGTTTGGGGTCGTTATCATATTGGAATACTGCCCTGTGGCCCAGTCTCCCAAGGGAGGGGATCATGCTCTGCTTCAGTATGTCACAGTACATGTTGGCATTCATGGTTCCCTCAATGAACTGTAGCTCCCCAGTGCCGGCAGCACTCATGCAGCCCAAGACCATGACACTCCCACCACCATGCTTGACTGTAGGCAAGACACACTTGTCTTTGTACTCCTCACCTGATTGCCACCAAACACACTTGACATCATCTGAACCAAATAAATTTATCTTGGTCTCATCAGACCACAGGATATGGTTCCAGTAATCCATGCCTTTAGTCTGCTTGTCTTCAGCCATCTGTTTGCAGGCTTTCCTGTGCATCATCTTTAGAAGAGGCTTCCTTCTGGTTACGACAGCCATGTAGACCAATTTGATGCAATGTGCGGCGTATGGTCTGAGCACTGACAGGCTGACCCCCCACCCCTTCAACCTCTGCAGCAATACTGGCAGCACTCATACGTCTATTTCCCAAAGACAACCTCTGGATATGACGCCGATCACATGTACTTAACTTCTTTGGTCGACCATGGCGAGGCCTGTTCTGAGTGGAACCTGTCCTGTTAAACCTCTGTATGGTCTTGGCCACTGTGCTGCAGCTCAGTTTCAGGGTCTTGGCAATCTTCTTATAACCTAGGCAATCTTTATGTAGAGCAACAATTATTTTTTTTCAGATCCCCAGAGAGTTTGTTACCATGAGGTGCCATGTTGACCTTCCAGTGACCAGTAAGAGAGAGTGAGAGCGATAACACCAAATTTAACATATCTGCTCCCCATTCACACCTGAGATCTTGTAACACTAATGAGTCACATGACACTGGGGAGGGAAAATGACTAATTGGGCCCAATTTGGACATTTTCACTTAGGGGTGTACTCACTTTTGTTGCCAGTGGTTTAGACAGTAATGGCATTGTGCAAAGTCCAGGAGCAAAGGGAAGAGGGATGGCGCTCTAGGAAGGGCATCTGGAAATGTATCTCTCCTCAGAATAGGAACAGCAGGTGCAGGCTAAGCATAGGCAATTGGGTAAGGAGAAAATTCTGGACACCCGCACTAAAAGTCAGTGCAGGTGTGGATGGGGAAGGAGTTTGGGGTGTGAGAGATTGAGGCTCGGTTCACACTTGTGCGATGTGGGAACCCTGCAAATCCACTGCGGGTTCCCGCATCGCACCAGACTCGTACAGCAGTTCACACTGCCATATGCCCACTGCTGGGAATGTCAATACATTGTTAATGACACCCCTATTTCAGTTCGCATATCGCACTGCAAACTGACAGTTCGAACATGAATCGGATTGCATGGGTGCGGACCAAAAAAGGGTCCTGTGCAAGTTTGGCCCGAATGCGATTTGATGTTAGCCATACTAGCTGTATGGCTGAATTCACATCGCACGGACATCGCATGTGATTTGCACTGCAGTGCAGTGCAAATCACATGCGATCTTGCAGAGCGCACTGGTGTGAACCGGCACTGAGAGGTTATTTTTGGATGAATATGAGCTATAAACATTAGGATATAATTGGGCTTAAGGAAAAACATTTTTTTAAAAAAAGCAGAAATTACCATTTCTTGAAATAATTATTTAAAAAAAATGTGTTTTAACATAACACATTTTTAAAATAATACATAATTTAATACTGACGCTGCTCAGTTTTCAACACAATAGTTATTACACATAACTGTATTTTATGTGGCCTTTTCTAAACTTTCTATGTAATTAGGATGCCATCTAGTGGTTATTTTCATGTCCTACACATCAAAAGTAACATTTGGTTTAAAATGAGAAACTTAATATGTAACATGGCTATTTTGGTTGATTTTTTCATTTATTTTTTTACGATAAATTGTTGCAGATTTTGCATGCAACATCATTTTGTAATGATTGAATGTGTGCAAGTGATTAATTTAAAGTAGCATTAAGGTACCTTGTCTCAAAAGAACAGCTGGGGCTCCTGAAAATTCTAGGTACCTGGCTGTCACGATCCAATGGAACAAGTAGGTAGATCATGAAAATCACAGAAACCCCATAATCCCTTTTGAATCAAAGTTTAAAACAAGGCAGCCAGGAATCGATATAATCAGAAGATAAAGTCAGCATTGAAATTTGCCATGTTTCATTTATGACAGATTTCTTTTGAAGGTGTGGACCACTTTGAGCACATTGCCCTGATGTTATGCTGAGACATTTGGAGTATTTTTTTTTTTTTACAGGTAGATATAATATAAAAATTATTTATCATAAAGCAAACTGCTTGTCCTATGGATGCAGCCAACTCAACAATCTGGTTAGAGGTTAGGTTAGTTGAATATTTTCAGGTTTTATGCAGCTAAAGTCACTGACCTGGAACTTGTGGGGGGTCTCTGAGAAGGGAATATGGTGGCTAAAAATGTCACTAAACTACTGTTTACATATTAAAAAGCACCTCTGAGTGGCTGCATACCCTTTGTGATGTCTTGTAGAATGCGTTGGAATTGTGAAGACAGGGGCTCAGGGCCTCTGTCCCCTACCGCATTTCATTATTGTGTGGCACCATGAGCAACAGAGTTTATGGCAGTGCCAAAAATCAACTGGATACTGTTTACAAGTTAAAGTGCTTAGGCTCCTCTACAAGTGTAGTATAGAGGTTCCGAAGGTTACAATTTATACCTAGCAGTTGAATTAACAGCAGTTCACATGCTAACTAATTTGCAGTAATTGGGCAGCTAAGATGAACATGTATCCGTATCCTTTCATTCATTTAACATCATGATGTTCAGCTTCTAAAATCTGTTCAAACACTGTATTGACTTTCTAAATACTAATGCATATACAACGTATATTTAGGACTTTTCCACTACCTATCATCTTTTGTCATCTGTTTGGATGGTTTCATGATTGTAGTAGGATTTTGCCACTTCTGTTTATTATTGTACAATATCATATAAATACATATATATCTATATCTATATCTATCTATATATATATATATATATATATATATATATATATATATATACCGTATATATGTTTTTCTTGTGGTTCTTTCCATAAAAAAAATTCTGAGTTTTTGTGTATTAATAAAAAATGTTATTGTTTTTTTTAAAATTGTTATATATATATATATATATATATATATATATATACATTTATTGTCAAAATTGCCTTAAAAGTCCCATTTTGAGGTTCTTCTTCTTTAATGCATATACAACGTAAGATCATTAAAGTATTCAGAGTATTTCTAAAGCCACTTTTTAAAGTTCTGGTTAGAGTAGGGCATGCTTAAAACCAATGTCCTTTTTCATTTTGAAAATCTCTCTCCCATAGCAATCACCAAGGCAAGTAGAAAGGGTGAATCCCCCTGTTGGGGACACAGGAAATCATAAACGCCTAAAATTGAAAAAGTGCTGCGCAATTCTAAGAGTCCATATCAATGAAGGAAAAACTATCCCAATTGGTGTAAATATAACACACATGAGGGTAAGTAAATGTCCATATAATAAAACAGTCCCAACTGGTGAGTGAAAGGAAGCTGCTAATGACTCAATTGCAAGTGACACACAAGGCAAATCTTCAATCAGGTGTCTGTGTCTGTGATCCCTCCACCACACAGATTAGCCTCTCACCTCCAGGACTCGACGTGAAACAGGTCACACAACAGTAATGGAACACCAGGCAGGTAATCTTACAGATGGAATATCCAGTACTCGTCCACAGTCAGTGAGATGTTGCAGCCGAGTCCAGCATTCCGGTGTAACTACAAGAGCCCAGAGGTGGTTCATATGCGTGTTTTGACTGCGCTTTGTTGCAAGGTCACACGCTCTGAGGTGAGCATTAAATACCTGTCTTCATGTGTTCATCTCTAGAGACTGTGGACGAGTACTGGATATTCCATCTGTAAGATTACCTGCCTGGTGTTCCATTACTGTTGTGTGACCTGTTTCAGGTCGAGTCCTGGAGGTGAGAGGCTAATCTGTGTGGTGGAGGGATCACAGACACCTGATTGAAGATTTGCCTTGTGTGTCACTTGCACTTGAGTCATTAGCAGCTTCCTTTCACTCACCAGTTGGGACTGTTTTATTATATGGACATTTACTTACCCTCATGTGTGTTATATTTACACCAATTGGGATAGTTTTTCCTTCATTGATATGGACTCTTAGAATTGTGCAGCACTTTTTCAATTTTATGTCTATTTGTGGTTTTTATTTTTAATTAGCCTTGAGTGTCTGCCAGCAGTTTTATTTTGTGTCCTTCTGGGTCAGCGTGGGATATCTCTTTCCTTTTCTTGAAATCATAAACACCTTACATGGTCTTTACCCTTACTTACTCCAAAACTAAAAAAAGAACAAAAAAAACAAAAAAAAACTGTATTACATGATGATTGCTATTGTTGTCAGATTTCTATTAGCATCATTTGTGTGACAACCCCCTATTGTTACTAACACAATATTCTCAATGCACACATTCCTGAAAATGGCTGTAAATGTGAGTGGGTGCTGCAGCGACCGTTGGCTGGAAACCAATGAAATCCAAAGCAAAAAGTATGTTGTCAGTGCACCAGGGATCTCCAGAATGGGCCCAAAGCTTTTTTCAGGGATCGCCTCATAATTACAAAAGCACTGTTTTGGAGCCACGCAGGACCCGTTCATCAGGCACATAACAATAATTGGTCCTGCGTGGCTCTGAAACTTTTCTTTGTAATTTTGATGTGATCCCTGAATAAAGCTTTGGACCCATTCTGAAGAGACTTGGTGTACTGGTGACATACGTAACCTTTAACTATAGAGCAAAGTATCAGGAGTCTCCAGTACACTGACAGGTACAGTAAGACAGTGTTTCTCAAACTTTTTTTTCACTCAAGGCACCTTTATCAATTCAAGACAATGCATCCTAAAATGTAAAAACGAATCAAATAGTTTTACATAACGCAGTGGCATATAAACACATAGGACACCCAACATTAGAGGTGGTTTATTCTCACAAAGCATATATTTCTTTGCACACTGGCAATGAATAGTATTCCAGTATTTCCCTACCTTACTCTGCTAGTGTGACCCAAGTCCTGACAGAGATGGGCAGGAGAGAGGCAAACAAGGACATCCATAGGCACCCAATGTCATCCATATCAATCTATGATGTCATCGGTTGTTAGGATGCTATCAGCTGGCCTGGGTGATTCCAAAGGGTGCGATGATATACAATAACAATCCTATGGCTTTGTGTCACAAAAAAAGGCAGACTTGAGCCAGCTTGTTGACAATTTTAGGGCAATATTACATTTTTGGGCATTTTGCCAAGGCACCCCTGAAGACCCTGAACGCACCCTGGTTGAAAAAGGCTGCAGTAAGAGCTGTTCAAAGAAGTATTGTAAGTTTCAAGGGATCTACTTAAAGTATATGTAAAACCAAAAACTTTTGTTTAGATTTGGATAGGGTGCAAAAGGATGGAATGGAAAAAAGAGGTTGGGACTTTGAATGAGGCATATTATTGGACAATGAATAATTATTAAACATATATTGATTTGTTCCTTCTACAATGGTGATTTTCCAAGTATATGACAGTAAGTACATGCATCAATACAAATTTTGTAATAAAACATGATTGTAACATAAATGACATTACACATAACATAACATGTCATTTATATTACAATCATGTTTTATTACAAAATTTTTAATGATGCATGTACTTACTGTCATATACTTGGAAAATCACCATTGTAGATGGAACAAATCAATATATGTTTAATAATTATTCATTGTCCAATAATATGCCTCATTCAAAGTCCCAACCTCCTTTTTCCATTTCATACCACTAGGAATGGAGGCACATGTGTATGAGTGTACATATGAGTCTCATATCACGACACTACCTGCCTGGAGTTTGCATGTTCTCCCTGTGCCTGCGTGGGTTTCCTCCGGGTACTCCGGTTTCCTCCCACACTCCAAAGACATGCTGGTAGGTTAATTGGATCCTGTCTAAATTGTCCCTAGTATGTATGAATGTGAGTTAGGGACCTTAGATTGTAAGCTCCTTGAGGGTAGGGACTGATGTGAATGTACAATGTATATGTAAAGAGCTGCGTAAATTGACTGCGCTATATAAGTACCTTAAAAAAATAAAATAAATACAAAGTCCCAAACCTTTTTTTTTCCATTTTAGAGTGCAGAAGGATTAGAACCCCCTCCCAGGTTTTTACTGCTATCCAGGGTTATGTTAGATTTAACTTTCTGTACTGTCGACAACATTTTACCAGACAGGAAGTGAGAAGAACTCTTCAACAGCAGCACAGAGAGAAATAGAATGTTACTGCTAGAACCTCTGTCATCTATTTATTTCTAACATTGAACAACCTGTCTCACACGGTTGCTCACAAGCAATATAGAAATGTGCATGGCCAATGGTGGCACTGTATACATTCAAATGAAAGACAGCTATCTACAAGCACACTGCTTTCTCTTCTGCTGTTCTCTCTTCTCTCACAGAATGGCTGAAATACTTGTTTTTCATGCGTTGAGGGCATTTGAGAGGGTCTGCAGAGGTTATCTTTAACCACTTCAGTCCCGGAAGGATTTACCCCCTTCCTGACCAGGCCATTTTTTGTGATACGGCTCTGCGTCGCTTTAACTGACAATTGCGCGATCGTGCGACATTGTACCCAAAGAAAATCGATGTCCTTTTTCCCCCACAAATAGAGCTTTTTTTTGGTATTTGATCACCTCTGCGGTTTTTATTTTTTGCACTATAAACAAAAAACAGGGAAATTTTGAAAAAAACACAATATTTTGTACATTTTTCTATAATAAATATCCAAAAAAATGTAAAAAAACGAATTTCTTCATCAGTTTAGGCCAATATGTATTCTTCTACATATTTTTGGTAAAAAAAATTGCAATAAGAGTATAAGAATATATTAATTGGTTTGCGCAAAAGTTATAGCGTCTACAAAATAGGGTATAGATTTATGTAATTTTTTTTATTATTATTTTTTTTACTAGTAATGGTGGTGATCTGTGATTTTTATTGGGACTGCGACATTGTGGTGGACAGATCGGACACGTTTGACACTTTTTTGGGACCACTGACATTTATAAAGCGATCAGAGTTAAAAATAGCCACCGATTACTGTATAAATGTCACTGGCAGGGAAGGGGTCGATCAAGGGGTTAAATGTGTGCGTTGGGTGTGTTTCTAACTGTGGGGGGATGTGACTGACTGGGGGAGGAGACATATTGCTGTTCCTACTATTACATAATGGGTTTATGTGAAATCTCCATTAACAGCTGTAAATACCGTAATATTGAAATTAGAAATATATTTCAGTTAGAAGGAAATTTATCTAACCACTTGCCACCAGCCCACCTTCAAATGACGGCTGGGCGATGCGGCTTTCATTCTGGGTGGACGTGATATGACGGCCTCCCAGAACGACCGCTCTCGCGCACCCCTGCGATCTGGCGAAACCCTGATCTGTGTCCAATGACAGCATGTAAACACGGAGATGCCGGTAATCGCCGCTCCTCGCCTTACACTGACAGAGTGTGAGAAGAGGAGAGCCGATCAGCGGCATCTCCTCACAGGGGACAACTAGGTATGTAATCAGGACACTAATCATCAGTGCCCTGATTACAATTAGGTGCCCACCAGTGCCAGCAATGATTGCCAACCAGTGCCCACAAGTGCCAGAAATCAGTGGCCATTAGTGATGCCAGTCAGTGCTGTCTATCAGTGCTGCCCATCACTGCTGCCCATCAATGCCCATCAGTGCCGCCTATCAGTGCTCATCAGTGCCCATAAGTGCGGCATATTCGTGCCTCCTCATCAGTGCCACCTAATCAGTGCCCATAAGTGCCGCCTCATCAGTGTCCATAAGTGCCACCTCATCAGTGCTGTCTCATCAGCGCCCATCGGTGAAGGAGAAAAATTATTCATTTACAACATTTACTGACAGAAACTTCTTTTTTTTTTCAAAATTTTTGGTCTTTTCAAAATAAAAAAACCCAGGAGTGATTAAATACTACCAAAAGAAAGCTTTATTTGTGTGAAGAAAATCATAACAATTTCACATGGTTACAGTGTAGCATGACTGCACAATTGTCATTCAAAGTGTGACAGCACTGAAAGCTGAAAAATGGCCTGGGCAGGAGGGGGTGTAGGTTCCATGTATTGAGTGGTTAAAGTATTGAGTGTTGTGTTGGCATTACAGTAATTAGTTCAACTTCAAAGGTTGGCCTTTTGTTTTCCCTGATCACATCTCACCTGGGTAGTAAAAGAAAAAACAGCCTTCTTTGACTCATCCAGTCAGGCTGTGTCCAATATACATTTACTATGTACAGTGACCAAATAGGGACATACAGTACAGAAAGGAGGGGGGATATAATGCTTTGTGACCAAGCTATGTCCCACTTTGGTGTGGGAACAGACAGCAGTCACCATGGGTCGATCTGAAGTTAACAGGTAATCTAATGCTATACTTGCATCTTATATTATATTGTAAATAAGGTGGCTGTGGGTACTTTGTAAATATCATGTAAGCCAGGGGACCTACACTGTACATTGTGTTGTAAATACTGTCTGGTGTGTAATGTGTGTATATTATGTAACCCTATCAATAAATGTGTATTGCAAATGGAACTACCTCTTTTGTGTAAGATCTCTCAGATCTATATATGTATACAGTATCTCACAAAAGTGAGTACACCCCTCCCATTTTTGTAAATATTTTATTATATCTTTTCATGTGACAACACTGAAGAAATGACCTTTTGCTACAATGTAAAGTAGTGAGTGTACAGCTTGTATAACAGTGTAAATTTGCTGTCTCTTCAAAATAACAAAACACAGCCATTAATTTATAAGCCGCTGGCAACAAAAGTGAGTACACCCCTAAGTAAAAATGTCCAAATTGGGCCCAATTAGCCTTTTTCCCTCCCTGGTGTCATGTTACTCGTTAGTGTTACAAGGTATCAGGTGTGAATGGGGAGCAGGTGTGTTAAATTTGGTGTTATCGCTCTCACTCTCTCATACTGGTCACTTGAAGTTCACCATAGCACCTCATGGCAAAGAACTTTCTGAGGATCTGAAAAAAAGAATTGTTGCTCTACATAAAAATGGCCTAGGCTATAAGAAGTTTGCCAAGACCCTGAAACTGAGCTGCAGCACAGTGGCCAAGATCATACAGCGGTTTAACAGGACAGGTTCCACTCAGAACAGGCCTCACCATGGTTGACCAAAGAAGTTGAGTGCACGTGCTCAGCGTCATATCCAGAGGTTGTCTTTGGGAAATAGACATATGAGTGCTGCCAGCATTGCTGCAGAGGTTGAAGGGGTGGGGGGTCAGCCTGTCAGTGCTCAGACCATATGCCGCACATTGCATCAAATTGGTCTACATGGCTGTCATCCCAGAAGGAAGCCTCTTCTAAAGATGATGCACAGGAAAGCCTGCAAACAGATTGCTGAAGACAAGCAGACTAAAGACATGGATTACTGGATGTCCTGTGATCGGATGAGACCAAGAAAAACGTATTTGGTTCAGATGGTGTCAAACGTGTGTGGCGGCAACCAGATGGGGAGTACAAAGACAAGTGTGTCTTGCCTACAGTCAAGTATGGTGGTGGGAGTGTCATGGTCTGGGGCTGCATAACTGCTGCCGGAACTGGGGAGCTACAGTTCATTGAGGGAACCATAAATGCCAACATGTACCGTGACATACTGAAGCCGATCATGATCCCCTTCCTTCGGAGACTGGGCCACAGGGCAGTTTTCCAACATGATAACGACCCCAAACATACTTCTAAGACAACTACTGCCTTGCTAAAGAAGCTGAGGGTAAGGGTGATGGACTGGCCAAGCATGTCTCTAGACCTAAAGCCTATTGAGCATCTGTGGGTCATCCTCAAATGGAAGATGGAGGAGTGCAAGGTCTCTAACATCCACCAGCTCTGTGATGTTATCATGGAGGAGTGGAAGAGGACTCCAGGGGCAACCTGTGAAGGTCTGGTGAACTCCATGCCCAAGAGGGTTAAGGCAGTGCTGGAAAATAATGGTGGCCACACAAAATATTGACACTTTGGCCCCAATTTGGACATTTCCACTTAGGGTGTACTCACTTTTGTTGCCAGCGGTTTAGACATTAATGGCTGTGTGTTGAGTTATTTTGAGGGGACAGCAAATTTACACTGTTATACAAGCTGTACACTCACTACTTTACATTGTAGCAAAGTGTCATTTCTTCAGTGTTGTCACATGAAAAGATATAATAAATTATTTACAAAAATGTAAAGGGTGTACTCACTTTTGTGAGATACTGTATGTCCATACTACTACAATGATTGAGGTGTATGCACATAATCACAGAAACTAGGCAACACTAATTATTAGGAACACACGATCTGTCTCTACTCCCCTGACAGAACTGGGATTTGTGTGTTTACACACACAGATCCCCGTTCTCGCTCTGTCAGGAGTGATCGCGGGTGCCCGGCGGATATCTGCTATAGCGTCTTAAAGAGCCGACGTGTAGCTACAGCCGTGCCAACCTGCCGCAGTATAACTGCGGTGGCTGGTCGGCTAGAGGTTAAAAACATGCTTCTAACCTCAAAAGCTCATAACCGCTGCTAAACTCGCATAAATGCAGTATGAAAAAAATGTAAAATTTATGTTTTCACCGTTGGTTTTCAGCTGTCAAGTTTCCAGCGTTCAGAAAAGGTTTTCAACCACCCTGTGTACATGAGCCCTAAAGCCAAGTATGCCTTGAAATAACTAATTCCTCCTTAAATATGCATAGACTGAGCTTCCCTTACCCAGGGCCATCTTTAATATTGACTGGACCCTGGGCAAACATTTTCTTGGGCCCCCTCTTCCATGCAATTTCGCTCTCCACATGCTTTGAGACATACAATAAATAGCAGCTAGACTCAAACTCTGTTTACTGAATCAGATCAGGCAGCAATTGCGATTGATTGCCAGAGGTTACAGTGTATCATTACCGCTCACTGACTGGTTGCTAGAGGTTACAGCACACATTATTAAATTCTTATCTTTCTTCTGCAGTTCCGACAATCTAATCTGAGTCCCGAAGTCCACGTCTATACAGATACACCGGGTAATGTAAGTGCCGGGATCAGCAGCACAAGGATTACTCTACCTGAGCCTGAAAATCAACAAATAGTCCCGGCGGAGTAATCCTTGTGCTGCGGTTCCCGGCAATTACCCGGTATATCTGTATACTTCGGGACTCAGATAAGGTTGTCCTACTGCTAAATAAAGATAAGAACTTTCTCCTAATAACATTAACTATTCATGTTCCTCCCCTGGCCACCAGCTGAGCAGATGGAATGCAGAACCACAGTCTGGATCACCACAGGAGGTAAGTATTTGAGCCCGGGGCGGGGTGTCCTTCTCCTGGCCCCCAGCGGAGCAGAAGTTTTTTGGGATTGCTGCAGAAGACAAGAGGTTACTCAGAATATACTGGCATGGCTGAACAGCCTTACCCTGGGTTCACATTTGTGTGAACACAGACACCACATGTGATTCGCACCCGCACTACTGTGCCGATCGCATGCGATGTCTGTGCAATGTGAGTTCAGCCATACAGCTGTATACAGTTGTTTGGCTGGACTCGCATTAGATTTGCAGGAAAATAGTGCAGGGCCTTTTTTTTCAGGCGCTGGAAACGGATCACATGGGTGTTCTCACCTATGTGATCCGATTCCTGTGCGATTTCACAGTTCGCACTGCGATCTGTGAACCGGTTCGCACAGGACAGTGTGAACTGCCTGTGGGAGAGATGCGACGTGGGAACCGACGCTGGAATCGAGCTGGTTCCCACATCGCACATGTGTGAACCTAGGCTCAGGGCTTGTTTACACATGTGGTGCACTCTGACGAGCAATCCATGTTTGGATTGCTCTTCAGAGGGAATTTGGCAGGCAGTGAGGAGGTGTTATATCGCCTCCTCGCCACCTGTTTAAACCCCACAGCAGCACTAGGCAACCAAATGCATTGCACATGGATGCAGGAAACCCCCATTCACTTGGATGAGCCACATTCAGCAGGCATTACTGCTCGCTGAACTCAACAGTGCAGACAATTTTTGCCACACTGTGATGCAAAGAATTTTTGGCTATTGCGTGTGCACATCCTCCCTCTGCTGCCTTTGCAGCTTAAGAAGAACAGTTGGGTAGCAGTAAAAACACAGCTCAACCTCTATTTTTTACTGTCCCCCAACCACAAGTGTAAACGAAGTCACAGAGTACCATGAAGAGTAATCCACAGTGGATCATTTTTTAAAAGAATTTGACAGGTAATGAAGAAGCGTTATGTTTTCTCCTCACCACCTGTTTTTAAGGCATAAAATCCCATGCCACTGTGTTGAATAGGTCCAGTTATCAACTTCCCTATCGTGGATAGTCATATGATGGCAGCAGGAACCCTTTGTCCCTCCGGGCCGCCGTCATATGACGTCTTTTCTTCCTGAGCCTCTAGGGGTGTGCGCCCGCCATGCCACTAGGCACCCGATGCGCCTGCCCGCGGCCGCAATGTCCGCCGGGCACCCGCGATTGCCTGTGAACACAGCAGGACCATGGATCTGTGTGTGTAAACACACAGATCCACATCCTGTCAGAGGAGAGGAGACCGATGGTGTGTTCCCAGTACAGAGGAACGCCGATCGGTCTCCTCCCCTTGTGAGTCCCCTCCCCCTACAGTTAGAATCACTCCCTAGGAAACATAATTAACCCCTCGATCACCCCCTAGTGTTAACCCCTTCCCTGCCAGTCACATTTACACAGTAATCAGTGCATTTTTTTATAGCACTGATCGCTGTATAAATGTGAATGGTCCCAAAATAGTATCAAAAGTGTCCGAAGTGCCCGCCGCAATATCGCAGTCACGATAAAAATCGCAGATCGCCGCCATTACTAGTAAAAAAAAAAAAAAATAACAATAAAAATGCCATAAATGTATCCCCTATTTTGTAGACGCTATAACTTTTGTGCAAATCAATCAATATACGTTTATTGCGATTTTTTTTACCAACAATTTGTAGAAGAATACATATCGGCCTAAACTGAGGAAAAACTTTGTTTTTGTTTTCTTTAATCGGATATTTAGTATAGCAAAAAGTAAAAAATAATGTGTTTTTTTCAAAATTGTCGCTCTTTTTTTGTTTATAGCTCAAAAAATAAAAACCGCAGAGGTGATCAAATACCACCAAAAGAAAGCCCTATTTGTGGGGAAAAAATATCAAAATTTCATATGGGTACAGTGTTGCATGACCGCGCAATTGTCATTCAAAACTGGTCTGGGCAGGAAGGGGGTGAAAATGCCCTGTATTGAAGTGGTTAAACAAGCGCAGTGCCATACGCTAGTGTACTCTTTCACACGGTGATCCTACCGACAAACTCCACTTTATCAATCTGCTGATTCCCGCTGAGCAGGCAGATGAAAGGTCTGTCTCCGCTCACTGTTCAGAGATGGACCTGTCAGAGCCCTGTTCTCCATTTTCACCTGATTCGATCCGCCAGACGGATGGAAAATAGGGTCACCATCCATCTGGATTTCAGCGAACAGGTCACCACTAACACCTGCCGCTCCATAGAGGTGAATGGATGCTCCGATCAGGTCCGCCTGAAATACTGACAGGCGGGCCTGATCAGAAAACTTGTGTGAAAGGGGCTTTAGTGTTCAGGTTTGGCTTGAAGAAAAGGTGGCAACCCTAACTGTCAGGGCCGATCCTAGGGTCACAGACGCCTGGGTGCAGAAAAATTTCTGGCACCCCCACATGGGCGTGGTCATCTTACCAACTCCTCCCCTTTACAAATGTTTCTATGGCAACGACTCAAACACAGAGATGCTCCCCTTAGAAGTCTTCATTACCCTAGGATCCTCCCATGATCTCCTAACAATAAAGAAAATACAAGAAGAGAGTACACTAAAGAGACCTGGAGGGGGGTCTCTCTGATGCACACACAGAGGTCTGTCTGTTAGAAAGAGCCCTCAGACATAATACAGGATACGGTCAAAGACTGCAAAAATGATACAAGAGACGGTCAGAGACTGCAAACATGATACAGGAGATGGTCAGAGACTGCAATCATAGTAAAGGAGATGGTCAGAGACTGCAGACATAATACAGGAGATGGTCAGAGACTGTAGACATGATACAAGAGATGGTCAGAGACTGCAATCATAGTACAGGAGATGGTCAGAGACTGCAGACATGGTACGGAAGATGGTCAGAGAATGCAGACATGGTACAAGAGATGGTCAGAGACTTCAGACATAGTACAGGAGATGGTCAGAGACTGCAGACATGGTACAGGATATAGTCAGAGACTGCAGACATGGTACAGGAGATGGCCAGAGACTGCAGACATGGTACAGGAGATGGTCAGAGACTGCAGACATGATACAAGAGATGGTCAGAGACTGTAGACATGATACAAGAGACAGTCAGACACTGCAATCATAGTACAGGAGATGGTCAGAGACTGCAGACATAATACAAGAGATGATCAGAGACTGCAGACATGGTACAGGAGATGGTCAGAGACTGCAGACATGGTACAGGAGATGGTCAGAGACTCCAGACATGGTACAGGAGATGGTCAGAGACTGCAGACATGGTACAGGAGATGGTTAGAGACTGCAGACATAATACAGGAGATGGACAGAGACTGGGGACATGGTACAGGAGATGGTCAGAGACTGCAGACATGGTACAGGAGATGGTCAGAGACTGCAGACATGGTACAGAAGATGGTCAGAGACTGCAGACATAATACAGGAGATGGTCAGAGACTGCAGACATGATACAAGAGATGGTCAGAGACTGCAGACATGATACAAGAGATGGTCAGAGACTGCAGACATGATACAAGAGATGGTCGGAGACTGCAGACATGATACAAGAGATAGTCGGAGACTGCAGACATGATACAAGAGACAGTCAGACACTGCAATCATAGTACAGGAGATTGTCAGAGACTGCAGACATAATACAGGAGATGGTCAGAGACTGCAGACATGGTACAGGAGATGGTCAGAGAGTGGGGCTGCCAGTCCTCAGGACTACATGTCCCACAATCATTTTCTCTGCTCCTTTTTCTATTCTGTTTCTTCCCTGACTGATATGAAGACGGGAGAAGAAACATAGTGGGCGGTTGTGCTGGCCAGCGCCGCTCACTAGTACAGCAGTGCATGTGAGGAGGAGAGGGAGGGGAAGGGGGGAAAGAAGAGCCCACAGCTACAGTGGGTCACTTAGGTTGGTGTCACCAGGTGTGGTATAACATGGTGTCACCGCCCCTTCCACCAACTATAGTCGCCCCTCAGTACAGACCCCCCCCCACTAAGTATAGACCCCCTTCGTCAGTGCAGACCCCCACTAATTATGAACCCCTCCCTCAGTATAGACCCCCCTTCATCAGTATAGACCCCCCCAGGACAAACCACTCCACCTCCATTAGTACAGACCCACACCAGGACAAACCCCCCTCCATTAGTACAGACCCCCCAGGACAAACCCTCCCTCCATTAGTACAGACCCCCCCATGACAAACCCCCCTCCATTAGTACAGACCCCCCAGGACAAACCCCCCCTCCATTAGTACAGACCCCCCCAGGACAAACCCCCTCCATTAGTACAGACCCCCAGGACAAAACCCCCTCCATTAGTACAGACCCCCCAGGACAAACCCCCCCTCTCCATTAATACAGACCCCCAGGACAAACCGCCCCCCCCTCTCCATTAGTACAGCCCCCCCAGGACAAGGACAAACCCCCCTCTCCATTAGTACAGACCCCCCAGGACAAACTGCCCCTCCTCTCCATTAGTACAGACCCTCCCAGGACAAACCCCCCCTCGCCATTAGTACAGACCCCCCGGACAAACCGCCCCCTCTCCATTAGTATAGACCCCCCAGGACAAACCACTCCCTCTCCATTAGTACAGACCCCCCCAGGACAAACCCCCTCTCCATTAGTACAGACCCCCAGGATAAATCGCCCCCCCTCTCCATTAGTACAGACCCCCCCAGGACAAACCCCCCTCTCTATTAGTACAGACCCCCCAGGACAAATCTCCCACCTCTCCATTAGTACAGAGCCCCCCAGGACAACCCCCCTTCTCTATTAGTACAACCCCCCAGAACAAATCACCCTCCTCTCCACTAGTACAGACCCCCCCAGGACAAATCCCCCCTCTCCTTTAGTACAGACCGCCCCATCACAAGCCCCCCTCCATTAGTACAGACCCCCAGGACAAACCCCCCTCTCCATTAGTACAGACCCCCCCAGGACAAACCCCCCTCTCCATTAATACAGACCCCCCAGGACAAACCGCCCCCTCTCCATTAGTACAGACCCCCCCAGGACAAACCCCCCCTCCATTAGTACAGACCCCCCAGGACAAACCCCCCTCTATTAGTAGAGACCACCCTCCTCCATTAGTGTACAAAAAACACCTGGGCGGCAGCTAAAGGGGAGAGGACAGTCTGCAGCCATGCCTCCCGGGTGGAGAGAAGATGGAGACAGGCTTGGGCGGGAGTGAGAGACAGAGGAGGAGAACACAACAGGCACGGACCACCCCCCCCCCACACACACACAGAGACCAGCCGCTCCGATCTCCGGCAGCTGCTCTCGTTCTCCGATAGGAGGAGGGAGGGGGGACGGGCTTGAGCCTCCAAACATACAGCGGCAGCGGTGACCTGCGGAGGGAGGTGCCTCTGGACACAGAGAGGAAGGGGGAGGGAGGGGAGAACTCTGGTGCTTCAGCGACCCCATCTCTCTGGTGCCCAGGTGCACTGCACCCCACCTGGGATCGGCCCTGCTAACTGTAGCTGAAAAGCTGATTTACCTGTATGTATTTGTGTTCTCCTGACTTGAATACTGCAGTGCTCTACTCACTGGTGCACCTAAATCCACTATTAATCGACTTCAATATGTTCAAAACTCTGCAGCCAGAATCCGTTTGGTACAAGTGATCATATTACCCCTATGCTGGAGTCCTTGCACTGGCTACCTGTCAGGTTTCACATAGATTTTAAGATCTTCTTGCTCACCTATAAGGCTCTTCATGGCTTGGCAATTATCTCTCTGAACTTTTATCAACTTACTCATCCCCTCGTAACCTTCATTCCTCAAATTCTGGTCTTCTGTGTGCCCCCCTCTACTCACCTACACTCAATGGAGACAGAGCCTTCTCCTGCTATGCTCCAAAACTCTGGAATTCACTTTCAAAGAACATCTGAGAGTCATCTTCTCTAAGCTCATTCAAATCAAATATAAAAAGTTTTTTCTTTAGTCAAGCGTTCACATAATTGTTCCTTTTTTCCCTTCATGTTATCCTGTGTTTTTTTGTGTTTTCCTTGTAAAGCGCTTTGAAAAGCTACCTTTAAAGGCACTATATAACTATAAAGTTTATTACTATTATTATTATTATTTTTTTGTAGATTTATTGCATTATAAGGAAATAATTCCAGATGGCTGCACTTCCAAAAATCTTTTTATTAAAGCTTCATATGACAAGTGGTTGACAGATGGAGCAGGGGACAAAGAGGTAGACGCGTTTCACGCAAATGTTAGCACTTAGTCATGACTGGTGTATGGCTGATGTAGTGTTTGCCACCACCTACTACTCCTACTGGCCCATAACTACCTTTGAAAGAAAACACTCAACACTCTCTATATTTTAAATGGCTGTAGCGGCCCCTTTATTAACAACCATAACAATTTTTTATCAAACATATTCCATTTTGTAACCCAACTTTTCCACCCAACTTAAACTGACTGACTATGTCTCAGGTTGATGAAGGAAGGTATCTCTATCGCATCGGCTGTATCACCACCACCTCAGCATCCTGGCCCTTAGCCTATGCGGAACATAAACACAAACGAATTACAGTATACCATGCATACAGGCCTAATAATAGGGAGGGAGGGAAAAAAACGTCACCTGTTGCTTTCTTCTTTCCTGCTTTCCCCTTACTGACTTGAACCCACGCCCCCTAGTACAACCCAGCCTGAAGACTGCACCTCTACCCTTCTTTTGACCAAAAAGGAAGCCCCCCCTTTGTGGGGCTAACTATCAATAACCAGTCCAGACTGCCCAGCACCCCAAGTCATGTAGGCCCTCCTCCTACGTTGCACTTCTGCTCCAGGCCTGTTCTTTACCTATTGGAACTAGTCACCACAATCACCTATATACTGCTCTAATACAGTGGGCACGGAAAGTATTCAGACCCCCTTAAATTTTTCACTCTTTGTTATATTGCAGCCATTTTCTAAAATCATTTAGTTCATTTTTTTCCTCATTAATGTACACACAGCACCCCTTATTTACAGAAAAACAGAATTGTTGACATTTTTGCAGATTTATTAAAAAAGAAAAAGTGAAATATCACATGGTCCTAAGTATTCAGACCCTTTGCTCAGTATTTAGTAGAAGCACCCTTTTGATCTAATACAGCCATGAGTCTTTTTGGTTGGTGGACAGGCATTTTTAGGTCTCTCCAGAGATGCTCAATTGGGTTTAAGGCAAGGCTCTGGCTGGGCCATTCAAGAACAGTCACAGAGTTGTTGTGAAGCCACTCCTTCCTTATTTTAGCTATGTGCTTAGGGTCATTGTCTTGTTGAAAGATAAACCTTCGGCCCAGTCTGAGGTCCTCAGCACTCTGGAGAAGGTTTTCGTCCAGGATATCCCTGTACTTAGCCGCATTCATCTTTCCCTCAATTGCAACCAGTCGTCCTGTCTCTGCAGCTGAAAAACACCCCTACAGCATGATGCTGCCACCACCATGCTTTACTGTTGGGACTGTATTGGACAGGTGATGAGCAGTGCCTGCTTTTCTCCACACATACCGCTTAGAATTAAGGCCAAAAAGTGCTATCTTGGTCTCATCAGACCAGAGAATCCTTATTTCTCACCATCTTGGAGTCCTTAAGGTGTTTTTTTAGCAAACTCCATGCGGGCTTTCATGTGTCTTGCACTGAGGAGAGGCTTCCGTCGGGCCACTCTGCCATAAAGCCCCGACTGGTGGAGGGCTGCAGCGATGGTTGACTTTCTACAACTTTCTCCCATCTCCCGACTGCATCTCTGGAGCTCAGCCACAGTGATCTTTGGGTTCTTCTTTACCTCTCTCACCAAGGCTCTTCTCCCCTGATAGCTTAGTTTGGCCAGATGGCCAGCTCTAGCAAGGGTTCTGGTCATCCCAAACATCTTCCATTTAAGGATTATGGAGGCCACTGTGCTCTTAGGAACCTTAAGTGCAGCAGAAATTTTTTCGTAACCTTGGCCAGATCTGTGCCTTGCCACAATTCTGTCTCCGAGCTCTTCAGGCAGTTCCTTTGACCTCATGATTCTCATTTGCTCTGACATGCACTGTGAGCTGTAAGGTCTTATATAGACAGGTGTGTGGCTTTTCTAATCAAGTCCAATCAGTATAATCAAACACAGCTGGACTCAAATGAAGGTGTAGAACCATCTCAAGGATGATCAGAAGAAATGGACAGCACCTGAGTTAAATATATGAGTGTCACAGCAAAGGGTCTGAATACTTAGGACCATGTGATATTTTTTCTTTTTTAATAAATCTTCAAAAATGTTAACAATTCAGTGTTTTTCTGTCAATATGGGGTGCTGTGTGTACATTAATGAGGAAAAATAATGAACTTAAATGATTTTAGCAAATGGCTGCAATATAACAAAGAGTGAAAAATTTAAGGGGGTCTGAATACTTTCCGTCCCCACTGTATGTCATCATTAGGTTACAGGTGAACTAACCAATTAAAATTAGTACTCAGCTGGTGTTACAATGAAAACCCAGCTAGAATACACAGTACTTACACTCAAATCTGTTGAAAGAGTTTGGTCCAAATCCACTGCCAGAAACAATCTGATACATCAATTGAACTCTGAGAAAACTCGACACATCAGTCAAAATCATTGTATAGTTACAACGAAATACACAAAATAGAAAACATGTATATATGTATACACGCAATGAAGTTGATGTTGAGAACAAATTATTTTAAAAACAAAGTGTTAGAACATCATTAGGACTGATACTGGCATATTCCCAAAGTATGTACATAGTCTCGCAAAAAATATAATAATAAATATATAGGAGAGAAATAGGTGCTAATAGACTGCAGGAAACTAGCTAAGAGAGAGAAAAAGGGAAAAAGCAAGGGGAGGTCAATCATAAAAATGGGTAAGATCCCACTCAAAATTTAACCCATTGGGTATACGTGATCTCAAATGGAAAATCCAAAACACCTCCCACTTGCACAGCAACCTAAAGACATCACCTCCCCCAGGTGGTCTTTTAACTCTTTCAATCCCCTGTATTTTTTATCAAGCAGCAGCGGATGATAATGCGGGTACTTTGAAATTGCTGTTTCAGAAGCTTGAATGGTTAATGGTTAAAGAAATTTGGTCCTACTGGGATAAGTGCACCCTAACTGAGTATTTGGCTGTGGAACGAATGCCCCGTGGACTGCGCATTAAAAAGTTCCTGACTTTTGAGTTAGCATTAGAGGATTTGAAAAGGCAGTGGACTGACACAATGGGGTTGACTTACAAAAGGCAAATCCACTTTGCACTGTACTGCAAGTGCGCTTGCAAGTGCGCTTGAAAGTACAGTCGCTGTAGATCTGAGGAGACGATCTGAAATGAGGATAGATACTGGCATATTCCCAAAGTATGTGCATAGTTTCGAATGAACATCAATGGCAAAAAAAAATTAAAAATATAGGAGAGAAATAGGTGCTAATAGACTGCAGGAAACTAACTAAAGAGAGAGAAAAATGTTTTTTTAACAAATATATAGGACATATGTTGACATACTCTGGCTCTCCGTTTAAATGCTGTGGCTGCCATTGTCGGATATCTGACACATCTCTATCACCAGAATCAGTTGATAAATCAGCAACAGACATTGATAGGGTTTGATCAAAAGTCTCATTTTCTGTGTCTGAAAAGTTTACTTTTTTAACAGTGCCATCCAGGACAGTTTTCTTTTTGTTCCTTTTATTAGGCATCTTAAAATGTTGGGGTTTTCTCCACACATAAACTGAATTAGATTCATAGTCAAGCCTGTCACAGAGTATTTTTTTCTTTTTTTCCAGCAAGTGCTGGAAAAAGTGCAAGTGCACTTCAAAGTGCACTAAAAGTGCATTTGGAAGTGCAGTCACTGTAGATCTGAGGGGGACCTGCAAGGAAAATAAAAAACAGCATTTTAGCTTGCACATGATTGAATGATAAAATCAGCAGAGCCTCCCCTCATTTCAGATCTTCCCCCAGATCTACAGCGACTGCACTTCCAAGTGCACTGCAAGTGCACTTTCAAGTGCACTTGCAGTACACTTGTAGTGCAAAGTGGATTTGCCTTTAGTAAATCAACCCCATAGTGTCAGTCTACTGGCTTTTCAAATCCTCTGATGCTAACTCAAAAGTCGGGAACTTTTTAATGCGCAGTCCACGGGGGGATTTGTTCCACAGCCAAATACTCAGTTAGGGTGCACTTATCCCAGTAGGACTTAAAGAGGAGGTCCAGCTGAATTTTTTTTTTAAGTCAGCAGCTACAAACACTGTAGCTGCTGACTTTTAATAAGCACACTCACTTGTCCAGGGTGCCCGCGATGACAGCCGCCCGAGGCCGCTCCGTCCATCGGTTCGGGTCCCGGCGCCGCCATTCGAACTGAGTGAAACAGGCAGTGGAGCCTTGCGGCTTCACTGCTCATTTTCTACTGCGCATGTGCTGCGCTTTGTGAATGGCCGGCTGTGTTCTGGGACACACACAGTTCCCAGAACACAGCGTGCCCCATTCCTCAGAAGACAACGCAAGGAGGAGAAGAATGAAGATCACTGCGGAGTAGGAAGTGGCAGATTAGGACGATCTGCCTGGAAACAGCCATTTCTGGTGAAATTTTTTTTTTTCCCGATCTTTAGGAGCATTTTTATGTAATTTTTTCTTTTTTTTAGGGTGGACCTCCGCTTTAATTTCTTTAACCATTAAACGTTCAAGCTTCCGAAACAGCAGTTTCAAAGTACCCGCATTATCATCCGCTGCTGCTTGATAAAAAAATACAGGGGATTGAAAGAGTTAAAAGGCCACCTGGGGGAAGTGATGTCTTTAGGTTGCTGTGCAAGCCGGAGGTCTTTTGGATTTTCCACTTGAGATTACGTATACCCAATGGGTTACATTTTGAGTGGGATCTTACCCATTTTTATGATTGACCTCCCCTTGCTTTTTCCCTTTTTTTCTCTTAGCTAGTTTCCTGCAGTCTATTAGCGCCTATTTCTCTCCTATATATTTATTCAATTTTTTCTCTCTCTTTTAGTTAGTTTCCTGCAGTCTATTTGCACTTATTTCTCTCCGATTTTTTCTCTCTCTTAGCTAGTTTCCTGCTTCAGCGGACTGATTAAACTGACGGACCAGGTCTCAGCCGAGGTCTACCAGCACATGGATCTAACCCCGGGATCTCACTGAAGTATTCTCTGGAAAACTGCCATTGGGAATCGCTGAACAGGAGACCGCTTGGACATCTTGGTTTGGTGAATCGGTTGGAGAAGCCACCAAGGGACATCACACCCGGTTATCCATACATGCGAATTACCCCTGCAGGGGTAATAGGAGCTGGTGAGCGGGGACCCTTAGGGGGGAGCAGAAGAGGTATCTGATCTGCTGAGCACTTGGTCACTTCGGAATTTTTGCCATTTGTTACAGCAAGATTGCACATCACTTCTTTGGGACTATTTCTGCCAGCATGCACATCACTTCTTTGGGACTATTTATGCCAACATACATATCAATCTTTTAATGGACTATTAGTTATATATTTACTTATTTTTGATTATCAGCATCGTGTTTTGATAACTCAGTGCTCACTTTTTTATTTATAGTTATACACTATTTGTTTAGAAGTTTTTTTATGGTGCCGTTTTTCACAGGTGAAATACAGCTCTTTGTGTAGGGTATTAAGTACTAATCACCTAATTAATGTGTAAGCAGAGGCTTTTTGGGTTGTGTTTTTTGCACCTTAAATCAATCATTATATGTCACATTATATGTTAGTATATGCGATTTATACACTTTAGACTATCACTATAGGAGTATAGTAGCTTCTGGGTGGTGCACCATTGTCGTCATACTGAGGGATTGAGATACCCCTCTCCAGCCCAGGGTAGTTTACCCGTTACCCGTTTACCCCATTTTATTTATTTTCCTGCAGTCTATTAGCCCCTTTTTCTCTCCTATTTTTTTTTTTGCCATTGACGTTCATTCGAAACTATGCACATACTTTGGGAATATGCCAGTATCGGTCCTCATGATGTTCTAACACTTTGTTTTTAAAATCCTTTGTTCTCAACATCAACTTCATTGTGTGTATACATATATACATGTTTTCTATTATTTTGTGTATGTTGTTGTAACTATACAATGATTTTGACTGATGTGTCGAGTTAGCTCCGAGTTCAATTGGTGTATCAGATGTTTTCTGGCAGTGTATTTGGACCGAACTCTTTACAACAGATTTGTGTGTAAGTACCGTGTATTCTAGCCGGGTTTTCTTTGTAACACTAGCTGAGTACTAATTTTAATTGATTAGTTCACCGGTAACATAATGACACATTAGAGCAGTATTGTCAGGGCTGGGCTCAGCCCTTCCTTCTCAGAGCTGGCCGCTCAGCTCGGCTAATTGCCAGCTCTTATCTCTCCACAGTGATTCACCTGTTGATGATATCCTGCTCGTCAGTCCTGCCTACTTAAGCCGTCCAGTCCAGATGATCTCTGCCTTTGCCTTGGTCACATCTCTAGAGACGCTCTCCTGTGTTCCTGTTAAAGACTTGCTTGGCTGACATTCCTTTTGGCTCCAGATCCTGCTTGCTGTTCTACTATGCTGTTCTCTGGCTCCCTTACATTTTGGCTTGTCTGACTATCCGTTTCTGGCTATGTTTTGACTGAGTTTACTCTGTTTACCTTTTTTTATTATTATTAAACAAGTGTGATTTAACTGTACTTCTGTCTCAGTCTGAGTCATGGTTTCTGACAAGTATATTGGTGATTGTGGTGACTAGTTCCAATAAGTAATGACTAAGTGCTAACATTTGCGTGAAACGCTTCTACCTCTTTTTCCCCTGCTCCATCTGTCAACCACTTGTCATATGAAGCCTCAATAAAAGGATTTTTGGAAGTGCAGCTGTCCGGAATTATTTCCTTATGTTACACATCATGCGAGCTGGACTAGCACCTGACTAGTGTGTGTGGGGATTACCAGAGACTCACTCACCTGGAGCGGCTTTTCTTGTTTCATTGAAGATTGTCTGGATTCACACTTTCTGGCTCGGTGAGTTCATGTGTCTATTACCCCATGGACTGATTCAATTTGTGTAGTGACACGTTTATACACACACTAGGAGATCCTATACAGTACAGTAGAACCTTGAGGACCATACATGACAATCCCTTAAGATCAGATACAAGACAGCAGCTACAAGCAGCAGCGGATGATAATGTGGGTACTTTGAAATTGCTACTTTGGAAGCTTGAATGGTTAATGGTTAAAGAAATGAAGTCCTACTGGGATAAGTGCACCCTGAGTATTTGGCTGTGGAACGAATCCCCCCATGGACTGCGCATTAAAAAGTTCCTGACTTTTGAGTTAGCATCAGAGGATTTGAAAAGGCAGTGGACTGACACTCTGTGTGCAAGCTCATTTGAACTGATGCGGATCATCATAGCATCTAAAATTCAGGAGCTGGAAGGGCTGCGGGATGAAATTGCACAAATACAGAAAGAAATCGTACCCTATAAGGATTCACCTATGTTTGAGAGTCTGGATGTCAAGCTGAATGAGAAGCTTGATAGAATGGAAAAAGAAGTTATAGCTGGAAAAAAATAAAAATTACTCCGTGACAGGCTTGACTATGAATCCAATTCAGTTTATGTGTGGAGAAAACCCCAGCATTTTAGGATGCCTAATAAAAGGAACAAAAATAAAACTGGCCCGGCTGTTAAAAAAAGTCAGCTTTTTAGACACAGAAAATGAGACTTTGGATCCAACCCGAGCAATATCTGTTGCTGATTTATCAACTGATTCTGGTGATAGAGATGTGTCAGGTATCCGACACTGGCAGCCACAGCATTTAAACAGAGAGCCAGAGTATGTCAACAAGAAAAAGTAACGGGTGAAAAAACATATAAGAAAACTCGACGAGGAGGCAAGAAGAAAAGGTGTTAAAATTTTGTCTTTCACGCCATTTTAACGTGTTTGACACTATTCTGGATCTGAATAAGTTTGCACGTTCCCTTACTTTACGTAACCACTATTTTGGTGATATTAAAGATAAGCAAAAAGAGGATAAACATGTCTCACAGGTTGATCTTGAGTTAGATTTTAGGGAGTAGTGCAATTTATGTGATCTGATTACCGTAATCTGGCCCATGAATCTCGATTAAAGGATGGGGAGGATCATGGATCTTTGGTTTTGGTTTCAATTAAATCTCATTCAGATTTTTACCCTATTCAATCTAGGGGTAATGAGATGTTTTTTTTCCAGAAAGCGATTTAACAGGAACTTACTAGACTGGCTTCACGTGTGGTGTCTGGAGGATGTGTTCTGAATGGCAACCTGAGCACTGAGGAAAAATGCTCACTTAAGCAGTTAAGGGAAGACTGCTTCATAGTTATAAAGAATTCTGACAAAGGGGGCTTGGTTGTTGTTCAGGACGCAGACACATACAGGTTGGAAGCCTTGAGACAGCTCTCAGATGGTGCCACATACCAGAAACTTAGGAAGGATCCTATTGGTGAATTCCGTTTGGTGCTCACTACTTTGGTTCATAAGGGCATAAGACTTGGTGTTTTATCAGTGCAGGAGGGAGAAATATCGATCCCTGATGCACCCATTGCTCCTATATTTCATAACCTACCCAAGACCCACCCCCCTTGTGGGTAGACCCATTGTGGCTGGCATTGGGTCTTTGAATGAAAGGATGGGACAATGGTTAGACCACCAACTCCAGCCTTTACTTGTTAGGTTGCCCAGCTATTTGCGTGACACAAATCATTTATTGAGATTTTGTCAGGATCATGAGTGGATGGAGTGCGACATGTGGATCACATGTGATGTGTCCAGCCTATATTCCAGCATCCCGCACTCTCTGGGCATTAAAGCAGTTTCCTTTTTTTTAGATCAATGCAACCTGTACTCTCAAGTGCAGAAAGAGTTCATCTTGGAATACCTAGATTATCTTCTAACCCATAATTACTTCTCATTTGATGATGATTTTTTTCTCCAAAGGTGTGGAGCAGCAATGGGAGACAGGTTTTCACCCTCTCTTGCCAATCTTTACATGGGTTGGTGGGAGAGGGTGAAGATTTTTGGGTCCGATAATCCGTTTCGATCACACATCAAATTTTTCAGGCGTTATATAGATGATCTGATATTCATTTGTTCCAGTGAGCTGGGTAGTTTGGATAATTTTTTGTCATATTTGAATGATAATTCTTTAAATCTCAGTTTCACTGGACAAATGGATAGATGCTCTATCGATTTTCTACATGTAACCTTTGAAGGCTGTGAGGGTCGTGTTGTCACTAACCTTTACAGGAAGCCCTTGTCTGGAAACAGTATATTGAGGGCAGACTCTGGTCATCCCACACATACCATTAGAGGCATTCCTTTAGGCCAATTTTTATGTTTACGAAGGATATGTAGCAGGGATGTTGAGAGGGAGGCTCTTAATAGGAGGAATTGTTTTTTGCAGCGGGGTTACCCTGAAGGTTCAGTCAATAGGGCTATTAACCACTTCAGCCAAGAAGAATTTACTCCCCATTTGCCCAGCTGTGCCATTGTACCGATGTACATCGTCGTGCGCTCGTTGGCAAGCAGTTAATATAGCTAGAAAAACTGACAGGAGTCATTTATTAGAACACGTGACGTAAAAGGTAGGTGATCACAGTTGGGTCTTTCCATAGCCAGGAGACTGGAAAATATAGACAATCAATACAAAGTTCATGTTGTGGTTGGGAAAAGCTGCAGGACAAATATTCTGACAGATGATTAACAGAGTTGTACTGCAACACGTGTATGTGCTCTCCTCCAAAAGTCTTGTTGGGGGAATTTGAAGCATTGTAACTTAACTGCAATTTATATCCTTTTTTCAACTTGTATGTATAGCAAAAATCTTTTTTTAAAAACACAAATGAAATTATTAGAGTGCTGTGGAAAATCCAATCTTTTCAAACAATGAACAAAACCATTATTGTTTAAAAAATACATATGAAAGATATAGTTTGCTGTGTATACTGTACCATTTTAGAATTAAGGAAACAGTCATATGTAAATTCGAGCCTAAGGTGAACAGTTTCAATGTGTCAAGCTTTTGTGTTTCAGGTTAGTTGAAGGTGCAATATGACAGATGCATCTGTCAGTATTTTAAAGTGACTCCTTAGTGGGAATGTTACAGCTGTCTCCTTAGGCCTCCTCCCTACATGTTCTTGTTTGATGACATGATCGAAGAAGTCTTCACAGCAGTGATCTGGCCTGGATGCCTGGTTGAGGGTCAGGGTAAAAGGACCTTCTGTTGCTAGTTCTTAAGTTGATTTACATGTTGTATCATTTCGGATGACCTCTTGGAAAGGACACGCTGGCTGTACCTTGATTCCAGCAGAGAGAGAGGTCTCTTTAGTGTACCTGCAAAGGGAGCAGATGTTTTCATGGGACTGAGCCAAAGCTTTCAGCCCATGTAAGGTCACATATTTACAAAGGTTATGTAGGGCAATAAAAACCTAACAAGGCATTTTGTGCAGCAGGTATTACAACATGTCATTATGTCCCATTTTACTTTAGTTACATTTCAATTTAATTTCTTGCTTTTTCTTGGATTTAAAATGCAGCTCTTTGTATTTATTTTTAAAGAATCAATATATTTAAATATGTAGTACTTAATACTTTACTGAAATTGAAGTAAATGGTACAATACATATTATTGTACCTAAGTATTAACTTGTCTATTCCCCTAGTTAGCTAGTCTGTTAAAACTCTGATCACATGTTACTGATGATATCACTATAATACAAGGTTAGCTATGAAATCAAGCACAAGGCTTAATAAAATGTATTTATTTCCCAAGAAGAAAGGAAAAGCTTACACGATTGTATTAGAAAATATTACAAACATATACCAACAAAACACGTCACATCAGAATATCAAAGATACTTATCACAAGGCTCTCTGTGAGGCTTTGTATCGTCAGGCTCAAAATGGTGGAGAACCATGTGGCTCAGGGACAGAGAAATAGCCATATGGCTCAAGCACAAGCCAGAAGCGATAAGGGACGAATTCCTTCCTGTGTGCCCTTTTTACTCAAACATTCACACCCACTCGTAACCACCCCCACTTGCCTCCTGTCCAATAGATATTTCCAAGAGGTAGTCCTTCTAATATCTGTCCATTCTCCAGGAAGCATGCTGTATTGTCTACTAGGGGGCAGCGTTTGTCCATGAATCACCACTGTCCGACCTAGGTCAAATCTTCATAGACATCTTGGTCTTTGATCTTCTGTAGCTCAACCCATCAGTCATCTTGCAGCAGTGGCTCTCTTTGAAGCTTTGTGTGCAGACGTGTTGATCAAGCACTTCAATCTTTAGCCAAGCTCTACTGCCCTGCCAGGGGGCATGAATCAACACCCTGCTGGGTCAACTTGCAACTTCCAACTTAGGCCACCTGGGTGTATCAACCAGGAAGTAAAACTCCATAAATATGACATTAGACCATGTTGCTATCCAACATATCCTGCTTTGCACCTAAAGGGTGCATACCACCCTTTTTGAGACACGCATCCTATGGAACAGTTCATAACTATCTTAATGTGTTAGATTTTCCAATAGGTCCTTAAGAAACAGCTCCTATGGAACAGTCCATAATGGTCTTAACTAGTTGTGCTTCCCAACATGTGCCGCTTTGCCACTGAGTGACACACCACCATCATTCTTCAGTGAGAGCGTCCATGTCACCATTCTGTGTCTTCTCCCTTCTGGTATCTTCATGATGGGATGCAATACAGGCAAGGGGTGTCCACTCACCAGCACACACTTAAAGCAACATATTAACCAGCTTTCAGATACAGAGTCTCGAGGAGGGCCTTACTCACCCATATTACTAACCTAAAACACACGTGTCACACTATACCATAACATAAATCAACCCATTACCACAATTAATACATATGTATGTGACCCATCAAATCACGCATCCAGCTCCCTACCTCCTATAACCCTTTACTGTAAATAAGGGTCGGGATTAGGCAGGCTTGCTCACAATTTTGGCATGTTAGCGGTATTTCAGGGCTCTGAATTGGCAGCAAGTCTCTAACTGGTATGCAGAAACCTTACCGTCAATTCGTCCCTCAACTTGCATAGATGACTTGCTATATAAATATTGAGTCTAACACATATAAACCTGAAACAATGACAAACCACACAATTCCATCCCTGTGCCTGGATTCCAGAGACCATACCCAGGGTATACCATGCACCTCTGCCCATTGTCAGGTTCAAGGAACACCCTAGTTCCATGACTAATGTTACATCTGTATCCTTTGGGACAAAGAAACAAACTCGTCTATGTTCCAGATAATACCCAGGTGCTTCCTTCCCAGCAATGATCTCTCCATCGAGAACCCAGAGTGAAATATCTTCCCAACATTTTTCGTTCACCACCATGTATTGACCTGGCATACAAAGGAAGGCATGGTAAGGAACATATCTACCTGCCTCCAGCTTGAAATTGGCTGATACCTATGCCCCCCCCCCCCGTGTGCACGCCAGAGCCCATGACAGATTTCTGTCGTCCTGTACCATCACACTCTCTACCAACCTCTCAACATGGTTGACAAAATCTGGAGCCACTTTAAACTGGGTATTTATGTGACTTTGTTGAATGTTATCGAGGATGCCACCACCAGCTTAAGCTATGGCTGAGAGTTTGTTCCTCAGGATACCGATGTCCACTCCATTAACAACACCCATCCCAGCTCCTATTCCCCCCAATATAGTGCTGAATACATCCCCCCACTTTTGGTTACTCCTCTGAAATAAATGCATGAACCTCATCCTGTGTCTGCACATCTCTGGAACATCTCTGGGAGTAAGTCACTGGTACAATGACCGCATTTGAGTCAGTGTATACTCAGCACATATAGGGCAATAGGTTTTTATCAACCACTGTAAGATGCTGAAACGCCATGTGGTGAAGGCATACTATACGCTGGTAGCCAGTGTTTGTTCCTTTTATCTAACGGAGCATGCTCCTATGTGTATTCACTGGCATTATCTGTGCAAGTTTCCAACCTCTCAGGTGAGACATCAATCAGGCGTATCTCCCCCATGTCCAGTTCTGGTGTTCATTAACCGATAACCTCTCTGTAGGACTGCTAAGATTGAGACACCACCCCTACAAGGAAATTTTCACTCCATTGATGTGTCACCTGGCACCCTCTAGTCTGGCCAACAGACACCTTGTTATGCATAAGTGCCAGCCTCCTGGGTACCTGTACCATGTTAATGTCGTTATGTCAATACATGTCACACAGTAAAAACCTTTTCTTCTTTTAATTCCTCCCTCCGTTAAAAAAAAAATGTATTTTACATTTCATGTTTTGAAGGATTGGACAGGTTATATTCCTTCCCCAACCTCCAACCCATTGCACGTGTATTCGCAGTACGTTTGCATTCCTAAATGACAGGAGAGACTCCGGCAAAATGTTTCACAAGTCTTGTTGATAGGCACAGTCTTTCAGATTTAGCATTAGCACTAAATTGTCCATAAGAAAAAAAGCAAGTATTATTCTGAATCTTTTTGTTTGTCCCTTCTCTCCTGAATGTTTATCAGAACAAACTGCCAACCAGATAAATATCAGTCATCCATGTTCCAGAGACCTCTCCAATCTCGCTCCACCAGGACTCTGGAAGTGAAAACAAGAGCAGAATCACATTCTTATCCATAATATCTGCTTGTTTAACCACTTAAGCCCCGGACCATTTGGCTGGCCAAAGACCGGAGCACTTTTTGCGATTTGGCACTGCATTGCTTTAACTGATAATTGTGCGGTCGTGCAACGTTGCACCCAAACAAAATTGACATCCTTTTTTTCCCACAAGTAAAGCTTTCTTTTGGTGGTATTTGATCGCCTCTGCGGTTTATATTTTTTGCGCTATGAACAAAAAAAGAGCGACAATTTTGAAAAAAAGCAATATTTTTTACTTTTTGCTATAATAAATATCCCCCAAAAATATATAAAAAAACATTTTTTTCCTCAGTTTAGGCCGATACGTATTCTTCTACATATTTTTAGTAACACAAATCATAATAAGCATATATTGATTGGTTTGTGCAAAAGTTATAGCATCTACAAAATAGGGGATAGATTTATGACTTTTTTAATATTATTATTTTTTTTACTAGTAATGGCGGTGATCTGCGATTTTTATCGGGACTTTGACATTATGGCGGACACGTCGGACAATTTTGACACATTTTTGAGACCATTGGCATTTTTACAGCGATCAATGCTATAAAACTGCATTGATTACTGTAAAAATGTCACTGGCAGGGAAGGGGTTAACCACTAGGGGGCAATGGAGGGGTTAAGTGTATCCTAGTACTTGTTCTAACTGAAGGAGGGAGGGGACTGTGCAGGGGACATGACAGACCATCTGTCTGTTCTTCCCTCAGAGAACCGGAAACTGTGTGTTTACACACACAGATCCTGGTTCTCGGTGTGCCCTGAGCAATCACGGGAGCCCGGCGGTGGTCGCATCGCATTGGCTCTGTGGGCGAGCAGGGGGCATCTAGCGGCCGTCTATGGTACCCACGTACCATGCCGGCGAGTCGCGCAGCCGAGACATGTTGCCGCAGTATAACTGCAGTGGCTGGTCGGCATGCGGTTACTATGTTTACTCCTAGTTCCCTCCTTGGAACCTAGGAACCTAATATGCCTGGCTTCTGTAACTCTAAACAAATGATCAAAACAACCATGATTTCTTTAGGCTGAGACCACTCTAAAATGGATCCCCATGGTATGATCAAAAATTTAAAAAAAGGGAACGTGAATGTTGTTTCTCAAAAAATTCTCAATTGTAAAAGCTAAAAAAAGCAATGCATTTATCTGTATCTTAAGACCTATGCACTAACTCCCCTTTAAGGTGGACAAAGCCTAAACCTTTTGGAACTCTTTCCACCTGAATGAAAATAAAAAAATAACAAAGAAAAAAAACGAACTCCAGCGGCTAGAATGGCTTCCTACCAACTCTTGTCTTCCTACTCTTGTCTTCCTACCAACTCTTGTCTTAAACAAAATGTATCCAGCTGGAGGACATATCCCATGACCATCTATTCAGCTGCTAATTGAGGAAAATCTATTGTAAGAAACAGGTTCACCTACTAATATACTGGAAGTTGGCCACTACACACATACTTGAAAAGGTAACCTCTATGTATACTGTCTTATATTTTACCACTAATACCCATAACTTTTGACCCATATTCTAGCTCCTTATTATTGCTACTAAAAATAGTCTGACACCTAAGGTTGGGATAAAACTGTCCGTTTACGGCCCCTTTATTAAATAAAATAATTAACAGTATAAACCAAAACAAAGCATGAACTTTTTGGTTGCCGATCCTTGGAGGCACTACGTATCCAACTCTTTACCTTATATCTGCTTAACCATTTATGGTCCCTGTCGCTTTGCATCCGACTTGGGGACAAACCACCTTCAGCAGATAACCATAAACTCCCAGTTAACCACGTAACTGGCATTCACCGGGGACCCATACCTCAGATGTGTCCCAACCCTAAACTCCCAGTTAACCACGTAACTGGCATTCACCATACCTCAGATGTGTCCCAAACCTTTAATTCCATCATTTTACTTCCAAATGCCTCCAAAGACCCAACCACCTTCCTAAAAGAAAATAAAGCATAAAAAGAAAACAACAACACAGAAAAACAAACCAACATTATCTATTTACCATGCAACTCAAATCTCAAATAATTAGGGCGGGTGGGAGCTTTTCCTATCCTCATGTGCTGACAGGAAGTCTGCACCGCTTGTGAAGGAATGTAATGTAGATAATAATAATCTGAAAATGTCTATTTTCTTATGGGTATACATGTTTTTTTGCAACTCCTCACTCATTATATAGGTATACAGATTAGCTCTGTTTCTTGATTTAGCTCTGTTTCTTTATTTTCTGAAAATGGTGGATACGCCCTGCTTCCCACACATCAGAAGAATGCGGAAGTTAAAACAGAACCAGCAACAACCAAACCTCGACATGAAGTCTCTCCATTTCTCTTTTATCTTAACCAATGAGATGTACCTATTAGACTAACATAGCAATGACGTATCTTTGTGTATAAAGCATTAGCACCGCCCTCGAATAAATTAGAAGTGTAACAAGTAACCGAGCTGAGCGTGTCTCAGAGTGTGTTTATTTCTATATGCATGCATATCCACACTTTCTAATTAGAAACAGCAGCAGATAACCTTGAACTAGATTGTAGTTCTTAACCTTATCAGCTGGTGCCGAAACCCGGGAGCTCTAGGCTACAGTCGAAGGGAGACCGCTAGAGGGATCGGGCGGCTAAACCGAGAGAGAACAAAGGGGGTCTGCGCAGCCCTAACAGTAAGGTAAGCAAATATATTCTTACCACTGTACGGCTTTCTTGTCTCTTGGTTGGCTGCCTGATCTTGTCGGCTCTATGAGACTGTTTTAGAGTCAGGTAAATTATTCCTCGCCTGGGGCTGTTTTAACGAGCCTGACGATGGGTTTCTGCTGACTGTATTATCTGTTCAGTGTCTGTCATCCTGAAGGACGGCAACTCAGCAGACTGAAAGTGCAGCTGCAGATGTGTGTGTGTTCTCACCCCCAGATGAGCTGTCTGCCTCTGGGGGGAGATGGAATCCTGCAGCAAGCGTTTATAGACGGGTTACTCGAGGTTGACAGTGTAGGGCCTCTGAGGGTTATCCCAGCTGCTGGAGTTTCGCAGTCTGAAAGAAGAGTTGCAGGTGTGTGTGTGTCCTGCTACAGGTGAGCTGTGGGCCCCTGGCAGGAACCCTGCAACAAACGTCTATAAACGGGTTTTTCAGGTGAGCTGTTTGCCCCTGTGGATTATCTCAGCTGCTGGAACTTTGCAGTTCAAAGAGTGGCAGGTGTGATGTCCTGAGTGTATTTGTGGTTTACTGTTTGCTATACACGAGAGGGGTTTGGGGACTGGTGAAGGTGAGAGAAGGTGGCTACCCGAAGGATCTGTTGGGTCACAAGCCGTTGCTCCCCACCACCCCTGACATGCTTGTTCTGAGGTTAAACGTACATTACAGAGATAGAGCAGACAGAAACAGCCAGGAGCGCAGTGTTATGTGTTCCACTCTAGGAATTTGTTGATAAGAAAGCAGTGGAAGAGGAATATTAACCTATTAGTTGTCCATATTCTCCTCTCAAGCTGTCAGCCAAGAAATAGAATAGAGAGAGAGAGAGAAGGGAATGCTAACATGTGATATTGTGAAAAATGTGATATTGTGAAGAGAAGAGAAGATGTTGCAATAGTTAACAAAGTTGTACAAAGTAGCAAAGTTACTTTGCTAAAAAAACAGGAAGGAATTCTGTGTGATAAAAAAAAAATTGGATAAAGGAAGTTAAGAAAGCTGGCAATTGTATTATGTATCACAGAGTTGGTGATATGCTGGAACCACCGCGCTATGCAAAAACCCGAAACAGAGGAGGGGAGGGACAACCCTGCCCTCTGTCTAACAACTACTCCCTTCTCACCACTCCAGCCCAAGCACAACCCACTGTGACAACTCCGCCCGGCAGCCATCTTAGTGCACCCAAGCCTTCACTTCCTGCCCATCCCAGTGCACTTCCTGCCGGCGGCCATCTTGGTACACCAAATAGGCTCAAACACAGCCTATACCCAGTTCTCCTTGTTCTAAACCAGGATGGTTCCTACCACACACCTGTCTTCCTCAATAAGGAAGCACCACATTCACAGGCTGGATATGTTAATGATGAAGAAGCGTCCGAGTGGGAAGACCAACAACAGGCAGCAAGGCCACCCGCTGATTTAACCCCCAATCTGGTTCCGGACTCACAGTTCCAAGAGGATCTCAAACATATGCTGGCAACCATAAGGAACAGTGCCCCTTCCCAGCCCCCGCCCCAACAACAGTCTCGGTTACTAGAAGGGGCACCAGTGATGTATGTCGCTTTTACCCCATCACAAGCAGCGGCCTTAGTGACAAGTCTGCCTGACCCAGAGAAACAGCCAATGCCCTTCTACCGCGGTGCGGATACAAGAGACTTGATCAGCCTATGCCAAATCAAAGCAGGACATGTCTTTTGGCCGGTCATGCGGCCTTCAATGATGCATGCCTGACAAGTGCCACTTCCTACACCTCAGGCACGGAGTTCTGTGCACAACTCCGTGACTGGGCAAAGGAGAAATTGGCGGATCAGACCACCACAATCCAAGATATTGCCCAAGATAAAGGGGAGTCTGTGAAGAAGTCTCATGCTAGACTCATACAGGCCTTTGATGATCTGAGCTTCTCACACTATGAAAAGGCACACACACGTTTCCTGCGTGGGAGTGGATGGGGTGCCCCGCTCCAGTCCACTTACTGAGCCACTCCAAGTGGGGACATTTCCTGATTTGCTTGCCAGATTTGTGGTGTCCTCTACATGTCCCTTGGCTCTACTAGGAGCTGATGTGCTGTCCACACTACAGGCCTCAATCATGTACACGCCTGAAGGGGGGATGAAGTTACATACTCCCCTATCCTTAGAAGACTCATCTGCTTTGTGTTCCCTGCCTCTCCTTAAGACACTTCATGAAGCAATAACTTCAAGTTCAATACTGTAGGAACTACTTGACAGAATCCCTGCGTGCCTATGGTCCACAGGACCGGAAGACAACGGTCACTTAAAGGTGCCACCAGTTTCAGTCAAGCTTAAAGAGGGCACATCATTGCCCTGGAAACCACAATACCCCCTAAACCCCAATCTGCAGCTATTTCGAAGCATGTCAAGGCTCTCATGTCAAATGGAGCCCTAATACCCTGTACATCTCCATGCAACACACCTCTGTTCTTTAGGAATAAGAGAACCCCTAGAAGAGAACCAGCTACCTGCGGGGGGTGTCTCTGACCGCAAAATACCTCACAGTGGTGGACCTTACAAACGCTTTCTTCAGTGTCCACCCTCACCCCTCCTGCTGGTACCTTTTTGCATTCATCCACGGAAAGAAATGGCAACATACCTAGACAGTTGTGCCACAAGGGGCACAGAACTCTCCAAGCCAGTTTGCAAAAGTTATGGCTATCATCCTTGACACATGACAAGAGGATCACCCGGAAGTGATTCTCCTCCAATATGTGGATAACCTTCTCCACTGTGCAGCTGAATTACCCCCTGTTGAAGTCACCTCAGAAAGCCTGTTGTGCTATCTTGCCAACCAGGGTTGCAAAGCCTCAAAGCCCAATTTGCAGTGGTTCTTAACATCCGTCATTTTCCTTGGACACTGTTTGTCCCATGGGACAAAACACCTCACTGAAGACAGGGTGAAAGTAATCTCTGACATCCCACTGCCACAAGGCCAGAAATCCCTTCATGCCTTCCTTGGACTAATTTCCTAGTACAGAGCATGGATTCCAGAAGCCTCCCTACTGATGCTCTGCAATCAGAACCCTTCTAGATGTCTCCCGAAGTAATATTCAACTTTGAGGCCCTCAAGCGTGCCATCTCCAGCGCTAGGGCTCCCAGAGTACAAAAAAAAGTTCAAGCTCTTTGTATCCGAACGTCTGGGACATGCTGCAGGTGTACTCACCCAATTATACGGCATCCACCTATGCCCCATAGGATATTATTCCTGTCGGCTGGATGCGGTAGCAAGAGGAGGCCTATCGTGTCTGCGAGCTGTCTTTGCTGCACAAGCCTTGCGTGACAAAACTTTGGACTTGGTCCTCGGACACTGCCTCGTTCTGCTTGCTCCCCATGACATTGCTGCCATATTCAACCAAGATCCAGCCGTAACACCTGTCCACTTCCAGACACTTGAGACTCCTGTGTTCCCTCCTACTGGACAGCATTACTCTATTAAGTTGTCAAACACTGCACCCTACCACCCTTCTTCCACTTCTCGATGAAAGAAGGAGGAGTAGAATCTTGACTTGTCACCCCATGACTGCTTCGAACTAATGCGGCTGGAAACCACGCATCTTGCCACCGTGAGTGAAATACCCCTGCAGAATCCAGGTCACCACTGAAAACACGGTTCTACAAGCTGAAGCCTTACCAACGGTGATGTCTGCACAGGAGGCAGAGCTGCAAGCACTTACTACAGCATGTAAATGGGCAGAGGGAAAAAGAGCCAACAATCATATGGACTCAAGATATGCTTTCAGCGTTGTCCATGATTATGGTGTTATCTGGAAGGACAGAGGATTTCTGACGGTTGCAGGAACACCTGTGAAACACAGTTCATCTATAAAAAACTTGATGGGCGCCTTGCTTTTCCTAACCCAAGTGACTATTCTGAGAGTAAAAGCACACAACAAACTGAACTCGAAGGAAACTCGAGGCAATCATCTAGCCGATTCAGCTGCCAAACAGACAGCCAGTGGTCCACGGGAAGTGGACAGCAGGGTGGTAGAAGAAGACCACCCCGTGCTTACCCTACAGACTCTCCCAGTGGACAGAATTTATCTGAAAGAATTACAGAAAACAGCAAGTCCAGATGAGAAGGAAAGCTGGAAACAGAGAGGAGCAACTCTCAGAGATGGACTGTTGAAGTGCAACAAGAAGCCTTGTCTACCCAGGAGTATGTACCCAGCCGTTGTGCTGGGTACATACTCCAGCCCACTTGTCAAAGACTTTTATGTACTCTCTTATCAACAAGTGTAGCACCGGGAGTTACTCCACTGACCAACAACTTCTGCAGATAATGCAGAAGTTGCAATAATGCAAATCTGCACCAAATGTAACCCAGGACGCACAGAAAAGGCACAGAAGGAGCACCTGGCGAAAGTCCTATACCCCTTTCCAGAGGATACAAATTGATCACTCTCAAATGCCAAGAAACGGCAGATTCGAATGCGCCCTAGTGGAAGTGGTCATGACTGCCAGGACCACAGCTAAGAAACTACTGAGTGAGATAATATGTAGATTTGGGGTCCCAGAGGTTATATTGAGAGATCATGGCCGCGCCTTCATAGCAACCCTTACAGAAGGGATTTGGGCAGCACTGGGGTTTCAGTTGACCATACACACCCCATATCACCCTCAAAGTAGCGGGAAGGTAGAAAGGATGAATGGGACACTAAAAAACAGGATGTTAAAGATGCCCCAAGAGACTAACATGAGTTGGCCAGACAGTTTGCCCATTGCCCTGTTCAGTGTCAGACACACCGCCCGGGGGGGAAACATGCCCTATCCCCTTATGAAATTTTGTTTGGTTCAGCCCCCAGACTTGGTTGTTACTTCCCACAACAGTTACAGTTGCGATCTGATGTGTTGACTAATTATGTAACCGCATTATCACGAGAATTAACCCGAATGCATGTCCAAGTGTTTTCTTCCATTCCAGATCCTGAATTAGATACAGGAACACACCAACTACTGCCTGGAGATCCTTGAGTCAAGATATGATGGCCCATTCCAAGTTTTACTGACCACGGCCACCTCAGTCAAATTGGCTTCCCATTGCAGGAGAGCGTGTATTCGGGTGCTGCATATCCTTTTTCTGTTTGATCCAGGGGGAGAGGGGCCCATGAGGTGGCCATCACTAAAAATGATAACATAATTATGTTTTGGTATAACTCTAATGCCCTGTACACACGGTCGGACATTGATCGGACATTCCGACAACAAAATCCATGGATTTTTTCCGACGGATGTTGGCTCAAACTTGTCTTGCGTACACACGGTCACACAAAGTTGTTGGAAAATCCGATCGTTCTGAACGTGGTGACGTAAAACACGTATGTCGGGACTATAAATGGGGCAATAGCCAATAGCTTTCATCTCTTAATTTATTCTGGGCATGCATGGCACTTTGTGCGTCAGATTTGTGTACACACGATCGGAATTTCCGACAACGGATTTTGTTGTCGGAAAATTTTATAGCAAGCTCTCAAACTTTGTGTGTTGGAAATTCCTATGGAAAATATGTGATGGAGCCTACACACGGTCGGAATTTCCGACAACAAGGTCCTATCACACATTTTCCATCGGAAAATCCTATCGTGTGTACAGGGCATTCAGGTACACATGTGACCACTTTTACCTTAGATTACTGTGACATAGTACCTTGTCCGTTTGACCCTTCATGGCAATGCCATTGGTACAGTGACATCCCTGACGGTAAGGATACATATGTGCGTATCACAGTTACTGGGGACAGAGTTGTGGTTCCTGGGGGGGCAGTGGGTTGGAACACAGGGCCAGACTGGGCAACCACAGAGTGCATTAGACAAGAAAGATGAAAATGGAAGGCCCCTGATAAGCAGGATGATTTTGCGGAAGACAGGTTTAAAACCGGGTCCAGTCCCTTGGTGATGTGTATTGGATCTATGGGAATTTGGAACATAGGACCAGATTAGAGGGAATCTGGACCAGTGAATGTGCCCTTGCAAAGGTCGTTATGCCCCTCCATATCCTAACAGAAGATACTCCTGATACATACACTAACCCAGCACCTAGTCAGGGGAGGAAGCGAGCGCTCTTTCCGGAAGCTTTGACCCTCATGTGATGCCATAGGGGTTCCAAAGGGGGTCCCTGGTGAATTCAAAGCCAGGGACCAGGTAAAAGCTGGCTTTGAGTCTTTGATGCCCATAATGACTGTCAATAAGAATGTAGATTGGATCAACTACATATATTATAACCAACAAAGATTTGTGAATTACACTAAAGATGCCCTCCAGGGAATTACTGACAAGTTAGCCCCCACTTCCTACATGACATTGCAGAACCGGTTGGCCTTAGACATGGTGTTAGCTTGAGAAAGGAGGTGTCTGTAAAATGATAGAAAAAACGGGAACCTGTTGCACCTACATTCCTGATAATACTGGCCCAAATGGTAAGGTTACTCTAGTTGTAAAGAAATTAGAAGATCTGTCACTGGAGTTGAAGAAGAACTCAGGTATCACAGACCCATGGGATCAATATTTTAGCTGGATGAGTGGGTGGCAGAAGGTGCTCGCCCAGATAGGGGTAACGGTATTAATAATCCTGGTTCTTTTAGCCCTGATTCTATGCTGTATTCTACCTTTCGTAAAGAGGTTAATGAGCAAGGCAGTAGACAACAGCACACTTACATTTCTCCACCAAGAAGAAGAGGACCCCCTTATGATGGAAGATGACAAACCCTTCACTCCTCTACAGTTACTCCCTGTCTAAAATCTCACAATCCTATAGGGTTATAGGGATACATAACGCCTGACTGCACCTCTCCAGCTGTATCGAAGAGGGTAGTGAACAAGTTGCTGCCTAACTCTATATATAGCCTAAAAGAGTTGCTGAGGAGAATGGGCCAGGCGAAGTAGGACCTTTAGCATGAGGGACAGAAAAGAGAAAATAGCCATTTTAGGGGGGGGACTGTGAAGGAGTGTAATGTAGATAATAATAATCTGAAAATGTCTATTTTCTTATGTGTATACATGTTTTTCTGCAACTCCTTACTCATTATATAGGTATACAGTTAGCTCTGTTTCTTGATTTAGCTCTGTTTCTTTATTTTCTGAAAATGGCGGATACACCCTGCTTCCCACACATCAGAAGAATGCGGAAGTTAAAACAGAACCAGCAACAACCAAACCTCGACATGAAGTCTCTCCATTTCTCTTTTATCTTAACCAATGGGATGTACCTATTAGACTAACATAGCAATGACGTATCTTTGTGTATAAAGCATTAGCACAGCCCTCGAATAAATTAGAAGTGTAACAAGTAACCGAGCTGAGCATGTCTCAGAGTGTGTTTATTTCTATATGCATGCATATCCACACTTTCTAATTAGAAACAGAAGCAGATAACCTTGAACTAGATTGTAGTTCTTAACCTTATCACTCTGACCTCCTCTCTGCACTGCCTCCCCCTCACACCGCTCGGACCAATCACCTGTGAGCTCAAGTTAACTTCAGGAAATAATTTAACCCTCACTAGCCCAGCCTACAGGGTCCCATTTCATGTAGCCCTGTGCTTATTTCTTCTTTTCTTTTGCTACGGGCTTTTCTTGAAAAGGTAACCCCCTATGTATACTGGCTTATATTTTACCACTAATACCCATAAATTTTGACCCATATTGTAGCCCCTTATTATTGCTACTAAAATAGTCTGACACCAAAGGTTGGGATAAAACTGGCTGTTTACAGCCCCTTTATTAAATAAAATAATTAACAATATAAACCAAAACAAAGCATAAACTTTTTGGTTGCCGATCCTTGGAGGCACTATGTATCCAACTCTTCTACCTTATATCTGCTTAACCATTTATGGTCCCTGTAGCTTTGCATCCGACTCGGGGACGAACCACCTTCAACAGATAACCATAAACTCCCAGTTAACCACGCAACTCACCGGGGACCCATACCTCAGATGTGTCCCAAACCTTTCATTCCATCATTTTACTTCCAAATGCCTCCAAAGACCCAACCGCCACACTGCAAAGTGTGAAGCCTCACACCTTTGTGCCCTGCCAACAACAAACTGCTCACTGTATTCCCTCCTGTAAACCTAAGGACCACAGGTCCGTACCCACCTCATTAAGGTGAACTCCATCCCCACGGAGATTTCTCCATGTCTCGAACTCAAGCTCCTCATGCCTGACCACAAGACCCTCATTCCTGGCAATGAACCTCCCAACCTCTTTATTGGCCTTAACTCAGGCCCTGTTAATCTTAGCCACCGACTGGGCAAGACGCCAGGTGGTGCGGGCAACCATCTCCGACCATACCACTATCGTGTGTGGGAAAGCCGCTTGCAGTCGCAGCACATCAAATTTTATGTCCCTTATCAGGTGCCTAGTGGATCTAACCCCCAGGTCCTTACCCCCTGCATGTATGACCAGTACATCCGGGGGCCTATCCCATCTGGATGTCCTGTTAACCTCCGGCACAACCCTGCTCCATAACATCCCTGGAATTCCAATCCACCGGATGCTGACTTCTGCCTGACATCAGCCCTCATTGCCCACCAATGAACAAAATAATGGCCCAGGATCCAAACGAGGCAAGTATGATTTGAAAGGAAAGTGAAACACAGCACACACACCCATCACCATCTTACCACCACTACTACTCAACAGATCATGGAAATAAACACAAAACAAAAAAGGGGACACATAACCCCTACCTTCCCTTTTTTCCAGTTTATTTATTTTAAAACCAACCAACCCATATTAAATCAAATGGGGGTGAATGTAAATTTTGAATCTGTCAGATTCCCACCTACCAATATGCTTAACTACCATGCTGTCCCATCGAGCAGCCTCAGTGGTTTCCCCAATCCTAAATGAATGCGATGAAAAGTTACTGGCCTCAACACTGGCAGCCGAAAGGCGGAACGGAACCCTGTATTTGGCGCAACTCAATGTGAGCCTCCTTGCTGGCTTGATCCATCTTGGAACGGCGGATGAAAAGCCTGACCACTGAGTCGTCACAGCGGACATCATCCGCCAACAAGCCCTCATGTGCCCCCATGTGCCACCTTGGAAGGGCTGAAAAGTTCCCCCAAAAAGGGCTCCGTAAAATGCCAATGCAAATGCCTCCTGGAATAGTACCGTCTCGAACTAAGATGAACAAGCTGTAGCCGTCTGTAGCATGCAAAATATCAAAAGTGATAGGCCAGTGGCCGCCGAGCGCCCCTTCTATAACCTCTCCATGCCTGTTTTACAAAAACTCCTTGGTAAAATCAGGCATGCCTCACATTTTGAACCAGAAAGCCATGCCAGCCAATTTTCTTTGCATGGCTGAAATGGATATCCCTTCTGCAAAACACTTGCATATAAAGTATATGAGTAACTGGCTCATCTCCCCACTATCACCCCCACAGCCTGATTGCCAGGTTAAAGCCATCCCAGTCCTTCCAAGCCTTGGAAAAGAACGACCATGTCGACTCACTCAAGGAATTTAGAATCTGACGATTCCAACGCAACCTGCCATAGATGAAGGAGGACAAGGGGTTCCGTGCTGCTTCGCACCTGGCACCAACTCCCGGAACCTGTCCAACTGAAAATGGGAAAGAGCGTCAGCCACTGTATTCTCCACTCCAGGAATGTGCACAGCATATAAGAAAACGTTTTACCGTAAACAACACAAAACCAAGTACTGCAACAAACGTATGACCGGAGGGGAGGATCCTGACAGAGAGTTAAGAACCTGCACTACTCCAGGTTGGTACAATGCAACTGTACCTTCTTGTTGCATAGAACTTCCCCCCAAAGTGTGAAGGCAACCAAAACTTGAAAAAGTTCCAGCAGCACCACATTCTTTAAGTAAGCCATCTACAAAAAACTCTGCCCATGGGCATAATACGGCATGCAAAATTGAGCTTGCCGAGTAAAGACGCAGTTGAATCTTGCGTTTCCCTGCGACTAAACAAACCTCTTCCTGCAACTTATCATCAGGCAGATGACATTCCATAGCCCTAGAATCAATCTCAAACCCCAGGAATTTTGATCATCTCTGTGGGGCCTTCCGTCTTATCCGCCGCAAGGGGTACACCAAAACGCTCCGCTATGTGCTGCACTGTAGCAAGCAGTACTCCACATAACCTAGAAGCTGGGGGGCCTACATAATAGGCCCCCAATGATTTACATCAGGAGATGAAAACTGCGTGGGTGAACGGGGAGAAAGCGGAAGGTCGCTTTTATGTCCGTTTTGGCCATAAGAGCTCCCTTGTGTATCGCCGAACCCGACACACAGCAGCATCGAATGAAGTATGCGATACTGCACATGCCTCGGGGTCGATGGCATAGTTAACAGAACCACCCTTTGGAAACGATAGCTGGTGTATCAAACGGAACTTATTGGGCTCCTTCTTCTGAACTACACCCAATAGTGACTCCACTAAATTCCCCAAAGGGGGGAGCGGTTAAGGGGACTCCCATGCGGCCCAAGGACACTTCCTTAGCAAGCTTCTGTTAAATCCGATTTAGGGGTCTCAAAACAAGACAGATGATGAGATAGTGAGTCCAGATCTTAAGATAAGATTATTAGGTGCTTTATTGTATACAAACACTGCAGTGTAGAGACACAACACAGACCGACTTCCATCTCTACCAGGCGGAACGAAGCAGGACATGTCTCTGACTTAAAAACATCAAGTTTAACAATATATATACTTTATGAATATGCATAAGCGCTAGGCGTGTTATAGGTGTGATCATATAGTTTAGTACAATCAGCATTCATATCTTCTTAACAGCAAGGGAGCATTGTCGGACCCCTATAATTCTACTCACTTTTCAGAAACCACTTCAGAGTGTTCCTTAGCAGATCTCAGGTTGTCCGCTACAGGGGAAATCTGCGTAAGGGAGCACGGAATAACAAAACTCTCAGTTCAGACTGATATGAAGGCCTATTTTGAGCAGCTTTCTGAGTTTCTTATCAGTGTTTGTGTCATTACATATCCAACAGTTTTGATTCCCAGGAATTGAAACAAGCCATCTAAAAAAAGGAAAGAAACAAATCAAGCACAATATAAATTCTTAAAGCTTCAGACTCTATATACATATATATATATATATATATATATATATATATATATATATATATATATATATATATATATATATATATATATATATATATATATATAGCTCAACATTATCAGACCCCTATAATTCTACTCATTTCCCTCCTCTTGACCCCTATGGTGGGGTCACTACCATATCTTCCCTACCTAGTATGGTACCAGAGGGTCCACAGTACTACTTCACATCTAAGTGGAGCAAAGTTCTTCTTAGGGTGTATGTGGATACATATCTTTTACTCATTCTTATCACCCATCTTGGCATCAAACAAATCTGCTAATCTGACTATTTGATAACACTCTATCTCTTCCTTGGGGTCATCTTCCTCAGTTCTAACTGTCATTGTAGCAATCTTTGTATTTTACATTTAGCACACCTAAAAAAAACAAATAAACAAGCAATCCTATAATGATGATTCCTGTGAGGACAAACACATCTGTTGAATGCAAGAAAATTTACCATTTCTAAACAAAGTGTAATCTGGGTTTGTCATATTTCCTATCATAATGTCAAATTGTATACCTCTTTCACTTACTAAACAAGGGGACATTCCCAAAGTCCCTAAGTTATATTTAGCATAAAATGTATTTTCACAATAATAGAACATTTGTGCTATTTCTAGACATACTGGTATTTTGGCAGCTTTGTATAGCTTAAACTCAAAATAAAAGTAAATGGGTACCAGGTGTGTGCCTTTTTATTATTATTTTTTTAACTGTCAGGCCTATGTGAACAAATCTAGCAATTACTCAAATTACTCCTTATGCCTGTTAGCATGTGTAATTTGTACAGTTGATTTTCCTCTATAGCCTTGACTGCTAAGATCAAGCAAAGGCATAACAGTAGTTTACTCCTCTTTTGAAATTAGCTGTACTTTCTTGCAATGGCTGGCATATTCACGTCACTTTACAGCTGTAGCAGTTATCAGGGACACTTGGTAGGGTCCTTCAGACTTTGGTCCCAAAGGTACTTTCATATGTTCTTTTACTAGGACCCAATCACCTGGCTGTAATTCATGTGTTCCAGTTGCTTGATCTGGATCTGGAATTGAATCAAAAACAAACATGTGCATCGCAGTTAGTTGCTTGTATTAGACAATTACATAACAAAACATAATCATTATACATTACAGCAGTCTGATATGGAAAATACAACCCTATCTTAGGTGGGCCCTGAAACAAAATCTCATAAGTTCTCTGTCCTATTAATAGGGGTAATCCTGATGTTGTAAAGAAAGAGAGGCAACAGTCCTGGCCACTGTTTCTTTACTGACCCATCTCCCCTTTTCCTGTATTAATTTAGCTAGCCATTGATTCCATTATATTTTTCTACCTTCCCTGAACTCTGAGGATTATAGGGGCATGGAAGGCCTGAGTCAATTGCCAAATCCTTGCATGTAATTTGCAAGATCTGTCCAGTGAAATATGTTCCTCTGTCATTCCCTATGGTTTCAAGGACTTCAAAGCGGCATATTACTTTGGAAAGGAGTTTCTTTGCTGTTGTCTTGGCATTTGCTTTAGCCACCAGTCAGGTTTCTATTCAGCTTGAAGCATCTCTACACACAACCAACATTTTGATATTGGCCTTTGTGTTACTCTGGGCTGTGTTCCTGGGTTATTTTTAGCACAGATTATGCATCCCTCAACAAAGTCTTGACATGCATTTTTGGAGTATCGAATAACCCATCCAGCCTTGCTTATATTTCTCTCCATTGCCTTAGGGCCTACATGACTCGGGCCATGGGCTAGTTGCATGATTATCTTCTCCGTTTGAGGTGGGACACATATTCCTCTTTCCTTGCACAAAAGTCCTTCTTGGTTCTTTTTTGCTCTGTCCCTTTCCATGATTTCATTCCAATCATCAGGTGCAGATTCTTGCAATTTCTTAATCAGTTCTTTTACTTTGAGTATTTTTTCTCTTCTTTTGCTTCAATCTGTTATGGGCTTCTTATTCCTTTGCAAAATCAGTGATTAGGGTCATGATTGCTTCCATTGGTGTTTCAGCAGTCTCCTGGCAGTATATGCCTTGACCTTCAGGATGGCTACTTGGGAGGGTGACTGCTTCAAAAAGTTCTTGAACATATTTCCAGTTTTGAATTGGTTCTCTTGCAGCAGTTGTGAATCTTCTGTTCTTCCTTATGGGTCCATAATCATGGACTACTTCGAGAGCATACTTGCTATCAGTGTAGATGTTGACTATTTGATCCTTTGTGGCCTCACAGGCTCTTGTGAGTGCTACCACTTTGGCAACCTGCGCTGAAAGTGATGAAGGGAGTAGTTGGGTCTCAATCACTTCCTCCAATGTTGTCACCGCATATGCCATTCTTGGGTACTCCATCTTTATACAGGTGTGAACCCTCTGCAAAGAGGATCAGATCAGAACTTTCAAGAGGAGTATCCTTTACTGGGGAGATTTGCTGCATTTCTTCTTCCATAAGTCTTAAGAAGATGTGGTCACCCTCCTCTTCGAGATCTTCTCTCTCTAGGAAAAAAGCTGGCAGGCTTGATTGTAGTACATCTTTTTACTTCTATTTCTCCTAATTCAAGCAGTATTGCTTCATAACATCTGTTCTAAAGCATATCTTCCCTTTTGTACAGCACCACTGGCACAGGTTGCAGCTGCAGTTTTCTTTTTGTGTTCTTGCCACGACATGGATTTTGGTGCATCCACCCACCGGATCTATTTTATACACAGCTTGAAAGGGTTTGCAGTCAACAGGGCAGGATATACAGAAAATGTGACAACAATCTTTTAGAAAGCCAACCTCCAGGGAAACACTGTTCAGACAAATTTGACACCTTTCAGTTTAACTTAATGCTAAAGTACTGGCAGCAGTCCCATCTTTGCCTTCGTCACCATTTTTTTCTTCATGTTGATGGTCTCTAGCATCAGATGAGCATAAGCATTTGCTCCTTCAAACCAGAAAGCAAAGAGTTCTTGGCTTTCTTCATCCAAGGCGACACTGAAGAAAGCATTTGCCAGTTCAATTACGGTGTACACCCATGTTCCTGTAGGTATGTCATTGAGCAAAGTACAACAAGAGTTCCAACAGGAGTGCCTTTTGGACAACAGGAGTGCCTTCCTCGATGATTTGATTGATGGCCCTTAAATCATGTACCATTCAATATACTGGCTTTTCTCCCTTTTTGACCTTTTCCTTTACAGGAAACAATGACGTCTGTGCTCTACTTTCTGTTTTCTTTATGACACCTGCTTCAAGTAACTCTTTTATTTGTACTCGTATACCAGCGAGTTGATCTGGTGACAGTGGATACTGTGATATGTGTGGGATTTGAGCTCCTGCTTTTATTTTGACTTTAACCGGAGGGACTTGTAGAAGTCCTACATCATATTTCCCCTTGGCCCAGAGAATATCAGGTATTTGAGCAACAATTTCAAGTGGAATATTACCTTCAATCTCTTGCTCTAATTCAATTGCTGTCAATCCACATATAATTTCTTCATCTAATTCTCCAAAATGTACTTTTACTTCATTGGGTGTATACTGTACACAGGCTTGTAAGTAACTCAGTAGGTCTCTTCCCAATAGGTTTCATGGTACAGTTTCAGAGACAAGGAGCTTATGAAACACATTGTGGCTTTCAATTCCAATTTGTATGGGGGACGTTTCCTTGAGAGTAGATTTCCCTCCCACTCCAACTGCTAGTGGCCCAGATGTAAGGGGGATGTCTTTTGGTAGGCGAACTTTTGAATTATAGTCCGGGCAGAGCCAGAAGCATGACATTTCCTGATCACCCTCTTTCTTCTGATTACATCTGTCAGGCAATCTGCATTTTCTGGTTTCTGAGAAACAGCTCCTTGATCATCATTTTGGGCTATAAAAGCATTAAGTCTGTTGTCTTCTCTTTTCTCACCTCTCTCTGGGCTTCAGTGCTACTGCACACTTCTCTTAGCAAAGCCCAATCAAATCCTTGTTTCCTTATTATGGCAGTAAAGTTAGTACTCAGTCACATTCACATTTACTTTCTCTGTCATGGACTGGACACATTTAAACTAATCAAAATATCCTCAGCCTTTTCTTGTCTCATATCCAGCAATCCTCATTAATAATTCTACAACATTCTGTCCACTTTCTTCATAGTGCAATTCACTTTCAAGTTCTTTAAACCATTTTTTAGTTTTGTTGCCATTAACCATTTCCTTATTGATTCTTTAAGTCTCATCACATCAGCATTCTTATGCCCCTGCACACGAGCGGAAATTCCGTCAGCAAAAGTCAGATGAGAGCTTTTGATCCAAAAATGCGACCATGTGCATGCTACATCAGACTTTTGCTGAGATTGAGAGCATGTTCTCAATTTTTCAGTTGGAAAAAGTTCCGATCTGAAATTCCAATCTTCTGTACCAATTCCAACGCGCAAAATTCCTACGCATGCTCGGAAACAATTTTACGCATGTTCGGAAGCATTGAACTTAATTTTCTCGGTTCGTCGTAGTGTTGTACATCACCGTGTTCTTGACGGTCGAAAGTTCAGCGAACTTTTGTGTGACCGTGTGTATGCAAGGCAAGCTTGAGTGGAATTCCGTCGGAAAAACCATCCAAGATTTTTCCAAAGGAAATTCCGCTCGTGTGTATGCGGCATTACAGTCTATCCTGAAATCTCCGTTCTTTCTCTGTTCCTCTCAGATTTTTCTGTCAATAAATCACTTACTTGTGAAGATAACATACTTATTTCCTCTTCTAAAGAAACTTGCCTTTCTCCACTTTCATGTTTACTATCTACTTCTTTAAACCATCAATTAACCTTCTGATTTCTCTCTTCTGTATTGTTCAATTTTCTAATTTACAATTTTCTACTGTACTTAGATTTTAAAAAAATCTCTGGCTTCAGATGGGCACAATCTTTTTAAGAAAATATCTGCAAACCGGCAGTCTCTTTTCTACAAATGCACAATTTTTAAACAGGAATGTTAAGGGGGAGGGGGAGCACCTCACTCCTTACTCGGAGCAAAAATGTGGGAGGTGAGGAATCTGTGAACAGGCTTCTCTCATCCCCAAAATCATTTCTCACGCATATTTTTCAACTCAGCGATACGTAGCTATCTTTCTCTTTTGCTAGACCCATCAGTGATATGCATTATAAAAACTTTGACAGGCTCATAACTAGTTAAAGTTTCATCACATTTCATACTTTCAAAAATCCAATATTGTACACATTTAATCACCTTATTCAACTCTGTCATAAAAATTAACATACACAGAAACCCAAGTTGATCATAACTCCTTCTGGTATTAGATCAGCTCTGTTTTAGTCTTGGTGTAATTTCTTAACCACTGTCCATATCTGTCTGTCATGTCAGTCATAGGACTTACTTGTGCCACTTCTTCTACCTCTTCTGGCATCGAGAGGTCCATGGAAGCGCCATACACCCAATCTACGACAGAGAAGCAAATTGCGTGAGGGACTTTGGACTTTGTAGGCACAGTAACATCACATTTTTTTGTATTAAAACTAATTTATTGAAAAACCATAAACATAGAAAATGTTACAAATCTGCCACAGATTACAAAAACTATATCTGGTGAGAGATATTCAATAGACCAAATGCTATACAGAACCATCTAATTTAATGCAGCTCAGACATGAGGATAGTCATCCCGGGTAACGGCAGGTCCGAGGCGATGGTTGAATAGCCGATCATAAGGAAAAAGATTCATATCACATAGATGCTCAACTAGTTGCGCGTGTTTTCACGCTTCTTCAGGAGCAAACACTGTGGCGTGGCTAACAAAATGCATAACATACAATTAAAATACATCACCATAAACGATCATATAAGACATTGCAGAAAAAATAATCATACAGTTAAAATACTTGTACAGAAGGGGCAGGTCCTGGCTGGATCAATGCAGCGAAAGATGAAGCGCCAGGAGGGGGCGGAAAAGAATCACCACGGGTGCGTGCAAAACAAAGTCTTAAATTGTATTCCCAGGGGGTATCAGAGTAAGAGAAGTGTTTATATGTCCAAGCATGGACCATATATTAGGAATAGGCAACAAAATGTAGGAACGCGGGTCAAGAAGAAAAGAAGAGAACGAAACAAGGACCAGGGAAGGACAGGGGGAGGGGACGAAAAAGGAAAAAACAGTATTGATTTACTAAATATGAACATTGCAAATCATAAAATGATCCACACAGATTGTAAACACAGCACACGGTGTATAATATTACCACACGTAGAAAATCCAATGAAGCTCTAGGGGACATGTATTAAGACCTACACCTAAACATAGAGGTCATTTCAATGAGGAATAGTATGAAGATAGGGGGTAGTTTAAGTACAGGATCGGACCACTGACTCACCAATAATTACATTATTTTAGAGGGTAGATATGTATCTCTTGTAAATAGAGGCAAATAGACCCACCTTCACGTAGTCAGTGATTATAAGGATACCATAACTAAGTACTACATCCACCTGTAATGCCAATAATAAAGAGGGGAGGAGAAGGAGAAGACAAAAAATCAAACCCACGGCAGGAATATTCAATGGCCTATATCTCAATTGCGCTTATAGTAAGAGGTACCTGGTTTACAGGGGGAGAAGGATAACGACGTGTAGTGTCCTCCGTGAGCTGGAGCGGATAGTGAGCTGTAGTAAAACGCCGTGCGTTTTGAATGCCCGTCCCGTCCGTAGTCAACCAATCGGCTGCGCCGACGTGAGGTCATCCGGACCGGCCAGAAGCTACCATTGTGCATGCGCGTCCCTCAGTGAGGAGAGCTGTCACAGACTCGGCGGCCCGCCCCCCCACGTAAAGGGCCGCATGTCACACGGAGCAGCAATGGTCAGCTGGGAGTTGGATAGACCCAGCACTAGCCATTGACAGCATCACAGCACCAGGAATTCAGGTGCAGTGACGCTGGGTGGCCGCATGGTGATCAGGAGCTCACCACCAGATGGCGCCCATCTCAAACCGCACCGCGCCTAAAGTACCACCTATATGGAGACTATTGTTGTTCAACATATTTATTGTATATACAATTATATAAATGTTCATGTATATTTCTTAGGGGTTTTGGTGCTGGCTGTTTCGGTGCGGTTTGAGATGGGCGCCATCTGGTGGTGAGCTCCTGATCACCATGCGGCCGCCCAGCGTCACTGCACCTGAATTCCTGGTGCTGTGACGCTGTCAATGGCTAGTGCTGGGTCTATCCAACTCCCAGCTGGCCATTGCTGCTCCGTGTGACGTGCGGCCCTTTACGTGGGGGGGCGGGCCGCCGAGTCTGTGACGGCTCTCCTCACTGAGGGACGCGCATGCGCAATGGTAGCTTCTGGCCGGTCCGGATGACCTCACGTCGGCGCAGCCGATTAGTTGACTACGGACGGGACGGGCATTCAAAACGCACGGCGTTTTACTACTGCTCAATACCCGCTCCAGCTCACGGAGGACACTACACGTCGTTATCCTTCTCCCCCTGTAAACCAGGTACCTCTTACTATAAGCGCAATTGAGATATGGGCCATTGAATATTCCTGCCGTGGGTTTGATTTTTTGTCTTCTCCTTCTCCTCCCCTCTTTATTATTGGCATTACAGGTGGATGTAGTACTTAGTTATGGTATCCTTATAATCACTGACTATGTGAAGCTGGGTCTATTTGCCTCCATTTACAAGAGATACATATAAATATCCTCTAAAATAATGTAATTATTGGTGAGTTAGTGGTCCGATTCTGTACTTAAACTACCCCCTATCTTCATACTATTGCTCATTGAAATGGCCTCTATGTTTCTGTGTAGGTCTTAATACATGTCCCCTAGAGCTTCATTGGATTTTCTACGTGTGGTAATATTATACACTGTGTGCTGTGTTTACAATCTGTGCGGATCATTTTATGATTTGCAATTTTCATATTTAGTAAGTCAATACTGTTTTTTCCTTTTTCGTCCCCTCCCCCTGTCCTTCCCTGGTCCTTGTTTCGTTCTCTTCTTTTCTTCTTGACCCGCGTTCCTACATTTTGTTGCCTATTCCTAATATATGGTCCATGCTTGGACATATAAACACTTCTCTTACTCTGATACCCCCTGGGAATACAATTTAAGACTTTGTTTTGCACGCACCCGTGGTGATTCTTTGCCGCCCCCTCCTGGCGCTTCATCTTTCGCTGCATTGATAAAGCCAGCAACTGCCCCTTCTGTACAAGTATTTTAACTGAATGATTATTTTTTCTGCAATGTCTTATATGATCGTTTATGGTGATGTATTTTAATTGTATGTTATGCATTTTGTTAGCCACGCCACAGTGTTTGCTCCTGAAGAAGCGTGAAGACACGCGCAACTAGTTGAGCATCTATGTGATACGAATCTTTTTCCCTATGATCGGCTATTCAACCATGGCCTCGGACCTGCCGTTACCCGGGATGACTATCCTCATGTCTGAGCTGCATTAAATTAGATGGTTCTGTATAGCATTTGGTCTATTGAATATCTCTCACCAGATATAGTTTTTGTAATATGTGGCTTTTAACACATTTTCTATGTTTATGGTTTTTCAATAAATTAGTTTTAATACAAAAAAATGTGATGTTACTGTGCCTACAAAGTCCAAAGTCCCTCACGCAATTTGCTTCTCTGTCGTAGTAGTCATAGGACTTGGCACGTTCATACACTTATGTATCCACAGGGCCACTCTGTGTAGAGATACTTTCTTTTGTTGCATACACCCAATCTAGAGAACTCACTCTCGAGTCTCTACTTAAAAAATTTGTGGGTCGTCACCCAAAATTTCTCCTGGGCTACACACAGTAGCTGTCAAATGGCACTTTATTAAACTAGGCCACACATGCCTGTACACTTGCCACATAGGCATTACTCGCCACACAGGCTCACTACTACAGTCCTCTGGTCAGACCTTCTCACAAGTCTCATAAATCTATTGACACGCCAAGCATAGAAACAAAACATCAACATTGATAAATATTATCGGCTCTATTATTTCTGCAACAGGTAAAGTAAAGGAGTTATTTGGGTCAAACTATGTAACATCAACATTATTCTGGTTTGCACTCAATTTTTTTTACCTTAATCTCACCATCTCATCAACATCATACCCTGTTTCCCTGAAAATAAGACCTAGCGTGATTGTCGGTGATGGCTGCAATATAAGCCCTACCCCCCAAATAAGCCCTACCCTGTTTCCCCAAAAATAAGCCCTACCCTGAAAAGAAGACCTACAAGGACTTTAACTAGGGCTTATTTGGGGGGTTGGGCTTATATTGCAGCCATCACCGACAATCACGCTAGGTCTTATTTTCGGGGAAACAGGGTAAGACTCCTTCAGCCAATGGACCCCAGACACCGACTAATTACTCGCCACGGGGAGCAGAATAAGTAAGAATAACAGTTTCTTACCGTGGCCACTTGTCTGCTCAGCGTGAGTTTCTTGTCTCTCTGGCCGGGAGCCCACTGGACTGTATGCGAGTCGAAAGGCACCATTCTGTTAAATCCGATTTAGGGGTCTCAAAACAAGACAGAAGATGAGATAGTGAGTCCAAATCTTAAGATAAGATTATTAGGTGCTTTATTGTATACAAACACTGCAGTGGAGAGACACAACAGAGACCGACTTCCATCTCTACCAGGCGGAATGAAGCAGGAAGTGTCTCTGACTTAAAAACATCAAGTTTAACAATATATATACTTTATGAATATGCATAAGCACTACGTGAGTTATAGGTGTGATCGTATAGTTTAGTCCAATTAGCATTCATATCTTCTTAACAGCAAGGGAGCATTGTCGGACCCCTATAATTCTACTCACTTTTCAGAAACCACTTCAGAGTGTTCCTTAGCAGATCTCAGGTTGTCCGCTACAGGGGAAATCTGCGTAAGGGAGCACGGAATAACAAAACCCTCCATGAAACCCTCTCTTAGAGCTGCCTGCCGGTCTGGATATTTATTTAGAAAGGGGGACATCCTGTCCGCCCATACCGACGTCCGTCCTCCTACCTGCAGTATCACCGGTACGGGATTTCCCGGCTATAAAACAACGCAAGAAGGGGTGAGCCCCTCCGCAGTGTGAGCATTCATGTTTGTATCCACAGTTGGTGCCGAACCTACAAGAACCCTTGTTGAATTGCTTGCACTGACCCCACTTTTTTGCGGCCGGCTGTCCAGGGGTGTTTGGACTCCCGACCTCCCACTTGAAAAAACGCCGTAGAGGCTCATGGAGAGGACATAAGTTTCATCCACAAACTAATGTCCTTATGGTCCCAACGCAGGGAAGGGCATATTGCTTTGCGCTAAAGGAATTGTTCGTCATATTGCAGCCAAACCACACCACCGTACACCCTCTGGGTCTCACCAATGGAGTCCAGATAGCAAAACAATGGCAAGCAATTCTCCAGTGCTTTTTCGCCAAAGACACTAGCCAAAATGGCGAATGCCTGCAACCAATTACTAAATGTTTGCGGAATTAACCTATACTACTGCTTCTCCTCGTCTTCCTTTTTTGATTCCTCCGGCTTAACCCTGTCCAGGTTAAACTTTTCCATAGGGAGCAATGTGAAGATCTCCACATACTCCCCCTTCCAGATCTTTTCCCTGACCTCAGCTTTGAGATGAACCCCTAAGGGGCCTTCAAAGCAGGTGTACACTTCACACTTGGCTGAATCGGCCATCAGCACCAGCTCAGTATTCCTATTAACCTCCTTTGCGGGAACCGTAGGGGAAGGGGCACTCGACTCCTGAACCACCGAATCCCCCAGTGACACCACTGCTTCTAACCCCTGTCCCGTCCCCTGTACCTGACCCACTACTAATGAGGCCCCTGCCTGACCCGCATCCAAAACCCAGGCCGACACCGGCATAGATCGCGCCGGTGTGCCTGCATCAAAATGCTGCACCAACTACCGTAGCCCCACCAGTAGGTCCTGCATGGCCGTGGCTTCCTCAGATGTGACTGACCCCACGCCTGACAACCAAGGGGGGGCGAGAGACCCCACTCCCTTGTGCTGAATGGACATGTTCCCCCAGGGCCCTCCCACCTCTGGACCCGGACACAGGGACAGAAGAAGACTGAAAAGAAGCATCAACATTACATGTCTATCGACGGCCTCCCGGCAAAGTAGGTCTGCACTGTAGCCATCATTTGGCTATAGCGCGGATCTGAAGGGGTTGAAAATAAAAAAATAGTGTCCACTGATGTAAATCAATCATCAATCATGACACTGACCCCACTGCCGGACCCGAAAAAAGAAAAAAAAAAAAAAAAGCTCTGATGTCAATTAAGGCAAACCGCTGAATTCCTGGTTTGCCATTTGACAGTTCTTATATAGGTAATGGAGGGGCCACCTGGCGATGTCCCCTGGTGGCACCGCCCCCTTGTGACATCACTGAGCTAGCATGCACCAGTTGGTGATGTCACAAGGGGGCGGTGCCACCAAGTGATGTCACCATGTGGCTCTGCTCTTTACCTATATAAGAACTGTCAAACGGCAATCTAGGCATTCGGCGGTTTGCCTTAGTCAACAGTGGAGCATTTTTTTACTTGTTCAGGTCCGGTGGTGTGGCAGCGTCGTGATTGATGATAGAGCTACATCGGGGGACATTGTTTTTTTTTTTTAAATAAAGGAAATGTCAAAAACTTTCTCTGTGTTATTATTACTTTTTCACACTTTTTTGGTGAAAGGGTAGTACCCCATATTTATTCACTTGGGGGGGCGGGATCTAGGGGCCCCCTTGTTAAAGGGAGCTTCCAGAGTATGATAAGCCCCCTGCCTGAAGACCTCTGCAAACCAGGGTTGTGGGACTGAGGCCTCTGTCCCCATCAACATGGGGACAAAGCACCCACCCCCCCATATTGAGGGCGTGTGGCCTGGTATGGTTCAGGAGGGGGGGTGCTCGCTCACCCCCCTATTCCTGGCCTGCCAGGCTGCATGCTTGGATAAGGGTCTGGTATGGATTTTGGGGGGCCCCACGCTGTTTTTTTTTTTATTTTGGCATGGGGTTCCCTTTTTTATTGGTGGCAATGTTTTTTTTTTTAACCACTTAAGCCCCGGACCATTTGGCTGGACAAAGACCAGAGCACTTTTTGCGATTCGGCACTACGTCGATTTAACTGACAATTGCGGGTCGTGCGACGTGGTTCCCAAACAAGACTGACGTCCTTTTTTCCCCACAAATAGAGCTTTCTTTTGCTGGTATTTGATCACCTGTGCAGTTTTTATTTTTTGCGCTATAAACAAAAAAAGAGCGACAATTTTGAAAAAAAAGCAATATTTTTTACTTTTGGCTATAATAAATATCGCCAAATATATATATAAAAAACATTTTTTTTCCTCAGTTTAGGCTGATACGTATTCATCTACATATTTTTGGTAAAAAAAATCACAATGAGCGTTTATTGATTGGTTTGCGCAAAAGTTATAGCGTCTACAAAATAGGGGATAGTTTTATGGCATTTTTATTAATAATTTTTTTTATACTAGTAATGGCGGCGATCAGCGATTTTTATCATGACTGTGACATTATGGCCAACAGATCTGACACTTTTGGTGCTATTTTGGACCATTCACATTTATACAGCAATCAGTGTGATTTAAAATGCATTGATTACTGTGTAAATGTGACTGGCATTGAAGGGGTTAACCAGGAGGGGGCGCTGCAGGGGTTAAGTGTGTCCTAGGGATGTGTTCCAACTGTGGGGGGGGGGGCTACGTTTGACACTACACTGATCACCTCTCCTAAATACAGGGAGCTGTGATCAGTGACAGTGTCACTAGGCAGAACGGGGAAATGCTTGTTTACATTAGCATTTCCCCATTCTTCAGCTCCATGAGACGATCGCGGGTATCCCCGTGGACATCAAGTCCGCGGGACCCGCAATCACACTCACGGAGCTCGCGGCAGGGTCACGCGCTTGCTGCCGGCAAATTCAAAGGGACGTACAGGTACCTCCATTTGTGCAGCCGTGCCATTCTGACGACATATATGTACATGTGGCGGTCAGCAAGTGGTTAATTGAGCTGTCAGTGAGGAAGCCCATTGATAGCTGATGGTTCATCGGTTGTAAAGGACGCCGTGGCTGGTTTCCCGACCCACTCCTTAACAACCAGCTATTCACTGCTCCCTGATTGTGCAAAGTGTTGCCAAGTCAGGGCTTAGAATGCACTGTGCAAACACCCAAATTTGCAGGGCATTCAGCGGGTGTTCGCTCCACCGTAGGCCCTGCGTTGCACTGTGCAGAGCGCAGTGCATGGCAGGGCCTATGGTGGAGCGAACATTCGCTGAATGCCCTGCAAATGCGGGTGTTCGCTGAATGAGCAAACAGACGATGTTTGGGCTGAACTTTTGATCTGCCCAAACCGTTCGCCCAACTCTACCAATCTGTAGCCTCCCTGGCGGTTTTCCCGAGTGTGGCTCGGGGTTAAAAATCAGGACCATTAGCGGTAACCCCGAGCCACACTCGGGATTACATCGCAGGATCCTGGTGTGGCTTTACTTACCTTGTCCCCGGGATCCTGCGATGTCCCCTGCAGTGTCCATGGGCTCTGTCATCGTCCGAAGCCTCTCCTTGTCAGGCTCCGTTCCCTGCGAGCGTCGTGACGCACGGGGGCGGAGCCTGGCGGCAAATTCAAAAAAATGTCAAAATCATAACACATACAGTACTGTAATCTTACAGATTACAGTACTGTATGAAATGATTTCACATCCCTTTTGTCCCCAGTGCTTTGGCCCATGCCCTGCATCCAGTTTTATGTGATATATACTGTTCTTTCTGCCTGGAAACTGGAGATTGTCCATAGCAACCAAAAAGTGTCCCTTTACGTCAAAAGTGGCTTTAGACCATCTAGAAAACAGCGATAGTAAATTAGAACACTTGCAGAATTGAGCGATAGTGAATCGTGGGGAAATTTATTTTATTACTATTTATTTTTATTTTTTTTAATTATTTATTTTTATTTATTATATTATAATTTATGTTTTTGTGTTTCAAACTTCATCATACCCAGGATATCTACTAGACTCTTGTTTGGACATATTTAAGTGTGTTATTGTTAAGAATTACAGACCTACAATATAAAACGCCAAATTTCCATGCAAAATAATTGTACCGTTTTCAGCACCTAAAATCCGAAATGATCATACCGCCAGGGAGGTTAAAATTAAGCAGTTTAGCTAAGAGGGGGCAGAGCCCCCCTGCCCCAAAGAGCCCCCCCATGTTGAGGGCATGTGGCCTGGTATGGTTCAGGAGAGGGGGATGCTCGCTCACCCCCCTTTACTGACTTGCCAGGCTGCATGCTTGGATAAGGGTCTGGTATGGATTTTAGGGGGGACCCCAAGCCGTATTTTTGTAAATTTTGGCGTGGGGTTTCTACTTAGAATCCATACCAGAGCCAAGGGACCTGGTATGGATTGGGGGGGCCCACGCTGTTTTTTTCCCCTGAATTTTCTATTGCTTGCATTGTTTTGTTTACATTTCAGCTGTCAGTGGGGAAGCCCATTGACAGCTGATGAGTCATCAGTTGTTAAGGACGCGGCAGCCGGCTTCGTTGGCCCGCTGCTTAACAACCAGCTATTCTTCACACAGAATTCAAATCGGTCGATCATTTTTCAGGGTTCAACCAATCCGAATTTGAATCTTTCAGAAAATTTGAAATTCATAAGTAAACGAAAAATCAAAATGGATATTAACGAATTGCAATGAAATTTGTTACTATTTCATTCGGAGATTTGTATACATCCGGATCTCCGAATAACCAAAAATTCATCCGAATTTGTATTCGGACTGAAATAAATTGCACATCGGATGGATTTACAGGAGCTTGAGCTTAAGTTTTATAGGGTTACAACCATAGAATAGTAGTTGATTCTGATCAGAGGCGTAACTAGAGTCTTAAGGGCCCCGATGCAAAAAACCACGAAGGGCCCCCACCAGTGGCATTGCTAGGTACTGTATATAAAAGATCTGGGGCTAGAGCCCATAGCAGTGAAGTAAAGAAAGTCATACACATGGGTGGGCATACACATGTATGTAATATAATTGTGTGTGTGTGTGTGTGTGTGTATATATATATATATATATAAATGAATGAATGAATGAATGATTTGTATAGTGCTGCAAATGCAAACTGAATTGCCTCAAGGCGCTAGATCCGCCCTGTGTTGTCCGGCTTCTTAGAAGAGGTAGGTCTTGAGTTTCTTTCTGAAGACCTGATAGTTTTCTTCCATGCGAATGTGAGTAGGTAGAGCGTTCCATAGCTGTGGTCCTTGGACTGCGAATCTTCGTTCTCCCTTTGTTTTGTAGCGGGATTTTGGAATAAGGAGGAGGTTTTGGTTAGCTGATTGAAGATATATATATTATCGTTACATATCTGAGTGCGGATCCCCCCTTACATCAGGGTCCCCAGAGCCCCTCTCATTACATCAGGGTCCACAGAGAGCCTCCCCTTACATCAGGGTCCCCAGAGAGCCTCCCTACTTACATCAGGGTCCCCAGAGCCCCCTCATTACATCAGGGTCCCCAGAGAGCCCCTTCCTTACACCAGGGTCCCCAGAGAGCCTCCCCCTTACATCAGGGTCCCCAGAGCCCCCTCATTACATCAGGGTCCCCAGAGAGCCCCTCCTTACATTAGGGTCCCCAGAGAGCCCCTCCTTACATCAGGGTCCCCAAAGAGCCTCCTCCCTTGCATTAGGGTCCCCAGAGAGCCTCTCTACTTACATTAGGGTCCCCAGAGCGCTTCCCCTTACAGCAGGGTCCCCAGAGAGCCTCCCCTTACAGCTGGGGCCCCTGAGATAGCCACCCCTTCCATCAGGCTCCCCAGAGAGCCCCCCCTTACATCAGGGTCCCCAGAGAGCCCCCCTTGCATCAGGGTGGCCAGAGAGCCCCTCTTACATCAGGGTGGCCAGAGAGCCCTTCTTACATCAGGGTCCCCAGAGAGCCCCCCTTACATCGGGGTCCCCAGAAAGCCTCCTCCTTACATCAGGTTCCCCAGAGAGCACCTCCCCTTACATCAGGGTCCCCAGAGACCCCCCTTACATTAGGGTCCCCATGGAGCCCCCCCCTTACTTCAGGGTCCCCAGACAGCCGCCCCCCCTTCTAGAGGTTCCCTGTGTACCTGGCTGGTAGGGCTGGGGAAAAAAATCGATTTGAATCTTGAATCGTGTTGAGAGATCAAATCGATTAAAATGTTCAGCAAATCGATTTTTTAGATTTTCTTTTCACCAGGACCGGCGCTGACACCGCGCCGGTCCTGAGGAGCTGCGGGCAGGAGTTTTTAGGTGAGGCTGCGGCTTTGACCTAGTCCGCGATGCCGGATGCCGCGGCCTCGCCTAAAAACTCCTGCCCGCAGCTCCTCAGGACTGGCGTTGTGTCCATAAAAAAAAAACTCGATTTGAATCGTGAACCAAGTTTTTTTTTGGAGAAAATCGCCCAGCTCTACTGGCTGGACTGCGCTGTGCACCTCCGACCCCCAGCACATCTCTGTACCCCCCACCTGGGAGGTAGAAGGGGGTGTTCGGCAGCTCTATGGTACTCGCAGGATCTCTCTGGGGCTAGTAGTTCTCCTCCCGAGTGTATACAATGGAGAGGGGATGACCCAAGCATGTATCAGCAAGAGTGTACAATCAAAGCAACTCACTTGTACACTGAAGAGTGAAACTGATACATGCTCGGGTCAGAGGCCACTCCCCTCTCCACTGTAAACACTCGGGAAGAGAACTACTAGCCCCAGGGAGATTCTGCCACCTGCAGGCACTAGGGATGAGCCCGATGTTCGAGTCTTAAACCTTCCTTACACCAGGGTCCCCAGAGAGCCTCCCCCTTACAGCAGGGTCCCCAGAGAGCCTCCCCCTTACATCAGGGTCCCCAGAGAGCCTCCCTACGTACATCAGGGTCCCCAGAGCCAACTCATTACATCAGGGTCCCCAGAGAGGCCCCCTCCTTACATCAGGGTCCCCGGAGAGCTCCTTCCTTACATCAGGGTCCCCAGAGAGCCTCCCCTTACATCAGGGTCCCCAGAATCCCCCTCATTACATCAGGGTCCCCAGAGAGCCCCTTCCTTACATCAGGGTTCTCAGAGAGCCTCCCCCTTTCATCAGGGTCCCCAGAGCCCCCCTCATTACATCAGGGTCCCCAGAGAGCCCCTTCCTTAAATTCATGGTCCCCAAAGAGCCCCCCCTTACATTAGGTTTCCCAGAGAGCCTCCCTACCTATATCAGGGTCCCCAGAGCCCCCTCATTAAATCAGGGTCCCCAGAGACCCCCTCTCCATCAGGGTCCCCAGAGAGCCCCTTCCTTACATCAGGGTCTCCAGATATCCCCCCTCATTACATCAGGGTCCCCAGAGAACCCCTCCTTACATCAGGGTCCCAACAGAGCCCCTCCTTACATCAGGGTCCTCAGAGAGCCCCTCCTTACATCAGGGTCCCCAAAGAGCCTCCTCCCTGGCATTAGGGTCCCCAGAGAGCCTTCCTACTTACATCAGGGTCCCCAGAGAGCTTCCCCTTACAGCAGGGTCCCCAGAGAGCCTCCCCTTACAGCAGGGGCCCCCGAGATAGCCACCCCTTCCATCAGGGTCCCCAGAGAGCCCCCCCTTACAGCAGGGGCCCCGAGATAGCCACCCCTTCCATCAGGGTCCCCAGAGATCCCCCCTTACATCAGGGTGGCCAGAGAGTTTTCCCTTACAGCAGGGTCCCCAGAGAGCTTCCCCTTACAGCAGGGGCCCCCGAGATAGCCACCCCTTCCATCAGGGTCCCCAGAGAGGCCCCCCTTCAACTCGAACATCGGGTGTTCGCTGAACAGCGAACAATATGCTGTGTTCTCGGCACATTCAAAAGCTGCCGAAATACCGTTAAAGTCTATGGGACACTAACATGAAAAATCAAAAGTGCTAATTATAAAGGGTTATATGCAAGTTATTGTCATAAAAAGTGTTTGGGGGGCGCGGGTCCTGCCCCTGCGGACATGTATCAATGCAAAACATTTTTTTTAAACCGCCCGTTTTTTCGGGAGCAGTGAATTTTTTAATGCTAAAAGGGAAACAATAAAAATGAAGTATTCCTTTAACCACTTGCCGACCGCCGCGCGACGATGTACGTCGACAGAGCGGCACGGGCAGGCAAAAGGGCTTACCTGTACGTCCTTGCCTGCCCGCGGGTGGGGGGTCCGATCGCACCCCCCCCCCGGTGCCTGCGGCGGTCGGCAAATGTCCCCCGGCGATCGGTGGTGAGGGGGAGGCCATCCATTCGTGGCCCCCCCCTCGCGATCGCTCCCAGCCAATGGGATCATTTCCCTGCCTCTGTATTGTACACAGAGGCAGAGGAAATGATGTCATCTCTCCTCGGCTCGGTATTTTCCGTTCCGGGCCGAGGAGAGAAGACTGTAATGTGAGTGCACCAACACACACACACACAGTAGAACATGCCAGGCACACATTACACCCCGATCCCCCCCCCGATCGCCCCCCGATCCCCCCCCGATCACCCTCCCCCTGTCACAAACTGACACCAAGCAGGTTTTTTTTTTTTTTTCTGATTACTGTATTGGTGTCAGTTTGTGACAGTTAGTGTGTTAGGGCAGTGAGTGTTAGGCCCCCTTTAGGTCTAGGATACCCCCCTAACCCCCCCTAATAAAGTTTTAACCCCTTGATCACCCCCTGTCACCAGTGTTGCTAAGCGATCATTTTTCTGATCGCTGTATTAGTGTCGCTGGTGACGCTAGTTAGGGAGGTAAATATATAGGTTCGCCGTCAGCGTTTTATAGCGACAGGGACCCCCATATACTACCTAATAAATGTTTTAACCCCTTGCTTGCCCCCTAGTTAACCCTTTCACCACTGATCACCGTATAACCGTTACGGGTGACGCTGGTTAGTTCGTTTATTTTTTATAGTATCAGGGCACCCGCCGTTTATTACAGAATAAAGGTTTAGCCCCCTGATCGCCCGGCGGTGATATGCGTCGCCCCAGGCAGCGTCAGATTAGCGCCAGTACCGCTAACACCCACGCACGCAGCATACGCCTCCCTGATCCGATCAGATCTATACTAGCGTCCCCAGCAGTTTAGGGTTCCCAAAAACGCAGTGTTAGCGGGATCAGCCCAGATACCCGCTAGCACCTGCGTTTTGCCCCTCCGCCCGGCCCGGCCCAGCCCACCCAAGTGTAGTATCGATCGATCACTGTCACTTACAAAACACTAAACGCATAACTGCAGCGTTCGCAGAGTCAGGCCTGATCCCTGTGATCGTTAACAGTTTTCTTGGTAGCGTTTTGGTGAACTGGCAAGCACCAGCCCCAGGCAGCGTCAGGTTAGCGCCAGTACCGCTAACACCCACGCACGCACCGTACACCTCCCTTAGTGGTATAGTATCTGATCGGATCAATATCTGATCCGATCAGATCTATACTAGCGTCCCCAGCAGTTTAGGGTTCCCAAACACGCAGTGTTAGCGGGATCAGCCCAGATACCTGTTAGCACCTGCGTTTTGCCCCTCCGCCCGGCCCAGCCCAGCCCACCCAAGTGCAGTATCAATCGATCACTGTCACTTACAAAACACTAAACGCATAACTGCAGCGTTCGCAGAGTCAGGCCTGATCCCTGCGATGGCTAACAGTTTTTTTGGTAGCGTTTTGGTGAACTGGCAAGCACCAGCCCCAGGCAGCGTCAGGTTAGCGCCAGTACCGCTAACACCCACGCACGCAGCATACACCTCCCTTAGTGGTATAGTATCTGAACGGATCAATATCTGATCCGATCAGATCTATACTAGCGTCCCCAGCAGTTTAGGGTTCCCACAAACGCAGTGTTAGCGGGATCAGCCCAGATACCTGCTAGCACCTGCGTTTTGCCTCTCCGCCCGGCCCAGCCCACCCAAGTGCAGTATCGATCGATCACTGACACTTACAAAACACTAAACGCATAACTGCAGCCTTCGCAGAGTCAGGCCTGATCCCTGCGATCGCTAACAGTTTTTTTTGTAGCGTTTTGGTGAACTGGCAAGCACTAGCGGCCTAGTACACCCCGGTCGTAGTCAAACCAGCACTGCAGTAACACTTGGTGACGTGGCGAGTCCCATAAGTGCAGTTCAAGCTGGTGAGGTGGCAAGCACAAGTAGTGTCCCGCTGCCACCAAAAAGACAAACACAGGCCCGTCGTGCCCATAATGCCCTTCCTGCTGCATTCGCCAATCCTAATTGGGAACCCACCGCTTCTGCAGCGCCCGTACTTCCCCCATTCACATCCCCAACCAAATGCAGTCGGCTGCATGAGAGGCATTTTCTTTATGTCCTCCCGAGTACCCCTACCCAGTGAACCCCCCCAAAAAAGACGTCGTGTCTGCAGCAAGCGCGGATATAGGCGTGACACCCGCTATTATTGTCCCTCCTGTCCTGACAATCCTGGTCTTTGCATTGGTGAATGTTTTGAACGCTACCATTCACTAGTTGAGTATTAGCATAGGGTACAGCACTGCACAGACTAGGCACACTTTCACAGGGTCTCCCAAGATGCCATCGCATTTTGAGAGACCTGAACCTGGAACCGGTTACAGTTATAAAAGTTAGTTACAAAAAAAAGTGTAAAAAAAAAAAAAAAAACACAAACAAAAATATATATAAAAAAAAAATAAAAATTAGTTGGCGTTTTATTGTTCTCTCTCTCTCTATTCTCTCTCTATTGTTCTGCTCTTTTTTACTGTATTCTATTCTGCAATGTTTTATTGTTATTATGTTTTATCATGTTTGCTTTTCAGGTATGCAATTTTTTATACCTTACCGTTTACTGTGCTTTATTGTTAACCATTTTTTTGTCTTCAGGTACGCCATTCACGACTTTGAGTGGTTATACCAGAATGATGCCTGCAGGTTTAGGTATCATCTTGGTATCATTCTTTTCAGCCAGCGGTCGGCTTTCATGTAAAAGCAATCCTAGCCGCTAATTAGCCTCTAGACTGCTTTTACAAGCAGTGGGAGGGAATGCCCCCCCCAACGTCTTCCGTGTTTTTCTCTGGCTCTCCTGTCTCAACAGGGAACCTGAAAATGCAGCCGGTGATTCAGCCAGCTGACCATAGAGCTGATCAGAGACACCAGAGTGGCTCCAAACATCTCTATGGCCTAAGAAACCGGAAGCTACGAGCATTTTATGACTTAGATTTCGCCGGATGTAAACAGCGCCATTGGGAAATTGGGAAAGCATTTTATCACACCGATCTTGGTGTGGTCAGATGCTTTGAGGGCAGAGGAGAAATCTAGGGTCTAATAGACCCCAATTTTTGCAAAAAAGAGTACCTGTCACTACCTATTGCTATGATAGGGGATATTTACATTCCCTGAGATAACAATAAAAATGATTTAAAAAAAAATGAAAGGAACAGTTTAAAAATAAGATAAAATAATAATAATAATAATGAAAAAAAAAAAAAAAAAAAAAAGCACCCCTGTCCCCCCCTGCTCTCGCGCTAAGGCGAACGCAAGCGTCAGTCTGGCGTCAAATGTAAACAGCAATTGCACCATGCATGTGAGGTATCACCGCGAACATCAGATTGAGGGCAGTAATTTTAGCAGTAGACCTCCTCTGTAAATCTAAAGTGGTAACCTGTAAGGGCTTTTAAAGGCTTTTAAAAATGTATTTAGTTTGTCGCCACTGCACGTTTGTGCGCAATTTTAAAGCATGTCATGTTTGGTATCCATGTACTCGGCCTAAGATCATCTTTTTTATTTCATCAAACATTTGGGCAATATAGTGTGTTTTAGTGCATTAAAATGTAAAAAAGTGTGTTTTTTCCCCAAAAAATGCGTTTGAAAAATCGCTGCGCAAATACTGTGTGAAAAAAAAAAAAATGAAACACCCACCATTTTAATCTGTAGGGCATTTGCTTTAAAAAAAATATATAATGTTTGGGGGTTCAAAGTAATTTTCTTGCAAAAAAAAATTATTTTTTTATGTAAACAATAATGGGGCATACACAAGGTCAGACTTTTCGTCTACAAAAGTCCAACGGACGCCGACGGACTAAAGCTGGCTGGTAATCCGATCGTGTGTGGGCTTCCCCGGACTTTCAGCTGACTTTTTCAGCCTCAAATCCGACGGACTTTAGATTTGAAACATGCTTCAAATCTTTACGCCGTAACTACGACGGACCCCGAAATCCGCTCGTCTGTGTGCTAGTCCGACGGACAAAAACCCACGCTAGGGCAGCTATTGGCTACTGGTTATGAACTTCCTTATTTTAGTCTGGTGTACGTCATCACGTACGAATCCGTCGGACTTTTGTGTGGTCGTGTGTAGGCAAGTCCGTTCGTTAGAAAGTCTGCCACAAGTCCGCCGCAAGTCCGCCGAAAGTCCACCGGAAGTCTGTCGGACAGGCTGTCGGACTTTTGTAGACGAAAAGTCCGACCGTGTGTATGCCCCATAAGTGTCAGAAAGGGCTTTGTCTTCAAGTGGTTAGAAGAGTGGGTAATGTGTGACATAAGCTTCTAGATGTTGTGCATAAAATGCCAGGACAGTTCAAAACCCCCCCAAATGACCCCATTTTGGAAAGTAGACACCCCAAGCTATTTGCTGAGAGTCATGTTGAGTCCATGGAATATTTTATATTGTGACACAAGTTGCGGGAAAGAGACAATTTTTTATTTTTTTTATATTTTTTTTGCGCAAAGTTGTCACTAAATGATATATTGCTCAAACATGCCATGGGAATATGTGAAATTACACCCCAAAATACATTCTGTTGCTTCTCCTGAGTACGGGGATACCACATGTGTGAGACTTTTTGGGAGCCTAGCCGCGTACGGGACCCCGAAAACCAAGCACCGCCTTCAGGCTTTCTAAGGCCGTAAATTTTTGATTTCACTCTTCACTGCCTATCACAGTTTCGGAGGCCATGGAATGCCCAGGTGGCAAAAAACCCCCCCAAATGACCCCATTTTGGAAAGTAGACACCCCAAGCTATTTGATGAGAGGTATAGTGAGTATTTTGCAGACCTCAGTTTTTGTCACAAAGTTTTGAAAATTGAAAAAAGAAAAAAAAAAAATTTTTTTCTCGTCTTTCTTTATTTTCAAAAACAAATGAGAGCTGCAAAATACTCACCATGCCTCTCAGCAAATAGCTTGGGGTGTCTACTTTCCAAAATGGGGTCATTTGGGGGGGTTTGTGCCACCTGGGCATTCCATGGCCTCCGAAACTGTGATAGGCAGTGAGGAGTAAAATAAAAATGTACGCCCTTAGAAATCCTGAAGGCAGTGATTGGTTTTCGGGGCCCCGTACGCGGCTAGGCTCCCAAAAAGTCCCACACATGTGGTATCCCCATACTCAGGAGAAGCAGCTAAATGTATTTTGGGGTGCAATTCCACATATGCCCATGGCCTGTGTGAGCAATATATCATTTAGTGACAACTTTGTGCAAAAAAAATAAATAAATAAATAAATTTGTCACTTTCCCGCAACTTGTGTCAAAATATAAAACATTCCATGGACTCAACATGCCTCAAAGCAAATAGCTTGGGGTGTCTACTTTCCAAAATGGGGTCATTTGGGGGGGTTTTATGCCATCTGGGCATTTTATGGCCTTCAAAACTGTGATAGGTAGTGAGGAGTAAAATCAAAAATGTACGCCCTTAGAAATCCTGAAGGCAGTGATTGGTTTTCGGGGCCCCGTACGCGGCTAGGCTCCCAAAAAGTCCCACACATGTGGTATCCCCATACTCAGGAGAAGCAGCTAAATGTATTTTGGGGTGCAATTCCACATATGCCCATGGCCTGTGTGAGCAATATATCATTTAGTGACAACTTTTTGTAATTTTTTTTTTTTGTCATTATTCAATCACTTGGGACAAAAAAAATGAATATTCAATTGGCTCAACATGCCTCTCAGCAATTTCCTTGGGGTGTCTACTTTCCAAAATTGGGTCATTTGGGGGGGTTTTGTACTGCCCTGCCATTTTAGCACCTCAAGAAACAACATAGGCAGTCATAAATTAAAGGCTGTGTAAATTCCAGAAAATGTACCCTAGTTTGTAGGCGCTATAACTTTTGCGCAAACCAATAAATATACACTTATTGACATTTTTTTTACCAAAGACATGTGGCCGAATACATTTTGGCCTAAATGTATGACTAAAATTGAGTTTATTGGATTTTTTTTAGAACAAAAAGTAGAAAATATCATTTTTTTTCAAAATTTTCGGTCTTTTTCCGTGTATAGCGCAAAAAATAAAAAACGGCAGAGGTGATCAAATATCATCAAAAGAAAGCTCTATTTGTGGGAAGAAAAGGACGCAAATTTCGTTTGGGTACAGCATTGCATGACCGCGCAATTAGCAGTTAAAGCGACGCAGTGCCGAATTGTAAAAAGTGCTCTGGTCAGGAAGGGGGTAAAACCTTCCGGGGCTGAAGTGGTTAAATATCGTGCCTGGGGGGTGTCTATAGTATTCCTGTAAAGTGGCGCATTTTTCTTGTGTTTAGAACAGTACCACAGCAAAATGACATTTCTAAAGGAAAAATTGTCATTTAAAACTGATCGAGTCTCGGCAATATTATTATTATACAGGATTTATATAGCGCCAACAGTTTACGCAGCGCTTTACAATATAAAAGGGAGACAATACAGTCATAATACAATAAAATACAAGAGGATGAAGAGGGCAGATAATTGAGATATAGATAATTGAAAAAAAGAGCATGGGATTCCCCCCCGTCCATTACCAGGCCCTTTGGGTCTGGTATGACTATTAAGGGGAACCCCGAATAAAAATAAAAAAAAATGTGTGGGGGTCCCCCTAAAATCAATACCAGGCCCTTTGGGTCTGATTTATAAATTAAGGGGAACCCTGTGCCAATTTTTTTTAAAAAATGGCGTAGGGGTCCCCCCCAAAATCCATACCAGACCTGGTACTGTTATGGATTTTTAGGGGAACCCTGCGCCAAATTTTTTTTAAAAATTGCGTAGGGGTCCCCCAAAATCCATACCAGAACTTACACCGTGGCACATTTTAATTTTTTTTATTTTTTAGTAAAGGACTTGTCCCAAGCTGTCTCTTGTCTTTTTTACCATTTTGACACTTTTTTTGTGAAATGGTAGGGGTACAATTGTACCCTGTTACCATCTCACACGGGGGGGAGGCCGGGATCTGGGGGTCCCCTTGTTAAAGGGGGCTTCCAGATTCCGATAAGCCCCCCGCCCACAGACCCCCACAATCACCGGGCAAGGGTTGTGGGGATGAGGCCCTTGTCCCCATCAACAAGGGGACAAGGTGCTTTGGGGGGCTACCCCAAAGCATTCTCCCCATGTTGAGGGCATGTGGCCTGGTATGGTTCAGGGGGGGCTCTCTCGCCCCCCCTCTTTTCCTGCGACCTGCCAGGTTGCCTGCTCAGATAAGGGTCTGGTATGGATTTTGGTGGGGACCCCTACGCCATTTTTCTTTAAAATTTGGCGCAGGGTTCCCCTTAATTTCCATATCAGACCCAAAGGGCCTGATATGGATTTTAGGGGGACCCCCACGCAATAAAAAAAAAAAAATGGGGTTCGGGGTTCCCCTTAACATTCATACCAGACCCAAAGGGCCTGGTAACAGACTGGGGGGATCCCGTGCTCTTTTTTTCAATGAGTTTTATCTATATTGCCAAGACCCGACAATTCATTACAGCCTCGATCAGTTTTAAATGACAATTTTTCCTTTGGAAAGGTAATTTTGCTGTGGTACTGTTCTAAACGCGTGGCACTTTACAGGCATATTATAGACACCGTCCAGGCACGATATTTAAAGGAATATTTCATTTTTATTATTTCACTTATTAACACTTTTCAACAATTAACACTTTTGATTATTCACGTTCGTGTCCCATAGACTTTAACGGTGTTCGTGTGTTCTGCCAAATTTTTTGCCTCTTGCATGCTCTGCTGTGAACCAAACAGGAGGGTGTTCAGCTCATCCCTAGCGGGCACCATAGAGTTGGCGATTTCCGCCTCCCACCTCCCCCCATGGCTTACTAAACTGACAGCCAGAGGTGCAGGGGGAGATGCTGGTTCTTGCCCCCCCCACAGCGGCAGAACGCTAGGGCCTATTCGCAAGTGCGACTGCTGCCGCTAGGGCCTATTCGCAAGTGCGACTGCTGCGACCCTGGTATTTCCGCCACTGATTCTGATCCATCAATTTTATATATAGATTTGTAAGTAATCGGCCTAACATGCATCACAAGTGTTTCCAAAAATGACCCCTCACTCATTACACACAAGGATAAAATAACTTTGTGAGTGAGCCTTGTTATGTGTTCATTGAATTACAGCATCAACGTAGCATCACCACCAGACTAAGCATTGTCTGTTGAATGCCACTTTGGCATCTGGTCATAAATTAACCAGCATACGGCAAGACAACATTGGTACCATGGCTGTTACTTGTGTCTATGCACAAAATGTACTTTTCAGCATGAAATAAAGGCCCTCAAGGACAAATCAGAACTATTAAAATGATTACAGAAATAGCATATGTCCCACTACTTTGAATCAGTCACATTAATGCTGCAATACCATTTTCATGTGCAGTGAATGCATACAGACTTGCAACATCTCAACTTACTAAGTTAACATCAGTGACAGGGATGGTTAGAGTTTCTTATTTGTAAATAAATCAGCTCTATGGATGTTTCTCACACAATGGGTACCAGACCTCTAGTAAGAAATGTAGCAACCTGTGCAAGTAATGACCCCAACCCCTGGCAGAATGGGCTGCCATGGAAGACTTGTTGGTTGTTTTTGCACTTTAGGCATCACGTAGAGCACTGTAGCTATTAAAAGTTGTAAGTAATCACACTGTTTGAAAACATTATCAATAAGGATGTGCCTGGGTTTGATTCACCAAGGGTTTGGTGAATCCTGTTTAACATTTGGCAAACCCAAACTTAGCGATGAATCCCATTGAAGCAATTTTTGTTAGTACGTTCTGGCCATTTTTATGTATAATAGGCAAATGACTGTAAAAAAAAGGAATTAAAGACATAGATCTCCAATTCTTTCTGTGCTGCCTCAGCTGCACTGCAGATGAATGAACAGGAAGCACTCTGTACAAAGGATCCTATTCATTTTTAAACTAAAGCATAGAAAACACAGTTTACTCTGCTTGAGTTATGAATGAACACAGTGAGTGATTGGTACCAATCACTCACTGTGTTCATGATGTGTGAATGCTCTCTATTCTTATACAAATTCCCATGTGTGCCCACAGCAGGCAATAGGAGACAGAGTAGGGACCAACAGTGCTGTGGGGGAAAGGGGCACAAAGGAGGTCTGGGCAGAAGAGGGAAGGAGATCTTGAACATGAGGGGGTGATCAGTGCGTTGGAGGGGTGGGAATGCATTTACTGTAACCGATCCCTTGTAGTTTCCCCCTGCAGCAGCTAAAAGCTGGTGGGAAAGACAGGAGGAAAAGCCAGCAGCACGGCGGGGGGGGGGGGGGGGGGCACAAAGGGGGGCCCAGACAGCAGGGGAAATTGGATTTTGGACAGGGAAGGTGATAGGTTCCAGAAATTGCCCCCCTACTATACCAATCTCCCTGTGTGGCTCTCCCTGAGGCAGCTAAAAGGTGGAAGAGAAATTAGATTTTAGCTGATGCAGGGAGAGCCACACAGGAGATTGGTTACAGTAATTGCCTCCCTGTCGCACTGATCACCCTTCCTGTCCTGTCCACAATCTGATTCCTTCTGCTTTACAGCTGCCCAGGCTCTCTGGTGAACTGATGGGGCCTGGGTAACCTTTTATCAGCTGCCCAGTCTGTAAGTGTAACATTTCCAGGTATTTATTGTCACTTACAAAAGAAAGGTGCCATCTTTGTTCAGGAATCATTCATGGTCAGCATCTACTTCAAGAACTAAAATGCTGGCTCTTGGTGCCTGAGAAACAATGCTGGATAACTGATATTAGTAGCTAATTTTCTGAGGAGATGTTCAATGCCCCACTCTGCCACCTCTTGTTTTACCTGGTGATGTTTGCGTTGGAACAATGCAAGCACTTCTGGGTGGGACTTCAGTTTCCCGAAACGTGGACATGGCTCTGAGGAATGAGGTAAAACCTTTGAAACGCGTCAGCCAACATGGGCTCCTGTATGGTTTCCCCTGTGATCTGCAGTATAAGCGTTTGTTTATCTGTAGGCTTGTGAGTAGTTTTTATCTTTTTTTTATATAATAAATTTATCTGGGATTATGCAATAGGCTGGTGCGCCCTCTTATCCTTATATTTCTTAAGTGACAGTAAGGATGCCCCCAGTCCTAGAGGGCAGCAAGGCCAGAAACCGTATCCCTTGAGGAATTGACTATTACTCATATAAGAGCTGGGCTCAGGGGCGATCCTAGGGTCACAGGTGCCTGGGTGCAGAAATATTTCTGGCGCCTCCACATGCGTGTGGTCATTTTACTAACTCCTCCCCTTTACAAATGTTTCTATGGCAACGACTCAAACACAGAGATGCTCCCCTAAGGAGTCTTTGTTAACCTGGGATCCTCCCATGATCTCTTAACAATAAAAAAAATACAGGAAGAGAGTGCTCCAATGGGACCTGGTGGGGGTCTCTCTAATGGACACAGAAAGGGCTTCTGTTAGAGAGTCTGTTAGAAAGAGCCCCCAGACATACTGCAGACATAGTACAGGAGATGGTCAGAGACTGCAGACATGATACAAGAGATGCTCAGAGACTGCAGACATTATACAATAAATGGTCAGAGACTGCGGACATGATACAAGAGATGGTCAGAGACTGCAGACATGGTACAAAAGATGGTCAGAAACAGCAGACAGGATACAAGAGATGGTCAGAGACTGCAGACATGATACAGGAGATGGTCAGAGACTGCGGACATGATACAAGAAATGGTCAGAGACTGCGGACATGATACAAGAAATGGTCAGAGACTGCAGACATGATACAAGAGATGGTCAGAGACTGCAGACATACTACACGAGATGGTCAGAGACTGCGGACATGATACAAGAGATGGTCAGAGACTGTGGACAGGATACAAGAGATGGTCAGAGACTGTGGAAATGATACAAGAGATTAATGCATCAAATGCAGCCTATCAGTGCCCACCATTTTCAGCCTACCAGTGTACACCAAATGCTACTTACCAGTGCCCACCAAATTCAGCCTACCAGTGGCCACTAAATGCAGCTTATCAGTGCCCACCAAATGCAGCCTACCAGTGCCCACCAACTGCAGCTTACCAGTACCCACCAAATGCAGCCTACCAGTGTCCACCGAATGCAGCCTTATCGGTGCCCACCAAATGCAGCCTACCAGTGCCCATCAACTGCAGCCTACAAGTGCCCACCAACTGCAGCTTATCAGTGCCCACCAAATGCAGCCTACCAGTGCCTACCAAATGCAGCCTTATCAGTGCCCATCAAATGCAGCTTATCAGTACCCATCAAATGCAGCCGTATCAGTGCCCACCAAATCCCACCATCAAGCTTCATTCACCTGGTATCAAGTTTCACTCACTTGGACTGCCATTAGTTACTTTTTGCACCCCCTGCTGGTCGCACAGCTTGAATCTAGCACAGCCATGCTCAGTCTGCACGCTTCTGTTCTGTGAGTAGGTGCACCTGCCATCTGCCGGCTTGATCACGTGACTTGGCCCTTCATCTGTCGGCCACCGCCGCGCAGCAATAGCTTTTAGAGACTATATTTGCTTTAAAGGTTGCACACATTTCCAACTGTTTGTTTTTGTTTTATTGATTCACCACACTGTGTATTATGTAGTATTATAGTATAGTATAGTATTGCCACTATATGAAGGGATTGGGTTCACTTTTACCATGTTTATTTGGGTTGGTTTAGCTTTTTTGAGACTCCCTGCTAGCGTATTGTTTATTGCACTCTTTAGATACAACAGTAGCCAACATGGCTCGGATCTGGCCCTTTGGTTAAGACCATATCACAATCAGCTCTGTTTTAAAGGACCCGCTTTCCCCATCACTTTTATTATCTGATGACACTAATGCCCTGTACACACGATCGGACATTGATCAGACATTCCGACAACAAAATCCATGGATTTTTTCCGACGGATGTTGGCTCAAACTTGTCTTGCATACACACGGTAGCACAAAGTTGTTGGAAAATCCGATTGTTCTGAATGCGGTGATGTAAAACACGTATGTTGGGACTATAAACAGGGCAGTAGCCAATGGCTTTCGTCTATTAATTTATTCTGAGTATGCGTGGCACTTTGTGCGTCAAATTTGTGTACACAGGATCGGAATTTAACCGATCGGATTTTGTTATCAGAAAATTTTATAGCCTGCTCTCAAACTTTGTGTGTCGGAAATTCCGACAGAAAAAGTCAGATGGAGCCCACACACGATCGGAATTTCCAACAACACAATCCAATCTCACTTTTTCCGTCTAAAATTTCGACCATGTGTACAGGGCATTAGTGTATTTCGCATACTAGTGTGATTCCTCAGCTTGAGGCCACTGGTTTTAAATTACACACTTTATTTCCTCACAGATCACTTTCACGGGTCTATGCTTCTAATACACTTCCTCATCCATTAAGAAACCTTCCTGCATCCTCCTTAACAGTGGGTCTTTTTAACTGCAGGTCGGCAGTGGCCAATGCAGCTAATATCGCGGACCTTATTATGGATGAGGATCTGGATTTTCTTTGTCTCTCTGAGACTTGGCTTCAAGATTTTAAAGCCCCTATCTTGCACGAGCTGGTCCCTCCCCAATATAAAATACTCCAATGTAACCGCCTAACTAGCAGGGGGGGTGGGGTAGCTGTGATTTTTTAAAAAAATTATTAGTATCATTTAGTATCAGTTTCAGAAAATTTTAACACTATTTATAAATCCTTTGAGAATGTAGTTTTTTCTTATCAAGTAGCCAGCAAGCTCACTTACGGGTTTACCTTGATTTATTGTCCCCCTGCGTTAAAACTTGATTTTGAATTTCTCAGCCAGGCCTCACAGATGTCAATTGTGTTTAAGGGCTCCTGCATCTTGGGTGATTTGAACTTTTGGGCGGAGGATCTAATGCCTTGTTTCCACTGAGCGGATCGGTTCGGGTCGGTACAGTTTGAATGGCCTAGAATGGTCCAGTCTATTCTGTTGAGCGTTTCCACTGCAAGTGGGACCACAAGGAGCCATACAGGGTTTAGAAAAAATGCCTCAGCATAGCACAGCAGAGGGTTTTCTGTCAGCCAATCAGTGGAATGTATCGTAGCTCTGCCCTAACTGAACCGTTCCATTTTCTATGTCCCCACATCTGAAGCAGGACCCTGAATGGAATGGTTCGGTTGTATGGGCCACTTTCATAATGGAAACACCCAAAATAGCGTACCTTACCGAACCGACCCGAACCGATCCGCTCAGTGGAAACAAGGCATAAGTGATTCCCCCACCCAATCCCTTATCCAAGAACTGTTGCTTTTGGGGTATAGGCAACATGTGACAGCGGCTACCCATACTGCTGGTCATTTGTTGGACTGGCTCCTGCTCAGCGGATTGTCGGCAACCTGTGTGCTGCCTAGGGAGTTGACCTGGTTGGACCACAGGTTTATTTCCTTTGGTCTGGCCCTCCCGGAAGGGAAACCTCCACATATCCCAGATCGCTCTGGCCCCAAGGTTTTCTCAAAAAATCTATCAAAAGTCTGCCCAGACAGATTTGGAAACCTTGTGGCTACAGATATTAACCAGACAACCTTTTTCGTGCTGGGCGACCCGGTAGATAAGCTGAGTATTTTCCAGGAGTCGGTTGAAGGGGTCCTTGATGTGTTAGCACCCCGTAGGATGAGATCTAACCCCCGTCCCCTGGGCAAAAGCCTGCAGTGGTTTACTGAGGAGCTTAGGCTACTCAAAAAGCGGGTTCGTTCCAGGGAGAGACGTTGGCGGAAGTTCCTCCTCGAGGCTGACAAAGAGCTGCATCTGGTGGCCCTCTATCTCTATAAGAGGGCCATTAGAGAGGCTAAAAAGATCTACTTCCGGGAGCGAATTAGGAAGGCAGCCAACAGCACGGCCGAACTTTTCACGATTTCTTTGGAGCTAACTCATCCCGAAGCTACCAGCTCTGCTCCTAAGGAGTGACAGGACTGGTGCCAGGAGCTCGCTGACTTCTTTGTCTCTAAGGGTCAGACCATTAGAGACAACACTTCCAGGCCAGAATCTGTGCAGGAGGACACTGGCCACATAGAGATGGCCCCTGGATTGACCGGCTTCCAACCAGTTACGGATACACAGGTTGTGGAGGTAATTGCCTCTTTAAAACCATCCTCCTGTCCTTTAGATGTATGTCCTGCCGGGCTGCTTAAAAAATCTGCTGCCCTTTTGGCCCCCTTCATTGGGGAGATAATCAACTGCTGCTTCAGGACAGGTATTGTTCCGGGTGCTCTGAAGCGGGCGGTGGTCTTGGCCCTTCTGAAGAAACCGACCTTGGACCCGGACATACTGGGCAACTACAGGCCGATTTCCATCTTGCCCTTTGTAGCAAAGGTGATGGAGCGCCTTGTGGTTATCCAGCTACAGGCTTACCTTGAGTCTTTCCATCTTTTGGACAAATTCCAGTCTGGATTTCGTCCAGGGCATGGAACAGAGACAAGCCTCATCTGTGTTTATGATTATGTCCTTCACGGCTTGGACAGAGGTGACTCAGTAGTTCTGGTTCTCTTGGATCTGTTGGCTGCGTTTGATACTATAAATCATGGAATTCTACTGGAGCAGATGAGATCTGTTTTGGGTATGAGTGGCATGGATGGCCTCTTTTTTAGATGGCAGAGTTCAGGGAGTCAAGACTGGCCCCTTCTACTCTAAGTTCGGAGTGCCACAGGGTTCTGCCTTGTCACCCCTGCTGTTTAATATCTATATGAGGCCCCTTGCCGACCTGCTAAAGTCCCACGCCATCCAGTACCATGTTTACATGGACGACACCCAGGTTTACCTGAAGATTCCTAGGAACCAGACGACTGATGCCACCCTTGCCAGTTGTTTGGAGGCCATCAATACATGGATGTATGCCAACTTCCTGAAACTTAATGGGGGCAAAACTGAGGTGATCATCCTCAGCGATCTGGCCACCCCCCCAGTTATTCCACCTTGGCCTCCCTCATTTGGTCCTCCTCTGGAGGCGGCCCCCCAGGTCCGTGATCTGGGATTCGTCCTAGATTCAGGTTTAACTCTGGCACCTCACTTAAAAAAAGTCGTCAGTGCATGTCACTGGCAGCTAAAACTCCTGAGGGGGTTGTTTAAATATCTGGATATCTCGAACAGAAAACTGTCATCCGTGCCATGATAGGTAGCTGCCTAGACTACTGCAACTCTCTTTATTTGGGATTGCCAAAGATGCTAGTGCAGAAGCTTCAACTTATTCAAAATGCTGCAGCTTGGCTGTGTCATGACCTTGCAGTAATACATTCATGACCTGTCTGTCTCTTACCTCGTCTGTGTATCAGCCTTGAGGCTTGTACTCTCACACCTGCATGCTTAAGTAATCTTCCCTCTGTGTGGCTCCACCCTAGCCTCAACAGGAACCACTATTTAACATCGTTTTTTCCAAGCCTGCCTTGCTGTGCAATATTGTGTGTTTGGCTTCCTGTTTGCCGTGTGCTCTAAGTTTGTCTCTGTCTCTGTTACCGATCTTGGCGTGTTCCCGACTATTCCTGTCTGCTTGTGACCCTGACCTTTGGCGCGTTCTCAACTATCCCTGTTTGCCTGTGGCCCTGACTTTTGGCATGTGCTCTTTTATCCTTGTCTACTAGTCGCCCCGACATTTGGCTACCTCCTTACTATTCCTTGCTGTCCTGGGCTACTGTTTCCTCTCCATCCTCCTGTAGCCTACCGTGAGCGTGAGCTGGGAGACCCTGGGGGCCGCGACCTGGAGCCAGTTGCAGCCCAGTCCATCCTCACCACTAGAGGCTCTGGTGAACACCAACTGGCTCTTAGACTCCGCGCCCTGGGGAATCTATGCTCTAACTCACTGTGGGATCCGTGTTGGTGCTCCAGGGGACCTGCCTTCCTGAACCACCCCGAGTTCCATCTGCAGCAGTCAGCCTTAGGGTCCACTATCATAGCGGTGCACTCCTGACCCCAACGGGGTGCATCTTTCACCTGGATACAGGCAACCTGACAGGCTGCTCATGGATGTCCCATTGAGGGATCATATCACCCCTGTCCTCCGCGCCTTGCATTGGTTGCCGGTCCACTATCGCATCTTATTTAAGGTAGGATGTATTATGTTTAAGATTATGAGAGGCCTGGCCCCAAGCTATCTCTGCTCTCGTTTTCATAAACGAGCTCTTGTCAGATCACTCAGATCTACCGGCAGAGATCTCATCTACATCTTGGTGCCCAAGAAGATCCGGCGTGGTGGTCGGGCCTTCTCCCACCAGGGTGCCGTACTATGGAATAGCCTCCCTGTCAAGCTCCAGGAGGCCCCCACTATTCCGGTCTTCCGCGGGTTACTGAAGACTTGGCTTTTCACGCAGGCGTTTCCTGCACAGTCTCTCTAGTTTCTACCCTTCTGCTGCTCTGTGCTGCTTCTGGTCCCTGGGCCCTCTCTTTCCAGGATCTTTGCTATGCGCGTCGGAACACTTCGGGGTAAGACTGCGCTATATTAAGATTCCTCTCAACTCAACTCAACACAAATGCAGCCTTATCAGTGCCCTTGAATGCAACCTGCCAGTGCCCACCAAATGCAGCATGCCAGTGCCCACCAACTGCAGCATGCCAGTGCCCACCAACTGCAGTCTACCAGTGCCCACCAAATGCAGCCTACCAATGCCCATCAAATGCAGCCTATCAGTGCCCACCAAATGCAGCCTACCAGTGCCCCCCAAATGCAGCCTTATCAGTGCCCACCAAATGCAGCTCATCAGTGCCCATCAAATGCAGCCTCATCGGTGCCCATCAATTTGAGTTTCTGCCTTTTTCCACCAACTGCAGCTACCAGTGCCCCTGGATCACACAGAGCGGCAACAATCTCCTACTGTCATGGAGCTTGGATTTGAATCTTCCGGGTGGCCATTGTAACAAAGTCCCACCTCCTAGACCGACTCGCGGCTCCTATGATACACGTCATACTGATTCAATTTCACTGCATTGGATCAATTTTCTTTCTATCTCACAGGAGTCGGTCTAGGAGGCGGGACTTTGTTACAGCGCTGCCGGAACACTGGGCATTTCAGACCAAAGCTTGTGCAGTGTGTGTGACACACACAAGGAGAGGAGGGGAGGAGCACTCTGGCACTTCGGCACGCCCCTCTGCGGCGCCTGGGTGCGGTGCACCCCACGCACCCATCCAGGATCGGCCCCTGGATGGGCTACCATACTTTTGTGTGAGAGTGTTTTTGTCGTCAACATGGACTGGGGCCTTCCAGAAGACTGGAGGAGGGCCAGTCCAGGCCTTCATATATTTATCCATACATTTTTAAAGTGGTTGTAAACCTCCAAAATGAAAAATGAACAAAGCTTACCCTTCTATAGTGTGCACTTGCCTTGATCCAAAGCATTCCCTTGCTATTTGCACTTCTGACAGTCTATGCCAACACAAAGCAATCCTGGAAGATGACCCCAGCATACAGCAAGTGATTGACAGCATCAGCTGTGCATGTTTCCCTATGAGACTGGTAGAGGGGGGTGTCCATTCTATCCACTCGGTTCTCAGATTGCACTCAGCTCCCCACATTAAGCTGTGCTGGGTGTGACATCAGATCCCCACCCCCTGATTCCTCAAGCTCTGAAATGCTGTGAAAAAATGTGTGCTTTCTGAGGCTTTAAAGAGAGAGGGCTACAGATAAACGTGTACAACTTATGTAGCAGGATTTGTTTAATCTCTGTACATCACCTGAGGCTAGTCACTTTGGTGGGTATGAGTAAGGATTTACAACCACTTTAATTTTCTTTTTAAATATTCCAATTTGTAACTTGCCCTTTAAGAATAATATAAAACTAAAATGCTAGTGATTTTAGTGTCCTTGCAGCTCTGTCGTATAGATTGGTTTTGAAAAGTCCTTGTTTGCTTTGGCATTGTGCTCTCAAGCTACTATAACATTCTGGCCACGGCAAATGACTTTACCTACGGGAAATGTGAAATGTCTCGTATCTGTAAACATCTCAAAGAACATTTTGGCCTTGCCTTACTTTTTGCCATTAGAATCTTTGAAAATTTAGCCTTAATTTATGAAATATGTTACACAGGACAGAAAGTACAATCATATTTTAAAGCTGGAATGTTTGAGGCTTGGCTCTATATAGCTGTCCCAAGAGGTAGCAGACCCAGTGCCCTTTTTTGAAGTGAGCGAAAAAGTTAAGAGTGTGAACTGCAACTTGACTGCCTAAGCTGAGCACAGTGATAAATGTGATTTCCTAAAAATGTCTTATTTTATTATTACTTCAAGTTTGTCATACATGACTATATTGAGAATTCAGAAAAAGCATAGGTTTTAGTGTCATCCAAATGAGACTTTATTGCAGCCAAAATGAGTGATTCTATAAAAATGTAAGTCCACTAATATAGTTATTTAAATATTTTGTAATTTTTTAGCCTGTAGACCACTGCTGAGAATGGTATTTGTTATGTCTATCTAATATTTTGCTGAATTGACAGATCAAAAAAAAAAAAGGCTGCTGTTGGCAACTGATGACTGTAAGTGAGAAATATTATCCACCATGATAATAAAGGTTATAAAATTAATAAAAACGGGCACAGTATTTTTTTTAATACATGTACTCCCTTCCATCAGGTTTCTAATGCCCTGTACACACGGTCGGATTCTCTGACGGAAAATGTGCGATCGGAGCTTGTTGTCGGAAATTCCGACCGTGTGTGGGACTTTTTCCATCGGATTTTCCGACACACAAAGTTTGAGAGCAGGCTATAAAATTTTCCGACAACAAAACGTCAATTCCGACTGTGTGTGGACAATTCCAACGCACAAAGTGCCACGCATGCTGAGAAGAAATTCCGAGACAGAACTGCTCGGTCTGGTAAAATTAGCATTCGGAATGGATATAGCACTTTCGTCACACTGCAATGTTTTAAATTGTTTAATGCAGCACACTCTCTTCTTCTTTATAATGCTAGAAGAATGAAGTTGTCTTGCTGCTCATATTCACACAGACTTCTCACAAACTTTTTTCTTTATTATTTATCGTGATTTCATCAATATTATTTTATTTGTCACATCTGACTAAAAAATTATAAAATTTAAATTTTGGGTTTTTTAATTTTTTTTTTATTTTTGGATTTGTATTTTTTTAAAGCCTGATCTTGTTTTTTTTTTGGTTAATTTTTTTTACTTCAGAATAGTTTTGGGTGTGTTTTGTGTGTCAAGTTACCACAACACCATTATTATCTTGTATTATCTTGGTGTTGGTGTCTCTTGTTAATTTCACATTGTAGTTTTGAAATGTACCTGCCTCCTCACAAACAAACTGTCCTTTTTGAATGAAAACACATAGGTGAGTATAATTGAAACAAAAATTCCTTTATTAAGGGGTCATAACCAAACAAAGAGGGAGGCAACACTGGATAAACAGCAGAAATTGGTGAAGCCTTTGGCCCCCAGGGCACACATCAATTATTTTACTGCAAAATTGGTGGCCTGGGGAGTCCTTATCTAAGGGAGTACAATCTGGTCCAGAAGTCCAAGAGATCATGAACAACAGCAGATGACATGTATGTCCCCAGGCTGTGTCCCCAGGCTGTGGTCATACAAGAGCCTGCATCTTTTGCCAGACCAGACTGAACCCAGGGCCATCACTCTCTGGTCTTCCTTACACGCTTCCTTCCCGGCTGTGGCACTGGTGTTGGAGGTGTGGCAGGAGGAGGAGTAGGACCTGGAGGAGGAGGAGGAGGACCATGGGTGAGCTCACAAATGTGGCTTTCACATGTGAGTTGGCCCCTCAACCCCTTATTTAGAGCTTCTAAAATGAGAAACTCACATAAGAGGCGTTGTCCCTCCTCCATTTGCAGCATTTTGCATGCTGTTAGGTCAGGAAAATCCTCTTCCACACTTTGGGGGGTTCTGAGGGCCTCAGTAGCCTTCAAAAATAGGCCAATTGCAGCCTCCTCCAGGTTACTCCTCTTCCTGACACTTTTTTTTTGAAGGCGGAGGGGAGGGACCTGGGTATCTGGCAGCCTACTTGACCCGGCCACCTCCTGGCTGAGAATTCCCTGTGTATGAAAAAGGGACATCATTTTAGTTTTTGGTTCATCAATCACAATCAGAAATTAGTACTCCAAAATAACATAGATTTAACATCATTAATTTGACCAACAGAAATCTTTAGAATAATGCTATACCTGGCTCAATCTGGGCTCCTCCACATGTTGCTACATGGAAGGCCCAGGTTGGACGTCAGAAGCCTCAGCTGGGGGGGAAGGAAGAGTGGAGAGTGCTGCCTTGGTTCAGTCTGACCTGCCAGAAAATGCAGTTTGTCATAGTACCACAGCCTGGGGACATAAATGTCATCTGCTGCTCCTGATCTCTGGAAATCCTGGACCTTCTTGCGCTCCCTTAGATAAGTGCTCCTCATGCCACCAATTAGGGCCTTCAAATAGGTGATGTCTGCCGTGGGGATCACCGGCTTCACAAATTGCAGCAAATTATCCAGCGCTGCCTTCCTCTTTGTTTGGTTTTTATAATCGGGGTGGTTTACCTGCCACAGACAGGGCAGCTCCCTGAACAGATCAATGAATATGGGGATAAAGTCCTGATCCTTCAATATATCCATTTTCTCTGCAAGACACAACACAAGACAAACCCTAATGTCAGGCTAAAGTCTTCTAATCTTGTCCCCAATATAGGCCTCAATTTCTAAGCAGTATAGACCCAAGTTTAAATGTTACCTTCGTTATCACGATCGGCACTTCCGATACTCCTTCCTCCGCTCACAGATCGTACGTACTACGCACGCGTGTTACGCTTTATATACACTGTGCATGCGTGGAACTCCGCCCGCTCCTGATGTTCTTTCTATTCTATTTCCCGCCCCTTCTCGTTCGGCGCAGTGGGGAAGAGCACATGGCGGAGACAGAGCAGGTGCGTGCTTATTACAGCAATGCGGAGGAGGAGGAGGAAAGCCTGGAGCCAGAAACGTCCCGATCCCGGAGGAGACAATTTAAGGCCTCAAATATGCCCTCAAATAGGCGAAATGTTGGGGATGGTCGACATACCGAAGAGGGCCGACTATGACGGGAAGTATGGACCTTACCCAAACCCTAATGTCAGAAAGGCCAAGATCATGGCGAAAGTTGAGAAGAGTCTGCAAAAGAATTTTGGGGTTTGGCGATCCAAGGATCAACTCCGGAAATGGTGGTCAGAGCTCAAATTAAGGGAGCATGATCAGTATAGAAGGATCAGGAGAGTGCTGCAAAAAAGTAAGTAGTTGTGCTGTGTTCCTATTCGTTATTTTTAGAACATTCGTGCTAATCCATGTGCTTTTCTTTACTGTTGTAGTTTAAAATGGCAACTTTCATGTTCATGGACACATTATTAGTTCGTAGGAAACATTGTTCGTTCGGCCAAGAAAACACCATGTTTTGGCCAGATGCATTTCAATACATTTTTGCTAGCCTACTTCTCTTCAAATACGTTTGTTGTCTAGATGGGTTTGTAACTAGAATGAAATGCAAACTAGATTATGTGTAAGGAGAAGACACTCAGCAGCTGTTTACACACACGGGAGCACTAGTGTGGGACACAAGAACACCCTTTTTATTAGGGGGCCCCACACAGGTGCTCCAGTGTGTACAATAGGGGTGACTCCATCTGTGAAGCTTGTACAAAACAGGTAAGTATTCAAGCTTGACAAAGTGAAAAAATATTTATTCATCTTGTAACTCTGCCAAAATAGACAATTGTACCCCACTTCCAAGCAATGTTTCATATTCCTATTTCTGCCAACAAATATCTGTGTGCTAAGTATACCTATTTTTTTAAACATAGGGGAGAAAAGACTCGGAGGACACCACTCATCAGAGGAGACAACAGACCCCCCCACCTCATGAAGAAGTGGAAATCCCCCAACCCCAAGCAGAGGAGGAGGAGGGAGACGTAATCGAAATAGTCACCACAACAGGTGAGTGTCTGCGACCACAGGCTCAGGTAAGAGATGGATGCATATTTATAATACATGGTGTTTTTTTTTCTATATTTTTAGGTGATCGTGATGTTGTGGATCAAGGTCATTTCACCAGTGAAAGTGCCCAGATCCTGATCGGGGAGATCATGGGGTGTAATAGGGACTTGGAAAACATCAAGCAAAACATCAATGATGTTCAAAACAAAATGAAGAACATCATTGATGTTTTAGGAAGAGTTTAAAACCCCTCAAAATCCCTAACTAAGTTGTGCTTTTTTTACAGAAAATATTTTTCTCATTTTTTGACATATTCTCGAAAAGCCAAATTTTGAAGATGCACACAGTGTGTCAACATGTGCTATCTGCCATCACGGGAGATCAAGGTACGCGTTTTGGGGGTGCAACCCCTTCCTCAATAATAAAGTAGGTGAGAGGAAGGGATTGCACCACCTAAACACATCCCTTGATCCCCCGTGATGGCAGCTAGCACATGTTGACATTCGGCAATTTGTGTGCATCTTCCAAATTCAGCTTTTCCAGGGGTGACTTCACCCCATCTGCTTAACGCAATATCAAACACAGTTTATAAATACTCATGTCTGATATTGCCTTCAATTTCTAACAAAGTTGAACTTTGTAAGTTCCAGATTTGTGTATTTCTTGTTGGTTTTGAACATGCCTGTTTTACCTTAAATGAACATTTCTACTTTTAGTAATGTGACCAAAAAAGTTGTTATACAACAAACATGTTGGTTTGTTTTAAAAACCTTTTATAAATGCGCATGTGGGGGGCGTGTCCAAGATGTCGGCTTGAGCAGACGTGCTTCCCGGAGCTCTGCTAGAGATTAATCCTGTGACCCTATCCTGCCTGGTTTGTCTGCCGCTGAACCGAGCACAGATAACCCTCTATGCCGTCCCGATCATCTGCCCGACAGAGGAGCGGTAAGCAGCTCCGATTCCCCCCACTTACAGCTGTGCTTGCTGAGGCCGCAGTGTCCGGAGTGAAAAGCCCGCGCAGCCATTCCAACATGGCCACTCAGACGGCGGCTGATGAGACTCCCTCCCTGTCCCTCCCTGGTATACCAGAGGTTATGGCTGCTATATCAGCGTGTCAAGCCACCCTGTCAGGGAAAATGGAGGCAGTGCAGACTGATATCGGGCTGATTAGACAGGACTTGGAGAAGTTCCGTGGTCGGCTGGGGGCGGCTGAGCAGAGAGTGGGGCGGGTGGAGGATACTACAGAGGAGCACTCAGTGGCGATCCGGACCTTACAAAATAAAGTAAAGGTCCTGGAATATCGCGCTGAAGACGCCGAGAATAGAAGCAGACGCAACAATCTGAGGATAGTTGGACTTGCAGAAGGAACAGAGGGGCAGAATTCAACTGTGTTTGTGGAAGACCTCCTGAGATCCCTGTTTCCTGGTGCCCAGCTTTCCCCCTATTTCACTGTGGAGAGGGCGCACAGAGTACCACCGCAGCGAGGACCGGCTGGTTCCCCACCCCGCACACTGATTCTCCGTCTATTAAATTTCAGAGATAGGGATGAGCTGTTGAGAGCTGCAAGAGGCACAAAAGAAATCACCTATCAAAATAACAAGTTGCTACTGTTCCCTGACTACACCATCGAAACCCAGAAGCAACGTAGATCTTTTGATGCGGTTAAAGCGGCCATGAGGGCGAAGGGGATTAAATACAGCATCCTTTTTCCAGCAAAGTTAAGAGTGGTAGATGGTGAGACAGTGCGTTTTTTCACCAATCCCAGGGAAGCCTCCTCGTGGTTGGAGAAACTGCCTTCCCTGAAGTGAACGCTTCATTATATTCAAGTGCCTGAAACACCTTTATTCTCAGTTGTTTTGAGCTGGTGAGGGTCACACATACTTGTTTAGATCCTGCAGTTACCACGCTCCTAATGCCCTCCTAGTTTGAAGAGCGGCCTTTATTAGAAAAGCAGACACTTCAAGATGTCAACTTATATAGATCAGATGGCTATGGAGTCCTGACGTTTGCTGCAGAAGATGGCTACAGCCCTTATGTCGGTTCGAAGGCAAACTATCTTAGGTTTGACATCCACAAGCATTCCAGGACGCAATTGATCTTAAAAGCTTAAGTTTTGTGCCCCTGGTTATACCAGGAGAACTATGTATACTCTTTTCTAGGTTTGGACTAAGTTAGTTCTCTAGCATCTCCTATTGGGAGGTAGGGCGGCCCCCTGGCTGACTTGGATTGCAGTTTCCCCTCTGTGTAATAGAGGAGAGGGGCGGCTGACTTTCTGATAGCTGGACCGGGACGCGCCTCCTTGAGTGAGATACTCTAGTGGATTTGGGAGTTTGGGGGAAATATGCATGATCCCAGTTCTGGGGGTCTGCGGGGTGGGGGGTGGGGCGGGCAGCAGTTGCTGACCCTTGTTGGTTTTGGTTTTGGTTTAGTTTTTTTGTTTTTCACGGTACTTTTTTCACATACTACCTTTATGGAATTAATACATATCTCTGGTTGTGGTACAGAGTTAATTGATGAAAGAGATACGCAACTCATGTGGCTGTGGATGGGGGTATCATGTCTTCCGCCTGGGTGGTTTACCCTCCCCCTAGTTATGGGGCGGGAGGGCGATTCATGCTCCTGCATTCCTTCTCTATACACACAATATGGCTAGCTTTTCAATCCTTTCCTGGAATGTCCGAGGCCTGAATTCGGCTGTTAAACGTTCTCTGGTCTTCAATTATCTTAAAAAACATACCCCACATATCTGTATATTTCAGGAAACCCACCTGGTGGGATCCCGAGTTCTCGGCCTCAAACGGACATGGGTGAGCTTACATTACCATGCCACATATTCAAACTACTCCCGGGGAGTAAGTATTCTAATACACCGGTCCCTCTCTTGTCAAGTTCAGGACGTTAGGACTGACCCAGGCGGGAGATATGTCATTGTGCATGTGGTAATTGATAATACAACATATGTGATTGTGGGGCTTTATCTCCCGCCCCCTGCAGATATGTCCCTCTTATATGATATCATGCGTATTGTTATAAAATATGATACTCCGTTTGTTATGTTACTGGGGGACTACAATTTGGTCCCGTCTCCGGAGGCTGACAGACTCCACCAGTCAAACCGTAGAACTCCTGACCTTATGCAGTGGGCCGATACATTTGAACTCATTGACGCATGGAGGCACTATAACCCTTCTGCTAGAATGTTTACATGTCATTCGTCTACATTCCAGACCCTCTCCCGCATTGACCTGGGGTTTGTTACGCGGGCGGTGCTGCAGAGGGTCTCAAAGGTGCAAATTTTACCTAGAGGAATATCTGATCATGCCCCTATTCTGTTGACGGTGAGATCGGGCCCCACTGCTGGGAGGAGGCTGTGGAGACTGTCGGGACACTGGATCGCAGACCCTAAGGTGCAGGAGGACATATCAGAGGCATTGTGCCATTACTGGCTTGAAAATGGTGATTCAGTGGGGGCCTTGATGAGCTGGGATGCCTTTAAGGGATGGCTGAGGGGTGAATATATTTCCCGCATTGCCAATAGTCAGAAGCAGGCTGTGCGGTCGCTGAAAGAATTGGAGGATGAGCTTCGAAAAAAAGAGGCCTGCTATGTTGCCACCCCTACCCCCCTTAATTATGGTAATTGGCAGTTTGCTTTACGGTCGGTTGAGCTCCTTAGAATAGACATGACAAAAAAATCAATGCTTAGCACTGCCCAGAGGATCTTCGAATACGGAGACAAAAATGGCAGGCTACTGTCGTGGTTGTCCCGGGGCCAGAACCCTAGCACCCATATTGGATGTGTCAGAGATGAGGGAGGTGTTCCTCTCACGAACAGGGACGACATTCTTGCTAGGTTTGTGAGATATTATGGTTCCCTTTATTCTACTAGGGTGGATTATGACTCGGAGGAACTTGGGGCCTACTTGGATAGGGTTGATTTTCCGTCCCTGTCCCGGGAGGCCAGAGAGAACTTGGAAAAAAATATCACATTGGAAGAGGTCCAGATCGCTATGGCCCAGATGCAACCTGGGAAGACTCCTGGTGCAGATGGCATTCCGATCGAATTTTATACCACTTATCAAGAGTTTCTGGCTCCTAGGCTCACGGGGTTGTTTGCGCAATTTGCTGAACTCGGGTCATTACCAGAGTCTATGTCTGAAGCGGTAATTGTGCTGGTGCCCAAGCCGGGTAAGGATCCCGAGGACTGCGCGTCGTATCGACCGATTTCCTTAATCAACGTCGATGCTAAGCTATTGGCCAAAATACTGGCAAATCGCCTGGCGCAGGTCCTGGATGACCTGGTACATGTGGACCAGACGGGATTCATGCCCGGTAAGGGCACCGACATAAACTTAAGGAGACTACAGCTTAACCTGTCCATCCCTCATGAGAATGCTGGATCCAGAGTGATTGCCTCACTCGACGCCGAAAAGGCGTTCGATTCGGTCGAGTGGGGCTACCTCTGGGAGGTCCTGGGTAGATTCGGGTTCGGCCCCCATTTTTTGCACTGGCTACGGCTGCTTTATGATGGACCTTCTGCTTGTGTTAGGGCCAATGGGGGAGTTTCAGAGGGGTTTCGTCTACAACGGGGTACGCGTCAGGGTTGCCCCCTCTCCCCGTCCCTGTTTGCCCTGGCGCTGGAACCCCTGGCCATCTTGCTCAGGGCGTCCCCGGAGGTGGAGGGGCTGCGTATAGGCTCCTTGGAGGAGAAGGTGTCTTTATACGCCGATGACGCCTTGCTATACCTGCACGACGCAGACTCCTCCTTGCGCGCTGCTCTGGAGCTCTTCGACGGGTTTGGTCGGTTTTCGGGAGTGAGAATAAATTGGACCAAGTCTGTGTTGTTTCCTCTCGACCCCCTGGCGCGGGCCACGGCGGCCCCCACTCAGCTGCAATGGGTTTCAAGTTTCAAATATTTGGGCATTCAAATAAGTCGGGACCCCTCGGAATTCTACGAACTAAATCTCCGCCCTGTTCTAACGCAATTTAGATCTAAGTGTGCCTCCTGGGGAAACCTTCCACTCAATTTGTTAGGACGCATAAACTTGATAAAGATGGTCTTCCTTCCCAAATTCAATTATTTATTTCGAAATTCCCCAGTGTTGATTCCTAACACATTCTTTAGAGAACTGGATAGTTGTATTGGGTCCTTTATTTGGGGAGGCTCCACCCCTAGACTAGCACGATTCACCCTATGTCTTCCGGTGCGGTGTGGGGGACTGGCGTTGCCCAATTTCCGGGTGTATTACTGGGCAGCCATTTTGGTATCGGTCAGATGGTGGTTTCTCCGTTCTAGAGCCAATGCGGCAGTCTGCCTTGAGGCGGCTTTTCTGGGCTCCCTGGGAGATCTTGGGAATCTAGTGTATAGAGGTTCTGGGGCATATGTTAATCTGCCACTTCCAACTAGGACGACACTTAGAGTGTGGGTGGTGGCTAGAAGGAGGTTTATCAAGCCAAACCGCTGGTCACCCTTTCAACCCTTGTGGGGTAGTGTCAGTTTGCCACATTTCCGTACAATTCCGGACCCACAACTCTGGGCAAAGTATGGGGTGAAGACTATCCGAGACATTATGCCTGCCGGGAAATTACTGACATTTAAAGACCTTTCAGACAAATTTAAGCTTCCCAGGTGGATGTACTTCCGGTATCACCAACTGCGCCATGCAGCGAGAGCACAGTTTCCGGAACCTGTTGCCCTGGCCATGGACCCTATAGAGGAGCTTTTGGCCCAGGAATCACTTTCCAAGCCTCTCTCCTCCCTGTACCTGTCTCTGCTCAGCTTGGACTCTCCCAGACTGGAGAGGCTGTGGGAGACCTGGAAGGCGGACATTCCCACCTTGGAGAGAGAGGAATGGAACGATTGTTTTGAGGAGGGATTTGGGTTGGTAATCTCATCCCGAGATAAAGTAATACAGGCCAAGTTTCTTCATAGGGTGTATTACACCCCGCAGCGACTGCACAGACTGTACCCCTTGAGAGACCCCTTGTGTGGTCGATGTAGGAGGGATGAGGGAACATATTTCCATATGTTTTGGACATGTCCTGAAGTGACCAAGTTTTGGGCTGCAGTATTTGAAGCCATTAATGAGCGTCTCGGGTTAACATTGAGGCCATCGCCAGAGCTGGCGCTACTGGGGGTACAGGAAGATGATCAAACGCCAAGATATACTAAACTCCTAATTGGTTTTTTGTTTTATTATGCAAAGAAAACTATTCTGCTTAGGTGGACGTCTGCAGCCCCCCCCACCATGACGCTCTGGGAGGAGACCATTAATAAGGCTCTTCCACTGTACAAAATGACATATTTGAATAGAAAATGTCCCAAAAAATTCGAGGGTATTTGGTCACCCTGGACAGCTTAAGGGTTTGGCCTAAGGTTACATGATGGTTGGTGTACATGACTGCTGTCTGGGGGGCTCTGGTCCCCCCCCCCCCCTCTCCCTCCTCCCTCCCCCTCCCCCCGCCCCCTCCCCCCCCCCCCCCTCCTCTGCCCCGGCCTTCCTTCCCCCCCTTCCCCCCCCCCCTCCCACCCAGTGGGACTCTATCCGGGTGTATGATGGTAAAAAATTGGGGAATTCTTCCCTTATATCTTTGTTTTCCAATTGTCTAAAATAAATTACGCTTTCTGAAAGTTAAAACTGCTAAATTACATGATAGGTGATTAGATGGATACCAATGCTTGTATTCTTTTGATTTTTCCAACCATTTATGATATGTATGATACACCAATTCTTTCTTTCTGTCTGTACCATGTTGATCTTTTATCAATAAAATGAGATCTTTTGACCGTGATAAATGCGCATGTGATTGTGCTTGTATTAAACAGATTGATAATCAACAATGTGTGGCTTCTTCTTTCAATGCTCCTAAACTTTTTGTGTGTTAAAATTTTCTGTGAAAATGGGGGTTATTTACTAAGGACAAATCCACTTTGCACTACAAGTGCAGTTTCAGTGCAGTCTCAAGTGCACTTGTAGTGCAAAGTGTCTTTGCCTTTAGTAAATAACACACAACAGTGCTTTCTAATGTTACACAATCACGCCATTTTCAGGACTCCCCAAATTTCAGTCAGCGTCAGCTAAAAGAAACACAAGCAGTAAATGTCAGCAAATATTTTAGTAGTTAAAATGTTTTTTTATTTAAAAAATGTCTCAGACATTGTCGGGCATTTTGATGGCCCCCCTACCTGCAAAGTATTCCATGTATCTTAGACGGACCTCACGGGCACTCAGGGGGGGCAAGCCAGGACGGCCAGCTTCAAGCGTCGTCAGGGTTGGTTCATTGAGATTAATTCTGGATTCCGGCCCAACTGAGCCAGCATAGTTCACAGAATTTCTCCTTAAAAAGTTGTGGAGAACACAGCAAGCCAGGATGATGTGATTCATTTTTTACTCCGCCATGTGTATGGGTGTAAGAAATAGGCGGAACCGGCTGGCCATTATTCCAAATGTGTTCTCCACCACTCTTCTGGCTCTGGCCAGCTGGTAATTAAAAACCCTCTGGTGCGGGGTGAGGGTCCTCATAGGGAATGGCCGCATAAGATGGTCCCCCAGCGCAAACGTTTCATCCGCAATGAAGTCCTTCTGCATTGTCTTCTGGAGGTGGCAAGTCCAAGCTGCCATTCTGGAGACGCCTGTAGAACTCCGTGTGGGCGATGACTCCACCATCTGACATCCAGCCATTCTTCCCCACATCCACATACAGGAACTCGTAAGTAGCCGACACCACTGCCAACATCACACTACTATTGAACCCCTTGTAGTTGTAATAGTATGACCCCGAGTTGGGTGGTGGGACGATGTGGACGTGTTTCCCATCAATTGCCCCTCCGCAGTTAGAAAAGTCCCACCGCTGGGCAAAGTGGGAGGCCACAGTCTGCCATTCCTGTGGGTTGGAAGGAAACTGTGGAGTCAAACAAGAAATAAAAATTATTCATTTTGCACATAAACAGGGAAAGCAGATTAGACACAAACATTCTTGGCCAACATCAGTATTACATTTATTTTAGGGAGTATTTAAAGACAAAGGTATAAGATCCACCGATCAGATCCCCCCCCCCCCCCCCTCATGGGCCATTTTATACATTTTATGGGGGGGGGGAGATGTTTTGGACAGGTAACCCTCTCCACTTCATTGTGAGATGAATTCCTAAATAATGTGTATTACTTTGGCAGCCCCTCCTTACTTACACTATTTCAGCCCACTGGACAGGTAAGAAGTGTCATAATACAAAGAGATAAATACACACTGTACACATTTTAGCACATTTTTACATTCTGCTATTACCTATCAAGATAATAATAGGATACAGAAACTTAAAAAAGTACCATTTGAAAGTATTCAGGCAGGCCCTTGCACTACATGCTCTGGGGAATTCATCCATAAATCTGAGCACAAAAGAGGTGGGTATAGTGTGTATGGGTTTGGCAAAGTCAGCAGATAGAGGATTGGTATCAGCTGAGTTAGCAGTTGGGGGGAGGGAGGGTTCCAAAGGATTTTGGGACCTAAAAAAAAGCCTCTGGCACTCTGCCTGAATTTAAAGCACAAATCACAATTTTAAACAATTTAGGGGGTATTTAGGGTAAAGCACTACTATGGAGCTGACAAAATACATTGTTAAGTGACTACACTAGGTGAATATAGGGCCAGGAGAGCATGCTGGGGAGGTAAGTGAAGGCAAATATGTATGAAGGTAAAAAAAAATATATATAAAAAAATGACAGCATGCATGAGGACAAAGGGGACATTCACAGCATATTACAATCATGGTAATTATGGAATGAGGAAAGAAATACAATACATTATCAAACATTCTATACAATAAAATGTGATGTTAAAGGATAAATCTCTTACCTTAATATACACCTTCTGCAGGACCTGGATGATAGCAGAACTGGTCTCTGGGATAATGATCCCCAGAGCCTGGGGGGAGATGCCTGTCAAGAACTTAAGGTCCTGCAGGCTTCTCCCCACCGCCAAGTACCGCAGGGTTGTGACTAGCCTCTGCTCCGGAGTGATGGCTTGCCTCATGCAGGTATCCTGCCTGCTGATATAGGGGGTCAGCAAAGCCAACAAACGGTGAAATACGGGGTCCGTCATCCTGAGAAAGTTCCTGAAATCATCAGGATTATTCTCACAGATCTCACAGAGCAAAGGCATGTGACAGAACTGGTCACGCTGGAGCAACCAATTTTTGGTCCACGAACTCCTCCCCACCCTTCCATGGACTGGGCTTGTGTCAAAGTAAGAACCCCAACACCAAGCCCCCACACAGCACAAACTCTACGATGAGTACGTACACGCAACATGGCTATAAAATGGTCGGCTGCTCAGAACGAAGTAACAGAACGCACTGAAGAACAGCAAGGCCTGTGAAGAGCGACCTGAAAATCATTAACGAACGAACAAGAACACAATGACAATGTCAAGGGTAACTCGCTGCACGCACTGAAGACCAGATACAAACCCACAAGCACAAACTCAACAGCAGAAAACGATCTGAAAACCACGAGTCTGAAAAAGCGAGAAGCGTCTCTCACCAAACTTTTACTAACACGAGATTAGCAAAAGGAGCCCAAAGGGTGCCGCGCTTGGGATTGAACTGCTCTTTTATAGTCTCGTCGTATGTGGTGTACGTGACCGCGTTCTTCTGCGAAATTCCGACAACTTTGTGCGACCGTGTGTGAACAAAACAAGTTTGAGCCAACATCCATCGGAAAAAATCCATGGATTTTGTTGTCGGAATGTCCGATCAATGTCCGATCAATGTCCGATCGTGTGTACGCGGCATAAGTCTTTTTTCACAGTTTCAGGTAAAATAATTTATTATACTTCTTTTAAATATACAATATTACTCATAGGAGCTAGGTATGTACAGTATCTCACAAGTGAGTACACCCCTCACATTTATGAAAACATTTTCTTATATCTTTTCATGTGACAACACTGAAGAAATGACAGTAGTGAGTGTACAGCTTGTATAACGGTGTAAATTTGCTGTCCCCTCAAAATAACTCAACACACAGCCATTAATATCTAAACCACTGGCAACAAAAGTGCATACACCCTCAAGTGAAAATGTCCAAATTGGGCCAAATTAGCCAAAAGTGTTTTTTTGGCTTATTGTTTCGTCATAGAAATTACATCATCAGAGCTTCTGATGACGTCATTACTATGACGAAACGCATCAATTTGATATGCATGGTGCGCTATACTAACCCCCAGGGGGCATGCACACCAACACTGTCACACGGGTCTCGCTGTTCATATCAATTGCGCGGGGCAGGAAGAGGTTTTCAATGTATTGTAACCTTGTAGCAAGCTGCAATAAATCTATTGGAACTTTTTACGAGATATGAGGATCTCTGTTTTCTTCCTTCTGGTTCATCTTGCTCACTAAGAGTTCTCAGTGTCGGATCTACAGGATGGGGACATTGGGGAGATTTACCAAAGCTGGAGCACATAGAATCTGGTGCAGCTGGGCATGATAGCCAATCAGCTTCTCATTTCAGCTTGTTCAATTAAGCTTTGACTATAAAACCTGGAAGCCTATGGGTTTCTATGCAGAGCTGCACCAGATTTTGCACCATGCAATTTTAGTAAATAAATGGAGTAAACTCATTGTTTTTGGCACTACCATTGAGCTAAGAAACCCTGACATGTCACGTGTCACAATTGGTGGAGGAATTGCTGTGGGCATCAAATGGCTGAATTCGAGGTCCTCGCATACCAAAAACTGTGAGTGCCAGAAACTGTGTGTTCTGCCGTGTGCCCTATGACCATGTGGGGGCATTGGCCTGTGAGAGCAGAGCAGAGAAGGTACTGTGCCCTCAATTGAAGTTTTCAACACCTGCCAATGGGAATGGTAAGACTGTTCCTGTTACATGTGTGAGAAAGACTATGTAAAGAGTTTGCGTGAAGCACCCTCTAGTGTGCTAGAAGAATAGTACATATTTTGTGAGAATAGGTACATTTACAGGCTTGGCCGGCAGCCAAGCCTGGGTGTGTTTTGATCTGGGCTGGGAGTGGCTCAGGGTAGTGCTGGGTGACTCACAGGTAGCATCACCAGGACCTCCCACTCCTTTCCAGAATGTTCTGGTATTTTCTTAAAAGAGAGGTGGAGAGGGGAGGTGGAGCTACCTGTGGTGTTCTGAGGAGCCCTGACCAATCCCCAATCTGGATTGGCAGGGGGCAGGCCTCCTTAAATACCCAGGGTTAGCCCGGCTGGGGAGGAGTTGATTGGGTGGAAGATGGCGATGGAGTGTTAGGCTGTCAGGACCTTTGAGGGATCTCCCCAGTCTGGGAGGGTGACCTTGGGCCTGGGCTTGGGTGCAGACGGTACCCTCTTACAACCCACTGTGGTGTCCTGACTAGGAGGCATAGGAGGAGCAGGAGAGGACAGCAGGAGAACACTGCTGGGCAAGTCTCCAGGAGTTCCACAGAGGCAGCCAAGAAGGCTGGTGAGTGTACACATAGTCGGGAGGACTGGGAGACATGCCTGAGATGATTGAGATGCAGTAGTCTGGGATGGGTGCAGAGCCAGTCTGGAGGATTGTGGTGGCACTGGTAGCGGAAAGGTGCAGCTCAAGCCAGGATTGCTGACAATGCCTGAAGAGGTGATACTGGGAGCAGTAGCCACAGGGACAGCTAGCACTGGAACTTTCTATATTTTTGCTACACCATAGAGGCCTGCGGTCCCTGCCTACAAAGGGCATATGCTTTGGGCCTGGTTGAGCCAGTGTCAGGCCTACAGTGCTAGCTGGTCTGGGAAGTGCAAGTAAGTGATGTGCTGGAGGAGTGAGGAGTGATAATCTGCAAGCAAGGAAGTGCAGGGGGAGAAGAGGAGATTGTGTATATACCGTGGTGTATATAGTTGGTCCCAATATTGACTGTCAATTATCTGGGCATCTCATAAATTCCCTATCCGTATCCAAGTTAAATTCCCCTCAATAAAATACAAAAAAACAAGTGCAAGGGCTGCTTTCATGTCTCTTGATGCTTGAAATTGTGTGCTGGGCAGGGTGACAGACGGACCACTACATTCAGCAGCCCCTACGTGGGGGACTGCTACATGTGTTTCATGCCGGTGAAGTGGTGGCGAAATCCTGTGAGGAGACACGCTACCAAGAGAGAAAGGGAGTATAGTGGTGCTTGGAGAGAGACAGACGGTGGGGAGCGGAACTATATGTGCAGGTGATTATATGGGGCTCCTGATGATAAAGTCCAGTGGTAAGGGGTGGCCTGGAAAAATTCAGTTAGAGCGTGAATGGGTTAGGAACAAGTGCAATGAGTTAAAAACATATATAGCGCTCTGGAGGTGCAGCCAGATGTGGAAGAGGAAGCAGCTCTGTAGATATAGAATGGGGAGAATAGCGGCGCTCATCTGAGTGCAGTAAGTAGGAACAAGTGAATTAAAATTTAATAGGTTAAAAATTTAAATAAACTCACAGGGTAAGGGTTAAAAGCAGGCTAATCACAAAGGAGGCCTAGCCGTGTAGTCCTGAACCAGATAGTCGGCAGTGTGGGGCGCTGCTACTGTCTCACTATCTGCAAGGATTTCCAAGGCTCCGAGTCAAGCTGGCAGTTGTCTCCCCTTCTGCTGTCGTTGCTGGATGTGGGATGGCCCCACGTCCCACCTCCAGTCTGTTGAGACTACAGGAGGTGTTTGATGCAGCAGATCTTCCCCCCGGTGCATGAAGCTCCAACTGACTGGTTTCTGCCTCCCCTTCTGCTTGAGCCTCTGGTCTACACTGACTCTGAGAGACTGACAGTTCTGGTGCTGGAAGTCCAGGAGAACCAGCAACCCCATCCAGTACAATGGACTGTACTGATATGTCTGAGGATGAGGATATAGCCTTGGGCCCAGGTGAGGTGCAAGTGGAGAATATGTGTAACACCTTGAAACCTGCAGCCCCTGAGGCACTACCTGAAGATGAACCTTTGCCAAGTGAATTGGCTGGGAGCCAAGAGAATCATGGTTTAACCGGGGGCAACATTCTGCTAGATATTGTGATTATGTTGTTTATAATTGTTTTTATTGTTCCACCTTAACCCTGTCTCAGTTACACTTTTATTGTATTATTGTCTTCCTGTATTGTGATGCCATGGACACCATCTGTTAAAGGGGCAGGGGAGTGCAGGCAGGTGCAGTCTGCTGTCTCCACTACAGGTGGTGCACAACCGCAGTGGCAATGCAGAGGGAGAGGAAGTCATGAGGAACAGGGTTCCTCTATGGTTTCCTGATTTACCAGGGCAGCGATTCGATTGGATCTGGCCACCCATGTGGCTCTGGTGGCAATCTTAGGTGTGACAGAGTCTATTTAAGACCCTAGCCCCTGGATTTAGCATGCTCTATGCGAGTGGGTAGTGTAGGGAAAGGTACCCTGTCTGCTACGGACAGTACTATTGGTAGGGAAAGGTTCCTAATGAAGGAAAGCATAGGGTAACATCTCTTCTGGATACCTTCCTGATTGGGCATGAGAGGGCCAGACCGCTTTCTGTCCCCTCCTAACCAACAATGTCAGTTGAGCTGGAACTACTTCTTCACGTTATTTGAAACTGTGAGCGTGCCTAGCTGGGTAGCTCTCCCACCAGGTTGTTGTGAACTGCCTTACTTCAATATAAATTTTTTATTGCAACTGGCTGTGTGAGTTATTGCCGCATGCCATGCTGCACCCCACCTACAAGCTGCTATCTGATGGGGATTGACACTGGATGTTTGTTCATTATCTGAGTAGTGACACAACGATGGCCGGAAGACCTTTTCATCTATGGACTCTGGATGTTTATATGGACTGTTGTTTGGCCACTTATCAATGGATTTGAACTATTTATATGGGTGCTTCTTTATATGAAGTGATTTAATGTGATGTTTATATTTGAAAAGGAAGCTTCTGATTTATTTTACACTGTATTCCTATATTGTTTTATTTTTTTTTTTGTATTTACTTTGTCAGATAATTTGGGTGCAGCTATAACTGGTGGATGTGATTTGGGGTGTTTTAAATGACAGTATTACAGGGATGATTTTAGCAGGAGCAGCCACCTGCAGATAATGGGATACACACCAATACATATACTGCACCTAATGTAGTCAGTGCTGAATAACAACAAAATATATATATAATAAACTTTAGATTTAACCACTTCAGCTCTGGAAGGTTTTACCTATTTCCTGACCAAGCCATTTTTTGTGATACGGCACTGCATTACTTTAACTGACAATTGCGCGGTCATGCAACGCTGTACCCAAATAAAATGTATGCCCTTTTTCCCCACAAATAGAGCTTTCTTTTGGTGGTATTTGATCACCTCTGCATTTTTTTATTTTTTGCGCTATAACCATAAAAAGACCGACAATTTTGAATAAAACACAATTTTTTTTAATGCACTGTCACAGTATAAATGAAACTGGGAAGGAAGGAGTTAACACCAGGGGCGATCAAAGGGTTAAGTGTGTCCCTGGGAGGTGCTTACTAACTGTGTGGGGGGAGTGGATACAGTGAAGGAAAAGAGAGATCGTGTTTTAGCTTAGCTGAAACACAAGATCTCTCTTTTGCTCCCTTAACAGATCAGCGGTTTACCTTGTTTACATAGGCAGACCGCTGCTCCATCTCTCCTCTGAACAATCAGCGGGTCGCAGCAGCCATCGCAGCTGCCGGACCCGGTGATTGGCTCCCTGTGTCTAATCGCAGTGGGGGCAGTGCGCGAGAGCGCCTATACCACGTGCGCAAAATCACTTACAGGTACGAGATTTTGCGCAGCCGAGCCACCCTGCCGCAGTATATATGCGGTGGGTGATCCAGAAGTGGTCAGAGAAGGACTTTAGGCACATATAATGTTCTTATGGTGCAGTGGTCACGTGTATGAAATATACAACACAGTGTCTACAGGGTTCTGAAGTGCATAACACTAAGGATGCAGGGGTCAGGAATGTGTAACATACAGAGTTCAGGGTTCACAGTTGCATAACATAAAGAGTGCAGGGCTCAGGAATGCATGACATACAGACTACAAGGCCCAGAAAAGCAGAGCATATAGAGTGCAAGGCCAAGGAGTGTATAACATACAGATTACAAGTCTTAGGAGTGCGCAAAGCTCCCAACTGTCCCTGATTTCGAGGGACTGTCCCTGATTTGGAACATTGTCCCTCTGTCCCTCATTCCTCCTCATTTGTCCCTCACTTTGGTCTGATCTATATAGTTGTATATAAAATGCACTATTTATCTATCAATAAGTGTTTTACAGTGCAAAACCTTTCATCCAATTTCTAATCTTCTGTCAAAAGAAAATATAAAGGAATAGTAATGGGGAAAAAAAGCACTTGTAGTTTTAACTACATTTTTGTATAATTCTCCTTTAAGGGGGCGTGACAGGGGGTGTGTCCTATGCCTACATACTTTTGCTAATAGGTGTCCCTCATTCCCATCTCAAAAAGTTGGTATGTGAGTACATAACATACAGAGTGCAGGGCTCAGAAATAGGTTACACACAGAGTGCAAGGTTCAGGAGTAACACACAGAATGTAGGTCTCAGGATTGTGTAACATACAAAGTTCAGGGCTCAGTAGTGCATATTTAAAAAGAGTTCAGGATCAGACAGGCTTTATAGTGGGAAGAGAAGCTAGAGATAACTCCAATAGGGCCCTCCAGCTTATTCACTGGGCATGTGCACGCGATCGGATGCCTCCATACTTGATTCTGTCAACGGACGCAGAGAAGGCATTCAATCGCGTGGACTGGGACTTCCTGAGAGCTGTGCTTCAGGGCACCGGTTTGTGCCCACACATGCTGCGATGGATTTCGGCACTTTACATGTCTCCCACTGCTCAGGTCAAGGTGAATGGTAGCCTCTTCTCAACGTTCCCCGAAACGGCACGAGACAGGGATGCCCGCTCTCGTCCCTTTTGTTTGCACTGGTCCTCGACCATTATTGCAGAGGGTTAAAGCAAATCAGAGCATCAGGGGGGTGCAGACGGGATCCCTAGAACACAAACTCTCTGCATATGCAGATGACATACTGTTCCACGTAGTGGACCCCCAGGTCTCACTGCCGAATCTGATGGCTGAACTGATTGCTTATGGAGAGGTATTCAATTTTCGGATAAATTACATCAAGTCAGAAATATTACCAATCACTATTCCACCAACCATGGCTGCCTCCCTGAGGGGATCTTTCCCTTTCACATGGGCTACCCCTTCCATGAAATATCTAGGCGTTCAGCTCATGGACAGACCGGATTCCCTGTATACACACAACTATATACCACTACTCAAGAAGATTTCTCATTAGTTATTGCCCTGGGACAAGGCAATTTTCACTTGGGTTGGATGGAAAAATATCTTAAAAATGACCATACTGCCCGTATCCTTTTCCTCCTACAAATGATACCGATACAAATACCAAAACGATTTTTCATGGACCTGCGTAGCCTCTTTATTAGGTTTGTGTGGGGTGGCAAGAAGGAGACAGGGGGCTCTCTGAGTGGGACTCCCCACTGACGGTTCACTCCCTGAAAATATGGGACAGAGTGAACGCACGTTTAGCTCTGGCACCACAGACATCTCCACTGTCACCAGTAAGCGGATACCCATGGTTTCCTCCGGGGGAACAGGTAGCCTCACTCAGAACATGGACGAGCGACGGAATTATTAGCCTGGCAAGATTCATAGAGGGGGGCTTGGTGACGTCGCTATCCACCTTGCGGGATCGATACGGTAGCTACCCCTTTGATTTTTGGCGACACCACCAACTAGAGACCTTTATAGCCAAATGCCACAAACAAGCGCAAATTAGAACCACGCTGACAGAATTAGAAAATTTGTGGGCATCTACAGACCCACTACCCCATATGATCTCGGCACTATATGGGATGTTAGAGACAGCTACACCCAACCCCAAGCCCCTCTATATTAAAGAGTGGGAAAAAGACCTCCAACACGAATTCACAGACGATCAGCTCCATCACATGTACCGCCTGACTAGGGATGAGCCGAACACCCCCCCGGTTCGGTTCGCACCAGAACCTGCGAACGGACCGAAAGTTCGCACGAACGTTAGAACCCCATTGACGTCTATGGGACTCGAACGTTCGAAATAAAAAGTGCTCATTTTAAAGGCTAATTTGCATGGTATTGTCCTAAAAAGGGTTTGGGGACCCGGGTCCTACCCCAGGGGACATGTATCAATGCAAAAAAAACGGCCGTTTTTTCGGGAGCAGTGATTTTAATAATGCTTAAAGTGAAAAAAAAAAAGTGAAATATTCCTTTAAATATCGTACCTGAGGGGTGTCTATAGTATGCCTGTAAAGTGACGCGTATTTCCCGTGTTTAGAACAGTCCCTGCACCAAATGTCATTTTTAAAGGAAAAATCTCATTTAAAACTGCTTGCAGGTTTAATGTAATGTCGGGTCCTGGCAATATGGATGAAAATCAGTGAGACAAACGGCATGGGTACCCCCCAGTCCATTACCAGGCCCTTTGGGTCTTGTATGGATATTAAGGGGAACCCCGCACCCAAATTAAAATAAGGAAAGGTGTGGGGCCACCAGGCCCTATATACTCTGAACAGCAGTATACAGGCGGTGCAAACAAGACAGGGACTGTAGGTTTGTTGTTAAGTAGAATCTCTTTGTAATTTTGAACGTGTACATTTTTAACGTGTTTAGCTCCAGCCAAAAAATCTTTTTTAAGCTTTTTGGAAAACATAGGGAAGGGTTATCACCCCTGTGACATTTGTTTTGCTGTCTTTCCTCCTCTTCAGAAGATTTCACCTCACTTTTTGTCCCAATGAAAAATGTTTTTTGAAAATGTTGGTTTTTTTGTGGAACAAGGATTGGAAAGCATCAGTGGAAAGGAGAAATGTTTTTCCCATATTAACTCTTACAGGAGAGAATTTCCCTTCCTAGGGGTAGATTTTATCCCACTTCCTGTTGTCTCCTTCCGTTTGCAAGTAGGAGTCGTTTATAAGTTAGTTGTTTGAAAGTAGGGTCCTGCCCTATATACTCAGCAGAAATTTGGGCCTTAGGTGTTGCTGTGGCCACAACACTGTAAGCCCTCACAGGGCCCTGCTGTGAAATTTTAGATCAAGAATTGTAATTACATGCCCCTGTTGAACAGGAGCTGGAAAATTAGGCCTTAGGCACTGGTGCTGGTGCCACAACACTGCAACCCCTCACAGACACTCTAGTTGGAACGCAGGAACGAGCCCTGCTGCAAAGTATTGCATCAAAAATTGTAATTACACGCCCCTGTTAAACAGGAGCTGAAAAATTAGGCCTTAGGCACTGGTGCTGGTGCCACAACACTGCAACCCCTCACAGACACTCTAGTTGGAACGCAGGAACGAGCCCTGCTGCAAAGTATTGCATCAAAAATTGTAATTGCACGCCCCTGTTAAACAGGGGCAGAAAAAATGGGCCTTAGGCACTGGTGCTGGTGCCACAACACTGCAACCCCTCACAGACACTCTAGTTGGAACGCAGGAACGAGCCCTGCTGCAAAGTATTGCATCAAAAATTGTAATTACACGCCCCTGTTAAACAGGGGCAGAAAAAATGGGCCTTAGGCACTGGTGCTGGTGCCACAACACTGCAACCCCTCACAGACACTCTAGTTGGAACGCAGGAACGAGCCCTGCTGCAAAGTATTGCATCAAAAATTGTAATTACACGCCCCTGTTAAACAGGGGCAGAAAAAATGGGCCTTAGGCACTGGTGCTGGTGCCACAACACTGCAACCCCTCACAGACACTCTAGTTGGAATGCAGAAATGAGCCCTGCTGCAAAGTATTACATCAAAAATTGTAATTACACGCCCCTGTTAAACAGGGGCTGAAAAATTGTGCCTTAGGCACTGGTGGTGGCGCCCAGAACCAAAAATGTTCTTACAAGCTATCAGCGTGATGATTGAGGAGGAAGAGGATAATTACTCAGGGATAGTCACTCAGCATCAGCATAGGCAGTCTTTGAAGGGATCTGAGATTTCCAAAAAAATTATTCGGTTACATCAGCTTTAGGTGCTTGGTAGCTGGTGGTGATCCAAGACTGATTCATTTTTATGAAGGTCAGTCGATCGACCGAGTCAGTGGACAGACGCACCCTGTGATCGGTTACCACGCCTCCAGCAGCACTGAATGTGCGTTCCGAAAGAATGCTGGATGCAGGACAGGCCAGTAGCTCAATTGCATACTGTGCAAGCTCTGGCCAGTGATCCATCCTCAAGACCCAGTAACCCAGAGGATTTTCTGTGGGAAAGGTGTCCAAGTCTGATCTTGCCCCTAGGTATTCCTGCACCATGTAAAACAGACGCTGGCGATGGTTGCTGGAACCGATCATACCTTGGGGCTGCGGACCAAAAAATTGTCTGAACGCATCGGTCAGACGGCCACCTTCTCCACCACTCCTTCTTTGACTGACCGAAGCCTCAGCAACACGTTGTCCAGAAACAGGAGTTTGTAACCTCCCAGTCTCTGGGAACGCGTTGCACAGACCTTTCTGCAAGGCCTCCCGAAGATGTTTCATCCTCTGCTCCCTCTGCGAAGATAAGGTCCGCAACCTTACCCTTGTAACGTGGATCAAGGAGGGTTGCCAGCCAGTATTGGTCCTTCTCCTTGATACCACGAATACGAGGATCCTTACGCAGGCTTTGCAGGATCAGGGAGGCCATGCAGCGTAGGTTTGCTGAGGCATTCGGTCCGGAGTCCTCTGGGTCACTAAGGACGACATGGTCCGCAGCCACCTCCTCCCAGCCACGTACAAGTCCATGTGTTTCTTGGGACTGATCCCTTAAAGACTGCTGCTGATGCTGAGTGCCAGACTCCACCTCCATACTGACACAATCTTCCTTCTCCTCCTCCTCCTCCTCCTCGTCCTCTTCCTGTGTGATCGGCGGGCACGCAGGAACACTGTCTGGATAAAGGGGGCCTTGAGAGCTAAGGAAGTCCTCCTCTTCCTGCCTCTGTTCTGCCTCAAGTGCCCTGTCCATTATTCCACGCAGCGTGTGCTCCAACAGGTGGACAAGGGGGACAGTGTCACTGATGCATGCACTGTCACTGCTCACCATCCTCGTGGCCTCCTCAAATGGTGACAGGACAGTGCATGCATCCCTGATCATAGCCCACTGGCGTGGGGAAAAAAAAACAAGCTCCCCTGACCCTGTCCTGGTGCCATAGTCGCACAGGTACTCATTGATGGCCCTCTGCTGCGTGTGCAGCCGCTGCAGCATGGCCAACGTTGAGTCCCACCTGGTGGGCATGTCACAGATTAGGCGGTTCTTGGGCAGGTTAAACTCCTTTTGGAGGTCCGTCAGCCGAGCACTGGCATTATATGACCGGCGGAAATGCACACAGACTTTCCTGGCCTGCCTCAGGACATCCTGTAAGCCTGGGTACCTGCCCAAGAACCGCTGCACCACCAAGTTAAGGACGTGAGCCAAACAGGGCACATGGGTCATTTGTCCCTGTCGGAGGGCAGAGAGGAGGTTGGTGCCATTGTCGCAAACCACCATTCCTGCCTTAAGTTGGCGTGGCGTCAACCACCTCTGAACCTGCCCCTGCAGAGCTGACAGAACCTCTGCCCCAGTGTGGCTCCTGTCCCCCAAGCACACCAGCTCAAGCACCGCATGGCATCTTTTGGCCTGCGTACTTGCGTAGCCCCTTGAACGACTACGGAGCACCGCTGGTTCCGAGGAAGAGGCCATGGAGGAAGAAGAAGAGGAGGGGGTGGAGGAGAGAGGTGTGTCACAATCATTAGCATTTTGGAGGCGTGGTGGCAGAACAACCTCCAACACTACTGCACCTTGTCCTGCATCCTTCCCAGCTGCCAGCAGAGTCACCCAATGCGCCGTGAAACTTAGGTAACGTCCCTGTCCATGCCTGCTGGACCATGAGTCAGCGGTAATATGCACCTTACCGCTGACCGCCCTGTCCAGCGAGGCATGGACATTGCCTTCCACATGCTGGTAGAGAGCCGGAATCGCCTTCCGTGAGAAAAAGTGGTGTTTGGGTACCTGCCACTGAGGAACCGCACATTCCACAAACTCACGGAAGGGGGCAGAGTCTACCAACTGAAAAGGCAGCAGTTGAAGTGCTAGCAATTTTGCCAAGCTAGCATTCAACCGCTGGGCATGTGGATGGCTGGGAGCAAACTTCTTTCGGTGGTGCAGCAGCTGGGGCAGGGAAATTTGCCTGGTACAATCTGACGTCGGTGTACCAAAAGCAGATTGCCCACAAGTACTTGGCTGTGACACACCTAATTCTACACCTTCATTCCTCTCAGTGCAGGTCTCAGAGAGGACTGAAGGTCTAGTGGGGTTGGAAATCTCAGCTGATGAGGAGCAAGGAGAGGTCCTCTTTGTTCTTTGGTGTGGGTCTTTTAGATACGCTTGCCAACGAACTGCATGGCAGGTCAACATATGTCTGGTCAAGCATGTGGTACCGAAGCGGGAGATTTTTTGGCCACGTGAGATACGCTTGAGACATATGTTGCAAATAGCAGCGGTGCGATCTGATGCACTTGTCTCAAAAAAGGCCCACACCAAAGAACTTTTTGAATAACGCGCAGAGACTGCAGCGCCCTGCACATGTGGAGCTTTGGGGTGTGATGCAGTCAATGTGCTGCCCTTAGGCTGGCCCCTGGAGGGCATCCTACTTCATTGATGATGTGCCGCCTCCTCCTCCTCCTCCTCTCTCCTATCAGGCACCCACGTTGAGTCAGTGACCTCATCATCCCCTCCCTCCTCATCACTGGAGCAAACCTGGCAGTATGCTGCAGCAGGGGGAGCATGACTGCCAGATTGCTGTCCTTCTTGGGCACCCCCTCTGTCCATGCTCATGTTACTGCCTTCATCGAGCTCAGTATCATCATCAGAGCCTTCCAAACGCTGGGCATCCTCCTGGAGCATGTACCCAACACTGTGGTCAAACAGTTCGAGGGACTCCTCAGGAGGACATGGTGGGGCTAGGGAAGGAGTCACTGATGACATTGAGCCGAGGGAAGAGGCCGCTGCTTTGCCAGACAAAGTACCCTGGGCATGGGTGAGAGAGGATGAGGAGGATGAGGACGGCTTGGTCATCCACTCGACCAAGTCTTCCGCATGTTGCGGCTCAACATGGCCAGCTGCCGAAAAAAAGGCCAAGCGTGTCCCATGGCCACGTGCTGATGGGGATGCACCGTCTCCACGACCAGCACTAGACACAGAGCCTGCTTGCCCTCTCTTATTGGCTTGTGACTGTCTGCCTCTCCTTCTTGGCCTTCCAGACATACTAATGGCCTGTAGCTGCACTAAGCTGGGATATATATATATATATGTGCTGATACTGCAGTTAGCAAAATCAACTGCCTGCCTGTAGTATGAGAACACCACCAACCTTCTACAGGTAGCTTTAGCTGAACACTGTGAGCAGGACGCACCCCACTAACTTGTAGGTTTAGCTGAACACTGTGAGCAGGACGCACTGCACTAACTGTAAATAGTCTAGCTGCCTGACTGTGGTACTAATAGGATCAAAAGAACACCAGCAATTTTCTTCAGGTAGCTGTATTTACTATAACAAGACAAGCCTGCCTGTCAGTAAGAAGATAACAGAAACGGATCTAGCTGAACACTGTGAGAAGGACGCACCCCACTAGCTTGTAGGTTTAGCTGAACACTGTGAGGTGGACGCACCCCACTAACTTGTAGGTTTAGCTGAACACTGTGAGCAGGACGCACCCCACTAACTTGTAGGTTTAGCAGAACACTGTGAGCAGGACGCACTGCACTAACTGTAAATAGTCTAGCTGCCTGACTGTGGTACTAATAGGATCAAAAGAACACCAGCAATTTTCTTCAGGTAGCTGTATTTACTGTAACAAGACAAGCCTGCCTGTCAGTAAGAAGATAACAGAAACGGATCTAGCTGAACACTGTGAGCAGGACGCACCCCACTAACTTGTAGGTTTTGCAGAACACTGTGAGCAGGACGCACTGCACTAAATGTAAATAGTCTAGCTGCCTGACTGTGGTACTAATAGGATCAAAAGAACACCAGTAATTTTCTTCAGGTAGCTTTATATACTGTAACAAGACAAGCCTGCCTGTCAGTAGGAAGATAACAGGAACGGATCTAGCTGAACACTGTGAGCAGGACGCACTGCACTAACTGTAAATAGTCTAGCTGCCTGACTGTGGTACTAATAGGATCAAAAGAACACCAGCAATTTTCTTCAGGTAGCTGTATTTACTGTAACAAGACAGGCCTGCCTGTCAGTAAGAAGATAACAGAAACGGATCTAGCTGAACACTGTGAGCAGGACGCATCCCACTAGCTTGTAGGTTTAGCTGAACACTGTGAGGTGGACGCACCCCACTAACTTGTAGGTTTAGCTGAACACTGTGAGCAGGACGCACCCCACTAACTTGTAGGTTTAGCAGAACACTGTGAGCAGGACGCACTGCACTAACTGTAAATAGTCTAGTTGCCTGACTGTGGTACTAATAGGATCAAAAGAACACCAGCAATTTTCTTCAGGTAGCTGTATTTTCTGTTACAAGACAAGCCTGCCTGTCAGTAAGAAGATAACAGAAATGGATCTAACTGAACACTGTGAGCAGGACGCACCCCACTAACTTGTAGGTTTTGCAGAACACTGTGAGCAGGACGCAATGCACTAAATGTAAATAGTCTAGCTGCCTGACTGTGGTACTAATAGGATCAAAAGAACACCAGTAATTTTCTTCAGGTAACTTTATATACTGTAACAAGACAAGCCTGCCTGTCAGTAGGAAGATAACAGGAACGGATCTAGCTGAACACTGTGAGCAGGACGCACTGCACTAAATGTAAATAGTCTAGCTGCCTGACTGTGGTACTAATAGGATCAAAAGAACACCAGCAATTTTCTTCAGGTAGTTGTATTTACTGTAACAAGACAAGCCTGCCTGTCAGTAAGAAGATAACAGAAACGGATCTAGCTGAACACTGTGAGCAGGACGCACCCCACTAACTTGTAGGTTTTGCAGAACACTGTGAGCAGGACGCACTGCACTAAATGTAAATAGTCTAGCTGCCTGACTGTGGTACTAAAAGGATCAAAAGAACACCAGTAATTTTCTTCAAAATACTGTAACAAGACAAGCCTGCCTGTCAGTAAGAAGATAACAGGAACGGATCTAGCTGAACACTGTGAGCAGGACCCACTGCACTAACTGTAAATAGTCTAGCTGCCTGACTGTGGTACTAATAGGATCAAAAGAACACCAGCAATTTTCTTCAGGTAGCTGTATTTACTGTAACAAGACAAGCCTGCCTGTCAGTAAGAAGATAACAGAAACGGATCTAGCTGAACACTGTGAGCAGGACGCACCCCACTAACTTGTAGGTTTTGCAGAACACTGTGAGCAGGACGCACTGCACTAAATGTAAATAGTCTAGCTGCCTGACTGTGGTACTAATAGGATCAAAAGAACACCAGTAATTTTCTTCAAAATACTGTAACAAGACAAGCCTGCCTGTCAGTAAGAAGATAACAGGAACGGATCTAGCTGAACACTGTGAGCAGGACGCACTGCACTAAATGTAAATAGTCTAGCTGCCTGACTGTGGTACTAATAGGATCAAAAGAACACCAGTAATTTTCTTCAGGTAGCTTTATATACTGTAACAAGACAAGCCTGCCTGTCAGTAGGAAGATAACAGGAACGGATCTAGCTGAACACTGTGAGCAGGACGCACTGCACTAAATGTAAATAGTCTAGAAGATAACAGGAACGGATCTAGCTAAACTGAATACAGTGTATATATATATATATGCAACACCTGGGATGCATATATATACACAATACACTTTAAGTGCAGCTAACTGACTGACTGTCCTGCCTAATCTAGCTAACTCAAATGAAATGACACTGTCTCTCTCTCTCTCTCTCTAAGCACACCGGAACACACTGCACAGGGCCGCCGTGCAGGCGGCCTTATATAGTGTGGGGCGTGTACTAAATCCCCTGAGCCATAATTGGCCAAAGCCTCCTTGGCTTTGGCCAATTACGGCTCTCTGTTAAGGCGGCGCTGTGATTGGCCAAGCATGCGGGTCATAGTGCATGCTTGGCCAATCATCAGCAAGCAATGCACTGCGATGCCGCAGTGAATTATGGGCCGTGACGCGCCACACGAATTTGGCGCGAACGGCCCATATCGTTCGCAATTCGGCGAACGACCGAACAGCCGATGCTCATCCCTACGCCTGACTTACTCGAGTTCAATAGACTCTAAGACCCAAGAAAACAATTACAAAATCTTATCAAGATGGTACAGGGTGCCCACAGCTCTGGCTAGAATTTACCCTACCGCATCTGATGGATGCTGGAGGGGGTGTGGTATGAAAGGCACATTCCTCCACATTTGGTGGGAGTGCCCTGTGTTAACACCTTTTTGGGCCATGATAGGCAAACATATTGCAGACAGCATGGAAATGGAAATCCCGGCCCTACCAAAACATTTTCTGCTACACATCCCCCTATGCCCCTATCTCGCTATAAACAAAGTGCTCTCCCCCACCTCCTCAATGCAGTAAAGCGCCTAATACCAATGCACTGGGAGAGCTCGCATACTGTTGGGAACTGGTTGGGGAAGGAGGGGGAGATCATGGAGGCAGAGAGTTGGTTAGCCACTTGTAGAGACACTCATGAACGCTTTGAGCTTACATGGGCAGCATGGAGAGCTCGCGTACATGACACAACAATGGCTTCATCTAGTCTAGATGTTGCACTCCTTGCTTTAACAGATCCATCCTTTGGGAGACTTGTCCAGGCGAACCTTCCATCAACAACCACAGAATCTACTTAAGTGTAGACATCAGCAAATTTGGTGAGACTCATTACACATGCTTCTTCCTACCCCTCTAGCTTTCCTTTCCCTCTATTCCTTTTTCTTCCTTCTTTCTTATTTGTTATACATATATTGTTGTGTTACAACCCCAGGATACCCAGTATCCATTTTTCCTTTTTTTCTGTGTTATTTGGGGGGTCACTAGGTTATGGTCTGACCTAGATACTCCGAGTTCACCCTTAATGTTTGTAATGTTAAGAAGGAGCGAGCCATATATACAAGGACTCTAGATTTACAGCTTATGTACACCTTACCCCCTTCCAGTTTGGAGGGGATGCCTGCTCATATGGATTGAATGTATGGGTCAGGACTCGGACAATGTCAAATGTACTCCCTCCCTTATGTTTCCCCGCCCCTACCTCCTTCCCTCTCCCTCTCCCTATACCTACCCCTTAAATGTTATCTTATTGTAATGTTAATCTGTCTTAAAATTGAAAATGAAAATAAAGATTATACAAAAACATAAAAAGTGATCAAAATCAGATCAGATCAAAAGTGCGTAACATACAGAGTGCAGGGCTCAGGAGTGTATAACATACAGAGTGCAGGGTTTAGGACTGTATAGCATACAGCCCAATCGGCTGACAAAAATGCTTAGAGAGATTAGTGTAGGGCTTGTAATAACTGCTGGAAGGTCTGTTAAAGTAGATGTAAAACCTCGCTGAATGCTATGTAGTTAGCAAAATGCTTTGTATGTTAGAGAATAAGAGGGTGGGGACAGGGAAGGGTTTTTACCTTTTTTTATCCTTTGTTATGTCTTAATTTTGCTGATGTCCACTCCTGAACAGTCTGTTCCTGTCCAGTGTCCACATGCACTACAGTGATAACAGGCTGTGTGTGTTTTTTTCACAATGCATATTTCCTAATCATTGCTGGCTGCTATTGTTTTTTTACCTGCCCTTTTTTTTAATTGTGACAACAGCAAAATATTCGTGTGGGGTGCAGAATTTTGTCACCCTGTAAAACAAAGTGCCCAAACAAGAAAGATCCTTATATTAGTTTTAGCAGCTGTTATTATCATGAAAGCTAGTAATTGAAAAAAAACATTTTTTTAAAGTGATATGATCATGTTAAAGCTTATATGCTATTTTAGTTATGTTTAGATCGAATTTAACAAACTATGCATGAGTTCCTTGAATTGCAGTACAAGGGTATATTTTCTCATATGGCCTTGTCCTGAAGACCAGACCGTTGAAAAGAGTTGATGGTACTGGGTGTGACCCTGCTCACCTTACCAATGTGTTATGGGTGATTAAAACCTTTCTAGGGGAACTCGTGTTCAATGTCTGTCATACTCCCTAAAGAAAGCTAACATTTAGGCTGGGTTCACACTGCAGATGGATGCGGCTGACAGCAGCTGTGTTCCCTGTTTCAGGGACAAATCAGGGCTGAATTTTGCCTGAATTTGGACCTGAAACAGAGCCGAAGACTCACAGGACCTCTGTGCAATCCATTCCACAGCCGCTCCAGAGATGTGTGAAACAGCTCCATTGAGAGATGGTCACAATCTCTAGTCATGTGAATTGGATGGGGGGAAAACCCAAAGTAAAAACCTCACAAAGTAAAGATAAACTACCATATTTAAAAAAAACCCAAAATGCTTCCTTCCTGCAATTAACTTTATTTTAAGCAAAGGTGTGGGTGAGATTACTGGCTTTCTGGCAGGGTCAAGGGAATGTTGAAGATCCCAAATCTTGATGGATGATTCTTTATCATCGTGTAGGCTTGGTGCAGGCTCCCGCTCGTGAGGAATCAGAAACACACAATAGTTCTTTTTAATTGGTACTTTTATAGGCACAGATGGCAATGGGGTAAAAGCACATACAGTTCAAAACATTTCATCAGACCATGCAGTTTGTCACATCTATTGTTGTAGGTTTGAGACAGATGGTACCCGAAGACGGCTTCTGCTGGAAGGGTGGTGGAACAGGGAAATTCACACTGCATTCGCCACTGACGAGATTCCGGAAGGTTCTTCAACACCAGTGTCCCTCATTCTTTCCCTACTCATCAGGAACCTTTCCCTTTGGTAAGCCCTATCCTTGCCCTCCGGGTTCCTTTCCTTGACCTTCCGCTCGCCTGAAGTATGCCCAAATAAGGTGGAATCTCCTATTTAAAGGCCCCAATATTAAGATGGATGCTTCAACTCTTGCGAGAATTCAGCATCAAATCAGATGCCTATCTTCTCAGAGAGGACTAATGGAGTCTCCAAGGAGCAAATTTCCCTTATAGTTTCTTCTTCCCCTGTAACAATGGCACAGTGCCACCTACAGGTCAGAAGAGTACCTGCACCTTCCTACAAGCCATTTTAGGAAATTTTTGATATTCAGCTTTTGCGCAATCCCAATTGAACAACTGTTGCATTCTGATGCAAGGTTAACTTTAGGTTTGATCACTGCACAGGCCGTGTAGGTTTTTTTTTTCACAACCAAATCAACATGTCATTTGACCAAGGGTGTCAACTATTCTGTATATGGTTGTGTGTGTTCATTATGAGCACCAGACAGGAGCAAATTCGAACATTGTTTACAATGGTAAATAATTAGTATCTCCTTTGTCTTTCTGTATAAAAACGCCCTTAAAGAGATAAAGCAATTCCATCAATCTCCACTGTTAGATATTGTATTCAGGCAGCCGCAGCACCAATGGCTGCTGCACTGCTGAACAGTGACTGCATCTGATTAGTTGCAGTTGTTCAGCTGATAATTTTCGACCTGGCTCAGTTAATTTTTAATTTAACTTTTCTCAAGGCTGGCGTGGACCATTGTAACAACTCATTGTAATTTTTTTTATCTGTGTTTACTTCTCCTTTAAAGTGGACCTAAAGATTTGCTATCTTATAGGGGAAAATTAGAATGTTTGTTTGTGACGGTGGTAACATGAAAATGTGACATTTTGTCTTGAATACCTAAAGAAAAATTGTGCATTTCCTGTGACTTAGCACTCAGAACCTTTGCCTTGAACCTCTTAGCTGCATATACAGTGGTTATAGAAAAGAATTACCCCCTTTAAAATATTCACATTGTGTTGCTTTGCAGCCCAAAATGAAGACACACAGGTTTTTTTTATACAGCTTTATTTACTTGGTTCTAAGACAGGAAAAGTTGACACATGTGCCATGCCTGGCACATGTCCTCAATTTGGTGGTTCAGCATTTCCTAAGTACATACCCAGGGTTGCAAGCTGTACTAAAACAGGCCAGAAGAGTCTGTAGCCATTTCAGGCAGTCATACACAGCCAGTGCTCGGTTGGCTGAAATTCAGTGGGAATTCCACCTGCCCGTAAACTGCCTGGTTTGTGACGTACCCACCAGGTGGAACCCAACTTTGGGAATGCTGCAGCGGCTTTACATGCAGCAGAGGGCCATCAACGAGTACCTGTGCCAATACAGCACAACGACAGGCTCAGGCCACCTCAGCTTTTTTTTCCCCGTACAAATGGCTGATCATTAAGGGTGCATGCACTGTATTGTCACCATTTGAGGAGGCCACAAAGATGGTGAGCAGTGACAGTGCATGCATCAGTGACACAATCCCTGTTGTGTTCCTGCTGGAGCAGACTCTGCATGGCATTATGGACAGGGCACTGGAGGCAGAGCAGCAGGAGGAAGAGGAGGGCTTCCTTTCCTCTCAAGGCCCACTTTATCCAGACACCATCATTCCTATGTCACAGAACACAAAGGAGGAGAGAGGGGAGGATGATGAGGAGGATTCTGGCACTTTCATAGGCTTCGAAGAAGAGGAAGACATGCGTCAATCTGTAAGTGATGGCTTTCCAACCCCAGGACCCTTGGGAGTAGTACGTGGCTGGGAGGAGGAAGTTCCAGATGTTGTCATCCTGAGTGACCCAGAGGAGTCTGCTTCTCAAGCCTCTGCAAATTTGAGGCGCATGGGCAACCTCATGCTTCAAAGTCTGCGAAAAGACCCTAGAATACATGTCATAAAGGAGAAGGAAGATTACTGGTTGGCAACCCTCCTTGACCACTATTATAAGGGGAAGGTCTCAGAACTCATCCCGTCCCCACAGAGTGCAAAAGATAAAATTTCTTGAGGACACGTAAAAGAGGATTTTATTGAACGTTTTTCCTGAGTCCAGTAGGATACAGTGTGGTGGAAAACATAGTTTTGAGTCTTCTGTTGGTCAAGAGAGGAGCGTTGGAGAAGGCGTCTCCCTAAGTGAGGCATTTCAGAATTTTTTTAGTCCTCGCCGCCCAGGGCTGTCAGCTTCCACATCCCATTGGCAGCGTCTGCATCACATGGTGGACGATTACCTCGGGGCCAAAACAGAGATGGAGGGATTTCCAGCTGACGACCCACGACTTACTGGGTCATCAGAATAGACCACTGGCCAGAACTTGCCGAGTATGCTATTGAGTTGTTGGGCTGCCCTCCATCCAGCGTGCTTTCAGAACAGGCATTCAATGCTGCAGGAGGTTTAATTACTGATCATAGAACGTGTCTGTCCACAGACTCTGTGGACCATTTGACTTTTATAAAAATTAATCCGTCTTGCATCCTGGCTATCTAGACTTGTTCCCAAACTGATCCATAGTGACCAGGTGGGCTTTGTCCCTGGCAGGCACGTCGGGAGTAACACCCGCCGTACAATAGATCTGATAGATCTCTTGGACACATCTTCCCGTTTGGCCTTGGTTCTAAGTTTAGATGTACAAAAGGCCTTTGATAGGCTGAGTTGGCCTTATATGTTTGCTACCTTAAATGCATATGGTTTTAGTGGCCCTTTTCTAACAGCTTTAGAGGCCCTTTACTCAACAGTCACAGCCCAAGTTCAGATGTCTTCCTTCCTGTCGCCTGGCTTCCCCATGACAAACGGAACTCAGCAGTGGTGTCCCCTGTCACCATTACTTTTTATTTTGTGTTTAGAACCCCTGGCCGAGTCCATCCGCATACCCGTGGTGTGGTGATGCGAATATAAACTCACTTTTCGCAGATGATATTCTGCTCACTATTACCAACCCATTGATATCTCTCCCCTCACTACACAAATTATTGTCCTCCGTTGGTGTCATTTCTGGTTATAAGGTTAACACTTCTAATGCCCTGTACACACGGTCGGATTTTCCGATGGAAAATGTCCGATCGGAGCGTGTTGTCGGAAATTCCGACCGTGTGTGGGCTCCATCGGACATTTTCCATCGGATTTTCCGACACACAAAGTTGGACAGCAGGAGATAAAATTTTCCGAAAACAAAATCCGTTGTCGGAAATTCCGATCGTGTGTACACAAATCCGACGGACAAAGTGCCACGCATGCTCAGAATAAATAAAGAGATGAAAGCTATTGGCCACTGCCCCGTTTATAGTCCCAGCGTACGTGTTTTACGTCACCGCGTTTAGAACGATCGGATTTTCCGACAACTTTGTGTGATTGTGTGTATGCAAGACAAGTTTGAGCCAACATCCGATGGAAAAAATCCTAGGATTTTGTTGTCGGAATGTCCGAACAAAGTCCGACCGTGTGTACGGGGCATAAGACTGAAGCTCTCCCCATACACATCCCATCCTACTTGTTATCTCAGCTTAAAGAATCATACCCTTACAAATGGTGCACTACCTCCCTCAAATATTTAGTTATCCTTCTTACCCCCTCTTATTCTTCCCTTTACCCTGTTAATTTCTCCCCTCTGGTTTTAGACATTATCAAGTCCCTGCTGACCTGGACAAAATATCCACTGTCCCTGTTGGGTAGGATTAACGTCCTAAAAATGTCTGTTTTACCCAGGCTACTATACCACTTTGAAACATTACCAATTGCCATGCCTTCCTCTCAACTAAAAGCACTCCAGAGGAGCTTTCTAAAGTTCATATGGGGTGACAGGGCCCATCGCATAGCGAGTTCGGTAGTATTTGCCCTGAAATCCAAAGGGGGATTGGGCGCCCCGGACATTATTAAATATTATTCCGCCTCACATTTGAGGGCTATTGTTTTATGGTCCTCTTTACACGCACCAAATCAATGGACAGCCATTGAAAAGGGAGTGTTGTATCCGGTTCACCCATGTTCCTTAGTTTGGGATGCCCTCCCATTCCTGAATCCTTTTTTTAAATGTCAATGTACTGCTCCAATGACCTTCACTTTAACCATCTGGTGTAAATGCCTTAAAGGCTTTCTTCTTGCCTCACTTTGCTCTCCTCTTGTTAATGTGCTGTTTAACCCAATCATACCAGACAGTTTGTCCCTGGGTAGGGTTTTCCCATGGCTTAATGCCCTCCTCTTTCAGCTCCGAAATTTGGTTCATCCTATCACGCGGAAATTACATACTTTTGATACTCTACGTGAGAAATATGATATACCTCCTCAGCTTTTTCATTTTTATTCACAGGTTAGAAATTTCTTTCACTGCAAATCTCCAACCCTGACTCTCGATAAACCAACTGCTTTTGAGTATTTATGTGCTCAGGGTCCTCACCAACTACATTTATTATCCTCCATCCACCGTATCCTCCATGAGTCGACCCCTCTTACCGAGACCACAAATCACTACATGAGAAGATGGTCCCATTTAATAGGTAGACCTATTACGGTCCAGGTATGGGACAGGATCTGGTCCTCTACTTTTAAGTCCTCCAAATGTGTAACCCAAAGGGAAACATCTATTAAGATTCTCATGTTTTGGTACAAAACCCCTGATGTCATTCACAAATATGATTCCTCAGTTTCGTCACGTTGCTGGCGCTGCAGGACTGACACAGGTTCTTTATTTCATATTTTCTGGCAATGTTCTATAATCCAACCCTTTTGGCATGAAGTAAGGCTCCTAATACAAAAGGTGGTGGACGTGTCCCTTCCGCTTGATCCCCTAAATTATCTACTGGGTCTTCCTTTTACAGGCATAACCAAAAAAGTCAATCGGCTAATTTTTTATATTTTGCTAGCTGCCAAAAGGCTTATTCCATTGTCCTGGTTGTCTAACACACCTCCTCCGTGGTCCAGATTTCTTCACCTGGTGGCTGAGATTCGGAGGATGGAATATCTAACGGCCTCTGTACATGATACCATCTCTCAATTTGATAAAGTCTGGGAACCTTGGGATCAATCAGAATATGGGACCCCTATGCCAGCTGTCACATCATAAATTGTATTACCATTGTAATATCCTTGATCATGTCCCCTCCCTCCCCTCCTTGTTTCTATGTGTGCCATTTGGTATCTTCCTGAGTCTTCTGGTTCTTATTATATACCCTCTATAAAAACCGTTTTGTCTTTTTACTTTTATGAACGCTCTTTGTTTTTGATTCCTATTACTTACCTATGAGCTGTGCAGATCCCTGTGCTTTGTATGTATGGACATTGTTTATTAGTACCTCTTATTTCTTTGTTTGATATCATTATGCTTTTTGATATTCGTACACTGTGCACTATGTAACAATTTTATACTTGTTCTTTTAAAAACCCAATAAAAATACAATTTTGAAAAATAAAAACTAATCAGTCCTGGATTACCAGCTATGAAGCCCCTAATGCCGATATCACTGATTAAGTCTTTTTGGGATGTGGAATCTCTGCAGGACTTCGAGGCTGCCTAGCTTTGAGGGTGTTCAATCATTTCATCTGGAAGAATGTTTTTGGTTTAGGTTTCATGGGCACAATTAAGACCCAAAGACCAATTTTTCAGCACCTGTTTGACAGGTGCATAATATTGAAATTTTTTTACAGTGAGGCAAATTCTTGCTTTCATCAAGAGTACCTCTATAGGGTTATGGTGGGAAGGCACCACCGACACCCAAAGACCAATTTTTCAGCACCTGTTTGACAGGTGCATATCATTGCAATTTTTTACAGCAAGGCCAATTCTTGCTCTCGTCAAGAGTACCTCTATAGGGTTATGGTGGGAAGGTGCCACCGACACCCAAAGATCAATTTTTACTCACCCGTTACTTCTATCCAAAGTCAAAGTGACACCAGAATGTATCCAAAAAATCTCTAATCTTGTTCCCAGTGCACTACATTGTGGCCTCATCATACACACTGGCTCCCCAGCTGTTGCTGAGCAAAATAAAGGCAGCTTGCAGGGAAAAATTTTTGGCTTTATAAATGTAATTATAGCTGCAGCAGATTCTAGACATGGTACAGATCTGCCACTTTACAGGTAGACTAAGGGGCCCCCCAAGGCACTATATTGGAATTGCAATTTAAAAATCAAAAAATCACTGCTCATTTAAAAATGACGTTTTTCACAAACTTTTTCTTATTGATACATGTCCCCCAGGGCAGGACCCAGACCCCTATAACCATTGTATGCCCCATTACTTGCATATAAGCCTTCAAAATGGACAGTTTTGATTTTTGACGTTCGGGTCCCATTGACTTTAATGAGGTTCATTATTCAGGTCCGAATTTTCGCAGTGTTCGAAAGTTCTGGTGCGAACCGAACAGGGGTCTGTTCGGCCCATCTCTAATCCCAACAGACTAAAGGCTGTAATTAAAGCAAAAGGTGGTTCAACATAATACTGACATTATGTTGAACCACCTTTTGCTTTAATTACAGCCTTTAGGGGGTGATCCTTTTTCCAACTCAGTGATTCTGTTTTTGCATTTTTTTTCTGACACGTTGGTGTTATATCTTTCATTTGAATGTCATAAGTTACAGTAAATACAGCTGGATAAAACAAAAACTGTGTCCGTCTTCATTTCAGGCTGCAAAGTTTTAAAATGTGTTTATTTTAAAGGGGGGGAATTCTTTTCTATACCCTCTGTATATGTAGTGTGAAATCATCTAAGGCTTATATCATGATATTCATAGTAACATTTGGTGTTTTCACTACTGTGCTACTCACCTTTTTCTTGCTGGAGAGAAAACCTGTAAATGAGAATCTGCAGACAAACATCTCTCTTATTTTACTTTATTCATTCTGTAGATCTGTGTTTCTGCACCTGTGCTGCTGCTACTTGATTATGCTACTTGGTTATTCTTCCATCAGTGCTCTGACCACCATTCATTGAGGAGGAAGCTCTAACATGAGGAAGCAAAACCCTGCCTCAAACAAGATGGGCACCTCCACACACAGACATAGTATGGTAAAAGGCATGGTGGGTCAATAATAGGGAGCAGAGACACCATAGACAATACTGGTAGCTAGTCCTTTGTTCTCTGCCAGCCTTTTTGGACACAGCTTTCACAGTTCAACTACTCTTTAAAAGAGATATGACACTTGGTAAACGGGTATTGCGGTATAATCATGAAATATAATTATATACTATATTTATAGGAGACTGTAAGAGGTTAAAGTGGTAGTGAAGTCCACTTTGTGATTTTTACCTACAGGTAAACTTATAATAAAGCTTGCCAGTAGGTAAAATGAATATCTCCTAAACGTTTACCATTTAGGAGATTCTTTGCTCTTTTGGCAGCTGGTGATGTCACCGGAACATGCACTCTGAAGGAAGGGCATACCTGTGCCGTTCCTTCAGAGCACTTTGCTATGACTGCGACCAGGGCCGGACTGGGTATAAAAACCAGCCCTGGAAATAATTTCATACCAGCCCCATAGCATTTTTATACCAGCCCAACCGCATAACGTCGTTATTTTTTTTGTTCACAAAAGGGAAAACCATGCATTTTAAAGCACATTTAAAGAGTGTATTATCTATAGATAAGAGAGACATGGAATTTACAAACAGCAGCAATTTTTTATTTTTTTACTGGCAAAAAAATCATGGCATTTACTGGCACATTTTTTACTGATACTGCAAAAAAAAGGTGCCGTAAATGGCAGGTTTCAGTGCAAATATCAATATTTAAGCTATAAACTGCTATTAGCAATGTGTTAAGTTAAACAAAAGTCAAAAACCATATTTCTCCTCTTACATGAAGGTCAGATTAATATAACCCAACACAGAGTTCCCCCATATATCAGGAGGATTCCCCTTTACAGTGCAAGGGAACTCTGACATAAAGGGGAACATTGCAGATCATGATCTAAGCAGGAACTCTGATATAAAAGGGGGGCACTGGTGACCAGAGACCCCACTTATATCAGAGTCCATTGCTTTCCCCTTTACATCAGAGTTCTCACTTACATCAGGGTCTGCAGCATTGCCCTTTACATCAGAGTCCCCCCTTGCACTGTAAGGTGGAATCCTGCAGACTATGATGTAAAGGGGAACTCTGGGAATGTGGGGAGGACTCTGGTGACCAGAGACCACCTTCCGCAGAAAGAAAACACTAAGGTAGGGGGGTTTACTGATATAGGGGGAAACCTATATATCAGTGCCCCCTTACAATATTGTATTGACCCCCCCCCCCTCTCGGGTAGGCCTGGCGGCGCTGTCACTGACCTCCTCTCAGGTGCACCGTACAGGGCTCAGTCAGCCGGCTCCAGCTCGGTGGCTCTGGTTTTATCCCATAGTTTCCTCTCCATAGTCTATACATGTCTGACTTCTCCCATGACCCCCATCCCTGAGGCACTCCCACTGTTGACTCCGCTCCAGACTGCAGACGTGATATAAGACAGGAGATGGTCAGAGGCTGCGCATGGTACAGGAGAGGTCAGAGGCTGCGCATGGTACAGGAGAGGTCAGAGGCTGCGCATGGTACAGGAGAGGTCAGAGGCTGCGCATGGTACAGGAGAGGTCAGAGGCTGCGCATGGTACAGGAGAGGTCAGAGGCTGCGCATGGTACAGGAGAGGTCAGAGGCTGCGCATGGTACAGGAGAGGTCAGAGGCTGCGCATGGTACAGGAGAGGTCAGAGGCTGCGCATGGTAAAGGAGAGGTCAGAGGCTGCGCATGGTACATGGGAGGTCAGAGGCTGCGGATGATGCAGGGGAGGTCAGAGGCTGTGGATAATGCAGGGGAGGTCAGAGGCTGCGGATGATGCAGGGGAGGTCAGAGGCTGCGGATGATGCAGGGGTGGTCAGAGGCTGCGGATGATGCAGGGGTGGTCAGAGGCTGCGGAGGGGACCACAGAAGAGGTCAGAGGCTGAGGAGGGGACCACAGAAGAGGTCAGAGGCTGAGGAGGGGACAACAGGAGGTCAGAGGCTGAGGAGGGGACGACAGGAGGTCAGAGGCTGAGGAGGGGACGACACGAGGTCAGAGGCTGAGGAGGGGACGACACGAGGTCAGAGGCTGAGGAGGGGACGACAGGAGGTCAGAGGCTGCGGAGGGGACCACAGAAGAGGTCAGAGGCTGAGGAGGGGACGACACGAGGTCAGAGGCTGAGGAGGGGACGACACGAGGTCAGAGGCTGAGGAGGGGACGACACGAGGTCAGAGGCTGAGGAGGGGACGACACGAGGTCAGAGGCTGAGAAGGGGACGACATGAGGTCAGAGGCTGAGGAGGGGACGACACGAGGTCAGAGGCTGAGGAGGGGACGACACGAGGTCAGAGGCTGAGGAGGGGACGACACGAGGTCAGAGGCTGAGGAGGGGACGACACAAGGTCAGAGGCTGAGGAGGGGACGACACGAGGTCAGAGGCTGAGGAGGGGACGAGAAGAGGTCAGAGGCTGAGGAGGGGATGACAGGAGGTCAGAGGCTGCAGGGGGGTGCGAACAGGAGGTCAGAGGCTGCAGGGGGGACAGGTGGTCAGAGGCTGCAGGGGGGACAGGTGGTCAGAGGCTGCAGGGGGGACAGGTGGTCAGAGGCTGCAGGGGGGACAGGTGGTCAGAGGCTGCAGGGGGGACAGGTGGTCAGAGGCTGCAGGGGGGACAGAAGGTCAGAGGCTGCAGGGGGGACAGGAGGTCAGAGGCTGCAGGGGGGACAGGAGGCCAGAGGCTGCAGGGGGGACAGGAGGCCAGAGGCTGCAGGGGGGACAGGAGGTCAGAGGCTGCAGGGGGGACAGGAGGTCAGAGGCTGCAGGGGGGACAGGAGGTCAGAGACTGCGGATGATGCAGGGGAGGTCAGAGGCTGCGGATGGTGCAGGGGAGGTCAGAGACTGCAGATTATGCAGGGGAGGTCAGAGGCTGCGGAGGGGACCACAGGAGAGGTCAGAGGCTGAGGAGGGGACGAGAAGAGGTCAGAGGCTGAGGAGGGGACGAGAAGAGGTCAGAGGCTGAGGAGGGGACGAGAAGAGGTCAGAGGCTGAGGAGGGGACGAGAAGAGGTCAGAGGCTGCAGGGGGGGACAGGTGGTCAGAGGCTGCAGGGGGGGACAGGTGGTCAGAGGCTGCAGGGGGGGGCAGGAGGTCAGAGGCTGCAGGGGGGAGACAGGAGGCCAGAGGCTGCAGGGGGGACAGGAAGCCAGAGGCTGCAGGGGGGACAGGAGGTCAGAGGCTGCAGGGGGGACAGGAGGTCAGAGGCTGCAGGGGGGACAGGAGGTCAGAGACTGCGGATGATGCAGGGGAGGTCAGAGGCTGCGGATGGTGCAGGGGAGGTCAGAGACTGCAGATGATGCAGGGGAGGTCAGAGGCTGCGGAGGGGACCACAGGAGAGGTCAGAGGCTGAGGAGGGGACGAGAAGAGGTCAGAGGCTGAGGAGGGGACGAGAAGAGGTCAGAGGCTGAGGAGGGGACGAGAAGAGGTCAGAGGCTGAGGAGGGGACGAGAAGAGGTCAGAGGCTGCAGGGGGGGACAGGTGGTCAGAGGCTGCAGGGGGGGACAGGTGGTCAGAGGCTGCAGGGGGGGGCAGGAGGTCAGAGGCTGCAGGGGGGAGACAGGAGGTCAGAGGCTGCAGGGGGGGACAGGTGGTCAGAGGCTGCAGGGGGGGTAGGAGGTCAGAGGCTGCAGGGGGGGGCAGGAGGTCAGAGGCTGCAGGGGGGGCAGGAGGTCAGAGGCTGCAGGGGGGAGACAGGAGGTCAGAGGCTGCAGGGGGGAGACAGGAGGTCAGAGGCTGCAGGGGGGGACAGGTGGTCAGAGGCTGCAGGGGGGGGCAGGAGGTCAGAGGCTGCAGGGGGGAGACAGGAGGTCAGAGGCTGCAGGGGGGGACAGGTGGTCAGAGGCTGCAGGGGGGGGACAGGAGGTCAGAGGCTGGGGGGGACAATGAGGTCAGAGGCTGCAGGGGGGGGACAGGTGGTCAGAGGCTGCAGGGGGGGGACAGGTGGTCAGAGGCTGCAGGGGGGGGACAGGTGGTCAGAGGCTGCAGGGGGGGGGACAGGTGGTCAGAGGCTGCAGGGGGGGGGGACAGGTGGTCAGAGGCTGCAGGGGGGGACAGGTGGTCAGAGGCTGCAGGGGGGGGACAGGTGGTCAGAGGCTGCAGGGGGGGGCGGGTGGTCAGAGGCTGCAGGGGGGACAGGTGATCGGAGGCTGCAGGGGGGGCGGGCAGGAGGTCAGAGGCTGTGGGGGGACGCAGGAAGAGGCACAGGCCGCCAGACACTGAGCGCTGCAACCGCTTTACCTTTGAAAATGGCGCCTCTCGGCGCCATCGTGTCACTGCGCATGCGCCCGCACTTCCGAAAATTGCCGAGCGTGTACGGGTTTTCCCGAGCACGGCCAACCTCGGAACAGCGCTGGCGCCTGCGCAGTTGCACGTCGGCCCGGCCCCCGCAGCCCGCAGGGGTAGCCAGACCACCGGCCCACCGGGGGATATCCCGGTATCCCGGTTGGCCAGTCCGGCCCTGACTGCGACTCCCGCACGCAAGTGGGAGTGATATCATTGAGGTGTGGCCATTCAAGCTGCCGGAGCCTGCGAATCCAGAATAAAGCCTGGGTGAAGATGGAAACCCTGTCAGTGGTGACAGCGTGCCGCTGGAGGGCTTTGTTTTAAGCTAAGTATTTTGTAGTGTGCTAGTATGCAATGCAAAGGGGATTTTTTATTTTTATTTTAATGCTGCAGTTTACTACCACTTTAAGGCCTCTCTATATAGGAACATGGAAAGGCTTGAGATTATAGGAGTTTTTCATTTATCCTGGAAATCCTTGTCCTTGGGCATAAATTCTGCCATGCAGGTATGCCTTGGGGCCAATAGGAAAGCTCTATTTATTGCACACATACATTTCTTCAACATGTTAAAACTGGCAGTGAAATGGGTGCTATTTTTGGGACCAAAGTCTTAAATACATGTGACTTTTAATATGTAAGCGGGCAAGTCACAAAGATTGCAATGATTCTTGGTGATGCAAAGGGAGGTTCAACATTCTTCAGATGCTTCACTGCCTTTTAGTCTGGCATGCTTTATGGTCTGCCAAAATGATCTGAAATAAATTCAGATTTTATTAAATATCTTGTAGCCTGGTAAAATTCAGAATGCATTATTTTTTCCTTTAAAGTATTTATGGTTCTTGATTAAGTACAGTGAACAAAAATGAAATGGCTCTCTGTGCAACATGTCACAAAAATGTGAGCTTCTTCCTTGCCAAAATATGATATTAAACTATATGGTGCTGAGCAGGCAGTCATTTTCACCTGATGCCAAAACACTGTACATAAAAATAATGAATGTCCAGGACACCAAATCAGTTGCAGATGTTATGTATTTATTATACCTTCTTTTTATTTAGCCAGACTGTTTAACAAAAAAATGAGATCTTGATCATAGCCCCAGAATCAAAGTGTTGGATAGTAGAGTTGTCTGCAATGGTCATTCCTTGCTTTTCATTTGACAACCATTGAAGCATTAGTGAACATTTACAAGGGCTGCTAGCCCCGTGTTACCATATGGCTGATCTCTAGAGAGTGTGTGTGTGTTTGTTTTAACATTCGGCAGATTTGTACAATGATCATAAGCCTGCTCACACATAACCATAGGACAAAGCAGTGTAAAACTCTACTTTTTTCTTTATTTTTTGGGATTTTTTGCACCACTTTGTTTTGACCTTTATTGCCCTGGAAATCCTAAAAACTGCCAATATGACATCTCTGACAAATGCCTCATTTATTTAAAGAATATGTAAATCCAACATTTCATATTACTGATATGAACACAAATACAACAAAAGATAGTGACGGGTCCTATAAGTGTATAACCACTAATAGTTTAAATGAAATCAAACCCTATGCCTCTCACCTTTATCGGGTGTTGCTGCCATAGCCAAACAGACTGAGCATAAAAAAGAAGGGGGGGGGACCCCAGGTGAGATTACCCAGGGAGAAAGTGGGTACTGAGGCAGCAAGGGGCAATAATAAAGGCTGATAAAAAATGACAAAACAGTTTATTCAGTTCAAAGTTGAGAGATAAAAACATATACTCAGTATAGTGAAAAATTTGATGACTTCAAAAATCTTCACCGGTAGGGATGAGCTTCATGTTCGAGTCGAACCCATGTTCGACTCAAACATCGGCTGTTCGATCGTTCACCGAATTGCGAAATTCGTGTGGCTCGTCACGGCCCATAATTCACTATGACCCGCATGCTTGGCCAATCACAGCGCCGTCAGTAGAGAGAGCTGTAATTGGCCAAAGCCAGGGTGTCGTGCATCCCAGGTGTTATATATATATATATATATATATATATATATATATATATATATACACTGTATTCAGCTAGATCCGTTCCTGTTATCTTCCTACTGACAGGCAGGCTTGTCTTGTTACAGTATTTACAGCTACCTGAAGAAAATTGCTGGTGTTCTTTTGATCCTATTCGTACCACAGTCAGGCAGCTAGACTATTTACAGTTAGTGTAGTGCGTCCTCCTCACAGTGTTCAGTTAAAGCTACAAGTTAGTTTAGTGTGACCTCTGCACAATGTTCAGCTAAAACTACAAGTTAGTGTAGTGCATCCTCTTCACAGTGTTCAGCTAAAGCTACAAGTTAGTTTAGTGTGACCTCTGCACGGTGTTCAGCTAAAGCTACAAGTTAGGGTAGTGCGTCCTCCTCACAGTGTCCAGCTAAAGCTACAAGTTAGTGTAGTGTGATCTCTGCACAGTGTTCAGCTAAAGCTATAAGTTAGTGTAGTGCGTCCTCTGAACAGTGTTCAGCTAAAACTACAAGTTAGTGTAGTGCGACCTCTGCACAGTGTTCAGCTAAAGCTACAAGCTAGTGTAGTGCGTCCTCTGAACAGTGTTCAGCTAAAACTACAAGTTAGTGTAGTGCGACCTTTGCACAGTGTTCAGCTAAAGCTACAAGTTAGTGTAGTGCGTCCTCCTCACAGTGTTCAGCTAAAACTACAAGTTAGTATAGTGCAACCTTTGCACAGTGTTCAGCTAAAGCTACAATTTAGTGTAGTGCGTCCTCCTCACAGTGTTCAGCTAAAGCTACAAGTTAGTTTAGTGTGACCTCTGCACAGTGTTCAGCTAAAGCTACAAGTTAGGGTAGTGCGTCCTCCTCACAGTGTTCAGATAAAGCTACAAGTTAGTGTAGTGCGTCCTCTTCACAGTGTTAGGCTAAAACTACAAGTTAGTGTAGTGTGACCTTTGCACAGTGTTCAGCTAAAGCTACAAGTTAGTGTAGTGTGTCCTCTGAACAGTGTTCAGCTAAAGCTACAAGTTGGTGTAGTGCGTCCTCCTCACAGTGTTCAGCTAAAACTACAAGTTAGTTTTTTGCGAGCTCTGCACAGTGTTCAGCTAAAGCTACCTGTAGAAGGTTGGTGGTGTTTTCCTGATCCTATCACTACCGCAGGCAGCTAAATAAGCTACAAGTTATTTTTTTGCGAGCTCTGCACAGTGTTCACCTAAAGCTACCTGTAGAAGGTTGGTGGTGTTTTCCTAATCCTATCACTACCGCAGGCAGTTAAATAAGCTACAAGTTAGTTTTTTGCGAGCTCTGCACAGTGTTCAGCTAAAACTACAAGTTAGTATAGTGTGTGCTCTGCACAGTGTTCAGCTAAAGCTACCTGTAGAAGGTTGGTGGTGTTTTCCTGATCCTATCACTACCGCAGGCAGCTAAATAAGCTACAAGTTATTTTCTTGCGAGCTCTGCACAGTGTTCACCTAAAGCTACCTGTATAAGGTTGGTGGTGTTTTCCTGATCATGTCACTACCGCAGGCAGCTAAATAAGCTACAAGTTAGTTTTTTGCAAGCTCTGCACAGTGTTCACCTAAAGCTACCTGTAGAAGGTTGGTGGTGTTTTCCTGATCCTATCACTACCGCAGGCAGCTAAATAAGCTACAAGTTAGTTTTTTGCGAGCTCTGCACAGTGTTCACCTAAAGCTACCTGTAGAAGGTTGGTGGTGTTTTCCTGATCCTCTCACTACCGCAGGCAGCTAAATAAGCTACAAGTTATTTTCTTGCGAGCTCTGCACAGTGTTCACCTAAAGCTACCTGTGGAAGGTTGGTGGTGTTTTCCTGATCATATCACTACCGCAGGCAGCTAAATAAGCTACAAGTTAGTTTTTTGCAAGCTCTGCTCAGTGTTCAGCTAAAGCTACCTGTAGAAGGTTGGTGGTGTTTTCCTGATCCTCTCACTACCGCAGGCAGCTAAATAAGCTACAAGTTAGTTTTTTGCGAGCTCTGCACAGTGTTCACCTAAAGCTACCTGTAGAAGGTTGGTGGTGTTTTCCTGATCCTATCAGTACCGCAGGGAGCTAAATAAGCTACAAGTTAGTTTTTTGCAAGCTCTGCACAGTGTTCAGCTAAAACTACAAGTTAGTGTAGTGCGAGCTCTGTACAGTGTTCAGCTAAAGCTACCTGTAGAAGGTTGGTGGTGTTTTCCTGATCCTATCACTACCGCAGGCAGCTAAATAAGCTACAAGTTAGTTTTTTGCGAGCTCTGCACAGTGTTCACCTAAAGCTACCTGTAGAAGGTTGGTGGTGTTTTCCTGATCCTCTCACTACCGCAGGCAGCTAAATAAGCTACAAGTTATTTTTTTGTAAGCTCTGCACAGTGTTCACCTAAAGCTACCTGTAGAAGGTTGGTGTTTTCCTGATCCTATCACTACCGCAGGCAGCTAAATAAGCTACAAGTTAGTTTTTTGCGAGCTCTGCACAGTGTTCACCTAAAGCTACCTGTAGAAGGTTGGTGGTGTTTTCCTGATCACATCACTACCGCAGGCAGCTAAATAAGCTACAAGTTAGTTTTTTGCGAGCTCTGCACAGTGTTCAGCTAAAACTACAAGTTAGTATAGTGCGAGCTCTGCACAGTGTTCAGCTAAAGCTACCTGTAGAAGGTTGGTGGTGTTTTCCTGATCCTATCACTACCGCAGGCAGCTAAATAAGCTACAAGTTATTTTCTTGCGAGCTCTGCACAGTGTTCACCTAAAGCTACCTGTAGAAGGTTGGTGGTGTTTTCCTGATCACATCACTACCGCAGGCAGCTAAATAAGCTACAAGTTAGTTTTTTGCAAGCTCTGCACAGTGTTCACCTAAAGCTACCTGTAGAAGGTTGGTGGTGTTTTCCTGATCCTCTCACTACTGCAGGCAGCTAAATAAGCTACAAGTTATTTTTTTGCAAGCTCTGCACAGTGTTCACCTAAAGCTACCTGTAGAAGGTTGGTGTTTTCCTGATCCTATCAATACCGCAGGCAGCTAAATAAGCTACAAGTTAGTTTTTTGCGAGCTCTGCACAGTGTTCACCTAAAGCTACCTGTAGAAGGTTGGTGATGTTTTCCTGATCCTATCACTACCGCAGGGAGCTAAATAAGCTACAAGTTCGTTTTTTGCAAGCTCTGCACAGTGTTCAACTAAAACTACAAGTTAGTGTAGTGCGAGCTCTGTACAGTGTTCAGCTAAAGCTACCTGTAGAAGGTTGGTGGTGTTTTCCTGATCCTATCACTACCGCAGACAGCTAAATAAGCTACAAGTTATTTTTTTGCGAGCTCTGCACAGTGTTCAGCTAAAACTACAAGTTAGTGTAGTGCGAGCTCTGCACAGTGTTCAGCTAAAGCTACCTGTAGAAGGTTGGTGGTGTTTTCCTGATCCTATCACTACCGCAGGCAGCTAAATAAGCCAAAAGTTAGTTTTTTGCGAGCTCTGCACAGTGTTCAGCTAAAGCTACCTGTAGAAGGTTGGTGGTGTTTTCCTGATCCTATCACTACCGCAGGCAGCTAAATAAGCCAAAAGTTAGTTTTTTGCGAGCTCTGCACAGTGTTCAGCTAAAGCTACCTGTAGAAGGTTGGTGGTGTTCTCATACTACAGGCAGGCAGTTGATTTTGCTAGCTGCAGTATCAGTATATATATATATATATATCCCAGCTTAGTGCAGCTACAGGCCATTAGTATGTCTGGAAGGCCAACAAGGAGAGGCAGACAGTCACAAGCCAATAAAAGAGGGCAAGCAGGCTCTGTGTCTAGAGGCAACAGTGCTGGTCATGGAGACGGTGCATCCTCATCAGCACGTGGCCGTGGGACATGCTTGTCCTTTTTTTCGGCAGCTGGCCGTGTTGAGCCGCAACATGTGGAAGACTTGGTCGAGTGGATGACCAAGCCGTCCTCATCTTCCTAATCCTCTCTCACCCATGCTCAGGGTACTTTGTCTGGCAAAGCAGCTGCCAACACGGCCTCTTCCCTCGGTTCAATGGCATCTGTGACTCCTTCCCTAGCCCCACCATGTCCTCCTGAGGAGTCCCTTGAACTATTTGATCACAGTGTTGGGTACATGCTCCAGGAGGATGCCCAGCGTTTAGAAGGCTATGATGATGATACTGAGCTAGATGAAGGCAGTAACGTGAGCACGGACAGAGGGGGTGCCCAGGAAGGACAGCAATCTGGCAGTCATGCTCCCCCTGCTGCAGCATACTGCCAGGTTTGCTCCAGTGATGAGGAGGGAGGGGATGATGAGGTCACTGACTCAACGTGGGTGCCTTATAGGAGAGAGGAGGAGGAGGAGGCACATCACCAACGAGGCAGGATGCCCTCCAGGGGCCAGCCTTAAGGGCAGCACACTGACTGCATCACACCCCAAAGCTCCGCATGTGCAGGGTGCTGCTGTCTCTGCGCATTATTCCAAAAGTTCTTTGGTGTGGGCCTTTTTTGAGACGAGTGCTTCAGATCGCACCGCTGCTATTTGCAACATATAAGGAAAAAACAAAAAAACACTGCACTAAATTGTTAACATAGAGCAGCTACATACGGTGTGACAAACAACAATGAATAATGTGAATAAAAATGTAAACGTGATGTAGGTTCTCCACAACACACCCTAGTATTATAGAATGTGTGTGATGTATCAAAGCCAAAAAACGTGAATAAAGAAACAGTCCATAAAAATGTCTCTGCAAATGTATATAAACCAACAGTACTGGCTGTAAAAAAATTTCGTAATGTGAATAAAAACTGGGTGGATTCAACACATGGATGCAACTTCCATCTAGAATTCCAACAGGGCAAAACAATAGTAAGCTGGACTCTTACCAGATCTCGTGGACTCCCCTGTCGTATGACATGGAGTCATGGGAGCGTTACACCACACCAGGCCTGTAGATCGATATCCGGATCAGCAGCGGTCATGAGTATCGATTCCCCAGGTTCTCACGGGATCATCAAACGAATCCTTATAGTGATTATAAGCGAAATTCTGGCAACTGAAGTGTATGGTGTATAGCCAGGATGGGCTATATTAGTCCTCTCCCAATCATATGTGGAAATAAAAAGAGAGCTTCTCCATAGTGCAGATAAAACGGTGGTATCTTTTTATTGTAATAAAACAAGATACATAAAAACAAAGTGATCACAGAATAAAAAATGTATGTATGGGGCAACCTAAGAGAAGGTAAAAAAGCCTGACATGTTTCGACCCATAGGTCTTCTACTGGGGCATAAGCCACCATCTCTGAGTTGCCGATATTTATAAATAATACATGAAATTGTAGACCAATCACAAACAGTGAGGCGTAATTGAATATTATTGGACCAGGGAGGGTCAGCTGATCAGGAAGCACTAAACCTTACATGGGAAGGCCAATAAAATCATCTTATATGAGCAAACAGATCAAACGGCCAATCAGTGGGCTGGCAAAAAAATATAGGCATCCTCGGACCTCCCAATGCATATGTCAAACATTTGTCAAAACATCCGGTCTAGAGCCAGAACTTGGCATCAATAGCAAGCTGAATGCTGCGATTGGGTCAATAAAATAGCCAATAGGCATGAACTGTTCAGTTCATGTCGGTGGCTGGACTTCAGTATAACAGGCATCTAAGGCCTTCATTGTGTACAGTGATCCGCCTCAATTCCAGCACTCCACCCACACAGGAAGCCAAAAAACTTGGGGCGGTCACCTGAGCAGATCATGTGACACATCTATCACAACCTATAGTAATCCGTCCAGACTCTGGCACTCCTCCCACATAGGAAGCCAGAAGTACGGGGCGGTCACCTGTAAGGAATATGTGACGCGTCTGTCATCACGTCCGCGTCATGCAGCGCCTCCGGGACCCCGCCCACGCCAAACGGCAGGGGAAGGGGGCCCACACAGGACGCACGCAAGAAGTGGAGGGACGCAGATAAACATCAGACTCCATGGCAACACTTCCGCATCAAAAAACAAAAAAAGTATAATAGAGACTTCATTGACTATACCACCCACTCCGTTTTCAGTTGGCAGAAGAAAATCAATACATCTTCTCCTCCTGAAGATGAGCCTCCAGCTATGGAGACCACCCACCCCCGAGAGGTTCATCCCGATAGGAAATTAATTTATGAACCATCTCTAAAGCACAAGCCTAAAGGAGCCACTCCTAAAAAGCGAGGCCCGAGACAGGCTCCGCCTAAACCCCCTCGGGGCCCCCCCTCCATCTACCTTAGGAGGTGGTGGGGCCCCTAGGGGAAGAGGGGGAGAACAACTTAGAGGTTACCAGGTGGACCCCCACTACAGGAACCAAACGAGAGGCCCTCCCCAAAATTGGAACCATTCCCTAGACAGCAGGGTTCAACCTTATTCTGATTCGGATTATAATTACCACACTCCGATTCGCACCCACAATCGATTTGCTCCGTTACGAGATCATGTCCCCTACCCATATCAGAATTCATATTCTCATTATGATAGGGAAGAGGAATTTTACCACAGGTCCCCTTTCCATTACAATCATAATTATCCGAGTACAACCCAATCTTCGGGTTTTCAAGAACTAAGGGAAGAGCACCCAGCAAATGTGGAAAGAAAAGGGGGACCAGAGGGGGGAGGAGGGTCCAAGGCCAAAAAAAAAAGAACGTAAAAGGGACTGGTATATTCAACCTCAGCTCAGTTACTTTAACAGAAGCTGAAACCTCAGTCCTCGACAAAGGCCTTAAATTCGTCCCCCCCCCAGACCCCTTAACAAATTTTCCACTTTCATTGATATTTTAAAGTTCACGCGTAAATTGAGCATACAGAGACATTTTCTGGCGCAAGCAGTGAGGCCTGTCAATGCTCATTCCTTCTCCACACATAGGGCTACTTCCTCGGTGGTCCCTACCACCAGCCGAGGTTTTTCAGCTACAGATGTGTCTACATCTGAGAAAAACTTCATCCATTCAGGATTGTCGAATCCCTCCTTATTCAACCCTCCCGGCACAGTAGCACCGGCAATCCAAGTTTTCAAGAACTTGGTATTGTCAGATTTAGATAAATTAGCCCAACATAGGAAATACACTCATGTCAAATAGGGATGAGCTTCGAGTTCGAGTCGAACTCATGTTCTACTCGAACATTGGCTGTTCGCAAGTTCGCCGAACAGCGAACAATTTGGGGTGTTGGCAAATTCGAATGCCGCGGAACACCCTTTAAAAGTCTATGGGAGAAATCAAAAGTGCTAATTTTAAAGGCTTATATGCAAGTTATTGTCATAAAAAGTGTTTGGGGACCCGGGTCCTGCCCCAGGGGACATGGATCAATGCAAAAAAAAATTTTAAAAACGGATGTTTTTTCAGGAGCAGTGATTTTATTAATGCTTAAAGTCAAACAATAAAAGTGTAATATCCCTTTAAATTTCGTACCTGGGGGGTGTCTATAGTATGCCTGTAAAGGGGCGCATGTTTCCTGTGTTTAGAACAGTCTGACAGCAAAATGACATTTGGAAGGAAAAAACTCATTTAAAACTACCCGCGGCTATTGCATTGCCGACAATACACATAGAAGTTCATTGATAAAAACGGCATGGGAATTCCCCACAGGGGAACCCCGAACCAAAAAAAAAAAAAAAATGATGTGGGGGTCCCCCTAAATTCCATACAAGGCCCTTCAGGTCTGGTATGGATATTAAGGGGAACCCCAGCCAAAATTTAAAAAAAAAATTGACGTGGGGTTCTAACAGGGGGGCGGGGCCATCCGGTGACCCCGCCCCCCTCTGACGCACGGTGACATGACGGGACTTCCCTGTGGCATTCCCCGTGACGTCACAGGGAAGTCCCGTCAAGTCACCGTGCGTCAGAGGGGGGCGGGGTCACCGGATGGCCCCGCCCCCCGTTATTTAAGAACCGTCAGACGAAGAGACGCCGTCACACAGCGGGAGCCTCCCTCCATGCCACAGCATGGCTGCGGAGCGGCCCGGAGAAGACATGAAGAAGAGAAGAAGAAGAAGAAGATGAAGAAGAAGATGAAGAAGAAGATGAAGAAGAGAAGAAGATGAAGAGAAGAGCGGGAGCCTCCCCTCATGCCATGGGTGCGGAGCGGCCCGAGGAGAAGAAGATAGAAGACGCCGCGGAGAAGATGCTGGACGAGAACGCCGGAGGAAGAACCAGAAGAGCCAGAAGAACCAGAAGAAGAAGAAGATGAAGGAAGAAAGAAGAAGCATTTAAATAAAGGAATTGTCAAAAACTGTCTCTTGTCATTTTTAACATTTTTGACAGTTTTTTAGTGAAATGGTAGGGGTAAGTACCCCCTTACCATTTCACACAGGGGGGGGGCCGGGATCTGGGGGTCCCCTTGTTAAAGGGGGCTTCCAGATTCCGATAAGCCCCCCGCCCGCAGACCCCCACAACCACCGGCCACGGTTGTGAGGATGAGGCCCTTGTCCTCATCAACATGGGGACAAGGTGTTTTGGGGGGCTACCCCAAAGCACCCTCCCAATGTTGAGGGCATGTGGCCTGGTACGGTTCAGGAGGGGGGGGGGGCCGCACTCTCGTCCCCCCCTCTTTTCCTGCGGCCTGCCAGGTTGCGTGCTCGGATAAGGGTCTGGTATGGATTTTTAGGGGGACCCCACGCCGTTTTTTTTTTTTTTTTATGGCGCGGGGTTCCCCTTAAAATCCATACCAGACCTGAAGGGTCTGGTATGGAATTTAGGGGGAACCCCACGTCAATTTTTTTTTTAAATTTTGGCTGGGGTTCCCCTTAATATCCATACCAGACCTGAAGGGCCTTGTATGGAATTTAGGGGGACTCCCACATCATTTTTTTTTTTTAATTTTGGTTCGGGGTTGCCCTGTGGGGAATTCCCATGCCGTTTTTATCAATGAACTTCTATGTGTATTGTCGGCAATGCAATAGCCGCGGTAGTTTTAAATGTGTTTTTTCCTTCAAAATGTCATTTTGCTGTCAGACTGTTCTAAACACGGGAAACATGCGCCCCTTTACAGGCATACTATAGACACCCCCCAGGTACGAAATTTAAAGGGATATTACACTTTTATTGTTTGACTTTAAGCATTATTAAAATCACTGCTCCTGAAAAAACGGCCGTTTTTAAAACTTTTTTTTGCATTGATTCATGTCCCCTGGGGCAGGACCCAGGTCCCCAAACACTTTTATTGACAATAACTTGCATATTAGCCTTTAAAATTAGCACTTTTGATTATTCATGTTCGTGTCCCATAGACTTTAACGGTGTTCGCGTGTTCGAACGAATTTTTTTCCTGTTCGCATGTTCTGGTGCGAACCGAACAGGGGGGTGTTCGGCTCATCCCTAATGTCAAACCTGAGATTAAGAATGGCCTGAAATCCCTGTGCGAAAGGAAAAACCTTATAATACGTCCTGCCGACAAAGGTGGAGGAATAGTCATCCTCGATAAAGATAAATACTTGAGAGAAATGACTAATATCCTAGAGGATTCCGAGACTTACAGCCCTATCCCCACTGACCCCTCTACAACCTATAAAAAGGCCTTGATTGAATTGGTGGAAGAGGGGTTTGCTCTGGGAATTCTTAATAAAAAAGAAAATAATTTTTTGGTCCCTCAGGTCCCACGCATCCCCACCATCTACTATCTCCCAAAGGTCCATAAAGACCCTGTCAATCCCCCTGGCCGTCCCATAGTCAGCATAGTCACAGCCCGAATTGGGAGATATGTAGAATTTTTATTTGACCCGTCAGGTACACGTTTTCAGGTTATTGATAGGTTTGTTCCGCATTGGAGGGGCGAGTCACGTCTTCGAGGCGTTTCGCGCCTCGACACGTACTGGATATATGAGTTGAGGTCCTACTTCCCATTTGGCTTGAACCTGGAGTGGGACCTCAACTCATTCATTAACCAGTCATAATAATATTTCACAATTTAATATTTTCATCTTTTATGTTGTTCTAAACATGGGAGATGTGCACATTTTAATATATTCATCTTTATAATTTTTTTCCACTATTTAACCATTTTTTGGCATTATATTTTTTCTTTTTACACTCACTGTTCACCCATTGAGCTTGGGGTGAAATTTTCTCACTCCCTGTTAGTGTCAGTTACACATTTCCTTAATGTCACTTGTGGTTCTATGTTTCTCCATTCTTGTTTTATATATTTCCACTCCAGGCACAGGTCTATTTGGGTGACACTAGGGTCGGTGTCACCCTCAGGGCTATTTCCTTCCCGCACTCTCAGTCCGGCCCCCCTCTCGTGACGCACAACGCGGGCGGGACGTCGGAGGTGCCGCGTGTTGTCATGGAGTCTGATGTTTATCTGCGTCCCTCCGCTTCTTGGGTGCGTCCTGTGTCGGCCCCCTTCCCCTGCCGTTTGGCGTGGGCGGGGTGCCGGAGGCGCTGCATGACGCGGACGTGATGACAGACGCTTCACATATTCTTTACAGGTGACCGCCCCGTACTTCTGGCTTCCTATGTGGGAGGAGTGCCAGAGTCTGGACGGATTACTATAGGTTGTGATAGATGTGTCACATGATCTGCTCAGGTGACCGCCCCAAGTTTTTTGGCTTCCTGTGTGGGTGGAGTGCTGGAATTGAGGCGGATCACTGTACGCAATGAAGGCCTTAGATGCCTGTTATACTGAAGTCCAGCCACCGACATGAACTGAACAGTTCATGCCTATTGGCTATTTTATTGACCCAATCGCAGCATTCAGCTTGCTATTGATGCCAAGTTCTGGTTCTAGACCGGATGTCATGACAAATGTTTGACATATGCATTGGGAGGTCCGAGGATGCCTATATTTTTTTGCCAGCCCACTGATTGGCCGTTTGATCTGTTTGCTCATAAAAGATGATTTTATTGGCCTTCCCATGTAAGGTTTAGTGCTTCCTGATCAGCTGACCCTCCCTGGTCCAATAATATTCAATTACGCCTCACTGTTTGTGATTGGTCTACAATTTCATGTATTATTTATAAATATCGGCAACTCAGAGATGGTGGCTTATGCCCCAGTAGAAGACCTATGGGTCGAAACATGTCGGGCTTTTTTACTTTCTCTTAGGTTGCCCCATACATACATTTTTTATTCTGTGATCACTTTGTTTTTATGTATCTTGTTTTATTACAATAAATAGATACCACCGTTTTATCTGCACTATGGAGAAGCTCTCTTTTTCTTTCCGCATATGATTGGGAGAGGACTAATATAGCCCATCCTGGCTATACACCATACACTTCAGTTGCCAGAATTTCGCTTATAATCACTATAAGGATTCGTTTGATGATCCCGTGAGAACCTGGGGAATCGATACTCATGACCGCTGCTGATCCGGATATCGATCTACAGGCCTGGTGTGTTGTAACGACAGGGGAGTCCACGAGATCTGGTAAGAGTGCAGCTTACTATTGTTTTGCCCTGTTGGAATTCTAGATGGAAGTTGCATCCATGTGTTGAACCCACCCAGTTTTTATTCACATTACGAAATTTTTTTACAGCCAGTACTGTTGGTTTATATACATTTGCAGAGACATTTTTATGGACTGTTTCTTTATTCACGTTTTTTGGCTTTGATACATCACACACATTCTATAATACTAGGGTGTGTTGTGGAGAACCTAAATGACGTTCATGCGCTACATTTTTTATTCACATTATTTGCAACATATGTCTCAAGCGTATCTCACGTGGCCAAAACATCTCCCGCTTGGGCATCACATGCTTGACCAGACATATGTTGACCTGCCATGCAGTTCGTTGGCAAGCGTATCTAAAAGACCCACACCAAAGAACAAAGAGGACCTCTTCTTGCTCTTCATCAGCTGAGATCTCCAACCCCACTATACCTTCAGTCCTCTCTGAGACCTGCACTGAGAGGAATGAAGGTGTAGAATTAGGTGTGTCATAGCCAAGTACTTGTGGGCAATCTGCTTTCGGTACACACGTACCGACGTCAGATTGCACCAGGCAAATTTCCCGGCCCCAGCTGCTGCACCGCCCCAGCCATTCACATGCCCAGCGGTTGAATGCTAGCTTGGCAAAATTGCTAGCACTTCAACTGCTGCCTTTTCTGTTGGTAGACTCTGCCCCCTTCCGTGAGTTTGTGGAATGTGCGGTTCCTCAGTGGCAGGTACCCAAATGCCACTTTTTCTCACGGAAGGCGGTTCCATGTCTCTACCGGCATGTGGAAAGCAATGTCTTGGCCTCGCTGGACAGGGCAGTCAGCGGTAAGGTGCATATTACCGCTGACTCATGGTCCAGCAGGCATGGACAAGGACGTTACCTAAGTTTCACCACGCATTGGATGACTCTGCTGGCAGCTGGGAAGGATGCAGGACAAGGTGCAGTAGTGTTGGAGGTTGTTCCGCCACCACGCCTCCAAAATGCCACTACTAATGATTGTGACACACCTCTCTCCTCCACCCCCTGCTCTTCTTCTTCCTCCATGGCCTCTTCCTGTGCTTTGTCCTCGGGACCAGCGTTGCTCTGTAGCCGTTCAAGGGGCTACGCAAGTATGCAGGCAAAAGATGCCATGTGGTGCTTGAGCTGGTGTGCTTGGGGGACAGGAGCCACACTGGGGCAGAGGTTCTGTCAGCTCTGCAGGGGCATGTTCAGAGGTGGTTGACGCCACGCCAACTTAAGGCAGGAATGGTGGTTTGCGACAATGGCACCAACCTCCTCTCTGCCCTCTGACAGGGACAAATGACCCATGTGCCCTGTTTGGCTCACGTCCTTAACTTGGTGGTGCAGCGGTTCTTGGGCAGGTACCCGGGCTTACAGGATGTCCTGAGGCAGGCTAGGAAAAATCTGTGTGCATTTCCGCCGGTCATATAATGCCAGTGCTCGGCTGTCAGACCTCCAAAAGGTGTTTAACCTGCCCAAGAACTGCCTAATCTGTGACATGCCCACCAGGTGGAACTCAACGTTGGCCATGCTGCAGCGGCTGCATGCGCAGCAGAGAGCCATTAATGAGTACCTGTGTGACTATGGCACCAGGACAGGGTCAGGGGAGCTTGGTTTTTTTTCCCCTCGCCAGTGGGCCATGATCAGGGATGCATGCACTGTCCTGTCACCATTTGAGGAGGCCACGAGGATGGTGAGCAGTGACAGTGCATGCATCAGTGACACTGTCCCCCTTGTCCACCTGTTGGAGCACACGCTGCGTGGAATAATGGACAGGGCACTTGAGGCAGAACAGAGGCAGGAAGAGGAGGACTTCCTTAGCTCTCAAGGCCCCCTTTATCCAGACAGTGTTCCTGCGTGCCCGCCGATCACACAGGAGGAGGAAGTGGATGAGGAGGAGGAGGAGGATTGTGTCAGTATGGAGGTGGAGCCTGGCACTCAGCATCATCAGCAGTCTTTAAGGGATCAGTCCCAAGAAACACATGGACTTGTACATGGCTGGGAGGAGGTGGCTGCGGACCATGTTGTCCTTAGTGACCCAGAGGACTCCGGACCGAATGCCTCAGCAAACCTACGCTGCATGGCCTCCCTGATCCTGCAAAGCCTGCGTAAGGATCCTTGTATTCATGGTATCAAGGAGAAGGACCAATACTGGCTGGCAACCCTCCTTGATCCACGTTACAAGGGTAAGGTTGCGGACCTTATCTTGCCGTCGCAGAAGGAGCAGAGGATTAAACATCTTGGGAGGCCTTGCAGAAAGGTCTGTGCAATGCGTTCCCAGAGACTGGGAGGTTACAAACTCCTGTTTCTAGACAACGTGTTGCTGAGGCTTTGTTCAGTCAAAGAAGGAGCGGTGGAGAAGGTGGCCGTCTGACTGATGCGTTCAGACAATTTTTTAGTCCGCAGCCCCAAGGTATGATCGGTTCCAGCAACCATCGCCAGCGTCTGTTTTACATGGTGCAGGAATACCTAGGGGCAAGATCTGACTTGGACATCTTTCCCACCGAAAATCCACTGGGTTACTGGGTCTTGAGGATGGATCACTGGCCAGAGCTTGCACAGTATGCAATTGAGCTACTGGCCTGTCCTGCATCCAGCGTTCTTTCGGAACGCACATTCAGTGCTGCTGGAGGCTTTGTAACCGATCACAGGGTGCGTCTGTCCACCGACTCGGTCAATCGACTGACCTTCATAAAAATGAATCAGTCTTGGATCACCACCAGCTACCAAGCACCTGATGCTGATGTAACCGAATAATTTTTTTTGAAATCTCAGATCCCTTCAAAGACTGCCTATGCTGATGCTGAGTGACTATCCTATAGCTTGTAAGAACATTTTTGGATCTGGGCGCCGCCACCAGTGCCTAAGGCCCAATTTTTCAGCCCCTGTTTAACAGGGGCGTGTAATTACAATTTTTGAGGCAATACTTTGCAGCAGAGCTCGTTCCTGCGTTCCAACTAGAGTATCTGTGAGAGGTTGCAGTGTTGTGGCACCAGCACCAGTGCTTAAGGCCCAATTTTTCAGCCCCTGTTCAACAGGGGCATGTAATTACAATTCTTGATCTAATATTTCACAGCAGGGCCCGTTTCTGCGCCCACCAAGAGCGAGTGAGGACTTACAGTGTTGTGGCACCAGCACCACCACCACCACCAAAGGCCCAATTTTTCTGCCCCTGTTCAACAGGGGCATGTAATTACAATTCTTGATCTAATATTTCACAGCAGGGCCCTGTGAGGGCTTACAGTGTTGTGGTCACAACAACACCTAAGACCCAAATTTCTGCTCAGTATTTAGGGTAAGCCCCTACTTTCAAACATCCAACTTACAAATGACTCCTACTTGCAAACGGAAGGAGACAACAGGAAGTGAGATGAAATGTACCCCTAGGAAGGGAAATTCTCTCCTGTAATGCCCCGTACACACGGTTGGATTTTCCGACGGAAAATGTGTGATAGGACCTTGTTGTCTGAAATTCCGACTGTGTGTAGGCTCCATCACACATTTTCCATCGGATTTTCCGACACACAAAGTTTGAGAGCAGGATATAAAATTTTCAGACAACAAAATCCGTTGTCGGAAATTCCGATCGTGTGTACACAAATCCGACGGACAAAGTGCCACGCATGCTCAGAATAAATAAAGAGATGAAAGCTATTGGCCACTGCCCCGTTTATAGTCCCGACATACGTGTTTTACGTCACCGCGTTTAGGACGATCGGATTTTCCGACAACTTTGTGTGACCGTGTGTATGCAAGACAAGTTTGAGCCAACATCCGTCGGAAAAAATTCTAGGATTTTGTTGTCGGAATGTCCGAACAATGTCCGACCGTGTGTACGGGGCATTAGAGTTAATATGGGAAAAAACATTTCTCCTTTCCACTGATGCTTTATCACCAATCCTTGTTTCACAAAAAAACCCAAATTTTCAAAAAACATTTGTCATTGGGACAAAAAGTGAGGTGAAATCTTCTGAAGAGGAGCACAGACAGTAAAACAAATGTCACAGGGGTGATAACCCTTCCCTATGTTTTCCAAAAAGCTTAAAATAGATTTTTTGGCTGGAGCTAAACACGTTAAAAATGTACCAGTTCAAAATTACATACAGATTCTACTTAACAACAGACCTACAGTCCCTGTCTTGTTTGCACAGCCTGTATACTGCTGTTCAGAGTACAGAGCCTGTATACTGTTGTTTCCTTTTTTAATTTGGGTGCGGGGTTCCCCTTAATATCCATACAAGACCCAAAGGGTCTGGTAATGGACTGGGGGGTACCCATACCGTTTGTCTCACTGATTTTCATCCATTTTGCCAGGACCCGACATTACATTAAAGCCGCAAGCAGTTTTAAATGACTTTTTTTCCCTTAAAAATGACATTTTGTGCAGGGACTGTTCTAAGCACGGGAAACACGCGCCACTTTACAGGCATACTATAGACACCCCCCAGGTACGATATTTAAAGGAATATTTCACTTTTTTTTTACTTTAAGCATCATTAAAATCACTGCTCCCCAAAAAAATGGCCGTTTTTAAAAGTTTTTTTTGCATTGATACATGTCCCCTGGGGCAGGACCCGGGTCCCCAAACCCTTTTTAGGACAATATCAAGCAAATTTGCCTTAAAAATTAGCACTTTTTGTATATAAAGTTAACACAAAGAACCGTTTTTGGTTATGTATCATTTTTTTTTTTAAAGTTACCACTAGAACATTATTAATGTATTTTTTGTGTGTTTTTGCAACCTCAAGGAGTTTGTTGTCCCTTGTTAATTTGACATTGTGTCTAAATCAATGATTTCAAATAAAACACATAAAGTCTTTTCATAAACTCAAATATCCATTTTTTCATGGTCTAAATAAAATAAAGAGGAAGTCAACGCTGGAAAAAGTCTGTGGACAAGAAAATTGCGATCTTGAGGAGTCCATATAAGAGGGAGCACAATCTGGTCCAGGAATCCCAGAGATCAACAGCAGCAGCAGATGATATAGATGTCCCCAGACTGTGGTACTACAACAGCCTGCGTCTTCTGTCAGACCAGACTGAACCCAGGTCATCACTTTCTTCTCTTCCCTGCAGCCTTTCCTCCACGCTGCCCTGCACCCTTCCCTGCAGCCTTCCCTGCAGCCTTCTTTATAGGCTGTGGCTCTGGTGTTTGAGTTGTGGCAGGAGGAGAAGGAGGAGGAGGAGGAGGGGGGGTTGTCTCATGTAATTGTGTGTTGCTGGTTAGCGCGCCCTGCAGCCCCTTGTGTATTGTTTCCCCAAACACTCTCTCACAAATGAGGCGTTGGCCCCACTCCATTTTAAACAGCCTGCTGGCTAAGTAGCACCCATAGGCCTCTTCAGCTTCGGGGGGCTCGTTAAAAAATGGGTGGCCTCTCGCATGAGGCGCAGGGATGCCTCCTGTGTCACGGTCCCCTTCCTGGCCCTTTTTTTTGGAAGGCGGAGGGGAGGCACTTGTGATTGTGTCAGGCTCCTACTGGGCCCAGCCACCTCCTGCCTGACACTGGGTCCGGCCTCCTCCTGCCTGGCACTGGGTCCGGCCTCCTCCAGGATGATGCTGTATCCGGCCTCCTCCAGGCTGTCCATGGGCCCGGTCTCCTCCTGCCTGCCACTTTCCCCACATTCCTCCTGGCTGCCCTCATCCTGTGTATAAAAAAGGGACATAGTTTTAGTTTTTTTGGGGGGGGCTTCATCAATGACACACAATTTGCTTCTCATGACTTGCAAATTCAATGTGAATACATCTCTTAATAAAAGAGTCTAGAAATCAGACACCCTAATTTTTTGAAGCAGGTGACAAACATATTTCGCCATTACTGTCAATTGATATGTATACATCATTTTTTGTTGAAAATTATTTTAATCAATTATAACATCCAGTTAACCTCATTAATATTAGGACAGTAAATATTTGTGAAATTAATTTACCTGACTCCAGATAGTCACATCTGGTTCTTCCAGGATGGAAGACCCAGCTTGGTCCTCATCAGCCGCTGCTGGGGTGGAGGGAAGGGTGCATGGAAGAGTGCATGGAAGGGTGGAGGGAGGGGTGGAGGGAAGGGTTGAAAGTGATGCCCTATGTAGGCCTCACCAATCTGTCAAGCCATATAGGCTGCTTGCTACAAAGTTTTTACCAAATTTATAAATTTAAAATTACCTTCGTTTAGTAACGTCCCGGTCCACTATCACCTACGCACAGAACGTACGTACGACACAATACGTAACAACGTTTTATACACTGCACATGCGTAATACTCCGCCTGCTTGGCCCGCCCCTGACGTTCTTTTTTGTTTACGCATATACCCCGCCCTTGACTCTACGCACAGAACGTACGTACGTACGACACGTGCACAAGAACCCTCTTTATACACTGCGCCTATGTGAAACTCTGCCTGCGTCGCCCGCCCCTGACGTTCAATTTTAACTCATGTTCTCCGCCCCTTAACTCTACGCACAGAACGTACGTATGACACGTGCGCAAGGCCCCTCTTTATACACTGCGCATGTGTGAAACTTCGCCTGCATCACCCGCCCCTGACGTTCGATTTTAACTCATGTTCTCCGCCCATTTTTTGTACGGTGCGTAGTGGGGTGAATAATGGCGGAGACACATCAGGTGTGTACTACCTCAGGTAGCGAAGAAAGCCCGGAGGCCGGAACGTCACGATGTGGGTAGCCGAGATTTAAGGCCTCCAATATGTCCTTTAAAGAGATGGTGGCAATGGTGGCAATTCTTAAAAAAAAAGGACTATGATGGGAAGTATGGGCCGTACGCCCGGCCAAATTTGAGAAAAGCCAAAATAATGGCGAAGGTGGTGAAGAAATTACATGATTCTTTTGGGGTACAGCGCTCGAAGGATCAGATTCAAAAAAGATGGTCCGACCTGAAACTCCGGGAGCCGGATCAGTACAGATGGATCCGTAAAGTCTTGAAAAAAAGTAAGTACTTGTCGTGTTTTCATCTTCTGTTTATTACCTTGTATACTGCTCCATGTGGTTTTCTTTACTATACGATTTTTGCATCGTTTGAAACGATCTTTTAATAAACCTCGTTACATATATATATATATATATATATATATATATATATATATATATATACATATATATATCTCTCTATATATATCTATATGTACTAAAATATCTGTGTGCTAAGTATATTAATTTTTTGGTTGACATAGGGGAAAAAACACTCAGCCAAGAAGAACCCAGTCCCCCCCAACCAAAAGAACATACTTGGGAAATCAGCCCAAGCCCCACTGAGGATGTGGAGGAAGGAGAGGTGGGTGACATGGACACCCCACCAGGTAAGTGTCTGACACGCCAGCTTACGGTAATCTATGCATGGCTGCCTTTTAATTTATGTAATTTTTTTACTCTATTTTAGGTGATCTGGTTGTGCATGACTCAAGCAACAGCGCCACCCCCGAGGATGTTGATGAAGTATGCGACATGGGCACCCCACCAGGTCAGTGTCTGAGACACCAGCTTATGGTAAGGTAAACTATGTATGTCTGCATATTTCTAAACACATCTTTTTTTCATTCTATTTTAGGTCCAAGTGACTATTTCACAACAGAGAGTGCCCAACGACTAATTTCTAAAATAATGGCCTGGAATGGGGAGATTGATCAAATGCGGAATCGGCTGGATCGCATGCAGCAGGAAATGAAGGACATGATTGATGTTTTGGGTCGAATCTAAATGCCCTTTTTCAACCCCAAAAACATCGATCATGTCCTTCATTTCCTGGTTTGCTGACCCCATTCTGGGCCTTCTCTTTTGTATTTTGTGGAAATTATATGCCTATTTAACAACATAAAAAAAAAAAAAAAAAAAAAAATGGAGGCCTGTTTTGAAAAAAAAAACCTGTTTTTAAAAAACCAAAAAAAAAACTAAAAAAAACTAAATAAAAAATAAATAAAAAAAAGGCCTGTTTGTAAAAAATAAAATTAAAAAAAAAAAAATAAAAGGCCTGTTTTTAAAAAATAAAAATAAAAAAAAAATAAAAAATAAAAAAGAGGCCTGTTTTTAAAAAAAAAAAAAAAAAAAAGGCCTGTTTTAAATAAATAAATAAATAAATAAATAAATAGATAAAATAGAGGCCTGTTTATTAAAATCAAAAATATATATATATATATATTTTAAATTATAAAAAAATATAACTAATTATATTTTTCCAAATTTGTCAATATATTGATATATTTTTGACTATAAACATTTTATACTAATGCTTAAGTGAATGTTTACAGAATATTAAAACATCTGTTTAGTAATTAACTAAATGTGTGGTTTGTTATTTCAATGCTCAGTATCAGTTTGTTTAAATGTAAAATAGTTGTTTACAGTGACAATGGAGCTTATTTAGTCAAGGAAAATACACTTGGCACTACAAGTGCTCTACCATAACCTAGGAGAAAGCCAAAAAGAAAGGCAAGCAATAAATATAATTCAAAATTTCATCAAGATTTTTTTATTTTGATCATTTAGATATCCTGGCCCATTGCAATGGCCCCCCTACCCATAAAATAATTTACATATTGCTGTCGAACTTGACGGGCACTTTGGGGTGCCAAGCCAGTACGGACAGTATCCAGGCCCGTAAGATTGTCACTGATAAGTCTGGCCTCAGGCCCAACTGGCATATAATTTGTGGAATGTTTGTGCAAAAAGTTGTGCAGGATGCAGCACGATAAAATGATAAAATTAAGTTTGTATTCCGCCAAGTTAATGGATGTTTGAAACAGGCAAGACCGGCTGGCCAGAATCCCAAAAGCATTCTCAACCACTCTTCTAGCTCTGGCCAGCCGGAAATTAAAAACCCTCCTCTCCGGGGTGAGGGTTCTTTGGGGGAATGGCCTTATGAGGTGCTTGCTCAGAGCGAAGGCTTCATCTGCTATGAAGACAAAGGGGAGTCCTTCCATGTTATCTGCATCAGGTGGCAATCCCAGGCCACCACTCTGGAGACGCTGGCAGAACTCCGTCTGGGCAAATACTCCTCCATCCGGCCATTCTTCCCCACGTCCACATAGAGAAATTCATAGTGTGCCGACACCACCGCCATTAAAACAATACTTTGGAACCCCTTATAATTAAAATAGTATGACCCCGAATGGGGTGGTGGCACGATGTGGACATGTTTTCCATCTATAGCCCCTCCACAATTGGGAAAGTCCCAACGGGTGGCAAAATGGGATGCCACAGTCTGCCATTCCTGTGGCATTGAAGGAAACTGGGGAATCAAACAAGAAAACAAAACTCAGTAATTTATAAAAGAACATTGCAACAACATTATACACTTAAAACATTATTGCCCAGCATCAGTATAACATTAAATAATTAAAATCTTCTTGAATAAATAATATGGAAATGCACACTTATCAGATTGCTCACCCCCTCTGATGGCACATTGTTACATTTTAGGGGGTGGTGAAATTAGAAATTAATTAAAAGTTTAAGGACATGCAGGGTTTTATTGACTAAAGGCTACAAGACTGTGCAGTTGTCGCACTCTGCAAGTGCAGTTGCTCCACAGTTTAGTAAATGAGGTAAGGTAAAAAGGCTTTCATGTTGCAAGGAGTATCCAATCACATGCAAGGGCAATTCATCCAAACACTTTGTGGCTTGCACATGATTGGATGATGGAAATCAGCAGAGCTTCTGCTCATTTACTAAAGCACTGGAGCAAATGCACTTGCAGAGTGCAAATGCATTTTGCAAAGTGCAACATATATTTGCTTTGTAAAAATCAACATCACAGAACATTATAGCAAATTATTAGGGGGGTTTGGAAATCAAGTTAATTACATGCACACTATTTGGATTGAGTTTAGGTGGGGGGAGGGGTTTGGAAATCAAGTTAATTACATGCACACTATTTGGATTGAGTTTAGGTGGGGGGAGGGGTTTGGAAATCAAGTTAATTACATGCACACTATTTGGATTGAGTTTAGCTGGGGGGAGGGGTTTGGAAATCAAGTTAATTACATGCACACTATTTGGATTGAGTTTAGGTGGGGGAAGGGGTTTGGAAATCAGGTTAATTACATGCACACTATTTGGATTGAGTTTAGGGGGGGGGGTTGGAAATCTAGTCTAGGACACGCACACTATTTGGATTGAGTTTGGGGGGGGTGGAAATCTAGTTTATGACATGCACACTATTTGGATTGAACTTCCGTTTTATAGTCTCGTCGGACTTGGTGTACGTCACCGCGTACTAGGCTGTCGAACTTTTGTGTGGTCGTGTGTAGGCAAGTCCGTTCGTTAGAAAGTCTGCCGCAAGTCCGCCGCAAGTCCGCCAAAAGTCCGCTGACAGTCTATCGGACGGGCTGTCGGACTTTTGTAGACGAAAAGTCCGACCGTGTGTACGCGGCATTAAAGTTTTACAAGCCTGCTTTGAGACAGAAACTCGATGGAACAATGGTAGTTCTCAGTCACAAAACAAGGAGATATTTACAGGTTTTAGTGGATAAACAAAAACTACCCTTACAGCCATAGGAAACAAGGTTGTACAGGCTGTTATCACATAGAAATTACCTCACCTGGCCTAAACCTATTGTGTTCGAGTGAGGAACTGTTTAAATAGCTAACATCTTGGCCAACAAAACCTATTATGTGCATTTTTAGGAACTATTTGGACAAACTGAGCTAAACTATCTAAACATCCCTTGAACTAAGTTCAATTCAACACATGGTGGGAAAGATTTGAAGTTTGTGCAAGTCAGAAATATTTTAAAAGTACCTGGTTATTAGAAGTCATTTCAAACTATATATGATATTGTAGGTCACAGAGACGATTATAATTTTGGTATCTGTGGACCCAACAACTTTGGTATAAAGAAAATATATATGAAAGTGTGATTTTATAAGTAGAAGTGTTTTAAGAAACTAATTGGTATTATGAAAAACATATAAGTATGATTATAATTATATAAGACTGTAGCCTATGTTTAGATAAACCAATATTCATTGGAGATACCAGAAGTATACAGGTATCCATATAGATAATCCTTTTTACGCAGTATTGAGTAGTATATATAACAACATGTCTCTTTTCATACATAGACCAGTTTTTATAGATATACATTTATAGAGATACATATATATAACCAGTTTATGTAAAAATGATTAATCAAGATTATACTGAGTGTATTTTGTATTAGACCGATTACCAGAATATTTAAAGGTATATACTCTTCTCACCATTATATATGTAGAACTAACTCACGGTGGAGTTGCTGGTTTAAGCGGGTCTGTTACCTTCACTCTGCCGAGTCTAGGGTTCCGTTGAGTTTACTCCTGGACAACACACGCACCAACACTGGAGTACGTTTTCAATGCTTTATTAAACAAAAGACTTAGGAAGTAGCAGGAAAGAGGTAGAAAGGAAACTTGCAGAAGAAACTCAAATATTCTCTGGTAGGGTTCTCTTGACAAAATGTCCTGGTAGAATTCAAATACTATTTGAAATGCGCTCCCCTCGTGGGACACACTTCTTGCTCGTCTGGATAGGCCTCTCTCACCGGTCTAGCAGCCAGCACGCAGCACGAATCAAAGTCTCTGCCACAGACTTGTTTGGGAATAAAAATCCATACGATGATCTGCCACAGGATGTATAGCTTTCTCTGTAGTGAAAGTCAGTCACAGTGCTTGAACCTTTAAGCCGAGCTGGCAACACTATGCTGTATAGTTACTTTTGGATACGTCCTCCAACCGAGTCACCAGGCCCCTCCATAGACCAGCACGCCGCGTGATCTCTCCAAGACGGGTCCTCCCTTGGGATCTCCTCGGTTGTCCAGCTTCGTCACACAGGACCGACAGCTCAGGACCATTCCTGGGCCGCGGTGGTAGGCTCCAGACAAGCCTGTGGACCCACTCTTGCGCCGCTGTAACGTGGGCCTCCCGAATGGAGGACCACGAGGTAGCTCCTTAACACATACCTGTCGGCCAGGAGGGCCAGTAGGTGGCTGTAAAACGAACCCCAAAATATGGCGTCTGTCCCATAAATACCCTCGCCCAGAATGCAACTCGGAGGACCACCTCCACCGAGCGTGCCTCCGGGACAGAGGAGCATCCATACGCTTCAACACGTTGTCATTCCAACCCTGACCAGTGGCAACAGTGACACCCACCGGTCAGCACGGAAACACACACAACGTCAGATAAGCTGGAACAGAGACAAACTTTAACCTTCCTAACGCACAATTTACTAAATTTACCTAACCTGTGGTAGATTGCAAATCTACCAGCGCTACATACACATTATGAAAATAGAACGTATTAACTTAAAGGATAAACTCAAAACACATGTGAGACACCTGGTGGTTGAAGGTGATATTAATTGAACTCACTAAATTTACGGGAAAGGTAAATGATTAAGTTTCTCCTTAACCAGTAGAAAAGAAGCCACATCCTTTTGGGCAGAGCGATTATAATTTTTATGGCCTCATTATCTGAAAGGGTATTTAGAGGCAAGCAAGATGCCATGAAGGGAGGAAGAAAAGAAGCTCAGAGGGAGAGCTCAGGAGGAGCTAAGGGACCCACCCTGACGGACACACTCAGGGACACACCCTTAGGGGGGACACTGGGAGATGCACACACTCCCAGACAGACTGACACTCATGCACCATGCATGAATACATATTTTGACATTCATGAAGATTCCTGAACCCTAATTCTTGGAACCTGGAGGTCGCAAGAAGTAAATCCTCTTTAAGAGTATCCATTTTGAAAGCCACAGCAGCCATCTTAACTCTGGTAACCAGCCAATAGGAACAGTAGCCATTTTGGAATGGGTAATTATGTCATGTTGATTTTATCTTGTATGTTCTCACAAATATTGAATTATTGAATGTTATACAATTGATAATCGTTCTCCCGAATCAATAACCGCCTTGTAGATTTTTTTTTAAAGATTCAAATTTTTCATTATATTTTTCTGTGTGCATAGTTGCCATATTTATTGACAAAACAAACGTCTAATTTATTTCACATTGTTAACCACTTACTTACCTGCAGTATAATAACGATTGGACGTGCGAAATACAGACGTTCTATTTAATTGTCAAGTTCACAAGGTTATTGATTCTACCGAGAAGTTATCATAGTGGTATTATGTCAAAGGGACTGTACGCCCATTTTTTCAAATGTTTTTATTGATTTTCAAGATGTTCATGTAAAGCAATTGGTATTTTAATTTCATGTAGATATCTGTTTTTGTCAACCAATAAATGTAACTATTTCGTATGATCACATGTCTCCGTGAAAAAGTTTAATATGCATAGACTGTGTCATATAGATTGATTTTGTATCTTAAAAATATCCTCGTTAAAAATTACTCAATAATAATTACTGTGCGGGAAACCTGTCCTTAAAAAGCACAACTTATGACAATATGCAAGGCATGGAGCAGGGAAGCGATCCTACATTACCACATCCTGTAGTATGTAGTTTGTATATCTTCCGGTCTCATGGCCATGATCGTGAAGTCCTTGCTGTATGTTTCAGGCTATCTATGGCCAGATGGGGAGACTCTGAAATCTGGTAGCCGTAAAAGCTGGATGGTTCACGGGGTATACCGCGGTAGTTCCATTCAAGTCCGTGTGTGGTTTGGACCACCAATCAACTCACTGCTTTCCAAATGCCTGTTGATTTGGGGATTGTCTGGATGGCGTCGCGTGACTGTAATGACCTCAACGCGTTTCACAACAGAGAGTGACATAGCTTCGTCTGGACAGGGAGGGGACTGGCAAGCACCTAGCCCTTATATCTTCTATCTCGTAATGGTGATGCCGCCCCTCCTAAGAAAGGTTTAAAGGGACAAATGCATCATCCTTAAGTCCATTGTCAACGATGCTTTCTGGGCTATGCAGAATCGCAAAGCGGTGTTTGAGGTTTATACTTCTAAATCAGAAATCATTCAAAAATTACAGCTATTCACGAACATATAAATTAACTAAGTGAGGCAGATGTTCCCCTAACCTAAGAATAGTGTTGGAGAATGTACATAGATATTGAAATGCTACATAAACATAGAACCATGTACATTTATGGTTGATTCATTCAATAATGGTTCAATAGGATGGGGGAGAGAAAGAGAGGTGGGGCAAAAGGAAGAAACAGTATATGCTTAGGCTTTTGATAGTATTAGGAGATAGCGATAAGTGTATATAGATATAGATATGACCAATATAGTGTCAGAAGGTCGATGTAGAGGTGGAAGTGTGTTTAGGGGGAATATCTTACTATCGGAGGATGGGGGAGGGGGGAGGGAAACTGTGGGGGTCAGGTTTCAAGAAAAGGCTGGAGATTCAATTCGGTGTTGAGGCCCTGGGGAATGAGAGACTTCAACATAAATATCCACCACTTTTCTTTCTGTAGTAGGATACGGTTGAAGTCCCCCCTACGTGGTGGTAATTTAAGGACATAAATCCCTTTTACCCTCAGTCCATCTTTTTTTCCTTCATGGTATTGAGCGAAATGTTTTGCTACTGGTTTTCCTGCTTTTTTCCTGGATCCCTCTCCTTTTCTTTCTTGATATCCCGTAGATGTTCTCCTAGCCTGACTTTTAGGGATCTCTTGGTTTTGCCAATGTACATCTTAGAGCATGGGCAGGTTATCATATAGATTACCTTGGTTGTGGAGCAATTTATTAGATCACTCATTTCAAAAAGGTTCTGTCTTACTGCATCCTTGAATACACTAGTCCTATCTACAAAAAGGCAGATTTGACATTTATTGCAGGGGAACATCCCCTTACTTCGAGGATATTCAGACAGCCATGTAGAGATTGGTTTCTTTGTGAACTCAGAGTGTATCAAAATATCCTCCAGGTTCTTTGCTTTGCATGCTACCATCTTGGGACAATTTCCAACGATGTTCGCAAGGCCAGTCCTATTTGTTAATATTTCCCAGTGTTTTTCAAGGACTTTACATACAGGATCCCATTGGGCTCCATTGGTCTTTCTTAAACTTACTGGGCCTGGTTCTGACTGTTTTCCTGTTTCAACACTGGGATCTAGGGAAAGTAAACTCTCTCTGCTCCGTGTGGCGGCCCTACATTTTGTAAGTTGGATCTGTTTATGCGAGTATTCACGCTCGCAGAATCTCGCATAAAGTTCCTTCCCCTCTTTCTGCAGTTCTTCCGTTTTTGAGCAGTTTTGTTTAATCCTCATAAATTGGCCAACTGGGATACCATTTTTCTGCTAAGGTGGATGGTGGCTGTCTGCCTGCAGGAGCCTTCTGCACACACAAGGAGCCAGGAGAGGTAGACTTGGAAGAGGTGGTGCCTACATCCATGTCGGATATGAAAGTAATTAACCTCTCATCATTTCCATTAGCCTCAAGACACATCCAATTGCTACAACGAGGGATGTCCTTCTCACCAGTGAGCAAAATGGATGTGTTTACTGTATATAAGGACTTGCTATTTTTGAGAAAGATCTTCTTCAGATCACTGTATGAGAGAGGGGATCCAGTAGACTCTGCAGGACCTACTCTCGATACAGATGACCAGAAGGCCAAAGATATCCTCAATTCTCTCTTGGAAGAGAATGAGGATCCTCCAGTAATTAGTTGCCCCACAAGGAGAGTCGCTAACCTCAAAATTAAATCCAAAAAAAGGCCTCCACTTAGTAGGAATCAATGGCTAAACATGTTCCTGGAAATGGTGCAGCTCGATCTGAGCAGGATAGCATGGAACCAAAAAGGCCCCGATAACCTAACACAAGCAGAAAGACGGGCCCTTAAAGAGCTTAAAGAAGCAAAGCACATTATAATAAAAAAGAGCGGTAAAGAAGGCAATATCATCCTAATAGATGAAAAATTATATGAGACAGAGGTTAAGCGACTAGTGGGGGACCCCCTGATGTATCTCAGACTCCTTCATGATCCTTTCCCAGAGGTGGTACATGAATTAAATAGAAGTTTGATGAAGCAAGATAAGTGGGTCTCCTGGAGAAATGTGAATATGAATACCTTTCTGTGGGTGAGTTTAATGTACCCATCTTCTACATCATACGCAAAGTGCATAAATGCCTCGAAAAACCAGGGAGACCGACAGAGTTTGCGATACAAGGTTCCCTAGAGAGGATTGGTGGGTACTTGCACTGTCTCCTCAAGGAGATGGTCAAATACCTGAAATCCTACGTGCAGGATACACGCCATATGGCAGTCAAATTTGCGAATTTGCAGGTAGGGATAATGCCTGGCTGATAGGCATAGATGTGGAATCCCTATATACCTAAACCCCACATGCATGCGGGATTGGAGCAGTTAAGACTTTTCTAGATAAATGTCACCAAATGCTGGACTTGGGAGCGTGCCCGCAAGGTAACCCCCCGGGAGAGCGCTTCTCCCAGGGGGTTATCTGATGTGGGGAGGAGTCAAGAGAGCCACCGAGGGACCCCAAAAGAGGATGTCGGAGGTCACTCTGTGCAAAACGAGCTGCACAGTGGAGGTAAGTATGATATGTTTGTTATTTAAAAAAAAAAAGAACCTTTAGTGTCACTTTAACTGCTTTAGCCCCGGAAGATTCTACTCTTCCTGACCAGAGCACTTTTTGCGATCCGGCACTGCGTCGCTTTAACTGATAATTGTGCAGTCGTGTGACGTTGCACCCAAACAAAATTGACGTCCTTTTTTTCCCACAAGTAGAGCTTTCTTTTGGTGGTATTAGATCACCTCTGCGGTGTTTATTTTTTGCACTATAAACAAAAAAATAGCAACAATTTTGAAAAAAAAACAATATTTTTTACTTTTTGCTATATTAAATATCCCCCCAAAATATATAAAAAAACAATTTTTTTCCTCCTTTTAGGGCGATATGTATTCTTCTACATATTTTTGGTAAAAAAAAAACCCAATAAGCATATATTGATTGGTTTGCGCAAAAGTTATAGCGTCTTCAAAATAGGGGCTAGTTTTATGGCATTTTTATTATTCATTTTTTTTATTAGTAATGGCGGCGATCTGCGATTTTTATCAGGACTGCGACATTAAGGCAGACACATCGGACACTTTTGACACTATTTTGGGACCATTGTCATTTATACAGCGATCAGTACTATAAAAACTGATTACTGTGTAAATAACACTGGCAGTGAAGAGGTTAACCACTAGGGGCCGATGAAGGGGTTACGTGTGTCCAAGGGAGTGAGTCTAACTGTGGGGGGGATGGGCTACAACTCACATGACAGCGATCACTGCTCTCGATGTCTCTGTCATGACAAGCCAGAACGGGGAAATGCCTTGTTTACATAGGCACTTCCCCGTTCTGAGGCTCCGTGACACGATCGCCAGGAGACAAGCGGATGTCGAATCTGCCGGTTCTGCGGCCATGGTCACGATGTACGTGGCATGTGCGGGTGCCTGCTATGCCCGCCTCCTAAAGGGGATGTACAGGTACACCCATTTGCCCATCGCTGCCATTGTGCTGACATAATTCGGCGTGCAGTGGTCGGCAAGTGATTTAAGTGTCACTAAACCCACATCATAAAAAACTATTAATAAAAGGTGTATTACATGCTGTTCATGCTCACTCAGTCACAATGAGATTTATGAGATTCGTTTTGTATATTCTGCAAAAAAAATGGTTAATCCTGCTGCTCTCTATCTCCACCTTATGCTCATGTCCCCAATTCAGCTACGGATTTTGCAGCTGTGGTGGCAACTCTGCACATGCCCAGTTTTTAGTGAGTTTTTATGCTGAAGACTTCCTCCTCATCACATCTGAGCAGCCCATGTGACTATAGAGTAACACATGTGGGGGTATACACAGTGGTAAATGACATCCCACTCCCTTCCTCCTCCTCCATGTCCACTAATCAGCTAAACACTCCTGCGACTTGGGATCCGACTTGTGAGACCCCAAGTCGCGTGACATGTGAAATCCCATGGAAGAAGTGTTTTAATTAGCACTACTAAAGTTTCTCCGACTTTAGAAAAGGTTTCTGTACTGCTTCAAGGTGACTTGTTCTAATCTTAGCAAATAACACTGTCTATGTTTGTTTTGTTCAGAACACTGGCGTAACCACTTATAAACCAGGCAGAGGGGGCTCTCTAATTAGGCAAATTAGGCGATCGCCTAAGGCCCCGCAGTCAGAGGGGCCTCGCGGTTGGCTAATCTGCCTGTGATCAATCACTGATGCTGTCAAGGTCTCATCCCAGTCCGGTGGTAGCAAGTGCAGGGAGCGGGACAGTAGAGGCCTCTAGGTGGTGGCAGCGGCTGGATGATAACACCCGGCTCCAAGGCATGCGGGCGGCATGTCCATGTGGGACCTGCAGCCGGGCTGCTCCTTCTGCCTGTGCCGCTCACCCGACCTCTCCGCACCTGCCTCCTATTTGGTTCTGCAGTCGGGACCGGGGGAGGGGGGGTCGCTGAAGCTATCCAGCTGAGCTGCAGTGCCCCATGATTGTGAGGAGGAAAGAGCTCCTATGTTGCCTGGCCGACCGGAGAGAAGGTGAGTGTCCGTGCAGCCTCCCTGTGTGTCTGAATAGGAGGAGCGGTGGGGAGACTGCACATAGTGGAATTGATTTTTCCATATAACTCCATGCAGCTGCTGAATGTCTGCAGGAAGGAGAGGGGGAGAAGTGATCATTCAGCGGCTGCATGGAGTAATATGGAAAAATCAATTCCACTATGTGCAGTCTCCCCACCGCTCCTCCTTTCTAACTTTTTCTGCATCTCCGTGCTCTCCGGCCCCTCTGTGCACTCCTTGGCTCCGCCCCTGATGCTCTCCAGCCCATCCTTGTCCTCCCTGGCTCTGCCCCTCCTGCTCACCAGCCCATCCTTGTCCTCCCTGGCTTCGCCCCCATTTCGTCAGCGCCCCTCCTGCTCTCCACTCCAATTCTGGTGCCCTGGAAGTGGTGCTGATGAACTATGTGCTAGATCTGTCCATCTTTTTGCAGCCATTTTTATTGCTTGAATTTTTTCCCCCATTATGGGCGTGATTGGGGCCTCATGGGTAAGTTTCGCCTAAGGCCTCACAAAGCCTAGAGCCGCCTCTGAAACCAGGGGAAGTCTACCTATTTCCTGCTCGTATATTTGTTTCACTTTCCTGTTAAAGTGTGCCCACAGAGCTGTTTACAGCTATCTGTTAAGTGGTCCTATCTTTGCGTCTGTTGTAGACTCCTTTCACATTGGACCTCTAGATGCAATGCATCCCTCCTGATATTTTGGTGCACCTAAAAGGGATGGGTGCAGCATCCAACCTGCTGCCTGCAACCTGTCAAAGTCTATGACTGCAGCTAGATGGGGCGTATACTGTACCAAGTGGTACCTGGCTTAGTGTCCTGTGCATTCAGGGATGAAGTTTTGGACACAGGATGCCATAAACCTTAACAGGCTGCAGGCAACAAGAGTTGACACTGCATCTGTCCCTCCCATGATGGGAGGAACACACTGAACCTAGAAGGCCTTAAAAGAGAAGTATCTGTTAACAGAAAAAAAAAATTATACTGAATAGATAACACATGTGTGTGAGTTGAAGCTGCACACCCCGATTTGTTTAATTAAATGAAAAATCCCTCAAAGGGTTTTTTAGCAGCAAAATAGGTATTCAAATCAAGTGACAGTGATTTTATTAAACGTTGATAGTTCTTTATTTATATCATGGTATCAAAAAGGGGGATAAATGGTATGATTACATGGGAGTCGTAAAAAGCAATTCAATCTTTACATATAAAACATCTCTTAAACATGGGAAGACCACACATAAACTCAATACATATTTGAAAAACCATAGAACTTATGCAGAGTTTTACTTCCGCACAACTTACAAGGAGTCACCCCTTACAAGGAGTCAAGGGGTGACTCCTTGTAAGTTGTGCGGAAGTGGGGGCTTTTGCCTCTGTCGAGGGTGGAGGAACATTGTGAGGACACACCGGGATCGCCGAGATTGGAAGTGTTTTTAGAAGAATAGTAATTTATCTAGCCATGGAATGAAGTTTTCTCATCAAGAAGTGGTGAATATACATATTTAACTTCACTATAATAGTACAAAATGATCATACAAAATAATCAACTTATTTATAGACAGTATAACTTAAACTTTTTCTTTTTTGGATAGAATAAATTTCCCTGAAGAAGACCTTTACCCATACAGGTCGAAACGCGTAGAGATATCATGTGAAACTCTGCATAAATTCTATGGTTTTTCAAATATGTATTGAGTTTATGTGTGGTCTTCCCATATTGAAGAGATGTTTTATATGTATAGATAGAATTGCTTTTTACGACTCCCATGTAATTATACCATTTATCCCCCTTTTTGATACCATGATATAAATAAAGAACTATAAACTTTTAATAAAATCACTGTCACTTGATTTGAATACCTACTTTGCTGCTAAAAAACCCTTTGAGGGATTTTCCATTAAAAAAAAATTATACTCACCTAGGTGGATGCAGCATCAATCCGATGCTGCATCTGTCCCCTATTGGCTCTAAGACTGAGAACTTGCAGGTGGGCTTACAGGAGATAAGTGGTTGCTTGTCACATCCTCCATGTTCCCCATTAACTTGTTGCACGCCAAGTCCTGGATCACATGTGAGGCATACCTCATGTGGGTTTTTCTGGGCAACTTTAGGCACTGTACAAACACACATGGGGTACCTTTTGTCTTTGTGCCATTTTGATCAATGCCCTTGGACAAAGCTGAGGCTGCCATGGGGGAATACTCAACCTTAAACCTCTCCACTCTGAGATGAACGTACACCATGTACACTGACACCGAAACAGTTAACTATGGGTTCCCCGTGATAATGTACACCTTCTCTGTAATCTGAATTTAGGAAATACACGCTGAGCCAAAGTCTAAATCCACCTGTCCAGCGATTTCCACTACAATCCCCAGTAGCAGAGTGGGCCCCGATGTGCACTCTGCGTGGGCTCCATACGTGCACTCACTTGAACCTCTGTACCTCTGTACAGGATGAGGAACAGTAGTAGTGCAGACAACTTCTCCCTCGCTTCCAGAGGCTGTGCTAAAACAGGTTCAAGCTATTGACAGGCTGCTTGTTAAACTTCTATTACTCTTGGGAACTACTTATGTCTTCACATTGCTCCACTCTATGCTGATGTCTTCATACCCCAATGTGTTAGACTTGCTGGTGAACTACGTGTGTACCAGTTACTTGTGATACATCTGCAGTGGGGATGGAAAGTAATTTTTCACTCTTTGTTATATTGCAGCCATTTGCTAAAATCATTTAAGTTCATTTTTTCCTCATTAATGTACACACAGCACCCCATATTGACAGAAAAACACAGAATTGTTGACATTTTTGCAGATTTATTAAAAAAAAACCTGGAATATCACATGGTCCTAAGTATTCAGACCCTTTGCTCAGTATTTAGTAGAAGCACCCTTTTGATCTAATACAGCCATAAGTCTTTTTGGGAAAGATGCAACAAGTTTTTCACACCTGGATTTGGGGATCCTCTGCCATTCCTCCTTGCAGATCCTTTCCAGTTCTGTCAGGTTGGATGGTAAACGTTGGTGGACAGCCATTTTTAGGTCTCTCCAGAGATGCTCAATTGGGTTTAAGCTCTGGCTGGGCCATTCAAGAACAGTCACGGAGTTGTTGTGAAGCCACTCCTTCGTTATTTTAGCTGTGTGCTTAGGGTCATTGTCTTGTTGGAAGGTAAACCTTCAGCCCAGTCTGAGGTCCTGAGCACTCTGAAGAAAGTTTTCATCCAGGATATCCCTGTACTTGGCCGCATTCATCTTTTCCTCGATTGCAACCAGTCATCCTGTCCCTGCATCTGAAAAACACCCCCACAGCATGATGCTGCCACCACCATGCTTCACTGTTGGGACTGTATTGGACAGGTGATGGGCAGTGCCTGGTTTTCTCCACACATACCGCTCAGAATTAAGGCCAAAAAGTTCTATCTTGGTCTCATCAGACCAGAGAATCTTATTTCTCACCATCTTGGAGTCCTTCAGGTGTTTTTTAGCAAACTCCATGCAGGCTTTCATGTGTCTTGCACTGAGGAGAGGATTCCGTTGGGAACCTTGGGTAACCTTGGCCAGATCTGTGACTTGCCACAATTCTGTCTCTGAGCTCTTTAGGCAGTTCCTTTGACCTCATGATTCTCATTTGCTCTGACATGCACTGTGAGCTGTAAGGTCTTATATAGACAGGTGTGTGGCTTTCCTAAGCAAGTCCAATCAGTATAATCAAACACAGCTGGACTCAAATGAAGGTGTAGAACCATTTCGAGGATGATCAGAAGAAATGGACAGCACCTGAGTTAAATATATGAGTGTCACAGCAAAGGGTCTGAATACTTAGGACCATATGATATTTCAGTTTTTATTTTTAATAAATCTGCTAAAATGTCAACAGTTCTGTGTTTTTCTGTCAATATGGGGTGCTGTGTGTACATTAATGAGGAAAAAAAGTGAACTTCAATGATTTTAGCAAATGGCTGCAATATAACAAAGAGTGAAAACTTTAAGGGGGTCTGAATACTTTCCATCCCCACAGTATATTGGAAATCACGCCACTTTATAGACTTTCCTCTTTTTAAAGTGCTTATGAATGTAAAACACTTTAGTTTGCCAAAAACTGGTGCATCCAGTGCAAGTATGTGTCCAAAAGTTGAAAAGTTGTTATGGGTTGTTTTTTGTGTGAAGTTCATGTTTCAATAGAGTTTCTGACAATGTTGTAGCAATAAAGCATCCTGTTCTGTATACAATCGTTTACCTTATTTCTTGTACAGGCATCACATGAATTAAGGGTGGAAGGCATAAATGGAGTCACAGATAGAGATGAACACCTGACAGAAATTTAAATTCTTCCCAACGCTATCTAAAATGAAAAAAAAAAAAAATAGTTCGGCTGGAACTAGTTGTTATTTCAGTCACAAAACATGGGCAATTCAAACAGAGCTCATAATTAATAATATTGCAGTGTATAACACGTGTATTGTGTGTTACTGTGTGCTTTTGGTAACAAAATGTGTGCATGATCACACCACAGTCTTGTGAATGGACTCAAGAATCTCAGGGTTCAATTCACTAAAGAATATCTCATGAGATAATTAAATCACATGAGTTATTTTCCTCACAAATCAAAGACATGAGATAAATAACTCCTAATGCGGAGTTAAAGTCAATTTGCTAAAGGAAATAAATAAATAAATGCATGAGTTAAATAAGTAGTGGTCTAGGCATGATGTATTTAAGTAATGTAAAAACTATAATACCCGATTTGGAGTAGTCTCTACATGTTTGGATCAGTTTCTCTACAGTAATGCAAAGAAACCTAAATATGGAAAAACACAGAATCATTGGGGCTGATTTACTTAAAATATAACTAAAAGTAAAACTTTCTATTTAAGTTTTGGATGGAATGGAGATAAATTAGAACACCTGTGAGGTATTTATTGTTGTCTGTGTCCCCATTAGTGAGATTCATCCTCTCTATTTGTGCTGTTTACCGTTCCCATTGAAAGTGAAAGAAAATCACAAATATTGGATTGTCCCCAGAAAAGTAATAGAGGGGAAATCTTCCAATAGGGACACTGGTTCTGGTGACTTGGGGGGTCTCCAAGGGATTATTTCAATTTGTAGGGATTTCCTCTCACTTCCTGTTTTGGCTATGTGACAGAAGTGAAGGGAAATCTCCCCAATGAGAAATTTGTCTTTTTTATTGGTGGAAGAAGGGTATTTATATATGTGTGTGATTTTTTTTATACTATTTTACTATTTTAATTCAATATTTGGCATTTATAAAGATATTTTGTATTTATTTACTTAATTTAACTTAGTTGTTTTTGTGTCCTGTGAAAGCAGCTTCCCTTTGACTGGTATTCTAGTCACCCTTTTTCTTTTGTACTAATACATATGCTGCATATTTCTATGCTTTAAACCAATTTACTTTTTTATTAGCACTAAAAACTGACAGGGGTTTTAATTCTTCTCCACTGCATCCCCACTGGATGTCACCTCTTGACATAAAATACTGAATGGTTTCATGAGTAAAATACCTCACATTTTGATGAAATAACTCATGCTTTATTTTAGTAGTGTTTTTCGTGAACTGCAAACAAATGTTTGAAAAAATCTTTAAATTATTTTATCTCACACTCTTTGTGAATTGAGCCCTCTGAGAGATAAAAAAAAAAAACAATTGTCAGATGCTGAAACTTTCCAACATCTACAATAAAATGATTTTCAAGAGGTTAATAAAAAATATTCTTGGAAATGTTCAATAACGCACACACAAAAAACCCCAAAAACTTGTTTGTAAATCTTTTTGACTGCGGGCACTCATTATTCCCTTTTTACACATAAAAGAGAATGAGATGATCAGTGTGCTTTGTCAAATTGACCCTTTGGCCTAATCAGAAAGTATATGGTAGTGTGCTCCAAAGACGCTTTGATGTTATGAGGATGGAAATATGTCCCACTAATCACTACTTTTTGCTCACAGTAAATCATTAGGCTATCTACGTCCAACATATATGTGATGCTATTGTAATTATGCATCCCAGGCCAGGGGTGACCATGAACACTTAAAGTAGTAATAAACACAAAAACAAAAACCTCAATATATTACAGCTTACTAATCCTTAAATGTTGAGGCTGCATTTCTTTTTTTTTTTCTTTTCTTTTTTTCTTTTTTTTTGGTGATCCATCCAGTGATCCAGCCAGTAACACACTTCCTGCCTTAGAGTGTCTCCACTCCACTGGAGTTGCAATGGACACTTTGAACAGGAGCATTGTCAATCTGGGGAGAGGGTAGCTGTAGATGCACTAGTAGTTTTACATGGACTTGACTAACAAGTTAAAGTGGTTCTAAAGCCTAAACATTTTTTACCTTAATGCATTAATTACACCCCTCCTCGTCCCCCCTCTTTTCCTTAACTGAGTCCTCATTTGCTCCAGCACTGTGCACATCTGCAGCTTTTTTTCTCCCCTCACTTCCAGGTCTTGCTGGATTTGCTGGGGCAAAGCTATGTGCTCCCAGTGCTGTCAATCAAAACTAATGATGAGGGAAAGGGGCCGAATCCACAGGACACAGGAGCGGGGCTTGGGAGCGAGCATGCACAAGTGCCTCCATGGGAAGTGTCTTTCAGTGGGGGCACTGGACAGAGGGGAGGGGCCAGGAGCGCTGGCAGGGACCTGAGAAGAGGAGGTTCGCAGCCACAGAGCAGGTAAGTATAGACATGTTTGTTGTTTTTTTTATTTTTTACTTTTACAATTGCTTTAAAGCCGAACTTCAGCAAAACGGAAAATTGTATACTCACCTTTCCGTAATTTTCCTTTCCTGATGCATCTTCACGGCAGCATACATATGGGTTGTGACTCCACCCCCACAACCTGATAGGACTGGTTACCTATAAATCAAAGACAGACCAGGCTCACAGCATTCTCTGTAACTCTCACCATTTGGGTGGGCATCTGTATGCTGCCATGAAGATGCACCAGGAAAGGAAAATTACGGAAAGGTGAGTATACAATTGTCCGTTTTCCTGGTGCATCATGGCAGCATATATATGGGGACTAACTCGCCATATGGGAAGGTGCAAGAAAAATTTTGTAATCATCAGTAGCGCAAGTATGCACCATGAATTTTTCCACATTTTACTGTTGCGAGCCGGGTTCACCTATAAAAGTGTAATGAAGGTGTCCTGGGAGGACCATATTGCTGACTTTCAAATAACCTCAGGAGACACTCAAGGCTGAGCTGTCCACAGAGCTGGCACTGCCCTAGTTAAATGTGCTCTTAAGACCTCCGAAACAGGAAGGCCTTGAAGAGTAGGCTCTTTTAATTGTCTTAACAATCTAGGAGGTGACTGAACCTGTTGATGCTGACTGACCCTGCCTTAAGCCATGCTGGAACTAAGTATATATTTCAGCTTTCCTGAATGAAAGGGTAGCTGCCAAGCAGGTCACCAGTGTTAGCTCAACCTACAGGGGATGTGGTTCCCCCACTCAACCAAGAAAGATGGGAAATTGACTTCCTGGTTAAATTGGACGCCATGGATAGTTTTAGGACTATTCTGTTCTGTCCGGGTATAATGTTAAGTGAGGCTCCTTGAGTGCAAAGCCTGCAGTTCTGACATCCTTTTTCACAGAAGTTGTAGCAACTGGAAATACGGTCATTAGGGTTTGCAGAGTATAGTCAATTCTGTAGGATAGAAATGAGTCTTTGATAGAAATGGGGACCATAAGCAAGTTCCACATAGGGAACAATGGTTTCCCGGGAGGCCTATAACTTTATGCAAGCTTTTTAAGAATTGCATCACTAAGGGTTAAGGACTCCTTAAACCCCTACAAGTGCAGACAAAGCTGAACTTTGAGCTTTAAACATATTTGAACCTAGGCCCCTGTTCAGCCCCAGTTGTAAGAACTGTGGAACCTTGGCTGGTTTAGGTGATAAAGGACTCCAGGCTTTTGCTGTGTGAGATCTGCATCATTTTCCCATATTCTTAGGTAAATCTTATTCATGAAGACCTCTCTGGTTTGACACAAGGTAGGCACTACCTGACTCCAGTCTTGATCAGGTGAGGAAAAAAAGGAGAATGCTGTGAGCCGCGTCTGTCTTTGATTTATAGTTAACCAGTCCTATCAGGTTGTGGGGGCGGAGTCACAACCCATATGTATGCTGCCATGATGCACCAGGAAACACTTTATAAGCAGTAACAGCGATAGTTGTTTTTTCCCTTTGGGATAAAGGTTTTACATAAATGAATAAAAGCTGGCCATGTAAGCCCCCATTTCAATGTTAAATGATTTGTCTTACTGCTACTTTTGCTGCAACTTGGTCTGTTAAGTAAAAGAAGTAAAGTAAAAGTAAAGTAAAAGAAAGGTAAGTAAGAAAGTTGAAAAGTGACAGACTTACTAGCTGAATCACCAGGTACAAATAAAGAAAAAAAAAAAAAAAAAAAAGAAAAACAAATGCAGCCACCACATTTAAGAATTAGTAGGATTCATTATATTACATTTTTTTTTTTTTGGTTGGATACCACTTTAAATGATGCTTGTATTTCATTTTAAATATTGCACAACTTTGTTTCTGTGCTACCCTGGACTTAAAATACTCTGTATATTCTCTGCTTTCATTCTATTCATTATGATGCTTTTTTCCTGTTTTGTGTATGTCAGCACCTGGGAAAAATCCACTAAAACGAGAGACGACAGCAAACAGATTTTGGTGTATTGTCTATTTAAAAGTATTTTACTGGTAAAGGCACCATGATTAAAATGTGCTAAGCTTAGTTATACTTAAGATGACATTGTGAAAGGTAAACTAGAAATTTGCTTTGATGATCAGATTTTCACCTACAACCAGGCAACAGAGTTTATTACTTCAGACTTTTTTTAGTGTCTGACCAGTAAAATTTTATTGGATTTATAGAAAAGGGACATTGGTGTGTTGAGATTTTTATCATTATAGGAACCTGAGCATGAGTCAGTGGAAGAGTTGAGTAAACAGGTCGTTTGGACTGGAAATCAGCTAAGATTGGGCTGATTGTGCATAGCAGATAACCATGCATTTCAGCCAATCTGTCTAACATGATCAGCTGTTTTTTCTTTTAACATTTTTAGTAAAACCGTAATAAAAAAAAAAAAAGCATGAACAAAAATACTGCTACTTTTATGGCTTTAACCATGTGAGGATTTTTGGTTTGTGACTTAAGCCTAAAAACATAAAGTGGTAGTAAACTCAGATTGAGCCACCATTCACATTGACTGCGGCTTTGAAATCGTGTGACTTCACCAGAAATCACATGATTTTAAAGCCGCATCTCAGTGCGAATTTGAAGATATCTGTGCTGCTTCATGCACAGATGTCTACTGAAGTCACAACAGAAATCGCCAAAAGTAGTGCATGTACTACTTTTTTAAATTGATGAGGCACCTCAAAGTCGACATTGCACCGATTTGAACAGTACCATTGCCATTAATAGGATGTGACAAGTCGCTCCAATGTGAATAAGGTCTTAAAGCGGGGGTCCACCTATCTATCGTTTTTTTTTTTTTGAGTTCATTCACAAATTTTTCTTCTCAGCATTACATACTCACATATTGTGTGTAATATGTCCGCCTGTGTCAAATTTCGTTGGAAAGAATAACTTATATTATTCACTGCAGGCGGTTTCCATCTTCATTGTGGGCATTTGAAGCCCACAAGCATTTATTTCCTGGATGTGGTGAATGCTGTGCTCCCAGCATTCACCGCTTGTTCCCGCACATGCTCAGTGGCATCCTGGGAAGCCTGAGACTAGCTCCCAAGAGTCTGGGAGAGGCTAGAAACACGCCTACTCCCATGGGAGGAGAACCAGAAAGTGCAAAGAAGAATAGAAAAATAAAAGGTAATTACGGCGATTTAAATTTTTTTAAGCGGCATGTCAGCATCTAGGCAAGGAAGAGAATACATACAGATATTGTTCAAAATTTGGGTGGAACCCCGCTTTAAGATTTGTACCCAGGGCTGTCTTAATGAGTGGGTACACCTGGGCACTGCCCAGGGGCCCCAGCTGCATTGGGGACCCCTGCACTTTGCTAAAAGCAGCTGGTCCTTGAGCCCACGCTGCCCCAAAATTGGGGGCCCCATGATGGCATTAAGAGTGATGGATACACGGGGGAGGCAGGCTGGCAGTGGTGCGCCATGCTGTGCAGAACGATACCTATTATTTCACAGCCAGCCAGGGGGAGCAGGGCCAGAGTGCCAGTGATGCTCTGACCACTCCCCATGCAGCTTGAACGCTCGGGACTCAAAGGCTGTGGGGTAGGAGCTGGAGTGGGAGCTGCTGAGTCGGCAGCACTGAGAGCCCCTCTGCAGAAATAGCATTTTGGATGATGTCACGGTGAGCCCAGCTGTCCAGCACTGTTTGCACCAAAGGGCCTGGAATGCCCGGAGGGATGGTCCCTCCTCCACCCCTCCATCTTCCTGCTTGATTGGTATAGGTGAGTCCAGTGCTGGAGGTGGGCACGTAGCAAAAAGTTTACATGCACTGTATCTCCACTGGAAAAGGGGTTACTACATGGATAGAATAATGGTGCTGGGGGATATCAAGGGTGTATGGGGGAAAACAATGCTGAGGGGGATCTGGGGTGTATAGGGGTACCAATGCTTGGGGTAGCTTGGGTGGCTATAGTGCTACAGGTATCAGGGATGTAGAGAGGCCACAGTGTAGGGGGTATCAGGGATATAGTGGGGTCAAAATACAAGGGATATCTTATGGTATATGGTAACTAGGAATGAGCTTCGTGTTCGAATCGAACGCATGTTCAACTCGAACATTGCCTGTTCGGTCGTTCGCCGAATTCCGAACAATATGGGCCGTTCGCGCCAAATTCGAGTGGCGCGTCACGGTCCATAATTCACTGCGGCATCGCAGTGCATTGCTGGCTGATGATTGGCCAAGCATGCACTATGACCCGCATGCTTGGCCAATCACAGCGCCGTCTGTACAGAGAGCTCAGGGGGTTTAGTACACGCCCCACACTATATGAGGCTGCCTGCACAGCAGCCCTGTGTAGTGTGTTCCAGCGTTGAGAGAGATAGATAGACAGAGAGACAGTTTCATTTGATTTAAGTTAGAGTAAACAGGCGAGTCAGTTAGCTTCACTTACAGTGAAGGTGTTTTTACAGTATTTACAGCTACCTGAAGAAAATTTCTGGTGTTCTTCTGATCCTATTAGTCCTATTAGCTACAGTATTTACAGTTAATGTAGTGCGTCCTCTGCACAGTGTGCACCTAAAGCTACCTGAAGGAAATTAGTGTTCTTCTGATCCTATTAGTAAAGTACCGCAGGCAGCTGCAGTATTTACAATTTAGTGTAGTGCGTCCTCTGCACGGTGTGCACCTAAAGCTACCTGAAGAAAATAAGTGGTGTTCTTCTGATCCTATTAGTACAGTACCACAGGCAGCTGTAGTATTTACAAGTTAGTGTAGTGCATCCTCTGCACAGTGTGCACCTAAAGCTACCTGAAGAAAATTAGTGGTGTTCTTCTGATCCTATTAGTACAGTACCGCAGGCAGCTGCAGTATTTACAAGTTAGTGTAGTGCGTCCTCTGCACAGTGTGCACCTAAAGCTACTTGAAGAAAATTTGTGGTGTTCTTCTGATCCTATTAGTACAGTACCGCAGGCAGCTGCAGTATTTACAAGTTAGTGTAGTGCGTCCTCTGCACAGTGTGCACCTAAAGGTACCTAAACAAAATTAGTGGTGTTCTTCTGATCCTATTAGTACAGTACCACAGGCAGCTGCAGTATTTACAAGTTAGTGTGGTGCGTCCACTGCACAGTGTATACCTAAAGCTACCTGAAGAAAATTAGTGGTGTTCTTCTTTTTTTTTTTTATTCTTTATTTATAAAAATTTTTCAAAACAAGAAAAAAAAATAAATCAAAAATTATTACAATCCCATGATTTACAAAACATATCATAGAAAAGAAATGAAGAAAAATGCCAAAAATCTCCCATCATTTTTATTACCCTCCCACCTCCTCCTCCCCCCTCCCCTCCCCCCAACCTGCAGGTGATTACAACTGAGCTAACCAGGTTCCATATCTCCTCCCTTACTTTCCCAATTCCTGAACTCGAGGATTTAACTTGTGATCTTCGCTAGATAAGACCATGATCTCTTGAAGTTCCTCCACCCTACCCATTTATCTCCAACCTCTGTACCACCCTCTGTCTCTTCTCCTGGATAATCCTTATATTCAATGTTGTATATTTCTTTAACACGAAATAGCCAATCCCGCAGGCTTGGGCACTCCGGCTGCAACCATGACCTTGTTATCTGTTTCTTTGCTACATCTAATAGGATAGGAACTAGTGATGATTGATACTGCTTAATCGGCTTATTAGTTCCATGGAATAAACAAATCCACGGATCTTCTACCAACGATTCTTTAGTTATTTTATTAATTAATAGTATGATTTTCTTCCAGGAAACTTTAATAACCGGACAATCCCACCATATGTGTGACGTTGTTCCCAGATTTGAGCACCCCCTCCAAAATTTATCCAGAGTATCTGGATATAGTTTACTGAGTCTGTCTGGCGTGGCATACCATCGTGCTAAACATTTAAAGTTGGTCTCCGACCGCATTATATCGGTCGAGGAACCGTTTACCATTTTCAAAATCCTCTCCACTATGAATGCGCTACAATGTGACCCCCAACTCCCTTTCCCATTTTTTAATATATGGAGGCACATCCAGTTCTCCCTCCGCAGAAAGAATTTTATAAAGGCGAGAGATAACATTACCAGAACTGCCTCTCGCACATAACAGCTCCAGTGGCCTGTAACCGTCTTCTCCTCTGATTGGTTTTGGTAGTTTCTCAATGAAGAGCGACAACTGCATGTACCTCCAAGCATTGACCACCATTAGGTCTGTCTCTGCTTTCAATTGCCGATAGGGGCGCAACTTCCCCTCTTTAATAATATCTTTCAGTTGTGTACATTTTTTCTTTATCCAATTCTCTCCCACCTCCCGCATCCCTGGTTCAAAAAATGTATTATCTTTGATATAAATCAATGGTGAGTTATAGCTCCAATTATTACGTGTATGTACCTGATCCCATAATTTAAGCGTGTTTCGTGTAAGTGATGCTGTATTAATGCTGAGTGTCCTAAATTTTGACGGGTTCCAAATTACATGACCCAGATTAGTGCTACTTAAACTGTGTTCAATATTCACCCACCTCCTATCTGAGACCTCTTTTGTGGTGTTCTTCTGATCCTATTAGTACAGTACCGCAGGCAGCTGCAGTATTTACAAGTCATTGTAGTGCGTCCTCTGCACAGTGTGCACCTAAAGCTACCTGGAGACAATTGCCGTTGTTCTGCTCCTATTAATACCACAGGCAGGCAGCTACAGTATTTACATTTAGTGTACTGTGTCCTCTGCACAGTGTGCACCTAAAGCTACCTGAAGAAAATTAGTGGTGTTCTTCTGATCCCATTAATACCACAGGCAGGCAGCTACAGCATTTACAGTTAGTGCAGTGCGTCCTCTGCACAGTGTGCACTTAAAGCTACCTGGAGACAATTGCTGTTGTTCTGCTCCTATTAATACCACAGGCAGGCAGCTACAGAATTTACAGTTAGTGCACTGTGTCTTTGGCACAGTGTGCACCTAAAGCTACCTGAAGAAAATTAGTGGTGTTCTTCTGATCCTATTAGTACAGTACCGCAGGCAGCTGCGGTATTTACAATTTAGTGTAGTGTGTCCCCTGCACAGTGTGCACCTAAAGCTACCTGAAGAAAATTAGTGGTGTTCTTCTGATCCTATTAATACCACATGCAGGCATCTACAGTATTTACAGTTAGTGTAGTGCGTCCTCTGCACAGTGTGCACCTAAAGCTACCTGGAGACAATTGCTGTTGTTCTGCTCCTATTAATACCACAGGCAGGCAGCTACAGTATTTACAGTTAGTGCACTGTGTCCACTGCACAGTGTGCACCTAAAGCTACCTGAAGAAAATTAGTTGTGTTGTTCTGATCCTATTAATACCACAGGCAGGCAGCTACAGTATTTACAGTTAGTGTACTGCGTCCTCTGCACAGTGTGCACCTAAAGCTACCTGAAGAAAATTGGTGCTGTTCTTCTGCTCCTATTAATACCATAGGCAGGCAGCTACGGTATTTACAGTTAGTGTACTGTGTCCTCTGCACAGTGTGCACCTAATGCTACCTGAATAAAATTGGTGGTATTCTTCTGATCCTATTAATACCACAGGCAGGCAGTTACAGTATTTACAGTTAGTGTATTGCGTCCTCTGCACAGTGTGCACCTAAAGCTACCTGAAGACAATTGCTGGTGTTCTCATACTAATAATAATACAGGCAGGCAGTTGATTCTGCTAGCAGTAGTATCAGTATATATATACATCCCAGCTTTGTGCAGCTACATCTCACTGCAGCTACATCTCACTGCAGGCCATTAGTATGTCTGGAAGGCCAACAAGGAGAGGCAGACAGTCACTAACCAATAAAAGAGGGCAAGCAGGCTCTGTGTCTAGAGGCAACAGTGCTGGTCGTGGAGACGGTGCATCCTCATCAGCACGTGACCGTCCTCATTCTCCTCATCCTCTCGCACCCAGGCTCAGGGTACTTTGTCTGGCAAAGCAGCTGCCAATGTGGCCCTTGGCTCAATGGCATCAGTCACTCCTTCCCTAGCTCCACCATGTCCTCCTGAGGAGTCCCCCGAACTGTTTGACCACAGTGTTGGGTACATGCTCCAGGAGGATGCCCAGCATTTTGAAGGCTCCGATGATGGTACCCAGCTAGAGGAAGGCAGTAACGTGAGCCCAGAGAGAGGAGGTGCCCAAGAAGGACAGCAATCTGGCAGTCATGTTCTCCCAGCTGCAGCATACTGCCAGCTTTGCTCCAGTGATCAGGAGGGAGGGGATGATGAGGTCACTGACTCCACGTGGGTGCCTGATAGGAGAGAGGAGGAGGAGGAGGCACATAACCAACGAGGCAGGATGCCCTCCAGGGGCCAGCTTAAGGGCAGCACACCGACTGCATCACACTGCAGAGCTCCGCATGTGCAGGGCGCTGCTGTCTCTGCATGTTATTCCAAAAGTTCTTTGGCGTGGGCCTTTTTTGAGACGAGTGCATCAGATCCCACCGCTGCTATTTGCAACATATGTCTCAAGCGTATCTCTGGTGGCCAAAACATCTCCCGCTTGGGCACCCCATGCTTGACCAGACATATGTTGACCTGCCATGCAGTTCGTTGGCAAGTGTACCTAAAAGACCCACACCAAAGAACAAAGAGGACCTCCCCTTGCTCCTCATCAGCTGGGATCTCCAACCCCACTATACCTTCAGTCCTCTCTGAGACCTGCACTGAGAGGAATGAAGATGTAGAATTAGGTGTGTCACAGCCAAGTACTTGGGGGCAATTTGCTATCGGTACACCAACGTCAGATTGTACCAGGCAAATTTCCCTGCCCCAGCTGCTGCACCGCCGAAAGAAGTTCGCTCCCAGCCATTCACATGCCCAGCGGTTGAATGCTAGCTTAGCTAAATTGCTAGCACTTCAACTGCTACCTTTTCAGTTGGTAGACTCTGCCCCCTTCCGTGAGTTTGTGGAATGTGCGGTTCCTCAGTGGCAGGTTCCCAAATACCACTTTTTCTCACGGAAGGCGATTTCGGCTCTCTACCGACATGTGGAAGGCAATGTCTTGGCCTCGCTGGACAGGGCGGTCAGCGGTAAGGTGCATATTACCGCTGACTCATGGTCCAGCAGGCATGGACAGGGACGTTACCTATCTTTCACTGTGCACTGGGTGAGTCTTCTGGCAGCTGGGAAGGATGCAGGACAAGGTGCAGTAGTGTTGGAGGTTGTTCTGCCACCACGCCTCCAAAATACTACTAGTGGTGATTCTGCCACACCTCTCTTCTCCACCCCCTCCTCTTCTTCTTCCTCCATGGCCTCTTCCTGTGCTGATTTGACTTTGGAACCAGTGGTGCTCCGTAGGCGTTCAAGGGGCTACGCAAGCACGCAGGCCAAAAGATGCCATGCGGTGCTTGAGCTGGTGTGCTTGGGGGACAGGAGCCACACTGGGGCAGAGATTCTATCAGCTCTGCAGGGGCAGGTTCAGAGGTGGTTGACACCATGCCAGCTTAAGGCAGGTATGGTGGTTTACGACAATGGCACCAACCTCCTCCCCACCCTTTGACAGGGACAACTGACCCATGTGCCCTGTTTGGCTCACGTCCTTAACTTGGTGGTGCAGCGATTCTTGGGCAGGTACCCGGGCTTACAGGATGTCCTGAGGGAGGCCAGGAAAGTCTGTGTGCATTTCAGCAGGTCATATAATGCCAGTGCTCGGCTGGCTGACCTCGAAAAGGAATTTAACCTGACCAAGAACCTCCTAATCTGTGACATGCCCACCAGGTGGAACTCAATGTTGGCCATGCTGCAGCGGCTGCACATGCAGCAGAGGGCCACCAATGAGTACCTGTGCGACTATGGCACCAGGACAGGGTCAGGGGAGCTTGTTTTTTTTCCCCACGCCAGTGGGCCATGATCAGGGATGCATGCACTGTCCTGTCACCATTTGAGGAGGCCACGAGGATGGTGAGCAGTGACAGTGCATGCATCAGTGACACTGTCCCCCTTGTCCACCTGTTGGAGCACACGCTGCGTGGAATAATGGACAGGGCACTTGAGGCAGAACAGAGGCAGGAAGAGGAGGACTTCCTTAGCTCTCAAGGCCCCCTTTATCCAGACAGTGTTCCTGCATGCCCGCCGATCACACAGGAAGAGAACGAGAACGAGGAGGAGGAGGAGGAGGGGGAAGAGCAGGATTGTGTCAGCATGGAGGTGGAGTCTGGCACTTAGCATCAGCAGCAGTCTTTAAGGGATCATTTACAGTCCCAAGAAACCCATGGGCTGGGAGGAGGTGGCTGCGGATCATGTCTTCCTTAGTGACCCAGAGGACTCCGGACCGAATGCCTCAGCAAACCTACGCTGCATGGCCTCCTTGATCCTGCAAAGCCTGCGGAAGGATCCTTGTATACTTGGTATCAAGGAGAGGGATCAATACTGGCTGGCAACCCTCCTTGATCCACGTTACAAGGGTAAGTTTGCGGACCTTATCTTGCCGTTGTAGAGGGAGCAGAGGATGAAACATCTTCAGTAGGCCTTGCAGAAAGGTCTGTGCAACGCGTTCCCAGAGACTGGGAGGTTACAAACTCCTGTTCCTGGCCAATGTGTTGCTGAGGCTTCGGTCAGTCAAAGAAGGAGCGGTGGAGAAGGTGGCCGTCTGACCGATGCGTTCAGACAATTTTTTAGTCCCCAAGGTATGATCGGTTCCAGCAACCATTGCCAGCGTCTGTTTTACATGGTGCAGGAATACCTAGGGGCAAGGTATGACTTGGACACCTTTCCCACCGAAAATCTTCTGAGTTACTGGGTCTTGAGGATGGATCACTTGCCAGAGCTTGCACAGTATGCAATTGAGCTACTGGTCTGTCCTGCATCCAGCGTTCTTTCGGAACGCACATTCAGTGTTGCTGGAGGTTTTGTAACCGATCACAGGGTGCGCCTGTCCACCGACTCGGTCGATCGACTGACCTTCATAAAAATGAATCAGTCTTGGATCACCACCAGCTACCAAGCACCTGATGCTGATGTAACCAAATAATTTTTTTTTTAATGTCAAGACTGCCTATGCTGATGCTGAGTGACTATCCTGTTATGCTGAGTGACTATCCTCTTCCTCCTCAATGATCATGCTGATAGCTTGTAAGAATATTTTTGGTTCTGGGCGCCGCCACCAGTGCCTAAGGCCCAATTTTTCAGCCCCTGTTTAACAGGGGCGTGTAATTACAATTTTTAATGCAATAATTTGCAGCAGGGCTTGTTTCTGCGCTCCAACTAGAGTATCTGTGAGGGGTTGCAGTGTTGTGGCACCAGCACCAGTGCCTAAGGCCCAATTTTATAGCCCCTTTTTAACAGAACATTGACTGACTGCTCAAATGCATATTTGGTAAACCTGCGTTTATACCTCCATATACCTTTAAACTGAACATTGACTGACTGCTCAAATGCATTTGGTGACCCCACAATAGGGATAAAACTTTTTTGCAGAAGAGAGTTTAACCACTTGAGCCCCGGACCATTATGCTGCCTAAGGACCAGAGGTCTTTTTCCAATTTGGCACTGCGTCGCTTTAACTGCTAATTGCGCGGTCATGCAATGCTGTACCCAAACGAAATTTGCGTCCTTTTCTTCCCACAAATAGAGCTTTCTTTTGATGGTATTTGATCACCTCTGCAGTTTTTATTTTTTGCGCTATAAACGGAAAAAGACCGAAAATTTTTTAAAAAAATGATATTTTCTACTTTTTGTTATAAAAAAAATCCAATAAACTAAATTTTAGTCATACATTTAGGCCAAAATGTATTCGGCCACATGTCTTTGGTAAAAAAAATGTCAATAAGTGTATATTTATTGGTTTGCGCAAAAGTTATAGCGTCTACAAACTAGGGTACATTTTCTGGAATTTACACAGCTTTTAGTTTATGACTGCCTATGTTATTTCTTGAGGTGCTAAAATGGCAGGGCAGTACAAAACCCCCCCAAATGACCCCATTTTGGAAAGTAGACACCCCAAGGAAATTGCTGAGAGGCATGTTGAACCCATTGAATATTTATTTTTTTTGTCCCAAGTGATTGAAAAATGACAAAAAAAAAAAAAAAAAAAAATATTTACAAAAAGTCGTCACTAAATGATATATTGCTCACACAGGCCATGGGCCTATGTGGAATTGCACCCCAAAATACATTTAGCTGCTTCTCCTGAGTATGGGGATACCACATGTGTGGGACTTTTTGGGAGCCTAGCCGCGTACGGGGCCCCGAAAACCAATCACCGCCTTCAGGATTTCTAAGGGTGTAAATTTTTGCTTTCACTCTTCACTGCCTATCACAGTTTCGGAGGCCATGGAATGCCCAGGTGGCACAAAACCCCCCAAAATGACCCCATTTTGGAAAGTAGACACCCCAAGCTATTTGCTGAGAGGCATATTGAGTCCATGGAATATTTTATATTTTGACACAAGTTGCGGGAAAGTGACACTTTTTTTTTTTTTTTTTTTTTTTTTTCATAAAGTTGTCACTAAATGATATATTGCTCACACAGGCCATGGGCATATGTGGAATTGCACCCCAAAATACATTTAGCTGCTTCTCCTGAGTATGGGGATACCACATGTGTGGGACTTTTTGGGAGCCTAGCCGCGTACTGGACCCCAAAAACCAATCACTGCCTTCAGGATTTCTAAGGGTGAAAATTTTTGATTTCACTCTTTACTGCCTATCACAGTTTCGGAGGCCATGGAATGCCCAGGTGGCACAAAACCCCCCCAAATGACCCCATTTTGGAAAGTAGACACCCCAAGCTATTTGCTGAAAGGCATGGTGAGTATTTTGCAGCTCTCATTTGTTTTTGAAAATGAAGAAAGACAAGAAAAAACATTTTTTTTTTTCTTTTTTCAATTTTCAAAACTTTGTGACAAAAAGTGAGGTCTGCAAAATACTCACTATACCTCTCAGCAAATAGCTTGGGGTGTCTACTTTCCAAAATGGGGTCATTTGGGGGGGTTTTGTGCCACCTGGGCATTCCATGGCCTCCGAAACTGTGATAGGCAGTGAAGAGTGAAATCAAAAATTCACGCCCTTAGAAAGCCTGAAGGCGGTGCTTGGTTTTCGGGGTCCCGTACGCGGCTAGGCTCCCAAAAAGTCTCACACATGTGGTATCCCCGTACTCAGGAGAAGCAGCAGAATGTATTTTGGGGTGTAATTTCATATATTTCCATGGCATGTTTGAGCAATATATCATTTAGTGACAACTTTGTGCAAAAAAAAAAAAAAAAAAAAAAAAATTTGTCTCTTTCCCGCAACTTGTGTCGCAATATAAAATATTCCATGGACTCGACATGCCTCTCAGCAAATAGCTTGGGGTGTCTACTTTCCAAAATGGGGTCATTTGGGGGGGTTTTGAACTGTCCTGGCATTTTATGCACAACATTTAGAAGCTTATGTCACACATCACCCACTCTTCTAACCACTTGAAGACAAAGCCCTTTCTGACACTTATTGTTTACATGAAAAAGTTATTTTTTTTTGCAAAAAAATTACTTTGAACCCCCAAACATTATATATTTTTTTAAAGCAAATGCCCTACAGATTAAAATGGTGGGTGTTTCATTTTTTTTTTCACACAGTAATTGCGCAGCGATTTTTCAAACGCATTTTTTGGGGAAAAAACACACTTTTTTTAATTTTAATGCACTAAAACACGCTATATTGCCCAAATGTTTGATGAAATAAAAAAGATGATCTCAGGCCGAGTACATGGATACCAAACATGACATGCTTTAAAATTGCGCACAAACGTGCAGTGGCAACAAAATAAATACATGTTTAAAAGCCTTAAAAAGCCTTTACAGGTTACCACTTTAGATTTACAGAGGAGGTCTACTGGAAAAATTACTGCCCTCGATCTGGCCTTCGCGGTGATACCTCACATGCATGGTGCAATTGCTGTTTACGTTTGACGACAGACCGCCGCTTGCTTTCGCCTTAGCGCGAGAGCAGGGGGCGACAGGGGTGTTTTTTTTTTTTTGTTTTTTTTTTCTTTATTATTTTTTTGCTTTTTTAATCTTACTTTTAAACTGTTCCTTTCATATTTTTTTTTTTAATCATTTTTATTGTTATCTCGGGGAATGTAAATATCCCCTATGATAGCAATAGGTAGTGACAGGTACTCTTTTTTGAAAAAATTGTGGTCTATTAGACCCTAGATCTCTCCTCTGCCCTCAAAGCAAATGACCACACCAAGATCGGTGTGATAAAATGCTTCCCCAATTTCCCAATGGCGCTATTTACATCCGGCGAAATCTAAGTCATGAAATACTCGTAGCTTCCGGTTTCTTAGGCCATAGAGATGTTTGGAGCCACTCTGGTCTCTGATCAGCTCTATGGTCAGCTGGCTGAATCACCGGCTGCATTCTCAGGTTCCCTGTTGAGACAGGAGAGCCAGAGAAAAACACGGAAGACGGTGGGGGGGGGGGGGGGGCATTCCCTCCCACGGCTTGTAAAAGCAGTCTAGAGGCTAATTAGCCGCTAGGATTGCTTTTACATGAAAGCCGACCGCTGGCTGAAAAGAATGATACCAAGATGATACCTAAACCTGCAGGCATCATTCTGGTATAACCACTCAAAGTCGTGAATGGCGTACCTGAAGACAAAAAAATGGTTAACAATAGTTAACAATAAAGCACAGTAAAGTGTAAATAATTACACACCTGAAAAACAAACATGATAAAACATAATAACAATAACAATAACAATAACAATCAATAACAATAACAATAACAATAAAACATTGCAGAATAGAATACAGTAAAAAAGAGCAGAACAATAGAGAGAGAGAATAGAGAGAGAGAGAACAATAAAACAACAACTATTTTTTTTTATTTCATATTTTTTTTTTTTTTACACTTTTTTTGTAACTAACTTTTATAACGGTAACCGGTTCCAGGTTCGGGTCTCTCAAAATGCGATGGCATCTTGGGAGACCCTGTGAAAGTGTGCCTAGTCTGTGCAATGCTGTACCCTACGCTAATACTCAACTAGTGAATGGTAGCGTTCAAAACATTCACCAATGCAAAGACCAGGATTGTCAGGACAGGAGGGACAATAATAGCGGGTGTCACGCCTATATCCTCGCTTGCTGCAGACACGACATCTTTTTTGGGGGGGTTCGTTGGGTAGGGGTACTCGGGAGGACATAAAAATGCCTCTCATGCAGCCGACTGCATTTGGTTGGGGATGTGAATGGGGGAAGTACGGGCGCTGCAGAAGCGGTGGGTTCCCAATTAGGATTGGCGAATGCAGCAGGAAGGGCACTATGGGCACGACGGGCCTGTGTTTGTCTTTTTGGTGGCAGCGGGACACTACTTGTGCTTGCCACCTCACCAGCTTGAACTGCACTTATGGGACTCGCCACGTCACCAAGTGTTACTGCAGTGCTGGTTTGACTACGACCGGGGTGTACTACGCCGCTGGTGCTTGCCAGTTCACCAAAACGCTACAAAAAAAACTGTTAGCGATCGCAGGGATCAGGCCTGACTCTGCGAACGCTGCAGTTATGCGTTTAGTGTTTTGTAAGTGTCAGTGATCGATCGATACTGCACTTGGGTGGGCTGGGCCGGGCCGGGCGGAGGGGCAAAACGCAGGTGCTAGCAGGTATCTGGGCTGATTCCGCTAACACTGCGTTTTTGGGAACCCTAAACTGCTGGGGACGCTAGTATAGATCTGATCGGATCAGATATTGATCCGTTCAGATACTATACCACTAAGGGAGGTGTATGCTGCGTGCGTGGGTGTTAGCGGTACTGGCGCTAATCTGACGCTGCCTGGGGCTGGTGCTTGCCAGTTCACCAAAACGCTACCAAAAAAACTGTTAGCGATCGCAGGGATCAGGCCTGACTCTGCGAACGCTGCAGTTATGCGTTTAGTGTTTTGTAAGTGTCAGTGATCGATCGATACTGCACTTGGGTGGGCTGGGCTGGGCCGGGCGGAGGGGCAAAACGCAGGTGCTAGCAGGTATCTGGGCTGATTCCGCTAACACTGCGTTTTTGGGAACCCTAAACTGCTGGGGACGCTAGTATAGATCTGATCGGATCAGATATTGATCCGTACAGATACTATACCACTAAGGGAGGTGTACGGTGCGTGCGTGGGTGTTAGCGGTACTGGCGCTAACCTGACGCTGCCTGGGGCTGGTGCTTGCCAGTTCACCAAAATGCTACCAAAAAAACTGTTAGCGATCGCAGGGATCAGGCCTGACTCTGCGAACGCTGCAGTTATGCGTTTAGTGTTTTGTAAGTGACAGTGATCGATCGATACTGCACTTGGGTGGGCTGGGCTGGGCCGGGCGGAGGGGCAAAACGCAGGTGCTAGCGGGTATCTGGGCTGATCCCGCTAACACTGCGTTTTTGGGAACCCTAAACTGCTGGGGACGCTAGTATAGATCTGATCGGATCAGATATTGATCCGATCAGATACTATACCACTAAGGGAGGCGCATGCTGCGTGCGTGGGTGTTAGCGGTACTGGCGCTAATTTGACGCTGCCTGGGGCGACGCATATCACCGCCGGGCGATCGGGGGGCTAAACCTTTATTCGGTAATAAACGGCGGGTGCCCTGACACTATAAAAAATAAACGAACTAACCAGCGTCAACCGTAACGGTTATACGGTGATCAGTGGTGAAAGGGTTAACTAGGGGGCAATCAAGGGGTTAAAACATTTATTAGGTAGTATATGGGGGTCCCTGACGCTATAAAACGCTGACGGCGAACCTAAATATTTACCTCACTAACTAGCGTCACCAGCGACACTAATACAGCGATCAGAAAAATGATCGCTTAGCGACACTGGTGACAGGGGGTCATCAAGGGGTTAAAACTTTATTAGGGGGGGTTAGGGGGGTACCCTAGACCTAAAGGGGGGTAATATACACTGTCCCAACACTGTCACTGTCACAAACTGACACTATGCAGTAATCAGAAAAAAAAAAAAAAAAAAAAAAAAAAAACTGCTGGTGTCAGTTTGTGACAGGGGGGGGGGGGGTGATTGGGGGGGGATCGGGGGGCGATCGGGGGGGGGATCGGGGTGATTTGTGTGCCTGGCATGTTCTACTGTGTGTGTGTAGTGTTGTGCACTCACATACTTGTCGTCTCTCCTCGGGCCGGAACGGAAAATACCGACCCGAGGGGAGATGACATCACTTCCTTTGCTGCTGTTTAGCATACAGCAGCAAAGGAGTGATTTCATTGGCCGGCGGCGATCGCGAGGGGGGGGCCACGAACGGATGGTCTCCCCCTCATCACCGATCGCCGCTGGACATAGGACGACCGCCTCGGGCACCGGGGGGGGTCCGATCGGACCCCCCACCCGCGGAAGGCAAATCACGTACCCTGTACGTGATTTTGCCTGTCCGTGCCACTTTGCCGACGTACATCGGCGTGAGGCGGTCGTCAAGTGGTTAACAAGACTCGTGGCCACTCATTAAAATTAGAAGAAAAGAGGTTTAACCTTAAACTACGTAGAGGGTTCTTTACTGTAAGAGTGACAAGGATGTGGAATTTCCTTCCACAGGCGGTGGTCTCAGCGGGGAGCATTGATAGCTTCAAGAAACTGTTAGATAAGCACCTGAATGACCGCAACATACAGGGATATATAATGTAATACTGACACATAATCACACACATAGGTTGGACTTGATGGACTTGTGTCTTTTTTCAACCTCACCTACTATGTAACTATGTAACTATATGCATATTTGGTAAACCTGAGTTTATACCTCCATATACCTTTAAACTGAACATTGACTGACTGCTCAAATGCATATTTGGTAAACCTACATTTATATCTCCATATACCTTTAAACTGAACATTGACTGACTGCTCAAATGCATATTTGGTAAATTTGTTTGTCACCACTGTTTCAACTCCATCTGTAGCCATGCTCACATTATTTCAATGTTTATTTAGCCATTAATTCTTACCTAAATTATGGGTTCCATTATCTTTACAATTTTGGCCTTTTAGTCCCCTTGCAGTTTGATTGTGGTGTGAAAGTTATGCTCTGCTAGCGGTGTTCCTAATATCCCCTCTCAATTGATTAATTTCCAGATTCTATCCACACCCAACACACAGTATAAAAACAAGGCCTTCTTTACGGGGGGAACACATACAGGGGGCTGCACATACAGGGGGTTCTTCCAAAGAAGTGGGGTTCTTTAAATAAGTGGCACTTCTGCTCTTGCACTTCAGCGATTTGCACAAAGCAAACTACAACGGACTGCAGATGACCTCAATTCAAAATTATCTCACCTTCCTCTCTGAAACATGCACTCTTTAGCTCTCCTCCTTTTCACAATGGCTGCCTCTCTCCTCAAACTCTCTTTTCTTCACCCCTCTGCTCCACCCCACAATCTGTACATATCACCCTCATTTCTCCCCTCCCCCTATTACTGCACTCATCACCTCTTTCTAACTCTAAGCCCACTTGATAACAAACCCCAAAGGATACTGAAGCATGTCCCCTCATACAAATCATATTCTCATATTGCCCTCCAAAAATACTATTCTTTCCTCCACACTGCCAAGCAAACCTATTTTACAGCTCTTATTAACACCTTCTCATCTAGTCCCCGTAAACTATTCTCTACCTTCAACTATCTACTTTGTCCTCCACTGCCTCCACCCACTGACTCACTCACTGCCCAGGAGATCGCTAATCACTTCAAAAACAAGATTGATACAATCCGCGATCAAATCTTCACTCTACAGGTATCTCCCCCAGCTAAGACCCCATGTCAACAGGTACAACTGACACTCCCCCTATTCAAATCTGCTACTACAGACGAAGTTGCTAAACTCCTTTCTATCACCCACCCAACCACCTGTCCCCTGGACCCTATTCCCTCTCATATGCTAAGGGCGCCCTCTGACTCCATCCTACACTCTCTAACCCACATCTTCAATCTCTCCCACACCTCTGGCATCTTCCCCAATGCTCTAAAACATGCACTGGTCACCCCCATACTTAAAAAGCCGTCCTTGGACCCTACCAATCTCAACAACCTACGCCCTATCTCCTTGCTCCCCTTTTCCTCTAAACTCCTTGAACGCCTGGTTTACAACCAACTGAGTGACCACCTCATTAAAAACAACCTTCTTGATCCCCTTCAATCTGGATTTCGCCCTCAACACTCCACAGAAACTGCTCTTTTAAAACTCACAAATAACCTACTAACTGCAAAAAACCAACGGACACTATTCTGTGCTCCTACTTCTGGATCTTTCAGCTGCCTTTGACATGGTTGACCACCCCCTCCTCCTCAAAAAACTTTTCTCCCTCGGTCTCCGTGACTGTGCTCTTCAGTGGCTCTCATCCTACCTATTCCAATGCACCTTCAGTGTCACTTACAATTCTACTTCCTCCACTCCTCTTTTTTCTCTGTCGGGGTCCCCCAAGTTCTGTTTTTGGACCTCTTTTATTTTGAATCTACACCACTTCCCTGTGTCAGCTGATAGCCTCTCACGGCTTTCAATATCATTTCTACGCTGACGACACACAAATCTATCTCTCCACCCCTCAACTCACTCCATCACGCATCACTAACTTACTAACCGACATATCTGTATGGATGTCACACCACTTCCTCAAACTCAACTTGTCTAAACCCGAGCTTATAATATTTCCTCCCCCACGTGCCTCTTTCCCTGTCTTGTCTGTCAAGAGCAATGGCACAACCATCCACCCATCCCCACATGTCAGGTTACTAGGTGTTATCCTGGATTCTGAACTCCTTTCAGCCGCACATCCAATCACATTCCAAAGCTTGCCGCCTCAACCTCTGCAACATCTCTAAACGACGTCCCTTTCTAACCAATGAAACCACAAAGCTCCTGATTCACTCCCTGGTTATCTCTCGCCTCGACTACTGCAACTCCCTCCTCATTGGCTTACCTTTAAATAGACTATCCCCCCTTCAGTCCATCATGAATGCTGCTGCCAGACTCATCCACCTTACAAACCGCTCAGTGTCTGCTACCCCTCTCTGCTCCTGCTCTCTAGCTCCCTCATCACCTCCTCCCATATCCGCCTCCAGGACTTCTCCCGAGCCTCGCCCATCCTCTGGAATTCCCTACCCCAATCTGTCAGACTGTCTCTAAATTTATCCACTTTTAGGCGATCCCTGAAAACTTTCCTCTTCAGAGAAGCCTATCCTGCCTCCATCTAACAACTGCACTATTTTCTCCATTTGCTCATCCCCCACAGCTATTACCCTTTTGTATAACTTGACCCTCCCTCCTAGATTGTAAGCTCTAACGGGCAGGGCCCTCTGATTCCTCCTGTATTGAATTGTATTGTACTTGTACTGTCCTCCCTAATGTTGTAAAGCGCTGCGTAAACTGTTGGCGCTATATAAATCCTGTATAATAATAATAACAGGGGCGTGTAATTTTTGATGCAATACTTTGCAGCAGAGCTCGTTCCTGCGCTCCAACTAGAGTATCTGTGAGGGGTTGCAGTGTTGTGGCACCAGTGCCTAAGGCAGTTTTTCTGCCCCTGTTCAACAGGGACATGTAATTACAATTCTTGACCTAATATTTCACAGCAGGGCCCGTTTCTGCGCCAACCAAGAGTAACTGTGAGGACTTACAGTGTTGTGGCACCAGCACCACCACCACCAAAGGCCCAATTTTTCTGCCCCTGTTCAACAGGTGCATGTAATTACAATTCTTGATCTAATATTTCACAGCAGGGCCCCTTTCTGCGCCCACCAAGAGTAACTGTGAGGACTTATGCCCTGTACACACGATCGGACATTGATCGGACATTCCGACAACAAAATCCTAGGATTTTTTCCGACAGATGTTGGCTCAAACTTGTCTTGCATACACACGGTCGCACAAAGTTGTCGGAATTTCCGATCGCCAATAACGCGGTGACGTACACCACGTACGACAAAACTAGAAAAGGGCAGTTCTGAACCAAGCGCAGCACCCTTTGGGCTCCTTTTGCTAATCTTGTGTTAGTAAAAGTTTGGTGAGAGACGATTCGCGCTTTTTCAGACTCGTGGTTTTCAGATAATTTTCTGCTGTTCAGTTTGTGCTTGTGGGTTTGTATCTGCTCTTCAGTGCGTGCAGTCAGTTTGTATTGGATTATTCAGTGCGTTCTTGTCCGCTCGTTGCTGTTTTTCAGGTCGCTCTTCACAGGCCTTGCTGTTCTTCAGTGCATTCTGTTACTCCGTTCTGAGCAGCTGACCGTTTTCTAGCCATGTTGCGTATATGTACTCCTCGTAGAGTTCGTGCTGTGCGGGGGCTTGGTGTTGGGGTCCTTACCTTGAGCCAAGTCCAGTCCATGAACAGGGTGGGGTGGAGTTCATGGACCAAGAATTGGTTGCTCCAGCGTGACCAGTTCTGTCACATGCCTTTGCTCTGTGAGAATAATCCTGATGATTTCAGGAACTTTCTCAGGATGACGGACCCCGTATTTCACCGTCTGTTGACTTTGCTGACCCCTTATATTAGCAGGCAGGATACCTACATGAGGCAAGCCATCACTCCGGAGCAGAGACTAGTCGCCACCCTGCGGTACTTGGCGACGGGGAGAAGCCTGCAGGACTTAAAGTTCTCGACAGGCATCTCCCCCCAGGCTCTGGGCATCATTATCCCAAAGACCTGTTCTGCCATCATCCAGGTCCTGCAGAAGGACTATATTAAGGTAAGATTTGTATCCTTTTATATCACATTTTATTGTATTTAATGTTTGATAATATATTGTATTTCTTTCCTCATTCCCTAATTACCATGATTGTAAAATGCTGTGAATGTCCCCTTTGTCCTCATGCATGCTGGATTTTTATGTACTTATTTTTTTTGTCCTTAATGCACATTTGCCTTCACTTACCTCCCCAGCATGCTCTCCTGGCCCTATATTCACCTAATGTAGTCACTTAACAATGTATTTTGTCAGCTCCATAGTAGTGCTTTACCCTAAAATGTTTAAAAATGTGATTTGTGCTTTAAATTCAGGCAGAGTGCCAGAGGCTTTTTTGGGGTCCCCCAAATCATTTGGAATCCTCCCTTCCCCCAACTGCTAAGTCAGCTGATACCAATTCTCTAATCTATCCTCAATCATCTATCTGCTGACTTTGTCAAACCCATACACACTATACCCATCTCTTTTGTGGTCATATTTATGGATGAATTCCCCAAAGCATGTAGTGCAAGGGCCTGCCTGTATACTTTCAAATGGTACTGTATAAAGTTTTTGTATACTATTATTATCTTGATAGGTAATAGCAGAATGTCCAGATGTGCTAAAATGTGTACAATGTGTATTTAAATCTTTGTATTATGACACTTCTTACCTGTCCAGTGGGCTGTCAATAGTGTAAGTAAGGAGGGGCTGGCCAAAGTAATACACATTATTTAGGCATTCATCTCTCAATGAAGTAGAGAGGGTTACCTGTCCAAAAGATCCCCCCCCTCCCAAAATGTTAGAAATGGCCCATGAGGGGGGGGGGGGATCTGGTAGGTGGACCTTATACCTTGGTCTTTCAAAACTCCCTAAAATAAATGTTATACTGATGTTGGCCAAGAATGTTTGTGTCTAATCTGCTTTCCCTGTTTAGGTGCAAAATGATTAATTTTTTTTTCTTGTTTGACTCCACAGTTTTCTTCTAACCCACAGGAATGGCAGACTGTGGCCTCCCGCTTCGCCCAGCGGTGGGACTTTCCTAACTGCGGAGGGGCAATTGATGGGAAACACGTCCACATCGTCCCACCACCCAACTCGGGGTCATACTATTATAATTATAAGGGGTTCAATAGTATTGTGATGTTGGCGGTGGTGTCGGCTACTTATGAGTTCCTGTATGTGGACGTGGGGAAGAATAGCCGGATGTCCGATGGTGGAGTCATCGCCCAGACGGAGTTCTACAGGCGTCTCCAGAATGGCAGCTTGGACTTGCCACCTCCAGAAGACAATGTGGAAGGACTCCCATTTGTCTTCGTTGCGGATGAAGCGTTTGCGCTGGGGGACCATCTTATGCGGCCATTCCCTATGAGGACCCTCACCCCGGACCAGAGGGTTTTTAATTACCGGCTGGCCAGAGCCAGAAGAGTGGTGGAGAACACATTTGGAATCATGGCCAGCCTGATCCGCCTATTTCTTACACCCATACACATGGCGGAGTACAAACTGAATCATATAATCCTGACGTGCTGTGTTCTACACAACTTTTTAAGGCAAAATTCTGTCAACTATGCTGCCTCAGTTGGGCCTGAGGCCGGAATATAATATATATATATATATAATGAACCAACCCTGACGGCACTTGAAAGTGGCCATCCTGGCTTGCCCCCCCTGAGTGCCCGTGAGGTCCGTCTTAGATACCTTGATTACTTTGCGGGTAGGGGGGCCATCAATATGTCAGACAATGTCTGAAACATTTTTAAAATAAAAAAAATCATTTTAACTACTAAAATCTTTGGTGACATTTACTGCTTGTGTTTCTTTTAACTGACCCTGACAGAAATGTGGTGAGTCCTGAAAATGGTGTGATTGTGTAACATTACAAAGCACTGTTGGGTGTTATTTACTAAAGGCAAAGACACTTTGCACTACAAGTGCACTTGAAACTGCACTTGTAGTGCAAAGTGGATTTTTCCTTAGGAAATAACACCCATTGTCACAGAAAACACCAATTTGAGCACAACAAAAGTTTGGGAGCGTTGAAACAGTAATTCACACATTCTTGATTCTCAATCTTTTTAATACCAGCACAATCACATGTGCATTTATCAAAGGTTTTTAAAACAAACCAACATGTTTGTTGTATAACATTTTTTTGGGTCACATTACTAAAAGTAGAAATGTCCATTTAAGGTAAAACAGGCATGTTTAAAACCAACAAGAAAGACACAAATCTGGAACTTACAAAGTTCAACTTTTAAAGAAATTGAAGGCAATATCAGACCTGAGTATTTATAAACTGTTTGATATTGCATTCAGATGGTGTGAAGTCACCCCTGGAAAAGCCAAATTTTGAAAATGCATGCCGAATGTCAACATGTGCTACCTGCCATCACGGGGGGATCAAGGGACATATTTTGGGGGTGCAACCCCTTCCTCCCAGCTACTTTATTATTGATGAAGGGGTTGCACCCCCAAAATGCATACATTGATCTCCCGTGATGGCAGATAGCACATGTTGACACACTGTGTGCATCTTCAAAATTTGGCTTTTCGAGAATATGTAAAAAAATGTGAGAAATTTTTAGATTCCAAAAAGCACAAAAAAGGGAAGGGTGTTGGAGGGGTTTTAAACTCGCCCTAAAACATCATTGATATTCTTCTTTTTTTTTTGAACATCATTGATGTTTTTCTGGATGTTTTCCAAGTCCCTATTACACCCCATGATCTCCCCGATCAGGATCTGTGCACTTTCAGAGGTGAAATGACCTGGATCCAAAACATGACAATCACCTAAAAAGATAGAAACAAAAACACACCATGTATTATAAATATGCCGGCATCCATCTCTTACCTGAGTCTTTGGTCACAGACACTCACCTGTTGTGGTGACAATTTCCACCACATCTCCTTCCTCCTCCTGTTGTCTTTGGTGGGTCTCCACTTCTTCCTGAGTTGGGGGGCCTGTGGTCTCCTCGGATGAGGGGTGTCCTCCCAGTCTTTTCTCCCCTATGTAAAAAAAATAGGTATACTTAGCACACAGATATTTCATGGCAGAAATAGGAATATGAAACATTGCTTGGAAGTGGGGTACAATTGTCTATTTGGGCAGAGTTCCAAGATGAAGAAATATTTTTTCCCTTTGTCAAGCTTGAATACTTACCTGTTTTGTACAAGCTTCTCAGATGGAGACACCCCTATAGTATACACTGGAGCACCTGTGTGGGACCCCCTAATAAAAAGGGTGTTCTGGTGTCCCACACTAGTGCTCCAGTGTCCAGATGTGTAAACAGCTGCTGAGTGTCCTCTCCTTACACAGAATCTAGTTTGCATTACATTCTACTTACAAACCCATCTAGACAACAAAATTATTTAAATAGAAGTAGGGCCAAAAAAATGTATTCAAATGCATATGGCCAAAACAAGGATGTTTTTTAGGCCGAACTAACAGTGTTTCATACAAACGAACAATGTGCCCATGAACATGAAAGTTGCCATTTTCAACTGTACAACAGTAAAGAAAAGCACATGGAGCAGCACGAACGTAATAAAAAGAAAGAATAGGAAGACAGGACAACTACTTACTTTTTTGCAGCACTCTCCTGATCCTTCTGTACTGCTCATGCTCCCTTAATTTCAGGTCCGACCACCACTTCCTGAGCTGATCCTTGGATCGTCGAACCCCAAAATTCCAGAGCAGACTCTTGACCACTTTTGCCATGATCTTGGCCTTTCGGACATTGGGGTTGGGGTAAGGTCCATACTTCCCGTCATGGTCGGCCTTCTTCAGGATGTCCACCATCTCCATCATCTCCCCAAAGGACATATTTGACGCCTTAAATCGTCTCTTTCTGGATCCAGACATTTCAGGCTCTTTCCTCCTCCTCGTTGGTGTAATTATCTGACACCTGCTGTGTCTCCGCCATGTGCTTTTCCCCACTGCGCCGAACGAGAAGGGGCGGGGAATAGACTAGAAAGAACGTTAGGGGTGGGGTTTCACGCATGCGCAGTGTATATAAAGCGCAACACTCGTGCAACTTACGTACGATCTGTGAGCGGAGGAAGGAGTATCAGAGGCGCCGATCGTGATAACGAAGGTAAGATTTAAAATTGGGCCTATACTGCTTATAGATTGAGGCCTATATTGGGAGAAGATTAGGAGACTTTAGCCTGACATTAGGGTTTGTATTGTGTTGTGTCTTGCAGATAAAATAGATGGCTTCAATGACCACAACTTCCTCCCCCTGTTCATAGACAAATACAGGGAGCTGCCCTGTCTGTGGCAGGTGAAACATCCTCATTATAATCATAAACAAAAGAGGCAGGCAGGCAGCGCTGGAGAAACTGCTGGAGTTGGTGAAGCCGGTGGTCCCCACAGCAACCATCCCCTATTTAAAAGCCAAAATTGGTGGCCTGAGGAGCACTTATCTTAGGGAGAAGGTCACGGATTCCCAGAGATCCGGAGCTGCAGCAGATGACTTTTATGTTCCCAGGCTGTGGTACTATGAGAGACTGCGATTTCTGTCAGACCAGACTGGAGTCAGTTAATCCCTCTCTACCCTTCCTTCCACCCTATCTTCCACCCCAGCTGAGGCTTCCGATGCCCAACCTGGGACTTTCAGCCAGGAAGAAGTGGAGGAGCCCAGCTGGAGCCAGGTATAGCATTCTTCTACAGATTTCTGGGTAAGCAATAAATGATGTTTACTAGATGTTATTATTGATCACTAATTGCTGATTTCATAAAGTGTTTTACATATCAATAGACAGTAGTGGGCAAAAATAATTGGGACAAGAATGAAAAATGCTGGGCTCAGAATGATAGTCTGTTATATTTGATAACATTCAATTGGCAACAGTCATGAGATGAAAATTGTGTGTGATTGATGAAGAAGAAACTAAAACTATGTCCCTTTTTCATACACAGGAAGACCTCAGCCAGAGGGAGGAGGCTGTGGAATGTGGCACACAGGAGGAGGCTGTGGAATGTGGCACACAGGAGGAGGCGGGGGTAAGTGTCAGCCAGGAGGAGGCGGGGCTAAGTGGCAGCCCGGAGGAGGTCGGGCCCAGTAGGAGCCTGACCGAATCGCAGGTTCCTCCCCTCCGCCTTCCAAACAAAAGACCCACGAAGGGGAGTCACGTGCAGGATTCAGCGCTCAGGCTCATTCAGGAGGCTTCTGCGTCCCTCAGAGCCACCCCCACTCCTGAAGAGGCCTTTGCCTGCATGGCTGCCACCAAACTGCAGGGCATGCAGGAGGGTCAACACCCCCTGTATGAGGACCTTCTTTATAAAGTCTTAACTAAGGGGGTGAGGGGCGAAATCACACACAAAACCCACCTGAGTGAGTTGGACCATGCTCCTCCTCCTCCTGCCACAACTCCACCACCATGGAAGGAAGACCAGAGATTGATGTCCTGGGTTCAGTCTTGTCTGGCAAAATATGCAGCCTCTTGTACTACCACAGCCTGGGAACATACATGTCATCTGCTGCTGTTCAGGATCTCTTGGACTTCTGGACCAGACTGCACTCCCTTACATATGGACTCCTCAGGCCACCAATTTTGTTGTAAAATAATTGATGTGTGCCCTGGGGGCCAAAGGCTTCACCAATTTCTGCTGTCTCTCCAGTGTTGCCTCCCTCTTTGGTTCTGAGCCCTTAATAAAGGAATTTTTGTTTCAGTTATACTCGCCTATGTGTGTTTTCCTTCAAAAAGGACAGTTTGTTTGTGAGGAGGCAGGTACATTTCAAAAACACAATGTGAAATTAACAAGAGACACCAACACCAAGCAATCTCCTTGAGAATAAATAATACAAGAAAATAATGGTGTTGTGGTAACTTGACACACAAAACACACCCAAAAATATTCTTTAGTAAAAAAAAAAAAAATCAGCCTTGAAAAAAAGACAAACCAAAAAAATAATAGTATATATATTTTTAGTCAGATGTGACTAATCAAAATATATTGAGGGAATCACGATAAATAATAAAGAAAGAAGTTTGTGAGAAGTCTGTGTGAATATGAGCAGCAAAACTACTTCATTCTTCTGGCATTATAAAGAAGAAGAGAGTGCGCTGTATTAAACTATTTTAAACATTGCAGCCTGACGAAAGTGCTCTATCCATTCCGAACGCTAATTTTACCAGACCGAGCTGTTCCGTCTCGGAATTTCTTCTGAGCATGCGTGGCACTTTGTGCGTCGGAACTGGCCACACACGGTCGGAATTGACGCGATCAGATTTTGTTGTCGGAAAATTTTATAGCTTGCTCTCAAACTTTGTGTCAGAAAATCCGATGGAAAATGTCCGATGGAGCCCACACACGGTCGGAATTTCCAACAACAAGCTCCGATCGCACATTTTCCGTCGGAAAGTCCGACCGTGTGTACGGGGCATTACATTGTTGTGGCACCACCACCAAAGGCCCAATTCTTCTGACCCTGTTCAACAGGGGCATGTAATTACAATTCTTCATCTAATATTTCACAGCAGAGCCCGTTCCTGCGCCCACCAAGAGTAACTGTGAGGGTTTACAATGTTGTGGCAACAACAACATCTAAGGCCGCAATTTCTGCTGAGTATATAGGGTAGGCCCCTACTTTCAAACATCCAACTTACAAACGACTCCTACTTGCAAACGGAAGGAGACAACAGGAAGTGAGATGAAATCTACCCCGAGGAAGGGAAATTCTCTCCTGTAAGAGTTAATATGGGAAAAACGTGTCTCCTCTCCACTGATGCTTTATCACCAATCCTTGTTTCACTAAAAACCCCACATTTTTAAAAAACATTTGTCATTGGGACAGAAAGTGAGGTGAAATCTTCTGAAGAGGTGCACAGACAGCAAAACAAATGTCACAGGGGTGATAATCCTCCCCTATGTTTTCCAAAAAGCTTAAAAATTACAAACAGATTTTACTTAACAACAAACCTACAGTCCCTGTCTTGTTTGCACTGCCTGTATACTGCTGTTCAGAGGGCCTGGGGCCCCACGCCTTTCCTTTTTTTAATTTGGGTGCAGGGTTCCCCTTAATATCCATACAAGACCCAAAGGGCCTGGTAATGGACTGGGGGGAGGGGTACCCATGCCGTTTGTCTCACTGATTTTCATCCATATTACCAGGACCGGACATTACATTAAAGCCGTAAGCAGTTTTAAATGACTTATATTACTTTAAAAATGTCATTTTGTGAAGAGACTGTTCTAAGCACGGGAAACACATGCCACTTTACAGGCATACTATAGACACCCCCCAGGTACGATAATTAAAGGAACGTTTCACTTTTTTTTTCACTTTAAGCATCATTAAAATCACTGCTCCCGAAAAAACGGTCGTTTTTAAAACTTTTTTTTGCATTGATACATGTCCCCTGGGGCTGGACCCGGGTCCCCAAACACTTTTAGGGCAATAGTATGCAAATTAGCCTTTAAAATTAGCACTTTTGATTTCGAAAGTTCGAGTCACATTGACTTCAATGGGGTTCTAATGTTAGTGCAAATTTTCGGTCCGTTTGCAGGTTCTGATGCGAACCGAACCGGGGGGTGTTCAGCTCATCCCTAATGGTAACAGTGCTGGGGCCAATATCTATGTTGTAGAGGGGTCAGAGTGCTGGGGGGGATATCTAGGGTATAGAGGGGTCAGAGTGCTGGGGGAATATCTGGGGTGTAGAGGGGTCAGAGTGCTGGGGAGGATAGCTGGGATCAGGCCCGGACTGGGACAAAAAATAGGCCCGGGCATTTTAGACTGAGCAGCCCATTTTCCAGCAACCGCCCGTTCGCGAGGGTGGTTGGTGACGGGATAATCATGGAGTCGTGCCTACCAGTGCCCATCAGTGCCACCTATCAGTGCCGCTTATCAGTGTCGCTTATCAGTGCCACCTATCAGTGCCGCCTATCAGTGCCGCTTATCAGTGCCACCTATCAGTGCCGCTTATCAGTGCCACCTATCAGTGCCGCTTATCAGTGCCACCTATCAGTGCCACCCATCAGTACCCATTAGTGCCGCCTATCAGTGCAGCCTCATCAGAGCATATTGATGAAGGAGAAAAATTACCTGTTTTCAAAATTTTATAACAAACTATGAAACAGTTTTGTTTATTTTTTTTTCCGAAATTATGGTCCCCTTTTGTTTTTTTTTTAGCAAAAAATAAAAAACCTAGCAGCAATTAAATACCACCAAAAGAAAGCTCTATCTGTGTGAAAAAAATGATAAAAATTTATTTTGGGTAAACTGCAGCATGACTGCGCAATTGTCATTCAAAGTGTGAGAGCGCTGAATGCTGAAAATTGGTCTGGGCAGGAAGGGGGTTCAAGTGCCCAGTAAGCAAGTGGTTAATTTCCTCTCCTTTGTCTCTCTTTTTCTTTTTTCCTTTTTTCTCTCTTTCTCTTCTTTTCTCTTTATATATCCCCCCTTTCTTTCTATATGTTCTTTCCTCCATCCCTGTTCCTTATCTCCTTTTTCCCACCATTCATTTTTATCTATTTACACTTTCCTGTGTCCTCCATTACTTCTTGGTCTGCCTTTTCTTGTTTACCTGTATTCCTTCTGTGTCTTCTTTCCTTGTATGCACGCCTGATCTGATGGCTTCACTTCTCTCTGTGTACTTAAGCTCCTCCTTCACTCCCCTTGAATGGTTGTAATCTGCCTAGGTGGGCGGGGTCTCCTGACGTCATACGTTTCTATGACATTGGCGGCCCCAGCCCTGGCAGCGTCCCCGTTGCCTAGCTATTGCCAGCCGCAGCGCGCGTGCGCGGGCAACGATAGCTATTTTGATTGGATCCGACCTGCTGCCTAGCAACCACAGATACAGATCTCCGGCTCCTCCCGCCCCTGCTCTGCTGATAGATGACATCGTAGGCAGGGCAGGAGAGCCTGGAGAGGAGACACAGGCACGGCCGCATAGCGGGAGGTGAGCGGCGACCGCGGCCTGTGTTAACCCTCTCCAGGCTGCGGTTGCCGCTTACCTCTCGATGTGTGGCCCGGTCATCAACAGACATCAGACCGCGGCCCCGAAGTTGAGCCCGACGGCCCCGGCCCACCGGGCATTTGCCCGGTATGCCCTATGGCCAGTCCGGGCCTGGCTGGGATGTAGAGGGGTCAGAGTGCTGGGGGGATAGCTGGGATGTAGAGGAGTCAGAGTGCTGGGAGGATAGCTGGGGATGTAGAGGGGCAGAGTGCTGGGGGGGATAGCTGGGATGTAGAGGGGACAGAGTGCTGGGGGGATAGCTGGGATGTAGAGGGGTCAGAGTGCTGGGGGATATCTGGGGTGTAGAGGGGTCAGAGTGCTGGTTGGATATCTGTGGTGTAGAGGGGCCAGAGTGCTGGGGGGATATCTGGGGTGTAGAAGGGTCAGAGTGCTGGGGGGATATCTGGGGCATAGAGGGGTCAGAGAACTGGGGGGGGGGTGTCTGGGATGTAGAGGGGGTCACGGTGCTGGGGGGATATCTGGGATGTAGAGGGGTCAGAGTGCTAAGGAGAATATCTGGGGTATAGAGGGGTCAGAGTGCTGGGAGGATAGCTGGGGATGTAGAGGGGTCAGAGTGCTGGGGGGGATAGCTGGGATGTAGAGGGGTCAGAGTGCTGGGGGGATAGCTGGGATGTAGAGGGGTCAGAGTTCTGGGGGATATCTGGGGTGTAGAGGGAGGGGTCAGAGTGCTGTGGGGATAACGGGGATGTAGAGGGGTCAGAGTGCTGGGGGTATATCTGGGGTGTAGAGGGGTCAGAGTGCTGGGGGGATATCTGGGGTGTAGAGAGATCAGAGTGCTGGTTGGATATCTGGGGTGTAGAGGGGCCAGAATGCTGGGGGGATATCTGGGGTGTAGAGGGATCAGAGTGCTGGGGGGATATCTGGGGTGTAGAGGGGTCAGAGTGCTGGGGGATATCTGGGATGTAGAGGGATATCTGGGGCGTAGAGGGGTCAGAGAACTGGGGGGGGGGTGTCTGGGATGTAGAGGGGATCACAGTGCTGGAGGGGATATTTGGGGTGTAGAGGGGTCAGAGTGCTGGGCATATATCTGGGGTGTAGAGGGGTCCCAGTGCTGGGGGAATATCTGGGATGTAGAGGGGTCAGAGTGCTGGGGGTATATTTGGGATGTAGAGGGGTCAGAGTGCTGGGGGGGGATATCTGGTATGTAGAGGGGTCAGAGTGCTGGGGGGATATCTGGGGATGTAGAGGGGTCAGAGTGCTGGGGGGGATATCTGGGGTGTAGAGGGGTCAGAGTGCTTGGGGGATATCTGGGATGTAGAGGGGTCAGAGTGCTAAGGAGAATATCTGGGATGTAGAGGGGTCAAAGTGCTAGGGGGAATATCTGGGATGTAGAGGGGTCAGAGTGCGGGGGAGGGATATCTGGGGTGTAGAGGGGCCAGAGTGCTAGGGGGATATCTGGGGTGTAGAGGGGCCAGAGTGCTAGGGGGATATCTGGGGTGTAGAGTGGCCATAGAGCTGGAGAGGCATCAATCTAGCAGATATATTAAATGCACAGGACAGCTTTGTTACTTTGTGCATGTAGTATTTTCCCACTGTTTCTTTGCTGTACAGAATGATTGTTCATGTAATTAATGCAGGGCTCCACCCAAAAGGGGAAGCTCCGCTTGTCTGCCTCCTAGCTACTGATGTCTGTTTACCTGCACTGTCTCCATTGTAGGGGCCCCAGAGCATTACTTTGCCCAGGGGCCCATGATGCTATTAAGATGGCCCTGTTTGTACCTACAGGTAAGCTTGTAGTAGGTCTTACCTGTAGGTACCATGAATACCTCCTAAACTTGTGCCATTAAGGAGATATTCACATTAACTAAAGAATGACATCACTGCACATGTCCGAGGGCTTTCACACTGGAGCGGTGCGCTGGCAGGACTCTCAAAAAAGTCCTGCAAGCAGCTTCTTTGAGGTGCTTTAGGAGTGGTGTATACATGGCTCCCAAAGCGCCCATGCCCATTAAAATCAGCGCCTTTTAACCCTTTTTTGGCCGCTAGCGGGGGTTAAAAACACCCTGTTAGCGGCCGAAAAGCTCAGATAAAACGATGGTAAAGCGCCGCTAAACATAAAAGAAAAAAACAAAGGGGTCTAAGTGTGATACGAATGTTACAATGATCACAATGATGACACCTGTGTGCATACATGGGAGTGATATCAGGAATGTTTGTTGCAAGCTCTGTTCAAAGAGCACTCACAGTCAATATTCGTTATAGCAAAAATTACTTGTGTATGCACTTACAGGTTTTATCCCTCCCTAAGCCTGTTGCAAGAGAAAGGCAAATCCGCAGCCTGATAACTCATCTATCTGCCATTTCTCCTCCTATCGACATGTTCATTATTGGCACATGAGCAATGCAGCACAAGTGATTGGCTCCTTCTGCTGCTTCTCCCTCCGTCAGTATGATCTCTGCTGCACAGGGAATTGCAAGAGCCTGACTATAAGTCAAATGCAGGCACTTACACTCACTTCTTGCATTAAACAAAAATATGTTTAATAGTGTATTAATGGATACAGAACTGAATTCATTTCTTTCTTTGCTATCTGCCAGGAGTTCAACTTTGAACTCTATATAGGGGGAAATTTACTAAAACTGGAGCACTGTGCATGGTAGCCAATCAGTTTCTAACTTCAGCTTCTTCAATTAAGCTTTGACAATAAAACCTGGAAGGTGATTGGTGTCTATGCAGAGCTACACCAAATTTTGCACTCTCCAGTTTTAGTAAATCTCTCCCTATGAGTCTTATTTAATACTCTGTGTATCTTTTCTCACCCTAATTTAGTCAAGTGTGAATAAGCCCTAACACTGAAAAAGTCACTTTAACCTGTAGCCCATATAATGCCTCAGCTAGCAGAAATATCTGCTTCTAAAAAGTAGAACATGCATACAATTGAAAGTCTCTTGAAAACATGAATGAGCCATCTAATCAAATGTTTTTTCAACCCATTTATGGGCATCTAAAGATTTCAGTGGAATTTTTTAGGACACATGACTTTAAAGGCATTGTACGCTTTCAAATGTTTTCATTGTTTTAACTAGGTATCAGTCAGGGACATGCAGTCAGGGGAGGCAGGTGAGGCAGGGCCTCACTTGCCATGAGCATAACATTTTTTTTTTTTAAAAAGAGCTTCGAAGGTCGTCGCTCGGCGACCTGGGTTCATAGAGACCCCAAATTTGGGGGTTATGTAGCCTAAGTCCTACCCCACTACTGGTAATTTGGGGCTCCTACAACCTATGGTTCCAGAGATATGGGGCTCCTTGCGCAGCCTGTCAGAAACTAAGTACAGAGCAGCCACTTTAAATACAAGCTGACACTCTGTTTGCAGCAGACTGAGAGGATGAGCTCATAGTGCCTCTCCTCACTTCTTGTCAGAGGCACTGAGCTCAATAAACAGCTTGGAGTCTTGGACCAATGGTAAAGTACCATTGGTCCCAGCCTTCCAATAAAAATGCTGTTGTGGAGGCACGCCTCTCACTGCAGTGTCATAGAAGGGGCATGTGTCCAAAAGACAAATGCTCCCTTCCAGCCCAGCCCTCTTATCTAGAAGGAAATACATGTGTAGCGGTACCTCCCTAGGGGCTGCTGGTTTGTTCATCATCATTTTGCCAATCACTCCACTTTCGATCTCCCATACGCGCACATGACACCAAACAGTCAATGTTTAAGTTTTATACCTCTTTATTCGTGGAGTTAATATGGGGGTTGTTAATAGGTAGATATGAGATGCTCCTTCAGACCCCATTTTACAAGAGTATCATCCATAGCCGTAACTTTTTTTAATGGACTTCCCTAAGACAGAACTCCCAAGATGAACAGAAAGTCATTACTCTGAATAATTCCCTCTGCTTGACTGATAGAATTCCTTTGGAGTATTACTGCCAAGTCACAGGCCTTCACCGATTATTTCCATGACCCGCATGCTAACGCTCCTCAGTCCCTGGAAGTTACTGTTCTTATGGTTCCTGCACTTGTTTCTCTGGGATGTCACTGACCTGTTTCCTCCCGATCAACAGTCCATGTTTCACTCACAGAAAGTCGATAACCCAGTTCACTTCCTCCGCTTTACTCCTACTTCCTCCTCGCTCGCCCGGCACATCCTCGCGTGGGAATGCCCGGCTCTCCCCCAATGCCAGTGAGACATTTTCCAGATGTGCGGCTGCAGAGCTCGGGAAAATGTCTCACTGCCTGTGATTAGCGCTGCGCCGTGCCGACTTCCTGGCAGGATCGGCACGTGCAGCATGTGAACACGCCGGAGCTCATCCTTATGTGCAACCATCAAATGCAGCCACTTGTGCCCCCATCAAATGCAGCCACTTGTGCAACCATCAAATGCAGCCACTTGTGCAACCATCAAATGCACCCACCTGTGCAACCATCAAGTACACACACTTGTGCAACCATCAAATGGAGCCACTTGTGCAACCATCAAGTGCACCCACTTGTGCAACCATCAAGTGCACCCACTTGTGCAACCATCAAGTGAAGCCACTTGTGCAACCATCAAGTGAAGCCACTTGTGCAACCATCAAGTGAAGCCACTTACCTCCCACAGGGTCCCCAGAGAGACCCCCTTCTCAATCAGGGTCCCCAGAGAGAGGGCGGGTAGCAGAGAGATGGTGTAATCTCTCTGCTGCCTGCAGCTCTGAATAGTGAGGGAGGAGGTTCTCCCATGCTGCCCGCTCGATCTCCGGTGCTGTCCCCTGGCTCCAGTATTACAGGAAAACTCTTTCTCTTCCTACCGGCTGATGCATAAACTCCTCCCATTCGTGTAATTTCCTATCTGCCAAAAAACGTGAGATTTCGGCAATGGGTGATTCGCAAGGACTCCTTGGATACATGACAATGCTATCCCAAGAACCCTTGCGAATCTCCTAGTGATGTAATCGCCTAGGCGATTAGCGGCGGAAGTGAAAAAAAAAAAAAAAAAATGAAAAATAAGGTATTTACAAGAAAAAAAAATTTAAATAAATGGCCCTTTGTCAAAAGTATAATCTAAGAGCATGCAGCACAGACAAAGTTCGGAAAATGGGTGGAACTCCGCTTTAACAGAGAGTTTCAATGCTCACCTAGACCCAGGAATCGCAATCGCAGAGAGGCCCCCTCCACGGGAAGAGGTGAAGGCAATAGGCCCTGTTACTGAGCAACAGCCAAAAGGTCAGCACATCTGTTGGGATGTGGGGGTGCACTGAGTAACTATAGATATAAAGCATATATATAGGTAAGTGCTGATAAAATACTACGGTTGGTATTTGGATAAACTGTGCAACTACACTGGGTCCCATACTCACATATCTGGTGGTCTATTGCCTTAACTGCTGACATCACCTTAGGTCGATTTCTTGCCTATCTATAGAGAAAACTATAGGGTTTATAATACCCAAATCTTTAACTATTCAGTGATTTACACTAAGGCATGTATTTTACTAGAAAAGGGTAATTAACAAGAACAGATACAAAAGCAACCACAAGTAGTACCTTCGTTGTTCACTGATAATGTATAGAGGGATTCAGTCAATTTGGTATGTGCACATGAAGAGGTGTGCATACAAGGCTCTAAATACACTTTTCCTAAGAGGCAAGGCAGAAAGGAATACCATAAGACTATGGAAGATGTGTGCAAAAGAGGGGCTACAATAGCCACTGAACTGGGACCAACACGTCCTGCACAGTAAACTAGCTGGAAGTTTAGTTATTCTGGGTTCTGAATGTGAGGCTGCCTGTCTGCCGTTTCGCAAGGTATACTGGGCACCCCCGTCCCTCAGAGCACCTGGGGAATAGAGTTCCAGCCTCGCTGTTTATGCACCCCGACTAAGCTGCGTCAGACTAGCGTCTGACGTCACTCAGTCCAGCCGCTGGTGCATCGCGCATGCACCAGCCAGCGTATGCGCACTAGACTACAGGGCGCGCCAGTCCGAGTGTCCGCCGTCTGCAGCGGTTGTGGTGGACTTAGGAGGCACAAGATGGAAAGTGTCTCTATGGTTGCCGCGAGCGGATGTTAACCCCAAACTGTCTCCAGGCACAGGGCTGGGGAGAGTGGGCTGCAATGCTCGCGGCTTGGGCAGCCACACATCCCAGCTATGCCGACCGCAGAATCACACAGCTCATGCCCCCCAGTGGTCAAAGGAAAACTGTGGTTACGTCCTGGTATAAAATGAGAGGAAACAACAAAGAAAAGAAAAAAAATGCATGTATATCACATGCTTTAACAGAGTGCTGAAAACAAAAGTTCCTGGCAGATAGATAAATTTACATATAGAAGTCCAAAATACTTTGGGTCAATGCTGTATTAATACATACTTTCTATAAAACATAGACTTAAAAACACATCTCTTCTTTGGGTCTATTTGATCGATTTGCAAATAGGGGAAACCCCATGCAGATTTCGAATCTACTATAACCAATACCACATGCACATTCGCAATGACTATTGTGTGATATAATGTCAAGTTATATGACATGTAGCCTGTAGTATATATAGATGTGAATAGGTATTGTAGCCTAACCAGGGATCAATGTAGCTATCACACCGGTCCCTCAAAGGAAGGGCCGGTATGATAGCGCCTCATTGATGCCTCACCAGACTTGGCTTGGTTGCTTCAAGACGTTCAATCCAAAATGTTTCCTTCTAGAGAATGTGTTTATCCCAATTGCCGCCACGTGGGTCTTGGGGTATTACCTCCAAAACAATAAAATGGACCAAGGTGGTGTCAAATTTGTGGTACAGGCCCAAGTGGTGGCTAACCGGAGTAAGCATTTTGGCAAATTGAGATTAATAAATATGGTCATATATGCGCTGCTTAAACTGGCGAATCGTGTTGCCTACATAGAATGCTCTGCATCTACACACCATCGAGATAGATCACTCCCTGCGTGCTACAGGTTGCATGAAAGCATGGGTAAAACATTTCCCCATTGGGCAGATGGAATCTTGTGCCCATCTGTCCCCATGGGCAATAAGTACACTGTCCGCAAGTGGAGATTCCTCGATCCATCGGTGTGGTGTCACCACTTGGTCTGTATTGGCTTGTTGTTATTTTGTTGCCTATTGAGGGACTTTTACTAAATACTATTTCTGGGGTGTTTCTAACATATTTGTGAAGAATAGTGTCTTCACTTAAGAGATGCCAATGTATTTCCATACATGTACGAAGTTGTTTGTGCTGGGCAGAATATCTGGTGATAAACTTGGTGGTCTGATGCTCTGGGTTAGATTTTGCCTTGGAATAGAGCAATGAATTCCTATCTGCATCTATAGTTACTCTGTGCACCCCCACATCCCAACAGATGTACTGACCTTTTGGCTGCTGCTCAGTAACAGTGGCCGTGGTCGTCACCTCCTCCCTTGAAGGGGGCCTCTCTGCGGTTGCGATCCCTGGGTATAGGTGAGCGTTGAAACTCTCTGTTAAAGCACCGTCTTTTTGGTAAGTTCATGTATACTGTATATGCATATGCACCTGTGTACCTCACATATACATTTATACATTTATATTGTATATTGTATTCTAATTAAAGTATGTTTTTCTAACTAGAAACATTGAAGCTCCTGAAGAAGCTCCTAAAGAAGCAACATTCCAGGTTGCAAAACATGTAGAGCGAGTAATTCTTTTAATCTTAAGAACTTTGGGAACACTCAAGAGGAGTACATACATCTCAGTGTAGGCATTTTCTTGACATGTCTAGCATTGCCCCATAGGAAGTAACATATTTAGTATTTCCTCCAGAAAAACTAGTGTGCCCCATAGTTTGTTTTACAAATCATGTGTCGTATATGTATGTATATTATGTGAACTATTAAAAAATTTGTTATTATTTTTATACCTGCCTACAAAGTCCATTTTTCCCCAATTACAATATTTTCAGATTATGTAGGCTGTGGCACATTTATATTCAAGGTGTTTGATTGCCAACCTTAGGGCATTTCAATCAACAACACTATTGTTAGTCCAATTTTTTTGTATAATGTGAAAGATAATGTTACACTGAATAAATAGATACCTAACATGCCACACAATTGCGCACACTTGTGGAAATTCAGTACTTATAAATTTCCATAGGAGACGCTTTACATTTTTTTACAGGTTTAATGTTTAGAGTTACAGAGGAGGTCTAGTGCTAGAATTATTGCTCTCACTCTAACGATCGCGGCGTATGTAACCTGTGTGTTTCTGGCTCTAAACTAGCCAGTAGGGATGAGCCAAACACCCCCCGGTTCAGTTGGCAGCAGAACATGCGAACAGGCAAAAAATTTGTTCGAACACACGAACCCCGTTAAAGTCTATGGGACACGAACATGAAAAATCAAAAGTGATCATTTTAAAGGGTTATATGCAAGTTATTGCCATAAAAAGTGTTTGGGGACCCAGGTCCTGCCCTAAGGGACATGTATCAATGCAAAAAAAAAAGTTTTAAAAACTGCTTTTTATCGGGAGCAGTGATTTTAATAATGCTTAAAGTGAAACACAAAAATGAAATATTCCTTTAAATATTGTGCCTGGGGGTGTCCCTAGTATGCCTGTAAAGTAGCGCATCTTTCCCATGTTTATAACAGTGTCACAGCAAATTACATTTCTAAAGGTAAAAAATGTTATTTAAAACTGCTCGTGGCTGTCAGATCCCAGCAATATAGATAAAAATACCAAAAATACCCCCAAAAAATGGCGTGGATGTCACCCCCAAAATCCAGACCAGGCCCTTCGGGTCTGGTATGGATATTAAGGGGAACAAATTTTAAAAAAATGGCGTGGGGGTCCCCCAGGCCCCCAGGCATTATATACTCTGAACAGCAGTGTATAAAAAAAATATACAGCCTGCCCTATATACTTTGCAGAAAATTGAGCCTTAGGTGTTGGTGGTACCAGAACACTGTAAGCTCTCACAGTTACTCTTGTTTGGCACAGGAACGGGCCCTGCTGTGAAATATAATATCAAGAACTGTAATTACATACCCCTGTTAAACAGGAGCAGAAAAATTGGGCCTTGGGCGGTGGTGGTGCTACAACACTGTAAGCCCTCACAGATACTCTTGTTGGGCGCAGAAACGGGCCTTGCTGTGAAATATTGGATCAAAAATTGTAATTACATGCCCCTGTTAAACAGGGGCAAAAAAAGTGGGCCTTGGGTGGTGGTGGTGGGGCCCTAAACCAAAAATAATGTTGGAAGCTAGCATCATCAAGATTAAGGAGGAATAGGATAGTCAGCATAGGCAGTCTTCAAGGGATCCCACATCCATAGCAAATTCAATCAGTTACATCAGCATCAGGTACTTGATAGCTGTTGATCCAAGAGCCTATCAACGGAGTTTGTGGACAGGTGCACTCTTTGATCCATTACAAACCCTCCAGCAGCACTGAATGTGCATTCAGAAAGTACGCTGGATGCAGGACAGGCCAGTAGCTCAATTGCATATTGAGCAAGTTCTGGCCAGTAGTCCAAACTCAAGACCCAGTAACCCTGTGGATGCTCTGTTGGAAAGGTCTACAAGTCTGCTCTTGCCCCTAGATATTCCTGCACCATGTAATGCGAACACTGGCGATGGTAGCTTGAACCGATCAGACCTTGGCGCTGAGGACTGAAAAATTGTTTAAAGGCATCGGTTAGCCGGCCACCTTCTCCACCACTCTTCCTCTGATTGAACGAAGCCTCAGCAACACCTTGTCCAGCACCATGAAATTGTAACCTCCCAGGGTCTGGAAATGCATTGCACAAACCTTTCTTCAAGGCCTCCTGAAGATGTTTCATCCTCTGCTCCCTCTGCAAAGGCAGGATGAGTTCTGCAACCTTACCCTTGTAACGTGGATCAAGAAGGATTGCCAGTCAGTAATGATCCATCTCCTTGATACCACGAATCCTAGGGTCCTTTCGCAGACTTTGCAGAATCAGGGAGGCCATGCAGCTTAAGTCTGCAGAGGCATTAAATTCTAAGTCCTCTGGGTCACTAAGGATCACATGATCCATAACTACCTCCTCCCAGCCACGTACAACTCCTTGGGTTTATCCTTTATTATTATCCTCTACTTCCATGTAGACACAATCCTCCTCCTCTTCTTCCTCCTCTTCTTCCTGTGTGTTTATCCAGAATGCTATCTGGATAAAGGGGGCCTTGAGAGGTAAGGAAGTCCTCCTCTTCCTCCCGCTATTTTGCCTCAAGTGCCCTGTCCATGATTCCACAAAGCATTTGCTCCAACAGGAAGACTAGAGGAACAGTGTCACTGATGCATGCATTGTCACTGCTCACCATCCTTGTGGCCTCCTCAAATGGTGACAGGACAGTGCATGCATCCTTGATCAGTAGCCACTGGCATGGCGAAAAGAAGCCAACCTCCCCTGGCCCTGTCCTAGTGCCATACTCGCACTGGTACTCATTGATGGCCCTCTGCTGTGTGTGCAGCTGCTGCAGCATTGCCAACGTTGAGTCCCACCTGGTGGGCATGTCACAAATGAGGCGGTTGTTGGGCAGGTTGAATTCCCTTTGAATGTCAGCCAGCCAAGCACTGGTGTTGTATGACCGGCGGAAATGACCACAGACTTTTCTGGCCTGCCTCAGGAGATCCTGTAAGCCTAGGTACCCGCTCAAGAACCTCTGCACCACCAAATTTAGGACATGTGCCAAACATGAAACATGGGTCAAGTTTCCCTGTCGGAGGGCGGAGAGAAGGTTGGTGCCATTGTCGCATACAACCATTCCTGGCTATAGCTGGCATGGCGTCAACCACCTCTGAGCCTGCCCCTGCAGAGCTGACAGAATCTCTTCCCCAGTGTGGCTCCTTTCCCCTAGGCAGACCAACTCAAGCACCGCATGGCATCTTTTAGCCTGACTGCTTGCGTAGCCCCTTGAACGCTTACGGAGCACCGCTGGTTCAGAGGACAAATCTGCAGAAGAGACCATAGAGGAAGAAGAAGAGGAGGGGGTGGAGGAGAGAACTATGGCAGACTCACCACTAGCATTTTGGCGGCGAGGTGGCGGAACAAGCTCCAACAACACTGAACCCTGTCCTGCATCCTTTCCAGCTGCCAGCAGAGTTACCCAGTGTGCTGTGAAACAAAGGTAACATCCTTGCCCATGCCTGCTGGACCATGAGTCAGTTTTAATATGAACCTTACTGCTGACTGCCCTGTCCAAAACATTACCTTCCACATGCCTGTAGAGAGCCGGAATGGCCTTCCATGAAAAGAAATGGCGTTTTGGAACCTGCCAACCTGAACCTGTACAGCACATTCCACAATTTCATGAAAAGGGGCAGAGTCTACCAGCTGAAAAGGCAGCAGTTGCAGTGCTAGCAATTTGGCCATGCTAGCATTTAGATGCTTGTGTGTGGATGGCTGGGACTGAATTTCATTTTGCGGTTCAGGAACTGGGGTAGGGAAATTTGCCTGCTAAAATCAGATGGTGTTGTACTGGTAGCAGATTGGCTGAAAGTACTTGGGACACCTATTGCTATACCTTCATTCCCCTAGGTGCAGGTTTTTGAGAGGACTGCATGGCAGTTTGTCATGTGTCTGCTCAAGCATGTGGTGCCCAAGTGGCTACTGTTCTGGCCACGCTTGATCTGCTTCAGCCATAGATTGCAAACAGCAACGGTGCGATCTGCTGCACACGTGTCAAAAAAGGCTCACACCAAGGAACTTTTAAAAGTCAGCGGGGTGTTGGCAGTGCCCTGCACCTGTGGAGCTCTGCGGTGTGAAGCAATATGGTGGCTGCCCTTAAGCTGCCCCTGGAGGACATCCTGCCTCGTTGGAGTTGTGCCTCCTCCTCCTCTTCCTCCTCTCTTCTCCTCTTTTCTCTCAGACACCCAAGTTCAGTCAGTGACCTCATCATCCCCTTCCTCCTCATCACTGGAGCAAACTTGGCAGTATTCTGCAGCTGGGGGAACATGACTGTCAGTTTCTTGTCCTTCTGTGGCACCCCCTCTCTCTAGGCTCACGTTACTCCTTTCCTCAACCTGGGAAGCCTTCAAATCACTGAATCCTCCAGCAGCATGTACCTGACAATGTGGTTGAGTAATTCTGGATCCATGCATGATGGTGGGGCTACGGAAGGAGTGACTGTGGACAAGGAGCCGGTGGAATAGGCCGCTTTGACAGCTGCGTTGGAAGGCAAACTACTCTGAGCCTGGGTGACAGAGGATGAGGACAGCTTTGTTATCCACTCCACCAACTCTTCTGCATGTTGTGGCTAAATAACAAGGCCAGCAGCAGAAAAAAAAGTCAAGCGTGCCCCACGGCCACCTGCAGATGATGCACCATGTCCACGATCACCTCTGTTGACTGTAAACACAGAGGCTGCTTGCCCTCTTTTAGTGGCCTGTGAGCGTCTGTCTCTCCTTGGTGGCCTTTCCGTACATGATGTATTTTTTGTTTTGCAACACCACACTACACTGTATTAGATACTGTGTACACTGCCTGATGTGTTTTAGAAACTGTACACACTGTATTAGATACTGTGTACACCCTCTGCACTGTATTAGCAGCTGTATAACGGCTGCACTGTATTGTATACTGTGTACACCACCAGAAGTGTAGTAAAAATTGTACACACTGTATTAGATACTGTGTACACCGCCTGCACTGTATTAGATCATGGTCTCTCTCCTCCTCCAGCATCAGGTATATTATCCTTTTGAACATTTATAAGTCAACCCGTTCTTCTATTCCCCCACTCACTTCTGTCCTCTGGTGTCCAGGTGATAACCTCTTACCATGGTTATCCACCTTCACTCCTGTCCAGTCATATCATCACTAGCCTTTATCTCTGCGCACACTATCCCTACCATTGAGTAAAGTTTTCACTGTTAATCCCTTTATAACTCACAAAGTCTTCACACTGGTTTTACCAGGCCGACCCACCTATCAATATATATTATTTCACATTCACAATAGGAGTGCTCTGTGTGCCCGGATCCGCTCGGGGTGCTGTCTGTGATGGGTGCCTCCTCAGCTCCCGATACTGATGCCTTTGGGTGGCTCACGGTCCCTGATATTGCGTCAAGTGCACATATACTTGTAAGTGATTTTTAAGGGGGGTGCTTTCAACCTATCCTCCCCTATATTGATGCAGATGTTATCTTGTAATATATGTTTACCCAACTATGATTTTTGGTGAATTCTGTAATTTTATCATGCTATCAATTATTATAACCATGTTATTATCAGTTACCACTGTTTTAGAAATCGACATCACAAATTAGTATGTATTTCTTGTACAAAAGGTTTTATTGAAAAAAATATACATCGACAAATAAGTACAAAACGGTGATGGATACATCATGAGTTAACAGGTATTAGACTGCCGGTATCCGGCGAGTGAAGCTATTATTCAAAAATTTAAGCCTGGACTCGGGCGGAACAATGCCGAGGTCAGGCGACATACCATGACATATTCTCAACCGCTTATTCTAGCGTAGTGGTATGGTATCAGCAGATATTAAGATAATTGCGAACGTACAAGAATAACTAAGGTTTCTAAACGAGATGTTGTTGTAATACATGACGTTTCATGAAGAAATAAGTAAAAAAAATAAAAAAAATAAAATAAAAAAATTAGAAATATAAAATATAAAAACAAAAAGAACCAGTACTAAAGTCAGATTAAATTGAATAACCTTAAAGAGGATCAAATACCTCTGAATGCACTAATTTGTGTAATTTATTAAATTTACGGTCCTTAAAGGAGAAGGAGATAGAAATTGAAAGTGGGAAAGAAGGGGGGAGGAACCTGGGGTGGGGGGAACGGAGGCTTGTTATAGAGAAAGAAGCGTTTGATCAAATCTTGATGGGCGATTGTAAGTCACCCAGGGTTGCCATATCCTGAGGAACTTATCATGAGTGTCCATCAATATGGCCGTAAGTTTCTCATTTACCATGATATCATTCACAGTGTTTTTAACTGCTTCAAAACTAAGGTTCGGGGTTTTCCAGGCTCTTGCTATGGTGAGTTTAGTTGCAGTGAAAATCTGTGTTGCTAACTGACGTTCAGGACGAAGAAGTTCTGCAATTGGTTTCCATAAAAGGGCCTCAAAAGGGTCCCGCTTTATGTTGGTGTTAAAAAGATTACGTAATAGTGCATATACTCTAACCCATAGTCTGCAAACCCTGGGACAGGTATACCAAATATGCGCCATCGTGCCCTCCTGTGAGCACCCTCGAAAACAAAGGGGGGAGTAAGATGGGATAAAACTTGCTAGTCTAGCCGGAGTATAATACCATCTATAGAAGACTTTATACGCGTTCTCTAAAAAGATAACATTCTTGGAACATTTTGATAGCGCTATCGTCATGCTATGCCAGTCCTCCGGATCTAATTGTTTCCCAAACTCAGCCTCCCATTGGAGATGATAGGGTCTCAATGGTATTGTCTTGGAATTATTTAAAGCGGTATATATTAGAGAAATCAAACCCGAGGCTTGGGGGCGTGATCTACAAAGGCTTTCGAATGGTGTCATGACAAAGGGGGCAGAATGAGAAATTGTAAGCTGTCGGAGAAAATGTCTAATTTGCAGGTAACTGTAATGCTCCCTAAGGGGGATATCGTGTGATGAACTTAAGGCAGCGAAAGAGATAATCTTGGTAGGGGTGAATAACGAATGGATATCTATGAAGCCATTGTCGGACCACCACTTAAATTGCAATGGGTTATCACAACCCAGTTGAAATAAAGGGCAGTGGAGGATACGAAGTAGTGGGAGATGAGGAGAAATTAGGCCTGCTGAATACTTGACCGCATCCCACAATTTGAGGGAATGAGCTAGACAGGGACCTATTGTAGGGGGGCGATGTGCTTTAGGAAGCCAAGGAAGAGAAGCTAGAGGTGTTGGGTGTGCGTCGACCAAGTCAATGGTGGCCCATAGGGGCATTTGTTGCTTTGCATGAAGATGAGATAGTGGGGCGATACCTGCTGCTATGTAATATGCTTGCACATTAGGAACTGAAAGGCCACCATTGACTCTGCGCGCGTAAAGCACTTGTCTCTTGATTCTAGGTCTCTTTTGGCCCCATATAAATTGCATAATTTTACGTTGATGTATTCGAATGATATGGGGAGGCACTGGAACTGGCAAAACTCTAAAATAATAGAGCAATTTGGGGAGGTACGTCATTCGTACTGTCGCTATTCTACCGAACCACGAAATCGGGATTGTGGACCAAGAGGCTAACATAGCCTCCAGCTTTCGAAAAAGCGGAGGAAAATTAGCTTGATATAGTCCCGAGTATTTTGGGGTAAGTTTAATACCCAGATAGGGTAAAGAGGTTGACCACTGAAACGAAAATGCCGACTGCAGGGCATCTAATACCGGGGGCCGAAGATTAATAGACATCGCTTTAGATTTTGCCGGATTGACTGAAAGGCCCGAAAACGAGGCGAAGGAGTCTAATAGAGAGAATAAATTGGGGAGGGAGATTCTGGGTTTAGTAATGGTTAATAAAATGTCATCCGCAAACAGGGACAATTTGTGCGCGTTGTCTGCTATTTCTACTCCTGAGATATCTGGATGAGAGCGTATGGCTTCTGCCAGGGGTTCAAGTGCTAGTATAAATAGAAGGGGGGAGAGCGGGCACCCCTGCCGTGTTCCCCTTTTAATAGGGAAAGTGGGCGATTCATATCCATAGTAACGCACTTTAGCCTGAGGGGAGTGATATAGGGCTGAAACCCAGCCCAAAAAGGAGGTGCCAAAGCCGTAGTGTGCAAGGACCTGTGTCAAATAGGGCCAGGATAAGGTATCGAAAGCTTTATTAACATCTAAAGAAAGAAACATTGTACCCAGGGACCTTTCATGCACTATATGTTGGATTTGGAGGAGTCGTCGAATGGCATCACTTGCCTGTCTGCGGGGGACAAATCCCACCTGGTCTTTTTTTATAAGGCGCGGTAGGAAAGAATTCAAACGGTTGGCCAGAATTTTCGTCAATATCTTCATATCAATATTGATTAAAGAGATTGGCCAAAAATTTGCCCAGGAGGAGTGATCTTTGTCTGGCTTAGGAATCATCACTATGTTGGCAGTTAACATGTCTGACGTAAATGAGTGACCTCCTTTGATCGAGTTATACATAGTCGCTAGGTGTGGGGCCAGGATTTCTGCAAATTTTTTGTAATACAAAGCAGTGAAGCCATCTGGACCTGGTCTTTTGCCCACTTTCAGTTCCTTAATGCACTGAAGTATCTCAGAGACCTGTATATCTCGGTCCATTAGGGAGATATGGGATTCCGATAGGGAAGGTAGAGATAACTTATCTAAAAACTCATTCAGGCCCTGTGTTGAAGAATGATTTAGGGGGGAGTAGAGTTTAGTAAGCCGGTAACGGAATTCTTCCAGAATCCGCTGAGGGTTACCCGTAAGGATAATATGACGGGTGCGCAGGCTTATGGGAGTAAATTTTGGAATGAAGGTTCGTAATCTATTAGCCAACTGCGCATTAGGTTTGTTTGCCTTAGAATACCATTTCTGGCGGGCCCAACGTAAGGTGCGGTCTGCCTCATCTGTCAGACATAGATCCAAGTCTGTACGGGCTTTGTCTAAAGCTCTGCGGTTAGCGGGGGTGGGGGTTAGTTTAAAGGTCGTCGAGCAATCCTCTAAGATCTTTTCTAACTTACGTCGTGCCTGAAATCTTTCTCTCTTACGCTGAGATGCTATTCGAATAACACGACCCCGGAGGACTGCTTTATAAGCCTCCCATAATGTTATTGGGGACGAGACCGAACCTGCATTAAGACTAAAATATTCCATAGAAGCTTCTTTGATTTCATTGAGGATTGGTTTGCATGACAAAAGTGAATCATTCATCACCCAGGGAGCTTGTTGTGGTTTATTGAGTAGAGAACGACAGACAGTTAGAACTGGGTCGTGATCAGACCAAGGGACTGTTAGGATCGATACCGATCCTATTAAAGGAAGGTGTTTCCGTAACATAAAGGTATGGTCAATTCTAGAGTGAGAATGGTGGGGATGAGAATAGTGGGTGTAGTCCCTGCCCATGGGATGAAACTCTCGCCATAGATCTACTAGGTCCAAATTTTGTAGGGCCCGCCAAAATTTTTTCGCCGCCGGAGGGGGGGATTTGTGGTCCGCCGGGTATTTATCAATGGCCGGATTAAGCGTCACGTTCGAGTCACCCGCTAACAGGAGGGTGCCTTTTTGGTGGACCTGTAACAAGGAACAAACATGAGACAGAAATGGGCCCGGATTTTCGTTTGGGGCGTAATAGGTCATAATGGTTACTTCGTTGTCTTGAACAGAACCCTGTATGAGTAGATATCTGCCATTGGGGTCAGCTATCTGTTTATTGCAGATAAATGGGACCAATTTTCGTAGAGCTATAAGAACCCCTCTCTGTTTAGTAGGACCATTAGCTAAATATACTTGGGGATAATTTGCTGCGAAATATTTGGGGCAGGAAGAAGAAGAAAAATGAGTTTCCTGTAGACAAGCTATATCTATCTTTTGTTGCTTGAGGTATTTAAAAACTTTAACTCTTTATTGTGGGGAATTCATACCCTGAACATTCAGGGACAGCCAATGAAGGGTCATTGGGACTGAGTTATAACGCTATGGACTACTCCATCTGCACACCCCAGGTTCCAAGGGAAGAGGGAAAGAAAAGTGAGAGAAAAATAGTAAAAGCAAGGAAGAGCATAAGGTATGAGAATACCGAGAAGAACTCTTATTAGAGAACGTAGTGAATACATTGACGTATCACGCCATGGGCGGCAAGGCCCACAGTGGGGTGGGGCCATAGCCAAGACAACTATCTTAGCCATGTGCCCTCCCATGGGGGGAGCAGTGGTCCGTCGGAACCACCGGCCTATAAAGAAGATAATTCAAACAAACTATGTAAAATTGACATAAAATGTAAATAATACTCAGGGATAGCAACAAAACAAACAACGCTAAATGAGTTACAGTATGAAAATCTCAGTGCAATATTAGCAATTTGAGGGTGTGGATGCAGGGGTCCCCCCCGCCCCCCAGGGACGACAGCCACAAGACCGCCCCCCCAGAAGACGGGGCGAGACCCCACACCCAAGTCAATACGCCGGCCCCTTCACTCCACTAAACAGGAGCAAGGGGATCCGGCGAGTGAACAAAACAAACACACAACCTGGATAACCATCAGTGGAGGCTCGTCCTCAGCCAAAAACCCTATACCCTTTACCCCCCACCCCACCTGGCTTAAGAATAATTTGTTTATGTCTGGTGAACCCTCTTCCCCATGAGGGCCACCAGCAATGTAGAGGTGGTTCGGGGGGCAAACTATTGTCGGAGACCCCTCAGGGAAACACATGTGGGTTGGTCCAAGCCCAAGACCGCCATCTCACAGGTGGGGCAGCCTACGGTAGGGCAACGATCCTCCCAACTGTTCCACAGTCAGTTCAAGTGGGCAAAGGTGCGGCAGGGGGACGACCTCCAAAGGAAGCAATTGAAAACCTCCATTTAGGTTGGAAATTAGAAGTCAGTCAGTGACACACCGAGCCAAACAGCCAAAAATGATGGACTGCACATCATGAAGAAATGGGATTTTTCATCCATTATTAGCTTGATGGAATCTTTGGGCCTGCAGGTCACGCAGTGCCTGGGATCCAGCTTGTGATCGTTGTGATGCTTGAGGAGGTTTACGAGGGGGCCTAGAGGGACCTGGTTGAGAATTGGAAATCTGAGCATCAGGTTGAGACAGAGGAATATCCAATTGTAGATCCTGGAGATGTTGCTTTAGGCCTGATGGGGAGGTGGCATGGAAATGACGACCTTGGTGGGAGAAAGAAAGTTTAAAGGGGAACCCCCATCTGTACTTGATCTGATTGGATTGTAGAACTTGGAGATAAGGTTTGAGACCTCGGCGCCTAGCAATAGTGACCGGCGAGAGGTCCGCAAAGATTTGAAGGTGGTTGCCTTGGAAGGAGATATCCCTTTGTTCTCGGGCAGCTTGTAAGAGTTTCTCCTTGGTTCTATAGTAGTGGAATTTGATGATAACGTCCCGTGGGGGACCATCGGAAGGTTTAGGGGCCAATGACCGATGAATGCGGTCAAAGTCTAGCCTTTCCACCGGGATCTCAGGGGCCAGTTCTTGAAAAAAAGCGGTGGCTGTTCCTTGTAGATCCGTGATCGTTTCAGGGAGTCCGCGGATACGAAGGTTATCCCTGCGGGCCCTGTTCTCCGCGTCCTCTAGCTTATCTCTGAGAGCGTCCAATTCTGTGGACATTTTGTCCACCTCCTCTTCATGGCCCTCCAGCACAGTAGTAGCCAAGTCCATGCAATGTTCCAATTGGTTAGTGCGGTGGCCGATCTCTTTAAGGCCTCGAACCAGGTCAGAGGAAAGCTTTCGGGAGGCCGCCGTTATCTCATCTCGTACAATGCTACGGAATTTGGCTAGCAAAGCATCAGAGTCAGCGGGATGGGGACTCATGCGATCTGTGGGGAACAGATGTAGGCTTTCAGCCGGAGAACCGTGTCCCAAATCCGAAAGTTGTGTATCGTCATCAGGTTCTGGGGGTTCGGGCGCCATTTTAGATCTGCCTTTGCCTGGGGCTGGGGATTTGCTGCTGCTCTGCCTGTTTTTTAGCTTGCTTTTTGTAGAGCGGTACATTACCGCATGCGACTCCAGGTATTCCTCTATCCTTTAGGGTAAAATGGTCTCCCTCTCGTTTCTTCTATGTCAGATTAGGCCGGGTAGTGTTTTCCGACGGTGCGGAGCGGAGGAATCAGACATCCATTTCCTTCGCTCTCGCGTATGCCCCCCTCTCGGGTAGTGTCTTACATTGTAAAATAAAGGGCTCCTTTAAACTTGATAAAAAAAAAAAAAAAAAAATTAAAATATTTTGCTTAGTAGCCCTGTATTGCTTGTAAGGGGGTGAGTAATTAGGGCAAATAATGATTTAAGATCTGTGAGAAAGTAGGCAGCCAAGTCTCAGAGAAAAAAAAAAAAAAAAAGAATTGATTATGGGAGTCTCTGGAGTACCAAGATGGCCGCCACCCTCCAGGAGTAGGCCGAAGCCGCGGTCTTTCCTGAGGAGCGGCCGCCGGATATGCAGGGACCGCTCCGTTTAGGCCTAAAACCCCCAGCCAAGGACAGATGTCAGTGCACAGGGGGCCAGATACCCCTAAGGATGTTTCTCAGGGGGCGATGGTACTCACTGCGGTCCGGGGGAGGCTTGTGTGACTGTAGCTGAGGCCGGAGGCCTCCAGGAAACACCCGGCCGCGGAGCGGAGCTGATTCTGGCTCCGATTTTCAGCTGATCTTGTGGCCACTATCTTCCGGGGGTAGGGTGGCCCCCAATCAAGGTCCTGGTACCCTCTCTTTTGGAGGATTATGTCGTCGGAGGCAGAAGGATGCCGGACCCTTCGTAGGCCCCAAGATGGTGGGGGCCGCCGCGCTGTTTAGTCCAGCGCCGCCGAACCGGGCCCGAGTTTTTATGAACTAGTCCTCTGGAGCAAGCTGGGGAGAGTCCAGGCACCCAGGAAGCAAGTCTGGAATTCTCCAGGGCAAGGATGGGCTGCGGATGGCGGTGGATTAGGCCTGGGTATGGAGAGCCTAGGTTCAGCACATCCTCACAGCTTCACCACCAGGACACGCCCCAATTAGTATGTATTTCTATGTATATGGAATTTAACGTATGTAATATTGTATCTGCAGAATAATAAATATTTTAATACCCACCATTCTATTCAATTGCTACCATGTGCTTCACACAAAGTCCCACCTTCTTGCTCCCTTTTATTTTTCATTTGCACTGTATTAGAAACTGTACTACACCTGCACTGTATTGTGTACTGTGTACACCAACAGAGGTGTAGTAGAACCTGTACACACTGTATTAGATACTGTGTACACCGCCTGCACTGTATTAGAAACAGTACACCACAGAATGCACTGTATTTTATACTGTGTACACCACCAGAAGTGTAGTAGAAACTATACACACTGTATTAGATACTGTGTATATGCCTGAAGTGTATTAGAAACAGTACACAGAATGCACTGTAGATTCAGGCTACACTGGATGCAGAGTATATATATATATATATATATATATACCGTATTTATCGGCGTATAACATGCACTTTTTTCCCCTTAAAATCAGGGGAAAGTCGCAGGTGCGTGTTATACGCCGATCCCCTGCGATCCGACCTGTCATATTTTCAAAATCGCCGATCGCGATTTGAAAATGGCGCCGCCGGCGCCGAAATACACAGAGCCGGTCCTCGGCTCTTTCCGGCGGCTGTCGTTCATTTTCGGCTCCACTCGTAGTCCCGAGCGGAGCTATCCGAACCTACTCGGCTAGGTTCGGATAGCTCCGCTCGGGACTACGAGTGGAGCCGAAAATGAACGACAGCCGCCGGAAAGAGCCGAGGACCGGCACTGTGTATTTCGGCGCCGGCGGCGCCATTTTCAAATCGCGATCGGCGATTTTAAAGCCCAGAATGGCTGGGATCACTGGGGGAAGGCTGCACTGGGGAAGGCTGCACTGGGGAAAGCTGCACTGGGGAAGACTGGACTGGGGAAGGCTGCACTGGGTAAAGCTGCACTGGGGAAGACTGCACTGGGGAAGGCTGCACTGGGTAAAGCTGCACTGGGGAAGTCTGCACTGGGGAAGTCTGCACTGGGGAAGTCTGCACTGACAAGGCTGCACTGGGGAAGTCTGCACTGGGGAAGGCTGCATTGACAAGGCTGCACTGACATGGCTGCACTGACAAGGCTGCACTGACATGGCTGCACTGACAAGGCTGCACTGACAAGGCTGCACTGACAAGGCTGCACTGACAAGGCTGCACTGACATGGCTGCACTGACAAGGCTGCACTGACAAGGCTGCAATGATGGGCGTTTAAATGTAAGTTTTTTTTCCCTTCAACTTCCCTCCTAAAAGTTTTTTTTTCCTTAAAATTCCCTCCTAAATTGGGGTGCGTGTTATACGCCGGTGCGTGTTATACGCCGATAAATACGGTATATATATATATATATATATATATACACGAGACTGTATATGTGTATATTAATACACTGCCTGCACTGACTGAATATCAAGTAAGCACTGAATATATAGTCTATGCTATTTATATATATATATATATATATATATATATATATATATATACTAGACTGACTGTGTGTATATATATATATATATATATATATCAAATACACTGGCAGCCTTATATAGTGTGGAGCATCGACTTAGTCCCCCTGAGCCATGATGCCTTTGGCCAATTATGGCTCTCTTAGCAGAGCGCACTGTGATTGACCAAAGCATGCAGGTTAGGTGCATGCTTTAGCCAATCATTGTACTGCAATGAGCTGCTATCTCGCATTATGGGGCGTTCCGCAGCGCTCAAAATTTCCGCAAACGCCCCATAATGTTCGTATAATAATGCACCATAATTGCATCCCTTGCCATCCACTTTGTGTTGCAACACAAATGTAGAAGTGATAATATAATAAATAAAAAAACTTCCAGCTTCATTGTAAGATTTGTGTGTCTGTGAATGATCTGCTTGCTTGTGTATGTGTCAGATCTAATTGCTGTGTAGCTCTCCCCTGCACAAGCGCCAGGCTGAGAAATTGATGAATTTTAGGATATGTAGTTTCTTCACAGGAAATGTTGGGTCTCACACTGGACAGAGATAATTTGTCTGTGTGTGGCATCAATCTGTGTGGTGTCACGCCGAATACCTTATGTTTCTACACAAACAGAAACTGCTGACACGATGTGTGTGAAGATTGCCTCTACTATAGGCTGTACATACAGGGCAACAAGTGACACCACTTGTTATGCAAGTAAAAAACACAAAGTGCATGTAGGAACGTATACAATGCCATTAATATAATAGAGAATCAACTAAAATATTTGGACAGAGTGACTCTAACTTGCAGTTTACTAAACACATAGCTCCCAACTGTCCCTGATTTCGAAGGACTGTTCCACATTTCAAGTCCCTCTGTCCCTCTTTCCTCATTTGTCCCTCATTTCGGTTTGATGTATATAATTGTATATAAAATGTACTATTTACTGTATCAGAAAGTGTTTCCCAGGGCTAAGCCTTTCATCCAATTTCTAAATTGTAATTTGTAAATTCCAAAAGCCAATATACAGGAATAGTAGTGGTAAAAAAGCACTTGTGGGTTTAACTAGTCTGTTTTTTTGTTTTTTTGTACAATATTCCTTTAAGGGGGAGTTGCAGGGTGTCCTATATCTACATACTTTTGCTAATAGGTGCCCCTCGTTCCCATTTCAGAAAGTTGGGAAGTATGTAAACAGGTTAGAAGCAATTTTTGCAAAATCAGGTGTGTGATCTCTGGCTTCCTACTGCCTCTGGTGCTGCAGCCAATCACAGGGGGTCACTGTCCTAAAGGGGTAGTTGTTAGGGCTGGGCTCAGTCCTTCCTTCTCTGAGCTGGCCGCTCAGCTGTCGGCTAATTGCCAGCTCCTATCTCTCCACAGTGATTCACCTGTTGATGATATCCTGCTCGTCAGTCCTGCCTACTTTAGCCGTCCAGCCCAGATGATCTCTGCCTTCGCCTTGGTCAACATCACAGAGAATATCTCCTGTGTTCCTGTTAAAGACTTGCTTGCTGGCTCCAGATCCTGCTTACTGTTCCACTATGCTGATCCCTGGCTCTGACTTTCTGGCTTGTCTGGCTATCCGTTCCGGTTACCGAACTTTGGCTATGTTTTGACTATGTTTGTTCTATTTACTTTTATTTTTAAACAAGTGTGATTTAACTGTACTTCTGTCTCGGTCTGATTCATGGTTTCTGAGAGTAGGTGAAGCCATGAATTCAGAAGATGCAGTCAATCAACTTGTGGGTAATATTTTTTCCAGATTGGATGAGCAGGATCACCACATGGATCAGTTTGCCATGGCGTTACAAATGCTCCTGAGTCGCAGGGCTCACCTGGAATCTCCCACTGTGGCTGTTCCGGTACAACCTGTGTTGCAGGCCATCCCTGCTGCTGCTCCAGTCTCTGTGCAGGCACCTGCCTCAAGTATTACATCTTTAAGAGGTATGTCTGGTTCTGTTCCCCAGCGATTTGGGTGCAATCCAGGCCAATGCAGAGGGTTTCTCAACCAGGTTAAGATATACTTTGAGATGCTGCCCCAGGCTTTTCCCACGGACAGAAGCAAAGTAGGTTTCGTGATATCTTTGCTTTCTGAGAGAGCCTTGGCCTGGGCAAACCCTCTTCGGGAGACGCAAAAACTTCTTGAGTTACCCTGAGTTTGTGGCTTCTTTTAAAAGGGTATTTGACGTTCCGGCACACTCTGCTTCTGTTGCCAAGTGCCTCATGTCCATCAAACAGAGTACGAGAACTGTTGCCGATTACGCCATTGAATTACGTACTCTGGCAGCAGAGGTTGCTTGGAACAATGAGGCCCTCGTGGCTGCTCTTTCTCATGGTCTCTCAGATACCATCTGAGGGAGAGATTGTGCCTTTATTGTGGCCAGGCGGGTAATTTTTTTGAAGTCTTGTCCTACCCGTCCAGGGAACGACCGAACTTTGAGGTCCTGTCACGAACAGACCTTAGGTGGCATTGTTTTGTCCCCAGTTATCCAGAAGGATAAGCCCCTGGTTTTGGGTACCCTTTCTTGGGATGAGTCGTCCATCGAGATACAGGCTCTAATCGATTCTGAGGCTGCAGGCCTGTTCTTTGATGCTGCCTTTGTATCGAAGCACTCGATTCCCCTGCAGCTGCATGACACTACACTTGCCATTGAGGCTCTTGACTGGAGACCTCTACAGCCTGCCCAAGTGACTCATTGACTGTTCCATTGTCCACGGCCGTAGGGACACTTCACCATGAGATAATCCAATTCCAAGTTATTTCCTCACCTAAGTTTCCGCTGGTTATTGGTTATCCTTGGTTACAGAGGCACAACCCCTCTTTTGATTGGCACCGTGCTGAGGTTCTCCTGGTTGCCACATTGATTGGCTCTGTGCTGAGGTTTTCCTGGTTGCCACAATACAGTAAGACATGCTTCCAGAAGGTAGCCAAGGTCCTGTGCACCTCTTCACTCTCCTCCCTCCTGGAGGAGTACCGAGATTTTAGCGATGTCTTTAAAAAAAGGTCAAGCCGGTAGTTTGCCTCCACACCGGTTGTATGATTGCGCAATTGCCCTTCAACCTGGTGCCATACCCCCTTGTGGCCGGGTTTACCCTTTATCGGTCTTGGAGAACAAGACCATGGAGGAGTATGTTGCAGACCCACTTTCTCGAGGTTTCATCTGCAAATCCTCTTCTCCTGCTGGTGCTGGTTTCTTCTTTGTAAAGAAGGCCTTTTAGAGTTATAAGTAGGGGTGCAACGGATCGTTGCCGGAAAGGTCGCGGCTTCGGCCTAGCTCCGGAGCCGGCGGCCATCTTAGTACACCCGGAAGCGGCCGCTGTCTCGACAGGAAGTGACGATTCGTCGCCGCCATCTTGCTACACCCCACACTCCTGCACAGTACAATAATGATAGAGTGAGAAGGGGGCAAGCGGACATCTTGTTACACCCACCGGAGTTTTAGATTTAAAAGCCATTTTCAACACAAAACTGAGCTTATATGCACACATACTGTATTTATGCATATAAGCTCGGTTTTGTGTTGAAAATAGCTTTTAAATCTAAAACTCCGGTGGGTGTAACAAGATTTGTGTGTTTTTTTTTTGGTTTTTTTTTGCTAATCCGAAAATGATCCGATCCGTGACTCTGATCCGAGGATCGATCCGATCCGTGAGATTTTTGATCCGTTGCACCCCTAGTTATAAGGCATCCTTTGTTTCTGCTCCTGTGTTGGCACATACTGATCCTATGTTACCTTTTATCCTTGAGGCTGATGCTTCTGAGACTGGAGTTGGCACCCATCTGTCTCAACGTCCAACCTCTGAGAGCGCTATGCATCCTTGTGGCTACTTTTCCAAGAAATTGTCACCTGCGGAGTGCAATTATGAGATTGGTGACAGAGAGCTGTTAGTGATCATTTTAGCCCTGAAAGAATGGAGACATCTCCTCGAAGGTACCACTGTGCTAGTTCTCATTCTTACTGACCATAAGAATCTCACATTCTTGTCTGAGGCTAAACGCCTCTCTCCCGGAAGGGCGCGATGGGCTCTTTTCTTGTCAAGTTTCAATTGCATTGTCTCATTCTTACCCAGTACTAAGAATGTAAGGGCTGGCGATTTGTCATGACAATTTTCCTCCACTTCCAAGATGGAGTTGGTTCCGGTTCCTGTGATTCCTCTTGATCATATTCTGGCTACGGTTCGAACTAGTCTCACTTCTCCTTTGGGTGACAAAATTTATGCTGCTCAAGTCCATGCTTCTCCTGAGAAACCTTGTGACCACTGCTTTGTCGCAGAGAGTCTCCGTACTGCCGTGCTCCAGACTTACCATTCTCCCAAGGCTGCTGGCCACCCTGGGAAGAATAAACTCTTTTGGGTCATTTCCCAACAATTCTGGAGGCCTAGTCTGTGTTGATGTAACCGCCTTCATAACTGCCTGTTATGTATGTACTCAGAGTAAGACTCCACAACACCTCCCAATGGAGAGAGGCCCTGGACCCACCTGTCTATGGATTTCATTGTGGAGTTACCCAACTCCCAGGGCAACACAGTTATCCTTATGGTGGTTGACCCATTCTCGAAAATGTCTCATTGTATTCCTCTTAAGAAGTTGCCCGCTTCTAAGGAACTGGCTTCCATTTTTGCTTGGGAGATCTTTCGCTTACATGGGCTACCCAAGGTGATTGTCTCGGACAGGGGTAGTCAGTTTTTGTCCTGGTTCTGGCAAGCCTTTTGTGCACAGTTGGGAATTCAGCTTGCTTTCCCCTCTGCTTATCAGCCACAGTCTAATGGGGCCGCAGAACAAGCCAATCAGTCCTTGGAGCAATTCCTATGTTGCTATATTTCTGACCATCATAACAACTGGTCAGACTGTGGGTGGAGTTTGCTCACAATAGTGTTTTGAATTCTGCTTCCCGATTGTCCCCGTTTATGGCAAACTGTGGTTTCCAACCTTCCATGTTGCCTGACTTTTATTCCACAGAGTATTCCTGCATTAGAGGAGCATCTCAGTGGTCTTTGTTCCACTTGGGCACAAGTCCAGGAGGCTTTGTGACATGCTAATGATAGGTACAGACTCCATGTCGACTGCAGATGCCTGCCTGCCCCTTCCTACCAGGTTGGGAACAGAGCCTGGCTGTCATCTCCCAACCTCTGACTTCGAGTTCCCTCTCTGAATTTCGCACCTCGGTTTATTGGGTCTTTCCGTATTCTTCGCAGGATTAACCCAGTAGCTTACGCATTAGACCTTCCTTCTAATATGCGTATCTCAAATGTATTTCATGTCTCCTTATTAAAACCTTTGGTCTGCAACCGCTTTACCACCTCAGTGCCACATTCTCACCCTGTACAGGTTGAGAACCATAAGAAGTATGAAGTACAGTCCATTGTTGACTCCCGTAGGTTCCGTGGGTGCATACAGTACCTGGTGCATTGGAAAGGTTACGGTCCGGAGGAACGCCCTTGGGTCTCATCCTCGGACGTACATGCCCCTGTCCTCCTCTGTGATTTCCATAGACATTTTCCCCTTAAGCCTGGTGGTCTTCCGAGGGGGAGGGATCATTGAGGAGGGGGTACAGTCAGGGCTGGGCCCAGCCCTTCCTTCTCTGAGCTGGCCGCTCAGCTGTCAGCTAATTGCCAGCTCCTATCTCTTCACAGTGACTTACTAGTTGATGATATCCTGCTTGTCAGTCCTGCCTACTTAAGCCATCCAGCCCAGATGATCTCTGCCTTCACCTTGTTCAACATCCTGCGTTCCTGTTAAAGACTTGCTTGGCTGACATTCCTTCTGGCTCCAGATACTGCTTGCTGTTCCACTACACTGTTCCCTGGCTCCCTGACTTTCTGGCTTGTTTGACTATCCGTTCCGGTTACCGAACTTTGGCTATGTTTTGACTACGTTTGTTCTATTTACTTTTAATATTAAACAAATGTGATTTAGCTGTACTTCTGTCTCGGTCTGATTCATGGTTTCTGACAGTAGTATGGTGGTTGCTCAGTTTTCAAGCAGCACATCAACAACAGGCTAGCACGCCAGACCACTCTATGTTAAGAACCGACTTGTCAAATATTTTCCACTGCTGCCCAGTATTGTCCCCATGACCTCCAATGTTCCCAGTGTCCATCCAGCCTGTACCCAGTTCCTATATGTCTCAGTAGTTCCAGCATTTCCAAATGTAGTCAATCATTCCAGATTTGTGATTCCTGTGTACTCCATCCTGTGACTCCGAGCCTGCTCCTGTGAACTTGGTGTTCCTCAGTCTCCCTAGTATGAATCCTGCTAGTGCAATCCAGTCTTCCTTCACCTTTGTGTCTCCATCTGCAGTTACCTGCTTCTTTTCACCATTGTATTTCCCTGCAAGTTCCAGCCAGATTCACATTATTAGGATCTGTGTACTCTGAGCCTGTGTTCCCCCTCTGTGCCTCTGTGTGTGTTACCATGCACTCCTATTATGTTATGCACTGCCTTGTGTATCCAGCACCCCAGTGCTGCAAAAGGACTTTCAGCTGGTCTCAGTAGCTGCCACTTGGGTGAGCCAGAGGGCTGCAACCTGGGTTTTGCTTTCAGAATAACATCTCCTCCTCTAAGCTCTGGTGAAGACCAGCTGGCTCCGTATATTCTGCACTCCAGCCCTTCTTAGGGCTGTCACCTTTGCTAATTGAGAAGGCATGCCAAGCTCTTTGTGCCCACTCTGTGGCTTTCACCACCATCTGCCCAGCTGTGAACCAAAGAGCAAGATGTGTGCTGTTCAGGTTGTAAGGGATGATGATCTTGTGCCCACCGCTAAGTGCTGGACAGAGAAGGAGCTCATCTCAGCTCCAAACATTAATGTAACGAAGAATGCGTCCTAAAAGCCGCACATCAAAGCAAACCTAGTGGTGAGATGAATGGCAATCTCAGCCTGGGCTCCCGCCAGGCCACATCCCCAGCTGCTACAACAAAGTTCTGGTCAGCCACTCTGCCACAGATTCCCAATCAATGAGAGAGGCAAAGAGCAAGCATACACTGCAAAATAATATAAAAAAGATTAGGAAAGGTGTACAAACATGGGCTCTTAACAGCACTCTGCCTCTGTGGCTTGTTCAGGGTAACGTGTGGCTGCAAGCATAGTCTTTATTAGACTCTATAGCAAAAACAGCTACCTGCGATTTTTCTCGTAAATAGCATCCCTGAACCAGAGTAGCACAGGAATTGGAGAGGTGCTCTCTTATGTTCCAAGTAGGAATGGGCCGAACACCCCCCGCTTCGGTTCGCACCAGGACGTGCGAACAGGCAAAAAGTTCTAATGAACATGCAAACCCTATTAAAGTCTATGGGACACAATGAGTTGCTCAAAAGTGGTCATTTTAAAGGCTTGTATGCAAGTTATTTCCATAAAAATTGTATGGGGACTCGGGTACTACCCTAGGGGACATGTATCAATGCAAAAAAAAGTTTTTAAACAACCGTTTTTTCAGGAATAGTGATTTTAATAATGCTTAACACAAACAAAAAATGTAAAAAAAAAAGGGCGTGGGGGTCCCCCCCAAAATCCATACCAGACTCTTATCTGAGCATGCAGCCTGGAGGTCAGGATGGGGGGGTAGCGAGCGCCCCCCCCCTCCTGAACTATACCAGGCCACATGCCCTCAACATAGGGAGGGTGCTTTGGGGACAAAAGCCTCTTCCTGAAAAACCCTGGTTATTGGTTGTCGTGATCTGGGGGCGGGGGGATTATCTGAATCTGGAAGCCCCCTTTAACAAGGGGACCCCCAGAAAATTGTACCCCTACCCATTCAGCAAAACAGTGTCAAAAAGTAAAAACCACAATAGACAGTTTTTGACAATTCCTTTATTAAAAAAGAAAAGAAAAAAAAGTACCCTGCGATGTACGTCTATCATCAATCACGCCACCCGACGGACCAGAAAAATAGAAAATAAAAACGAAAAAAAAAAAAAGCTCCGCCACCATGGGAGGCCTCTCGGCGACCGCTGTCTTCACCGGGTGGCCCCGCCCTTGCCTATATAACAGCTGTCACAGCCAAGAGACAGCAGTCACCGGGAGGCCTCCCATTGAGGCAGAGCTTTTTTATTTTTTTCTATTTTTTGGGTCCGTCGGGGGCGTGATTGAAGATGGAAGGACATCGCAGGACACTTTTTTATTGTTAAAGGAGGCTTCCAGATTCCGATAAGCCCCCTGCCCACAGACCCCGACAACCAATGGCCAGGGTTGTCGGGAACATGCTCTTGTCACCATCAACTTGGGGACAAGGTGCTTTTGGGGCACCACAAAGCACCTTCCCAATGTTGAGGGCAAGCAGCCTGGTATGGTTCAGGAGGGGTGCACTCGCTCATCTCCTCCTTTTCAGGTCTGCCAGGCTGCTTGCTCAGATAAGGGTCTGGTATGGATTTTGGGGGAGACCCAATGGCAATTTTTTTTTAAATTTTGGCGTGGAGTTCCCCTTAAAATCTATGCCAGAACCGAAGGGCCTGGTATGGATTTTGGGGGGGACCCCATGCTGGTTTTTTTTTTTTTATTAATTTTGGCGTAGAGCTTCCCTTAAAATCTATACCAGACCCAAAGGACCTGGTATGGATTTTGGGGGGACCCTATGCCATTTTTTTTTTTAATTCTGTCATAGATTTCTTCTTAACTTCTTCAATACACTGTATTATATACTCTGCACTGCACTATATACCCTGCACTATATATATATATCTATATATATATATATCTATCTATATCAGTGGTTCTCAACTCCAGTCCTCGGGACCCACCAACAAGCCAGATTTTAAGTATTACCTTGGGGAGATGCAGACTAGAATACTGCAATCACTGAGCAGCAAATTATATCACCTGTGATGTTTTTCAGTTATCTTGCAAACCTGGCCTGTTGGTGGGTCCTGAGGACTGGAGTTGAGAACCACTGATCTATATATATAGATAGATCTATATATATATAGATATATATATATATATAAAAGAAAAGTCCAAAGGGTTGCTACACTTAAAAACTTTCTCCATGTTATCACACTACATACAGCCGCCGTGTAAGCAGCCTTATATAGTGTGGCCCCCTTAGCCATGATTGGCCAAAGGCACCCTGCCTTTGGCAAATCATGGCTCTTACAGCAGATCGCGCTGCGATTGGCCAAAGTATGCAGGTCAGGTGCAGGTCAGGTGCATGCTTTGGCCAATTAGCAGCCGTCAATACACTGCAATCTCGAATTTGCCACGAACGCCCCATATGTTTGGTTTATCTGCGAACAAGCGAACACCCGATGTTTGAGTCGAACATGCGTTCGATTCGAACATCGGGACCATCCCTACTTCCAAGCAAACATCTTTTATCATTTTTTTTTCTACAGGTGGAGTTCTGCATGTAAGCATGTAATATTTTGCCTACAGCAAGATTTGTTAAGATTCTTGGTGTGAAAACATAATGACAAAAGCTCGCAAAAGAGATTGGGCATTTTAAAACTGAGTACAAACTGAGAGTGCATTGCATTTTTATGGACTGTAAATGGAAGAAATTAGCAAACAGAACATGAAAGGCTTGGGACATAAACTGGATTAGAAAGACTACTTGCAAATTGAGAGCAGTTTTCTTTTTTTTTCTTTGTTTTTTTTTTTAGTTTGCTCACCTCTTGCGCTCGTTATGTCAGCAGAACTTTGGCATAAATCGCTCCTAACTACACATCATCACACCACAAATTTCAATCACAATCTTGTTTCAAATTAGGAACACTCTTTGGATAACTGACCACTAATTGTGTATTTAAAGAGGGTCCATGTGATACTATTTTTCCTTTGATTAGACTGAAATGATGGGTGTTTCATTTTTCATATAATTTATTAGACAACTGTCTGAATTTGATAAAATAAAACAAAATTGAAACCTGATGCTGGAATCTGCAGGCCCAAAATGACATTTTTCAGCTGTTTTCTTTGGGTTTGGTGAGAGAACAATGTATGTACAAGACTTAGTCCTTTTCCAAGTATAACAGCAAAACAAAGAGAATCGTGTGATCTTGTATTTGGCGCAGTCACGCTTTCTGCAACAGAGGGCTATGTTACAAAATATGTCATGGGTCACCCAACTAAGAGAGGCCACAGAACAACAATATATTCCATCTAAAGAAAATTTGGTTATAAACTTGGAGAAGTTGGGTGGTCCCCTTAACTGGCAGGAGGTCTGGGCTGCCACAAGAGACAATCTTCTTAAATTATTGACTGCTGCAACCATAAGGAAAGAACAATACTCATAACACTATAGTATATGTACTGCTGAGCTTCAGATTCAACCCTTCCACATCAGTAAAGCAAACATGGGGATTTAATTAATGATATAATGCTAAGAGTTATTATGTGATGTGATCTAAACCAACCAATTAGAAAACAGTTCTTATGGACTGAATTTGGTTGGACAAACTCCTATGATTTTCTGCGCAACATTGCTGTTCATGAAATATTTTTCTCCATAGTATACAATCAAACAATGCGTTAAAGTTGCATTTGAGATATGGCATTTTTTTAGCAGAGACAATTTTATTGAATTTACTCAAAAATTTAGTTACAGTAAACATTAGTGGCACACTAATTCTTCAGACAGTAAGAGAAATACAGAATAATCGTACAGGTCAAAACAACACAGTAGCCAAGTAGATCATATACAATTAAACCAGAAAGTTTACCAGTTATTCCATATCATACAAGCTGGACTATTGTGGTCTCCATGCAGGGACAAAGATCTGAACAATGAACCTCCAGACCATCAGGGTAAATGTCTTGGAGAGGTAAAAGAAGAGGGGTATGGAATATAGGGGTGCTTTAAAAAAAGAAATACCGGTGGGAGGAGTACAAGGAGGGGGAAGGGGAATGGGCAAAGGGAAGAAGCCACCGGGAGGCCGATGCCAAGGGAAGATGAGTTGCGGGGATCAACCAACCTGGCATTTAGAACATTTACAATGTTAAATCTCTAGCCTTCACCCATACCTTTCTAATAAATTTCCTAGGGCAATTTCATCCCATATAGGTAAATTTATAAAGTAGCAAAACTTTTTTAATCATAGATCCCCACTGTAATCCCACGTACACACGATCGCACATTCCGACAACAAAATCCATGTTTTTTTTCCGATGGATGTTGGCTCAAACTTGTCTTGCATACACATGGTCACACAAATCTTGTCGGAAATTCCGAACGTCAAGAACGCGGTGACGTACCACACGTATGACGGCTTTAGAAAAAAAGGGAAACGGTAAATTAATTACCAAGTGCGCCACCCTTTGGGCTCCTTCTGCTAATCTCGTGTTAGTAGATGTTTGGTGAGAAACGATTTGCGCTTTTCAGCCTCGTGCTTTTCAGATCGTTACTGCTCTTCAGTTTGTGCTTGTGGGTTCGTATCTGGTTTTCAGTGCATGTAGTCAGTTTGCGTTTGTTTTTCAGTGCGTATTTTATATTACGTATTTGATCTTCAGTGAGTTCTTGTCTGCTCGTTTCTGATTTTCAGCTCGCTCTTCTCAGGCCTTTCTGTTTTTCAGTGCTTTCTGTTAGTTCGTTCTGACCATCCGACCGTTTTGAAGCCATGAGGACCCTCACCCGGACCAGAGGGTTTTTAACTACTGGCTGGCCAGAGCCAGGAGAGTGGTGGAGAATGCTTTCGGGATAATGGCCAGCCGGTTCCGCTTATTCCTTACGACAATCAACATGGCAGAATATAAACTGAACCATATAATCCTTGCATGCTGCATTCTCCACAACTATTTAAGGAGAAATTCAATGAACGATGTTGCCTCAGTTGGGCCTGAAGCCGGACTTCAACAAGAAACCCTGACGGCGCTTGAAGCTGGCCGTCCTGGCTTGCCCCCCCAAAGCGCCCGTGAAGTAAGACAGAAGTATGTCAAGTACTTTGCGGGTAGGGGGGCCATTGATATGCCAGAAAGTGTTTAAGAAACATTTTAAAAATAAATATTTTAGTTAAACTGAACTAAGATTTCCTTAGATTCACTGCTTGTGTTTCTTTTAACTGTCTCCTAGGTTAGCCAATGGGCTTTTTTTTTCCGACTATTTTCTTCAATAGTGCAAATGTAATTTATTTGATACTCTTCTTCAGCGAAATATTATTATGTTGTAGGTCTGCTACACACACACCTTGTTTTTGTTGTTAATGTATGTAATGCATTACTGATAAAAATATACATCATTTTCAGCACCATGAATGAATTTTGGTGAGCCACGAAAATGGCATGATTGTGGCAAATTATAAAGCACTGTGGGAGTTATTTACTAAAGGAAAATCCACTTTGCACTCCAAGTGCACTGCAATAGTGCACATGAAACTGCACTTGAAACTGCGCTGAAAGTGCACTGTAGTGCAAAGTGGATTTTCCTTTAGTAAATAACCCCCATTTCAGTGTAAACACCAACTTAGTCCAAAAAATGATATTGAGCATTGAAAGAAGAAGCCACACATTGTTGAGGAGAAAACGTTTTACTCTGTGCACATTCACATGTGCGTTAGAAAAGGGTTTTTGAACAAACCAACATATTTTAGTAATAACATTTTTGTTTTTGACAGTACAAATAACCTTTTTTTGTGTGAAAACAGGCATGTTTAAAACCATAAAACTAACCAGTTGTTAGATAGGAGTATTGCATAGATCAGCTTGGGCCGAGGCAGACACATCCCCCCCCCCACTTCCCTCATTTTTATACTCACTATTTTCTCACTCTCCACCTCCTCTTTTCCTTTATCTATATTCTATCGCTCAAAGATGTACGCTTCAACAAAAGTCATTTACAGAGAAGCTATAGTCGTTTGCATTTTTGGTACAATGAGCACATAGTTATTTATATTAAGCCGTTCCAAGTGGAGCACTCTGATCCTTGATAAGTGTTATAGCTGACATTGTAATGTGTTTCTACGGAATGCTCTATTATTACCAAATTATATGTTTTGTCTGTTCAGATCTATTCTGTAATGTATATCGTATGTTATATGTTGCAACATACATTATGTGCTTTTTTTTCTCAATAAAATACACAACTCAGGAACTTGCAAAGTTCAACTTTGACAAAATGAAGGCAATATCAGACATTAGTATGTCCAAACTGTGTTGATATTGCCTTCATCAGATGGGGTGATGTCACCCCTGTTAAAGCTAAATTTTGAAGATGCACACAAATTGAGACTCAAAATGGGGATTTCTCTCCTGATCCCATGCCTAATGTCAACATGTGCTAGCTCCCATCATGGGTGATCAATGGACATGTTTTAGGGATGCAACCCCTTCCTCTCATCTACTTTAGTTGCGAGGAATGTTTTGCACCCCCAAAATGCGTACCTAGATATCCCATGATGGCAGATAGCACATGTTGACACACTGTGTGCATCTTCAAAATTTGGCTTTCTAAAAAATATTTAAAATGTGTGAAAATACTAAGAATACAAACAAACTAGAAGAATTTTGGGGTGATTTAGATTCTGCCTAAAACATCAATGATGTTTTTAAATCTTTTTTCCACATCATTGATGTCTTCCTTGATCTTCCGTAAATCACGACTGCACACCATGAGCTCCCCGATGAGGACGTGTGCACTTGCACTTGTGAAATGAGATTCTTCTTCCACAACATCCACATCACCTAAAACACACCATGGATTCGAAATATGCAGACATCCATCTATTACCTGAAGCTGTGGTCTCAGACACTCACCTGTTGTGGTCACTATTTCGCCCACTTCATAAACCTCTCCTTCCTCCACATCTTCTGGTTGTGGTGTGGGGATTTCCTTTTCTTTAGGAGGTTGGGGGTCCCTGGTGACCTCAGAAGACCTGAGTCTTTTCTCCCCTATGTGAACACAAAAAGGTATACTTAGCACACAGATCTTTGATGCGAGAAATAGTAATATGAAACATTGCTTGGAAGTGTCGTACAATTGTCTTTTTTGGCAGAGTTCCAAGCTGAAGACATTATTTTTTTCCCTTTATAAAGCTGGAATACTTACCTTTTTTGTACATTTTCCCCCCATGGAGACACCCCTAGTATCCACTGGAGCACCTGTGTGGGGCACCCTAAAAAGGGTGTTCTGGTATCTCCCACTAGTGCTCCTGCATCCAGATGTGTAAACAGCTGCTGAGTGTCCTCTCCTTACACTGAATCAAGTTTGCATTTCATTCTAGTTACAAACCCATCTAGACAACAAACTTCTTTTAATACAAATAGGCCTGAACAAATGTAGTTAACCTGGATCTGCCAAAAACATTGTATTAGTGGGCGAACGAATGATGTTTACTACGCACGATTACTGTGCCCACGAACCTGAAACTTGCCATTTTAAAATGTACAACAGTAAAGAAAAGCACATGGAACAGCACGAACGTAATAATAATAATAGGAACACACGACAAAATATGTACTTTTTAGCAGCACTCTCTTGATTCTTCTGTAGTGATCCTGCTCCCTCAATTTGAGGTCTGACCATCATTTCCTCAGTTGCTTGGATCGCCGTACCCCAAAATGTTTCTGCAGACTTTTCACAACTTTAGCCATGATCTTGGCCTTTCTCACATTTGGGTTTGGGTAAGGTCCATGCTTCCTGTCATAGTAGGCCCTCTTCAAGATGTCCACCATCTCCACCATCTCACCAAAGGATATATTAGAGGCCTTAAATCTCCCCAGGGATCGGGACGTTTGTGGCTTGTCGTCCTCCTTGTTGCTGCTCTTCTCTGCATGCACTTGCACTCTCGCCATGTGCTCTCCCACTGCGCCGAAAGACAAGGGGCAGGGAATAGACTAGAAAGAACGTCAGGGGTGGGCAGAGTTTCACATAAGCACAGTGTATATAAATCGTAACACGCGTGCGTCGTACATACGATCTGTGAGCAGAGGAAGAAGTATCGGAAGCGCCGATCGTTAGAACGAAGGTACAATTTTAACTTGGTGCATCAGTGGCCTATACTGCTTATAGATTGAGACAAGATTAGGAGAGTTTAGCCTGACATTAGGGTTTGTCTTGTGTTGTGTCTTGCAGAGAAAATGGATCTATTCAATGATGAGGACTTTATCCCCATATTCCTTGATATGCACAGGAAGCTGCCCTTTCTGTGGCAGGTAAACCACCCCTTTTCTAACAATAAACCAAAGAGGAAGGCATCGCTGGATCAATTGCTGCAATTTGTGAAGCCGGTGATCCCCATGGCAGACATCCCCTTTTTGAAGGCCCTAATTGGTGGCATGAGGAGCACTTATAATAGGGAGCGCAAGAAGGTCCAGGATTCCCAGAGATCTGGAGTTTCAGCAGATGACATTTATGTACCCAGGCTGTGGTACTATGACAGACTGCATTTTCTGGCAGGCCAGACTGAACCCAGGCCAGCACTGTCCAATGTTCCTTCAAGGCTTCCTTCCACCTCAGCTGAAGGTTGAGGGCCTTCCACCCAGGAAGAAGTGGAGGAGCCAAGCTTGAGCCAGGTATAGCATTGTTCAACATATTTCTAGTCAAATAATTAATGATGTTAACTAGATGTTATTATTGATCAATAATTTCTGATTTTACAAAGTGTTTTACATGTCAATAGACAGTAGTGACCATAAATGATTGGGACAAGAATGAAAAATGCTGGGGTCAGAATGATAGTCTTTTCTATTTATTAACATTCAACATGCAACAGTCATGAGCTGAAAATTGTGTGTGATTGATGAACCAAAAACTAAAACTATGTCCCTTTTTCATACACAGGAATGTCTCACCCAGGAGGAGGCCGTGGAAAGTGGCAGCCAGGAGGTGGCCCAGTAGCCTGCCCGAATCCCAGGTCCCTCCCCTCCGCCTTCCAAAAAAAAGTCCCAGGAAGAGGAGTAACCTGAAGGAGGCAGCACTTGGCCTATTTCGGAAGGCTACTGCGGTCCTCAGAACCCCCCCAATAATCAAGAGGACTATGCCTACATGGCAGCCTGCAAAATACAGGAAATTGAGGAGGGCTAGCGCCTCTTATGTGAGGAAGTTATGTTACAAGCCCTAAATAAGGGATTGAGGGGCGAACTCACAAGCTAAAGCCACGTTTGTGAGTTCAACCATGGTCCTCCTCCTCCACCTCCTGCCACAGCAACTACAACACCAGAGCCACAGCCTGGAAGCAAGCGTGGAAGGAAGCGTGGAGGGAAGACAAGAAAGTGATGGCCTGGGTTCAGTCTGGTCTGACAAAGGGCGCAGGCTGTTTAAGATCACAGCCTGGGGACAGATATGTCATCTGCTGCTGTTCCTGATCTCTTGTAGTCCTGGACCGGATTGTGCTTACTATTATAAGGACTCCTCAGGCCACCAACTTTGACTGTAAAATAATTGATGTCTGATTTGGAGTACAAAGGCTTCGCAAATTTCACCAGTTTCTCCAGCGTTGCCTTCCTCTTTCTTTTGTTATGACTCATATTAAATGGCTATTTATTTTTCACAAATACTTGCCTATGTGTTTTACTTCAAAAGGGACAGTTTGTGAGTAGGCAGGTACATTTCAAAAATAAAACATCAAATTAACAAGGGACACCAACACTAACCTCCTTGAGGTTAAAAAATACAAGATAATAATGGTGCTGTGGTAACTTGACAGAAAACGAAAGAAAAAATTATGGAGATCACTATAAAAAAAAAAAGGAGATCTGGATAAAAAAAAACACTATAAACAAAAATTCTAAACATTATTAAGGAGATCTGACGAAAGGAAAAAAAAAATATTTATGAGATATAAGAAAACTATTAGAGAAACCAGTTTGTCACAACTCTGTGAATATCATCAGCAAAACAACTTCATTATTCTAGCATTATAAAGAAGATGAGATTGCGCTGCATTAAAAGATTTTAAAATTTGCAGCGTGATGAATGTGCTATCTCCATTACAAACGCTAGTTTTACCAGACCAAGCGCTTCCATCTCGTAATTGATTCAGAGCATGCGTGGAACTTTGTGCGTCGGAATTGTTTGCACACAATCGGAATTTATGAGAACGGATTTTGTTGTTGGAAAATTTGAGATCCAGATTTTGTTTGTTCGGAAATTTTGACCGAAAATGTCCGATGGAGCCTACACACGATTGGAATTTCTGACAACAAGCTCCCATCGAACATTTGTTGTTGGAAAATCCGATCGTGTTTATGCGGCATTACACTGTAGGAGGGTCTGGTATCTTTCGTTTGGTAAGCCACCACTGCTTGGCAAAAATCGTATATAAGAGGGCAAGACCAAACCATGTAAATAAATGTGGCAGGTTCAATATGGCATTTGGGACAGTGCAGATCAGAATGGGGCGCAGGGGCGAAACCCCCTTAGTTTGCATGTGGGGTTGCATGCGGGGCACCGGACTCATAGCTTTTTATATGTTTTTTTTTTCAAGCACATGATTAGAGCCTGAGGCTGTAATTGGCTTGAAAAAGGTTGGGCTTGGGGCGCAGAACACTGCGCCCTGAACCCACCCACTTGTGATATTAGCAAATCAATATTCAATATTGGTTTCTGGCTTCTTCTCCCAGCCAATTAGGACAGGAGGTGGATCTAAAGAAGACTGGGTTGGCCGGGAGGAGAAGCCAGGGAAGCCATGGTGGTGGAGGGGTGAGTATGGACCTGGGGGTGTTTGTCTGCCACCCCCCCAAAATGTTTAGCCCCAGCCGCCACTGGTGAGGATGAATATGAGTATAGATATTGGAAAATCTTTGGATGTGTCAGTTTGGGCCAGGCAGAAGTATAATGAAGAGAGAGTTTTATCAACTTGTTCAGCCATCAAGAAGCGTTCAACCACATGGGACGCAAACTCAACTTATAGGGCATTTCATGTGACAGGTGGACGTCACATCCTCCATGTTTCCCTCCTCATTGAGCGCTAAGCAAGGATCACACAAGAGGCCTACCCTGGGATGTTTTTTTAAGGCCACGCTAGACACTTTGTACAGGGTCACTGCCATACACATGGGGTACCTTTACTTGAGCCACGCTCACCACATGGACCGATGATTAACATGAACAAACTCTAGTAAACTCTCTTTCTCTTCCGTACCAGTGTACAGAATGAGGGCAATTACTCCCAGCGCTTAGAGTTCCCCAACAGAGAGATGGCTATACAGGCGACATCTCACATACATGGCCCAATGCTTGGCAGATGCAGCCCTCCTCAGATGGGGGAATCCAATGTGTAACTACAAAGACAATAAAGAGTAAGGCGCAAACTTCTAGTGTATTACCCAAGAACAACATTTTTTTAATCAAAGACAAAGATTGTCTTTGAGAAAAAAAAAAAAGTTGGTTCTGGGGTAATTCACCAGGTGTTTGCGCCTTCCTTGTGGTTGTCTTTGTAGAGACATTCAACAGTCCAAGATAAAGTGCAAACATTCCCTGACATCCCTAGTCCCTAACTACAGGCTTGTAGCTCAGAATACCTGTTCAAGCAAGAGTCCAACATTGGTTGAGTCCATGTCTGGAGTTTAGCTCCAGCTTCAGCATGACACAGGCCATCCAGACCCCGGAAATGGCATCAGGCAGGGAAACTATCTCTCTGCGTGTGTGGAAATCCCCTCAGGATCTGGCCCTCATCTCTTTTATAGCACACAGAACTGGAGGGTCAGACCCAAAAAAAACCTGGGAGTTGTAGTTAACCCCTAACTGAGTAACCTCTACCTACCTACAAACTGGAGATACAAACTGAGCTCGAGCGACATGCCTAACTTGCACATAGCAAGAGTACATTTTATTGGACAGGTTATGCAAGGTCTTAAGTCTGTCAAAGGTTAACAACTGGCCTTGAGAGATGATGTCTTTCAGTGTTTTAATACCATATTGAGCCCAAATAAACGGATCTGGTATTAACCAAAAGTGTGCACTCTACCCAAGGGTAAGGATTTCCACAGAGCACATCTCTGAGCCAGCTAGACAAGCACCAGTTGTAAAATAAGGGCCAAGTAGGACAATAGTTCTCTTTGAATTGTGAACCCAAGATATTTAAAGTTGGTAACCCATTTAAGAGGAGCATTTAGGGTTAGCGGATTATCTGTAGGACACAGGGGAAATAAAACAGATTTATCCCAGTTCATCCTATCCCCAGAGAACCACCCAAATCTATCCATCAGCTCCAGGGCTGCAAAGAGCAAGGTGGAGGCATCTCCCAAATAAAGGACGGTATCATCTGCATACAGTGAAACTTTCTCCTCCAGGGGACCCACAGTAACTGCTTGAACTTTATCTGAAGTTCTGAGAGATATGGCAAGAAGCTCTATAGTGAGAGCAAATAAGCCCGGAGATAATGGGCAATCTTGCCTAGTTCCGGGATATAAATTCAGGAGATCTCCGGTAAAAATTCTAGCTGTGGATGAAGCATAGAGGAGCTATAGCCAGAAGATGAATTAGGGGCCAAATCCAAACCTTCAAAGAATTGCCCACAGATAAGGCCACTCAACCGAATCAAAGGCCTTCTCCATGTCTAGTAACGCACCCCAAAGGACTGCTCAAATGGAGTGGGGACCATAACAGTGAACAGTCTGCAGAAACTGATGTCTGTACTCTTGTCAGGCATTAAGCCAGGTTGATCACTATCTATTTATTAAGGTAAGGATGATGCTATTTAGGGAGGTAACCAAAATTTTGGTAAGGATTTTAAAATCTACATTTAGGGGAGAAATTGGTCTATAAGATGAGCATAATTATGGATCTTTTCCTGGCTTGGGTAGAAGAAGAATAATGGCTTGTGACATAGTGGGTGTGAGACAACCATCCTCAAGTGTAGCAAGAAGCATCTTATGCATCTTAGAGGCCAACACTTCAATATGGGCTTTATAAAATTCAGATGTAAGACCGTCCATACCTGGGTTTTTCCCAAATTCAGAAAGTGAATTGCCTGCTGAACTCCCTCTAGGGCACAGGAGTCAAACTGGCGGCCCTCCAGCTGTTGCGAAACTACTAAGTCCCATGAGGCATTGCAATGCTGACAGTTACAAGCATGACTCCCTCAGGCAGAGGCATGATGGGACTTGTAGTTCCTCAACAGCTGGCGGGCCGCCAGTTTGACACCCCTGCTCTAGGGTGATAGGAGCATATAACCGTTGTTGTAGCGCTAGAGTAAGGACAGGGGACTCTATATCTGCAAGATGGTAATAGAGGTCCTCCTCAGAGTATTGGGTCCTGGAGGAGTAAAGTATTTGGTAAAACTGCACAAATTGAGCGTTAATTACCTTAGGGTAAGTTAGAAGTGCACCATCTACGCTCTGCATATTAGCTATAGTAACTATATTAGATTGCTCTTTAGAGTGCCAGGCCCAAAGATGAGGCCATCTTTTCCCCCAGCTCAAAGATGCGCTGCACTTCTAGAGTCCTTGTGGGCACGAGATCACAGTTTGGGATTGTCCTCTAATAAATGCCTTAAAGGCTTTCCAAACAACCACCAGGGCTGCAGAATCCTGATTTGGAGGTCAGTAGTCTTGAACTGCCACAGTGGCCAGTTCACCCTTGTCATCAGGGATCCAGAAGCAAGAAAGCCTCCACACCCTGTCAGAAGGAGGACAATGGGTTAACAACATTGAAGCATGATCTGATATTCCTTTTGGGGGTATGGAGACGTCTTTCACTCTCGTCAAAATACCTGCAGTCACATATACAAGATCAATGCAAGACATAGTATAAGTAGAAGAAAAGCAAGTAAATCCTCTTACATCGGGATATTTCCACCACCATACATCCCTCAACCCATGTAGAACAGCCTACTTAAATAGGGCAGAATCCGAAGCCAGTTTATCCTGCATCAGACAGGGAGTTATATTAAAGTCTCCCAAAATAACAATGTTGGTAGTTGCTTGTAGCACTGCGGGAGCATTTAATCTGGCGTCCCCCAGGGCTTAGTGAGCAGCTCCTGATGCCGGCGGGCAGGCGTGCATTTGAGTGTGGCGTGGTAAGCAAATTGAAGAGTACAGTACTTTGTGGCGTTATGCAATTATGTGATGGTGATTAGGCTATTCTCATTGATATCTTTTGTGGATTACAAAGGATTGGTTCTACATTACTGAGCCACTTGTAGATGAACTATTTGATGATTTAATGTGATGCTGACCTGACTAAATACTTTTGGAAGTCTCCTCATATATCTGCATCCATAAATCTGTGGCACTGCATAATTGTGAATCTAGCGCCACCCCCGAAGGAGTCACTGGTTACATTTTGGGTTCTCTGTTCTGTGCCTCGACTCCAAGAACAACCTCAGCCCCTCTGACACACCTGGTTAAATAAAAATTACTGCAAACACATCTAAGAACACATGTGGTAAACAAGTTGAATATATTAGCACGATTTAAAGCATATTGATACTTACAACACTGTTAAACCTTGCTACAAATAACTAATACATTAGAAAAGACAACCTTCAATATTTAGCAACTGTAAGTATATAAAGGGCAGTACTCTATATGTCCTTAACACAGGCGCTGAGAGGGAGGAGAGAAGACTTGTCAACTTCTCAGCTCCTTCTGGGCCGCAAACACCTTTGAGAGGCAAACACACAACGAAAAGAAAAGGGTTACACAAGTACAGTAAGCACAGTTCTGTAATGTTGCAGGTCCTGAGGTGAAGAATACTAGTATCTTCTGCTAGCAAACAGTGGGGCCCTTGTTTTAAGAGTAGGTTTAAACAAGCTTGCATGGGGCAGTTATCCTCTAGAATGTTCCGTTAGGTAGAGATTTAAAAGGGCAAACTACTAGAGATGGCAGCTCCAAACAAGCATTCCATGGCACTAAAAAGGGAAATTGGTGTCTGCATGCAGTGCCAGTATGGTGTCAAGAAGGATGTTGGGTTTACACCCACTCACCAGTCCTCTGTGTGATGACACAACAATAGTCCCAGGTGCTGATTCAGGCTCCTGATGCTCCTAGCGATGTTGTAAGGCACTGGATCTCTGATGGCTGATCGAGATGACTGGTGGTGAAACTCGCAATGTGAACTGGCAGCGGCTGTCCCGATACCCAGATGGGTATCTTGATCCCTAAAAGGCGTTGGTAATCTCTGCTGAGCTGAGTGGTGCTGGGCTGCTGAGTAGGGTCAATGGATTAAATAGTAGTGGACCACGGGACTTTATCTGCTCCTGGCTCCCCTTTGGCGTCCCCACTCCTCCGTCTCCAGGCAACACTCTCCTGGCAGTCTCTGAAGAAGCTTAGCTTTCTCCCCCTCTGATGCTGCCAGAGTCTCTCTCTCTCTCAGTCTCCTCAGTCTCAGCGGTTTTCCTCACACCTGTCATCTCACCACACTCTCTCTCTCCCTCTCTCTCTCTTCAGACCGCTCTCCTTATTCTCCTCACAGACTCTTTTTTTCTGGGCTTCAGGATATCCCTCCTCCTCTGTTGGGGCACACAGTCCCTGGTGTCAGTGTTTGTTTCTCTCCTCTCTCTGGCATCTCAGTTCCTTCCCCTCACACACTCCTCCTCTCCTCACTGTTAAGTGTCACTGTGTCCCAGCAAAGGACTTTTTGAGCCTTGGTATCTCCCTCTCTTTTAAGCAATCTCCTCTCCTCTGTCTCCTGTCAGCACTCTCTCTCTCTCTCTCTCTCTCTCTCTCTCTCTTTTACCTCAGTACTTCCCTCTTTTCTGTCCCCTCAGCACTTTCTGAAACTCCCTTTTTTTCCAATGCTCTCTCTCTCTCTCTCTCTCTCTCTCTCTCTCTCTGTTTTCTGCAAGGACCAATCAGCATTTCTGTCTCCATTTTGTGGCCAAAATGAGAAATTGCATTACAACATGCCTGCTACATGAATATTACCTTTTGTAGAGATATCCTCACTGCAAACCTGTGTGCCTTGACATTTTTATTTTTTGGTAAAACTACCCCTTGTCAAGAACTATAGTTCTTAAGGTATTCAAACACTAGGGAGCTCTTAACCATGGCATTAAGACTTCTAATTTTCCAGGACAAAATCATGAGGGGAGCCATAGGTGTACCTGAGAAATATTGGAGGCAAAAGGAACTTTGAGGGACCTGGAAGGATGAGAACAACTAGCATATCATAAAAGCAGACCTTGCAGCAACCTAACAGAGGCAAACTAAAATCAAAGTAGCATCCTCCAGAAAGATAGAGTGCCACAATAGAAAATACTAATACCGTGAACATCCAAAAAGTACCCCCCCGTCACACCCTGCACTCCCCTAAAAAACTGCTAGTACTTGGATCCCCAAACAATTAAAGGCACAAAACCTATGAAGGTCATGAAAAGAGTGTGCAATCAAAACAGTTAGAATCAGACGTAGTTCTGTGAGATGCAGCTAGAACATATAATAAAAGAGGTACTACAGTTCACTCCATATGCCGTATGTCCTAGATTGCGGTTTAATCCAAGTAGGTTCACAGCATAGCAGCTTGATATCCTTGGGCTGGATATATACCTTACATTTTGATCTATACTATATATATTTCTTTGTTCAAGATTGTTGTTGTTCACTATCTGTCCTGTGTTTGGTGCCTGGTGTACTCCTTTGCCCGTCCCAAGTGTTTGGGTTGATCGACCTGTTGCCGAGTTTCATTGGTAGGAGTATATGTTACACCACTGTGTTCAAACATACAGTACTGCATTATAAAAGATATGTTACTAACATTATTACTAACATCATGTTGTAATACAAGTAAAACTGGTCATATGTCTGGGTCCTAAAGAAGCCAATTTAATGGCGAAACGTTGACCGCACAGATAACACCATCTCATACCACTGTATGGACCATATTTTTCTAACTTGTATATGTTTATTTTTATTTGTATGTTTTTTATACCCATTCCCCTGTTGGGGTCTCGCTCAAGTCTTTTAATTGTTTTTCAAATAAAATAATGTTTTTAACTAATAATAACATAAAATCCTTTTTGTGGCCAATATAGTCCGTCATTGTAGGATACTGAGGGTCTCCCCAGTTACTTCTATTAGCCTTGAATGTTGGTAGTTGGATAGGCAGCAATGAGAAATGACAACTTATGAAAGCAGGAGTCCTGTACAGGCAATGGAAAATATAATCCAATGATTAACATGTCAACATTATCGACCAAAGTGTGTAGAAGGACATATCTATCCTCCGGGTACAACTTGAGGTCCAAATGTGAAAAAGCTTGGATAAGACTGCTGACCCATCTGGCATAGGATGAGTAAGTAGTAGTATTAGTAATGAGCTACCAATTTTTTTTAAGACTTAGCACCTCACTACCCACCGAGAGTGTCTTCTGTAAAATGCATATATGGGGACTATAGCTCTTAAGGTATTTTAACACCTGGGAGCTCTAAACCAGCTCTTAAATGAGAAGGGTGCAGTTCTGCTGGGAGTGTTTATGGCTGAAAAGTTAGAGGGGCTTTTACAATAGGTGACGGGGGGAGGGGTAGAGGTAGAGATAGTCAGCACAGAACATATTCCAGAGGGTAGTATTGGGGGGCATTAGTGGTAGGTTGACTAAAGCACATAAACCCAAGGTAAGTATAGAAACAAGTCCTATTTGCAATCTCGGAACACCCAATAAGAGGACAGTATGCGACCCGTCTAAACTACATGGCATGTTCACCAATGCCAGGAGCCTGGCGGACACGATGGGAGAACTAGAGTTACTGTTGTACGAGGAGGATTTTGATTTTGTGGGAATTTCAGAGACTTGGTTCAACAGCTCTCACGATTGCCTGGCAACCATTCAAGGGTATTGCCTTTATCGCAGGGATAGAGAGTGTAAAACAGGGGGAGAGGTATGCCTGTATATCAAGAATAATGTACAAGTTAATGTGAGAGTGACATCACTAAGGGAGCTAGGGAAAAGGTAGGATCCTTATGGGTAGAGCTCCAAAGGGATGAAACTAAGGGGAAAATAATACTGGGAGTATGCTATAGGCCCCCTAACCTGAGGGAGGAGGGGGAGACAGACCTCCTATCACAATATGGATTAGCAGCAAGGATGGGAAGTGTCATCATAATGGGGGATTTTAATTATCTAGACATAGACTGGGTGGAAAGAACCGCGCATTTGTTCAAGGCTTGCTGGTTCCTAAATGTCTTGCAGGACAATTTCATGGGTCAGATGGTAAACGCACTAACTAGAAACAAAGCGTTACTAGACCTACTGAGTACCAACAATACAGACCTGATCACGGATGTGGAAATAAGGGGAAATTTAGGAAACAGCGATCACAGGTCAATTAGCTTCAGTATAAATCACACAAATAGGAAACATAAGGGGAATACAAAGACACTGAATTTCAAAAGAGCCAACTTCTCTAAACTACGAACCTTGCTAGAAGATATAAATTGGGATAGAATCTTAGGAACAAAGAACATGGAGGCGAGATGGGTTTGCTTTATGAGCATATTAAATAAGGGCATTAGCCAGTGCATCCCATTGGGAAATACATTTAAAGGGTGAACAAAAGTCCTGGATGGCTTAACTCCAATGTAAAAATGCATATAAAAGCAAAGGAGAAGGCCTTCAAGAAATACAAGGTTGAGGGATCATTATCAGCATTCAGACTTTATAAAGAATGCAACAAGAAATGTAAGGGTGCAATTAGGGCGGCTAAGATAGAACACGAAAGACAAATTGCGAAGGAGAGCAAAAAAATCCCAAGAAATTCTTTAAGTATATAAACAGTAAAAGAGGGAGGACAGACCATATTGGCCCCATAAATAATGATAAAGGGAATCTGGTTACTAAGGATGGAGAGATGGCAAAGGTATTAAATGTATTCTTCTCCTCAGTTCAGTCTTCACAAGGGAATCAGGGGGCTTTCATAAACCAAAACTGCAGTGTTTATCCTCATGACACATCTCAGGAAGCACCCTCATGGCTAACAGAGGACAGAATTAGAAATAGACTTGGGAAAACTTAATAATAATAAGTCACCAGGACCAGATGGCTTGCACCCAAGGTTCCTTAGGGAACTCAGTCAAGTAATTGCCAGACCATTGTTCCTAATTTTTACTGACAGTCTACTGACTGGAATTGTACCAACTGGTTGGAGAAAAGCCAATGCAGAACCAATATTTAAATAGGGCCAAAATACATCCCTGGGAATTACAGACCAGTTAGCCTAACATCAATAGTATGCAAGCTCTTGGAGGGGATGATAAGGGACTATATACAAGATTTTAGTAATGAAAACGGTATCATTAGCAGTAATCAGCATGGATTCATGAAGAATCGTTCTTGCCAAACCAATCTATTAACCTTCTATGAGGAGGTGAGCTGCCATCTAGATAAAGGAAGGCCCATAGACGTGGTGTATCTGGATTTTGCAAAAGCATTTGACACAGTTCCCCATAAACGTTTACTGTACAAAGTAAGATCCATTGGCATGGACCATAGGGTGAGTACATGGATTGAAAACTGGCTACAAGGGCGAGTTCAGAGGGTGGTGATAAATGGGGAGTACTCAGAATGGTCAGGGGCAGAAATTGGGGTCCCCCAGGGTTCTGTGCTGGGACCAATCCTATTTAATTTGTTCATAAATGACCTGGAGGATGGGGTAAACAGTTCAATCTCTGTATTTGCAGACTATACTAAGCTAAGCAGGGCAATAACTTCTCTGCAGGATGTGGAAACCTTGCAAGAAGATCTGAACAAATTAATGGGGTGGGCAGTTAACTACATGGCAAGTGATGTTTAATGTGTAAAAATGTAAAATAATGCATTTGAGTGGCAAAAATATGAATGCAACCTACTCACTGGGGGGAGAACCTCTGGGGGAATCAAGGATGGAAAAGGACCTGGGGGTCCTAGTAGATGATAGGCTCAGCAATGGCATGCAATGCCAAGTTGCTGCTAACAAAGCAAACAGAATATTGGCATGCATTAAAAAGGGCATTAACTCAAGAGATAAAGCGATAATTCTCCCACTCTACAAGACTCGGGTCCGGCCTCACCTGGAGTATGCTGTCCAGTTCTGGGCACCAGTCCTCAGGAAGGATGTACTGGAAATGGAACGAGTACAGAGAAGGGCAACAAAGCTAGTAAAGGGACTGGAGGATATTAGTTATGAAGAAAGGTTATGAGCATTGAACTTATTCTCTCTGGGGAAGAGACGCTTGAGAGGGCATATGATTTCAATTTACAAATACCATACTGGTGACCCCACAATAGGAATAAAACTATTTTGCGGAAGTGAGTTTAATAAGACATGTGGCCACTCATTAAAATGAGAAGAAAAGAGGTTTAACCTTACACTGGGTAGAGGGTTCTTTCCTTTAAGAGTGACAAGGATGTGGAATTCCCATCCACAGTATATGGTTTCAGCGGGGAGGATTGATAGTTTCAAAAAACTATTAGATAAGCACCTGAACAATCACAACAAGGATATACAACGTAATACTGACCTATAATCACACACATAGGTTGAACTTGATAGACTTATGTCTTTTTTCAACCTCGCCTACTATGTAACTATGTAACTATGTAACCACAGCATTAAGACCTCTAATGTTCCAGTACAAAATCATGAGGGGAGCAATAGGTGTACCTGAGAAATATTTCTAAGTTGAGGCAAAAGGAACTTTGCGGAACCTGGAAGGATGAGAACAACTAGCATATCATAAAAGCAGATCATGCAGCAACCTAACAGAGGCAAACTAAAATCAAAGCAGCATCCTCCAGAAAGATTGAGTGCCACAATAGAAAAAACGAATACCAGGAACATCCAAAAAGTAACCCCCCCCCCCCGTCACACCCTACACTCCCCTAAAAAACTGCTAGTACTTGGATCCCCAAACAATCAAAGGCACAAAACCTATGAAGGTCATGAAAAGAATGTGCAGCCCAAACAGTTATGCCCCGTACACACGGTCGGATTTTCCGACTGAAAATGTGTGATAGGACCTTGTTGTCGGAAATTCCGACCGTGTGTAGGCTCCATCACACATTTTCCATCGGATTTTCCGACCCACAAAGTTTGAGAGCAGGATATAAAATTTTCCGACAACAAAATCCATTGTCGGAAATTCCGATCGTGTGTACACAAATCCGACGGACAAAGTGTCACGCATGCTCAGAATAAATAAAGGGATGAAAGCTATTGGCCACTGCCCCGTTTATAGTCCTGACGTACGTGTTTTACATCACCGCGTTTAGAACGATCGGATTTTCCGACAACTTTGTGTGACCGTGTGTATGCAAGACAAGTTTGAGCCAACATCCGTCGGAAAAAATCCTAGGATTTTGTTGTCGGAATGTCCGAACAAAGTCCGACCGTGTGTACGGGGCATTAGAATCAGACCTAGTTCTGTGAGATGAAGCTAGAACTTATAAAAAAGAGAGACTACAGTTCACTCAGAAAACAATGAGGGTGCTACCAAAAATTCCAGAGCCGGTAGTGTGCTGACGAGACGTAATCAAACGTATCCAAATAGAGCAGAAATTTATTGAAATAAAAGTGCTCCCAACAGGGAATAAGCAAATGTAGCCAATATTGTCAGTGTAGAATGGTGTGCCAGAATGGGAAACATCAGAGAAAAAAAGGACAAAAGGACTACCCCAGGATTGAAAAATTATATCTCAGGTATCTCCCAGGAACCACCACAGGGGTAAAAAAGAACAGGGGCACCATCTATAGACCCTGAGCGGTACCGCAGCACACAAGCACTAACTTGCAGGGGGATAATAAAATTGCCAGTGCAGAAAAATTTTAACAGTCCATGGGCAGTGTGTTAAGCCTCCTCTGGCATAGTGAAGGACTTGCCACCCTGTACCCACAGACGGGCCAGGAAAAGCAAGCTGTACTTATAGCCTTTGTTATGGAGTTGCTGCTATATCTGATCAAAGGTTCTGCAGATTTTCTGAGTCTCGATAGAGTAATCAGGGAAGATCATCAGCTTGGTGTTTTCATAGTTGAGGGACTCAATTCTCCTAGACTCCCTGAGGACCACATCTCTGTTGCGGATATTCAAGAGATGAAAGAAGGAAGTGTGGGGAGGGGAGCCTGGTGGGCCCCTTGTGGCATTCCTATTCAACTGCAAAGAAGGTGGAAAATGACGCTTGAGGGAGCAGGGAGCGAAGCAACTGCTCAGTGAAGGCCCCTGGGTCTTGCCCTTTGGCACCTTCAGACACTATCCGCAGGTTGTGCCGGTGATTCTCTGCTTCTTTAACTTTAGGTTCTAAGGCCTTTACCTTAAGTTGAAGTATGCGGCCAGCAGTAGAGTTCTCTCTGGGGATGTCCTCCGACTCACCAATGTAGCGTTCTGCATCACTGAGCTTGTTCGTGTCTCGGAGGGGCAACCCAATATTGGTCTGCGAGTGATGCATGCCAGGTAAGTGTGGCCTGGCATGTATTTATCGCTTGCACAATAGCCAAGAAGTTCTGCTGATCGAGAGCAGCTGAGTCACATGGCTCTGTCTTCAACGCCATGATATGGAAATTGTTACATAGCTACATTGGTCCAGCTTGAACCAATGTAAGTATTTATGTGCCATACCTGTGAGATCACCATGAGAGAGGGAAATCACTGTAGTAGGCATCGCTACTAAAACGACTGCTGCTGTCTCCTGGGTCCTGTGTCAAGCAAAGGATTCTCTGACTGGAAGAGCTGCTGAGGCCTAGGTGACGTCATGATTTCCACATCATCAAATCAGAGAACATTTGCATTCATTGAGATCACTGTAGTAGCAGTTCCTACTTCAGAGATTTCCAGCTTCCATGGGAATGGCACATACATACTCACATTGATCCAAGCTGAATCAATGTAACTATGTAAAAATTATCATACATGGAATTTAGCTTCAAATATTTGAGGTATGTCTGTTTACGTATGCTATTTACTTTTTTATAGTTTCGATTTTCAAGTAAAAGTCAATAATACCCATATGGGCTTGTTGCCCTTCTCAGTTTTGGGTGTTGGGCCTCCTCGGGTTGGGGTGGGGGATGTCGGGGTGGGGATTGGGGGTTTACTTATGTTCTCTTTGCTCCATGCCTATATATGTCAGTGTGTTTTCTGTATTGCATGTCTACTGTTCTGTCTCTGGGTTGCTAAATATTCTGTTTGTATGGTACTGGGGCGGGTGCCCAGCTCTGGTCCTCCACTGCGAGGGCTAAACCTGACAATTCCTGTTGTAGATTTGATGTTAGGACCTTATGTCTATATGTAAAATAGTGTCCTGGAACACCAGGTGTCTTAACTCCAAGGTTAAAAGATCATTGGTATTTCAATTTCTGCAGCGTCACTTCCCTCAGATTTGTATTCTCCAGGAGACTCATTTGACTAAGCTCTTAAGCCTTAGGAGACCCTGGGTTGGTCATTTATACCATTCCACTTATTTCAATCTCTCACATGATGTTATTCCATGTACACACGACCGAACTTTTCGACCGAGATGGTACGACGGAACGAATCCGTCGGACAATTCGATCGTGTGTGGGCTTCATCGGACCTTTTCTGTCGAAAAATCTGTCGGACTTTAGAAATAGAACATGTTTCAAATCTTTCCGGCGGACTCGAGTCCGATCAAAAAATCCATTTGTCTGTATGCTAGTCCGATGGACAAAAAAGGACACAATGGCAGCTTTTGGCTACTGGCTATAAACTTCCTTATTCTAGTCCGGTCGTACGGCATCACGTTCGAAAGGATCGGACTTTGGTGTGATCGCGTGTAGGCAAGTCCGTTTCATTGAAACTCCATCGGAACTCCGTTGAAAAGTCCTTCGGAGTTCAGTGTGACGAAAAGTCTGGTCGTGTGTACACGGCATAAGTCTACTGGTATGCAAATCTCTGCATTTCCGCCTTCTGGCACTAGACGTTGACCCAGGGGGTAGGTACGTTGTATTGCATGCAATTATTACTACCTTGGAGGTTGTCATAGTGGGATTGTATCTGCCCCCTCCAGCCTCGTGCATTTACTTTACCATTTGGCATCCAAACTGTTGGTTTATGCTACTGATAACATTATGATATTTGGGGACTTTAATATGGTGCCGAATCCTGGGATGGACAGACTAACACAGACATCTGGCTCTGCCATGGAGCTGGCGCCTTGGGCAGAAGCCTCAAATTTTACAGACGTCTGGAGGTGGAGACACCCTAATTTGCAGGCGTATACCTGTCATTCTGCCTCTTACAGAACTTTGTCTAGAATTGAGCTGGTGTACACTGGGGGGGGGTATGTCCTTTCCAGGGTTCGGGATGTCACCATTCTCCCCAGGGGTATCTGTGATCACGCTCCTATTTCCCTGGAGCTCAGTATGACGTGTCCTTCGGCAGAAGGCTTGTGGCGTTTGTCTAGGTTCTGGCTATCTGACTCAAGGGTTGACATCCCTTGCAAAACTGATATAATCAATTTTTGGAACTCCCAGGATCACACTGTATCTATCCCTATTACTTTGGATGCATTTAAGGCCTGCACAAAGGGTAGCCTCCAGGACCATATTGGGAAGGTGCGTAGGGGTGCCCGTAAGGAACTACAGGAGGTGGAAAATAAAGCTATTTCCCTGGAGACTATTTATGCTAGGGATAGGGACCCTCTGGTGTATTCCTCTCTCTGGGCAGCCCTGCGGGATGTCCCCCTTAATCGTATATCTAAATAGATGGTGCAATCAGTGGAAAAAAATACTAAAACCCCCCAAAATGCAAGCTGGACACTAAAAGATTTTCACAAAAATCAATAACAAATGATAAAAATAGCAGCGCAATCAAGCAATAAAACACAGTCCAAAATGCTAGTGAACAACAAGTCCCAGAAAGATGAAAAGATGACTTCACCGGTGAAGATCAGCAATTTCAGTAATGGTGACAGACCCTCCACCTTCGATATAAGTTCTACGCTCACCTCAAAGCATGGACTCCTGAACAGGTAGTCATGCAAGCAGGTCCCACACAAAAAGTAGGTAGCGAAACAGATCAAGTAGAACTTCTTCTCCAGATCGATACCCTCAGTGGGGGCATCAAACCGTATGTATATAAAGAAAAAGGAGATCTTATGCCGCGTACACACGAGCAGACTTTACGGCAGACTTTGCCTGGCGGACTTTTCGACGTACTTTACGACGGATTTTCTGAATGAACGGACTTGCCTACACACAATCCACCAAAGTCCGTCGAATTTGTACGTGATGACGTACGACCAGACTAAAACAAGGAAGTTCATAGCCAGTAGCCAATAGCTGCCCTAGCGTGGCTTTTTGTCCGTCAAACTAGCAAACAGACGAGCGGACTTTTCGACTGGACTCGAGTTCGACGGATTGATTAAAAACATGTTTCAAATCTAAGTCCGTCCAACTTTTGAGAAAACAAAGTCCGCTGGAGCCCACACATGATCGAATTGTCCGTCGAAATCCCGTCCACCAGGCAAAGTCTGCCGTAAAGTCCGCTCATGTGTACGTGGCATAAGTGTTCACTGTGCAAACATATACAATTTATTTAAGTCCAAATACAGACTACTCACATGAGTTGAAAACGATACAGGCATATAGCACAACCATGTGCTGTTTGTTTCAAAGGATGGCAGCTCCTCCCCAATATGCGTTATGTTTGTCAGAACTTCCTCAGCGGGACGGGGCCATGTCATCACCCAGCAGCTTACTTATAGTGTTCCGTTGTCATACCAACGGAGTACACAAATGAGCGGCAATATGCAAGGCTCGTAAATGGACATGTAGTGATGTAGTTGCCGCTAGTAACAAACAATCCACCAATTCACCCCGCTGCCAGACTTCCTACATCACTTCCAGAGACAATGAACAGTCTTTTGCTGGTTTTGTTTTTGTTGTTTTATTGGGGGGTACAACTTGGATAGGGAAAAGGGATATGGGATGCCCATAGGATCATTAGTTTGCCATCATATTTTAAAGATTATCTCCCTAGCACAAAGTTAGAGCCAGAAGAATGACGTGCATCTGTATTTAGAATAATTCTCCTCCTGCATCTCCATGCAGACTGTTGCTCCTCCTGCTGCTCAACTCCAGCAGACTATTCCTTCTAGGATTTCCCTCTCCATTACCGTGTAAAGGGTGGGGACATCTCTCCTGACTGTGTAGGAGTGATGTCCCAGAACATTTCCTCTCCTACCCAAAACTTCTTTCCTCCTGCACAAAACTTCTTGAAGTAAATAATGTCACATCATCTTCTATTAGGCAATAGGGACCCCCTCTGAATGAGTCCTTAAGCTGGCTCTGGTTGCTCGCTGCTACTGGGCTTGAGGCCTGCAGTACCTCTCCTTGGAAGCCCAGTAGGTTAAAAGCATATTTGTCTTGAATGGTGGACTACTGCTCCCAGATAGCCCAGCCTGCAAATCCTGTGCCCTCAGGCCACATCGATTTGACACAGATCCCCACAGTCTCTTCTCTGATCCAGGACTCCCCATCAGTCACCGTGTGTATGATGAAGACTCTGCTAATGACCTGTAGAAGTAGAGTTCCCTCACAGACTTCCTGGCACATCCAGCCCTCCACTGTGGTAACACTCACCGACCTTCCACTGCCCTGAGTCCTTGATGAGGAACTTGACCAGACCATGCGTTCCGACAGCTTCACCTGCCCCTCTGCTCCAAGAGCTATTTAGCACCCACCGTGTGGTGTCAAAGACATTGCCGTGTAGAGGCAAAGTTCCCTCACAGATCTCCCCGGGCCTCCTCCAGATGGGGGTGTCCTCCTGCGGCTGCCTAGCATTCCATTCCTCACTTCACTCAGCCGACATCTCCTCCCCAGTGGCATATCACCTCAGCTTATCTAGGAGGCCCACCCCCTGCCAATACCAATTGGGGATTGGTCAGGGCTCCCACATGAGCTGCCTGCCAGTCCAGTTCCAGGCCCAGCTCCTCTTCCAGAATCTTCTCTCTGGAAGCAGGGGAGGCGCCCCAGAGCTAGAGCACAGGTGGTCACACCCACTGCTACTCTGACCACTCCCAGCCTCCAGATCAAAACAGACAGGCCTAGCTTGCAACATAGGCCTGCCTAAATTTGCCTGTGCTGACTGATCCTAGTAAAAAAACTAAACTAGCACCTACCTATTGGTGGAGGTTGCTACAGACATAAAACATAAATTAGCAGCCGGTTTGTGCTACGGGCATCAAGACAGGCCCTAATACTATCATATATGCAAATATATTACTAAAATTGCAATTAGTTCAAAAATAGACCTATAAAGGAATAAAGTATTTAACAAAAAAGTGTTCCCAGTCAGTCCACTGCCCCCTAGTGGATGATCAGCGTATCTAACTAGAACACATGCATGTATTTTAATATCTAAGATCTCACCTGATGCCATCCTCCAAAACATCACAAAAATTCATACACTTTCATTAAAATTAAAATATCTCATTATTAAAAAGATAAAAAGAAAAAGAAATTATAAAACAGGTTAAATCGATGTAACCGTACATCTGCCATGAAAATTCACCTACTCCATCCGAGTCAACAGATCTTTGAACAAGGGGAGAGGAGTGGTCAACTTTTGGCTTGGTTGTTGCGGGAACACTCCACCCCAGTGTCCATATCCCATATCCGATCCCCTACTAGGGAAGTTGTGATAGATCCCTCGCAGATTAAATTCTCGATTTGCCTCCTATTATCAGGAGCTCTATAGCTCCTGAGTGACATACACTGAAGGAGAACTGCATACATACCTGGCTTTAGCTGACCTGCCATGTCTTACAGACTCGACCAGGGAGAGGCTAGGTGGTCCACTTACCCTTAAAGAAAATTTAACTAGTCTAAGCTCTACAAGCTGGGAAGACGCCGGGCCCGGATGGGTTCCCGGCAGAATTCTTTAAACATTATACTGATGAGATGCTACTGAAGGCCTTGGAGGAGGGCTCCTTGCCCCCGTCTGTCTGAGGCGGTGGTGGTGGTCCTCCCTAAGCCTGGCAAGAACCCTGAACTATGTTCCTCATACAGGCCAATATCACTCCTGAATGTAGATCTAAAAATTCTTGCTTAAGTTCTAGCCAGCCGCTTAAACTCTGTAATTACTGCCCTGATACACCCTGACCAATCTGGGTTTATGCCGGGCAGAGGAACCGACATAAACATTCGCAGATTGTTGACGTATATAGATAGGGCTACGGAGGACAGCCCGGGGGCAGTGGTATCCCTGGACGCTGAGGAAAGCATTTTACTCGGTGGAGTGGGAGTACCTCTGGGCTGTCCTTCAAAAATTTGGGTTCGGACCTGTATTTATCAAATGGCTGCGTCCAATGTATGCTTCTCCCAGCACTCGGGTGCGCACCAACAACTCTTTTGATTTTCCCCCTTGGTAGAGGCACCAGGCACGGCTGCCTGCTCTCACTGGGGTCGCTAGCTGTGGAGCCCCTGGCCTCACGGATACGAGCTGCGTCCGCGGTTCGGGGATCCAAGTGGGGGTGGTGGATAGCTCAGTCCTCTAAACTGACCAAGGTCTTTTTGAAGTGGCAACAAACTATCCCTGCCTTAACTGAGGAGGACTGGGAGGGCTGTGTCTCTTCCTATGTCACAAATTTGATCTCTGCAAGAGATCACTTTATTCAATTGAAGTTTCTGCATAGAGCTTACTATATACCTCAGAGACTAGCTGCTATTTACCCTGATTGGTCCTCATCATGCCCCCACTGTGGGAACATGGAGGCTTCTTTTCTACATATGATTTGGTCATGTCCCCTTTTGCAGGAGTTTTGGTAGAAGGCCCTTGTGGATATTATACAGGCTGCAGGGACTACCCTTGAACTAATCCCTGAGTTCACATTTCTGAATGTAATCGCAGACCCCACTGTGCAGAAATATACCAAACTATTCATAATATATGCTACATACTATGCCCGTAAAGAGATTTTGCTGAAATGGAAGGCTACACTGCCACCCTCCATTGTCTCCTGGAGAAATACCTTGAATAATGTCCTACCTTTGTATAGAATTATGTACATTAATAGGAACTGTCCAAGTAAATTGGACAAGATCTGGTCCTCCTTGGGGCTCCCTGCAAATGGAGATTTCTCCACCTAGCCCAGAGGTGGACCCATAGAATTGAACATGCTACTTGACTGGGTCTCCCCGGCATGATTACAGTTCCCCTCCCTCTCCCCTCCTGCTTACTCCCTGCCCCCTTTTTTAGTTACCTCCTCCTTTATTCTCGGGTCCCCCCCCCCTCCGTTCTATCACCCTGCTTCTCCCCTCTCCTACCTTCCATGTAGGATGATGTGGTCCTGACCTTTATCAAGTAGTATAGTAGTATATTCAGTTAGATGTATATGAATGGTCTCCCCTTGTACAGTTTTCTCTGTGTTGTGAACATGTATACCTGCACTTTCTATGTATACCATGCAACTATTTTCTGTTACTGACATGCAAATACTTTAGGAAGAAAATGTATCAATTATGTTTAATTATGGCCAATAAGCAAGCTATTGTAAAAAAAAAGCCACAGGAAGCCTGGCATTGCCTTGGGGGTCATGTACCAATGCCAACATAAGAAAAAACAATAAAGAAAAGCAGTATTTATTCCTACAGAGAATTACCAGCTCTTCCTAAAAGCTTCAGCACATGCTGACAATATGGCTGTTGTGACCCCACTCTTTGATAGGAATAGAGATAGGTTATTTATTCCACGCAATGTGGGCAAACGCTATGTAAAGCATTATAGTTTTTTCTTATTTCCCAAAAATTCACCACAAACCTATGGTAACTGCAAACATGAAGTTCATCCCTACTGGTCATATTTAAAAAACTAGAAAAAGGTATGCGAACAAAAAGGTACGTGTCACCCAGTTGTGTATTTAAGTTTTGTGCTACCCTAGGCCTGACTAAACTTGTGCACCCCCTAATTTAAATATGACCCACCCCTTCCTGTCAATGCCACACCCCTTGCTGTTTAAGACCCACCCTGAAATATTCGAGTGGCGACACTAGGTCTGAGGGTCTGGGGGGGGGGGGCAATGGATTCCCTTAATTTGCATAGATTTCTTCTCACTTGCTGTTTGGCTATGGAGCAGGAAGTGAAATCTCTGCAATGGGACAGGGGTGGTAAAAAATAAACTGACAGCGGCTATAACCCTCCCTTATTCTATCCAAAATGAAAAAAAAAGTGTTGCCAATAGTTCTACTTTAAGCACAAATTTCTGATAATTTCATGGAGAGGACTAAGAAGATATAACCATGCCAATGGTGCAGCAAAAAACATATAGCACAGTGAGAAAGGTTTGTGGTCCAGGATGACAAAACAGTCAAAATTAGAAGCGGCGCACCCCCCCACAGTTGCGGAATGCCGGCCGCCCGCATACCGGAAGCAGTGCGGTAGCAAGCTGGCAGGTACTCTTTCCGTGCTGCCTCTCTGCAAAGTGCTGCCCTAGGCCTGGGCCTTGTCGGCCTAGCCAGGATACAGCATTGGTGTCACCACACAGGCCCAATCCACTCTGGAGTTCAGATGTGGTGGCACTCCTAAAACTGATCTAATTTACCTTACATTAATGTGGTTGTAAACGCAGAAGGTTTTATTTACCTTAATGCATTAAGGTAAAAAACCTTCTGAGCACAGTCCCCCCTCAGCCCCCCATACTTATCTGAGCCCGATGTCAATCCAGTGCTGTGCATGAGAGCAGCAGCTCTACTCTCTTTCCTCACTGGTTCAGAAACAGCCATTGGCTTCTGCTGCTGTTAATCACAGCCAGCAAGGAGGGAGCGGGGGTGGGGCCAAGCTTCACTGTGTGTGGCAATGGACACACAGAGCGTAGCTCGGGATCGAACCTACATGAGTGCCCCATAGCAAGCAGCTTGAAGGAGGAGCCAGGAGCACCGGCAAGGGTCCCAAGAAGAGGAGGATCGGGACTGCTCTTTGAAAAACGATTGCACAAAGCGGGTAAGTATGACATGTTCGTTATTTTAAACAAACAAAAAAATAAACCTTTACAATCACTTTTAAGTTTTTAGATTCTTTGTAAACATATGTTTTCCTTTATACACAGTATTCCTTTACACAACAGCTGTTTTTTATAGGGATGTATTATATGGATATTTTATATGAGAACCTCATATAGGACATTTAACCATAATTACTGAGGCAAAATATAGATATTACACTAGTATTTTGATTGCATATTTATTTTTTAATATATAAATTCAAAGAAAGTAGTCAAGGAATCAAAGAATTATTCTTTCTTATAAAGATTATTCACCAGAATTTAAAAAGGTCCAGGTCCACATACTATCTAAACATTATTGGTGGATAAGAAACAGGTTTATTGTCACCCCTGAGATGATTGCCTCATCTGTTTGATCATTTACAGTGATATCTTTATTCTTCTATAGTCCCCACACATTGAGCAGTGGCTCTGTACCTTTTGTTTTTGAGTTTACCTAGGATATAAATGTATGGAATGGCACAATCCAATGCTTTTTGATGCATAGCTGTTGACAAAATGCATAAATCCTGCAACCTAACCCAAAATCTAAAATAATGCCTTTGGTCCTAATATACACTCTTCACTTAATTCATGCCCTAACACATCCCTAATCTCCTGACATTTGATCTGACCTTAACACCTAACTTTGCCCCAACTCTAAACACTCAACCCAAACTAACCTTAACACTTAAACTCCCCCTAACTATTAACTCCAGGTTTAGTCTAACTTTAAATGGCTTGTTTGGGCCAAGCTGGCCCAAACGAACAGTTTTCCTTACTAATTGATATGTCTGCGCTGTATAAGTTATATGTAACCTCAGCTATATACAGTATACAGCGCTGTGTTCCGGCTACGGTATAAGGACTCCAGTCAAAGTGCTTCTCAGACATTCACAGGAAGACTTGTATTTTTAGCAATGAGGCCAATCAGCAAAAGCCAGTTCCAGTGGCCGTCAGCTCCAGAACACAGAGGGGTACAACAGCCAGGTCTGATGGGGTGCAGAGTGTAGGCAGACGAGGGGGAAGGCCTTGCCAGGGCTCCACAAGACGGGGCATGCGCAGTAGCACAGCAACAAACAGGTCCAGTGCTGGTGGGATCCACTGCCTCCAGGCCCTCCTCGCCTGGAGGACTGCAGAATTCATCGCCACAGGCTCCTGAAGTACGGTCCGAAGGGGAGCTGGTTCAGAGGAAGAGGAGTCACAGAGGCTCGCGGCACCGATGGAGGTGGGAACGATGGCTGCGGGTGTTATTCCTGATCAGCCAGGTAAGTTACCCGCTTTACATACTTCTTTAAGTGCTGCACTTTGTGTTTGTTGGGATTGGAAGAGGGGGGTCGGCAGGGACTGACAGAGCAGACACACAGCCACCTGCGGCCATGGCAGCTGCCTCTAGGGTGGCAGGCGTGTCGCCCGCCAGTTCGGTGTCAGAAGCACAGTGGCTGGATTTGCTGGGGGAGTTGCGGGATCTAATCCAGCGTTTTGCAGGGGGCCAAGGTAAGCCCCCACAGGTTTCACCATAGGTACCAGTGGTGGGAGGCAATGCGAGGGGGGGGGACAGCCCGGGATGGGGCCACAACTACACTGTCCCTGGTCATGGGGGTCCCCACGGCCCTGTCTGAGCCTCCCGTGCCTCCCTCGGAAGCTGCAGTGAGTTCCAAAGCTGGGGAAGAAGTGGGAGCGTTGCAGGAGGGCATGGGTAGAAGGGATGTGGTGAGGATCGCAGATGCAGCAAAATGCGCAGTGTATGTGTGCTTTGAGGGGCCATTAGGGGCACATTTGAAGCAAGAAGTCCTGGATAAAATTTGCAAGGCTGAGTTTGTGGAGATCTTCTCCTTATTGCCCCTGGAAAAATTTAATTTGGATAGGGTCAAGCCGGATGACTCCAAGAAGGGGGATGAGGAGAAGGTACAGGTTGATTCCTCGAACATTTGTTAACTGGTTACAGGCATTTGCCATTATGGCGAGTGTTATAGGGGAAAGGAACCCAGAACATTGTTCGGCTCTGTTTTGTTACATGGATGCCGTCAGCGAGGCCCATCGGGTATATGGGGTGTCAGCGTGGCTGAGGTATGATGAACAGTTCAGGCAGCGTATGGCTGTCTGTCCTTCGCTCAATTGGGACCACAAAAACATCAGCCTTTGGATGCAGCTTATGTCTTTGAAATGAGCTCTGAGCCAGTTTTTTCAAGGGGGGGCTGGGGGTGCGCCTTCCTCGGGCCTATCGGCCGGAAAAAAATGGGGGATCTGCTGGCAGTATAATGAGGGCTCCTGTAAGTTTGGGGGGTCCTGTCATTTCAAGCACGTATGCTCCAGATGTGGGGGCACAAATCCCCTGTCCCGATGCTTTAAAAAGAGGGAAGGGGGAAAGGATGCAACCCTTTCTAAATAGATACCCTGATCAGGAAGCGGCAAACATCCTGGCCGCAGGTTTCTCGGAAGGTTTCAGGATTTCATGTTCTCTGTCAAATGTTCCGCCTATGGCTAGGAATTTGAGATCAGCATTACAACACCCGGGGGCTGGTTTCAGAAAAATTGGATCAGGAAGTTGCACTGGGGTGCATGGGTGGGCCGCTGCGGGTAGGTTGGGTATTCTGCTGGCAGCAGACAGAAGGCCTGACCACAGAGCTTAGTTTCCTAAGTATAGTTCTGGATTCTGGCGCTATGGAATGCCGCTTACCTGAGGACAAATAGGCGGTGCTCAAGTTGAAAATTCGAGGGATCATGGGGCTGTGCAAGGTGCAGCTTCAGGCACTTCAATCGTTATTGGGGAAGTTGAATTTTGCCTGTCTATTTAGAAAAGGTTGCATCCTTTCCCTTTCCCTCTTTTTAAAGCATCGGGACAGGGGATATGCGCCCCCCACATCTGGAGCATGCGTGCAGGACCCCCCAAACTTACAGGAGCCCTCATTATACTGCCAGCAGATCCCCCATTTAGCCAACGGATGGCTGCGGCGACAGCTGGGATTAAGTCCCCGACCCATTTTATTAGGCTGAGTAGCGAGCATCGTAAGGATTTAAAAGTGTGGCACACGTTCTTGGAAGCATACAACGATCGATGGGTCTGGATGTCTGGCCCGGTGAGTAATTTTGACTTAGAGTTAGTTACAGACACAGTTGGGTTTACCAGCTATGGGGCATTTTATCAGGGACAATGGCATGCAGGACCTTGGCCTAGGTCATGGGTGGAAGTTAGTTTGATTCGAAACATGGTGCTTTTGGAACTTTTTCCGGTGGTGCTGGCTATGGAGATATGGGGGGAGTCTTGTAGGAACCCGTTAGATTAGTTTGAATTGTGACAACATGGAAGTGGTGCAAGTCATCAACCGCATCTCAGCGTTGTCACAGCCAGTGATAAGTCTGCTGCGCCACTTGGTGCTGCGATGCCTGCAACGGAACATCTTTCTATATGCTGTTCATCTGCCACTTGTTGAGAACACCCTGGCTGATGCCTTATCTCGGTTTCAGTGGGACAGGTTAAGAGAGTTGGCTCCTTCGGCAGAGAAGGTAGGGGATTCCTTTCCCGGGTTGGCTGTGGGAGATTGCCTTGGAGTCGCCGCGGGATGGATAAGAAGGTCGGTGAGTGAGTCCACATGGACTGCATACACCAAGGTATGCCAGGAATGGTTGGTTTTAGTTCAGCAGGCAGGGGCAGTACAAGGGCATGTCGAGGTGAAACTGCTTGTTCTATATTTTGTGTCGCGAAACACGGAACGCAGGGTGGTTGGTGTCTGCCATTGAACAGAAGTTGGCAGGTCTTGCCTTTTTCTTCAAGTTACAGGGCATGGCGGATTTCACGAAGGATTTTTGGGTACAACAGGCAGTTAAGGGTTATAGGAAGGTTCATACGCACAGGGACTCTAGGCGTCCAGTGTCATTTGCTAACCTTCAGGCCATTTGTGGTCATTTAGGATCCTTGTGTACATCGGATTACGAGATTTCTTTATTTAGGATGACGTTTTCGTTGGCGTTCTTTGGGGCATTTCGTGTGGGGGAATTAGTAAGCCCGTCTAAGGGATTAGCGGGTGGATTTTGTGCCTGGGACGTAAATTGTGTGGAGGACAGGGTCTTGTTATGGCTTTGGAGAATGAAGATGGACCAAACGGGGAAAGGAGTGAGTGTATAGCTGCTTTCATTGCCAGGTTCTTCGGTTTGCCCAGTGGGGGTGGTGCGGGAGTTCTTGGCGGTTCACCCAGACATTGAAGGGCCATTTCTTGATACAGGGGGATGGGTCATATTTGTCAAAGTTTCAGTTCATTGCAGTTTTTCGGAAAAGCCTTCGGGCAGCGGGTTTGGATGACGCACAATACGCCTCGCACTCCTTCCGCATCGGGGTAGCCACAGAGGCAGCCCGGTGTGGGTTGGATGAGGCGGCAGTGAAGAGAGTTGGTAGGTGGGAATCAAAGAGATTTCGGACGTACATTCGGCCGCATCTGTTGGCTGAGTAGGGGAGTATGAATGGGGGGAAAAGGGGTACTTTCAGTGTTCTTCATCTGAGGTGCGGTGAAAATGTTAGAGTGTTGATGCTATGTGGTGTTTTGTCCTTTGTATTTCAGATGGCGTGCACACACGCTTTCATATGGATTATGGGGCATTCATATGTCTTTTGAGGGGCCAAGAGAGCTTATGTTAGATCAGATGGCAGACAGCTAGGTATCTCTAGGAGGGTGGCTTGCATTCGCTGGCTGGGGATACCGGGGATGATGTGGGGTAGGGTGGTGCCGGAAGTGCACCATTATGCCAGGCTAGACCGGCCCTGCTACTATATCTATTGTATTTGTAAATAGCTGTTGTTTGTTAATTATCACAGAGTTAGTTTGTTATATACAGTTGGTTATAGACAGCTACTTTCTGTCCATGCTAGCTGGGAGAGAAACCCCTAGAAGAAGGGAGTAATATGAGAGAGAGAGAGAGAGAGAGAGAGAGAGAAACTGAGCCACATGACCTTACACATACAGGAGCTGCTGCTGCTGTCACTGTATTTCACACAGATCAAAAACAGAGACTATTAGGCAAGTATTCTTATGTTCTAATAGTTTAACTGCAACTGTTCATAGCTTCTTGTGCTGCCTGTGTAGTGGTTACCTCCAGTATATTAGTACCGTATATACTCGAGTATAAGTTGTTCCGAGTATAAGTCGAGGCCCTAATTTACCACAAAAAAATGGGAAAAACTTATTGACCCGAGTATAAGACGAGGGTGAGAAATGCACAGCTACTGTAAATGGAAAAGAGGGTCAACAATGCCCATTTGCATGCCTCACTGTGCCCATTTGCAGCCATAGGTCCCCCTAACTTCAAACTCGGTAGTTAAGGGTTCCTAGATGCCCCCTAGCAGCAGCCAAATTTGGGGTTCCTAGCACCAAGTGGCCCTGAGATACGGGGCCCCAAAATCGGTTCGGAAAATGTCATTCTCTGCTGCAGAAAAGTGCTTGACATTTTCGGAACCGATTTTGGTGCCCTGTATCTCAGAGCCACTTGGGGCTAGGAACTCCAAATTTTAAGCTGCAAAAAAGTGCTTGACTCAGTATAAGGCACTTTCAGCACAAAAAAATGTGCTGAAAAACTCAACTTATACTCGAGTATATACGGTAGTTGAAAAATGTAATCTAAAAATGCTGCACTAATATCCACATGTGCAACAAGTGATAATATCAAGATGAATAAAGGAAAAATTGTTGTATGCATGAAAAAAGTCCCATGAGCACCAAAAATGTAAAATAATAAAAGTGTAGTCCAAAGGTGATCAGTAAACAAATATCACATTTTTCTGGTAAGCCATGCTGTCACTGGGTGGAGGATCTGATCAACACTACCCCTGTCATCTAGTGATTGGAGTCACTTATATATTTGTTTACTAATCACCTTTGAACTACACTTTTATTATGTTACATTTTTAGTGCTCATGGGACTTTTTTGTGCATATAACAATTTTTCCTTTATTCGTCTTGATATTATCACTTGTTGCACATGTGGATATTAGCGCAGCATTTTTAGATTGAATTTTGCACTGTGTATACTGTAAATATTGTGTAGTATGTTGCAGCTTTGTCCTTATATTTAGAAAATATTTTGATACCAATAGCGTGGGTTACACTTTTTTCTTTCACATATTAGTAGCTGAACCTGTTTATTGCATTAGAGTTTATATGCAGTGCCTTTTACTTTAGTTACATAGTTGGTAAGGTTGAATAAGGACACTGATCCATCCAGTTCAACCTGATAATGCGTGTGTGTGTGCGCACGCGTGTCTACTGTTTTCCATATCCCTGTACATTGTGTTAGCTAAGAAACACATCCAAACGTTTTTTGAACTTATCTGGACTCTTGCTGACACCATCAACTGTGGAAGGGCATTCCACACCCTTACTGCTCTAACAGTAAAAAACTTCTAATGCAGTTTAACCACTTGCCGACCAGCCTCCACAGTTTTACTGCAGCAGAATGGCAGGGCTGGGCGAAACGACATTACCCTTTGCCGCTTCGCCTTTTGGCCACTAGGGGCGTGCGCACATCCACAGCGTGTGCACAGAGCCGATGCGCGTGTGCACAGATCCCGGTTCTCTCAGGGGAGTAGAGACAGATCGTGTGTTCATACTATGTATGAACACCGATCTCTCTCTCCTCCTAGACAATCCCATCCGCCCTATAGAATGTTGAGGGACGCAGGACAGATGCACCTCATCCCTCTCTCCTAACAGAGATGGCACAGTCTGCCTTGACCAGGTTTCCAACAAGCATGCAGGCAAGTGCTAGCTTTTTTAGGAAAAGCCTAATATACTTTGCAAACTGCAGACACCAATAGAAGAAACCTCCCCACTTGACAGTCCATCACATCACCACAAATTCAGGTTGATATTTGGGTCAACTAGGTTTTTTTGTTGCTTTTTTAATTACTTTTAATTACTGTAATTAGCTAGATTAAGAGAGGGGGTATTATTTCGTGTCCATACTTAGTAATATCCTTATTACTTTTTACTTTTACTATATTAAGCTATTCTTTTAAATTTCCAGCAGTTTAAGGTCACATTTGACCATAATCAATAACTAGTTTTAATTCTTAAAGCATACCTTTCATCAAAAATAATGTCGTCATGTCGTCCATGTCCTTTCATCCCTCCCCCCTTACAAAACGCTAACAGTTTGTATAGTTTATGAATGCTATATACCTTTTTTGTTAGTCTTATACAGTAGGGATTAGGGATGGGCTGAATGGACCCCTGTTCGGTTCACAGCAGAACTTTCGAACACCGCGAGAGTTCGGACCCGAATAACAAACCCCATTAAAGTCAATGGGACCTGAACGTCAAAAATCAAAAGTGCTCATTTTGAAGGCTTATATGCAAGTAATTGGGCAAACAATGGTTATAGGGGTCCGGGTCCTGCCCTGGGGGACATGTATCAATAAGAAAAAAATTTGTGAGAAATTAAATTTTTAAATGAGTAGTGATTTTTTTTATTTTTAAAGTGAAAGCATAAAAATGAAAAATTCCTTCCAATATCGTGCCTGGGGGGGGTCCCTTAGTCTACCTGTAAAGTGGCAGATCTGTACCATGTCTAGAATCTGCTGCAGCAATAATTGCATTTATAAAGCCCAAAAAAATGACATTTTCCCTGCAAGCTGCCTTTATTTTGCTCAGCAACAGCTGGGGAGCCAGTGTGTATGATGAAGCCACAATGTAGTGCATTGGGAACAAGATTAGAGATTTTTTGGATACATTCTGGTGTCACTTTGACTTTGGATAGAAGTAACAGGTGCGTAAAAATTGGTTTTTGGATGTTGGTGGCGCCTTCCTACCGTAACCTTATAGAGGTAATCTTGATGAAAGCAAGAATTGGCCTTGCTGTAAAAAATTGCAATGATATGCACCTGTCAAACAGGTGCAAAAAAATTGGTCTTTGGGTGTCGGTGACGCCTTCCCACCGTAAACCTACAGAGGTACTCTTGATGAAAGCATAAATTGGCCTTGCTGTAAAAATTGCAATGATATACACCTGTCAAACAGGTGCAGAAAAATTACTCTTTGGGTGTCGGGGGCGGCTTCCCACCAAAACCCTATAGAGGTACTCTTGATGAAAGCAAGAATTGGCCTTTCTGTAAACAATTGCAATGATATGCACCTGTCAAACAGGTGCAGAAAAACTGGTCTTTGGGTGTTAATTGTGCCCATGAAACATACACCAAAAACATTCTTCCAGATGAAATGATTGAACACCCTCAAAGCTAGGCAGCCTCAAAGTCCTGCAGAGATTCCACATTCCAAAAAGGCTTAATCAGTGACATCGGCATCAGGGGCTTCATTGCTGGTAGTTCAGGACTGATTCCAGGGCTGATTCATTTTTATAAAAGTCAAACGGTCCACGGAGTCCACCGTTGCCTGTGGACACATTTGTTGCTGGCCCCCTTACAGTGCCAAAGGAATGCCTGCCTCTCCTTGTTGTCCTCCCAGACATTATTGCGAGGGAGGGGGTGGTGCTTATAAGCAAATGTAAAGAAGTTGAAATCTGTACGTAGAAGCACTTTAATCAATGTAAAGAGGTGTTTGGTGCACATTAATTTGAGTACTCACACTACACAGACACACTCCACAGATACACTATAATATACTGCAATATAAAGTGCCAAACATATAGTGACGCACAGAACTATATGGTGTTAAACTGGCAGTAACGTACACAAAACTATATGGCGTTAAACTGGCAGTAACGCACACAGAACTATATGGCATTAAACTGGCAGTAACGTACACAAAACGATATGGCGTTAAACTGGCAGTAACACACACAAAACTATATGGCATTAAACTGGCAGTAACGCACACAGAACTATATGGCAATAAACTGGCAGTAATGGACAAAGAAGTAAATGGCGTTAAACTGGCAGTAACGACACAAAACAATATGGCGTTAAACTGGCAGTAACGCACACAAAACTATATGGCATTAAACTGGCAGTGTATATATATTATGCATTTAGCATAGACTATATATTCAGTGTATTGAAAAAATCAAGTTTCCTCTAAGTGGGACTTTAGAACAGGGCAGATAGCACAATGAGATATGAAAAAGATATATAAAAAATATATATGATTTTATTAAGAAACATTTTTAAAAATAATGAGCACAGATGAACAATACACATTTCAAAGTCACAATCAGATTCTGGACAAAGCTGGTCATACAGTAGCAGTTCAATGAGGACAACTAGTAATCGCAAAGATCTGTTGAGTTGATAATAAACACGACAGAAAAATTTCAAAATTACTATTTCTTCATCAGGGGTGTATGCGATTTAGTCGCAGAACATACAAACATCTGCAATAAAACAAATAAACACAAATTAAATGCGTAACATTGGCTATACAAAAAGTGCAGTTTTAGAAAGTAAACGCGTATATAATCACACCATAATTTACATATGAATGTTTGGAAACTGACCGTACAAACTGTGTGGCTCTTGAAATAGTTTCCTATCCAGAATTTATCGTTTAAAAACAGAATGTGTTGCAGCTGTCAGCCTGTGAGGCCCCTGGCCCGGCGGGGTAGGTCAATACACCGACACAGGGAGGTAGGAAATAGAGCAGAGTCCCACACAAAGGACAACCCCGGGTTGGCCCTCCGAGATGTACCCCTTGCTGTGAAAATATGGGAAAAAAGGGAAGACAGAAAAGTGGGGTCTGTTAAATGGTTCAGAAGGCTGGCCCCACCAAAAACCACACCCAGCAATAATGGGAAGAACTAATGAGTCCCATCTACTCAGCAATATAGAATATATATGTATATCTGTGGTCATCAGGGGGGAGTGGGGGGAGGGGAGAAACCCTTTGGTCCATATTTAGAGACATATTGCTGTCTTACATTGGGGGAGCATTTGAAAAGAGACCCCTACGTAAAGAGTAGGGATGAGCCGAACACCCCCCTGTTCGGTTCGCACCAGAACATGCGAACAGGAAAAAAGTTCGCTCAAACACGCGAACACCGTTAAAGTCTATGGGACACGAACATGAATAATCAAAAGTGCTAATTTTAAAGGCTTATATGCAAGTTATTGTCATAAAAAGTGTTTGGGGACCCGGGTCCTGCCCCAGGGGACATGGATCAATGCAAAAAAAAGTTTTAAAAACGGCCGTTTTTTCAGGAGCAGTGATTTTAATAATGCTTAAAGTCAAACAATAAAAGTGTAATATCCCTTTAAATTTCGTACCTGGGGGGTGTCTATAGTATGCCTGTAAGGAGGCGCATGTTTCCCGTGTTTAGAACAGCCTGACAGCAAAATGACATTTCGAAGGAAAAAAAGCCATTTAAAACTACCCGCGGCTATTGCATTGCCGACAATACACATAGAAGTTCATTGATAAAAACGGCATGGGAATTCCCCACAGGGAAACCCCGAACCAAAATTAAAAAAGAAAAAAATGACGTGGGGGGGTCCCCCTAAATTCCATACCAGGCCCTTCAGGTCTGGTATGGATATTAAGGGGAACCCCGGCCAAAATTAAAAAAAAAAAATGACGTGGGGTTCCCCCTAAATTCCATACCAGACCCTTCAGGTCTGGTATGGATTTTAAGGGGAACCCCGCGCCAAAAAAAAAAAAAAAAAGGCGTGGGGTTCCCCCAAAAATCCATACCAGACCCTTATCCGAGCACGCAACCTGGCAGGCCGCAGGAAAAGAGGGGGGGACGAGAGTGCGCCCCCCCCCTCCTGAACCGTACCAGGCCACATGCCCTCAACATTGGGAGGGTGCTTTGGGGTAGCCCCCCAAAACACCTTGTCCCCATGTTGATGAGGACAAGGGCCTCATCCCCACAACCGTGGCCGGTGGTTGTGGGGGTCTGCGGGCGGGGGGCTTATCGGAATCTGGAAGCCCCCTTTAACAAGGGGACCCCCAGATCCCGCCCCCCCCCCTGTGTGAAATGGTAAGGGGGTACTTACCCCTACCATTTCACTAAAAAAGTGTCAAAATAGTTAAAAATGACAAGAGACAGTTTTTGACAATTCCTTTATTTAAAAGCTTCTTCTATCTTCCTTCATCTTCTTCTTCTTCTGGTTCTTCTGGCTCTTCTGGTTCTTCCTCCGGCGTTCTCGTCCAGCATCTCCTCCGCGGCGTCTTCTATCTTCTTCTCCTCGGGCCGCTCCGCACCCATGGCATGAGGGGAGGCTCCCGCTCTTCTCTTCATCTTCTTCTTCATCCTCTTCTCTTCTTCATCTTCTTCATCTTCTTCATCTTCATCTTCTCTTCTTAATTTTCTTCTGCGGGCCGCTCCGCATCCATGCATGGAGGGAGGCTTCCGCTGTGTGACGGCGTCTCCTCGTCTGACGGTTCTTAAATAACGGGGGGCGGGGTCACCGGGTGGCCCCGCCCCCCTCTGACGCACGGTGACTTGACGGGACTTCCCTGTGACGTCACGGGGAATGCCACAGGGAAGTCCCGTCATGTCCCGTGTGTCAGAGGGGGGCGGGGTCACCGGCGGGGTCACCGGGTCAAGGGATTGATCTATGGTAACAGGCAAAAAGCAATATATCAAGGATATTTAGAGGCGAGCATAAATGACAACCATAGGAGCGCCCAGGACAAAAAAGCCTGGGCGCATCCTTGGTTGGGTCATAGCAGATAAAGTAAGAAGTGACAAAGTTACAAAGCAAAAAGTGGTCAATCAGAGAGCACAAAGCTGCAGGTCCTCGCTCGTGTCCACCCTCACAGCGAACAGATATCAGCTGGGGGGTGGAGGGATTTAAGAAGCACGAGTAACTGGCAAAAAGCCAATCAAATTGTGCATACACTCGGAGGGGCGGGGCTAACCGGGGCGTCCCCCCAAGACAGCGTGCGCAGACGGCGTCTCTCAGCACACCAGGGGGCACATATTGTCAGGAAAGGGTCCATCCGCTGGTAAGATATATCGTTTGGCATGCAGTACTGGGGTCCACCAGCAGGTGTCTCCTGGCAGTGTTGAACTGTCAGGAGAATATTTCCCTGCTGGTGTCATTTCATCTTTTGGCCGCAGTACTGATGTCCACCAGCGGATGGATCCTGGCAGTATGGAGCAGACAACACTCCCTGCGCTCAGGTGTGACTTGAAGCCAATTATAGTCAGCCCTATAAATACCCGGCAAGCCCTCACATGCTCGCCTTGGTATCTTTCTCCCTGTGCCTTGACCTTGCTGCCTGTATCCTGATTGTGAACCTGTTCTGTCCCGCTCTGCTCTGATCTGATCCGATCCGATCCCTATCCCAGGCCCATCCTGTTCTTGTCCCTCCTGATTCCCTTGGATCCCTACCCTGCAGCTTTACCATCCATCCTCTTCCCGTCCTTACCCATCTGCTGACCTCCCTGTGTATGACCTTGGCCTGGCTTTGTTTACGATTACGGTATCTCCATTTACTTGTATATATTGTTGTTTGTAGTGGGTTTGTTGTGTTGGTTTTGCACTGTTTATAATCCTTTTACTTGTCACTTGTTTAATAAACACCATTATTTCACTTACATGTGTTTCTGGTCTCCTCTGTGCAGTCCACACAGTCTGGTCAATTAGATTCTCTGACAGTATACCAAGGCCATCCCTGACCAGACGTGGCTGCATTGAGAAAACCATCCTGGTTTATGAGGTCTGCTAATATGGATTTCGATGAAATCATTTATTATTCTCTGCTAGCAGAAGAGGATGATGAATATTGTCGCCAGATTTCAAAAGGGTGGACTAGTGACCAGCTGATGGAAACTATCCGATCAGCTCATTCCCTAGTGGATCAGGGGTATATGTCTTTTGAAGATGTTCAGCCCCTGATCCAGATATGTGCAAAACCAGCCCTGTCATGCATTCCCGAGGGAAGTGATGATTTTTCACCCCCCTTCAATTGTGGCCAAGTTGAATCCCTGGTTTGGTTGTTAGAGGATGATCCAGCCTATTTTTTGGAACATTATTCCTCCTGTTCACAGCAAGTGTTGTCTAATTGCATCCAGTCGGTGCAATCCTTGATTAGTCAGGCTGTGTGTAAATCAGCGTTTGTTCAACCTGTGCTGCAGGCATGGTCAGATCTCCTGTCTTTAGCTAAGCCACAATATTCCAGCCCTGCCATTAATCATCTGTCTTCCCAAAAATGTATCTCCCCGTCGCCTATGGCAACCTCAGCTACAGCCCAGTTTACTCAACCCCCTACCAAATACTACTACCCAGTCTCCAAGTGTAGCACCTATGCCGCCTTCAATCCACCTGTCTCTTCTCCTCCACCTGCTGTAACAGTCCCACAAAACCCCTCTCTAGCTACAGTTCCTTGGTCTTCCTTCGATCCAGCTACTTTCTTTTCTTTCAGCCCTGCACCTACATACAAAACTGCACGGGCTAAACCAAAAAAGAAACAAAAATTCTTTCCTACCCACACAATCCTGCCAGTAACCCAACTTGCTTCCACACCAACTAACCCACCTGATTCTGTCAAACCTCTGCCTGCTACCCAGCCTGACAGTCCAGTGCCTGCTACCGAGCCTGATGCGCCAGTGTCTTCTACTCAACCTGTTGTGCCAATGCCTGTGCCCGCTGTCCAGTTTGAGGTCCCAGTGCCTGCTGCTCAGCCTGACATCTCAGTGCCCATGTTCCAGTCTGACGCTTCAGTGACTACCGTCCAGTCCGATGTACCTATTGTTCAGCCTGGTATGCCAGCACCTGCTGTTCTGCCCGATGTGCCAGCGCCTGTGTCGGCTGCCCAGTCTAAAGATCCAGTACCCGCTGCCTGGTCTGATGTCTCGGTGCCGGCTTTGCAGTCCGCTTTCCAGCCTGATGTGCCAGTGTCTGCTACTCAGCCAGTTGTGCCAATGCCTGTGTCCGCTGCCCAGTTTGAGGTCCCAGTGCCTGCTGCTCAGCCCGAAATCCCAGTGTCCATGTTCCAGTCTGACGCTCCAGCGACTACTGACCAGTCCGATGTACCTGTTCAGCCTGTTGTGCCAGTACCTGCTGTTCTGCCTGATGTGCCCACTGTTCAGCCTGATGAGCCTGCTTTCCGGTTTGATGTGTCCATCCTCCAGCCTGATATCCTGGTACCTGTCTTCCAGCCTGATGTTGTGATGTTGGTATCCCAGCCTGAGGTTTCGGTGCCCGTGTCTCAGCCTGAAGTTTCGGTGCCCGTGTTTCAGCCTGGAGTTTCGGTGCCCGTGTCTCAGCCTGCTGAATCGGTGCCCGTTACCCAGTCTGTTGAATCGGTGCCCGTTACCCGGTCTGCTGAACTGGTGCCCGTTACCCAGTCTGCTAAACCGAAGTCCGTCACTTTGCCTGTCAAGCCAGTATCCCTTATCCGGCTTGCCGAACCAGTGCCCGGTGTCCAGCTCGCTGAGTCGGGACCTGTTACCCAGCCCACTGGGCCGGGGTCCGTTACCCAGCTTGCTGAGCCGGTGCCTGTAATCCGGCCTGCCCTTACGTTGCTCGCTGTTCGGCCCAATGTTCCAGAGCCTGCTGTCCATCTTGATGACCTGGAGCCTGCTGCTCAGCCCGATGACCCGGAGCCCGCTGCCCAGCTCAATGACCCGGAGCCTGCTGCCCAGCTCGATGACCCAGAGCCTGCTGTCCAGTTCGATGACCCGGAGCCTGCTTCCCAGCTCGATGACCCGGAGCCTGTTGCCCAGCTCGATGACCCGGAGCCTGCTGCCCAGCTCGATGACCCGGAGCCTGCTGCTCAGCTCGATGACCCGGAGCCTGCTGCCCAGCTCGATGATCCAGAGCCTGCTGCCCAGCTCGATGACCCGGAGCCTGCTGCCCAGCTCGGCTTGTTCCTGTCCGCTGCCCAGCTCGGCTTGTTCCTGTCCGCTGCCCAGCTCGGCTTGTTCCTGTCCGCTGCCCAGCTCGGCTTGTTCCTGTCCGCTGCCCAGCTCGGCTTGTTCCTGTCCGCTGCCCAGCTCGGCTTGTTCCTGTCCGCTGCCCAGCTCGGCTTGTTCCTGTCCGCTGCCCAGCTCGGCTTGTTCCTGTCCGCTGCCCAGCTCGGCTTGTTCCTGTCCGCTGCCCAGCTCGGCTTGTTCCTGTCCGCTGCCCAGCTCGGCTTGTTCCTGTCCGCTGCCCAGCTCGGCTTGATCCTGTCCGCTGCCCAGCTCGGCTTGATCCTGTCCGCTGCCCAGCTCGGCTTGTTCCTGTCCGCTGCCCAGCTCGGCTTGTTCCTGTCCGCTGCCCAGCTCGGCTTGTTCCTGTCCGCTGCCCAGCTCGGCTTGTTCCTGTCCGCTGCCCAGCTCGGCTTGTTCCTGTCCGCTGCCCAGCTCGGCTTGTTCCTGTCCGCTGCCCAGCTCGGCTTGATCCTGTCCGCTGCCCAGCTCGGCTTGTTCCTGTCCGCTGCCCAGCTCGGCTTGTTCCTGTCCGCTGCCCAGCTCGGCTTGTTCCTGTCCGCTGCCCAGCTCGGCTTGTTCCTGTCCGCTGCCCAGCTCGGCTTGTTCCTGTCCGCTGCCCAGCTCGGCTTGTTCCTGTCCGCTGCCCAGCTCGGCTTGTTCCTGTCCGCTGCCCAGCTCGGCTTGTTCCTGTCCGCTGCCCAGCTCGGCTTGTTCCTGTCAGCTGCCCAGCTCAATGACTCTGACATGCCAGCCGTCTGCCCGGATGTGCCTGATGACCAGCCTGAAATGCCTTCTTCCACCAGTCTGCCTGATGCCATAGACCATGGACAATTAACACCAGTTGGAGCGTCCGGAGGCCGCTCCTTTAGGGAGGGGTACTGTCAGGAAAGGGTCCATCCGCTGGTAAGATATATCGTTTGGCATGCAGTACTGGGGTCCACCAGCAGGTGTCTCCTGGCAGTGTTGAACTGCCAGGAAAATATTTCCCTGCTGGTGTCATTTCATCTTTTGGCCGCAGTACTGATGTCCACCAGCGGATGGATCCTGGCAGTATGGAGCAGACAACACTCCCTGCGCTCAGGTGTGACTTGAAGCCAATTATAGTCAGCCCTATAAATACCCGGCAAGCCCTCACATGCTCGCTTTGGTATCTTTCTCCCTGTGCCTTGACCTTGCTGCCTGTATCCTGATTGTGAACCTGTTCTGTCCCGCTCTTCTCTGATCTAATCCGATCCCTATCCCAGGCCCATCCTGTTCTTGTCCCTCCTGATTCCCTTGGATCCCTACCCTGCAGCTTTACCATCCATCCTCTTCCCGTCCTTACCCATCTGCTGACCTCCCTGTGTATGACCTTGGCCTGGCTTTGTTTACGATTACGGTATCTCCATTTACTTGTATATATTGTTGTTTGTAGTGGGTTTGTTGTGTTGGTTTTGCACTGTTTATATTCCTTTTACTTGTCACTTGTTTAATAAACACCATTATTTCACTTACATGTGTTTCTGGTCTCCTCTGTGCAGTCCACACAGTCTGGTCAATTAGATTCTCTGACACATATATTCACTGTATACTCTATATTCAGTCAGTGCAGGGGCAGTGTATCAATATATATATACAGTCTAGTGTATATCTATATATATATATATATATACAGTATCTCACAAAAGTGAGTACACCCCTCACATTTTTGTAAATATTTTATTCTATCTTTTCATGTGACAACACTGAAAAAATAACACTTTGCTACTATGTAAAGTAGTGAGTGTACAGCTTGTATAACAGTGTAAATTTGCTGTCCCCTCAAAATAACTCAACACACAGCCATTAATGTCTAAATTGCTGGCAACAAAAGTGATTACATCTCTAAGTGAAAATGTCCAAATTGGGCCCAATTAGCCATTTTCACTCCCCGGTGTCATGTGATTCGTTAGTGTTACAAGGTCTCAGGTGTGAATGGGGAGCAGGTGTGTTAAATGCTATCGCTTTCTCTCTCTCTCATATTGGTCACTAGAAGTTCAACATGGCACCTCATGGCAAAGAACTCTCTGAGGATCAGAAATTAAGAATTGTTGCTCTACATAAAAATGGCCTAGGCTATATAACACAGTATACACATAAAATACACACAGATATATATATATATATATATATATATATATATATATATATATATATATATATATATATATATGTACACAGTATAATATACAGTATCACACAAAAGTGAGTGCACCCCTGGTTTAAACATTAATGGCTGTGTGTTGAGTTATTTTGAGGGGACAGCAAATTTACACTGTTATATAAGCTGTATACTCACTACTTTACATTGTAGCAAAGTGTCATTTCTCCAGTGTTGTCACATGAAAAGATAGAATAAAATATTTACAAAAATGTGAGGGGTATACTCACTTTTGTGAGATAATGTATGTATATATATATATATATATATATATATATATATATATATATATATATATATATATATATATATATATATAGTGGGGACGGAAAGTATTCAGACCCCCTTAAATTCACTCTTTGTTATATTGCAGTAATTTGCTAAAATCATTTAAGTTCATTTTTTTCCTCATTAATGTACACACCACCCCATATTGACAGAAAAAACACAGGATTATTGACATTTTTGCATATTTATTAAAAAAGAAAAAGCAGCAGAGTGATCGTTCCAGAGACCCGTGAAGGAGGTAACCAAGGACTCCTGGTCGTTAACGAGGGAAACGGCGTAACAGCGCAGCTGTAACTTCAAATAGACTAAGGACTAGAAGAATGGAGACATTCTTCTGTTTGGATTCAGAGCGGTGAGAGGGCTAATACCCAGAAGTTTGCATCACACTATACACATTTATATTGATTGCAAAGTGTTGCTGGGACTGATAGTCCCACAGAACAAATTCAGAGGGAAAAATCATACTTGCGCAGACCTCAAATTAGACTTCATTACCTAGAAATTGAAGTTGAATGTTTGTTCCTCTTGAGAAGGATCATACAACCAATTTACCTGGTTGCCATTACTACAGTATATCATTCTTCACCATCCCATTGGTCACAAGCCCTGTGGATTACAACTATTGACTATCTAGCTAGCCGAAGACTGAAGAATACAGGACTATTTCTATTAATGCAAGGCCTTGCGTTTAGTCGTAAGATAGAGTCACTGCACTGTCAAAGCAGGGGGAGCTCCCTAGTGATTTAAAACTGTGGGGTGTTAATATTCCTGTGTTTTTTTGTGTTTGCTACAGTGTGCTGGAGATGGGAAGGTGTCCAGAGTTAAAGCATTAACACTTTGAACACTGGTCCTACCTGGAGACACACCAACAAGGGGACTATTCAAGAAAACTATATATATATATATATGTGTGTATATGTACTAAGATTGTTGTGAATATTCACTGTGCTATCACACTACGTTTGTGTGACAGTATAGTCACTGTAACTATCTTTTAATATTAGTTTAGTAAAAGACGTAATTTTGGTTAATCACAAATTTTTGTGTGCAGTGTTGTTTTTCTCCTGCAGGTGGAGCCATAAACACCCAGGTAGAAGTACATATAATTGTAATACATATATTGTGAGTTAACATTCGTATCAGTATCATTACAACACTGCACTACAGCTGTGTCAAGGGTATTGAAACAAATTTATAAGGGGATCAAGAGAGTAGGGAACAGGCCCAATCAATATCAGCAGCTCGTTCAGGGGTAATTGCTACATGTGGGGGCTCGTCCGGGATTTCTGTCTCTCTGAAGTCAAGCACCCCCTTAGGAACCATAGAATGGATCCCTTCACTGTGGTGCATTGGTGTGAGGTAGAAGGAATTTATGCCAAAGCACTGCTGGATACTGGAGCCCAAGTGACCTTGTTATACCAAGATTTTTATGAGAAACATCTCAAACATCTACCTCTGCAGAAACTAGAGGAATTGGAGATATGGGGCCTGGGTACCCAGAACTTCCCTTATGAGGGTTACATGCCTATCAGACTCACTTTTGATCCGAGTGTGGCTGGAAAGACTGAGACCTTTGACACCCTGGCAGTAGTGTGTCCTCGCCCTCCAGGGGCCCACAGAAGCTCCCTTATGATCGGGACCAATACTGATCTGGTCAGAAGGCTTCTGACACCGCTTGTGCAGAAGGAAAGTGCCCCGGCCATGAAGGTACACCCCATGTTAACCCAAGTGTACAAGAATCTAGTGCACGAACAGAAGGCCCTACCGGAAGGGGTGGGAAAGATTTGGCGCTTGGACTGGGGTGAAGAACTGGTACAACCGGGCGAAGTTGTATGCCTGAAAGCCTCTGTCAAGTTGAGCTGGAGACAACCTGGTCCTTTTATTGTCTTGGAGACGGACACTCAAGAAGAAGATACAGGTCTAGAAATAATCCCAAAAGTGTTATCCACCAAGGCACTTAAGAGAAGCAGAGGGAGAGTCTGGGTCAGTATTCGAAACACAACAGCCTTACCTGTGAAGATACCGGCAAGGATGCTGCTTGGACAGGCAAATCAAGCGACTCCGGTTTCACCATGTGATGTCGTGAAAGGACAAGAGGGGGGCGATTCCCTTAGAAGACTTCTATCCGAAGAACACGCCTCTTACACCTGCCTGGATGGAAAGGGCCAAAGCCCAGCTCATGAGATGGAGAGAGGCTTTTTCGAGGAGTGAGTTTTATGTGGGGTATGCAAAAAGCGCCGAACACAAGATCCGGCTGGAGGAAGACAAACCTTTTTGAGAAAGGGTCAGAAGGATCCCACTGGGAGATCTTGAGGATCTCAGAGAACAGCTGGCTGAGCTGAAAAGCACTGGGATTATCAGGGAATCCTGGAGTCCATATGCTTCCCCAATAGTGGTAGTGAGAAAAAAGAATGGGTCATTACGGCTGTGTATTGACTATAGGACCTTGAACCGGCGGACCATTCCCGATCAATACACTACCCCTCGTATAGAAGATGCTTTACAGAGCCTGTCGGAGGCGAAGTGGTTCAGTGTGCTAGATTTAAAGAGTGGTTATTATCAGATCCCCATGAGTCCTGAAGATAGGGAGAAGACCGCCTTCATAACCCCCGTAGGGTTCTATGAATTCAAGCGGATGCCACAAGGTCTGTCTGGGGCTCCGGCCACTTTTCAGTGGTTAATGGAGAAAATGGTGGGCAACATGAACTTGATTGAGGTGCTAGTATACCTAGATGATATCATAATGTTTGGCCGAACCCTCGAAGAGCACGAAGAGCGACTGGAAAAAGTCCTGAAGAGACTTCATGATGAAGGCCTAAAGCTCTAAATGGAAAAGTGCCAGTTCTATCAGCCCTCAGTAAACTATTTAGGGCACATTGTGTCTGAAGAAGGAGTGGCAACGGACCCTAAAAAGTTGGAAGCTGTTACCTCTTGGCCCAGGCCCACAAATGTGACTGAACTCAGGTCATTTCTGGGTTTTTGTTCCTACTATCGGAGATTTGTGGAGGGGTTTCCAAAAATAGCTCACCCACTTACAGAGCTATTGAAGAACCAAGAAGAGGCTGATGTCGGTTCAGATAAACTTGGGAAGCGGAAAGAAGGACCCAGGAAGAGGAAGGAGTCCATTCAAGATCAGTGGACCCCGCAATGCGAAGAGACATTCAGACAGTTGAAGTGGAGCCTTACCACTGCTCCGGTTTTAGCTTACGCGGACCCTGCCAAGCCCTATGAACTGCACGTGGATGCCAGCCGAGATGGGCTCGGTGGGGTGCTTTACCAGGAACATGATGGGCATCTAAGGCCCATTGCTTATGTGAGCCAAAGTCTAACCCCTGCTGAAAAGAACTACCCCACTCACAAACTTGAATTTCTGGCCTTGAAGTGGGTTGTGGTGGACAAACTAAGAGACTACCTTTATGGTGCGGAATTTGTGGTCAAAACAGACAACAACCCCCTGACATACTTGCTCACCAAAGTTGGATGCCACAGGTCACAGGTGGTTGGCTGCCCTTTCAACATTTACCTTCAGCCTGAAATACAGACCAGGGGTGGGTAACAGAGATGCAGATGCGCTGTCAAGAAGACCCCACTGTCACCTGAGCCCTCAAGGAGATTGGACCCAGCTTGCCCCAGAAGGGGTAAGAGCCCTTTGTGAAGGAGTGGAGCCGCAGGAGAAGGGTGAGTCAGAGCTGAAGAGGTTGGAGTGACTACAGCAGGGGTGCCCAAGTGTTACTGTAATGTCTCCCAGATTGCAGAGGAAGATCTACCTAAGTTATCAAGAAAAGACCTTCGGAGAGACCAACAGGAAGATCCACTCTGTAGCTTGGTACTGGAGGCTTTGGAAAGTCAGCACCCTGATCTACTTCTCAAGAGCACTCGGAGGGAAGCTCACTTGCTGCATAAGGAGTGGAGTCGGTTGCAGTTGCAACTAGGGGTTGTCTACCAACGGGGCCCCTCTGAAGATCTTGAGGAGAAATGGTAACTGTTTCTGCCAGAGAAACATAGGGAGAAAGTGCTAATTGCTCTGCATGATTATCATGGCCATCTGGGGTCAAAAAGAACTCTTCAACTAATAAGAGATAGATTCTATTGGCCTTACATGAGGACAGAAGTGGAAAGTTACTCTCACTCGTGCCAGAGGTGTACACAGAGAAAGACTTTGCCTCAGCGAGCTGCCCAATGGGTCATCTATCAAGCCAGGGTCCAATGGAGTTAGTTTGCATAGATTTCCTGTGTTTAGAATCCGACTTGAGTGGACAAGGAAATATCTTGGTAGTCACTGACCATTTTATCAGGTATGCTCAGGCCTTCTCCACTAAAGGTCAAAAAGCAGCCACAGTGGCGAAGACGCTAGTGGAAAAGTTTTTTATCCTTTATGGTTTACCACAGAGGATCCACTCAGATCAGGGTAGAGACTTTGAGAGTACGCTCATCAGGAGGTTGTTGGATCTATTGGGAATTCAGAAGTCTAAAACTACCCCTTATCATCCACAAGGAGATCCTCAGGCGGAGAGGTTTAACAGAACCCTTCTCAACATGTTGGGAACCCTGACCTCTGAACAAAAACCCAATTGGAGCAAGCACATTACTGCCCTGGTACATGCGTATAATAGCACCAAGAGTGATGTCACAGGATATTCACCCTATCGGTTGATGTTTGGACGAGACCAGTTGACTTGGCTTTCGGAACTTCTCTGGACCACACCTCAGAGACCTCTCATCGAGGGTATGCCAATAGGTTGTGGAGGAGTTTAAAGATTGCTTATGAGAAGGCTCGGGCTATGTAAAACAGCAGAGGGAGTAGAAATAAGAGGAATATAATAATATATATATATATGTGTATATGTACTAAGATTGTTGTGAATATTCACTGTGCTGTCACGCTACGTTTTTGTGACAGTATAGTCATTGTAACTATCTTTTAATATCAGTTTAGTAAAAGACATCATTTTGGTTAATCACAAATTTTTGTGTGCAGTGTTGTTTTTCTCCTGCAGGTGAAGCAATAAACACCCAGGTAGAAGTATATATAATTGTAATATATATATTGTGAGTTAACATTCGTATCAGTATCATTACAACACTGCACTACAGCTGTGTCAAGTGGATTGAAACAAATTTATAAAGGGTGCAAGAGAGTAGGGAACAGGCCCGATCAATATCAGCAGCTCCTTTGGGGGGTAATTGCTATAAGTAGAAGCACCCTTTTGATCTAATACAGCCATGAGTCTTTTTGAGAAAGATGCAACAAGTTTTTCACACCTGGATTTGGGGATCCTCTGCCATTCCTCCATGCAGATCCTCTCCAGTTCTGTCAGGTTGGATGGTAAACATTGGTGGACAGCCATTTTGAGGTCTCTCCAGAGATGCTCAATTGGGTTTAAATCAGGGCTCTGGCTGGGCCATTCAAGAACAGTCACAGAGTTGTTGTGAAGCCACTCCTTCGTTATTTTAACTGTGTGCTTAGGGTCATTGTCTTGTTGGAAGGTGAACCTTCGGCCCAGTCTGAGGTCCTGAGCACTCTGGAGAAGGTTTTCTTTCAGGCTATCCCTGTACTTGGCCGCATTCATCTTTCCCTTGATTGCAACCAGCCATCCTGTCCCTGCAGCTGAAAAACACCCCCACAGCATGATGCTGCCACCACCATGCTTCACTGTTGGGACTGTATTGGATAGGTGATGAGCAGTGCCTGGTTTTCTCCACATATACCACTTAAAATTAAGGCCAAAAAGTTCTATCTTAGTCTCATCAGACCAGAGAATCTTATTACTCACCATCTTGGAGTCCTTCAGGTGTTTTTTTAGCAAACTCCATGCGGGCTTTCATGTGTCTTGCACTGAGGAGAGGCTTCCGTCGAGCCACTCTGCCATAAAGCCCCGACTGGTGGAGGGCTGCAGTGATGGTTGACTTTCTACAACTTTCTCCCATCTCCCGACTGCATCTCTGGAGCTTAGCCACAGTGATCTTTGGGTTCTTCTTTACCTCTCTCACCAAGGCTCTCACCAAGGCCAGCTCCAGGAAGGGTTCTGGTTGTCCCAAACATCTTCCATTTAAGGATTATGGAGGCCACTGTGCTCTTAGAAACCTTAAGTGCAGCAGAAATGTTTTTGTTACCTTGGCCAGATCTGTGCCTTGCCACAATTCTGTCTCTGAGTTCTTCAGGCAGTTCCTTTGACCTCATGATTCTCATTTGCTCTGACATGCATTGTGAGCTGTAAGGTCTTATATAGACATGTGTGTGGCTTTCCTAATCAAGTCCAGTCAGTATAATCAAACACAGCTGGACTCAAATGAAGGTGTAGAACCATCTCAAGGATGTTCAGAATAAACGGACAGCACCTGAGTTTAAATATATGAGTGTCACAGCAAAGGGTCTGAATACTTAGGACCATGTGATATTTCAGTTTTTCTTTTTTAATAAATCTGTAAAAATGTCAACAGTTCTGTGTTTTTCTGTCAATATAGGGTGCTGTTTGTACATTAATGAGGAAAAAAAAAGAACTTTAATGATTTTACAAATGGCTGCAATATAACAAAGAGTGAAAACTTTAAGGGGGTCTGAATACTTTCCGCCCCCACAGTATATTGGAAATCACGTCACTTTATAGACTTTCCTCTTTTTAAAGTGCTTATGAATGTAAAACATTTTAGTTTGCCAAAAACTGGTGCATCCAGTGCAAGTATGTGTCCAAAAGTTGAAAAGTTGTTATGGATTATGTTTTTTGTGTGAAGTTCATGTTTCAATAGAGTTTCTGACAATGGGCTCAGAGAGTTTGCCTTCCAACGCAACTGCCAAAGTGGCCTATTTCACCGGCTCCTTGTCCACAGTCACTCCTTCCGTAGCCCCACCACCAGGCACGGAGAATTTCCCAGAATTTTTCGACCACAGTGTCGGTTACATGCTGCTGGTGGATGCGCAGCGATTTGAAGGCTTCAATGTTGGTTCCCAGGTTGAGGAAGGGAGTGACGTGAGTCTAGAGAAAGGGGGGTGCCACAGAAGGACAAGCAACTGCCAGTCATGTTCCCCCAGCTGCAGCATACTGCCAAATTTGCTCCAGTGACGTGGAGGGAGGGGATGATGAGGTCACTTACTGTACTTGGGTGCCTGAGAGAAGAGAGGAGGAAAGTGAGGAGGAGGAGGCACAACTTCAACAAGGCAGGATGTCCTCCAGGGGGCACCTCAAGGGCAGCCACCTTGTTGCATCACACCGCAAAGCTCCGCAGGTGTAGGGCACTGCTGACTCCCCACAGACCTTTAAAAGTTCATTGGTGTGGGCCTTTTTTAAAATGTGTGCAGCAGATCACACCGTTGCTGTTTGCAACCTATGTCTAAAGCGGATTAAGCATGGCCAGAACAGCAGCCGCTTGGGCAACACATGCTTGACCAGACATATGACGACCTGCCATGCAGTCCGTTGGCAACAGCACTTAAAAGACCCACATCATAGAAAAAGACGGACTTCTCCTTGCTCCTCATCTGGGATCTCAAACCCTACTATAACTCCAGTCCTCTCAAAACCTGCTCTGAGAGGAATGAAGGTATAGCAATAGATGTCACAAGTACTTGCAGCCAATCTGCTAGCAGTACATTACCAATTGATTTCAGCAGGCAACTTTCCCTACCCCAGTTGCTGAACCATAAAAAAGAAATTTGGTCCCAGCCATCCACATGCTCAGCGCCTAATTGCTACCTTGGCCAAATTGCTAGCACTGCAACTGCTGCCTTTTCAGCTGGCAGACTCTTCCCCCTTTCGTGAATTTGTGGAATGTGCTGTACCACAGTGGCAGGTTCCAAAATGGCATTTCTTTTCATGTAAGGCCATTCCAGCTCTCTGTCGTCATGTGGAAGGCAATGTTTTGGCCTTGTTGGACAGGGCGGTCAGCAGTAAGGTTCATATTATCGCTGACTCATGGTCCAGCAGGCATGGGCAGGGATGTTACATTCCTTTACGGCACACTGGGTAACTCTGCTGGCAGCTGGGAAGGATACAGGACAGAGTTCAGTGTTGTTAGAGCTCCACCACCATGCCTCCAAAAAGCTAGTGGTGATTCTGCCACAGCTCTCTGCTCCACCCCTCCTCTTCTTCTTCCTCTATAGCCTCTTCTGCAGAATTGTCCTCTGAACCAGCAGTGCTCCGTAAGCGTTCAAGGGGCTACGCAAGCAGTCAGGCTAAAAGATGCCATGAAGTGCTTAGGTTGGTCTGCCTAGGGGAAAGGAGCCACACTGGGGCAGAGATTCTGTGAGCTCTGCAGGGGCAGGCTCAGAGGTGGTTGACGCCACGCCAGCTTCAGCCAGGAATGATTGTATGCGAAAATGGCACCAACCTTCTCTCCGCCCTACGACAGGGACACTTTTTTTTTTTTTTTTTTTCTTTTGTGCCACATCAGTCAACTTTATCCAGAGACTACTTTCAGATTGGTGCTCATATACGTCTCTAATCTAGTCACATCATTGTGGCATTCCATAGTTATTCCCCCTTCTTTTTTTTTTTTTTTTTTTTCTTCCCTTTTTTTTTTTTTTTTTATTTCCCTCTTAAAGTGAGAAATTACAATTTGCATTACAGTATGTAGGTGATACCAGTAGTCCCAAACTACGGGACCCGTATCATGCAACTAGTACCCCGGGGCCTATTGGCCACATTTCCTACCATGACCGTATACATAGTTGTATATTTTATTACCTTTTTACGTGATTGAACCATCCCCCCACCCCCCAGTGACCCTCCCTTGATAACCCCCCATAGTATCCGGGCGTACCTGATGGGCAACGACAAGACTGTGCATTGTTCTCTCTTAACTCTAAGTTGCACCTAGTATAGCTATGCCCCATTACTAAAGATATGAACACTCTCAGCATACAGATAGCACTGCTTGCGGGCACGGCATTACTTGGACCCACGGACTCCACAACCTCACAAACTTGTTATAATTGCCAGCCCTAGTATAGAACGTCCTCTCACACCACACTGTGGAGTCAACTATTCTAATCCAATCCTCCGAGGTCGGAGGAGTTCTTGATTGCCAGAGCTGCGCTATTAATTTCCTCGCTTGGAACAAACATCTAGCTATGGCCACCGCTGTGCTCCTGTCTCTCAGCCCATTGTCGACATGACCAAGCACACAAGTCTTAGAATCAAGCGCTAAGTTAGTTTTGAACGTTGTATTTATTTTCTTTAAAATCTCGGACCAGTACCTGACTAGCTTTGGGCACCGCCACATCATGTGGATTAAATCGCCTGTTCTTCTACATCTAGGGCACTCGTCATTAATTCTACGGCCAAACATAAAAAGCTTTTTTGGAGTGTAATAAGATCTATGTAGCAGCATCAGATGGGAGGCCATTTGTGAAGGCGAGACCGACACTTCAGTACCAAATTCCAGAATCCTCTTCCACTCAGCGTCCGTTATCGCCCCCACATCGGCTGCCCATCTGACCCTACCCCCAGGGAGGCCTACCTGCATATTTATACGCTTTATTAATTGGGTGTATATCTTTGAGATTAGCCCCTTGGAGGTCTCTGATTTAACTATAGTGTGTAGCAGCGGAATCCTACACCATATGGGAGATTGCCTATCAAACTGCCTGCTCAAGGCATGTCTAATCTGTAAGTAGGTATAGAATGCACGAATCCCTGGAATCCCATACTCATATTTCAATTCCTCAAAAGATTTCAAGATATCCCCCTCATATAACTGTGTTAGCCGGCTTATCCCACACCTTTCCCACAGCCTGTTACTATCAACAGATAATAATTCCTGTAAATTCTTGTTGTTCCAGATTGGTGAATATTCTGAAATTCCTTTATATCCCATTATTCGCTTGGTTGTCTGCCAAACCCTGGTGGTCATTTTAAGAGTCGGGATCTCTCGTTGTAGTGACTCTGCCTCCAGTGCTTCCACCAGTGAGCTATGTGGGCAACCCTGCAAAATAAATTGGGCACTCCTGCTTCCCCCTCCATCAATGGCGCATCCGCCCAGCTGCTGCAACTGGGCTGCCAGAAAGTAGGCAAAGGGGTGGGGAACCCCCAAACCCCCCTCCGTGGCAGGACACTGCAGCTTTTGTAGGCCTATCCTGGCCTGCCCTTTTTTCCATATTAGTTTCCCAAAGAGAGATTGAATTTTTTGGAACCACTTCTCTCCAATCCAAACTGGGGAGTTATGGAGCAGGTATAGCAGCTGAGGTAGCCAAACCATTTTAATCAAATTGGCCCGACCCGCCACAGACAGGGGGAGTCTGCTCCAAATATCACATTTCTTTTTAAATTTTAACAGGAGGGGGGCCAGGTTATCCTCGATAAACACGCTGGGGTCCCTGGATAGCGCAATGCCGAGATACTTCATTTTCTCAGTGACTTTCAGTTGGGGCAAGCTAGTCGGGATCGGGCTAACCAATGAATCGACCAGCAGGAGTGACGATTTCTCCCAATTAATGATTAACCCTGAGAACTTTCCGAAGTCCTCCACAAGGTACATGACCTTCTCCAGTGAGGAAGTCGTGTCTCCAAGGAAAAATAGGACGTCGTCCGCAAAAAGCGCTATTCGCTCCTCCCGCCCTTTTCTAAGAAATCCTTGCAGTTCAGGTGATGATCTCACCGCACCCGCCAGTGGCTCCATGGCTAAAACATACAACATGGGAGACAAAGGGCACCCCTGTCTCGTCCCTCTTTCGAGGGAAAAACTTTCCGAGTAATCATTGTTTAACTTAAGTCTTGCCCTGGGATTTCTGTAGAGGATCTTTAACCAGCCAATAAATACAGGGCCAAATCCAAACCTCTCAAGTACCCACCAGAGGTAGTCTCACTCTAGGCTATCAAAAGCCTTGGCGGTGTCCAGGGACAGTATGGCTCTAGACCCTGTGTTCTCGGTCGGCACCTGGAGGTTCAGGTAGGCCCTTCTGATATTAGTAATAGTTGACCGACCAGGGATAAACCCTGATTGGTCTAGGTGTACCAGGTTTGCAATGCATTTGTTCAATCTGGATGCGAGCACCCTTGCGACAATTTTGGCATCAGAACACAGCAATGATATCGGTCTATATGAGGTGACTTCCAGTTGATCTTTCCCCTCTTTTGGAATCATTATTATATCGGCCTCTGACATTGATAAAGGCAGCCGTCCGTCCTTGAACGACTGCTCCAATACCCTTAAAAGCTCCGGGAGCAGCACTTCCCCATATTTTCTGTAAATCTCCAATGGCAAACCGTCCGGGCCGGGAGATTTCTGGGCTGACATCTCCATGACAGCCCCTTGGAGCTCCTCTAAGGTCAGGGGGGACTCCATCGCACTCCTATCCCCTTCCGATAAGACGGGTAGGTCCACCCCCTCTATAAACCTGTCCATACTGCACCGATCCGACCCACAGCGCGACCTATACAGATCTCTATAGAACGCAGAGAAGGTCTCTAGGACCGCGGCAGGATCGGAAGTGATCTCTCCAGCCGGTGTCCTAATCGAGAAAATGGCCGATGGGGATAAGTTAGACTTCGTTATAAGTGCAAGGATCCGGCCTACTTTCTCCCCTTCACCGAAATAATTTTGTTTCTGGAAAAGTCTTTTATTCTCTGCTCTTCTATTAATTACCTCTCTATACTCTTGTTGTCGATTGAGCCAAATCGCCTGCTTTACAGGAGTTGGATCCGCCACATATTGCGCCTCTGATTCCATAGCTTCCCTGCTGGCCCTCGCCTCCCATTCCCTTGACTTTTTCTTTATTTTGGTGACCTGTTGGTGTGGTAATCCTCTAAGAAACGCTTTTAGGGCAACCCACACTACACCCGCAGGTGCTATACCTGAGTTAAATGTTACAAATTCTTTTAATTTGGAGGTTACTTCTTCTGGACAACTTATCAGGTCCAACCAGAGCGGTTTTATTGTCCACCTTTTCCGGCCAATTCTAGTGTTTAGATTCAGGGTCAGAGTCAAAGGAGAGTGATCTGAGATTCCCCTCGGCTTATACTCTATGTTCCCTACTAATTGCAGGGCCTCACAGTTACCTAATGCCATGTCTAAGCGCGAGAGGGTGGAATGTGTCCCTGAGTAACAGGAATACTGCCGGGTGTTTGGGTTGTGAGATCTCCATAGGTCGCACCACCCAACCTCTCTCAGGAGTTGACCTAGGCGCCCCTCTGATAATCTCTCTGCGCGATTCAGTGGTGGAAATCGGTCCATTTTGTTATCCAGAACAGTATTGAAGTCCCCCACCAAAATTATAGATACATCAGCCTTGTTATCCACAAACTCCAACAGATCCAATTTGGGCTCTGTATTAAACGGAGGCGGAACATAGATATTTGCTAGCACTAGTGGTCTATTTTCCACAACGCAGCTCAGGAATACATAGCGGCCCAGCGCGTCTATCCTGGCTTCTCTGCAGGAAAATGAAATACTCCTACCCACCAATATGCTCACACCTCTTGAATATGAGGTGTATACAGAATGATACTGTTCTTGAAATTTATAGTTCCGAGCGTATAATTTGGTATCGTTGGTGAGGTGAGTTTCCTGCAGACAAGCCAGTTCGACGCCATAAGCCTCCATCGCCAAGAACACCGCGGCCCTTTTGGCCGGGTCGCTCATACCCCTAATATTCCAAGAACCTATTTTTAACGTTTTTAATGACATCTAGCTAAGATAAAAAAGAAAGAAAAAAGAAAAAAAATACCAAAACAACAAAAAGAAAAAGGAGAACCAGTGCCTTTGAGGATTCGTGGGTACAAAGCTTGCCAGCTGCGTGATTATGCAAACCAAGAAAAAAGAAGAAAAAAAGGGAGAGTGGGGAGGGACATTGAACCCCCGTATCCAGGGGTCTCTCCATCCCCACTCTACATCCCTTAATTGCAAATACAAAAACACGTGTACCAGTATACATTGCCTTTATAGGCCCCCCCCTCCTAACTATGTGTAATTTACAACCGCCCCTTTGCCCAACCCTATGTCTCACTACGAACCCCCCACCCGCCCCCCCTCCCACTGCATTCATCCCCCCCCTCCCCCCTAGTTCGTGACCCCCCCTCCTGCCTAGTTAGGCTAGCCCTGGGGGCAGCACTTGTGACCTGGTTTTTCCCCCCTCCCAACCATTCTGAAAACAACACCCCTCTCGTGCAAGAATAAGATGCATTGTGTCTTACTACCACACACTTACCCCCCTCCCTCCTTCCCGCTGCCCTCTTCCAAACTTTCAGAACGATACTTAAAACATTCGTAATCCGTGTAATCGCATCATTGATTCGTGCTTCCATCTAACACACCCCCCCTTCCCCCCCCCGTGTCGTCTACTGTTTACTCTAAAAAAGAAACGAGAAATTAACAAGAAAAAGAAAAAAAGAAAGGGAGAAGGAAAAAAAAAAAAAAAGTATACATTTTCCTCCCTTCCTTTCCTGATTTGACTAGCCTTTTTTTCGAGCCCTAACTCAACAGGTCCTTTTTATTATCTTCCAGCCATTTTGTTGCCCCTGTTGTTGTGTCAAAGTAATGGGTAGTCCCTAGGGCAATAATGCGCAGTCGAGCGGGATACAGCAGGGCATACTCCAATTTATATTTCCGCAGGTTACGCCTAATGTCCCTGAATTCAGCCCTTCGTTTTTGGAGGTCTGGGGAATAGTCGGGAAAAAATAAAATCTTGGTTCCGTTATACAGAATATCTCCCAGTTCTCTGGCCCTGCGCATCAGGGTTACCTTATCCCTGTAGTTGATCAACTTTATCCCCCTGTTGGTGGGGCCCTAGTTGGCACCCTATGAGCTCTTTCATTGGCAAAAAGATGGGAGAAAGTTTCCGCCCCGAATATTCCCCTAAGCTAATTCTCGAAAAACTCCTCAGGGTGGGAGCCCTCACACCGCTCCGGTAGTCCTACCACCCTTACATTGTTTCTGCGGGACCTATTTTCCATTTCCTCGAATTTAGCGTTGTGTAGATCCATCTGCATTTTTAATGCCTTAAGCTCTCGTTTTAGTGGGTTTAGATCGTCCTCGGCCTGGCTTACTCTCTCCTCCAGTGTTGTTGTTCTAGCGATAGTCCTTTGCAGTTCTTGGCTTACTATAATTAGCTCATCCTTTAGCCCGGTTAACTGGTCGCACAAATCGCTTAGGGAGGCCTTGCAGGAGTTGACAGCGCATAAAACGTCTTTCAATGTGGGTTCCGCTTCTCCTGGTGCGTTGTGCACAATAGCATTGTTATTCACTGATCCTGCGGACTCTCCCTCTAAGCTTTTACTGTTTGCTGCTTTTGTTATGTGTTTTATCGCAGGTCCTTTTCCTAGGCTCTTCCTGCCCCCTGCCTGTAGTCTATCCTGCTGGTGCTGGATATTTTTAGATGGAGATGAGGTAGAGGTAGAGGGGTGAGCAAATTTTTCAAGTTTAGCCGCTGCTGCCGCTGCTGCCTGGTTTCCCTTCTCTTTTGAAGTGCGGGTCGTTTGGGAGCTAGAGTTCTCCTGTGGCTGCAGCTCTTCTCCCTTTTTCCTAGTCATAGCTGGTTATGTTGGTCAGAGAGATAAATTAGAAGGTTTTAACCACACGTAAAGTTTGTAATATGCGACTTTTCCTCTCTCTTCTCTTCTCTTCTTTATTCTCTCCCCCTCTGCTCTCCCCTTTGCCCTACCTTCCCGCACTCTCCCCTCCTCCTCTGCTTTCCCCCCCCTCTCCACCCCACCTCCCCCCTCCTCTCACCTCCCTCAGCAGCGTCTTAGACCCAGCAGTATCCTCCAGGCAGGCACTAGGATAACCGACCAGCCAAAAATCCAATCAGCCGAAAATCGGCCGAAACCGCTGCACCGTCAGTACTCCAGGCTATAGCCCCCTCCCCCAACACAACCCACCGCCAGCTAACAAGAGGTATATTGTCACTAGATAGAATGAAAAGGCGCTGGGTGTCTGTGTAGTGGGCCGCATATGTCTTCACCCCCCCGCTGTCCGCGGTGGTGGTCCGTCCCTCGGAAAGCAGGGGGAGATGGTCCACTTTCTAGTAAGCACAATAGCTAGTGGTAGCAGTGGTAGTAGCAGAAATTAACAGTCGGTACCTTAGTGCAGCTCACACATGGACACTCCTGGCGGTGGCTGTGGCTCCTCCTGTCCTATGCACACGCTGTCTCAGCCGCCTCCTCCCGCTGGTGACGGGAGCGTTGCTCGGGCGACCGCTCGAGCAGAAAGCCCGACCCCCTTCTCCCCGCTCCGAGGGCTCGGGTCTCTTCCTATCCCGGGCGGACGTACCCCAATCCCGGCGTCGCACTCCGTCTCGGACTGGCGGGCAGGAGAGGCAAGCAGCCAGTGAAGCACGCCACAGGGGGAGAGAGCTCATTCAGGCAGGCTCCGGGCGCTAGGCACAACAGACAGACACGGAGGCATCGGGCTGGGGGAAGCTCACGCTCGCCTCGCCTCCACTCACTCCAGCATCCAGTCACACATCCGGTCACGCCCACGACAGGGACACTTGACCCATGTTCCATGTTTGGCACACATCCTAAATTTGGTGGTGCAGTGGTTCTTGACCAGGTACCCAGGCTTACAAGATCTCCTGAGGCAGGCCAGAAAAGTCTGTGGTCATTTCTGTCGGTCATACAATGCCAGTGCTCGGCTGGCTGACATTCAAAGGGAATGCAACCTGCCCACCAACTGCCTCATTTGTGATATGCCCACCAGGTGGAACTCAATTTTGGCAATGCTGCAGCAGCTGCACACACTGCAGAGGGCCATCAATGAGTACCTGTGCGAGTTTGGCACCAGGACAGGGTCAGGGGAGCTTGACTTCTTTTCGCCATGCCAGTGGCTACTGATCAAGGATGCATGCACTGTCCTGATGGTGTGCAGTGACAATGCATGCATCAGTGACACTGTCCCTCTAGTCTTCCTGCTGGAGCACATGCTTCGTGGAATCATGGACAGGGTACTTGAGGCAGAACAGCGGGAGGAAGAGAAGGACTTCCTTTCCTCTCAAGGCCTCCTTTATCCAGATAGCATTTCTGCAGGGCCACCAAACACACAGGAAGAAGAGGGAGAGGAGGATTGTGTCAGCATGGATGTACAGGATAACAAGCAGCAAGCGATGGTTTTCAGTCCCCAGAAACCCAATGAGTTGTACGTGGCTGGGAGGAGGTAGTTACGGGTAATATGATCCTTAGTGACACAGAGGACTTTGAATCGAATGCCTCTGCAAACTTACGCTGCATGGCCTCCCTGATTCTGCAAAGCCTTTGAAAGGACCCTAGGATTTGTAATATTAAGGAGAGGGATCATTACTGGCTGGCAGCCCTTCTTTATCCACATTATAAGGGTAAAGTTGCAGAACTCATCCTGCCTATGCAGAGGGAGCAGAGGATGAAACATCTTCAGGAGGCCTTGAAAAAAAGTTTGTGTAACGCCTTTCCAGACCCTGGGAGGTTACCATTTCCTGGGGCTGGGCAACGTGTTTGAGGCTTTGTTCGTCAAAGAAAGAGCGGTGGAGAAGGTGATCCAAAGGTGACCGATGCCTTTAAACAATTTTTCAGTCCTCAGCTCCAAGTTCTGATAGGTTCAAGCAACCATCGCCAGCGTCTGCATTATATGGTGCAGGAATATCTAGGGGCAAGAACAAACTTGGAGACCTTTCCAACAGAGCATTCACTGGGTTACTGGTTCTTGAGGATGGACCACTGGCTAGAACTTGCTGAATATCCAATCGAGCTACTGGCCTGTCCTGCATCTAGCGTGCTATCTGAACGCACATTCAATGCTGCTGGAGGGTTTGTGATGGATCAAAGAGTGCGCCTGTCTATAGACTCTATTAATAGGCTCACATTTATAAAAAATGAATCAGTCCTGGATCAGCAGCTATCAAGCACCTGATGCTGATGTAACTGATTGAATTTGCTATGGATCTGGGATGCCTTGAAGACTGCTTATGCTGTCTATACTATTCCTCATTAATTTTGATGATGCTAGCTTTCAACAATATTTTTGGTTTAGGGCACCACCCAAGGCCCAATTTTTCTGCCCCTGTTTAACAGGGGCATGTAATTACAATTTTTAAAATTATATTTGACAGCAGGGATGGTTCCTGTGCCCAACAAGAGTAACGTGAGGGGTTACAGTATTGTGGCACCACCACCCAAGGCCCAATTTGTATGCCCCTGTTTAACTGGTGGCATGTAATTAAAATTTTTGAAATAATATTAAACAACAGGGCCCGTTCCTGCGCCCAACAAGAGTAACTGTGACGGGTTACAGAGTTGTGGCACCACCACCACCACCCAAGGCCTAATTTTTCTGCCCCTGTTTGACTGGGGCATGTAATTTAAATTTTTGAAATAATATTTAACAGCAGGGCACGTTCCTGCACCCAACAAGAGTAACTGTGAGTGGTTACAGTGTTCTGGCACTTCCAACACCTAAGGCCCAATTTTTCTGCAGAATTTATAGTGCAATCCGTATAGTATATATACTGCAGTTCAGAGTATATAGTGCAGTCAGTGTAGTATATATAATACAGTGCAGGGTATATAGTGCAGCGTACAATATATAATATAGTGTATTGAAGTGGTTAAGGGGAACCCTATGACAGGATTAAGAAAATAAATGGCATGGGTTCCCCCCAGTCTATACCAGGCCCTTTGGGTCTAGCATAGATTTTAAGGGGAAATCCGCGCCAAAATAAAAAAAGAAATTGGCAAGGGGTCCCCCCAAAATCCATACCAGACCCTTATTCGAGCATGCAACCTGGCAGGCCGCAGGAAAAGGGGGGGGACAAAAGAGCGCCCCCCCTCCTGAACCATACCGGGCCACATGCCCTCAATATGGGGAGGGTGCTTTGCGGCCCCCCCCATGTTGATGGTGACAAGAGCCTCTTCCCAACAACCCTGGCCATTAGTTGTTAGGGTCTACAGGCGGGGGGGCTTATCGGAAAAAAAAATAGAAAATAATTAAAAAGCTCTGCCTCGATGGGGCTCGCTGACTGCTGTCTCTTGGCTGGGACAGCTGTTATATAGGCAAGGGTGGGGCCACCCGGTGATGTAACGAGTAACCCCACTCCTTCTGACATCATGTGCCATCAGAGGGGGGCGGGGTCATCCAGTTACGTCAGTGAAAAGACAGCAGTCGGTGGGATGCCTCTAATGGCGGAGTATTTTCAGGGTTTTTTCTCTATTTTTCGGGTCCGTCTGCGCCGTGATTGAAGATGGATGGACATCGCGGGACACTTTTTTAAAATGTATTTTTTGAATAAAGGAATCGTCAAAAATTGTCTCCTGTCGTTTTTACTTTTTTGACACTTTTTTTGGTGAATGAGTAGGGGTACAATGTACCTGATACCCAGTCACAAGGGGGGGCGGGGTCTGGGGGCCCCCTTGTTAAAGGGGGCTTTCATTTTCTGATAAGCCCCCCGCCCGCAGACCCCCAAAACCACTGGGCAAGGGTTGCGGGGATGAGGCCTTTGTCCCTATTAACATGGGAACAAGTTGATAAGGACAAGCACCCTCCCCATGTTGAGGGCATGTGGCCTGGTACGGTTCAGGAGGAGGTGGGGGGTGCTCTCTCGTCCCTCCCCTTTTCCAAGTTGCATGCCTGGATAAGGGTCTGGTTTTTTTATTTTGGAGTGGGGTTCCCCTTAAAATCCATACCAGACCTGAAAGGCCTAGTATGGATTTTGGCGGGGACCCTTCCTGCGCCATTTTTTTTTACATTTTGGTGTGGAGTTCCCCTTAATATCCATACCAGACCCAAAGGGCCTGGTATGGACTTGGGGGGGGAATCCACACTGTTTTTTTCAATGATTTTTTTATGTATGTTGCCAGGATCCAGCAATACATTACGGCCACATTACATCACTCAGGAGCCAATGGTTCTTCTTACATGGAATTCACATGATATTTCATTCCTGTGGCTATGAGAGGGAAAGAAGAAGACTAAGCATATGCATGATTTCGCAATACACCATCAGGGGGCCAGCTCCAAGAATTCAGAAAAGAAAGTCAGCTCCCGATGATGAGAAAACAAAAATGGCAGCAGGGATTGATACCTGCATTACGGGAATCACAGATGAGAAGAGGACAATGCTGGAAACCGTGGCCTTGGTAGTATGTTGATTCTTCAAAATATATGTAGATATTTCTCAAAGCACTTCCAGATTTTTCTTCCCACAGGTGGTGCAGGGTCTGCTTTAATATTATAGGCTACTGCTCTTAAACAAAATACTTCAGTTGAATCAGGCCACATATCTTCAAATGTCACATGTCTTGTGTTCTTGTGCCTACAGTTTAGTCAGTGTTCTTCAAGGGTTTACAGCTAACACAGGAAAAGTATAGAGAAAGGCACAGCCAGCACAAGAGTTGAATCAAAGCTGGGGGTCAAAACCAACGTTAGCATCTAGGGTTCAGACCTTGACAGTAACCAGTTCCAGTGTCTTGCCTTTCTAACCAGAATCGACACACTCCAGAGATCCCAGTTAAAGTTTGAACAGTAAGCATTAGATTTAAAGAAAAAATATGGAGGTTATCATTGCTGACTTCCTTCTGAAAATACTAGTTGCCTGTCAGTCTCTGGCTTCAATAATTCTTGAGACAATATATACAGTATATTTGTTTTGTGATTCCACTTTCTTTACACTATACATTTCTTCACTGACATGACAAATCTAACCTTGAGGGCAGCTAGTGTTCCTTGTGTAATTTTGTCACACTCTTGCCTTGCATTTTATGTGTTTTTTGTCCTTTTCCTGTTATAATGTCTTCTTCCTCAGGGACCCACTAAGATAAAGTTGAAGCTGCAGGCTCTGTCATTGTCCTTGAGACATTTAGACATATGTTGACAGATTACCAGAGTGAGCAAGAGAATATATCTAATTAGGTAACCCTTCTCTGTTCAGCTACAAACATTTCTCCTCTGACCCACTGTAATGCTACTTCCATGTTTGTTACAAAGGTCACAAGTCTGAGAATTAAAGATTGACAGCTGTGTAGACTAAAAAACTCTGCTCTTGTGGATCTTCCACTGGCAAGGCCTGAAGCAGAAAATTCTAAGAATGAATGTACAGGTTTACTTATATTGCAGTATTACAGTATTGCTCTTATTTACCTGCATGTAAATACTTGTAAATTTGTAGTTATAGGTTCATCATGTTTCGAAAATATATAAAGGGGCCGAAGAATCTGTCTGAACAAACCTACACAAATGTATTTATGTAAGGATTCACTGTATATACTTGTGTCAAAGGTTGTCAAACTACTTTCATCATTTAATAACAGGCCAAACATTCACAAAAAGTTAACACATAAATAAACCTAAGAGCAAAAATTTAATATATTACCAGTTTTTAGATGTGGTGGCTTCATTAGTTTTCTTTTTCAGGCTAAGAACATTTTTAGCAAGTACAGAAAATTCATTTTTAACCAGCCAGAAATGCAACGTCCTTGACACTCTCTTTCAAGTGCACTGGGATCAAAAACAACATTATCTTTCTTCTGTAAGCTACTAGTCCCATCAGCTCTGTAATGTAACAGAGATTAATAAAGGCAGACATATTAGTAAGTCAGCCTGGGTGGCAACCATGACTCCTTCCATAGATACATAGGAGGGACATAAAATGTGTAATTTGCATTATCAATGAGCGAAAATAAACAAAAAAGCCAGAAAAAGAAAATGAATACAGCCATTGCATCTAGGGACTGGAAAGCTGTAATACATTACTTTTTTTTGGGGGGGGGGGGGGGGGTATATATGCTTTACCTGAGTTTTGTGGATATGCACTTTTTCTTTATTGTATACTCTGCTGCGTGTCAGTTGGTCTCATTTGAAGGTTTACTTGGTGTCCTAATGGGAAATCTGTACTCTGGGAAAATGGTACAATGATATGGCTGACATTCTTCAGAATATACTAGCTACCTGCCTGCTATTCTTATCCAGGTGGCTTCAGTATTTTCTAAGTCACTGAGCCTGAAGACACATGCAGATTAAGAGATCAGATTTTACTCAGAATTTTTGGATCTACATTCTCATTCTGGGTCAATGTCTCAAAGTAATGAAGCTAAAGGCAGCCTATCAACTAGTATTTTCCGAAGGAGGACAGCCATGTTAGCTTATATATTTCACTCAGGGCATTTTTTTTAATATTGCCACCTAATAGTCAATTAGAGAAGGATTGCTGACTTGTTTTGGTGATATCTACTTCAATTAGTCCCATTGCCTCTGCTATGTTGGTGGTCACTAGTACTACCTACTCACTAAATCACGCTTGAAGTAAAGGGATAGGCAGATGCTTGGGACTTGAAAGGTGAAGTTTCAGATAATGTCATGCATTGTCTAACAATGTGTGTGCAGGGCCACCAGATGAGAATAAGTGCCAAAGCTGTAATGCACAGTCCGCTAACTGAGCCAAAGAAATTGCGTACAAATGCTGGAATCTTTTCTTTTTTTAAATATAGGCACAGTTTTGCAGACTGTCCATGAATATAGAGATCATTCACATTGCTGGGTCTTTATAGATTTGCTTTCAATGGCTCTTTGTGTGGTTCCCCTATTCCCTTGTTGTGCATTCATCTCTACTGGCTTTCTACTACTTTCTAATGGCTATCAATCAAATCAAACATTGCAATGTATTATTTCAGAGACAATAACCACACATATTGTACAGTGGCTGGACAGTATGTAAGCATCTTGGTAAGGCCAAAATGTAACAGGGAGAGACAAGGCGAGTTTTTACTGTAACAGAAATTGTAGTGTATTATTTCAAAGACAACAGACAACACATTTTACAGTTTCCAGACAGTATGTAAGCAGCTTCTTTAGGTCGCAAGGTAAGAGGGAGAAATGAGTCAGTTTTATCTGTAAATAAACATTATAATGTCTATTTTTTAATAGATAATAGCCACACAATAGCCACATTGTACAATAGATGGACAGTGTGTAAACAGCTTGGTAAGGCCAGAGAATAACCACAAATAGTGTACAGTTGTGGGACAGTATGTAAGCAGCTTGGTTACTCCATAATGTAAGACATGTTTTATCCTGAAATAAACATTAGAGTGTATTATTTCAGTGACAATAGCCACAAGTATTGTACAATGGCTTGACAGTATATGAGCAGCTTTGTTAAGCTACAATGTAAGTGGGGGCGATGAGGCAGGTTGTGTCCTGAAACAAACATTAGTCTATTTTTTCAGAGACATAATGGCCACAAATATTGTACAATGGCTGTACAGTATGAGAGAAGCATGGTTGGGCTGCAATGTAGGAGGAAGAGAAAAGGTAGGTTTTATCTTGAAATAAACAGACTTTTAGATACCATAGCCACCCATATTGTATAGTGGCTGGAAAGTTCCTTTAAGGTCTTATCTCCTTCCTATCTTCCATTCGGCTTCAAAAGTTGCCCAGACTTTGGTATTATAGCTCACATTTGGTGGACTTGCCCTCAGGTGCATCAAGTATGAATCATGATCAATACTGTATTCCAGGGGCTGACTGGTGAATTTTGGCCCAGGAGTACAAGTATAACCCAGAAGCCTATGGTGCAGCAACTCAGCCCCCCTCCCACTCTCCCTCTTCCCTGCATCCCCCTGACCCCCATCGCAGACTGAAGCTCTGCTTCGGGTACTTTCTGCTCACTGGGAGGTTCGGGCTGGACAGCGCCTGCTGCGTCAACTCCAGGTTCCTGAATTGGCCTGCAGGGGGCAGCCGGGGCTGCAGAGGGGAGTTGGGGCAGCTTGGTCAGAGCTGGCCAGGGGAGGAGAGCCTCCTATGGGGCACAGTGCCGACCTCTGCTTAGACATGACATACATTATCCATTATGGGGCAGAATAGCCTGCACTCTGTCCTCGTCCTCATCCCGCATTCGGTAGGATACCGGCTTGTTTATCTAAACAATGGAACCCAAACCTCTTTGTTCTACAAACATTCACTTCAAAGCATCCCTCGTTTAGATATGCAGTGAAGGTGGCCAGCCCATCATGAATACTTAATTTCCCTGAAAATGTCATGTACTGGCAAGTTTGAGTTTCCCGCTCAAAATAGTTTGTGCCAAGGATTTGCATTATAGGGGGCTGACTTATGCAAAGTATAGGGACTGAAGATTAGCCAATCTTAAAGAGCAATAGAGAGGCCCACCAATTAGTGCCACGCCATGCCAACCAATGAGGCACCGGCCTATAATGATCTACACAGACTAGATGGGAGGGGAGAGATGTCTCTGGTAGATCAGTCACAAGAATGGGGCCCTGTGCAGTAGCATGGTAACTATGGAATATCTCCCTTGCACTTATATCTAAATGTTTGTCTTATGTCTTTTCCCTCTCATTGTTTGTATTTAGTAATATGTTAGAACTCTCTTAATAATATTTCTTTTATGTAACTAGATAGATTGTTTTTTATTAGACTTTCATACTATTTACCAATAAATTTCTGTTGTTGTGTTAAAGCTTTCACTCATGGTCCAAGAACTCTCATTTACCAAATCATATCAGGAAAATATTAAACATTATAATATATAGATTTGGGCAACAGCATCATTGCATATGCATTGAAATCCCTAACTCTAAATATTTTAACCACTTGCCGACCGCCTAACGCAGATATACTGCGGCAGAATCGCACGGGCAGGCAAAATCACGTACCTGGTGCCCGAGGCGGTTGGCTTCATTAGGGGAGCGATCCAGGCTGAGGGGGAGACCACTCATTCGTGGCCACCCCCTCGCGATCGCTCCCAACGAATGAGAATCTTCCTCTGCTGCTGTATAATAAACAGCAGCAGAGGAAGTGACGTCATAGCTCCTCGGCTCTGTATTTTCGGCGCCCAGGAGAGAAGTGATATAAGTTAGGTTTTAGGGTCAGATAGGGTCTGCGTCGCCCCAGGCAGCGTCAGGTTAGCGCCAGTACCGCTAACACCCACGCATGCACCATACACCTTCCTTAGTGGTATAGTATCTGAACGGATCAATATCTGATCCGATCAGATCTATACTAGAGTCCCCAGCAGTTTAGGGTCCCCAAAAACGTGTTAGCGGGGTCAGCCCAGATACCTGCTAGCACCTGCGTTTTGCCCCTCGGCCCAGCCCACCTAAGTGCAGTATCGATCGATCACTGTCACTTACATAACACTAAATGCATAACTGCAGCGTTCGCAAAGTCAGGCCTGATCCCTGCGATCGCTAACAGTTTTTTTGGTAGCGTTTTGGTGAACTGGCAAGCACCAGCCCCAGGCAGCGTCAGGTTAGTGCCAGTAGCGCTAACACCCACGCACGCACCATACACCTCCCTTAGTGGTAAGTATATTAACGGATCAATATCTGATCCAATCAGCCTTATACTAGCGTCCCCAGCAGTTTAGGGTTCCCAAAAATGCAGTGCTAGCGGGATCAGCCTTGATACCTGCTAGCACCTGCGTTTTGCCCCTCCGCCTGGCCCAGCCCAGCCCCTTCAAGTGCAGTATCGATCGATCACTGTCACTTACAAAGGCCTGATCCCTGCGATCGCTAACAGTTTTTTTGGTAGCGTTTTGGTGAACTGGCAAGCACCAGTGGCCTAGTACACCCTGGTCATAGTCAAACCAGCACTGCAGTAACACTTGGTGATGTGGCGAGTCCCATAAGTGCAGTTCAAGCTGGCGAGGTGGCAAGCAAAAGTAGTGTCCTGCTGCCACCAAGAAGAAGACATACACAGGCCCGTCGTGCTCATATTGCCCTTCCTGCTGCATTCGCCAATCCTAATTGGGAACCCACCACTTCTGCAGCACCCGTACTTCCCCCATTCACATCCCCAACCAAATGCAGTCAGCTGCATGAGAGGCATTTTCTTTATGTCCTCCCGAGTACCCCTACCCAACGAACCCCCCCAAAAAAGATGTCGTATCTGCAGCAAGCACGGATACCCGCTAATTTTGTCCCTCCTGTCCTGCCAATCCTGGTCTTTGCATTGGTGAATGTTTTGAACGCTACCATACACTAGTTGAGTATTAGCGTAGGGTACAGCATTGCACAGACTAGGCACACTTTCACAGGGTCTCCCAAGATGCCATCGCATTTTGAGAGACCCGAACCTGGAACCGGTTACAGTTATAAAAGTTAGTTACCAAAAAAAGTGTAAAAAAAAAAAGAAAAAAAACACAAAAATATATAAAATAAAAAAAAACAAAAATTGGTGTCATTTTATTGTTCTCTCTTTCTCTATTCTCTTTCTATTGTTCTGCTCTTTTTTACTGTATTCTATTCTGCAATGTTTCATTGTTATTATGTTTTATCATGTTTGCTTTTCAGGTATGCAATTTTTTATACTTTACTGTTTACTGTGTTTTAATGTTAACCATATTTTTGTTTTCAGGTACGCCATTCAGCTGCAGCTCCGATTTATTTATCTTGACAGCAACAGCGTTTGCTCCCACGATATATAAAGCCGTGACTCGAGTGGAGGTGATATATGCCGAAGCATGGGGGCAGCAGGGGCGGAGGAGGGATTTGCTCCTAACTTTTCGGGCAGATGCCCGCATGCTTCGGCATATATAAATGGTGCATGTATGCCCATCATTAGAAGTGGGTGGATGAAGGGAGGTATTCTAATGGTGGGCATACCCGCCAATTAATCTCTTTTTTTCGTTCAGCCCACAGGCTGCATGAAAAAAAAAAAGATTACAATATATTCCTAACAAGGACCAGCAACGTACTGGTATGTTGCTGGACTTTGAGTGGTTATACCAGAATGATAATTAGCAGTCTAGCGGCTAATTAGCCTGAGAATGCAGCCGGTGATTCCGCCAGCTGACCATAGAGCTGATCAGACACCAGAATGGCTCCAATCATCTCTATGGCCTAAGAAACCGGAAGCTACGAGCATTTCATGACTTAGATTTCGCCGGATGTAAACAGCGCCATTGGGAAATTGGGAAAGCATTTTATCACACATTTTAGACCACAATTTGCGGAAAATGACAAACTTTTTTTTTTTTTTGCACAAAGTTTTCACTAAATGATATATTGCTAAAACATACCATGGGCATATGTGGAATTACACCCCAAAATACATTCTGCTGCTTCTCCTGAGTATGGGGATACCACATGTGTGGGACTTTTTGGGAGCCTAGCTGTGTACGGGGGCCCCGAAAACCAAGCACCGCCTTCAGGATTTCTAAGGGCGTAAATTTTTGATTTCACTCCTCACTACCTATCACAGTTTCCAAGGCCATAAAATGCCAAGATGGCACAAAACCCCCAAAATGACCCCATTTTGAAAAGTAGACACCCCAAGCTATTTGCTGAGAGGCGAGTATTTTGCAGCTCTCATTTGTTTTTGAAAATGAAGAAAGAAAAGAAAAATGTATTTTTTTTTTCTTTTTTCAATTTTCAAAACTTTGTGACAAAAAGCGAGGTCTGCAAAATACTCACCATACCTCTTAGCAAATAGCTTGGGGTGTCTACTTTCCAAAATAGGGTCATTTGGGGGGGGGGGGGGGGTTTGTGCCATCTGGGCATTCCATGGCCTCCAAAACTGTGATAGGCAGTGAGAAGTGAAATCAAAATACATTTTGGACTAAATGTATGACTAAAATTAAGTTTATTGTATTTTTTTTTATAACAAAAAGTAGAAAATATAGTTTTTTTTCAAATTTTTCGGTCTTTTTCTGTTTATAGCGCAAAAAATAAAAACCGCAGAGGTGATCAAATACCATGGAGTAGACATGCAGTATGCTGCAGGGATGGGGAATACTCGATCCATGGCTGCCACATCCAGAGGGATTTGTTATGGGTATCATTTAGTATTGCCGTTAGTTTCTTCTTGATAAGAGTTCCCTGGATTTTACTTTTTACCTTTAACCACTTCAGCCCCGGAAGGATTTACCCCCTTCCTGACCAGAGCACTTTTTACAATTTGGCACTGCAATGCTGTACCCAAACTATATTTGCGTCCTTTTTTCCCCACAAATAGAGCTTTCTTTTGGTGGTATTTGATCACCTCTGCAGTTTTTATTTTTTGTGCTATAAACAAAAAATTTTGAAAAAAAAAAAACATTATTTACTTATTTTACTTTTTGCTATAATAAATATCCCCAAAATGTTTAAAAAAAACAAACAAATTTCTTCATCAGTTTAGGCCAATATATATTCTTCTACATATTTTTGGTAAAAAAAACCAAAAAACGTAATAAGCGTATATTGATTGGTTTAGGCAAAAGTTATAGCTATGGGAAAGATTTATGGCATTTTTATTATTATATATTTTTTTTTACTAGTAATGGCGGTGATCTGCGATTTCTAGCTGTACTGTGACATTGCGACGGACAGATCGGAGACTTTTGACACTTTTTTGGGACCATTGGCATTTATACAGCGATCAGTGCTATAAAAATGCACTGTGTAAAAGTCACTGGCAGGGAAGAGTTTAACACTAGGGTCGATCAAGGGGTTAATTGTGTGTTCCCTCAGTGTGTTCAAACTGTATGGGGTTAGGATTGATTAGGAGAGGGGACATATCGTTTTTCCTACTAGGAACAAACGATATGTCTCCTCTCCTCGGACAGCACAGGGATTTGTGTGTTTACACACACAAATCCCCATGCTGGCACTCGTGCACGCGATCGAGTGTGGCCGACAACGATCGTGCCCGCCGGCCACGCGCATCGGGTCCCCCGCCGCGCCCTCTGGTGGCCGAAAAAGGGTAGGACGTACCCATACGGGATTTCGCTCCAGAAAGAGAGACATTCTGCCCCAGTATATCTGTGTGACATGGTTGGGAACCGGTTAAACCCAAAACCAAAAATATAATATACTGTATTGCAACTTACCAGTTGTTAGTGACTGCATTAGTTGTTTTTTTTTTTTTTAGGTTTTTCCCTTTTTTTTTTTATGGTAATCTGGCCAGTTACATACCTCCTGTATTAGAGTGCCCCTACTCTAGTTGAATTATAAAAGCGGTAGGGAGATTATTCTACTATTTTTGGGGCCACATCCCGGGACAAATATAGAAAAAAGGGGGGTTTTCCCTCGTTATAAAAAAAGGTTGGGACTTTGAAGGCTTCAAAGAGTGAACATATCAACATGTTAAAAAGTTATAATTTTATTCATAAACAAAGTAATTTAGTACAGTACAGAAAAGAGATCAAAATATTGAATACATAAAAAGGGCAGGATTGCCTGATGATACTTTTACATTACACATGCAGAGGCTACATAAGCAATATCCAACACGTTCTGAGACTCCTTCCTTAGGGAAATATCTGCATGTAATGTTGATTTAGTCTAAAAAAAGATAATAACAGTATTTGTGTCATATTGCACCACACATATAATTATATACCATATGGCAGAACATATTTTTTGCAAAGAAATTGGCTCAAAGGCGTGGTACTCACATCATATCCCCATATCCTGGCAAGACCCGTGACATCATAGGGAACAAAAAGGAATGGGTGGAGGGTGGGTAAAAACAATGAACAGGGTGGGCGCTGCTGGGCAGACACTAAGACCACCTGGCATCAAACAGCAGAGGGAAAATATAGGAAAAGAGTATATGACTATAAATCAAGATGAAAAAGTAAATAAAATACATCCATATGGGTAGTCTTGCAATGAGAAGGCCACATACTCAGTCTATTCGTGTCTCTAGCTTACTACACAGGGGATTTTTTTGTTTTATGCAGCAACTGCAGATCCTCTTGCTTTGCATAGAAATCAAAAGTTACACTTTTCTAAAGGTGTAAAGGTCTAAAGGTGTAGAGACAGGTAAAATGATGGGTGTTTATACAGATGAAAAAAAAAAAAGTGCAAAGCCCCCATTAGAAAGGTAAAAAGTTCCTTTATTTACCAGCCTCAGGGAGCTTACCTTCTCTCGTGGATGTTATCCTCAGCCTAACCTGTGTGAACTGATGAGACTGTATACAGTCTAAAAAAAACGTAAAAAAAAAAAAACGCAAAACGCGGCAAAAATGCCGCAAAAACGCTGTAAAAACGCTACAAAAACGCTGCTCAAAAACGTGGCAAGCATCACAAAAAAACCTCCAAAAACGCTCAAAAGCAACATGCATAGATGTGAATTGAGCTTAGGCTCGATTCACATCTATGCATGTTGCTTTTGAGCATTTCTGCAGTGTTTTTTGCGGTCCTTGCCGCGTTTTTGAACATGCGTTTTTACAGCGCTTTTGCTGCATTTTTGACACATTTTGCGTTTTTTTTTTAGTGTAAAAAAAGAAAGAAAAAAACGCACAACGCTGTGAAAGTGCTGTAAAAACGCTGTACTTGCGTTTTTGATGCTGGTCCATTGAATTCTATTACATGCAAAATGCTGCATTTTGCATAAAAAAAGTCCCTGACCCTTTCCAAAAACGCAGAGGCACAAAATGCATTGATGTGAACATGTTCCATAGGAACCCATGTCAAATAATTCCCATGCATTTCTGCAAAATGCATCAAAAAATGCATTAGTGTGAATGGAGCCTTACTGCTAAGTAAACAGGAGAGCTTGTTCTGTTGAAAAACAACGGACTTACAGGCTGGATCACCTGGTAGTAAATGATTATGGATATTTCCTGTTTTTTTTTTAATTATTATTATTATTAAAAGAAAACTGTCCCAAAATGGTAAAAAAAGAAACCTTTTTTTTTTTCAATTTAGCTGTATAACTCCTGTTACTACCATAACCTACCACCAAAGAACAACTCAAAATAAATTATTGTGCTCCTGATGATTGTGACAATACCACATATGTGTATGTCAGTTGTTGTTTGTACCCATAGTACAACCCAGAAGCAATTGTGTGCAGTTTGCTTCTTTTTTTTTTTTTGTCCTACCTAAAACACACTGACACTAACTGATGCTGACACTAATGCTAATTTAAAAAAAATATATACTGACATTGACCTTTGACCCTTACTTGACCCAAAGACTAGTCCTGGCACTGACCTAGATCAAACCCTAATCTAGGTATTTTTCTATATTTTTTATTATTTCTTTATTTTTTTACAAATACTTTTTTTCCTCTCTACAAGGAAAGAGAAATATACATTGTATCTTTCCTCTCCATTTACAGAAAGTGAAAAACACTGGGGCAGGCTTCACAATGACTGATGACTGTGGTAGCCAATCAGAGGCTACCACAGGGATCAGGTGACCTGGAATCAGGAGATCCAGGTCCCAATCATTAGTACTGGGCCCGGGGCTCTTGGTGAGACCCCGGTCTCTGTGCTGAGAGCTCACTGTGTAGCGTGCTCCCAGCACAAAGTGAGATACACATATATGGGGCCCCACGGAAAAAAGCCCACTCCTGTGAGGCTGCTTATATGTGTTACGTTGGCAGGAAGGGGTTAATACTTCTTTAATTTAAAGTGAATACCGTATATACTCGAGTATAAGTCGAATTTTTCAGCCCTTTTTTTTGGGCTGAAAGTTTCCCTTCGACTTAAACTCGAGTCCCCGCCGTCTGTCTGCATGATCAGCGTGTCATGCAGGCAGACGGCGGCCGGCGTGTGATAATAATGCTCGGAGGCTATTCCAGCTTTCAAAAGCCGCGCCTCCTGCTCTTCTGTGATAGGCTGTACACTGACAGCTGTTCAGCCTATCACGGACATTCTCTCATTCTCGTCCGTGGTATGAGAATGAAAGAATGTCCGTGATAGGCAGTCAGCGGTCAGCCTATCACAGACGAGGAGGAGGCGCGGCTTTTGAACTGTGGAATGGCCGCCGAACAGTATCATCACACGGCCGCCGTCTGAAGATGGAGATCGCCACAGGGAGGAAGGAGATCGCCACAGGAAGGCTACACAGGACACAGGTAGGCTGCACATGCACACAGGACACACATGCACACAGGACACACATGCACACAGGACACACATGTACAGGACACACATGTACAGGACACACATGTACAGGACACACATGTACAGGGTACAGGTAGGCTGCACAGGACACAGGGAGGCATGCAGCTGCAGATGTACATTATTGACCCTCTGCATTTCTCACCCTCGTCTTATACTCGGGTCAATACGTTTTTCCCAGTTTTTTGTGGTAAATTAGGGGCCTCGACTTATACTCGGAACGACTTATACTCGAGTATATACGGTATCTTAATTCTCTTTGAAATGTACCCATGAGGTCTACACCTGCCCAGAGCAAGTCTACTTACAGTATATCATGAGTATCAGTACCCTTCTGGAGGCTTGTGATAACTTTCAGATAAGCTGTGCCCTCAACATTATTTGCACATGTCCCATTGTTTATTACCCTCATTTATTAGAGTGCAAGCAAATTTAGAGAGACACAAAAACCGCATAGTTCATGAATCCGTGCAATAAAAATTTGTGAATTGCATGATAACCACTACCTGGCAATCGCAGATTTAGGTGTTTCAGAAAATTGGGATTTGTTTTAACAATTTCAGATAACTTGATCAGGCTTATACAAAGTTAAACGCAAATCAGTTTACTCAGTTGTTGGTAATATTTAAAACTGAAATAGATTAAATCATACATTTCTTTACAAACATATTTGCTCTTTTCATTGGGTTACTGATCAAGTCCAAAGGTTCTGAAATTAATTTCTTCAGACCAAACCAGTAGTGGTAAAATATTCTAAAGTGAAGCCCTATTAAGGCCGCGCATAAATGAAAACAAGCACTTATTATTACTGAAACATGCCTTACCTTACCTCCTATGACTTAATATGTTTGAAAGAAAAAATAAAGTAAAACTGCTATTTTTATTGTAACAAAATATGCCAGAAACATCACCTCAGCATCTGCAGGGATTCTGCAAACATCTGAAAATTATTTGGATGTGGAAACAAAGACATTTTTCTAAACATCAGCAAGTGCCAGGTATTTCCCATGGATAGGGGAACGCAGTGTTAGTAGTTCAAAAAGCTTTCCTCTGTCCCAGGGTAGGAAGCTGCAGAGTAGCAAGGAACAAGTTCCCTGCAGAGACGAAGCCTTGGGACAGAAAAAGGTCATGTGCTTCAGAGCATGGTTGAAAATATACATCAGCAGGTCTTGGCTGATTAATGCTTACAGTGTTCATTATCCAGCAGTAGGGGGAAGTTGATGATGCGGGCAAGGAAAAAAAAAAAGAACAGAAGCATGACATATGTACATAGGAACATTAAAGGCAAGCAAAAACTCTGAAGACTCTTGGAAAAGTAAATAGAACAGAGCACTAAACTCTAGTGGCAAAATGGATCATTATGAAATCACAAAAAAAAAAAAAAAATGTAGCAAGATTAAAATAAACCTGTCATCGGGAATTAGAACATATTTTATTAGGCTATAACAGGTGGTTAATGGCGCACACAGACACATTTAGCTGGAAATGAAAGTGACTACTTTTTCCTCCAGAATCCTCCAAACCCAAACACACCATTTTCATATCTCTACTTCTTATGCCGCATACACACGAGCGGACTTTCCAGCAGACTTGGTCCGGAGGACTGAACTCCGTCGGACAATTCGATCGTGTGTGGGCTCCAGCGGACTTTTTTCCCCCAAAAGTCCGATGGACCTAGAAATAAAACATGTTTCAAATCTTTCCGACAGACTCGAGTCCGGTCGAAAAATCCGCTCGTCTGCATGCTAGTCCGAAGGACTAAAACCGACGCTAGGGCAGCTATTCGCTACTGGCTATCAACTTCCTTATTTTAGTCCAGTCGTACGTCATCACGTACAAATCCATCGGACTTTGGTGTGATCGTGTGTAGGCAAGTCCGTTCGTTTGAAAGTCCGGCAGACCTATGCTGCAAAGTCCGTCGGAAAGACTGTCAGACCTAGTCCGTCGAAAAGTCCGCTTGTGTGTACGCGGCATTAGGGATGTGGAGCTTTTTGACGCGCCTTCTTTTCTTGAGGTATTGCAAATTACTCTGAGCACATGAAAATTGACTACAATGGAAAACTTTACCTAGAAACAACCTGAATAATAAGGCACAATTTGGCCTGCCTTTATACACAGAAGCTATTCACTGCATAAGAAGCTTTCAGAGGAGATTATGGGGTTGATTTACTAAAACTGGAGAGTGCAAAATCTGGTGCTGCTCTGCATAGAAACTAATCAGCTTCCAGTTTCTTTTGTTAAAGTGGTTGTAAAGCCACTATCGTACAATCATGCCATTCTCTCTGTTAAATAAGGACATGTGCTTCACAGTATGTGTTTATTTTAAAAAAGATGCTGATTTCTATCTTCTTTCAAAGCGCCTCCTGGCGCTCACGTGACTCCTCCGTTCTCTCCTCTCCTGGGCTGACAGCTATAGTGGAAGGGGCCAAGAACTCCTGCTGACATCAGCTGGGATGAGGGGAGGAGAGATCAGAGAGAGATGAGGAGTCAGGTGAGCGCTGGGAGATGCTCTGAAAGAAGGTAGAAATCTGCATCTTTTTTATAAACCACATACTGTGCGACACATGTCCTTATTTAACAGAGTGGATGGCATGATAGTATGATAGTTTTATAGCAGCAGGAGTGGCACTGTCCTGAGCTGACAAGCAAGGAGGGAGGGGGGAGAGGAGGACAGAGAAGGACAGAGCAGGGCTGCGGATGATAGAGGCACGTAAACTGACCACGGTGTCCGGGCTCAGCAGCCATGATAAACCGTGGTCAGTTTACAAAGGGGAGGGTAGAACCAGGCAGGATCATCCAGGTATTTAAGGTGATACAAGGGACCAAATTACACAGCACAAGCACTGTGCTGTATAACATGCTTTAAGGGTCTTTTTTTTTCTTTGGCTACAATACAGAGCTGCACCAGATTTTGCACGCTCCAATTTCAGTAAATCAGCCCCAATGTGTAGTGCAATTAAGGAAAATTAAATTTGTTCCCATGATTTCATGAGATCATGGGCTAAAATACTCTTCAATGAAAAATAAAATATAAAAATGTACTAAGTATAAAATTGATGCGCTTTAAATAAATAGTGCACAATATGCTGCTGCGACTAAGCTTAAATCCAGGAATAAAAAATGCATACATGTGAATAAAATAAATTAATAATTATGGTGCTAATACATGTGTTAAAATTGCCAAAATAAATCTTCAAATTGGTGATGTGACGGTGAGTATAAATAAAATAATAATGACACTCTGAGTACAATGTCCAGGCAGAGATAAATAGTGGGAGAAAGTAAAAATAATTAAACAGTTCCTTCCCTTAATCCAGATTGATTGACTCACTGGGTTAGATCGTTTGTACCAGGATATTTAGTTTTTCTTGCATCCCACTTCAGCAATTACACTGTTGGTGATTCGGCTTGGGTTAGATCGTTTGTACCAGGATATTTAGTTTTTCTTGCATCCCACTTCAGCAATTACACTGTTGGTGATTCGGCTCTCAGGATAAAGGTTTTATGCAAAGCAAGCAAAGAAAAAATAGATCATTGTGCAGTGAACTTACTAGATAGTACATAAGCAAAACAGGGACAAGAGATACACTCACAAACTCCCGGTCTATTAGAAGCATTCAAATAAGCAGATTGCAGTCAGCCGCTGTGGACGAGGTTTCCCATAGAGAAACAGCTGCTGTTAACCTTCAGGTGTATTGCAGCACTGAACGTCCTAAGATCCTCCCACGCGTTACATCACTGACACGTGACTTTTTCAAGGATCCTTGAAAAAGTCACGTGTCAGTGATGTAACGCGTGGGAGGATCTTAGGACGTTCAGTGCTGCAATACACCTGAAGGTTAACAGCAGCTGTTTCTCTATGGGAAACCTCGTCCACAGCGGCTGACTGCAATCTGCTTATTTGAATGCTTCTAATAGACCGGGAGTTTGTGAGTGTATCTCTTGTCCCTGTTTTGCTTATGTACTATCTAGTAAGTTCACTGCACAATGATCTATTTTTTCTTTGCTTGCTTTGCATAAAACCTTTATCCTGAGAGCCGAATCACCAACAGTGTAATTGCTGAAGTGGGATGCAAGAAAAACTAAATATCCTGGTACAAACGATCTAACCCAAGCCGAATCACCAACAGTGTAATTGCTGAAGTGGGATGCAAGAAAAACTAAATATCCTGGTACAAACGATCTAACCCAGTGAGTCAATCAATCTGGATTAAGGGAAGGAACTGTTTAATTATTTTTACTTTCTCCCACTATTTATCTCTGCCTGGACATTGTACTCAGAGTGTCATTATTATTTTATTTATACTCACCGTCACATCACCAATTTGAAGATTTATTTTGGCAATTTTAACACATGTATTAGCACCATAATTATTAATTTATTTTATTCACATGTATGCATTTTTTATTCCTGGATTTAAGCTTAGTCGCAGCAGCATATTGTGCACTATTTATTTAAAGCGCATCAATTTTATACTTAGTACTATTTGTTTGGTTATCTGATCACCCTATATTGATAGCAGCTTTAATTTACTGATTTTTTCATAGCACTAACTATATTGGTATATATATATTTTTAAGCACAATTTATTTATATCACACATATCTATCCACATCAGCGCTTGGTTTTTATTCATTTTTTTAGAAAATATAAAAATGGATACACTTACAGTTAAAAAAATTAAGCTGAGAAAGGACCTTTTAGGGAGAGACCATGCATGAATAATTGCCTTTTTATTTACATGAAGACATTTCTGTCCCATGTGTAACTGGATGCATTTAGGGTATACAAATACACTTGGGTACAGGTGTCACAGAAAAATATTGATATAAATAAAAACACAATTATTCATGCTTGCTTCCTCTACAAAGTCAACAAAAGAAAGCACACCCCTTCAGGCAGACTACAGGTGCAGACAAGCCCCAGGTGCAGACCCCGCCTCAACACTGTCCACAGCAGATATGAAGGAAAAAACGAAATGGTTGCACACTGGAGCCAAATTAATGCTTGATAGAAAATCTTTATTGTCAGATGCCAGACACAGGAATCACAGTTGACACATTTCACACGGGTATACCATGCTTGTGAAGCACGGTATACCCGTTTTGTTTATAGTGCAAAAAATAAAAACCACAGAGGTGATCAAATACCACCAAAATAAAGCTCTATTTATGGGGAAAAAAAGGATGTCAATTTAGTTTGGGTACAGCATCGCATGACAGCGCAATTGTCAGTTAAATCAACGCAGTGCCGTATTGCAAAAAATGGACTGGTCATTAAGGGGGCAAATCCTTCCGGTCCTTAAGTGTCTAAGCTCTTTTGAAGAAGCACAAAGAAACGGGCAATGTTGAGAACCGTAGACACAGTGGTCAGCCAAGGAAACTTAATGCAGCAGAAAAAAGACATATCATGCTTACTTCCCTTTGACATTGGAAGATGTCCAGCAGTGCCATCAGCACAGAACTGGCGGAAACCAGGAGACCCAGGTACACTCATCTACTGCCCCGAGAAGTCTATCCAGATGTAATCTTCATGAAAGATCTGCAGCCAAAAAAGCCATATCTCTGACATAGAAACCAGGCTAAGCGACTCAATTATGCATGAAAACATATGAACTGGGTGCAGAAAAATAGCAGTAAATGCTCTGGGATGATGAGTAAAAAATATTAAATCTTTGGCTGTAGCAGGAGGCAGGTTGTTCACTGAATGGCTTTAGAGTGGTACCTTAATGAGTGTCTGCAGACAACAGTGAAGCATGGTGGAGGTTCATTGGAACTTTGGGGCAGCATTTCTGCAAATGGTATTGGAGATTTGGTCAGGATCAGCGGTGTCCTCAATGCTGAGAAACACAGGCAGATACTTATTCATCATGCCAACCCATCCACCCCCAAAGTGCCCTAATCTCAATATCATTGAGTCTGCCTCTAATTACATGAAGAGACAGAAGGATTTGAGGTAGCTTACGTCCAGAGAAGATCTATGGTTAGTTCTCCAAGATGTTTGGAATAACCTACCTGCCGAGTTCCTTCAAAAACTGTGTGCAAGTGTACCTAGAAGGATTGATACTGATGCTGCTTTGAAGGCAAAGGGTGGTCACAGCAAATATTGAAATTATTTGTATTTATATTCTGTTAAATGGCCAGCCAGGTTCTTTTATCACACCCTATGAAACTGGACATTTCCAAGCGCACATGAGAATGGTCTCAGTCAAGCCTGAAGGCAGCAAAGAGGCTATTTGATGGGCTCAGTATTTGATGGGCTCAGTATCTCTAGTAGCAGATAGTAAATCCCCACAGCAGCAGCCCACCACTGTCAGCGTTAAGGCAACTCACCATCCAGTCACACACAAATGCAATTAGTCCACTCTCTGCACTGCACCCAGGTAATTCTGTCTGTCAGCACAACTGGACTCTGCTGTCTGAATCCTGCTCAGGCCACCCATTATGCAGCAGTGGTGGTGCACACTGGACAGCAATGCGCACTCTCTGGGCTCCCTCATGGCAAGAGGAAAGTTGTGTCCTCTACAGCGTGAGAAAATGCAGCTCTTTCCCCTTCTGGCAATCTCCATCTAGGAAATGCAGCTCAAAAACTCTAGAACTTACAGTATCTCTCCTCTGAACTAGAGTTCCCACAGTGCAGTGCTGCCCGACTCAGTCTATTGAACCGTTCCTACTCAGCAGCTCCCCCTTGTTTGATATAGCTGTTAACTAGTTCAGCACCACATGGAAGCAGCTACATAGAGCAGCTGCAGCCAGTGTTTCCCTCATTCTTAGCCAAGCACCTGGCTACACTTGTTTTACCAACCAATCTGTATTGTCAGTTATCCTGCATTCTGACAGTAAGTGCCAAATCGCATATCTCTGTTATTTAATCATTTGGCTGATATCATTAAGTAAGATCTCTACTTGAGAAGGCTCAGGCAAGGTATTCCTGCAATAGGTGGGTAAACATTAGCTTGGTTGAATGTTCTTTGATGTCTATAGGCATCTTAAGATGTGGTTACCAGGGTACCGAGAAACACATTCCACTTCAAGTAAACATATCCTTTTCCCTATTATCAATTATAGTTTTTAACTCTGATGATGGACTTGCTTTAACCCAATCTTCACAATCAGACCCTCTGTGGAAAGTATTCAAGGTGCCTTCGCTGAAGTGTTGCCCAAAAGAGGAGCCTTGCTCCTCAGCTGTTTCCACTGTTTCAGTAGCACTGTTGTTGAAATATAACTGACATTAAAGGATTTCACTCTGAATCAGATAAATATGCTTTGAACTGCTGTTTTTGAATCTGGAAATTCTTTGCCTGTCTTGCAAGTAAACGTACTCACAAAAAAAGGTAATATAATTAAATTTCCAAAATGACTATAGCCATTTTTGGAAATATTACTTTTTTTTTTTTTTTTTTTTATAATATATGACGTGGGCCTCAGACTTTATCCTCTAGCCAAGCACCCTGTACCAGTATTCTCATTTATAACCAGGATAAAAAAACAAAAGTAACTGAAAGGTAAAAGTTGCCCACTTTAAAGTAATGGTAAATGATCATTTGTAAAACAACCCATTCAGTTTAAAATAAAAATGAAAGGCAAAACATTTCTGTGTAGATATAAAAAAATTATAAATATCCCTTTTTCCCCTTTCTATTAAGTGATCAAATTCCCTCTGTTCCCAGCTGCATAAGAGCTAGGGGAGGAGAAACAGCAAGACACTGAGCTTCACAGTGAAAGGCTGTAAAAGGGAAGCATGTCAGGACAAGTCTGATCATTGGAGGAGAGCAAGGTGAGTTCTCAACATAGCTATAGAACTGACCGCACTGTGTTCTCCTGCTTAGTGTGGTCAGTTTGTAATAGGAAAGCAGAGGGATTGGCAGGAAGATCAGGGATTTCACACAAAGGAAGCAATACAATGAGGACAGGATACTTTTTCATACAAGTACATGGTACAGCAGGCACATATCAGGAATATAAAATGTTGGGGTAACAAACATTTTAACTAGTTCTACCACCTAAAAGCATTTTGCAAGTTTGGATGCAGTGAACCTATGTAAGATATAGGCACCTCTATCAGAGTGGTAAATCAATATGCTGCAGTGTTCTAGGATAAAAAGAGCATCACATTAGCACAAGTTGTTCATATGGTCACTCCTGGTCTATCTGCGCATGCTAACCATCACTGATCAGAGAAGGAAATTTGAAGTGTCACGGCTGCATTGTTCATCCTTCCTGATAGGATGCTGGTTATCCTGTACAATTCAGATGTTCAAAACAGGCTAGTTTGAACTATTACTCAAGGTCTTGCACATTTTTTTTGCATCTGCTACCAAAAAAAATTGTACATCACTGCCTCTATTGTTACCAGTGATTGCGAGAGCCGTCTCTTTATTATTTTAACACTGAAAAATGAGCAGTGGGACAGATTTTAATGAAGACAAATAAGGACTATTTTCATTTGGGAGATCCTTTATTACGGCATTCATGTGGTGTGAATTATCGAGTCAAGTAGCAACCAGCAACAACATGTGGAGATGTAGTTATTTTGCCACTACAAATTAGAGAGTTCTAGCTACAGGCTTAGCAGCTCAAAGCCATATGCATTTCTAAAACTTGTGGTCCCCCGTGTAAATCAGCCTTTTTTTTTTCCTTGCTGCCTTTTAGCGTTATTGTCTTATGTTTTAAGAGTTAGGCTTCTGGCATTACAGAATCGTAACGGAATATGTTTATTTTTAAATCCGTACAAAATGAGATCCACATGGTTCCATATTTTGCCTAATATCTCTCAGCCACCTTTGGGCACACTATGGGGTGATCTCGAGGTCTCTCCTGTGGAGATGTATATAACATTCCCAGGGGTCAGGCACAGGATATTGAGTAGATGATTTCTAAGATGGCGCTACAATACCAGAAAAGAAAGCAATCGCAGTACTATTTTTTTTTTTTTACAGTGAAAAAACAAATGTCAAATGTGATGTGAATTGAAAAGAGAAGTCTAGGTTTACCTGCAGATTTATCTTTTCCCTTTCTGATACTCTTAATAATGAAAATGTAAAAATGTCTCATGATGCAGGATACTGGTTTTACTACCTTTTTAGTACAAGGGGTAAGCCGCTCGTGCAGAGCATCAAATCTTCTGACCATATTTAATGAGAGTATTAAAGGTTCTTGAAAAATCATCTTGTTATCTTTCACACACAAACAAGTAATATTGGTCTGTATGTGTTATTTTTATAGCTTTCGAGGAGCTAGGTGGGCAGATAACAGTAACACTTCTGTCTTTGGTGTGTAAAGGCAACTAAAGTCAGAAAAGCTGGCTACGAAATTGTCTGCTCAATGAACAAACATTACATTAACATGCATATTCAGATTTTTCAAGTATGATATTAAAAAGATTGTAAACCTATTTTTTTTTTAAATAACAAACATGTCATACTTACCCGCTCTGTGCAAAAGTTTTGCACAGAGCAGCCCCGATCCTCCTCTTTCACTCATGGCTCCACCATCCTGCCAAGAGCCCCCTTGGCAAGCTGCTTGCTATGGGGGCACTCATGCAGGCTCGATCTTGAGCTGTGTGTCCATTGTCCCGCCCCCTGCTCTCTCTCCACAGGCTGTGATTGACAGCAGCACGTGCCAATGGCTCCTGATGTTGTCACTAAGTCCAGTGAGGAGAGAGAGAGCAGAGAAAGCAGCTGCTCCCGGAGACAGTGCTAGATCGAGATCAGGCTCAGACAAGTATAAAGGGTATACAAAGTATGGGTACAAAGTAGGGTTTATAAAGTATGCTGGACACAGAAGTTTTTTTTACCTTAATGCAGAGAAACCTTTACATTTACAACCATTTAATGCTATTGAGAAGGCAGTCATGGGTGTGTAAAGCCAGGCATCCATTGCCCTTATCTGAGAGGAAATATTAGTTAAAACTGAAAAATACTTCTTGATTGATAACCAGTTTCCCAAAAGCCGCCCCTGTGAATATTAGTAGGTGATTGGTTTGGTTATACAAACTAACAAATTTGACCTGATCATATAGTACTTTTGAATTAATGAAACAGAAGCATTCATTGCTGAATTTAAAGCTAAAGTAAAGGAAACTCCAGGTATGGATTTTATTGCATAATTACATTGGTCCAACTTGGACCAATGTAACAGTGCATATGCCTTTTGTGTGGGACCACTGCTGAAGTGGAGAATCACTATAGTAAACACCACTACTATAGTCATAGTGGTTGTCTTCCAGGTCCTGTGCTGGCCGGATGTTCTGCTGCATAGTAACCACAAGGTTCACTCGCTCGACTAGGGTGCCTTTCTTTTTCTCAGTGAACGCAAGGTGTTCTCTGAGTGAATGAAGTGGATATTGTGACATCACCACCCTGCCTCTCCACCTCGTCCAATCAGCAAACGCCTTGCATTCATTGAGAAAAATGCAAGGCATTCTGTGTATGGCATGTGTACTGAGTAAAAGACCCCTTATGGTTACTATACAGCAGGAAAGCTGCTCAGGACCCAGAAGACAGCGGTGATCACTTTAGTAGCAGTGACTACTACAGTAATTCTATGCTTCCACAGCAGTCCCACAGGTATGGCATATGCATAAAACCAATACCTGGAGTTCAGCAACAATCTAAATATTCGCTTTTAAATTATAATTCTGCTAGCCTACATATAAAAAATAATACATTAGAGTTCTTTATTTAGCTTAATTTTCTTTTTCTAGGAGGCCACTTGAGTCTGTGGCTATAAGGTCAGCTGAAGTCTGACAATTCCTGCCCTGTCAAATGGCTGACCTCACACACTGCTTGCTTAAAGGCTGGAAGACAGAACATGAGGTCATAGAGTTCACAGGACAAGGTAAAGAGTTAGACACAGACAAAGTAAATAGGGAGGGATACATAAATCTTTCATAAGTACATCTTCACAAATGATGGCTTAGGACTTTATATTCTTTGATGGCTTAGGACTTTATATTCAAATTGTTGCATGAACCCAATCATAATTGATTCTTTTGTAGCATGCAGTCACAGAGTGGTAAAGCAGTTCTAATAGTACACCCGATACTATCAGCATTGTCTTATTAGGTGGAATCGTAGGGGTGGGAGAAGGGTCCAAATACTGTACCACATTTCCTCCACCTCTAAGCCCCATATAATCTTTTATGGTTATACTTCACCACTCCTTGTACCTGTAATAATTTTATTCAGGGTGAACCATATGACAAATTAATCCAGTAAATAATGAATTTTAATGCATGCCATACCTCACTGGAAGCTAATTATATCTAAATCTGTGAAGTTAAGAGGAAATATTTTCCTGTCTTCCTTGTAAGTGCGGACTTTTAAATTATATCCACGTGAAGCAGCTGGAATAGCTCTAAACATCAGATAATGATTAAAGTAAAGGAAACTATAAGCCTGACTGGATTGTAAAGTCAGCATGTCTACAGCCTTGTGGTCAAGAGCAACATGTGTGAATTGATCTTGGCTCTCAGCATTCCTGTCTCATGCCAAATGGCTGATTACCATGCTTGGATTATCGCAGCCCAAGCAAAGGGGACATATTGGCGACAGGCTAAATTATTGCATGCTAAATATGCGGAATACACTTCTGCTGTGCAGTTTAGTAACAGCCTAATAAATATGCAGGTGACATTTGGTAACCTGGTCTTGGAATGTAACAAAGGCTTCATTAACTTAAGCCCCACTTTTTATACAATTTAGATACCTGTCTCTGGTATACTGTAAGTTGCAGTTGATAATAAGCTTCTCTTTTCATGTTTGTATCATCAGAGAGTTTAGCTCTGTTGCAAGAAGCTGGCAAAAGATATCTATGTTCTGACTGATCCAAGCATCGCTGGCAGTAAGTAACTATAAAGAGTTTGGGGTTGAAAAGTATGGGTTTAAAATGGAGTGATAATGAGATCTTGATTGTGATGAAAGTGCTTGCTCTTTGTTGTGAAATTTTTCGAGCATGATGGGAAAATTCTGCTGCGAATAGAAATTGTTGCCTTTGCTGCACAGATAGTGAACAAAAGCTTTCACTGATAAGTCAAAAACAAGCCAAAGAAAAAAATTGTAAACTTTTAGACAAAGAATCTGTTGTCTGGATTCATCAAAATGATTTAAAGCTTTTTCTGTATATGTTCAGCTAGGAAAGTTGTATAAAAAGAAAGTGTGTATATTTTAGATTTTAGAAAATGTCTTCTTTTCCTTTCTATGTTCTGAAGAAAATACCTGTTTCAAAAATTCCCTTTCAAAATAATTTCTAAATAGGAATGTCAGACTTTATTAAAAAATATATAGAGATATCCCAGCTGCCACACACCTCACCCAGCAAAAGTGTTTAGCAGGTAAAAACAGCCTCAGCTCGATTCATCCAGGCCACGTCTCAAACATATTTCACCCCGCCCCTGGGGCTTAATCATGAATCTCTGGATATCTCTATGATTAAGCTCCGGGACATTATCATGCTGGGGTGGGGTGAAACAGGTTGGGGATGTGGCCTGTATGAATCGAGCTGAGGCTTCTTTTACCTGCTAACCTCTCAGGCTGGGCGAGGTGTGCAGCGGCCACACTATCTCTTACTGTTTCTGCAGCGTGCTTTGGGTTTGGACAGACCTCTTCTTAGCCTGCACCCTCACTAGTCAGTGGCATCCAACTCATTGGACCTTGATAGCCTGAGTGGAGACTCCTAAGCATTTATCGTGGGTCACAACCTTCAATATAACCATGCTGTTCAGTCTCAGGGATCTATATATAAATGTTCTCACACAAGATTTACAACACTTTCACTCAAAATTCATGCATTTTTGGAACAGGATTCAGTTTGAAAACTGGTGAATCTTATGTGAAAACATTTATAAAAAGACCCATTTGGTGTTTTAATGCGAAAACTGCAGTGTCTGCATCCTTTTAATATTGGATGGGCCTTAGATATTATTTAATCAAAAATAAAAGTATTAGTGTAGGGAATAGCTGAAATTTTACATTTTTCTTGGTGCAGGCTTTTAGAAAAAAACAGCTAATCAATCATAGAAGAAAGAATTCATTAAGGATTCTGTACACAAACTGTATAGAGGACTTTTCCGGGTTAGTATATGAAAGCCCTACCCTAGGCAAAATAAAGGTATCATGGGTCACCCATTTATACTTTCTTTTGCTTCACACTCTACCCCCATCATTCAGGCTTTCTTCTACATTAGACAAATCTGCTGGGGAAAATATGGCTCCCATCAACTCTGTTTTAGGTACTGCAGGTCTCATAGACCTCAGAACTATAGTCATGTCTCTGCCTCCCTGTCCTCCTGGCCATTGATGTAACAAAGACTGGGGCCATGTGCATTGTTAATGGTCTGGAGGATAGGGGTGTGCAAACATAACTTTAGAGCTGGGGCCTCTGGGACCTGCACAACAAACCTCCGTGGGGGCTGTAAGCATAGTTGGTGCTACACTTCCCTCTGCATGTTTATTGTACCCAGATTTGGCAACACTGGAATTTTTGTCAATTTTAGACTATATAGTCCTTATGTGTTGCCAACTACAAGGTTCACTTAACCATGTTAAAACATATAAGAGATTTTAGTGATTGGGTTTAGATGACAGCTTGGGTATATTCCCTTTGTAGAAATAGTAATCAGAATGTCTATACTGACCTAGAGTAACCAGTCATAACTTTCCTAAATGACCTGGCTGGATGAATTTAAAATCTGATTGATGTGGGTTACTAAGCTGCACACAGCCTTATTGTACCTTTCATTACCTCTTTGAACCAGATAGAAGTTATCTTGAAAAAACTATAAGAACTTCATTTGTTTCATAAAAAAAAAAACGACTCTTCTATTCCTCTTTTCTTTGTTCACACATTTAATATGTTACATACAACCACTGCCGTCAGAACTTCATTCTCAATATAGAAAACATACAGAATTCGTATGGAACATTAGTTGAAATCAAGACACAGACTTGGAACATCCTCCAGATTAACCTTTCTATCTATTAAATTATGCTGTAAACTGTTCTAGATTTTGATAATTTTTAACAATTCCTCCTACAGAAGGTATATATTATATTTATAACTGGGCATGCAGCCAAGAAACCAATCGTAATCTTTATTAACATTTATTTTTCTTTCTTCTAAAGTTTGTCAAATGTTTCCTGCTTTCATGTCATGTTTAAGAAAACATAAAATGTAACCATTTGTCTAATCATCATTGTGGAAATAGGTAACATGATAATTTGTGTTGCATTAGGTCATAAGTTTAAAAACCAGTTCTAACAGCGGCTACACAATTTTAAATTCTGTGCCCAAATAAACCCCCCCAAAAAAACAATTCTTTTGTCCAGAAAATTACTTTAAAGGGTAACTCCTCCTCAAATTGGTTTCACTAATCGGGGTGAGTACCTCACAACTACTCCCTCACAACTATTATTATCACCCTCTCTTGCTCCTGTGTTCCCTAACTTACATCTGCAATCTTTCTCTCTCCACTGGCATATTGCACATCCTTCTAAACATTCACTGCCAACTTATACTTAAAGGGGTTGTAAAGGTAATTTTATTTTTTTTTTTAAATAACTAACATGTCATACTTACCTTCACTGTGCAGCTCGTTTTGCACAGAGTGGCCCCGAACCTGCTCTTCTGGGGTCCCTCGGCGGCTGTTTCAGCTCCTCCCCGCAAGAACTAACCACCTTAATGCGAGCTCCCTCGCATGGTGGTTAGTTATTGCGGACGCGCTCCCGTGATACAGCCGGCGGCTATAGCCACTCACTGTATCACTCGGGCCTGCCCCCCGGCACGCCGCGTCATCGGATGTGATTGACAGTAGCGCGAGCAAATGGCTGCGCTGCTTTCAATCCATCCACTGTAGCCAATCAGCGACCAGGCTGAGCTGCAATAGAGATGACGGGAATGAGCAGCGGAGATTCGAGGTGTCAGGTAAGTAAAACGGGGGGGGGCTGGAGGCGCATATAATGCATTAAGGTGAAAATTTTTTACCTTTACAACCCCTTTAACCACTTCAATACCGGGCACTTTCCCCCCTTCCTTACCAGGACAATTTTTAGCTTTCAGCGCTGTGGCACTTTGAATGACAATTGCGTGGTCATGCAACACTGTACCCAAACTAAATTTTTATCATTTTCTTTCCACAATTAGAGCTTTTTTTGGTGGTATTTGATCCCCTCTGGGGTTTTTATTTTTTGCTAAACAAAGTAAAAAAGACCGACATTTTGGAAAGAAATATGTTTTTCTTCATTTCTGTTATAAAATTTTGTTTTCTCCTTCACTGACGGGCACTGATGAGGCTACACTAATGGCCACTGATGAGACGGCACTGATGGGCACTAATGAGGTGGAACTAATATGTAGAATTGATTGGCACTGATAGGTGGCACTGATATGCAGCACTGATGGGCACCGATTGGTGGCACTGATGGGCACTGATAGACAGCACTGATGGTCACTAATAGGCAGCACTGATGGGGGCACTGATAGATGGCACTGGATAGGCAGCACTGATGAGGAGCTACTGACAGGCATTACTGATTGGAATCTGAAGGGCACTGACAGGCATTACTAATGGGGCACTGATTGGCACATTTATGGGCACTGATTGGCACTTTGATGGGTGCTGACAGCTGTTACTGATGGGGCACAGACTGCCAGCTGATAGGCACCTCTCACAGTGTAGACCCCCCCCTCTGACAGGGAGTGTCACCGATCAGCACTTCCTGGTTCACCTGCACTTCCTGGTTCACGCTGTGATCAGCTGTGATTGGTCACAGATGATCACGTGGTAAGGAGCCTCTGTCAGTTATTACCTTTTGTGTCACTTGCACGTTACCTTTTAGAATATAAGCTTTTACAAGCAGGGCTTTCCTCTTCTTTTGGATTGAATTGTAACTGTACTGTCTTTCTTTAGTTTGTAATGAGTTGCGTAAACTGTTGGCGGCATATAAATCCTTAATATTGAAGATGATAGCAGTAATAGTCAAAGAATACAGATTGATGGAATTGATGTGAATAAAGAATGTTTACCTTCAATTCCAGCTGGCATCTGCATTAGTAGAAATTCTGTTTGCATACATGATGAAAAGTAAAGGGCTCTAGGGACAGCAGAAGTGTGGGGGAAGCCGAGAGAGAGACGGTCAGCCCTATTCTCATATGAACCCCCCTGGGAATGTAGATGAAGACCGGACATGTATGTATATAACTACTTTTGTATATATACTGTATATATATATATATATATATATACACACATATATATATGTGTATATATACTGTGTATATATAAAGTATCTTACAAAAGTTAGTACATCCCTCACATTTTTGTAAATATTTTATTATAACTTTTCATGTGACAACCCTGAAGAAATGACACTTTTCTACAATGTAAAGTAGTGAGTGTACAGCTTGTAGTGTAAATTTGCTGTCCCCTCAAAATAACTCAACACACAACCATTAATGTCTAAACTGCTGGCAACAAAAGTGAGTACACCCCTAAGTGAAAATGTCCAAATTGGGCCCAATTAGCCATTTTCCCTCCCCAGTGTCATGTGACTCGTTAGTGTTACAAGGTCTCAGGTGTGAATGGGGAGGAGGTGTGTTAAATTTGGTGTTATTGCTCTCACTCTCTCATACTGGTCACTGGAAGTTCAACATGGCACCTCATGGCAAAGAACTCTCTGAGGATCTGAAAAAAAAGAATTGTTGCTCTACATAAAGATGGCCTAGGCTATAAGAAGATTACCAAGACCCTGAAACTGAGCTGCAGCACGGTGGCCAGGAACATACAGTGGTTTAACAGGACAGGCTCCACTCAGAACAGGCCTCACCATGGTCGACCAAAGAAGTTGACTGCACATGCTCAGCGTCATATCCAGAGGTTGTCATTGGGAAATATACGTTGAGTGCTGCCAGCATTGCTGCAGAGGTTGAAGGGGTAAGGGGTCAATCAAATGCATTAAATTGGTCTGCATGGCTGTCGACCCAGAAGGAAGCCTCTTTTAAAGATGATGCACAAGAAAGCCCACAAACAGTTTGCTGAAGACAAGCAGACAAAGGACATGGATTCATGTGGTCTGATGAGACCAAGATTATTATTATTATTATTCACGATTTATATAGTGCCAACAGTTTACGCAGCACTTTACAATGTAGAGGTGGGACAGCAGAATTACAGTACAGTTCAATACAGAAGGGACAGGAGGGCCCTGCTTGTAGAGCTTACATTCTAATGCCCTGTACACACGGTCGGACATTGATCGGACATTCCGACAACAAAATCCATGGATTTTTTCCGACGGATGTTGGCTCAAACTTATCGTGCATACACATGGTCACACAAAGTTGTCGGAAAATCTGATCGTTCTGAACGCGGTGACGTAAAACACGTACGTCAGGACTATAAACAGGGCAGTAGCCAATAGCTTTCGTCTCTTAATTTATTTTGCGCATGCGTGACACTTTGTGCATCGGATTTGTGTACACACGATCGGAATTTCCAACAAAGTTTGAGAGCTTGCTATAAAATTTTCTGACCGGATTTTGTTGTCGGAAAATTTTATAGCAAGCTCTCAAACTTTGTGTGTCGAAAATTCCGATGGAAAATGTGTGATGGAGCCCACACATGGTCGAAATTTCCGACAACAAGGTCCTATCACACATTTTCCGTTGGAAAAGTATGTACGGGGCATAAAGGGAGGGGGTGGTACAAAAGGTAATAGATGCGGGGAATGATTTGATGGGGCTGTTAGGTGGGTTAGGTGGTATATGCATATTTTTGACTGCTAATGTTTAACATCAATAGTTTGTTTTAGTTTCAGTTTTTTATAGCTTTTGAGGTACCAAACAGACAAATTACCTATGGTGCTGACTTAGTGTGATTTGACTACTAAACAGCTTTTTTCTCTTTAGCACTCCAGCCAGCTGCCCTGCATTGTAAGTGAGGGCTGCAAGGGCCCACCCACAACACAGAGTGCTGTCAGAGTCAGCTTGAATAAACCATGTCTATTTAACCAAGTCTCACAATGAGATTGTGAATGAACTGTCAATACAGGTGGGGACATATGTGGCTGAAATCCTGCCTGTTCCAGTCCCCACCTGACATTTTCAACCATGCTTTCAATTGCCACCCTGTGGAACTTCTAAATCCTGCAGAGCACACTACTGTATTTAGCATGTGATTTTTTTACTTCCCAAATAAAGGTGCATGCTAAAGTTCCAATTGCCCTCCCTCACCCCCACCCCCTCTTTGCTCAGTGTCTGGACCAACTGAAATTGATATATGAACGTGAGAAATACTATTACACTGCCTATATCCTGCTTTTCCACTACTTCAAGTGTTACTAAACCCGGGACCCTGCATTCACTATATCTAGTCTCCCACAGTACACAGAACAAGGAAATGCTAATTATTTTAGTAAATATAAACTGCCAAATACCTTTTCTCATCAGCAGTATATAGCAGTCTTGTGACTTCTATCAGTGTCTGGTTAAAGTTTTCATTCTTTCCTGATTGTCCTATGAGGCTGCAAGACCCCTGACCTTCTGTTTGGACAGTGCTAATTGGACCTGTGCTAATCACATGCACTCTCCCAAGAAAAAAAACAAACTCTCTAGCAATACACACCAAACTGAGCATGAGCAGCATGTCCCCTAGCCTTTGTTCTATCAGCAGATGGATAAGGACAGTAAGAGACGGGGAGGATCAGAGAAGACAGGATCAAGCAGCCTTTTTATACAATGTGGAGGATTAACACCATAGGTTCCACAGTGAGTATAACAAGCATGCTTTACTGCATATACAGACTGATTTTACTGTTGTGGGTTTAGTAACACTTTAAGAGCTGCCTGCAGTCACTGTGATGTGTTCCCACACAGGTATGAACCTAGTCTAAAAGTGTATATACAGTAAGTGCAGCACTGTTCTACCTCTAAAATGTGCAAAATCAATATGTAAACAATATACATTTAATTGTGTGTAGCTATATTAAACAATAACACTAGGCTACGTGTAGATATCAAAACATTTCCTTGTGATGTGTACACATAAATACAGCACAATAACATAAATACAAATCTTCACATTTTAAATAAATCTAAAAATAAAATAATCAGGTCACTGATTACTCAACGGGCATCATAAAATGTCATGCTGTGATGAGAAATTCCACAAATCCTCTAGTGCTCCAACTAAATTAATAATTCTCATGTGCTTCACCTCCAGTGTGTGCAGCCTCCCACCTTCTGTTGTGGTCCTATAAAAGCATAGAGGTCTCAATATGCTTTTGGCTGTACAGGGTTAACGAACTTCCAGCTCTCCTTTATATCCTTTAGATCTCTACTAATCAGGGTGAATACCCCTTTAAGGGGGATTAGACCTCTTGCTCAGACCAGAACCATTGATGCAATGCTCAAAAGAAGAAAACTCCCATTGTGAAGTAATTCTCATTACAAGTACTCAATTAAAAGGTGTACATTGCACTTACATTTGCTGGTATGTAAAACAGCCCTCAAAATAATGTTCAGTGTATGCAGGACACTGCTCCGGTGCACACATCTTCCCGTATGTGACGTCACCTGGCTCTACCCTATGCGGATTGTTATCAAACAAGGACAATGAACTCCACTCTGGTAGAGAACAAATATTCCATAGCCATTTATAATAAAGTGCTTCTTGTAATGTGTGTGTGTGTGTGTGTGTGTGTGTGTGTGTGTGTGTGTGTGTATGTATATATATATATATATATATAATTTTTTCTAAAATAACAAACATGTTATACTTACCTTCTCTGTGCAGTAGAATTGCACTGAGTGGCCCCGATCTTCTTCTTCTGGGATCCCTCACCGGTGCTCCTGGCTCCTCCTCTTTATGGTGCCTCCAAAGGAATCATCTTCCTATCGTGGCACACCTACAGGCTCAATCCTGAACCATGCTGCCTGCATCCATAGACACAGATAGTCCGACTCGGCCCCACCCCCTGCTCCCTCATCACAGAATTTGACTGATAGCAGTGGGAGCCAATGGCTCATGCTGCCTTAGCAAAGCCTGTGAGAGTGGAGAGAACTGCTACAGATGGGCACGGCGATGGATCAAGTGAAGACTTAGGTAAATGTAAAAGGGGGTGAGGGGATGATACTAATGCCTAAACATTTTTTACATTAATGCAGGGAATACATTAAAAGAGAAGTATGGGTTTGTTTGTTTTTTCCCCCATCTTTCTTACCTAGGTGGATGCAGCATTGGTCCAATGCTGCATCTGTCCCCCGGGTGCCTCTACACTGAAAACCGAGGGATCGAACATTGACGATGGCTCGGTTCTCACAGCTCCCCGAGCAGAGAGCTGCTGACTGTCAATCAGCATCTCTCTCTGCTTGCTCCTCGCTCACTAGGGCACTGAGCTGTGGAGGGCAGGGGAGCGGTCGTCTCAGGCTCTCAGCGGCTCGCTGGGATAGGTGTCAGTCCGGGCACCTGGTGGATCCAAACTTTGTTGTCATGATGACACTGTACCTGGGATGATTCCTGTGACGTCAGCAGAGAGCAGATTTCAGCCCACTCTCTGCTGAAAACGGGTCACAGGAGTGCAAAACGATTTGCAGTTCTGTGACCCATAGGAGGAGCCCAGCCAAACAAGCTTAAGCTGGACTTCTCCTTTAAGGTAAAATTTTTTAGGCTTTAGAACCACTTTAAATGAAAAGTGTACTGACAGAATATAGAGAATGCTATTGCAAAAACCCATCCTTAAAACGCTAGTTGTTTGGATGTTCTAATAGTTTGGAACTTTCTGAGGCACTAACCTGCAACTAGTATGCACATCAAAAGTTAGACTTCCTTTAAACTTTCTAATCCACATGCTTTCTCCAGGTTAGTGCCTTATAGAAAGTCTCAATGTCAGAGATTTCATATTATTAATATTTCTTTAATGCAGAATTGATTTCTTTTTCTTGTTGCAAATCAAAAAAAAGATTTTACTAGATTTTTGGAGCCAAACATAAACAAAATGAATGCTGAGTAAAATTGTTCTGAAGGAAGATCACTGCATTTTGAAGGAGAGTGTTGTCCAAATCTCAGACCTCAACTAAGTTAATGAAAAAAGGAACAATTCTTCCGTGACCACCTACTTTTATTAAATACAGCGACTTCTTATCCATATCACAGTATCATTAAAAGGTGCCGATATTCATCTTATTTCAAAAGGAATTTGTGTTTGAATAATTCAACACCATTAATTATTGCTTGCCTACGTGTCGGTTTGATGCTGCTTCTGTGGACACATAAATGTGACTGAAGCCTGTACAAAGTCTCCAAGCTCCACTTTCCATACAGGACATGCTAATGCTACCAGCCAGTTTTAGCCACAGGGACCTAATTAAAGGGAAATAAATTAATCTTACTGATGAGGTAATTCAAAGGACGTAGTCATTTACACTAATAAACCAACTCTTTAACTTAGCATAAAGCAGAAACAAGATGCAGCGACTCAATGAACATCAACTTGGGGAATAAAAAATATATAAAGTCTGGGGAGAGTATAACAGTCAAAATGAAGTTTGTATATTTGTGGAGTTCTGTAAAAAATTAAACATGTGTTAACTCTTCATGTACTATATGACCAATCTTCAACTCTCACTTCAGTGATGGTTCCGTAACATTGTAAATCTGACCTAAAAACCATCACTGTGTCAAATTTCACTTCAATAAAAAGGGGAATTGGGACATGTTTATTCAGCTTGCACTACACTTTATTTTAGTAATAGTGATAAGTGATAGTGATAAGTGAGGCCAGTAAATTTTCTGTGCTCCATGGTGGTTAGTTAAAGCCAGCCTTTCCTTTCTGATGTTTACAGAAACCAATTTGACAAATATGAACTACCAAGCTTTTATATAACTCAATAGTGCATAAATAATGTTAAAACTCTGTTCCAGCCTGTCCCCAGAGCCTGTCCTAAGCGTTCCAGGTATTCTCTCATTGGGGGTTGCCTTTTTGCCTTTCTTACACACACAAGACACTTCTGGCTACAGAGATAAAGATCAAGAGAAAAATTTGCATGATTATGTGATATCTCTTACTTCTCTTCTGCTTTTTTTGGCTGTGGGGAGGGAAAAAAAAAAAAGAAGCCATCTGAACGTTCTAAAGCTGGCCATACATAGATCGAAAAGTAGCCAGTGCCAGCAGATTGATCCACGCATGGGCACTGTGGTTGTACAGAATACAAATGCTCAGCAGGGAGGATTCCCTCATCCACCTTGAGTATGTGGATGAAGGAATTTAGTCAGATATTTCATTCATATGTCTCAATTTGGAGCATACATAGGGCTGAGATCTCACCCCCATTTGACAGTGCTTTGTTTTCTGAGCATCCAATGGGAGGAAAAAGAGTCAGTCACATTCTCTCAAATGAACAAAAGAACCAGGAATGTTTTTCCTTTTTAATTATTAAATGGAGTGGCAAGGGAGTGAAGAGAAGGTGAATTTGGACTTCTATCAAAGCTGCCTTTAAACTGCATCCATTGCTTTGCCTTTCATAGGCAAATAATAGGTTGGCTTTGATGAAGATCTCTAGGCAAAGCACTGCATTTAGTTATTGTACTATATTACTTTTTGTATTGCTTTTTTTTTTTTTGACAGGTAAAAACTTTATTAAATGTAATGCAGCATACAAACAACGAAGCATACATCAGCTATACAAATTCAATAAGATAAGTGATGGATAGGCCACTAGCTGTGAATGCTACTATTGGTGACCCCACTAGTATTTTGCTGAACCCACCTAAAGGAAACTGTTTAAAGGCAGGATATTTATTAGGGAATGTTCAGTAATCCCTGAGATAATGGTCACTGGGTATCACTCATTTTACTTACCTGCTCAGTTATGCCTTTTGCACTGTTTTGTATGCATGCATTACTACATGATGTATTGGGTTGGCTTTTCTACCTATTTCTCCTCTGTGATTTGTATATCTATTCAAGATTATATATCCTATACAGTATGTACAATATGTCATGTGTTTCTTTTTTTCTCTGTCCTAACCTTTAATATCAATAAAAGAGTTTGGATAAAAAAAAAAAAAAATAAGATACAGGCAAAGATACAGCAATCTCATCTGGAAATTAACCAGCATATACAGCAAAAAGGCAGCAACAAACAAGAAAAGAAACTCAGGAAATTATACAGAAGCAGCATGTTGAAGCTGCAAGAATTTAAAACACATCAAATTAGGTAAATGGTAAGTTACTTGAAAGTGGTTCAAAAACTCAAAGTTTTCTATGCATGGTAAAGGTAAAAAACTTTCTGTATGCAGCTCCCCCCCCCCAATACTCGCCTAGTACTCACCTGAGCTCCCTCTCGATCCAGTGATGTGCATAAGAGCTGAGCTTCTCCTGGGTCTCTCATTCCTCTTTGGCCTAAGACAGCAGCGGGAGCCATTGGCTCCTTCTACTGTTAATCACAGCCAGTAAACCAATGAGGATAAAGTGGGGGGGAGGCTGAGCCATAGCTCTGTGTGTCTTACAGACTCATAGAGCAGGGCTCAAAGCGAGCATGCAGCAGTGCCCCCAGAGCAAGCTATTGGGGGCACTGTTTGAAGAGTATGAGCCAGAAGCGCCAGTGGGGGACCTGAAAAGAGGAGGATCAGGGTTGCTCTGTGCAAAATCATTGCACAGAGCTGGTAAGTAAGACATGTTTTTTTTTTTTATGAACATTTAATGTCACTTTAAGGGCATTAAAATCCATCAATCTTCAGTTTAGCATAAAATACGTAAGAGTCATTATACTCCAGGCTGCCCAGATGTGAGGATCTGGTATCTGTCTAAAGTGGGGAAGGATAGGATTATACAGAGAGAAAGTATAGGGGTACCATTGTTCAACCTATTGAGCGGGTTACAACAGAGTTGGAGTGGAGAGTTGGAGTGTGAACCTAAATGGTAGATAGCTAAGGGCAGCATATGAGCCTAAAAGGATTGCCCCTATAGTCACTGCAGGGTTGTGATTAGGGAGGGCCATTCTTTTGCCATCCTAGGGCAGTAGTAAAGTGGAATGGACAAGGAGAGGGGTCCTTCTAAGTTAGTAAAAAACAATCTAGGTAGTGGAACAGGGGTATTTAACCCCCCTGGTGGTATTCCCGAGTCTGGCTTGGGGTGGAATTTCAGTACCAAGAGCGGTAACCCCGAGCCAGACTCGGGATCGCATTGCAGCATCCAGGAAGAGGTTACTTACCTTGTCCCTGGATCCTGCGATGTCTCCCCACAGTGTGAGCGGCTCGTCCTCCGCTCGATCTATCATGGTGCCGGGCACTGTTCCCTGCGAGCGTTGCGACGCACGGGGACGGAGAACGACGCCAAATTAAAAAAGTGAAACACACACACTATACATACAGTATACTGTAATCTTATAGATTACATTACTGTATGTAATTATTTCACGTCCCTTTTGTCCCTAGTGGTTTCTCCAGTGTCCTGCATGCAGTTTTATATTATAAAAACTGTTCTTTCTGCCTGGAAACTGGAGATTGTCCATAGCAACCAAAACTGTCCCTTTACATCAAAAGTGATTTTAGAGCAGCTAGAAAACAGCGATAATAAATTAGAATCACTCGCAGAATTGAGCGAAAGTGATTTGCGGGGAGATCCGTCATCAAATACTGAAAAGTAATGACAGTGACAATTCTGCAACTGAGCAAATTTCAGTGTTTTTGATTTGATTACATTATTGAATATTTTTTATTATTATTATATTATTATTTGGTATAATTATTTATAGTTATTTATTATATTATAATTTGTGATTTTGTGTTTCAAACTTTATCACACTCAAGATGTCTACTAGACTCTGGTTTGGACAGATATAAGTGTTTTATTACTGAGAATTACAGGCCTACAATAAAAAATGCCAAATTTCCATGCAAAATAATTGTACTGCTTTCAGCACCTAAAATCCGACATAATCATACCGCCAGGGAGGTTAAAAATACAGACAATTTGGTAAAGCTGTGTATTGGTAGCAGTCCTAGTATGCGAGGGGTGAAGCAGAAATAGGAGGGACTTATCCAAGTTTATATGGATCCCTTAGAATGACCCAAAACATCTACAATGTGAAGGGTCGTCTGCAAGAAGGAGGGCTTTTTGCCCTTTTTAAAGAGGGACCATAATCATTGAAAAGAGTTTCAGTTATACAGTATACTTGAGAAGGAAGATCAGCTAACTGTAAATAATAATATCAAATGTGCTAATGTTTTGAGAGGAAAAATATTTATGGAACTAGTAAATAACCTCCTAGTTCTGAAAAGGTGAAAAACTCAGCGCCAAACTAGAGAAATAAAAAATAGTGAATAAAATATTAATAGTAAGATGCTCCCCTGATTGAACAAAATGATCAATAGAGATTGGTAATGTAAAGGGGGCGCTGGTGGCTAAACTAATTAGTAAAAAACTAATGATACAACATTGTCTCAATAGCAAAAAAATGTCAAAGAATCTCAAAAGACTAAAGAGACTAGTATACATGAAAAATGTTGTGTAGAACAAAGGTGATGACACACATAATAAAAAACAATAGTGATAATAGTGAAGTCCCAATGTAAAAAACACAACAAAAGTTAAATGGCAGAAAAAGGTGATCTTCTCGATATAGGTGGAATCTTCTATATGAAAAGTGGAAAATTCCTTCACCAAGAATTCAGTACACTCCACAGTGGTGGGTGAATAATCTGCTTACCAGATACCAATGACTTCTTTAATTAAAAAGAAAGTCATTAGTGCTTGTGCAGGATTGTGCCTGCTCACATGCAGAGGCTGGATAGCAATAGGCAAAAAAAACTTCTTCCCCGGATGGTTAAACATAGGACATAGAAAAGACAATGGAATCTTCCATAGCGTAATACAGTTTAATAAAAATGGTTAAAAACAAGAAGGTGAAGCCAAATGGCCGCTTACATGAGTAGGTGCCTACACGGCACTGGGGCTGCTCGCTCGTCTGTATTGGAGTGTAGCATAGATGCCGTGACACCACCTCTGTAGTCGGCGTGCGTTCCACCCAACGAAAATGACAACCAGGAAACCGGAGGTAGGAGCAGATCACATGACCAGGTACCGCTCTGATGTACGTTTCGTAATAACGTCTTCAGGGAAGCGTACCTTGGTCACTAGGAGACGGTTATTTATAGTACAAAGAGGCGGACTTATAGGCGTGGAATTTGGACGCCGCAAAAAGATAGGATTGATACGTGAATAGATACTAGTTCTATTCAATAGTTCACTATCTTTTGTATAGTATACAGCAGCTCCCCAAGCAGAAGTTGGCAAACTGGGGGAAGGATGGATTCTCCACCCAATAATCCCCTCCCCCCCCTTTGCTCAGTGGTATACAATGGAGATGTCACATTTAATGGCAGAATGGGCGATAAGATAAGAATCCCCATCCTTCTTAGGTACTATTCAGCTGCATGGTAAAATACCAACTCAGAGGCTAAATTCCTGGTGTCGTTACCCGCATCAAGTGATTTTCTAATCTCTTTTATAGTTACACCTTGCTTTTTGGTGTAGTTTGCAGATTTTAAGTACATGTGGGCAGCCATATTTGCTCATTAAATAAATCATGGTTCCTGCTGATCATCTTATCTCACTAACATAGTTTGTCTGCCAACAACTTTTTGCAGTCTCTAAGGACAAAAAAAAAAAATGAATGCTTACTTTTAATTTGTCCTCTTACTTTACTTTACCATGGGCCAAGTCTGACAACTATCATTTCAATTGCCTAACTTTACATATTACCTTCCAGCTTCAAATTGTACATAACAGTATCAAATGATAGAGTGATGGAGTTTTTATTACATTTCACTTAACTTTTGGCCTAGTTTATTTGACACATACTATATATGCAGTGCTGGGAGTCATTGTATGAGGTCAGGCAGTTGACAGGGTAGAAACTGTAGGGATTCACGTGACCTCTAAAACAGAATATTCTTGCATAAACCCATTTGTGACTGGTACTCTTTACAGCTATGGTAACAACCTTGTTGAGATGGATAAACAGAGTATTAAGAGGGATGAAATGTCAGGGCCATGAAAGATAATAATAGAGAAGCGGCCCCATGGGATTGTCACCCCTAACACCCATTTGTTTTATAAAAGAATTTGACTCTGAGGGCTATGATGATTGTTAAAGCAGATTTCCAGCCAAAAGTGGAACCTCCGCTTATCTGCTTCCTTCCCCCCTCAGGTTTAACGTTTGGCACCTTTCAGGGGGGAGTGGGGAAGGGGTACCTGTTTTTGACAGGTACCCTTTCCCACTTCCGGGAGACAGCATCTCGCACAGTCTCTCAGAAGTTCGGCCCCCCTCCTCCTTCCACCGTGCCAGTTAGCGATTTGCAAGTGCGCAGTACGAAACTGGCTGTGAAGCCGAAAGGTTTCACTGCTGGTTTCCCCTACGACAAGTGACGGCGGCAGCACACAACAGTCGATCCAAAAATCAGCTGGTGTGCTGACATCGCGGGCTCCCTGAGAGGTAAGTGTCTATATATTAAAAGTCAGCAGCTACAGTATTTGTAGCTGCTGACTTATATTTTTTTATTCCCTAGGTGAAACACTGCTTTAAGTACGTGTCTCTCTATGGCTGCTTTGCTGGTTCTTTCTGTTTTGTGTTTCAGGTGACAAGCTGCCTACTGTTGTTAGGAAGATTTCCCTCAGCTGCTGAGCACTGCATTGGTGACAAATCTTTTGGCGGGAAACATCTAGTCAGTGAGTGTAACCTTTTACTTATATCCTCTCCTGTCACTGGGCGGAGTCAGCATTTATCTCAAGTCTGTCAGCTGGACTCAACTCTGGATTCTCCTCAGCCTTCCTTCTGGATCTTTTGACCTGCTCTACCACCCTCCCTCCCCTAGGTTATTTCCCCTCGCAGCGGGTCCACCTTTATGTGGGTAATGTTGCCTACTTTGTGGGTGGACCGTGGCTGGTAAACTGTTATTTAGTTGGTATAAGATATTGCTGCTTGAGTTTTAGTGACTAAGCATGTTGGTCTGTTAATGATTAACAGCAGTTCTGTTTGGCATTAAAGGTTAAAGTTCATTTCATAATTAAAATTGTTTTAAACCCAACAAAGAGGCCGCAGTCTAAACTTTTCCACAGTCCTTATTGTGTGTTTATTTTATTATGGGTGTTAATGAGATGTACAATCCCATAACTTTTCTGATGAAAATGCTGCACTAGGCTCCCTCCAGTTGTGAAAACATAATAAAAAAAAACCTAGGTATCTTTCCAAAAGGGAAGATGAAACAGTCTGACCTCCGAGACCTTACGCTTCAAAAGGAAAGTTATAAACCTTTTCTCACAGGAGCACAGCAGTAGAGGGAGCCTGAAATTGCAGGAAAAGTAATTATTTCATCTCCCCACCCTAGCCGGTTGAAGTTGAAACCAATTTTGCATCAAGGTCTGTTTACCTTCCAGCCCTCTCAAATACTTTTTGAAAGCATGAAAGGCATGAAACATCGGAAGAAAAACTTTGAAAATATTTACCTTACACCAAGCTTCCAGACAGGCTCATCTAGAGTGATGTCACTAGGCCTTCTCATAGGAACCTGGGAACTCTGAGAATGCCAAATCTCATAAGAATGCACTCCTGGACAGCAACAGTGTGTCTTTTTACAAGATTTAAGGGGACCCTTAGCATTCCCAAGATTCATTGGTGAGGTCTAATGATGTCAGCAATACAAAGTTGGAGAGTAAGGTAAGTATTTTTTAAATTTTTTCTTCTGATGCTTTATGCTTTCAATCATCAGTTTTACATGGGGGAGTGGGGGCTTCAAGATAAGTGAACCATTTTGATGTAAGGTCCACTTTAATGCTTAGGTAAAGGTCTGTTTTAAATTTTCACAGCCACAGCCTAGTGAATCTCAGCTGTGTCAGATTTAAATGCATGTACCATTACTTGGTTTATTGGCTGTAAACCATTTTTGTATACACGTTGCATAAACTAAACAGATATAGATTAAAAATATAGTCTACACACCCGTTGGAACTGTACCATTTTTTGGAATTAAATTCCCACTTCATTCACTTGGCAGCAATATTGCAAGGAGCATATATTTAGTTTAAGCCATGTATTTCAATGACTTTATTCAACTGGTTTTAATATCTATCTGTTTGGTTATTTTACAATACACATGCTATTAAAAGCTCCGATTTTAATAGACAACTTGTGCTCACCTGAAATCTATCCAAAAACATAGGATGACTAACTCTTCATCAGATCAAACTGATAGCTAAACTTTGCAAGGCATGACCATCCCTTTAAACAGATTTCAGGAATGTTAAAGGTCTAAACATGGCAGAAAGTCGGGGTCAGGTAGTAGTTTATTTGCCTTATATTCATAGCATACACCTAACAGAAATACTATAAAACACATCTATTTACTATGTATGTAAAGAAATTAGGTTTTATTGTTCCCAGGACACAAGATGCGAGAAGCTTATTCCCAAATGATTTTTTTCCTCATAACAAAGCTGCAATTTTATCTGTGCGCATTATGGTGTCTATTATGTATCAGTCTGTAACCACTTATTGTAAAAGTTTCTATGACACCACCTCCTGTGTTTGTAATCAGAAAGATCTGTTTGTAGCATATGTCTCATGTTGTCAGAATGGGCGCTTTTGTGTAGACCAGCGCTGTCTGACAGAAAGTTTCCAGATCTTGGCCAGACCATCATCTTGTCCTTATGGAACTGGAAGAGGAACAATTATTTTGCATAGTTCTCTCATATGGTGGAGCAATAAATAGCTTTGCTGGATGTAGTTGAAAACCAGGCTAGCTTGTTTGCAATTGATCATTTTGGCACTTTTGTTCAGACTGGTCCCAGTGGACGAAAAGGAAAGTTCCACAAGGTTGTGTACAAACTGAGGCAATTCAGGTCATTTCCCAGACCACAGGACTGCTATGAGTAGTGTTTCAACAACAACACTTTTTATATTGTGAGAGATTAGGAATTCAGGGGTGAGGTGGAGAGTCAAACCCATATTTCGAGTAAGTCTTATGTCAAGATGGAATCAGAGCTGTTCAAGTGGGAAAAAATTGCACAGGGAACACAATTCCTAGTATAACTATATGTAAAGTCCTTAAAGTGCCTGTTAAGCCATTATAGTATAAACATACAATCCCCTCTGTTAAATAACATTATGTGTCCCAGTGTCTGTGCTATACAAAAAAGATGCCAATTTCTACCTTATATCAGAGCGTCCCCCGGGACTCACGTAACTACACGGTTCTCTCCTCTCCCATGCTGACAGCTATAGCAGAGGGGACTGAGAACTTCCACTGACATCAGCCGAAGAGGAGAGAGAAGAGAGAGCTGAGCAGTCACGTGAGTGCTGGAAGATGCAATGATATAAGGTAAAAATCTGCATCTTTTTTTTTACAGCACAGACACTGGGACACATATATGTTATTTAACAGAGGGGATGGCATATGTATACTATAGTTATGGTAGCAGCAGGAGGGGAGGACTGGGGAGCGGACGGAGCTGACAGGCAGGGAGGGGAGGGGGGAGAGGACGGGAGAAAAGCAGAGAGGAGAGCTGCGGATGAGGGAGGCATGTTAACTGACCACAGAGTCAGGGCTCAGCAGCTATGATAAACCATGGTCAGTTTACAGGGGGGAGGGCAGAACCAGACAGGATCAGACAGGTTTTTTAGGTTATACAGGGGGCCAAATTACACAGCACAAGCACTGTACTGTTATTCATGCTTTAAGGGAACAGAATCCATTTTTTGTTGTTTTGTTAGGGTAACAAACGCTTTAAAGAAGAACTCCAGGAATTATTTTATTACTTAAAATGTGCTGGTTTACAATGAGTTAAGTCCAACAAGGTGTATGCCACCTCGTGAACGTATCTCTTTTGTTTAAAATTGACAGTTTTAATGAGCACCGGGAGTACAGCTATTAATATATCTCTAAGACCTTGATTTTTGACCTGTGGGGCTCTTATACAGAAGCTGCAGAGTCGTGTGCAGCCACTCTTACCCTATCAAGGAATGACTGGTGTTATGTGCACTCATTCACAAAATACAAAGCCTTCTGTGAATGCAGAGTGTAGGGGTGGAGTGGTCAGGCACACAGCAGCTGCATTTGTCCATTCAGAGCACCAGGAGCAATTGCTGTACTCCCGATGATCGGTAAAACTGTCAACAAAATAAAAGAGAAGTCCACGCAGTGAGAGGCAACTTATTGTGCTTACCAATGGTAAGGCAGTACATATTTATTAGCAAAGTAATTCCTGGAGTTTTTATTTAAAGTGTATTTTCACTTTTGCAGACAATTTTGGATAACAGCTACTGCATTATTGTTACATGTTCATATTATCATTCTGTACTGCTGCACAAAGAGTTGTAGCACAGAGCAGAAGCGTGCACATTGTGGAGAACCACACAGGACTTCATAGGTTAGGTCCCTGCGGCACAGGGGGGCACACAGAGAATGGGAATATAGCAGCATGGTCTAGGGACAAAAAAGAAGGCCAGAGAAAAAAAAATCAAATGCATGTGAGTTATGTTTTTGTATCTGATTTAGGAAAAAAATGTTACTTTAATACCATTTTAATGTTTACCATAATTAACGGAGTCTATACTGTGCTGGAAGATCTCATTATCAGTTGCGACACTGTCTGTCCGAACAAAGGGTTAAAAATCTCAGAACTTGTGTGGTGCATTGAATGATAATGCATTTTTAAATAAACTGTCCCTCATGTTTGTAACTTATCTACACATTTCTATCTATTTCAAGCAATAGAAGCTGCCCGTAGAGTTCTATGTAGCATCCTCCTAGTGTAAGATGCTAGGTAAATAAAATTTTTGGTTCCTTCTGCAATCAAGGGATCAAAGATTATTTGTTCTGGCCTGATCAGGGTCTCACAGGCTGAGAGATTGATTGGTTCCCCCAGCCTCTCAAAAAAGCTTCCAGAGCTTAGGGCAGAAGATTAAAATCAACCAACCTGAATATTTATCAGGTTCCAGCCAATTCCTGGGCTTGGGTAGAGATACATAGTCTGATACACTGAAGAGCAGGGTTCATTCTCCCCAGGAGGGTTCCAGGGGTGCAGGGCTGCTCTAGGAGGCCTCAGAAGCTCCAGGAGTAAATGAACTCTACTCCAGAATGACACCACCAGGAATCTTGTCCTGAAGGGGCACCATCTCACTCACTGGGTTGTGTCCAGAGGAAGCTGGAAGCTGGCAGCTGTCCTGTGGACTTGTGAGTAGTGACCCTTAGTTGATCCTTGAGACTGAGTGTTGGGAATCTGCACTGGCTACTGATTACTGTGCTCTGCACAAAGTATCCGGGTGTCCAAAACACTTTCCTCAACCCTTGAACTGTTTATTGGAGCCAGTGTGAATGGACTGTTGCTTGGGAAATAATCAGTTAATATCTGTGGCCTGTGGGGGTATATACAGGGGTCAGACCTATATACAGGGGTCTCAAACTGGCAGGCTTCCAGCTGTTGCGAAACTACATGTCCCACCATGCTTCTGCCTGTGGGAGTCATGCTTGAAACTGTAGCCTTGTAATGCCTCATTGGGACTTGGAGTTTCGCAAAAGCTGGAGGGCCGCCAGTTTGAGACCCCTGCTTATACAGTATATGATCCTGCTTTAAATAATCAACTAGAAAGGTGAAAACATTTTTTTTTGCAAAATTTGTATTGAATTTTCAAAAACTTTCAGACAGGAAAACAAGAGTTTAATAATAAAATAAACAATATAAATTAAGGAAAAAAAATTATGAGAATTCGTCATGATAAATAGACAACAACCGGCCATGTTACTGTTTAGTTTGGTTGTTTATCTAACCTTCTGACAAACAGTCACAACCAAAGACCTTATGCACTGATACGACATAACCATGGTGGAAGCATGGATGAGTAAGCATGTTTTAACTTGTCTTGCTAATAGCAATAATGATTTTCCATTAAACTATAGAAAATCAAGAAATATTTTTATGCTGTGTGAATGGGAACACATAATAAACATAATGCGTGTTTCTCAAATTTGATTGCAAAAGTTGAAATACACTTTAGAGTATATGTAAACCCTACCGACTAACTTTTCCAATTTCCTCCGTGTTGGTTGAGTAAATATACCATTGAAAGCATTTTGTTATCTGTTCTATAAGTGCAGATCTGTTCATCATGTAAGAAATTTTGAGCCGTCCTGTGTTCTCTGCACACTTCCTTATGTTATCTCAAAGAGGTTGTTCTTATCATGGACTACAGAATACAGAATTGGACTTTATGTTGTAGAGATCTGAGAGTGGGAGTGGTTGAGTAGTTAACAACAGGAAGCCCACAGCAAGAAATTAGAAGCTGAGTCCCATACTGGCAAACCAACATATATTTCTCTATACTCTCAAGGTCGTTAAAGGGGTAAATGATGATTCATTCAATTCCAGACTCAAAGCAGAATACTGCAAAGAACAGTGCCACTAAATATGTGGCACCACTTCCTTCAGCATTCACGCATCTGGAAAAGGGTATTGATAAAAATAAAAAGAATGCAGGGGTGCTCCAAGGAGGCTGGGGGCAGGAAGAATCTGGAAGTAAAAACTGGATTGGGCTGAACTCCAGCCATCTTAAAAAAAAATCCATGTGTGTGCTCCTCCCCTTTGTGGATCTAATACTTGTTTAACCACTTCAGCCCCAGAACGATTTGCCCCCTTAATGGCTAGGCCATTTTTTGCGATACGTCACTGCGTTCCTTTAATATATAAAAAAACAGAAAAACTATATTATCAGTTTAGGCCAATATATGTTCTTCTACATATTTTTGGTAAAAAAAATCGCAATATATTGATTGGCTTGCACAAAAGTTATCCCGTCTACAAACTATGGGATAGATTTAGGGACTTTTATTTTTTTTTATTGTTTTTACTAGTAATAGTAGGAATCTGCTATTTTTAGCGGGACTGCGACATTGTGGCGGACAAATCTGACCCCAAATGACACTTTTTTTGGGGACCAGTAACGTTATTACATTGATCAGTGCTATAAAAATCCACTGATGCAGGACTCATTTGTACATTCAGGTTCAGGATCGCAGTAGTAGAACTTAAAGTGTCACTAAATTCAGGACCCTGCATTCACTATATCTGGTCTCCCACAGTACACAGAACATGGAAATGCAATTATTTTAGTAAATTTAAACTGCTAAAACCCTTTTCTCATCAGCAGTATAAAGCAGTCTTATGACTTCTATGAGTGTCTGGTTCAAGCTTGTTGGAGGAGTTTTCAGAAAATGCTTCAGAACTCCAATGAGTTCTGAAGCATTTTGCTGAATATGAGCAGATAATATTGCCCGAAACACTTCAGAATTCATCTTGCTGCTTTTGTCAGCAGTCACATCATCAATAAATACAAGAGAACCAGTTCCACTGGAAGCCATACATGCCCACGCCATGACACTACCACCAGCATGCTTCACTGATGAGGTGGTATGCTTTGGATCATGAGCAGTTCCTTTCCTTCTCCATACTCTTATCTTCCCATCACTCTGGTACAAGTTAATCTTGGTCTCATCTGTCCATAGGATGTTGTTCCAGAACTGTGAAGGCTTTTTTAGATGTTGTTTGGCAAACTCTAATCTGCCCTTCCTGTTTTTGAGGCTCACCAATGGTTTACATCTTGTGGTGAACCCTCTGTATTCAGTCTGGTGAAGTCTGCTCTTGATTGTTGACTTTGACATACATACACCTACCTCCTGGAGAGTGTTCTTGATCTGGCCAACTGTAGTTATTTATAAAGAGTATTGTTAAAGTTTTTATATTCAGGTAATATGTGTAATGACATTACAGCTTATACCGTTTACAGTTTTTTTTTAGATTTTAACTACTTAAAGCGGTGTTCCGCCCACCACTGCAAAAATTTAAAGCCAGCAGCCGCACATACTGCAGCTGCTGACTTTAAATAATCGAACACTTACCTGTCCTGGAGTCCAGCGATGTCGGCACCGCAGATGATGTTTCCATCAGCTGACGGGTTCTGCCACCTCCATTGCGAGTAAGGGAATCCGGCAGTGCAGCCTTATGGCTTCACGCCGGGAACCCTGCTGCGCTTGCGCGCTATTGGCCTGGTGGCCAGGGAAGGAGGAGGGAGCCCTGCGGTAACGTCAATACCTGCGGCTGAGGCTCCCGGAAGTGGGGACAGCATACCTGTGAAAGACAGGTATCCTGTCCCCCCTACCCCCGAAAGGTGCCAAATGTGGCACCAGAGGGGAGAAGGAGTACAATGAGCGGAAGTTCCACTTTAAGGACCGGAAGATTTTCCCCATAAATGACCAGTAGACACGTGCACTGACAAAAAATTTGTTAATTTTTCTTTCGGCTTCATTCAGTTTTTTCGGAGATTCGAAAATTCATAAATTCAAAAATTTGAAAATTTGGAAATCTGAACACTTGGATTTTCATATTTCCGAATTTTCGAATTTCTGCATTTCAAATTTTTGGATTTTCGGATTACCGAATTTTTAAATTTTCATATTTCGAAATTTAAAATTTCCGAATGTCAGAATTTTTGAATTTCCGAATTTTCACATTTCAAATATCCGAATTTCAAATTTTGATTTTTCGAATTCCAAATTTCCGAATTTTAAAATTTTCGGAATTCGAAAATTTGCAAACTGAAAAATTTGAAAAACTGAAAAAAAGCAAGAAAATCAGTACCATTCAAAATAATAACTAACTAATAATAACTAACTATTAAATTATAGGTATTGGAATTTCCTTTCAAATGTGGCTGTTTGTGAGCATAACGAATACAAATTTATCTGCAGTTATGAATTATCCAAAATAACAAATGCCGCATCTAAACAAATGGAATGGAACAAATTAATAATAAATAATAACAAAAGTTTTATTATTATTGTTATTTATTATTATTAGATTGTTACGTTTCATTCGTTTAGATACGGCATTCGTTATTTCAGATAATTCGGAACTTTGGATAAATTCGTAATTGTTATGTTCACTAACAGCCAAATTTCAAAGGAAATTCCAATACCTATAATTATATAAAATATTCACAAGATAGATCTTATAGGATGCTTGCAAAATAAATCTTGTAAAAGGCAGCGCTAACAAAGACCAATAAAGTTGACAAATGGTCCACTAAAATAAGTCCTTCGGTTCAACTGATTATAAGGTTAAAAAAAATTCCATCGTCCACAGAGAGACCTGGTAACCGGGTTGTGCGATATCCTTCTCAATGTGTGATGAGTGGGACCTCTGTGAGTGAATTTTAGGTACAAATGGAGTGTTGAAACAGCACACATAGACCCCCCTTCCGTTTTCACCATATATATATCGATCACAGTTGAATCCCCCTATAGACTCAAACCTTACCTGACCAAAGCAGGTAAAACAGCATGTAGGAAGATTGGGCTTGTGTTCAAGGATTTTCCTCCAAAGACCTCACCGATAGCTGACGATCAATAGCTGGCAGGCAGATCAATCCACTAATCGGGACAGCTCATTCATATACAAAGAGAAAAAAAAAAAAAAAGAGCTCCATAGTGTAATCCCGTTGATAAAGGTTTATTGAATCTCGCCCCCCCCCCCCTGTAGTAAGTACACTCACATTTAAAATGGCAAACAGAAGCATAAAATACACTGTCACTCGTCCTTGTGACAACCGCGGAGCTGAACGTCAGTCAGCTTCACACAAAGTGGTAACAAGAGTAGTCGTAAAGCCACGCTCTGACGCGTTTCGTCATCTAGGTCATCTGAGGGTGTACCTATAATTAAATAGTTATTAGTTAGTTATTATTTCAGATTTTTGGGTTTTCAAATTTTTGGATTTTCATTCTTATTTTCAAATTTCCAAATTTTTTAATTATCAAATTTCCGAATTTCCAATTTCTGAAATTTAGAATTTTCAAAATTTCCAATTTCTGAATTTCCAATAATAATTTTTTACTTTTTGCTATAATAAATATCCTAAAAAAAATTAAAAAAAAACAAATTTCTTCATCAGTTTAGGCCAATACGTGTTGTACGTCACCACGTTCTTGATGTTCGGAATTTCCGACATGATTTGTGTGACCGTGTGTATGCAAGACAAGTTTGAGCCAACATCCGTCAGAAAGAATCCATGGATTTTGTTGTCAGAATGTCTGATCATGTGTACGCGGCATTATTGTATACTAATGACATTCGCAGGGAAGGGGTTAACATCAGGGGCGATCAAAGGGTTAAATGTGTTCCCTCAGTGTGTTTACTAACTGTATGGGGGACAGTGTGACTGAGGAAACACACAGATCCATCTTCCTGCATAGCAGAAAGACAGGATCTGTGTGATCTCCCCTGTCAGAATAGAGATTTGCCTTGTTTACACAGGCAGATCCCTGTTCTGTCACTGTGGGGAACGATCACGGGTGTCTGGTGGACATTGAGTCCGCCCCACCCGCTGATTGGCTCACCCGCTGGCCTACAAATCGCTGTGTACCAGCCAACGTACAATGACGGCGATTCGCAGGAACCAGCCACATTGCCACAGTACAACTGTGGCGGCTGGTCCTTAAGCAGTTAAAGTTGCACTTCTGTTTGTCAAAAAGAAATATTTTGTTTGTTTATAATAATGGAGATTTTAGTGGGCTAAAACAAAAACAATTAAGATGACTAAAATACGCCTAAAACTGAAATGTAATTTTAGTCAAAAGACTATGGCCAAAACCAAAATTGACGTCAAAACTAACATTGACAGCCAGCAACAAATATACCCTCCTATCAACAATAGAACCCTGCAACTAAATACCTCCCCCACCCAGCAACAATAGACCCCTGCCAGCAACAGCAGATCTCCCAGCAGCCAGCATTGATAGACCATTCAGCAGCAAGCAGCAATAGACCCCTCCCTCAACAGTAGATCCCTCCCAGCAACAATTGACCCCTCAGCAACAAAAAAACCCTTCTGCAACAATAGAGCCCCCCCCCAGCGCCAATAGCTCCCCCAGCGGCCAGCATCAATAGACCCTCCAACACACCCCAAAACCCCCTTGCCAATCCATGCTGGAGGTGCCAGAACTGCATTCCCCATGTTCCCACAGAAAAAAAAGCCCTATATCCATGATTTTTGTGTACTTCTCCCTTTACTTGTTGTCCTTGCCTGTCCTTAGTTCCTTAATTGAAATTGTTTTAGGGGAAGTCCTTCTCTTTTGTTCTGTCTAGGAAGGAAGTCAGGCATGGCACCAACGCCTGTGTCTGGTTGGACAAAATGTTATCTTGGGAACTGAGCAGCCATATTTGAGACAGAGAGGTTCAATATAGCAGCTGCTGTGTCATTTTGGCGTCCCCGCAGTTTGGGAAAAATCAGAAATCAAAGAATCAGGGAATTATTTTAGTAATAATGGACAACACTAATAAGACACTAATAAGACATTTTCCCTAGAATTCTTACTTTAGTCAAATAGTTACAGTAAAATGTAACTGCAGATAGGTCAAGGTCTACCCACTGCAAGAAGAATGGGCAGCGATAGTCTCCCAAATTCCAGTTTGGAGGACCGTACATAAAGTGAAGCGAAAATTTTACACATATCTTCAGAGCTCAAACGACTCTCATAACTCTCATATATTTAGAGGTTCCAAAGATGTCCACTCAGCCAGCATGCCTAACTTGTGAGTGGTGGTATGTGAAATTCAGCCCCACTGCATGGATCAGCCTTCAACCCACAGCTCAATCCAGAAGAACTCATACATCCTGCTCCAGGAAGCATGCTATCTCTAATTTCTTCCCAGGGTATATCACCAGAGAGACATCTTCCCAACATCCAGTGTTCCAGAATCCAGATCTTTACATCTATTGCCCAACGATAACAATAGCTACTCATATATAAAACTAACTTTTTTGCATGCTTAAGAGTTTTTCCTGAAGAATTCTCATATGTAAAACCACAGAGCATCTTTATTGGAATATCATGCACTCACTTAAAGGGGTTGTAAAGGTATTTTTTTTATTTTTTAAAAATAACAAACATGTTATACTTACCTTCACTGTGCAGCTCGTTCTGCACAGAGTGGCCCCGAACATGCTCTTCTGGGGTCCCTCGGCGGCTGTCTCAGCTCCTCCCCGCAATAATTAACCACCTTAATGCGAGCTCCCTCGCATGGTGGTTAGTTATTGCGGGCGTGCTCCCGTAATACAGCCGGCGGCTATAGCCGCTCACTGTATCACTCGGCCCCGCCCCCCAGCGCGCCGCGTCATTGGATGTGATTGACAGCAGCGCGAGCCAATGGCTGCGCTGCTTCCAATCCATTGACTGTAGCCAATCAGCGGCCAGGCTGAGCAGCGGAATCGAGGACGTGAACGAGCAGCCGAATTTCGAGGGGTCAGGTAAGTAAAACGGGGGGGGGGGGCTGGGGACGGCGGTATGGTTAGTAGTTTTTTCAACTTAATGCATAGAATGCATTAAGGTGAAAAAATGTTTACCTTTACAACCCCTTTAACAGAAAAATTGTTTCTCGTTCCTGACTGCTGATACTCTTTCTGCTCACTGGGGAAAATGTTCCAACAATCGGAGAACATAGCCCCTGTTAACATACTAGAATGAGAAAGTAAGGTCAAAGACCAGCTATGATTTATAGGAAAAATTTGGAAAATAGCAACACAGTGGCTAAGTGGTTAGCATTCCACCTAGCAGCACTAGGGTTGTCGGTTTGAATCCCAACCATGGCACTACCTGCACTAAGTTTGCATGTTCTCCTTGTCCCTACATGGGTTTCCTCTCACACGCCAAAGACATGCTGGTGGGTTAATTGACCCTAATGCATGTATGAATGTCAGTTGGGGGACCTTAGATTGTAAGCTGCTTGAGGGTAGGGACTAAATTAATGCACAATATAGATGTATATAGATTTCATTTATTTATTTTTAGTTTGGCCACTAGAAGTAGATATGTTAATACTATATATATATATATATATATATATATATATATATATATATATATATAAATATATATATATATATAAATATATATATATATATATATATATATATATATATATATATATATATATATATATATATATATATATATTTCACAAAAGTGAGTACACCCCTCACATTTTTGTAAATATTTAATTATATCTTTTCATGTGACAACACTGAAGAAGTTACACTTTGCTACAATGTAAAGTAGCGAGTGTACAGCTTGTATTACAGTGTAAATTTGCTGTCCCCTCAAAATAAATCAACACACAGCCATTAATGTCTAAACCGCTGGCAACAAAAGTGAGTACACCCCTAGGTGAAAATGTCCAAATTGTGCCCAATTAGCCATTTTCCCTCCCCAGTGTCATGTGACTCATTAGTGTTACAGGGTCTTAGGAGTGAATGGGGAGCAAGTGTGTTAAATTTGGTGTTATCACTCTCATTCTCTCATACTGGTCACTGTAAGTTCAACATGGCACCTCATGGCAAAGTACTCTCTGAGGATCTGAAAAAAAGAATTGTTGTTCTACATAAAGATGGCCTAGGCTATAAGAAGATTGCCAAGACCCTAAAACTGAGCTACAGCATGGTGGCCAAGACCATACAGCGGTTTAACAGGACAGATTCAACTAAGAACAGGCCTCGCCATGGTCGACCAAGGGGTGCACATGCTCAGCGTCATATCCAGAAGTTGTCTTTGGGAAATAGATGTATGAGTGCTGTCAACAAGGGTTGGGGGGGTCAGCCTGTCAGTGCTCAGACCATACGCTGCCCACTGCATCAAATTGGTCTGCATGGCTGTGATCCCAGAAGGAATCCTCTTCTAAAGATGATGTGCAAGAAAGCCCGCAAACAGTTTGCAGAAGACAAGCAGGCTAAGGCCATGGATTACTAGAATCATGCCCTCTGGTCTGATGAGACCAAGATAAACTTATCTGGTTCAGATGGCGTGTGTGGCAGCAACTAGGTGAGGAGTACAAAGACAAGTGTGTCTTGCCTACAGTCAAGCATGGTGGTGGGAGTGTCATGGTCTGGGGCTGCATGAGTGCTTCCGGCACTTGGGAGTTACAGTTCATTGAGGGAACCATGAATGCCAACATGTACTGTGACATACTGAAGCAGAACATGATCCCCTCCCTTTGGAGACTGGGCCACAGGGCAGTATTCCAACATCATAACGACCCCAAGCACACCTCCGAGACGAACCACTGCCTTGCTAAAGAAGCTGAGGATAAAGGTGATGGACTGGCCAAGCATGTCTCCAGACCTAAACCCTGTTGGGCATCCTCACATGGAGGAGTGCAAGGTCTCTAACATCCACCAGCTCCGTGATGTTGTCATGGAGGAGTGGAAGAGGACTCCAGTGGCAACCTGTAAATCTCTGGTGAACTCCATGCCCAAGAGGGTTAAGACAGTGCTGGAAAATAATAGTGGCCACACAAAATATTGACACTTTGGGCTCAATTTGGACATTTTCACTTAGGGTTGTACTCACTTTTGTTGCCAGCGGTTTAGATATATTGTTGAGTTATTTTGAGGGGACAGCCAATTTACACTGTTATACAAGCTGTACACTCACTACTTTACATTGTAGAAAAGTGTCATTTCTTTAGTGTTGTCACATGAAAAGATATAATAAAATATTTACAAAAATGTGAGGGGTGTACTGACTTTTGTGAGATATTATATATATATATATATATATATATATATATTGTGAGGGGATTAGCTTGGCAGCGGGTGTGTGTGACCCCCTGGATGGGTTCACCACACAAAATCAGGCACAGCAGACAGCTTTATTATAGGTGAAACAAAAACAAAGGTACTTCAGCTGGGCTCATTAACGCTTCCCCTGCAGGACTCCCAGCACTCCCCCCTAGTGGTATAAGTCAGCATAAAGCCTGAATCTAGGGCATACATACTTTCCATCCTGGATACAACCAGGTGATTTTACCTGCCTGCTGTCACAATATATACACACACAATTTTGCTTGTTCATTTTCTATTTTTTTTTTTCCACATTTAGCCTGCAATGATGTGCTAAGTGATGTCTCTATACACATTCCCCTGAAATTCTTTCCAACTGGGGACAAGAAGTCTCTTTCTTTTCCATGTAGCCATGGCTTTCTGTATGTGACCCATCAATAATATATTTTCAGCAAGGTCGGTATGACAGGGGTTCAGCAGCAGAACCATGAAGACTCACTCAACAAGCTGGCCCAGTAGATGAAAGCACAGGAAAGGGCCTGGCAGAGGTGCAGGAGAGATTTGGAACAGCATTACACTGTTCTCCTTGGGGAGGTTCACACAAGGGCACAGGTACCGAACAGCAGCCAAAAAGCTGTAAACTTTATTTCTTTTTTGCTTTAGATACTTCAGTATATTATTTCAGAACCTGTAAAGTGGTTCCAGAGGTTCAATATAATTGAAAATTGCATAACAGTTGGTCTGAAAACGAAATCATGTATGTGGTTGTGCACGCAGCCTTTCTGTTTGCAAATACCGTATTTGTGTTTATTTGATGCTTTTTAAGAAAAAGCACGATTTACTCCAGAATGTATTATTTAATAGTATCCTGTTTTTGTATTTCCTAAATTAAAATGTAAATGTTTTTCATCTGAGTAAGCTGTGTTCTTGAATATTTTTATTCTGTTTGGTGACAAAGAAAGTTATTTTAGAAAATCACTTGATCATGTTTCTTGCAAAGAACGCAACACTGCCGTTACTTTGACCTGTAATTCCAAAGAAAGAGTTGGCCATAAAGTGCAGTTACTCTGTTCTTAAAGTGAAAATTTGCCAAGGCTTTAGACATTAACATATTTACATAGTCTTTACATAAAAGCTATCACTGACAACTATAGCTAAAAGCACTTTTCAGCAATTCATCCACACATTTGACAGTAGATACACCTACATTGTAAATTCAGGCTGTAGTTTGTTTCTCAACAGCTCAGAACACCTGTTCTTTGTTTAGATTAGGAGGATGGAACACTGCCTGGTTATTTCTGTGATAGGAAGCAAGGTGAGCTGCCATTTTTTTGAGAATAAATGATTCCACAAAAACTGCAGCTACAGAGGTACGAGAGGGCTTGTTTTAATGTTTATTTTATACCTGTTATGAATAAGTAGTTGAATGATAAGTAGTTAAAGTGTTGCTAAACCCAGAACCTGGAATTCACTATATCTGATCTCCCACAGTGCACAGAACACGGAAATGAAATTATTTTAGTGATTCTAAACTGCTAAATACCTTTTCTCATGAGCAGTCTTGTGACTTCTATCAGTGTCTGGTTCAAGCTTGTTGGAGGAGTTTTCATTCTCCTCCAACTGTCTTATGAGGCTACAGGACCCCTGACCCTATGTCTGGACAGTGCTGATTGGCCCTGTGCTGATCACATGCACTCTCCCAAGACAAAAAAAACCCTCTCTAGCAATACGCATCAAACTGAGCATGTGCAGCTTGTCCCCTAGCCTCTGTTCTATCAGCAGATAGATTGGGGACTGTGGAAAAGGGGGAGACTCAGAGAAGACAGTATCAAACGGCCTTTTTACACAATGCAGAGGATTAACCCCTTGGGTTCCACAGTGAGTATAACAAGCATGCTTTACTGCATATACAGACTGATTTTACTGTTGTGGGTTTAGTAACACTTTACGCATAAATGGTTAATCCTTCCACAGGAGACAAAGGAATCCTGCATTGCTGACCTCCTTATGGAAATGCTAGTTTCTTGGTTATTATTTTGATCACAACCAAGCATCTTTCATCAACTGAGTGGTAATCAAAACTATGATGATTTTTTTTTTTTATGCCTTTTTTTCCCTACATTTTATGTGGTGTTCTTTGCCTTACAAAATAAAGGACTTTGTCTTACCAATGATGCATAATTCAGTGGTATATGAAAAGGTATAGAAGTGGTTACCGTAGCAACTGGGCCAGGACTGTGCAGGAGCATCCTCTGCTCTTACACCCTACAAGTCAACTACCTGATCTTCCCATGCAACTTTTTTGTCTCTACTCAAGGGTGTTGCTAGGGTTATGATATACCTGGAGCACAAAGTATTGCAGTCAAGAGTAAGTAACAAAAGCTGCACTCTCTATACTGTGCCACGTGACTCTGACCATGATCACTGAACAGTATGTTGTTTACTGGGTGATCAGGTTTGGCACATAGCGAATCAGATTGACAGATCAGATTGTTGGGTGGGCCTAGGGAGGACCCAGCTGTCATGTTACATATCGGTTATAATGACAAAGTTAGAGGAAGATGGAGTATCCTTAAAAAGTATTTCAGGGATTTAGGTGCCAAGCTAAAGAAAGGGATCTCCATAAACACTGCTTGTGTCATAAGTCACATCAGAGAGGCAGCAGGAGCTAGAAAAATTGAACAAGTTCCTGAGGAGCTAGTGTAATGTAGCACTATCCCCGTAGGAGCTTATGATTGGGATGGGTCCTCTGTTCTTTGCCTCAACCTTTTCCAAACACCGCAGCCCCTTTAATACCCAGTACTAGCTCTAACCAGGTAGTAAAGGCAAACTTAATATTTTGTCACCCAATATGGTTGGTAACTAGGCAAGCATAAAATGGATTAGCAATGGTAATAACACAATTTAACATACAAAGTGATTAACAGTAAGGACTAGGCATAAACACCTCAAGTACAGCAGTAAGCAGTAGTAAAGTTAAAACTACTAGGCACTAGAACTATACTGCCAGAATGCATTTATGGCGGTGAAGTTAGTCCTAGACCGTCTAGATATGCATTGTCCAAAAGAAAAGGAGGAGGGGGGAGCAGGGGAACAAAGGGGAATTGCAGTATAATTATTACAAGAGGGGCAGTTCTTTGAGATGTTCTTCTGCTGGCTATAGTTGGGGCCCTTTAGGAGCATAAGTGCACTTAACGACAGTCCCAGTTAACCTGCATTCAGTATAAGTACAGAATGGCTATGGTATAGTCTTGACACAGGTGCAAGATAGATGTGGTTCTGATGTGGTAAAGGTTTGGTATAATGCGATATAGGGTTGGTATATGTGCAGTCTAGTTTTGGAATAGAGTGCGGTATGGGTGCAGCATGGATTGGGTACATTTGGTGTCCTGCTCTCAGTGGCTCTGTCCCTAACATGGGTGATTAGCCCTCTCTCCAGGCTCCAGAATGCTGCAAGGATCTCTCGCTGTAGAAGGGGGCCCCCTAGGTCTCTCCTCGATAGCCTCTGGTGATCAGTGTTGGGAAGCAAAGGGTGAATGGATGCTCCAGTCTCCCTGTGGCAGCAATGCAGGTGGTGTGATGTGGGCAGTACTGCATTGCCCCATGTGTCCTCATTCCCAGTCTCAGACTCAGATCTTTCCTGGTGTGGTCTCCCTCTGGCAGGCATATATTCAGACTGAGGGGCTCTCTCTAATTTTCTCAGCACTAGAGATGGGCCGAACACCCTCCGGTTCGCATCCAGAACATGCGAACGGACCCAAAGTTTGCGCGAATATTCGAACACCGTTAAAGTCTATGGGAATCGAACGTGAGAAATCAAAAGTGCGAATTTTAAAGTAATATGCAAGTTATTGTCCTAAAAAGGGTTTGGGGACCCGGGTGCTGCCCCAGGGGACATGTATCAATGGAAAAAAAAGTTTTAAAAACGGACGTTTTTTCAGGAGCAGTGATTTTAATGATGCTTAAAGTGAAAAAATAAAAGTGAAATATTCCTTTAAATATCATACCTGGGGGGTGTCAATAGTATACCTGTAAAGTGGCACATGTTTCCTGTGCTTAGAACAATCCCTGCACAAAATTACATTTCTAAAGGAATAAAAGTAATTTAAAACTGCTTGAGGCTTTAATGTAATGTCGGATCCTGGCAAATCAGTGAAACAAATGGCATGGGCACCCCCCCCAGCTCATTACCAAGCCCTTTGGGTCTTGTATGGATATTAAGGGGAACCCCACACCCAAATTAAAAAAAGAAAAGGCATTGGGCCCCCAGGCCCTATATACTCTGAACAGCAATATACAGACTGTGCAAACAAGACAGGGAATGTAGGTTTGTTCTTATGTAGAATCTGTTTGTAATTTGGGACAGATACATTTTGTAGGCGTAGCTCCAGCCAAAAAAATCTATTTTAAAGCCTTTTGGAAAACATAGGGAAGGGTTATCACCCCTGTAACATTTGTTTTGCTGTCTGTGCCCCTGTTCAGAAGATTTCACCTCACTTTCTGTCCCAATGACAATTGGATTTTGAAAATTTGGGGTTTTTAAGGGAAACAAGGATTGATAATAAATCAGTGGAGGAGTCACCTTTTTCCCATATTAACTCTTGCAGGAGAGAATTTCCCTTCCTAGGGGTAGGTTTCCTCTCACTTCCTGTTGTCTCCTACCATTTGTAAGTAGGAGTCGTTTGTAAGTTGGATTTTTGAAAATAGGGGACCGCCTGTATATACTATATGGCCTGCCCTATACACTCTGAAGAAAATTGGGCCTTAGGTGTTGGTGGTACCAGAACACTGTAAGCCCTCACAGTTACTCTTAGTGGGTGCTGGAACGGGCCCTGCTGTGAAATATTATATCAAGAATTGTAATTACATACCCCTGTTAAACAGGGACAGAAAAATTGGGCCTTAGGTCGGTGGTGGTGGCACAACACTGTAAAGCCTCATAGATATTTTTGTTGAGCGCAGGAACGGTCCCTGTTGTGAAATATTAGATCAAAAATTGTAATTACATGCCCCTGTTAAACAGGGGCAGAAAAATTGGGCCTTAGGCAGTGGTGGTGGTGCCACAACACTGCAACCCCTCACAGATACTCTTGTTGAGCACAGGAACGAGCCCTGTTGCAAAATATTACAGCAAAAATTGTAATTACACACCCCTGTAAAACGGGAGCAGAAAAATTGGGCCTTAGGCAGTGGTGCCCAGAACCAGAAATGTTCTTAGAAGCTATCAACATGAACATTGAGGAGGTAGGATATAGGATAGTCACTCAGAATAACAGGATAGTCACTCAGCATCAGCATAGGCAGTCTTGAAGGGATCTCACATTCATAAAAACATTATTCAGTTACATCAGCATCAGGAGCTTGGTAGCTGGTGATTCAAGACTGATTCATTTTTATGAAGGTGAGCCGATCAACCGAGTCAGTGGACAGGCGCACTCTGTGATCGGTTACAAAGCCTCCAGCAGAACTGAATGTGCCTTCCGAAAGAACGCTGGATGCAGGACAGGCCAGTAGCTCAATTGCATACTGTGCAAGCGCTGGCCAGTGATCCATCCTCAAGACTCCCTGTCTTTGAACACGCACTCCAGGAATGGCCTACAGTCATATATACAAGCCTGTATATATGTATGTATGTATGTATGTATGTATATATATATATATATATATATATATATATATATATATATATAATATATTAAATGAACGTCACCTGCCTGAAAGTGTCTTTGAACACGCACTACAGGAATGGCCTACAGTCAGGTATATGCTTGGCTGGACTACAGTAAAGTGGATATATTTTATGAACTGCAGCTCACTGCGTCACCTGCTTGCCTGCCTAAAAGTGTCTTTAAGCACGCACTCCAGGAATGGCCTACAGTCAGGTATAGGCTTGGCCAGACTATATATATATATATGTATTAAATGCACTGCAGCTAGCTGAATAAACTGCCTGTCTGGAGTATATTAGAAACAGTACACCAGGAAAGTCTGCAGTGAGATAAAGCTAAACTGTATACAGTGTGTATATATATATATATATATATATAGTCGTGGCCCTAAGACCGAGACAAATGTGGATCACATAAACACGCGACAAGACTCACAACATAAATAGACCTGAGGTGTGGCTTTTGGTCGTCTGGTAGGTATGGCAAGAAAAGGGGCCATACCCAAGATAAGTAATGGATGATTGTGGAGGAGAATTTGCTGAGAAGTGCTGTAAAAAGGGGAATGGGAGGGAGGGTATCGTGCACTGAAACTGACAAAGAAGGAGGGGAAGTGGTCAGCCTAAATACCCTCCGGGCTCCTCCCATAAATTCAGGCCAGCACACTGGCCTTCTAATATATATATATATATATATATATATATATATATATATATATATATATATATAAAAAGTCCAAGAGGTTGCTAACTGTATCGCCTGCCTGCCTGAATTATATTAGTAACAGTACACCAGGAACGGTCTGCAGTGAGATCTAGCTAAACTGTATACAGTGTATGTATATGTATATATATATATATATATATATTATACAGGATTTATATAGCGCCAACAGTTTGCACAGCGCTTTACAACATGAAGGCAGACAGTACACTTACAATACAAATCCATACAGGAGGGATCAGAGGGCTATATATATATATATATATATATATATATATATATATATATATATATATATATATATGAAATACACTGCAGCTAACTGAATCAACTGCCTGCCTAAAGTATATTATAAACAGTACAGCAGGAACGGTCTGCAGTGAGATCTAGCTAAACTGTATGCAGTGGATATATATATATATATATATATATATATATATATATATATACTAGACTGACTGTATGTATATGTATGTGTGTGTGTGTGTGTATATATATATATATATATATATATATATATATATATATATATATATATAAAATACACTGCAGCTAATTTAATCGCCTGCCTGCTCAAACTAAATGAAATGACACTCTCTCTGCCTCTCTCTGTCGCTCTCTGTTTCTCTCTTAACAACACCACCAACACACTACTACACATGGCCGACGTGCAGGTGACCTTATATAGTGTGGGACATGGACTTAACCCCCAGTGCCATAATTGGCCAAAGGCAAAGTTACATCGTCCAGCCCCTGGATGACGTAACTCTATTACGAAATGGGCGGAGCGACGCACTTGCGTCACCTCTCATCGCTGTTGCGGTTACCAGCAGGACGGGTTTGTCCGCAAGCTTACCGGCCGGTGCTCCGGACACTTTAGGCGCTTACCTTACTACCATCATGTGAGTGCAATTATTGATATTTATTTTAATAAAGGTTAATGGTGTTACACTATTGGAGCTTTTATATTTTTTATGGTGCATTCATCCAAAATGCGGGTTGATGTCCAAACGTGCCACTTTGAGTGTTTATGCCACAATAACAACGCCCTGGTTGTGCCAGGATATCCCAAGGATTCTGGCTCATCGGCTGTGGTCCGGAGGTCTGGAGAATTTATCCCTTTCAAGCTTTCTCTGATCCTCTGTAGTGGGGGATCATGAGTCTCTGGTAAGTGGCCATTGTTTACTTGTGGTGGTGGATCGAGCACTATTTCCATTTATAGCGGAGACCATTCAGCCCTTTATGGACTCTTTATTTTCTTATCACATTGGTGTTTCAGTTATTTATGTATATGGACTCATGTGCATTTACTCATTATGTTCTCATTCTTATGTGTTTATATCTTATTACATCATTTATTTTGGTGTTATGTCACTTTGATATGTTCACATTTATATTCACTTTGTATATTTATATGATATGCATTTAGGGATTTACTGCTGAGTGGTGAAAATTCAATTGCATGTCAGTTTTCAGTTTATCATTTCTGTGTTTGTGTTACTCAGAGGAATTGCTGCTTCTTAATTTGTATAACTTTTTAGTTTTGATTCTTGTTGCGTGTATCACCAGAGCGACTCATGTTCGACTCGAACAGCCAGCCCATCCCTACTCAGCACCAAGAGGAAGAACTTTCCCGAGCAGTGTAATAAAAATCATCTCTCACCCCTCCTACTGCACAATGCCTATTGGGATCCGCAGTGTAATAGTCAATTGGCTCCATTATATGGCACCCATCTTAAACTACCACCTGACACACCACACGTTGTCTCCACTTAGCAGCTAGGCCAACTTTTTGAGCTGACATGTAAGTATCAGACCCTCTAACCCTTTAGGATCTTTCTCTTTTTTGCCAAATATAGGGACATTTTTACCAATATAAAACTTTTTATTATACACATCTTTAGATATTTCTGGCATTATACTCCTGATGAGTGGATAGATCCGCGAAACACGTCGAGATCTAGAATGCCTAGAGAGTCTGATTTTTACAATTTATATCCATCATGTATTCATGCAAATATCATCATGTATCTGTATATTATGTATTTATTCTAATAATTATGTGCTATATGTCAGCTTTTTTAATGGCTTTTCTGATCATATTACTAAAAATCGCATGCCTCCATATAAAGTCCCATAACTATTGTTTCTTGTGTATATTTACAATAGGGATGGAGGCTTGTCACGGTGGTTGTGTCAGGTCACATGGCCAAGAATGCCTTCTTCTCTATTGCTGTGGACCAGCACCTGGCTACAGTAAGAACGAGGGTTTGGGGTTCTTGGAGAACCAATCTGACTTTTTGGTCAGTTACTGGTTGTATAGTATGGATAGACTACAACTAAATGGGGCGAGTGAATCTCTGTTGGGGGAGAAAATGGTAAGAAGTTGGAGGGTTTTTTAAACTGTGATCTGGGGGGGAGAGATATAACAATATACTGTGCAGTGGAGGATTAAGGATCAAAGTGGGTACAGAACATCAAGTTGGCTGGCAGGAAAATGTAATTATCCAAGTACAATGCAGGAAGTTCGATTTTTTTTTTTAACCCAAGAGGGAGCAACACTAACATACTAAAGGCAAGCAAAAAATTTAAAAATAATGTTCACAAGTACTAGAAATATAGCTAACAAGATAAAACAACTAGAACTTCTGTTACTTGAGGAGCATTTTAACTTTGTGGGAGTATCAGAAACCTGGTTAGACATAACCAAGTTGTAAATATCCATGGGTACAAGATGTTTCAGTAGGACAGGGTTGTATAGAAGAGTCAGTTATGCCTGTATGTCAGGAATGATCTGAAAGTAAATGCCAAAGATGACGTCACTGACTAGACTTGTTATGGTGCAGAATCCCTCTGGTTGGAGTTTCAAGTAAATTAAAAAACTTACTGAAAGGTATATGCTATAAATCCCCTAACATAAGGGGTTGAGGTAGAGATTCCATTGCTCTCACAGAGAGAAATTACATGGAAACAGGGCAATTTCATTATCCTGATATTGATTGTGCAAATGAAACTGCACACTCAGCTAAGGCCCAGCAGTTCGTTGGGCGAAATTCATGGGTCAAAAAGTTGAAGCTTGAACTAGAAAATAATCTTGGTTGAATCTACTAAATTTAAATAAGGTAAAACTTGGGTAATAGTGATCAAAATAATTACATTTGAGGTTAATTACAGGAAAGAGAGACATGTTGGCATGACAAGGATGATACATTGCAAAAAGGATAATTTTAAAAGGTTTACCCTTCTTACTAAATAATGCTAAATGGGACCAACGTTTTTCAATAAAGAACACTAATGATATGTGGGAGTGTTTTAGGGATATATTAAACAAAGGCATTTGCCAGTGTATTCCATTTGGGAAACAAATAAATGAGCAAAAATAAATCTAGGTAGCTAAATTATAAGATAAAAAGAAATGAGAAACAACTGCCCTTCAAAGAATATAAGATGGATGGGTCATCATTAGCATTGCAAAACTACAAGAAACTTGACTAAACATTTAAGAGCAAAATCAAGGCATCTAACATCGATTAAGAAAAGCAACAGAAAGTAAAAAAAAAAAAATTCAAAAAGCATGTACTTAGTGTTAAAATGCAATAGTTGCTTTTTTGGGTCCCCTTTTTTTTACCTAATCTGAAAAAGAATTCATATAATTTAAAAAGTATTAGGCATTGTTCTTGTAAGTTTTCACGCTAGAAACTAAGTTATCTTTTACATTGTGAGAAAAACAATCAGCGCCACAATACTAGTAAATTACTCATATAATAACAAGAAAACAAAAAAATCAAAAAATAAATCAAATATACCCCTCTAAGTGTCTACACAGCTGCTGACCACTTATAGTGATACACCACACCTATTGCAATATTGATTTTGTGAAAATAGTGCAGCGCTGCGTATCTATAAATCTTATATAAACAAATAATTATACATTCCAAAAAACAATTTATGAGAAATAAAAAAACAGTTTATATGTAAATTTCCAAAGCTGTCTCTGCTGTATAAAATCGTATTTAAATGGCTCCAATATTCAGTGCACACCACCACCTGCTAAAATGCCTGCTCACCTCAAAGATGAGTATGAAAATCATAAACAGATCACTCCTCGTGTTCACCACTATCAATCCAATTTACCAATGATAGTAATTCCTACAGTCCTCAGACTGCACTTCTGTGTGGGTAATTAACATTTGAATTGTCTCCAAACATGTCCGCTGACATCCGGTGACATGTCCGCTGACATCCGACCCGCTCCGATCCGGAAAGTGTAATGGAGGAAAAACCTACTTTTCCATCCGTTTTCGGATCGGATCGGGTGACGACGGACACTACGGTCCGTCATCGTGCGATCCCCCCATAGGGGAGAGCGGCGCTCTGACAGGTCCGTCGCCGCACAGTGTGCAGCGACAGACCTGTCATCTTCCTGCTCAGCGGGGATCGGCGGAGTGATCACCGCTGAGCAAGCGGATATTCACGGGGCGGATCATCACTGATCCGCCCCGTGAGAAAGAGCCCTATGTCTTTTTTTTTATAGCATACTAACAATTTCCAGTATGAGCAATTATCCCAGCTTTAGAAACTGAATGAAAATTGTTGGACTGTACATCATATAGGGCCCATATTCTTTTTAGTTTGCCAGTGGTACCTATGACTAAAACATCTTTGCCCATTGTTCTTCTCCAGCTTTTTATCAAATCTTCTCTGTATGCATGCTTTCCTTCTGTAAGAAAACCCAACAATTTTACATTAGTAAAAACGTTCACATGATGGATTTTCCCAGGTAAAATCTTAAACAATTCAACAAAAACGGGGACTGGTTAAAAATACTCTAGTAGTTATGTTACCGCTAAACACAGAAAGAAGACAACACAGATTTTCTTGCAGATCTTTCTTGTTTTTACTTTGGGATCTATGCATTTTACTCTTCATACCGGGTAACATATTTTTGGCTTCTAAGGCAAATTTCCTTCAGGATCAAATAAACACCTACAGTGTGCTAAAGTTCAGAGAGAGCTCAGAACACCATTTTAGGCTTTGTTGGAGTCCAAGAATACAGATGCCAAAATAAATAAAAACTCTTTCAGAAGTATGAAAAGGGTGTTCTGGAAGTCTGTGATTACTGTAGTGACTGCTTAAAAGTTTTTTGAGGGGGTTTTGGCTTGGATGTGTTGTTTACGTTAATTTAAAATAGGAGTTTCAGTTGTCAAAATGCTAGTGTTGACTTTTCTACCCTACTATTTTAACCTACTATATATCAAGCGGTCACCTCAATGAATGATTGATAAAAGTTTACTAATTTGCAAATCATAATTTTTAGGCTGCTATAACTACAAAGCCTGATCATTTTATTTGTAACAAATGAAAAAATAAACTATACATGAACCAATAATAAAAAAAAGATGGGGCTGATCTAAAATTGGAGAGTGCAAAATCTGGTGCAGCTGGGTATGATAGCAAATCAGCTTCTAACTTCAGCTTGTTCAATTAATTTTTCCCATTCGGCTCGCGTACATTTACTGCGGCACTGCGGCACAATGGTACAGCTGCGCAAAACCCCGTATATATATGGGGTTACTCTAATAGGGCGTACACACGGTCGGACTTTGTTCGGACATTCCGACAACAAAATCCTAGGATTTTTTCCGACGGATGTTGGCTCAAACTTGTTTTGTCTACACACGGTCGCACAAAGTTGTCGGAAAATCCGATCGTTCTAAACGCGGTGACATGTACGTTGGGACTATAAACGGGGCAGTGGCCAATAGCTTTCATCTCTTTATTTATTCTGAGCATGCGTGGCACTTTGTCCGTCGGATTTGTGTACACACGATCGGAATTTCCCACAACGGATTTTGTTGTCGGAAAATTTTATCTCCTGCTCTCCAACTTTGTGTGTCGGAAAATCCGATGGAAAATGTCCGATGGAGCCCACACACGGTTGGAATTTCCGACAACACGCTCCGACCGGACATTTTCTATCGGAAAATCCGACCGTGTGTACGGGGCATAAGAGCTGCCAGAGGGCACGCACGGCCACTGCACGGTGGGGAACCCAATGCGCGTGGCCGGCGGTCGTGATTGCCGCCGGCCACGCGCGGTCACGTGCACGGGTGCCAGCACAAAGATTTGTGTGTGTAAACACACAAATCCCTGTGCTGTCATAGGAGAGGAGACATGTTGTTTATTCCTAGTAAGTAGGAACAGCAAAATGTCTCCTCTCCTACTCAGTCCTATCCCCATACAGTTAGAACACATACAGTTAGAACCCTTGATTGCCCCTAGTGTTAACCCCTTCCCTACCAGTGACATTTACACAGTAATCAGTGCATCTTTATAGCACTGATCACTGTATAAATGTCAATGGTCCCAAAAATGTGACAAAAGTGTCCGATCTGTCTGCCGCAATACCTCAAAAAAATGACAGATCACGGCCATTGCTGGTAAAAAAAAAATAATAATAAAAATGCTATAAAAATGTCATAAATCTTTCCCATAGTTTGTAGACGCTATAATTTTTGCGCAAACCAATCAATATACGCTTATTGCATTTTTTTATTACCAAAAATATATAGAAGAATGTATATCGGCCTAAACTGAGTTTAAAAAACATTTTTGGGGATATTTATTAAAGCAAAAAGTAAAAAATATAGGTTTTTTTTTTTCAAAATTGTCGCTTTTTTTTGTGTATAGCGCAAAAAAATAAAAACCGCAGAGGTGATCAAATAGCACCAAAAGAAAGCTCTATTTGTGGGGAAAAAAAAAGATACAAATTTTGTTTGCGCAAAGCATTGCATGACCGTGCAATTACTAGTTTAAAGCGACACAGTGCCAAATTGTAAAAAGAGCTCTGGTCCGGAGGGGGGTAAAACCTTTTGGGGCTGAAGTGGTCTCTGTGCAAAGCTGCACCAGATTTTGCACTCTCTAGTTTTAGTAAATAATCCCCAGTGTATAGGGAGTGCACAGATTTAACACAACACTATAAACTTGATAAAAAAAATCTTGCTGAGTTCCTGACCTGTACAGAAACGGTATTGAGCCTTTTATGTGTGGACTGATGCCGTGTACACACAAGCGGAATGTCCGTCAGAAAAAGTCAGATGGGAGCTTTTCATCGTATATTCCGACCGTGTGTATGCCCCATCGGACTTTTTCCGTCGAAAATTCAGACAGACTTAGAGAACATGTTCTAAATTTTTCCGATGGAACTAATTACTATCGGGGAAACCCACTTGTCTGTATGCTGTTCCGACGTACCAAAAATGACGCATGCTCTGAAGCAAGTACGAGACGGAAGCGCTCGGTGAGGTAAAACTAGCATTCGTAATCGAGATAGCACATTCCTCACGCTGCAAATTCTGTGATCTTTTACTGCAGTGCATTCTTGTGTGCTTTACAATGCTAGAATAATGAATTTGTTTTGCTGCTGATATTCACACAGAGATCTCACAAATGTATTTCTTTATTATTTTGATCTTTATGATTATGATCTCATGAATAATCTTTTATTTTTTAAAAGCCAGATCTCAATAATAATGTTTAGAATTATTTTTTATAGTCATCTTTTTTATTATTTTTTATTTCATCAAGATCTCCTTTTTTTTGGATTATTGAAAAATTATTTTCTAGTGATCTCCATATTTTTTTTTTGTGTCAAGTTACCACAATAACATTATTGTCTTATATTTTTAAACCTTTAAGGAGGCTGGTTGGTGTCCCTTGTTAATATGACATTGTCTTTTTGAAATGCACCTGCCTACTCACAAACAAACTGTCCTTTTTGTGGAAAAACACATAGGCAAGTATTTTTAGAAAATAAAATATCAATTTATTCTGGGTAACAAAATAAAGAGGAAGGCAACGTTGAAGAAACTTTTGGAATTTGCAAAGCCTTTTGGCCCCCAGGGCACACATCAAGTCTGTGGAAAAAAAAAATGTTATCTTGAGGAGTCCATATAATTTGGAGCCCAATTTGGTCCAGGACTCCCAGAGATCAGGACCAGCAGTAGATGACATATATGTCCCCAGGCTGTGGTACTACACCAGCATGTGTCTTCTGTCAGACCAGACTGAACCCAGGCCATCGCTTTCTTGTCTTCCCTGCAGCCTTCCCTTCACGCTTCCCTGCACCCTTCCCTGCAGCCTTCCCTGCAGCCTTCTTTGGAGGCTGTGGCTCTGGTGGTGGACTTTTGGCAGGAAGAGGAGGAGGAGGATGGGTGAGCTCATATACGTGGCTGTTCTCAGTGAGCTGGCCCCTCAACCCCTTCTGAAGGGCCTCACCAAAAATTCCCTCACAGAGGAGGTGTTGGCCCTCCTCCAATTTCATCAATCTAGTGGCTAGATAGCAGCCATAGGCCTCTACAGCATCGGGGGGGGGGGGGGGCTTCTGAGGACATCAGTTGCTTCCCTAGTGAGGCCCAGTGCTGCCTCCTCCATGATCGTCCCCTGGGCCTTTTTGTTGTAAGGCAGAGGGGAGGCACCTGGGATTGGGTGAGGCTCCTACTGGGCCCGCCCACCTCCTGGCTGACACTGGGCACAGCCTCCTCCTGGCTGACACTTTCCAGACCCTCCTCCTGGCTGAGCTCAACCTGTGTATAAATAAGGGACATATTTTAAGTTTTTGGTTCATCAATCACACACAATTTTTAGCTCATGACTTGCAAATTGACTGTTAATAAATAGAAAAGACTGTCATTCTGACCCCAGCATTTTTCATTCTTGTCACAAACATTTTTGGCCTCTACTGTCTATTGATATGTAAATCTCTTTGTTTTAAATGAATAATTTAAATATGCATAAAAATAATATACCTGACTCCAGCTGGGCGCATCCACTTCTTCCAGGATGGAAAGCCCAGGTTGTTCCTCGTCAGCCTCTGCTGGGGTTGAGGGAAGGGTGGAGGGAAGGCTGCAGGGAAGGGTGGAAAGTGATTCCCTGGCTTCAGTCCGGTCATCCAGAAACTGCAGTTTATTGAAGTACCACAGCCTGGGTACATACACTTGCGCTGCTGCTGCTTCGGATCTAAGTGATTTCTGGATCTTATTATGCTCCTTCTTATACATGTTCCTCAAGATTTCAATTTTTTTTCCAAGAACTGGATGGTCGCATCGGGGACCCAAGTCTTCACAAATTCAGAAGTTTCTCCAGCATTGATTTCTTAGAAACTCTCATAATCGTATCCCAATATAGGCCTCAATCTTGAAGCAGTATATGCCACTGATGGGCCAAGTTCAAATTTTACCTTTGTTTAGGACGCTCGCAACTTACGTTCCTCCTTTCTCCGCACGCAGAACGTACGTACGACACATGCGTGTTAGCTCGATATACACTGCACATGCATGAAACTCTGCCCGCAACACCCGCCCCTGACATTCTTTCTAGTCTATTCCCCACCCCCCCTCTTTAGGCGCGCAGTAGGAGCGACATGGCGGTGAAAGAGCAGGTGTGTGATAATTATAGTAACGAGGAGGAGGAAAGCCCGGAGCCCAAAATGACACGATCCTGGAGGAGAAGATTTAAGGCTTCAAATATGGCCTTTGTAGAGATGGTGGAGATGGTGGATATCTTGAGGAGGAACGACTATGATGGGAAGCATGGACCGTACCTAAACCCAAACAGTGCCCATTCCTGCGCCCACCAAGAGTAATTGTAAGCCCTCACAGTTACTCTTGGTGGGCGCAGGAATGGGCCCTGTTGTGAAATATTAGATCAAGAATTGTAATTCCTTGTCCCTGTTGAACAGGGGCAGAAAAATTGGGCCTTAGGCACTGGTGCCCCAGGGGATATGTATCAATGCAAAAAAAAGTTTTAAAAATTGATGTTTTTTCGGGAGCAGCGATTTTATTGATGCTTAAAGTGTAAAACTAAAAGTGAAATATTCCTTTAAATATCGGACCTGTGGGTGTCTATAGTATGCCTGTAAAGTGGCGCATGTTTCCCGTGCTTAGAACAGTCCCTGCACAAAATGAAATTTTTAAAGGAATAAAAGTCATTTAAAACTGCTTGCGGCTTTAATGTAATGTCGGGTCCCGGCAATTTGGATGAATATCAGTGAGACAAACGGCATGGGTACCCCTCCCTCAGTCCATTACCAGGCCCTTTGGGTCTTGTATGGATATTAAGGGGAACCCCGCACCCAAATTAAAAAAAGGCAAGGCGTGGGGCCCCCAGGCCCTATATACTCTGAGCAGCAGTATACAGGCGGTGCAGACAAGACAGGGACTGTAGGTTTGTTGTTAAGTAAAATCTGTTTGTAATTTTGAACTGGTACATTTTTAAAGTGTAGCTCCAGCCAAAAAATCTATTTTTAAGCTTTTTGGAAAACATAGGGAAGGGTTATCACCCCTGTAAAATTTGTTTTGCTGTCTGTGCACCTCTTCAGTAGATTTTACCTCACTTTCTGTCCCAATGACAAATGTTTTTTGAAAATTTGGGGATTTTAGTGAAACAAGGATTGGTGATAAAGCATCAGTGAAGAGGAGACACGTTTTTCCCATATTAACTCTTACAGGAGAGAATTTCCCTTCCTAGGGGTTGATTTCATCGCACTTCCTGTTGTCTCTTTCCGTTTGCAAGTAGGAGTCGTTTCTAAGTTGGATGTTTGAAAGTAGGGGCCTGCCCTATATACTCTGCAGATGGTAGGTAGGTGTTGGTGTTGCCACAACACTGTAAGCCCTCACAGTTTCTCTTGGGCACAGGAATGGGCCTTGTTGTGAAATATTAGATCAAGAATTGTAATTCCTTGTCCCTGTTGGACAGGGGCAGAAAAATTGGGCCTTAGGCACTGGTGCCACAACACTGCAACCCCTCACAAATGCTATAGTTGGAGTGCAGGAATGAACCCTGCTGCAAAGTATTGCATCAAAAATTGTAATTATATGCCCCTGTTAAAAAGTGGCTGAAAAATAGGGCCTTAGGCACTGGTGCTGGTGCCACAACACTGCAACCCCTCACAGATACTATAGTTGGAGCACAGGAACCAAAAATGTTCTTACACGCTATCAGCATGAAAATTGAGGATAAAGAGGATTGTCACTCAGCATAACAGGATAGTTACTCAACATCAGCATAGGCAGTCTTGAGGGGATCTCACATTAAAAAAAAAATCAATCGGTTACATCAGCATCAGATGCTTGGTAGCTGGTGATCCAAGACGGATTCATTTTCATGAAGGTCAGCCGATCGACCGATTCAGTGGACAGGCGCACCCTGTGATCGGTTACAAAGCCTCCAGCAGCATTGAATGTGCATTCCGAAAGAACGCTGAATGCAGGACAGGCCAGTAGCTCAATTGCATACTGTGCAAGCTCTGGCCAGTGATCCATCCTCAAGACCCAGTAACCCAGAGGATTTTCGATGGGAAAGGTGTCCAAGTCTGATCTTGCCCCTAGGTAAAACTTGCACCATGTGAATCAGACGCTGGCGATGCTTGCTAGAACCGATCAGACCTTGGGGCTGCAGACTAAAAAATTTTCTGAACGCATCAGTCAGACAGTCACCTTCTCCACCGCTCCTTCTGTGACTGACTGAAGCCTCAGCAACATGTTGTCCAGGAGGACCAGGAAATTGTAACTTCCCAGGCTCTGGAAACGCATTGCACAAACCTTTCTGCAAGGCCTCCCGAAGATGTTTCATCCTCTGCTCCCTCTGCGACGGCAAGATAAGGTCCACAACCTTAGCCTTGTAACATGGATCAAGGAGGGTTGCCAGCCAGTAATCATCCCTCCCCTTAATACCACGAATACGAGGATCCTTCCGCAGGCTTTGCAGGATCAGGGAGGCCATGTAGCGTAGGTTTGCTGAGGCATTCGGTCCAGAGCCCTCTGGGTTACTAAGGATGACATGATCCGCAGCCACCTCCTCCCAGCCACGTACAAGTCCATGGGTTTCTTCAGACTGTAAATGATCCCTTGAAGACTGCTGCTGATGCTGAGTGCCAGGCTCCACCTCCATGCTGACACATTCCTCCTCCTCCTCCTCATCCTCTTCCTGTGTGATCGGTGGGCACGCAGGAACACTGTCTGGATAAAGGGGGCATTGAGAGGTAAGAAGTCCTCCTCTTCCTCCCTCTGTTCTGCCTCAAGTGCCCTGTCCATTATTCCATGCAGAGTGTGCTCCAACAGGTGGACAAGAGGGACAGTGTTACTGATGCATGCACTGTCACTGCTCACCATCCTCGTGGCCTCCTCAAATGGTGACAGCACAGTGCATGCATCCCTGATCATAGCCCACTGGCGTGGGGAAAAAAACAAGGTCCCCTGACCCTGTTCTGGTGCCATAGTCGCATAGGTACTCATTGATGGCCATCTGCTGCTTGTGCAGCCCCTGCAGCATGGCCAACGTTGAGTTCCACCTGGTGGGCATGTCACAGATTTGGTGGTTCCTGGGCAGGTTAAATTCCTTTTGGAGGTCAGCCAGCCGAGCACTGGCATTATATGACCTGCAGAAATGCACAAGATTTTCCTGGCCTGCCTCAGGACATCCTGTAGCCCAGGTACCTGCCCAAGAACCGCTGCACCACCAAGTTAAGGACGTGAGCCAAACAGGGCACATGGGTCAATTGTCCCTGTTGGAGGGCGGAGAGGAGGTTGGTGCCATTGTCGCAAACCACCATACCTGGCTTAAGCTGGCGTGGCGTCAACGACCTCTGAACCTGCCCCTGCAGAGCTGACAGAATCTCTGCCCCAGTGTGGCTCCTGTCCCCCAAGCACACCAACTCAAGCACCGCATGGCATCTTTTTGCCTGCCTCCTTGCCTAGCCCCTTGAACACCTACGGAGCACCACTGGTTCCGAGGACAAATCAGCACAGGAAGAGGCCATGGAGGAAGAAGAAGAGGAGAGGGTGGAGGAGAGGGGTGTGGCAGAATCACCACTAGTAGAATTTTGGAGGCATGGTGGTGGAACAACCTCCAACACTACTGCACCCTGTCCTGCATCCTTCCCAGCTGCCAGAAGAGTCACCCAGTGTGCGGTGAAAGATAGGTAACGTCCCTGTCCATGCCTGCTGGACCATGAGTCAGCGATAATATGCACCTTACCGCTGACTGCCCTGTCCAGCGAGGTCAAGACATTGCCTTCCACATTCCGGTAGAGAGCCGGAATCACCTTCCGTGAGAAAAAGTGGCATTTGGGAACCTGCCACTGAGGAACCGCACATTCAACAAACTCACGGAAGGGGGCAGAGTCTACCAACTGAAAAGGCAGCAGTTGAAGTGCTAGCAATTTAGCCAAGCTAGCATTCAACCGCTGGGCATGTGGATGGCTGTGAGTGAACTTCTTTTGGTGGTGCAGCAGCTTGGGCGGGGAAATTTGCCTGGTACAAACTGACGTTGGTGTACCGATAGCAGATTGCCCGCAAGTACTTGGCTGTGACACACCTAATTCTACACCTTCATTCCTCTCAGTGCAGGTTTCAGGGAGGACTGAAGGTATAGTGGGGTTGGAGATCCCAGCTGATGAGGAGCAAGGAGAGGTCTGCTTTGTTCTTTGGTGTGGGTCTTTTAGGTACGCTTACCAACGAACTGCATGGCAGGTCGACATATGTCTGGTCGAGCATGTGGTGCCCAAGCGGGTGATGTTTTGGCCACGCGAGATACGCTTGAGACATATGTTGTAAACAGCAGCGGTGGGATCTGATGCACTCGTCTCAAAAAAGGCCCACACCAAAGAACTTTTGGAATAACGTGCAGAGACAACAGCGCCCTGCACATGCAGAGCTCTGCGGTGTGATGCAGTCGGTGTGCTGCCCTTAAGTTGGCCCCTGGAGGGCACCCTGCCTCATTGGAGATGTGCCTCCCCCTCCTCTCTCCTATCAGGCACCCACGTGGAGTTATTGACCTCATCTTCCCCTCCCTCCTCATCACTGGAGCAAAGCTGGCAGTATGCTGCAGCTGGGGGAACATGACTGCCAGATTGCTGTCCTCTTGGGCACCCCCTCTCTCTGGGCTCACGTTACTGTCTTCCTCTAGCTGGGTACCATCATCGGAGCCTTCAAAATGCTGGGCATCCTCCTGGAGCATGTACCCAACACTGCGGTCAAACAGTTCGGGGGACTCCTCAGAAGGACATGGTGGGGCTAGGGAAGGAGTGACTGATGCCATTGAGCCGAGGGAAGAGGCCGTGTTGGCAGCTGCTTTGCCAGACAAAGTACCCTGAGCCTGGGTGAGAGAGAATGAGGAGGATGAGGAAGGCTTGGTCATCCACTCTACCAAGTCTTCCGCATGTTGTGGCTCAACACGGCCAGCTGCCAAAAAAAGGACAAGCATGTCCCACGGCCACGTGCTAATGAGGATGCACCGTCTCCACGACCAGCACTGTTGCCTCTAGACACATAGACACAGAGCCTGATTGCCCTCTTTTATTGGCTTGTGACTGTCTGCCTCTCCTTGTTGACCTTCCAGACATACTAATGGCCTGCAGTGAGATGTAGCTGCACAAAGTTGGATGTATATATATATATACTGATACTGCAGAAAGCAGAATTAACTGCCTGCCTGTAGTATTATTAGTATGAGAACACCAGCAATTGTCTTCAGGTAGCTTTAGATGCACACTGTGCAGAGGACGCAGTACACTAACTGTAAACACTGCAGCCGCCTGCCTGTGGTACTAATAGGATCAGAAGAACACCACCAATTTTCTTCAGGTAGCTTTAGGTGCACACTGTGCAGAGGACATAGTACACTAACTGTAAATACTGCAGCTGCCTGCCTGTGATATTAATAGGATCAGAACAACAGCAATTGTCTTCAGGTAGCTTTAGGTGCACACTGTGCAGAGGACGCAGTACACTAACTGTAAATACAGCAGCTGCCTGCCTGTGGTTCTAATAGGATCAGAAGAACACCACCAATTTTCTTTAGGTACAAACACTGTGCAGAGGACACAGTACACTAACTGTAAATACTGTAGCTGCCTGCCTGTGGTATTAATAGGATCAGAACAACAGCAATTGTCTTCAGGTAGCTTTAGGTGCACACTGTGCAGAGGATGCAGTACACTAACTGTAAATACTGCAGCTGCCTGCCTATGATACTAAAAGGAACAGAAGAACACCACCATTTTTTTTCAGGTAGCTTTAGGTGCACATTGTGCAGAGGACACAGTACACTAACTGTAAATACTGTAGCTGCCTGCCTGTGGTATTAATAGGATCAGAACAACAGCAACTGTCTTCAGGTAGCTTTAGGTGCACACTGTGCAGAGGACACAGTACACTAACTGTAAATACTGTAGCTGCCTGCCTGTGGTATTAATAGGATCAGAACAACAGCAATTGTCTTCAGGTAGCTTTAGGTGCACACTGTGCAGAGGATGCAGTACACTAACTGTAAATACTGCAGCTGCCTGCCTATGATACTAAAAGGAACAGAAGAACACCACCATTTTTTTTCAGGTAGCTTTAGGTGCACATTGTGCAGAGGACACAGTACACTAACTGTAAATACTGTAGCTGCCTGCCTGTGGTATTAATAGGATCAGAACAACAGCAACTGTCTTCAGGTAGCTTTAGGTGCACACTGTGCAGAGGACACAGTACACTAACTGTAAATACTGCAGCTGCCTGCCTGTGGTATTAATAGGATCAGAACAACAGCAATTGTCTTCAGGTAGCTTTAGGGGCACACTGTGCAGAGGACGCAGTACACTAACTGTAAATACTGCAGCTGCCTGCCTGTGGTACTAATAGGATCAGAAGAACACCACCAATTTTCTTCAGGTAGCTTTAGGTGCACACTGTGCAGAGGACACAGTACACTAACTGTAAATACTGCAGATACCTGCCTGTGGTATTAATAGGATCAGAACAACAGCAATTGTCTTCTTGTAGCTTTAGGTGCACACTGGACAGAGGACACAGTGCACTAGGGATGAGCTTCGAGTTCGAGTCGAACTCATGTTCTACTCGAACATTGGCTGTTCGCAAGTTCGCCGAACAGCGAACAATTTGGGGTGTTCGCGGCAAATTCGAATGCCGCGGAACACCCTTTAAAAGTCTATGGGAGAAATCAAAAGTGCTAATTTTAAAGGCTTATGCCGCGTACACACGGTCGGACTTTTCATCTACAAAAGTCCGACAGCCTGTCCGACAGACTTTCGGCGGACTTTCGGCGGACTTGCGGCGGACTTGCGGCAGACTTTCTAACGAACAGACTTGCCTACACACGACCACACAAAAGTCCGACGGATTCGTACGTGATGACGTACACCGGACTAAAATAAGGAAGTTGATAGCCAGTAGCCAATAGCTGCCCTAGCGTGGGTTTTTGTCCGTAGGACTAGCATACAGACGAGCGGACTTCGGGGTCCGTCGTAGTTACGACGTAAAGATTTGAAGCATGTTTCAAATCTAAAGTACGTCGGATTTGAGTCTAAAAAAGTACGTTGAAAGTCCGGAGAAGCCCACACACGATCGGATTACCAGCCAGCTTTAGTCCGTCAGCGTCCGTTGGACTTTTGTAGATGAAAAGTCCGACCGTGTGTACGCGGCATTATATGCAAGTTATTGTCATAAAAAGTGTTTGGGGACCCGGGTCCTGCCCCAGGGGACATGGATCAATGCAAAAAAAAGTTTTAAAAACGGACGTTTTTTCAGGAGCAGTGATTTTATTAATGCTTAAAGTCAAACAATAAAAGTGTAATATCCCTTTAAATTTCGTACCTGGGGGGTGTCTATAGTATGCCTGTAAAGGGGCGCATGTTTCCTGTGTTTAGAACAGTCTGACAGCAAAATGACATTTGGAAGGAAAAAACTCATTTAAAACTACCCGCGGCTATTGCATTGCCGACAATACACATAGAAGTTAATTGATAAAAACGGCATGGGAATTCCCCACAGGGCAACCCCGAACCAAAATAAAAAAAAAAAAATGATGTGGGGGTCCCCCTAAATTCCATACAAGGCCCTTCAGGTCTGGTATGGATATTAAGGGGAACCCCAGCCAAAATTTAAAAAAAAAATTGACGTGGGGTTCCCCCTAAATTCCATACCAGACCCTTCAGGTCTGGTATGGATTTTAAGGGGAACCCCGCACCAAAAAAAAAAAAAAAAACGGCGTGGGGTCCCCCTAAAAATCCATACCAGACCCTTATCCGAGCACGCAACCTGGCAGGCCGCAGGAAAAGAGGGGGGACGAGAGTGCGCCCCCCCTCCTGAACCGTACCAGGCCACATGCCCTCAACATTGGGAGGGTGCTTTGGGGTAGCCCCCCAAAACACCTTGTCCCCATGTTGATGAAGACAAGGGCCTCATCCCCACAACCCTGGCCGGTGGTTGTGGGGGTCTGCGGGCGGGGGGCTTATCGGAATCTGGAAGCCCCCTTTAACAAGGGGACCCCCAGATCCCGCCCCCCCCCTGTGTGAAATGGTAAGGGGGTACTTACCCCTACCATTTCACTAAAAAACTGTCAAAAATGTTAAAAATGACAAGAGACAGTTTTTGACAATTCCTTTATTTAAATGCTTCTTCTTTCTCCTTCATCTTCTTCTGGTTCTTCTGGCTCTTTTGGTTCTTCCTCCGGCGTTCTCGTCCAGCATCTCCTCCGCGGCGTCTTCTATCTTCTTCTCCTCGGGCCGCTCCGCACCCATGGCATGGGGGGGAGGCTCCCGCTCTTCTCTTCATCTTCTTCTCTTCTTCATCTTCTTCTTCATCTTCTTCTTCTTCTTCTTCTCTTCTTCCTTCTTCTCTTCTTCATTTCTTCTCCGGGCCGCTCCGCAGCCATGCTGGCATGGAGGGAGGCTCCCGCTGTGTGACGGCGTCTCTTCGTCTGACGGTTCTTAAATAACGGGGGGCGGGGCCATCCGGTGACCCCGCCCCCCTCTGACGCACGGTGACTTGACGGGACTTCCCTGTGACGTCACGGGGAATGCCACAGGGAAGTCCCGTCATGTCACCGTGCGTCAGAGGGGGGCGGGGTCACCGGGTGGCCCCGCCCCCCGTTATTTAAGAACCGTCAGACGAAGAGACGCCGTCACACAGCGGGAGCCTCCCACCATGCCAGCATGGCTGCGGAGCGGCCCGGAGAAGAAATGAAGAAGAGAAGAAGGAAGAAGAGATGAAGAAGAAGAAGATGAAGAAGAAAATGAAGAAGAGAAGAAGATGAAGAGAAGAGCGGGAGCCTCCCCCCCCATGCCATGGGTGCGGAGCGGCCCGAGGAGAAGAAGATAGAAGACGCCGCGGAGAAGATGCTGGACGAGAACGCCGGAGTAAGAACCAGAAGAGCCAGAAGAACCAGAAGAAGAAGAAGATGAAGGAAGAAAGAAGAAGCATTTAAATAAAGGAATTGTCAAAAACTGTCTCTTGTCATTTTTAACATTTTTGACAGTTTTTTAGTGAAATGGTAGGGGTAAGTACCCCCTTACCATTTCACACAGGGGGGGGGCCGGGATCTGGGGGTCCCCTTGTTAAAGGGGGCTTCCAGATTCCGATAAGCCCCCTGCCCGCAGACCCCCACAACCACCGGCCAGGGTTGTGGGGATAAGGCCCTTGTCTTCATCAACATGGGGACAAGGTGTTTTGGGGGGCTACCCCAAAGCACCCTCCCAATGTTGAGGGCATGTGGCCTGGTACGGTTCAGGAGGGGGGGGCCGCACTCTCGTCCCCCCCTCTTTTCCTGCGGCCTGCCAGGTTGCGTGCTCGGATAAGGGTCTGGTATGGATTGTTAGGGGGACCCCACGCCGTTTTTTTTTTTTTTTGGCGCGGGGTTCCCCTTAAAATCCATACCAGACCTGAAGGGTCTGGTATGGAATTTAGGGGGAACCCCACGTCAATTTTTTTAAAAAATTTTGGCTGGGGTTCCCCTTAATATCCATACCAGACCTGAAGGGCCTTGTATGGAATTTAGGGGGACTCCCACATCATTTTTTTTTTTTAATTTTAGTTCGGGGTTCCCCTGTGGGGAATTCCCATGCCGTTTTTATCAATGAACTTCTATGTGTATTGTCGGCAATGCAATAGCCGCGGTAGTTTTAAATGTGTTTTTTCCTTCAAAATGTCATTTTGCTGTCAGACTGTTCTAAACACGGGAAACATGCGCCCCTTTACAGGCATACTATAGACACCCCCCAGGTATGAAATTTAAAGGGATATTACACTTTTATTGTTTGACTTTAAGCATTATTAAAATCACTGCTCCTGAAAAAACGGCCGTTTTTAAAACTTTTTTTGCATTGATTCATGTCCCCTGGGGCAGGACCCAGGTCCCCAAACACTTTTATTGACAATAACTTGCATATTAGCCTTTAAAATTAGCACTTTTGATTATTCATGTTCGTGTCCCATAGACTTTAACGGTGTTCGCGTGTTCGAACAAATTTTTTTCCTGTTCGCATGTTCTGGTGTGAACCGAACAGGGGGGTGTTCGGCTCATCCCTACAGTGCACTAACTGTAAATACTGCAGCTGCCTCCCTGTGGTACTAATAGGATCAGAAGAACACCACCAATTTTCTTCAGGTAGCTTTAGGTGCACACTGGGCAGAGGACATAGTACACTAACTGTAAATACTGCAGCTGCCTGCCTGTGATATTAATAGGATCAGAACAACAGAAATTGTCTTCAGGTAGCTTTAGGTGCACACTGTGCAGAGGACGCAGTACACTAACTGTAAATACTGCAGCTGCCTGCCTGTGGTTCTAGTAGGATCAGAAGAACACCACCAATTTTCTTTAGGTACACACACTGTGCAGAGGACACAGTACACTAACTGTAAATACTGTAGCTGCCTGCCTGTGGTATTAATAGGATCAGAACAACAGCAATTGTCTTCAGGTAGCTTTAGGTGCACACTGTGCAGAGGATGCAGTACACTAACTGTAAATACTGCAGCTGCCTGCCTATGATACTAAAAGGAACAGAAGAACACCACCATATTTTTTTCAGGTAGCTTTAGGTGCACACTGTGCAGAGGACACAGTACACTAACTGTAAATACTGTAGCTGGCTGCCTGTGGTATTAATAGGATCAGAACAACAGCAACTGTCTTCAGGTAGCTTTAGGTGCATACTGTGCAGAGGACACAGTACACTAACTGTAAATACTGCAGCTGCCTGCCTGTGGTATTAATAGGATCAGAACAACAGCAATTGTCTTCAGGTAGCTTTAGGGGCACACTGTGCAGAGGACGCAGTACACTAACTGTAAATACTGCAGCTGCCTGCCTGTGGTACTAATAGGATCAGAAGAACACCACCAATTTTCTTCAGGTAGCTTTAGGTGCACACTGTGCAGAGGACACAGTACACTAACTGTAAATACTGCAGATACCTGCCTGTGGTATTAATAGGATCAGAACAACAGCAATTGTCTTCTTGTAGCTTTAGGTGCACACTGGACAGAGGACACAGTGCACTAACTGTAAATACTGCAGCTGCCTCCCTGTGGTACTAATAGGATCAGAAGAACACCACCAATTTTCTTCAGGTAGCTTTAGGTGCACACTGGGCAGAGGACATAGTACACTAACTGTAAATACTGCAGCTGCCTGCCTGTGATATTAATAGGATCAGAACAACAGAAATTGTCTTCAGGTAGCTTTAGGTGCACACTGTGCAGAGGACGCAGTACACTAACTGTAAATACTGCAGCTGCCTGCCTGTGGTTCTAATAGGATCAGAAGAATACCACCAATTTTCTTTAGGTACACACACTGTGCAGAGGACACAGTACACTAACTGTAAATACTGTAGCTGCCTGCCTGTGGTATTAATAGGATCAGAACAACAGCAATTGTCTTCAGGTAGCTTTAGGTGCACACTGTGCAGAGGATGCAGTACACTAACTGTAAATACTGCAGCTGCCTGCCTATGACACTAAAAGGAACAGAAGAACACCACCATTTTTTTTTCAGGTAGCTTTAGGTGCACACGGTGCAGAGGACACAGTACACTAACTGTAAATACTGTAGCTGCCTGCCTGTGGTATTAATAGGATCAGAACAACAGCAACTGTCTTCAGGTAGCTTTAGGTGCACACTGTGCAGAGGACACAGTGCACTAACTGTAAATACTGCAGCTGCCTGCCTGTGGTATTAATAGGATCAGAACAACAGCAATTGTCTTCAGGTAGCTTTAGGGGCACACTGTGCAGAGGACGCAGTACACTAACTGTAAATACTGCAGCTGCCTGCCTGTGGTACTAATAGGATCAGAAGAACACCACCAATTTTCTTCAGGTAGCTTTAGGTGCACACTGTGCAGAGGACACAGTACACTAACTGTAAATACTGCAGATACCTGCCTGTGGTATTAATAGGATCAGAACAACAGCAATTGTCTTCAGGTAGCTTTAGGTGCACACTGTGCAGAGGACACAGTACACTAACTGTAAATACTGCAGATACCTGCCTGTGGTATTAATAGGATCAGAACAACAGAAATTGTCTTCAGGTAGCTTTAGGTGCACACTGTGCAGAGGACGCAGTACACTAACTGTAAATACTGCAGCTGCCTGCCTGTGGTTCTAATAGGATCAGAAGAATACCACCAATTTTCTTTAGGTACACACACTGTGCAGAGGACACAGTACACTAACTGTAAATACTGTAGCTGCCTGCCTGTGGTATTAATAGGATCAGAACAACAGCAATTGTCTTCAGGTAGCTTTAGGTGCACACTGTGCAGAGGATGCAGTACACTAACTGTAAATACTGCAGCTGCCTGCCTATGATACTAAAAGGAACAGAAGAACACCACCATTTTTTTTTCAGGTAGCTTTAGGTGCACACTGTGCAAAGGACACAGTACACTAACTGTAAATACTGTAGCTGCCTGCCTGTGGTATTAATAGGATCAGAACAACAGCAACTGTCTTCAGGTAGCTTTAGGTGCACACTGTGCAGAGGACACAGTGCACTAACTGTAAATACTGCAGCTGCCTGCCTGTGGTATTAATAGGATCAGAACAACAGCAATTGTCTTCAGGTAGCTTTAGGGGCACACTGTGCAGAGGACGCAGTACACTAACTGTAAATACTGCAGCTGCCTGCCTGTGGTACTAATAGGATCAGAAGAACACCACCAATTTTCTTCAGGTAGCTTTAGGTGCACACTGTGCAGAGGACACAGTACACTAACTGTAAATACTGCAGATACCTGCCTGTGGTATTAATAGGATCAGAACAACAGCAATTGTCTTCTTGTAGCTTTAGGTGCACACTGGGCAGAGGACACAGTACACTAACTGTAAATACTGCAGCTGCCTCCCTGTGGTACTAATAGGATCAGAAGAACACCACCAATTTTCTTCAGGTAGCTTTAGGTGCACACTGTGCAGAGGACGCACTACACTAACTGTAAATACTGCAGCTGCCTGCCTGTGGTATTAATAGGATCAGAACAACAGCAATTTTCTTCAGGTAGCTTTAGGTGCACACTGTGCAGAGGATGCAGTACACTAACTGTAAATACTGCAGCTGCCTGCCTATGGTACTAATAGGATCAGAAGAACACCACCAATTTTCTTCAGGTAGCTTTAGGTGCACACTGTGCAGAGGACACAGTACACTAACTGTAAATACTGCAGCTGCCTGCCTGTGGTACTAATAGGATCAGAAGAACACCACCAATTTTCTTCAGGTAGCTTTAGGTGCACACTGTGCAGAGGACACATTACACTAACTGTAAATACTGCAGCTGCTTGCCTGTGGTATTAATAGGATCAGAACAACAGAAATTGTCTTCAGGTAGTTTTGGGTGCACACCATGCACAGGACACAGAACACTAACTGTAAATACTGCAGCTGCCTGCCTGTGGTATTAATAGAATCAGAACAACAGCAATTGTCTTCGGGTAGCTTTAGGTGCACACTGTGCAGAGGACTCACTACACTAACTGTAAATAATGCAGCTGCTTGCCTGTGGTACTGATAGGATCAGAACAACAGCCATTGTCTTCAGGTAGCTTTAGGTGCATACTGTGCAGAGGACGCACTACAATAACTGTAAATTTTGCAGCTTCCTGCCTGTGGTATTAATAGGATCAGAACAACAGCAATGATCTTCAGGTAGCTTTAGGTGCACACTGTGCAAAGGACGCACTACACTAACTGTAAATACTGCAGCTGCCTGCCTGTGGTACTAATAGGATCAGAAGAACACCACCAATTTTCTTCAGGTAGCTTTAGGTGCACACTGTGCAGAGGACGCACTCCACTTACTGTAAATACTGCAGCTGCCTGCCTGTGGTATTAATAGGATCAGAACAACAGCAATTTTCTTCAGGTAGCTTTAGGTGCACACTGTGCAGAGGACATATTACACTAACTATAAATACTGCAGCTGCCTGCCTTTGGTATTGATAGGATCAGAACAACAGCAATTGTCTTCAGGTAGTTTTAGGTGCACACCGTGCACAGGACACAGAACACTAACTGTAAATACTGCGGCTTCCTGCCTGTGGTATTAATGGGATCAGAACAACAGTAATTGTCTTCAGGTAGCTTTAGGTGCACACTGTGCAGAGGGCGCACTACACTAACTGTAAATACTGCAGCTGCCTGCCTGTGGTATTAATAGGATCAGAACAACAGCAATGGTCTTCAGGTAGCTTTAGGTGCACACTGTGCAAAGGACGCACTACACTAACTGTAAATACTACAGCTGCCTGCCTGTGGTACTAATAGGATCAGAAGAACACCACCAATTTTCTTCAGGTAGCTTTAGGTGCACACTGTGCAGAGGACACACTACACTAACTGTAAAAACTGCAGCTGCCTGCCTGTGGTATTAATATGATCAGAACAACAGCAATTTTCTTCAGGTAGCTTTAGGTGCACACTTTGCAGAGGACGCACTATGCTAGCTGTAAATACTCTAGCTGCCTACCTGTGGTACTAATAGGATAAGAAGAATACCAGCAATTTTCTTCAGGTAGATGTCAATACTGTAAAAACACCTGCCTGCCTGTTAGTAGGAAGAGAATAACAGGAACGGATCTAGCTAAACTGAATACAGTGTATATATATATATATATATATATATATATATATAACACCTAGGATGCATATATATACACAATACACTGTAAGTGCAGCTAACTGACTCTCCTGCCTACTCTATCTAATTTAAATCAAATGACACTGTCTCTCTGTCTATCTCTCCGCTGCTGCAACACACTACACAAGGCCGCCACGCAGGTGGCCTTATATAGTGTGGGGTGTGTACTAAACCCCCTAAGCCATAATTGGCAAAAGCCAATTGGCAAATTACGGCTCTCTGTACAGACGGCGCTGTGATTGACCAGGCATATGGATCATAGTGCATGCTTGGCCAATCATCAGCCAGCAATGCACTGCGAAGCCTCAGTGAATTATGGGCCGTGACGCACCACTCGAATTTGGCGTGAACGGCACATAACGTTCGCAATTCGACGAACGCTCGAACATGGGTTTGACTCGAACTGGAAGCTCATCCCTAGTGTGGAATAGTGAATTTTACATCATAAGGAAGAAACTCACTGTTTTCGAACAACAAAGAACATGATTAATGTGTTGGGGGGAGAATCTGAATTTTTTCAAAATGCCACCATTTTACCATTTTTGGTACTGAACCAAACTTTAACTTTTTGTGATATTTTAAAAGCCAAATTTTGAAGATGCACACGGTGTGTCAACATGTGCTATCTGCCATCAGGGGATATCAAGGTACGCATTTTTTGGGTGCAATCCCTTCCTCGTAACTCTAGGAGGTGAGAGGAAGGGGCTGCACCCCAAAAACACGTCCATTGATCCCCTATGATGGGAGCTAGCACATGTTGACACTAGGCATGGGATCAGGAGGGAAATACCCATTTTGACTCCTAAATTGTGTGCATCTTCAAAATTTGGCTTTTACAGGGGTGACATCACCCCATCTGATGAAGGCAATATCAAGACATTTTTGACACTATAATGTCTGATCAGTTTTTATACGTTGAACTTTGTAAGTTCCAGAGTTGGGTATGTTATGTTTAGAAACATGCGTGTTTATAACTAAAAAAAAAAAATTGTAAAAAAAAAAAAATTTTTAGAGCAAAATTTTATAACGCACATGTAAATGTGCAGAGAGTAAAAAGTTTGCTAATCAACAATGTGTGGCTTCTTCTTTCAATGCTCAATACCATTTTTTGAAGTAATTTTGTGTTTACAGTGACAATGGGCCTTATTTACTAAAGGAAAATCAACTTGGCACTACAAATGCACTAGGAGAACCTAGGAAACAGCCAAAAAGAAACACAAGCAATAAAGAAAATTCAAGATTTTATCAGATATATTTTTTTTAATCAAAAAATATTTAGACATTGTCTGGCATAGTAATGGTCCCCCTACCCGTAAAATAATTTACACATTTCTGCCGAACTTCACAGGCGCTTTGGGGTGCCAAGGCAGGATGGCCAGTTTCCAGGCCCATTAGGGGATTCTCAGGAATTCCGCCTAAGGCCCAACTGAGGCAAGATAATTGTGGGCATTTTTCCTTAAAAAAATGTGCAATATGCAGCAGGATAAGATGATGTGGCTGATTTTGTAGTCTGCCATGTGTATTGCTGTCAGAAACAGGCGTAACCGGCTGGCCATTATCCCAAAGGCATTCTCAACAACTCTTCTGGCTCTGGCCAGCCGGTAGTTAAAAACCCTCCTCTCCGGGGGAGGGGGTTCTCTGGGGGAATGACCTCATCAGGTGCTCGCCCAGACCAAATGCCTCATCAGCAATAAAGATGAATGGGAGTCCTTCAACCTTGTCCACAGCAGGTGGCAATGCCAGGCCACCAGTCTGGAGACATTGGTAGAACTCGGTCTGGGTGAAGACTCCTCCATCCGACATCCAGCCATTCTTCCCCACGTCCACATAGAGGAACGCATATTGTGCCGACACCAGCGCCATTAACACTACACAATTAAACCCCTTATAGTTATAATATTAAGACCCCGAATGGGGTAGTGGCACGATGTGGACGTATCTATAGCCCCTCCAGAGTTGGGAAATGATCAACGGTCGGCAAAATGTAACTAGGCTAGGTGTATATAGGCCCAGGATAGCATGCTGGGGAGATTAGTGAAGGCAAATATGCATGAAGGACAAAAAAGGAGCATTAAAAGATTACAGCATGCATGAGGACAAAGGGGACATTCACAGCATATTACAATCATGGTAATTAGGGAATGATGAAAAAAATACAATACATTAGCAAACATTAAATACATAGAGTGTGATGTTAAAGGAGAAAACTTACCCTAATATAGTCTTTCTGCAGGACCTGAATAATAGCAGAACAGGTCTCTGGGATAATGATCCCCAGAGCCTGGGGGGGTGCCTGTAGAGAACTTGAGGTCCTGTAGACTTTCCCCAGTCGCCAAGTACCGCAACATGGCAACTAGCCTCTGCTCCGGAGTGATGGCTTCCCTCATTCAGGTATCCTGCCTGCTAATATAAGGGGTCAGCAAAGCCAACAGACAGTGAAAAACGGGGTCTGTTAGCCTGAGAAAGTTCCTGAAATCATCAGGTTTATTCTCCTGGATCTCACAAAGAAAAGGCATATGAGAGAATTGGTCACACTGAAGTAACCAATTCTTGGTCCATGAACTCCTCCCCACCATGTTCATGGACTGGGCTTGGGTCAAAGAATGAACCCCAAACACCAAGCCCCCACACAGCACGAACTCTACGACGAGTACGTGCCCGCAACATGGCTTCAAAACGGTCGGCTGGTCAGAACGAAACTAACAGAATGCACTGAAGAACAGCAAAGCCTGTGAAGAGCGAGCTGAAAATCAGAAACGAGCGGACAAGAACACACTGAAAAAACAGATGCGAACTGTCTACGCGCTCTGAAAAGCAGATACAAACCCACAAGCACAAACTGAAGAGCAGTAACGGACTGAAAAGCATGAAAGCTGAAAAGCGTAAATCGTCTTTTACCAACCTTCTACTAACACAAGATAAACACGAGATTAGCAAAAGGAGCCCAAAGGGTGGCACGCTGGCTATTGAACTTCCTTTCTCTAGTCCCATCATACGTGTTGTAAGTCACCGTGTTCTTGACGGTCGAACTTTGGTGTGACCATGTGTAGTCAAGACCGCTTGAGCGGAATTCTGTTGGGATTCCGTCGGAGAAACCTTCAGAGTTTGTTCTGACGGCAAAACCACTCGTGTGTACACAGCATAAGGATGTGGTGTGAGTTTGCTGCTGTCATGGGTTCCAGGCAAATCCTGCGGTTTTGAATTTGCAGTCCTGGTAAATTTATGTGGAAATGCATAATGCACGATATTGTCTTTGAACCATGCCCAGCAGACTTAGAAAGGCCAGTAAGGCTTTTCAGTAAGTCAGTCCCCTCACTATAAGGTGTTGTGGGGGAGGGGGCTCAAAGCAGAAAAAGTGACAATATACTAGAAGAATTTGTAGTGAAAGAATAGGGAGATGATAAACTGCATAGGGAGAAATTATGTACAATTAGGAAACTGTGCTATACTTCCAATTTCTAGATCTTTGATCAAGCAACCCCTTTGTTGCCTTTCTGAAGTGTCTGAAGTGCTCATAAAGCAACAATTCCCTCATGCTGCCCACCTGTCTTGGGAGCTGCCTTTTATATGCATCATGCTGTTGTATCAATGGAAATAAAAAAAAAACATGCAAGAACAGTGTATATCTAAACCACCTCACATTAAAACACTAACATTCCCTGCACCCCCTATCACTACAGTAAAATAAAAGTTAGGCATACATCAGTTAGGCCTTCTATCAATGACTAGAAGTTTCCTACTGCAGGCCATTTTAAAGTTGATGTAAACCCAATTCATGAAATTTGAGCTGGGCACATATATCTGCCGTGTTTTCTTATCTCTCTGCAAAACACTATGTCCCGTGGCTTTCTCCTGCTCTGTTCTTCTGTTATCAGCCTGAGAACAAGCAGAAAAAGTGTTTCTCCTGCGCTCGTGCAGGCGGTAGTAATGTAAAATAGTAGTAATTTTGAATGGTAAGTAGTATAGGACGAACATGCGTGTTCCACTGCCTAAACTAACCAGGGGTGGTCCAAAAGAGGCTGAGTGGAAATGAGGGGATGGAAGGCGCATGATCTAACGCATGAATTATGATATAGTTTATTCATAAACAAAATAGATAAGTACAAAGAAATTACTACAAATTCATACAAACTAGGTTACAAGATATTCACTAAAAATTAGTTATGCCCATACAAGGGCAAATGATCAAGGTAGGCTAACGCGTTTTGAGGTTTTCCCTCTTCATCAGAGCCTTGGAAGGAAAAAGAAAGTCTTTAGGATGTGATAGATATACATGGAGAAGGGTGGCTGATTAGGAGATGTATCCCGTAGTGGGTGACGTATTCTCCTTTACTCCAGAGGTATCCACATCACTTCGCTCTACATACCATAGAATAACTGGTTTGTTTGTTATTTGTTGTTTGTCTGTCATCTGTACCTGCTTTTGAACTTGTTATAAGTCTGCAGCCCATACACATCAGTTGTAGGCTAAAGGCAGTCTTTCTGGGAATTCTGCAATCCTCCTAGCAGAGTGCTGTCCTGTGTTGCAAGAGAAGTGCTACTAGACTCAAGTCTGACAAGTTCTCCGACACATACAAACTAGTCTGAAATTTGTGTCAGGGAGGGTGCTATAAATAGATTAGCAGAAAGCTGCTTTACTCTCAGGACAGCTCTGAAAGTCTCTGCCTATCTGGAGGGGGTGTGTGCCTTTCTTCCAATCAGCTGTCTTGGCTGTATGCCCAGGCTTCACTTCAGTGCTAACCAGGAAGAGAAAATCTCCTACCATGATTTGAACTTTCTAAAAAATATATAAAGTTGAAGACAGCAGATATGCATGTAAAACTTGTGTAGGGAGATTTCTTTCATCCCTGTGTAAAGGCACAGGAAATGTGGTCAAAACTGATGGCAAGATGAATGCAGTATGTGATCAAAAAATACTCGAGGAACATTTGCATTCATCAGCCAGGAAGCTGCACATGGGACGTACTTGGACATTCCAACATGACAATGACCCAAAACACAAGGCCAAGTCGACCTGTCATTGGCTACAGCAGGATGAAGTGAAGGTTCTGGAGTGGCCATCTCAGTTTCCTGACCTCAATATCATTGAGCCACTCTGGGGAGATCTCAAACATGCAGTTCATGCAAGACAGCCCAATAATTCCTTTACCAACTGAGAAGATAAAGAGCCTCATCCACAAACACCACAAAATACTTCAAGCTGTCATTGATGTTAAAGGGGGCAATACACAGTATTAAGAACTGGGGTGTGTAAACTTTTGATCAGGGTCATTTGGGTAGTTTCTGTTGTGATTATGATTTAAAAAGAGTAAACACAGTTGATTGATAATAAATGGCTTCAGCCAAACACTAACCATGAGTGAAAGAAAAGTTTTTGTGTTCTCTGAAAAATTCATATTCTCTGAAAAATGGCCAAGAAATCATAAATTTTGCCAGCGTATGTAAACATAGGAGCACAACTGTATATGGTGTGTGTTGCTGACTGTGTATTGTGTTAACAAATACAAAGTGCTGTGTTAAAGTGCAAGTCAGATTTTTGGTGTGTGAAGGTGCTCCGTCTACCAATTCAAAATGAATAGACTGCCTTACCGCAGCTCACTAACATGGTAGTGTGAAGGTTCCCTAAACATTATTTATTTGCCATAATATATAACATTTATGGTTTGTTCATGCGCATACTTGGGCTATAGAATGAGGTATCATTATGTCCCTGTCTGAAATAATATAACCAATGTGAAATGAGATTTCTGGGTGTCCTGCTGTTTTAGATATATATTTTAGATAATGGAAATTACATTAATATAAACAGCACTTAGTGTGATAGCCATATTGTATTCAATGTCTGTGTGTACTTAAGATTATCACAAGAGCAAAATTGTGTTTTATCTATACTATAATTGTCTTGGTTTGATTTCTTTATCTCTTGACGTGATTTGTTTTGCATATTTAATCCCTTTATTTGTTTTGCTTATTGAGAAATTAATCAAAATGTTGTAATTGATGCATAACTGTTAATTTCATTTCTGGTTTATTAAGACTGAAGGGTTGATTACTGATAACATCCCACAAGGTGGCTTGGGATAATTAAAAATTGTCAGAGCAACAAACAGATACAATATTTTTATGTTGTACTTTTCATGGCAGTTGCTTATGTATTTATTTATTTTTTGTCTCTAATTGAATTAGTTAGAAAAGTAAAGAAAATAGAAAGTAAAAAATATGGAGTGTAAATACTATAAAGGAAATGCCTATATCTTCTAAATAATGTGAAGAAGAGGTTAAATATTATATTGTATATAGGCCATACTTCGACAAACTGACAAAAGTCAACTCATGTCTTTATTTTAATTGTGAGATTCCCCTGCCTTAATTTCCAGCTCTCTTCTTGTCTACCTGGTCATTTTCCCCTTCCTACGCCCTTGTATGTTCCAGCACCTGCAGGTGTGCAGCACAAGAAGCTTACGCTTAGATGTCTCATCAACACCTCAAGAGATAAATAAGTAATATTAAATTGTCAGGTGGTTAAATGCTCAAGCATCTACTAAGATCTTAAATATCAGTTTTGTGTGGGCTGACATTTTAGGCTACAAAGAAAAAAAATGAGACAAACAGAAAAAAAATACAACTTAAGATTGAACCTTTTTTGTTTGAACACATCTAGATGATATGTTTTCTTGTAACACAAAAAGTAATAAATAATGTATTATAATGCAGAATGAAAGGAATTCCACTAGCTTGAGCTTTAAAAAGGTTGCTTTATAGGGGAGGGCAGATAAGATGGCCATATTTGGTCAGTGATATCACCACTATCCCACCCCTTCCCTTATATGCTGATGACAGCTCAGGGATAACTCGTATGTTCCGAGTGACTGATTTTTTTTCCGGGGAGTCAATTGGCAGCAAGAATCTTTTTTTAATGAGTCTGGGTAATATGTACCCCATACTTATTCACATTTGGGAGGCAGTATCTGAGGGCCCCCTTATTATTACAGGGATCTTTATATTCCGATAAGCCCCCGACCTAAGAACCCACACAACCACAGGACAGGGTTGTGCGGAAGAGGCCCTTGACCTCATAAACATGGATACAAGGTGCTTTGCCAGGGAGGCCCCTCTGGAAAAGCACCACCCCCATGTTGAGGGCATATGGCCTGGTATGTTTTTTGGGAGTTGAATCTTGAAAATGAATTCTGGCTATTTTCATAGCTAATAGACAAGAGAGCATAGGGAGCATGAGGTCATGTACCAATGCAAAAAAAAATATTTAATGAGATGTTGAATGGGTTTTGCCCAGACATACAATTTAAAATTAACATTGGCGGTAACTCTATTCCCTTTCTGGATACAAGGATTTATATAGATCGGGGTCAGATTGACTCCAACTTATATATAAAACCCATTGACAGGAATCAACTTTTACTATTTAGAAGCTATCATCCACCGCACATGTTTAAATTGATCGTAAGGAGTCAACTGTTGAGGGTTAAACGTATTGTCAGTAATGAGATAGTAAGGAAAACGAGATTGCAAGAGATGTGACAAAAATTCAATGAACGAGGCTATCCAGAGAGGATGATTACACAGGAATGTATTAAAATTCAACATGAGGAAGCAACTTTTACCTTTAGGAAACGTAAACAGGAGAGACCAAGATTACCATTCATTTTTCAGTTTCATAGTTACAGTGAAAAGATCTTTAGTATTATTAAGAAACATTGGCTCCTTCTTAAACGGTCCTATCCCCAGATAGACATTTTACAACAAGTTCCCATGAGAGCCTATCTGTGTAATAAGCCTCTGAGGGACTCTTTCGTTAGATCTGAGTTTAAGGCCAGTAAACATGAAACAAAAATGACATTCCTGGGGAAAAAAAGAAAGGGAGGTTTTTCCTGTTTAAATTGCATTCAATGTAACTTACTACTTAAAGGTGACCATTACATTCACCCTACAAGTGGAGAAAAGGTAGTAATTAACGGTTTTCACACATGTCAATCCTCATATGTGTTATATATCCTCACATGTCCCTGCAGTTTGATATATATCAGCGAAACAACTCAAAAGATCAAGGACAGAATAGCCCAGCACTGCAGCACGATAAGACATAAACAGCCCAGTTTACCGGTATCAAGACATTTCCTAGAAAAGGGACATAAAGAATCTGATCTGCGCTTCATGATATTAGAGGATATTTATCCAGGGATAAAAGAGGGGGTGACAGAATTTTGAAACTCAAGAAAAGAGAGGTATGGTAGATCAACAAGTTACGGTCTCTTCATCCAAATGTAATGAATAGAGACTATGAGCTGTATTTATTCCTATAAACATGGATTAGGATTATACAATCACATTTTTCTTCCCTAGATTCAATGGAAACGATACAGGACTTGAAACAGGGGGAACTTCTTGACGATGATCACATGGAAACAATGTTTTGATATAGCAATATTGAGAATTATTAATATTTAATTGCTGACAGTGATTCATTCTGAGAGAGAGGAGTGGGATGTCAGGTTTTCACAAGATAAGATGTAATGGTTTGGTTTATACGGGTTTTGTTCCCTAATTGATCCTTGCTTTTTTATGTATATTTAGATTTCGCCCCTTTCCTATTCTACTTACTCATATTTTTGTTATTACATTCATCTTCGTTGATTGATTTAATTCTGGATCTACTTGATTGGATGATTGGGTTGTACACCTGTGGGGCACACCTTGTGTTTTGGATAAAGGTACGATTGTTGTAATAGCATGTTACACACAGCCAGATAAGCCTGATGAAGAGCAGTGTCGCTTGCAACTGTACAGTGGCTTGCATATTTGTACATTTTTCTAAAGAACAAGAATTGCATCGGAGTATGAGTCCTATCTTTTTATATATATATATATATATATATATATATATATATATATATATATATATATTTGAAATACAACCATAATCATAAATATTGTACTGAACTGCTGCACAGTATGCTTTACTAGGCTGTAATTTAGGAAGCAAAGATGAGGCAGGTTTCATCATAAAAGAGTGTATTATTTCAGAGACAATAGCCAGAAATGCTGTATGTTTACTTAAGTGTATGTAACAGTGTTAGCAGGCCACACACTATGCAAGCAGATTTACTAAGCCACAATTTAAGAGGGAGAAGCTACAAAGGTTTTATCATGAAATAAAAAACAGATTTTTTTTTAGAGAAAATGCTGTACAGACTCAATGCACAGCATGTAAGCAGCTTTATTGAGGCCAGGCAGGTTTATGATGATATTTATGATGATATAAAAATGTGTGTACTATTTCAGATACAACAGCCAAAAAATGCTGTACAGACTCAATGCACAGCATTAAAGCAGTTTTTCTAAGCTGTAGCTTAATAGGAAGAAGCTAAGCAAGTTTTATTTCTGAAAAAATATAGTTTAGTATTTGAGACACAATAACCAGAAATATTGTACTTTATAAGCAACTTTAGTAGACCACAATTTAAGAGGAAGAGACCAGGCAGGTTTATCATGCAGTACATGAATTATAATGAAAAAAAATTGGAGTGTATTTTTTCAGAGAAAATAGCCATAAATATTATCCATATTTAATGCACAATATGTAAGCAGATTTTTTATATTTGATGGATACTATTTAAGGAGTATTTTTAGGTTGCAATTTAGGATGGAGAGACAAGGCAGGTTTTTATCATTTATCATGTTTAAAAATGAATGTATATTATTTTAGAGACCAGACAGAAATAGTCAGAAATATTGCATATTCACTGCACAGTATGTAACCAGCTTGACTGAGCTTCAATTGAAGAGAGAGAGATGAGGGAGGTGTTATTGTGCAATACATTTTAGAGTGTATTATTTCAGAGCTACATACAAGCTGCAGAGACATTATGTTTTGCACATTTACAGATCACAAACTTTGGATGTCACCACAAGATTTACCCTGCAAATAACATAGACATTTTCCAACTGTAGCTGCAGAAAAAATGTGTGGCATCTTTACAGTGCTGAAGTACTGGAAAGAGCAGGAAAGGCCACATGAGCTGGTGGTAAGCTAGCAGAAGTTACAAGAATTGGTATTGGTAGCAGGCCAGCATAGTTGGTGGTAGGCTACCAGAGGTTACAGGAATTGGTATTGGTAGCAGGCCAGAATAGTTGGTGGGAGTTGGTAAAGGTAGCAGGCCAGGCTGGCATTAACTTGTACTGGTGAAAAGCCAGGAAATGGGGCAAAAGCTAGTAATGGTGGCAGGAGAAGGTAATGCTGCACAGCCAGCAAAAGTGAAAAGAGCTAATAATGGTAGCAGGTGCTGTTAACTGTGGTAGACCAGCAGCGGTGGCAGGAGATGGTAAGGACGGCAGGCCAGCCGAGGTGGCAGTAGCTGGCGGTGGTGGAAGGCCAGCAGTGGTCACAGAACAAAAAAATGGAAGGCCAGTAAAGAAGGCAAGAGCTAGGTGACAGACCAAAAAACAAATTTAAGTGCAGCGCAATTAATAATAAATAAATAAAGTCCATATATTAAAAGAGAAATCCCTTGTGGTAAAGCCAATCCTTCTATGTGAAAACAGCGATCCTCTCCACTCACATACATGTAGAATGCTTACCAGATAGGATGGACCTCTTAAATTACAGGAGGTCATACGAGCATGGGTTCCATACAAACTGGATGGACATAGCACGGCCCCTCAGGTTATGCTCAATGGTTGCCGGCAGATACCTCTTTAGTGCAGCAGTGTAACAGGTGAGTGGTTGCTGTGGATTGTGTCATTATTAGGTCCCTTTCACATGGGTAGTCTGATCAGGTCCACTGGTCAGGAGCTTCATGTTAGTTTAAAGGCAGACGGATGCAAACAGATGTGCGTTTGTATACATCTCATTACCGTCCAGGTCTACTTCCTAACCTTCCTGAATGGTTTTATTCGGTATATAGCAAAGGCTTTCAAGCGAGAAATAAACCCCTGCTCCTCATGTGTTCAGACTAAGAGCCTGAATTATTATTTATTATCATTTGCGCTGCACTTGTTTTTTAGTTTGATTTATGGCCTTGGTAAAAAACCTATAGTGTTCAGCTTGCACTTACCTTATATATATTTTAGTTTGCGCTGATTGTTTTTATTTTTTCAGTATAGGTGACAGACCAGCAGAGAGGACAGAAGTTGTGCAGCGATGACACGAGCTGATAAGGGTGACAGATTGTTGTACAAAGTAAAATTTTGTTATGCCATGGGCAACACCAGCAATCCCAGTGGTGTGTTCTGCCCTGCATCTATCCCATCAAACAGTAAAATTACCCATTAAGCCATAAAGTAGACTTAACGCAGACTTATTTGCTTTCTCCTCCCCACCAGTGTCACATTGGGACCTGTTTGGCCCCCTCCTTCTTCCTCCGCCACCGGACCAATTAGAAAGTGCAGCAGGCTTCACGCATGCACAATAAGGAACCAGGCGTGAAACCGAAAAGCTTCACGCCCGGTTTCCCTTAGTGGAGATGGCGGCGGCAGCACCCGACAGCTGATCCAAAAATCGGCTGGGGTGCCTAAATCGTGGGCTCCCTGGACAGGTAAGTGTCCATATATTAAAAGTCAGCAGCTACAGTATTTGTAGCTGCTGACTTTGAAAAAAAAAATTTCCCCAAGCAGAACTGGTCTTTAATGTACCTGCCCATGTATGCTGAACCACTTGTTTGTGGTCATGTGGACCCTGTCACTGATTGTGTGGTCCAGAAACTTAGAAACAAATACCTTCCAGGTGGAGGATAGGTATGGACTTCTCACCAAAAAAATGTTAGGTGGGTACCTGCCACTGTTGTGCAGCACAAGTCACAGAGGTGGCTGACTCCACAAGATGGAATAGGAGCAGCTGTAAAGCCAGCAAAATTTCCAAGTTGGCATTGAGACACTGGGCATGGGTTTGATTCTGTTACATTGTTTTTATGCTTTAGCAGCTGTGGAAGAGACACCTGCCTGGTCAAGGATGATGCTGGAGATGTCAGTTCTTTACGGTAGTTGGACAGGAAGGTCCTGTTTTATCTCAACTGTGCAATACATAACTCATGACCACTTACAGTACATTCATGTTGTATTTGCAGACTAGCTTAGTGGCCCAAACTGGCTCAGTTTCCCCTTCTTTGCTGCTCACTCTCTAGCATTAGCCAGCATCCTCCATTTCCTTAATGTTCTTAAAACACAAAAAAACTCATTTTGAGGATTTGCTGATTCGTTAGGTGAAAGTTACATTTCCAATTTTGATTTGCTTGCTCTGTTGAATAATTCTGAGAAACCTTTTAAAATTTGGAAAAAGTAATAATGTAATGCTTTTAAAAAATGTATACCTGAAACATTGTGCTACAGTGTTTTTTGAAGTGTGGTAAGTTTGACCCTTAAGACACATTAATACAGTTTTGGTGTTTTGTTTCATGCAAGCTTGACACGGCTGATTTAAATTAATAAAATACCAATAATGTTCCTTTTTAATGCCACAAAGCTAATTGTGCTGTGCCTGCATAAAAATGTAATGTTGAGCAGGGACCAGCCATAGATTCCTTGATTACTCATATGCTTCTACCGTGTTTGATATCTTTCACTATAACATTAATTTGTGAGTAAGTGAAGTGGCAGTAGCCATTATAAGTGAAATGCATCATACAAATGACTCCACTGAGTGAATGTAAACATGTCTTTGTTAATAAGTCATCTTGGTCTCCTTACTGCAGAGTCAATATTTTAGTCTATGGTGTCATCAAGAGAACGTGGCCAATTTAATTCCCGTTCTTCAGTTTGAAAGTATACAGTTTTCTGTTGACATTCCTACTTACAAACATTATTGATTTACAGTTGAACATATGATATTGAATTCTAAATATTTTTTTCAAGTATGCAGCATGCACACTGTGCCTAAGCATTTATACATAAATGATTTATAGGCATCTGAAATCGGTACATAAAAATTCAAACACCAAGAACAGTAGGAAATATGATGTCCATCTCACACTCTGATGTATGTTCTCTCCAACATGGGCTTTCAATGCAATCCAGCCTGTAATTAGATTGCGAAGAAACAGCAACAAACTAAAGAGATCAGCCTTGCATACTGCCTTACTATCAGTCAGAATCATGTTGGGCATGGAACACCAAGATGCTAGAATTAGGACACACTAAGGTACTATTTTCTATTAAATAAAAGTTTTTTTTACAGGAATACATGTCTGAGTTAATATGATATTTTATATCTGCCTGAATTTGCATGGATTATCTTGCTATAAGCCATACCCTGACCAAGAAATGCTTTGATTTTCAGCTAATACTTGCTTTCAATGGGAGCTATCAAAGCATCTAGATTGGCAGAGGCAGAGGTAGTCAAAAGCTATCAATTCTATATTGTATATCTATATTAAACAGGTTCTTGCTGTTTGTATATAATTGTAGCATAATATAATTTAAAGGGGTTGTAAAGGTATTTTTTTTATTTTTTAAAAATAACAAACATGTTATACTTACCTTCACTGTGCAGCTCGTTCTGCACAGAGTGGCCCCGAACCTGCTCTTCTGGGGTCCCTCGGCGGCTGTCTCAGCTCCTCCCCGCAATAATTAACCACCTTAATGCGAGCTCCCTCGCAAGGTGGTTAGTTATTGCGGGCGCGCTCCCGTGATACAGCCGGCGGCTATAGCCGCTCGCTGTATCACTCGGCCCCGCCCCCCAGCGCGCCGCGTCATTGGATGTGATTGACAGCAGCGCGAGCCAATGGCTGCGCTGCTTCCAATCCATCCACTGTAGCCAATCAGCGGCCAGGCTGAGCAGCGGAATCGAGGACGTGAACGAGCAGCCGAATTTCGAGGGGTCAGGTAAGTAAAACGGGGGGGCCGGGTGACGGCGGTATGGTTAGTAGTTTTTTCACCTTAATGCATAGAATGCATTAAGGTGAAAAAATGTTTACCTTTACAACCCCTTTAACACCAGATATAACAATGCAAATGACACTGTTATTTGGTGGTTAGTAATAAAGGATGGAGCAGACTTCGTCAGAGAAATCAGCAGGTGCAAAAAATCACCACATTCAAGCAGCTATACCTCAGAAGGTGAGAAGTTGGCTGACAAAGTATTAGTCTTCTTCCTTACTATTCAGAACTGATATGTGGTTAGCACTTTCGCCTAAGCAGTAAGAAGGGTCGCTGGTTCAAATCCCAACTATGACACTACCTGCCTGGAGTTTGCATGTTCTCCCTGTGCCTGTGTGGGTTTCCTCCGGGTACTCCGGTTTCCTCCCACACTCCAAAGACATGCTGGTAGGTTAATGGATCCTGTCTAAATTGTCCCTAGTATGTATGAATGTGAGTTAGGGACCTTAGATTGTAAGCTTCTTGAGGGTAGGGACTGATGTGAATGTACAATGTATATGTAAAGCGCTGTGTAAATTGACGGCGCTATATAAGTAACTGAAATAAATAAAAAATAAAATATGTCTAAATACTAATTATATATACAGTACCTTTCAAAGGATTTGTATATCAGGTTAGCTTCTCTTGATTCATGCTTCTTAAGCCTCGTACACACGATCGGATTTTACGCAGACAAAACCGCTGACTTATGTCTGAAGGGTGTTGGCCCCAAACTTGTCTTGCATACAAACGGCACACAATTGTCGGCCAACAAACATGAATGTAGTGACGTACTACGTGGTTTTTCAGCTCTTTAGCGACGCCTTTTTTGCTCCTTATGCTAATTTTGTGTTAGTAGAAGTTTGGTGAGTGTTAATTCGCGCTTTTCATTTCACGCCTTTCAGTTAGTTTCTGAACGGAGGTTCGTCAACCAGCCATGTTGCGGAATCGGAAGAGATAACATGTTATTTATTATTGGCCTTGGAGTTATTGCTTTGACCCAAGTCCAGTCCAGGAACAGGAGGAGGAGGATTTCTTGGACCAAAAATTGGTTGCTTTATTAATCGTGACCAATTATGTCATATGCCTTTGCTGTGGGAGCTCCAGGAGAATATTCCAGATGTTTTTCAGAATTATCTCCGGATGTTGGACCCCTGCTTTCACCAACTCTTGGCATTGTTGACCCCCTATATTAAGAAGCAGGGCACATGCATGAGGCTTTTATTTTATTTTTTGGTTAAATAATGATTTGATTTGGTATATTTTATATATTTTTGGATGCATAGAATGCACTTTTTGGTTAAGTTCTATTGGCAGATAGCATGTCTAATTTTATTTGTTTTCTTTTTTTAATGCACAATAAAAAATTGTGGAGAATAATACTTGGCTATGTGTTTTACTTCAAATGACAGTTTGGGAGTAGGCAGTTACATTTTACAAAAATACAATGTAAAATTAACAAGGGACACCAACATGGTTGTATCTATAGTTGTAAATTACTGGATAATGGTGTTGTGGTAACTTGGACCAAAAAACAAAAACAAAAAAAAACAAGCATAATAAAATTATTCTTGATATCACTAGGAAAAAAAAGCCTTTGAAAATTTGTTTGCAATAACTCCATCAGTATCACCAGCAAAGCAGCTTCATTATTATCCCATTAAAGAAGAAGAGAATGTGCGCTGCGTTTCAAAATTTCATAATTTGCCATGTCACGAATGTTATTTTCCATTACAAACGCTAGTTTACAAGACCGACCGATTCTGGCTCGTCCGAGCATACGTGTATGTACTTTGGATTTTGTCCGACAGACTTGTGTACACATGCTCGCAAAATCCGACAACAGACATTTGTCTGCGGAAAATCCGACAATAATTGTCCGATGGAGCGTACAAACGTTCAGATTTTCTGCCAACAGCCTGTCATCACACAATTCCCGTTGGAAAATCCAATCGTGTGTACAAGGCTTTAGGCACTTTGTGCAACCAAAAAGATGACTGTTTCCTGGTTTAGATTTGTAGGCACAAAGTTGAGTGGTTGTAGCTTTGAAACTAATATTGGGATGGCTCCTGCCTGGTCAGAAATTGTGATATGTTTGTGTGAGTAACAAGACTGGTTAAATTAGAAATCCTTTGGTGGATAAATCATTACATTCATATGTATTTCAACTGCCTATTTCGCTGTTAGCCTGGGGGTAAATTTTAACACCAGATCTGCAGAGACTTTGCAAATGGTTAATGTAATATAGCTCATTTGTTTTCTTTCCAGTAGGCGGCAGGCCTTCAAACCTATGTTCATTAGTTGGTGGTATGATCAAGGAGAGGCTGGGCTGTTGCAAGGATGTTGAAACTGGGGTAAAGCTATTAACAAATATAAATAATATAAACATTAGTTAAATAATGGGGGTTATTTACTAAAGGAAAATACACTTTGCACTACTTGCATTGCAAGTACACTTGGAAGTGCAGTCGCAGTAGATTTGAGGGGGACATGCAAGGAAAATAAAAAACAGCATTTTTGCTTGTACATGATTAGATGATAAAATCAGCAGAGCTTCCCTTCGTTTCAGATCTTACTCTCAGATCTACAGCGACTGCACTTCCAAGTGCACTTGCAGTGCACTTGTAGTGCAAAGTGGATTTGCCTTTAGTAAATCAACCCCATTATGTAAACATTGGCAATACCCATAAAAATATGCATAGTTTACAATTACAAATTCAAAACAGCATGAAAAATGTGAACATGACTTGGATTATGAAAGACCAGGGCCACCATGGGATACACTGTGGTGAACATTGGGCATGGCCAGATTTTGCCTTATAGTGGGAGTGGCTTAAAGAGGGTTGATTAAACATAACCTGTGCCTTGTCACTGTATACACTGCACATATATGGCACCAGTGGCGGAACTACCAGGGTCGCAAAGGTCACACTTGCGACCAGGCCCTGGAGTTCTGCCACTGTGGGGAGCCTGCATGTTCCACAACTGTGGGGGGAGGGTGCCCACCGGGGTGGCCCTCTGGCCCGTCACTTCTACTCACTGTCACTGCTTGCCTATCCGCTCCTCCCATTGCTACAGAGTCCAGTCAGATGCCATTTTGTGAGGGGTAAACTGAAGGAGAAAGCTAGCTGACCAGCTGACAGCCAGTAGAGTGAAGAGGAAGGAGCTCTATGCTCTGTGAGGAGACCCCCATGTGAGGAGAAGCATCACTGGAGGCACATAGGCAGAGACACACTGAATAAGGAGAAGGATGTCGAACTGACCGACACTGAGAACAGGTTAACGCCAATGTCACTGATCCTCCACCACCACTGCTGCTTCTGACTGATCCCACCTCCCCATCAGGTAGTGGTGATGGGGGGGATAGGGATGGCATCAATGGTGGTGATGGGGATAGGAATTACATCAGTGGTATTGGGCTGGTGTCATCCCACCACTGCCACTGATGTCATCCTTATCCCCACCACTGCCACTGATGTCATCCCTATCCCCACCACTGCCATTGATGTCACCCCTATCCCCGCCACAGCCCGAAATGTCATCCCTATCTGCACCAATGCCACTGATGTCATCCCTATCCCCATCACTGCCCCTGATGTCATCTTTATCCCCACCACTGCCCCTTATGTCAGCCCTATCCCCACCACTGACACTGTTCTAATCCCTATCCCCACCACTGCCACTGATACTACCCCTATTCCCACCACTGCCACTGATGTCATCCCTATCCCCACCACTGCCACTGATGTCATACCTATCCCAGCACTGCCACTGAGGTCATCCCTATCCTCACCACTGCCACTGATGTCACCCATATCCCCACCACTGCCACTGATGTCAACCCTATCCCCACCACTGCTACTGACCCCATCCCTCCACCACCTCTGCCACTGATCCATAGGGGCTTCATGGTTTCTTGCACCGGGGTCCTGAAGGTTCTAGTTATGCCTCTTTATGCCACTGTCATTGTATCTACAAAAAACTCCTATTACTGTGGCACAACTCACAGATGCACATCAATCTCAGGACACAAAAAAAACATTATTTTAAATTATACTTAACATATGCTCTCTGCACACAAAAAAAAGTAAGTATAATATTGTCTGACTCTACATTAAAGAGACTATTGTCTGACTCTATTAAAGAAAACACTGCATTAAGGCCAGCAACTGTGTGTTGAGACAATAAACGCTCAACTCTATGGACTATATACAGCATGGTGTATAGAATTTATGGGACAGGAGTAAGTGACATGCAACACAGCATATAGCATGTGGCTGTCATGACAAGATATGAGTGGTGTGGAAAGGGGGAGAAAGGGAGAGAGAGAAGGAGGAGGGAGAGGAAAGGGGTGTGACAGTGAGAAAGGAGAAAGAAAGGAGAGATAAAGAGGGTGGGGGAGAGAGAGAGGGAGAGTGGGAGAGGAGATAAAGAGTGACAGTGTGTGACAGAGGAATAAAGAGAAGGGAAGAATGTATTAGAGGGAGAAGAAGAGGGAGGGGGAGAGAGTGTGAGCAGGGAGAGCGAGAGAGAAGAATGAGAGAGGGAATTTGACAGTGGAAGAGAGGGAGGGAGGGAGGTAGGGGGAGAGAGAGAAAAGGAGAGAGAGAAAGAAGGGAGAGAGAGAGAGGGGAAGAGAGTGTGAGTGAGAGAGGAGGAGGGAGTGGGAGAGAGTGGATGGGAGTGGGTGGGAGAGTGGTGGGAAGAATGAGAGAAGAGGGGAGTGAAAGAGGGAGTATGTGAGAGAGAGAGAGGAAGAGAGTGTGAGTGGGAGAGAGGAGGAGGGAGTAGGAGAGAGTGGGTGGGAGAGTGGTGGGGGAGAATGAGAGAAGAGTATAGTGAGAGAGGGAGTGTGGGGGAGAGAGGAAGAGCAGGTGAGAGGAAGAGGGAAGGAGAGATCGGGTGAGAGAATGAAACACAGAAAGAGTTATAGAGGGGAAAAGTGAGAGAGGTAGTGTAAGGTAGGAGAGAGAGAAAGAGGGGGGAGAGTGAGACAGAATGAGAGTGAGGAAATGGGAAAGGGGGGGGGGAGAAAGGGAGTGTTAGAGGGAGAGAAGACTGAAAAGAGGAAGAGGGAGAGAACGATAGAGAAAGGGGAGAGAGAGGGATGGAGAAAGGGAAGGCAGGGAGAGAGGACAGAGAAAAAGAGGGAGAGGTAGAGAGAGAGAGAAAAGAGGGACAGGGGGAAAAGGAGGAATCAGGTAAGGGAGAGAGAGAGAGAGAGTGGTAAGAAAGGAAATTAAAGGGGGTGGAGGAGATGGGGAGAGAGAGGGAAGAGGAGGAAGAGATAGAGAGAGCGAGGAGGGAAGTGGAGATGTTCAGTGTACATGTGTACACGCCCTGCTCTAGGTTGGATACATTTAGTTTTTGGCTTTTCTGAACACAGCTGATATGCAGATAATTTTCTAGGTCTGGTCAGGTCTCCCTAAGCCTGGTGGTTGATTACTCCTGTCTGCCTATAAAAGAATATTTATATGACCTCAACAAATCCCTGCAAGGAGAGGTCCACAAGGTGTGGCTGGGTAGAGAATAAATGTTTAGGAGGATCTGTTCAGAGCTCTCTCTGTCCTGGGGCCTCTGCCCCTGGGAGTCAGCCTTTGCTACCGAAGAGCTGTTGATGTTAGGCCTCATCATTCACTTGGCTGAGGGCCTGAAGGAGCCTGGAGTAAAAGAGTATTTGCTGGAGGACACCAAATAAATACCGAATGTTTGGTAAGAAAATCTTCCCAATTCTATCACAAAAAAACAAAAACTCAGTTGGTATTCAAACCCTGCCCTACTCTATTCAAAGCTAAAACTTGTATTGCCCATATTAAAGGTGTTGTAAAGGTTTTTTTTTTTTAAATAACAAACATGTCATACTTACCTCCTCTGTGCAAGGGTTTTACACAGAGTGTCCCCGATCCCCTTCTTCTGGGGTCCATCAGTGGCGCTCCTGGCTCCTCCTCTTCTCGAGCGCCCCCACAGAGAGCCGCTTTCCATGCTCGAGTGCCCCCATGGAGAGCCACTGTCCATTGACACACACAGCAGGATTGGGTCCTGTCCCCGGCTCCCGTGTCACTGGATTTGATTGAAAGCAGCGGGAGCCAATGGCTCCCGCTTCTATCAATCTATACAATGAGGACCTGAGACAGTGGCTGGAGCTGCTGTGCTCGTCCCCGTTGCTGGAACGATCGGGTTCAGGTAAGTAAAAGGGGGATCTGGGGGGCTGCTGCACTACAGGAGGTTTTTCACCTCGAGGGTTTATAACCCCTTTAAATCTGAGGGAAGAAACTGGTACAGTCACCATCAGACATTACAGCATTCCTTCTTTTAAAAGAGTGGAGCCATGTCATAAAGGGCACCATCGGATGTTAGAGCATCTCCTATTTTAAACAAGTGGAGCCCCTCAAATTCCTGTGCAAACACTGACTTTTAAAGATTGGGATTTGCATTAGACTAACATCACTCCCCTCCCACCTTCCCTTTTCTGATCATTTATCAATATTTGAGAATAGCAGTAGGTTGGTCCAGTGCAGAGTACTGCATTGGACAATGGAGTGTGCATAATTTATCAAACATGGGGCCTTAGCTTTTCTGCACCCAGTAGAGCTTTACTTTAAACATAACCATAGACACAAAATATTTAGAGCCCAATCTGACTGGTTCTGATTATCGTCATATCTAAAGAAACGGGCAGACAGCAACACCCCTAGCTGACTGCCTTTCAGGAATGTAGTATTCAATTATATTGGATAGTTTACAGTTAACTGGTCTAAGATAAACCTAGCCTTAAAGATGGCTGCCTGTCTACCACATCCTGCCACCCTAGATATAGACACATACAAGTGCATGATGTAAACACATTTGTTTCGGAAATAATCTTTTGTGAAAAAGATCTATAGGATGTCTGATTGTGCCTGTTTGTCTGATTAACTTCAAACATATGGAGAACTCTTCATCTCAAGTCATTGTATTGCCACAGGCCCATGAAATGTTAAAAGTCAGGCTCCTTTCAATGGATAAGCTTTATTCTATCTTGTCATATTGTACTGCTAGCGTCCTAAGACACATAATGACAGATTAAGCCCTGTCTAGTAGGGAAAACTAAATAACAAGGACTTTTATTAAGGCGTAAATAAACCCATTAAATATTATCCAAATTAGCAATTAGTAGAAGGAGCACTGACAATTTTATTTATCAACATTAAACACAATTATTAATTACAGAGCTGACAAATCTAGCAGTAAGTAGGACACGTTGGGTGTTCTGGGGCCGTAAGTCTATTATATGAAGGATGATTAGGGAAATCCTGCTGGGATATATGTAATTATAGTTGTAAAATTTTAATTGCCTTGAAATAGGGTAAATTATATTCTCTTGTCTTGGAATATAAATAGTGGCATTGTCCTACCAAGGTTCAGTTTTGACTGGGCAGAGCAAAAGGCATAATCAGTGAATGCTTGTGCTTCAGGTCATATAATTAACCTGGGACTTTAGAAATAAAGCATGCTTATTATGTTTGTCTGCTTGGACAGCTTAATATTTTAAGCTTTATTGTGAAACTCATATTTAAAATGTGCAAGGCCTTTAAGATGGACTCCCAGCTAAAGGCATTATAGAAAGCTAACAGAAGACAGCATCAGTTATCAAGTGGTTTAGAAAATAATGCTAATTTCTGTGATAATCCTCAGATTCACAATGTGCTTTGTGTCAGTCTCTTTTTTTAAAGTTGCCATTTCTAGTAAGGGAAACATTGGCTGTACTAAGTCTTCTGATGTAGATTTGATTGCCAAAGCTGCATAGTTCTGCAGCATTTATAAGCCAAATGCAAAGTCTGGGCTATAATTGTCAGTTTCATTCCAAAAGGAGGCTGGGTGGTTTGAAACAACTCACTATGGAGCCTAACGTATCTTGATGTCCTTCGCATGATTTTTTTATTTTTGGGGGGGTACTGAAACCGGTAGACGTTAGAAATGTGTAATGTCCCATGAGACATTGCAAGACCCTGACAATCATAGGCATGACTCCTAGAGGCAGAGATGGGATTTGTAGTTTTACCACAGCTGGAGGACTGAGGTTGCCTACCCCTGCAGTAAAGCATGCTTGTGTAGCACTAACTCTCGGTGGAGCTGCTGGTTTAAGCAGGTCTGTTACCTTCACTCTGCTTCCCTCTGTTTCACCAACACCGGGTCTAGGGTTCCGTTAAGTTTACACCTGGACGACACACGCACCAACACTGGAGTACGTTTTCAATGCTTTATTAAACAAACGACTTAGGAAGTAGCAGGCAAGAGGTAGAAAGGAAACTCGCAGAAGAAACTCAAATATTCTCTGAAAGGGTTCTCTTGGCAAGAGGTCTTGGTATAATTCAAATACTATTTGAAATGCGCTCCCCTCATGGGACACACTCCTTGCTCGTCTGCATAGGCCTCTCTCACCGGTCTAGCAGCCAGTACGCAGCACGAATCAAAGTCTCTGCCACAGGCTTGTTTGGGGATAAAATCCGTACAATCCTCTGCCACAGGATGTATAGATTTGCTGTAGTGAAAGTCAGTCATAGTGCTTGAACCTTTAAGCCGAGCCGGCAACACTATGCTGTATAGTTACTTTTGGATACGTCCCCCAACCGAGTCACCAGGCCCCTCTCTAGACCAGCATGCGGCGTGATCTCTCCAAGACGGGTCCTCCCCTGGGATCTCCTCGGTTGTCCAGCTTCATCACACAGGACTGACAGCTCAGGACCATTCCTTGGCCGTGGTGGCAGGCTCCAGGCAAGCCTCTGGAACCACCCCTGCGCTGTTGTATCTTGGGCCTCCCGATCGGAGGACCACGAGGTAGTTCCTTAACGCATACCTGTCAGCCAAGAGGGACAGCAGGTGGCTGTTAAATGAACCCCAAAATATGGCGTCTGTCCCAAAAATACCCTTGCCCAGAATGCAACAAGGAAGAGACCACCTCCACCGAGCGTGCCTCCGGGACAGAGGAGCATCTATTCGCTTCAACACGTTGCCTTTCCAACCCTGACCAGTGGTAACAGCGACACCCACCGGTCAGCACGGAAACACCCACAACGTCAGCCAAGCTGGAACAGAGGCGAACTTTTAACCTTCCTAACACACAATTTACTAAATTTGCCTAACATGCGGTAGATTGCAAATCTACCAGCGCTACACTTGTTATACTCACTTATACTCACTGATTAAGGGGTTAATCCTCTGCATTGTGTAAAAAGGCTGTTTGATCCTCTTCTCTGATCCCCTTCTTCCACTGTCCCCAAACCATCTCCTCATAGAACAGAGCCTTGGGGGAGGCTGCACACGCTCAGTTTGGTGTGTATTGCTAGAGAGTTTTTTTTTCTTGGGAGAGTACATGTGATCAGCATAGGGCCAATCCGCACTGTCCAGACAGAGGATCAGGGGAGAATGAAAACTCCTCCTACAAGCTTTAACTAGACACTGATAGAAGTCACAAGACTGCTATATACTGCTGATGAGAAAAAGTATTTAGCAGTTTACCATCATGGGAATGAGTATGGGGTACTGTACCCCTTCTCATTCATGAAAAAAAAAATAGAATGTAAATAAAACACTCAGTGGCAGTGGTTAGCACTTCCACCTGGTAGCACTATGGTTGTTAGTTCAATTCAACCATGGCACTACCTGGCTGGAGTTTGCATATTTTCCCTGTGACTGTGCCAAAGACATGCTGGTAGGTTAATTGGCTCCTGTCTAAATTGGCCCTGGTATGTATATGTATGAAGGCAGGTTAGGGATTTGATTATAAGCTCCTTGAGGGCAGGGACTGATGTAAATGTACAATATATATATGTAAAGCACTGAATAAGTTGTCAGCACTATAATAAATAAACACCATATTTTAAAAAAAAAAGTTCTTTAATGTTAACTCCACTTTCATGGGAAAAAAATTAGCATAAAAAAAAAAATGTAGCGATGACCCCACGAGGTTGTTACGTGTTACAGCATCCACACATTTCACCCTTCTGCCAGACATCCATTAGACACACTTCTCAATCAATGAACAGTCTTGTGCTTGTTTTTTTTGTTGTTTTTATTAGGGGATTTAACTTGGTTGGGGAAAAGGGACATGGGATGCCCATAGAATGAATTAGTACTTTGTAGAATAAAAGTAACTGCGTCACACGTCTCAGCAGAACAAGATGGCTGACCCTAAACTTGACAGACTTTTACCTCAGAACACTTCTTCTAGCACACTTCCTCCAGCATACTACTTCACTGTCCAACTTTAGTACTCCTGTCACACCATCAGCACATGACTAGGCCTTACTCTGAATAAGTCCCAGTGTCTTTACTTGATGGCCCTTTGCAGGCCGGGGCCTGCTGTAGCCCTTTGTAGTAGCAACCGATTTACTTGAGAAGAATAAATGTAGATGGGCTACTGATCCCAGCAAGTCTGACTTGCAAATCCTGCCCACCCACTTGGCTGCAGCGACATGACACGAGCTCCCACAGTCTCTCTCTCTGGCTCTACATCCAGCTCCCCTGGCATGTCTCTTCCAGATCATTCCACTGTGTTTTCCACTCACCGACACCTGCCCTGGATTCTCCCTGAACGACTTTCCCCCTACACGCGGACCAACTGTCTTCTCCAGCTCCTGTTCCAGGACACCTGACACCTCTCCATGACCGTGTAAGGAGAGGCTCCCTCCCAGCTCCCAAGCTCCCCGCCTGAGGTACACCCCCCCAATGAGGCGGGTTCTCTCAGATACGACAGTCTAAAACTCCATCATCCAGTTCATCCAGCCAACAACTCCTCCCCCAGCAGGTTGGCCAACATGGGTATATGTAGGAGGCCTGCCCCCTGCCAATTCTAGTTGGGGATTGGTCAGAGCTCCTCACATGCACTCCATGTCACTCCAGCTCTCTGCCCTGCCCCTTTTCCAGAACATTCTTCCTGGAACAGAGGAGGTGCCCAAGAGCTTAAGTACATTTCAGTCACCTACTGCTATACTAAACCACTCCTATGATTGCGATTGGTTGCCAGAGGTTACAGAATATCATTGCTGCTCACTGACTGGTTGCTAGAGGTTACAGCACATAATTTCTGCTTGCTGATTGGTACAGTAACACTGCTCACTGATTGGTTGCTAGAGGTTACAGCACATCATCTCCTCACTGCCTGCACACCATGGACTGGCGCAGTGAGGGGGCCCATCAATAGACAGAACACTCCTAGGGATCCTAGGATGCCTGGGATCAGTGGCAGTGCTGGGGAGGGGAGGGTGTGATCAATGGCAATGCTGATTTTTTTTTACCCACTACCAATATAAAGAGGAGTTTCAACACTGGCCACCAATATATTTGGGGTTTACACTGACCACTAATGTAATAGAAGCATTCACAGTAACCACCAATGTAAAGAGGGATTTACACTGACCACTAATGTAGGGGAAACATTCACACTGGTCACTAGTGTGAATGAAAGGATTCTACACCAAGCCCCAATGTATGAGATTTACACTGACTACCAATGTAATTGAGACATTTAGACTGCGTTCACATTTGTGTGTGTTGGGAATGCATGCAAAATCCCTTTCCTGACACCACAGAAACGTGCTGCCCTTTAGCACATACACAGCAGTGCCATCAATTGTTAATGACACCCTCAGGCATCTGCTGACATGTGCTGTGGCACCGTGTGATTTTGAAAAAGGTTTAGGGATTGTCTTCTGCATTTCTAGCGCATAGAGCAGCCCATTGAAATGAATGGGCTGCCCTACACGTTAGCTACATCTTTATCCACCCTGTCAGTACACCTTTGCATCCTAAAACCCCTGCTAACCTCTGCACCCCAAACCTCTTCCATCCTCTTCACTGCAACCCTCCCCCTTTAAATCTACCTGCTTCCTCTGCTCATCTTTACACCCACCTTCCTTACCTTTATACAACCCCTCCTTGCTTACCTGTGCACCCCAAACTGTAATTCCTTCTCTGCCTACCTCTGCACACCCTACACTACCCTCCTCCCATGAATTTGCTTACCTTTGCAGAAGAGGCTGTATAGTTGACAACATTGTAAAAAAAAATTTAGGGACAATTTTTTGCATGTAGGCAAAGCCTTGCTATAATTAGGGGGTGGGGCATTTCTTTGTAGGTGTGACATAGCAAAATATGGGCGTGGTTTACGCAAAATAGTGGGCATGGCTTAAATGGGCATGGCTCGAAAGGGGGTGTGGTTAGAGTCTTAGATGAATGAGGGATGGAGGGAGAAAGAAAGAAAGAAAGAAAGAAAGAAAGAAAGAAAGAAAGAAAGAAAGAAAGAAAGAAAGAAAGAAAGAAAGAAAGAAAGAAAGAAAGAAAGAAAGAAAGAAAGAAAGAAAGAAAGAAAGAAAAAGAGAGAGGGGGAGGGAGACAGAAAGAAAGAAAGAAAGAAAGAAAGAAAGAAAGAAAGAAAGAAAGAAAGAAAGAAAGAAAGAAAGAAAGAAAGAAAGAAAGAAAGAAAGAAAGAAAGAAAGAGGCCCAGATCCTACACCACGATGGAAATATGTGTATTCCAGAAAGTTTAACAAATCACCAGATAAAGATACTTGAGCGTGTCACCTGCCACGTCGCCTGCCACCAGATGCCATCAGGTGCCCCCAGCAGAGTCCGTCCTTGCAACAGGTGCCTCCCCAGCAGAGTCCATCCTTGCATCAGGTGACTCCCCAGCAGAGTCCGTCCTTGCATCAAGTGCCCCCCCCAGCAGAGTCCGTTCTTGCATCAATTGCCTCCCCAGCAGAGTCCGTCCTTGCATCAGGTGCCCACAGCAGAGTCCGTCCTTGCATCAGGTGCCCACAGCAGAGTCCGTCCTTGCATCAGGTGCCCCCAGCAGAGTCCGTCCTTGCATCAGGTGCCCCCAGCAGAGTCCATCCTTGCATTAGGCGCCCCCTGCAGAGTCTGTTTTTGCATCAGGTGCCTGATGCCATCAGGTGCCCCCAGCAGAGTCCATCCTTGCAACAGGTGCCTCCCCAGCAGAGTCCATCCTTGCATCAAGTGCCTCCCCAGCAGAGTCCATCCTTGCATCAGGTGACTCCCCAGCAGAGTCCGTTCTTGCATCAAGTGCCCCCCCAGCAGAGTCCGTCCTTGCATCAAGTGCCTCACCAGCAGAGTCCGTCCTTACATTAGGTGCCCTCAGCAGCAGTGGCGTAGCGTGGGTTGTCAGCGCCCGATGCAAGGCAAGAAGTTTGCGCTCCCTAACCTATGGACTTTTAGCACTCCCCGAGTCCCTTCCCTTCCTACGATAGTACTTACCAGCCTGATTCCTACACTGACCACTACATTGACCTACCTATCCACTACACTGACCTACATGATTCCTAGACTGATCATTACACTTACCTATCTGTCCACTGCACTGACCTACCTATCCACTGCACTGACCTACTTCATTCCTAGACTGACCATTACACTTACCTACCTGTCCACTGCACTGACCTACCTGATTCCTATACTGACCAGTACATTGACCTACCTGTCCACTACACACTGTCCACTACATTGACCACTACACTACACTGATTACCACTACACTACACTGATTACTACACTACACTATCCACTACACAGCCCACTACACTACACTTCAATACCCAGCAGAGCTGTGTCCAGAAGATGGTACCTGCAGTGCGTGAGGATGTGGGGCTGACCTAGGCCAAGCTGGGGGTCCAAGGAGTCCTCCAAACGGAGCCTTATGAAAGGGGGGAGCCAGGACCATCAGTGTCCCCAGCCAGCGGAGTCACGGTCCTTCCATCGGTGTCCCCGCTCATTGGACACACGGGGCAGTTGGTTGGCGGCTGCGGCGGGTGGAGGCTGATCACTTCCTTGTGTCCAATAGGCTTCAGTGTACAATAGAATTTTCTATTTGTACACTGAAGAGAGAAGCCGCCCCTCTGCACTGAACACAAGGGGAAACAACACTCATGGCGGCAGCGGCAGCCATTTTTGTGTAGCCGTTGCCGTTTTTAGCCAAAAACATTCCCGATTTTCCCGGGACAAAAGCAAAATCCCGGGAAAATAATCGGGACAAGCTTAAGTCGGGACGAGGGTCCCGAAATCGGGATTGTCCCGGGAAAATCGGGACTGTTGGCAACTATGAGGCTGATGTTAGGCTGAATGACCACAGTTGCAGACAGGACTTTCCAGCATGCCTTTTATCTCCCCAGTGGACAGGATTCAGTATAGGTAATGGTGGATATGACCTCAGGGGGCATGATATACCCCCGCTATTTACATATGAATGCAGCCGCTATTTACATGAGGTGAGTCATCTGTACACAACAGTAGGGCAGAGCTGGGCAGCATTAGTAGCAGAACTTCACACTGAGATATTGGGACACAGCACAGGACTAAAATTTCAGCTTTGGGCCCCACAGCAATGACAGGGCCCAAGACAGCTGCCCCTTTTGCCCTGCCTTAAAGACGGCCCTGCATATATATATATAGCGTATACAATTGCAACTCAAGTCATATTGTAATTGAATATTATTAAAATTACCTTTCCTTTTCAATCTGCAGCTCTGTAATCTTCTATAAAATGCAAAGCAATATGGTTACCTGGAGGCGTTCTGTACACAGGATGTGTACAGAATGCCCCTCAGAAATGTAATTTCCTGTTTGTGTGATTGGCTTAGTGATTTTCCCAGAAGTCTGCACTAAGATACAAATCAGATTTTGAGCATCCCCTGCAACAAAAATGTAAATTTTAGGCCACTTTTACACTGGGCCGCTGGCTGCATTGACGATAAAGCTCAGCTAGTTTTCAGCCACTTTTAACCCCCGCTAGCAGCCGAAAAAGGGTTAAAAGTGCCCACAAAGTGTCGCCACTGGATCGCTTTGCAGGCGCTTCGCAAGTGCTGGCCATTGATTTCAATGGCAGGGACAGTTTAGGAGCAATGTGTACACCGCTCACCGCATTGCCCCAAAGATGCTGCTTGCAGGACTTTTTTTCCTGTCCTGAAAGCGCACCGCCCCAGTGTGAAAGCACCCAGGCTTTCACATTGGGGCTGCAGAAAAGGCAGTTTACAGGCACTTTTCAGATGCTATTTTTAGTGGATAAATGCCTGTAAAACACCTCAGTGTAAAAGTGGCATTAGTAAGATACTCTCAAAGGGAAATCATGTCTAAAGGGATGCAGACCCTGCAATTTACCTCATTAGAGCCTTGCAGGTGCAGCAGCTGATTGATAATAATAAATCACTCCCATACAGATTCACTCTATACATGGACATAGACAAACAAACAGTTATCCCTTCAGACAAACAAAAAGTAGGAATCTACAACAAAGTTTGTTAAAACCCCTGCAATGTACAATCACCCAGAGGGGAATATTTTTTTTTTCTCAACAAAAGTGGAGTTAATCTTTAATTTAAAAAAAAAAGTCCCACATTCTAACCACATTGTCAATGTCCCCAGATGTAGATCCATCGTCAATTATGATCACCGCCGGACCCGGAAAAAGAAAAAAAAAAGCCTTGTCTGCGACGAAGGCTAACCGTCAACTGCCTGTTCTACCATCTCACAGTTCTTAAATAGGGGAGAGGCGGAGCCACCTAGAGACGTCACCTTGTGGCACCACCCCATTTGATGTCACCGACCCAGCAGGCAGTTGGCGGTTAGCCTTCGTTGGGCGGAGCTTTTTTCTTTTTTTCGAGTCCGGCGGTGCAGCGGGCGTCGTAATTGATGATGGATCTACATCGGGGGACATTGTTTTTTTATTTTTAATAAAGGAATTGTCAAAAACTGTGTGCGTGTTTTTATTTTTACACTTTTTTTAGTGTTTGAGTAGTGGTACAATGTACCCCATACTCATTCACATTCGGGGGTAAGATCTGGGGGCCCCCTGCCTGCAGACCCCCACAACCACTGCCCAGGGTTGTAGGGTAGAGGCCCAGTTCCAGTCTGTATCTGGGAAGCAGAGAAGTTACTGCATGGTTGGTTCCTGCTCAAGCTATGTTGGGTAGCAGGAACTGTGCTTCATAATCACCCCTGATAGTATGCAGCGCAGATCCCACAGCCCAACAGAACCTGTCCAACCTGGTGCCTCACTAGTTGTTGACTGCTAGGACCTACTGCACCTCCTGGGTCCCGTCCCTCTGTTAGCATCAGTGTCCTTTATGGCTGTGCTTTTGGCTACAACATGCCTGTGTAACAGCCGGGTGGGAGCCAGGAGGTGCAGCAGAACAGCACTGAAGCCAGACACAGATGTAAGGGGGACACATATGTGACTGCTTGTGGTGATGGGGACACAAATGTGCAGCAGGGGCTCCTTTGAAGAACACAAATGTGGAAGGGGGGCTCTAAGGGGGACACAATTGTGCAGGGGGCTCTAAGGGGGACAACACAATTGTGCTGGGGTCTCTGGTGGGGGCATAAATATGGAAGAGGAGCTCTAAGGGGGATACAATTGTGCAGGGGTCTCTGATGGGGGCATAAATGTGGAAGAGGCGCTCTAAGGGGGATACAATTGTGCAGGAGTCTCTGATGGGGCCATAAATGTGGAAGGGGGGCTCTAAGGGGGATACAATTGTGCAGGGGTCTCTGATAGGGGCATAAATGTGGAAGGGGCCTCTAAAGGGGAACATACATGTGGAAGGGGGCTCTAAGGGGGACATAATTGTGCAGGGGTCTCTGATGGGGACACAAATATGGAAGAGGGACACAATATGCAGGGGGGCTCTGATTTGTGCATAAATATGTGAAGGGCTCTTATGAGGACACAAATGTGTGGCGGGGGTCTGATGGGGCCACAGTGTGTATGGGGGTTCTTATAAGGACACAAATGTGCAGGGGGGCTCCAATGGGGACACAAATGTGTCAGGGGGCTCTGATGGGGACACAAATGTATCAGGGGGCTCTGATGGGAACACAAATATGCAGGAGGGCTCTGATAGGGACACAAATATGGAAGGGGGGCTCTGATGGGAACACAAATATGGAAGGGGGCCCTGATGGGGACACATATGTGTCAGGCAGCTCTGATGGGAATACAAATATGCAGGGGGTTCCTTTTAGGGCACAAATATTCGGGGGAGTTCTGATGGGGACAAAAATATGGAAGGGGGCTCTGATGAGGACACAAATGTGCAGCGAGGGGTCTTATGAGGACCAAATGTATGGAGGTGTGTGTGTCTTGATGGTAACACAGATGTAAGACCCTGTGCACACTGGAAGTTTTGCCCCCGTATATGAGGTTACAGCTTTTAGGTGCGGGCGGAGGATACAGGTGCGCCATCAAGCTCTACAGCCGTCGGCCTATCAAATTCTATTTTATTCTGCTGCAGATTCAGTAAAAAAATAATTGATTTTTTTTTTTGGCCCACGAATATATGAAAAATGCACAATGTGGCCCCTGAAGTGAAAAGTTTGGAGACCCCTGTCCTAGAGAATCAAAAGGGAAACATTTACACTGATAGCAGATATGCATTTGGAATAGCTCACGATTTTGGGCCTATTTGGAAAGCACGGAACTTTCTGACTAGTACAGGGAAGCCAATGAGACATGCAAAACTCATAGAGCGGCTATTTGAAGCCTTTCAGAAACCTGCAGAAGTTGCCATCTTGAAGGTAAAAGGACATGCAAGGAGAAATTACATGACAGCTAGAGAAAATGCTTTAGCGCACCAATGCCTATACCAATGCTGCCCTTATGGCATTCAGAGTCAAACCCACTGTAGGGGTCCCCCCAGGTAGCGGGGACAGATTCCCCTCATCAAGAGCAGTGGGATATAGAAACTTTAATTCAGTTGCAGAACTGGGCCTCTGACAAAGAGAAGGATAGCTGGATCAAATATAATGTTACCCAAAATGAGCAGGGCCTGTGGAGCACTGAGAACAGGTGGTGTCTACCCATGAGTTTGTACCCAGTTTTAGCACAACTGGCACATGACGTCAGTCATCTTGCTAAGGGTGCGATGGTGACACTTACTGACTGCTATTGGATAGCAACTGGATTTAGTGCACTTGCAGGCAGGTTTTGTGCTTCATGTTTTACTTGTGCTTTCTACAATGCAAGGAGGCCTGTCCATGTTCCCCAAAAGCATTTTCCTAAGCCAGAGTTCTCTTTTCAAAGAATTCAAATAGACTACATTCATGTGCCCAGAATAGGCACCTATGAGTATGCTCTAGTGTGCATTGACATGTTTTCAGGCTGGCCTGTGTGCTGGCCAGTAGCTAAAGCAAATGTAAAAACAACAGCAATGAACATTTTGAACAAAATAGTTTGTAGATACGGAGTTCCTGAAACTATTGAGAGTGACAGAGGAACCCATTTTACTGGGGAAGTAATGAAAGAGGTAATGGAAGCCCTTCACATACAGCAAGCTTTCCATACACCTTATCATCCACAAAGTAGTGGTAAAGTTGAGAGACTTTTGAAAAACAGATGTGCAAAAATTAAAGAAGATACAGGAAAAGGATGAGTGGAAGCTTTGCCAATAGCCCTATATTCTGTACGAACTACCCCTAAACAACCACATGGGCTGTCCCCCTATGAGATTTTATTTGGAGGGCCACCCAAAACAGGGGTATGTTTTCCCCAACAGTTGCAGGCTTCTCACTCTAGTCTGTTAGAATATGTTCACATTTTGCAAAGAACATTGAATAAAATACATGAAGGTGTTTACAACCTTGACGGACAACACTTGGTGCTTTTGACAGTCAAGTTGGAAGGAAAGCCCAACCGGGATTCACGCCGGCCACTGCAAGAAAATCCTGAAGTGATGATATCCTTTGAAAAAAAAAATTATGTTTCTTTTCTTGTTGTTTGTGAGAACTGAGGCATGGAAGAATAACCCTTTCATCCAAATGTTGAAATTGTATGCAACCCATAGCAACGCTAGTAACTGCTGGGTGTGTGCTCACTTACATCCCCAAATGGGAATGATACCCATGATAGCAATGCCTCTCAACTTCACTGATCTAAACAGAACCAGAATAAATAGCTCATACATAGTCTCCACAGCTAATGAGCACAGATCAGCAACTTTAATGGTTTCAAAACACATAGACACTCTACAGATTTCTCTAAACATTACTTGGCCATTTAACACTAAATGTATACAGCTGGGCAATTAAGATTGCACTGGAGCAAAGATTACAGTTTATGGAGGAAACTATGGTCAATATTATTATATACCAGAACTAAATAGAACCCTTTATAGTACACATTGCTCACAGTTCCCAATACGTGGAAATAGCAGTTACCTGAGATTCCATGTTATTGCATTTAGTTTTTTAGGAGCAAGTATACCATCCATACATAGAGGGTTATAATATATATGTGCAGTACAGTGCGACCAGGTCAAAGTCCAGAATACCCTTTAGTGTTCAAAAGAGAGCTGTTCACTGAAGGTGACATGGCATGGTCATGGTTCCCTTCCTGGACAGGATGGGGAATTGAAGCAATGAAAAGAATAAATAATTACACTAGAATTGTAGATGAGATTATTAACCTTACTACCACTGACATAGGTTTATTAAGTGAAGAAATGGATCAGCTTAAAAAAAAGTAGTATTAGAGCACAGATTAACGCTAAATTATCTCACTGCAGCTCAAGGTGGGATGTGTAAGGTTATTCGCACTGACTGTTGTATATACATTTCTGTTGATGAGGACATTATTAAAGAGCATCTTGCTAAGATAAGAGAACTATAGAATAAGGCCAGAGATATTGCTAAAGATGGATGAAACCCATTTAAGGGATTAGGAGGTTTTGGTGACTTTTTATATGGCATAGCAACATGGTTACAGAAACTAGGCGCTTACATTGTGATGTTCCTATTTCTCATATTTGTTTTTTACTTCCTCATCAGGCTATGCCTCTGTGTGACTACCCACTTTACCAACAGATGGTCCACCAGCCCTGATGAACCCATCATTCTGAGAAAGCTAAGAGAGAGCTGAACAGGACGCCATCTCTCTGTGCCAATGTAGCAGGAGTTACCAGCAATCGGCTGAATGTAACGTGGAGAAGAATGGTGTCAAATAACCAAAAGGGGGGAAATGACATGGACATTCACTGTACTGTTCATTTAAGCACAAGAGACTCTATTTTGTTCACACTGTTGAAATGTGTTCTGTAACTTTCACCTAACACACAGACACAACTTCTGCTAGAAGCTCTCTCTGTCTCTACTCCCCACTCCCCTCTCAAAGTTTTCCTTTTGCAATTGTTCTATTCGCTAGCTTTTAATAACATATTTCTATTTGTTCATTTTTAATAACATCTCACAAACCCCTTTCTTGTCTATGTATAAAATAACATGTAATAATACCTTTTGTCATGAATGGACATTTTAAACACAGTGATTGCGACCTGTGAATCTATTCCTGCAATTGCAGTATTAATTTTTGTTTTTAGAGTCACAATCATAAATATTCCCATAACAAAGGTGAAGGTGAAGCCACTGCCTCTTGGATGGAAAATTAGGGTACATTCAGTAAACAGCCAATGGTCGTCAGCAGGAATCAGGTTCGAACCATGTGTGGGCAGGCTGAATGTACCCAGGCTGAATGTACCCAAGTTGATTGATCAATCAACTTGGGTACAACCAGCCTCTCAGATTTTACATGCGATTATCTTCCCCCATCCCCCCAACGAGAGAACACAATTGCTCCGCGGGAGGAATTCCCCCATCAATACTGAATGTGTTACATAGTTATATAATTACTTGAAAAAAGACACAAGTCCATCCAGTTCAACCAACACAGAAAAAAACACATTCTCACAAAAAGAAAACCTCCATATACATTATCCTATACCCACAGTTGATCCTGAGGAAGGAAAAAAAAAAAAATAAAGCATGACCCAATTTTCTCCAGTGGGGGCAAAAAATTCCTTCCTAATCCCACAACAGGCAATCAGATATTCTCTGGATTTACATTACCTATAAAATGTTAGTATCCAGTTATATTTATTATGTGCATTTAGGAAACAATCCAGACCTTTTTTTAAAACAATCTACTGAGCTGGCCAGAACCAGCTTTTGAAGGAGTCTATTCCACATTTCCACAACTCTCACAGTAAACAAGCCCTTTCGTATTTGGAGATTAAATCCGTTTTCCTCCAGACCTCAAGAGTGCCCCCTTGTCCTTTATGATGACCTTAAAGTGAGTAACTCTACACCAGATTCACTATATGGACGACTTATTTATTTATACAGTACATGATGATTATATCCCCCTTTCATCTCCTCCTCTCAAGAGAGAATACATTCAGTTCCTCTAATCTTTCCTCATAGCTAAGCTCCTCTTATTAGTTTGGTTGCCCTTCTTTGCACTTTCTCCAGTTCCCCGATATCCAGATGAAGTCTTACTAGTGATTTGTACAGGGGCAAAATTATATCTCTCTCTGGACTCTATACCTCTTTTAATGCAAGAAAGGATTTTGCTTGCTTTGGAAACTGCAGCTTGGCATTGAATGTTGTTATTAAGCTTATGATCTACCAGAACACCCAGATCCTTCTTTACTATTGATTTCCCCAATTGTACTCCCCCTAGTATGTATGATGTATGCATATTCTTAGCCCCCAAACTAATTTTACATTTATCAACATTAAACCTCATTTGCCACATAGTTGCCCAATTAAAAAGTGCATTGAGGTTTGCTTGCAAGTTGGAGACATCATGTAGGGATGTTATTCCACTGCATAGCTTGGTGTTATCTGCAAAGACAGAAATAATACTTTTACTCCCAGACCCTATATTATTTATGAATATATTAAAAAGTAAGGGTCCCAACACTGAACCTTGGGGTACACCACTAACAACCCTAGACCATTCAGAGTAAGATTTATTAAAGAGGAGGTCCAGCCTCCTTCAGAAAAAAATAAAAGTCGGCAGCTACAAATACTGTAGCTACTGACTTTTAATATTAGGACACTGACCTGTCCAGGGATCCAGCAATGTCAGCACCCCACCTGATTTTTCCATTGGCTCTTGGGTCCTGCCACCGCCATTGCTTCTAAGGGAAGCCTTGCGGCTTTACAGCCGGTTCCCTACTGCGCATGCACGAAGCGTGCTGCGCTTTCTGAATGGTCGGGCAGCGGGGGAAGAAGGAGGGGGGTGAAAAACCGATACCCGATCCCCCTACCCCCGAAAGGTGCCAAATGTGGTACCGGGGGGGGGGGGGCATATAAACGGAACTTTCACTTTTGGGTGGAACTCCGTTTTAACCACTACTTTCTGAATACAGTATTTTAGCCAGTTTTCTATCCATTTACAAACTGATTTTTCCAAGCCTGTAGACTTTACCTTACACATTATCCATGTGTGTGGAACTGTATCAAACATCAAACGCTTTTGCAAAATCTAAGTATACCACGTCCACAGCCACCCTCTGTCCAAAGTTTTACTTACCTCCTCATAAAAAGAAATCAGGTTTGTCTGACAACTTCTGTCTTTCATGAATCCATGCTGTCTGTTGCTTAAAAAGGTTTTATCTAGCAAGAACTCATAATGTGTGTTTTTTTATTAAACGCTTCAGTATCTTCTCAGCTATAGAAATTAAACTAACAGGTCTATAGTTATTGGTAAAGACTTTGATCCCTTTTTAACCACTTCAGCCCCGGAAGGATTTACCCCCTTAATGACCAGGCCATTTTTTGCGATACGGCAATGCATCGCTTGAACTGACAATTGCACGGTCATGTGACGTTGTATCCAAACAAAATTTATGTCCTTTTTTTCCACAAATAGAGCTTTCTTTTGGTGGTATTTGATCACCTCTGCGGTTTTTATTTTTTGCGCTATAAACAAAAATAGAGCGACAATTTTGAAAAAAACACAATATTTTTTACTTTTTGCTATAATAAATATCCCCCAAAAAACAATTTTTCCCTCAGTTTAGGCCGATACGTAGTCTTCTACATATTTTTGGTAAAAAAAATCGCAATAAGCGTTTATTGATTGGTTTGCGCAAAAGTTATAGCGTCTACAAAATAGGGGTTAGTTTTATAGCATTTTTATTAATAATTTTTTTTTTACTAGTAATGGCGGCGATCTGCGATTTATATCATGACTGCGACATTATGGTGGACACATTGGACAATTTTGACACATTTTTGGGACCATTGTCATTTTTACAGCGATCAGTACTATAAAATTGCACTGATTACTGTAAAAATGACACTGGCAGTGAAGGGGTAACCACTAGCTGGCTAGGAAGGGGTTAAGTGTGTCCTGGGGAGTGATTCTAGCTGTTAGGGGGCGTGGCTACGTGTGACACATCCCTGATCATAGCTCCCGATCACAGGGAGTTATGATCAGTGACAGTGTCACTAGGCAGAACGGGGAGATGCTTGTTTTCATTAGCATCTCCCCGTTCTTCCTCTCCGTGAGATGATTGAGGGTATCCCCGTGGACATCGAGTCTGCGAGACCCGCGATCCTACTCACGGAGCATGCGGACGCGCTGGCGGCGGCCCGCACGCTACCACACGGCGGCAAATTCAAAGGGACGTACCTGCACGCCCATTTGCCCAGCTGTGCCATTCTGCCAACGTAAATGTGCATGTGGCGGTCGGCAAGTGGTTAATCACCTCACAAAAAAAGACTAACGATTTTGAAAAAAAACCCCAATATTTTTTACTTTTTGCTATGATAAATATCCCCCCAAAAAATGAAAAAAACTAATTCATTCATCAGTTTAGGCCAATATGTATTCTTCTACATATTTTTGGTAAAAAAAAATACAATAAGCATATATTGATTGGTTTGCGCAAAAGTTATAGCGTCTACAAAATAGGGGAAATATTTATGGCATTTTTATTATTATTGGTTTTTTTTGCTAGTAATGGCGTTGAGCAGCGATTTTTAGTGGGACTGCGACATTGCGGAGGACAGATCGGACACTTTTGACACTTTTTGAGACCAGTGACATTTATACAGCGATCAGTGCTATAAAAATGCACTGATTACTGTATAAATGACACTGGCAGGGAAGGTGTTAACACTAGGGGGCGATCAAGGGGTTAAGTGTTCCCTAGGGAAATGTTTATAACTGTGGGGGGAGTGGACTGACTGGTAGAGAAACCACCAATTGGGTACCTATAAGGTGTTTTGTGACTTCCTTTGAACAAAAGGGGTCATAGATGTCTGGTGAGCGTGCTCTGTTACCTTTCTGGTGGAGAGGAAGAGCACAATTTCTTTTTTGATGTCACTTTTTTTTATCATTTTCTTAGATTTGGAGTTTCACTGAGCACCTTAATTGGACTTTTCTTATGGACTTCTTTAGTTGCATGTTCATTCATGATTTGATGACACTCATTTTTTTGTGGGGGTTAAAAGAGCGTGCTTTATTTCAGGTTGGTTGAATGTAAAAAAACTCACATATCTCTACATCCACACAGTGAGGTGAATTCAGGAATCTCCCCTGCTGCGCTACTGTATCCTGTCAGAATACACAGATCAGGGCTGCAGCTATTGGCTGCATGTGCTAATAGAATGTTAGTTTTAACTGCAGAATCATTCAACAGAAGTTGGTCTAACAACCGGCTTCTGTTGAACAAGCAGCAGTACACACAGAGGGAAATTCGATCCAATTTTCAGTCCATGTATACCAGTCTTAAAGTGTAAGTAAACCCCCCTATCGTTTACAGCCAAAGAAGCTGCCATATTTGCCTCTGTTTAAACTACAACTGCCATGATGCTGCACATGTGATCAGTTATGACATCAGCCATTGGATGGTTTGACAGTTTGGTTGAGAGCACAACCAATGGGATTTTCACAACTAATGGTAGTTTCATTTTTGGCATGTGCCGGAAATGAAACCATTTTATGGATAGGTTTCCTTCCGCCTTAAGGCCCTGTTCACATATGGTGTGGTGAACTGCATTTTCTACACTGGGTAAACACAGGTCATTGCTAGGACACACAGAAAACGATCATTTGTGAGTATGCATTTTTATCCTTTATACATTAAAGTGTTGCGAAGGTAAAGCGCAAGGCTGGTGCGCCCTCTGTTCTTTTTTCCTTTTTAGCTCGCTTTAAAAATATCTGCTCCAGCACTTGAGTTCAGCAGCTGGCTGTAAAAATTACCCCCAGTATTGGTGGTCAGTGGCTGGCTGGAACAATGCCAGTCCCCACTTACCAGCATTGGTGGTCTGTAGCAGGCTGTAACAAAAACATACTCCTCCAGCATTGGTAGTCAGTGGCCAGTTGTAACCAGGGTCTCCATCAGTAATTCTGGGGTCCCCTATGGGCATACCATTGGGGCCCCCATAGGGAAAGTGATACTTATATTCCCTGGCATTCTAGTGTGACATTCCGTAAAAAAAATCACCACTTATCTGTCCTATAGTCCCACACAGCTCTCCACTGCATGGAACCAGCACTCCTGTCCTTTTGATAGCGTGAGGTATTTTCTGGGTATCAGAGGGAAGCTGCAGCAGCTCTGATACTTGAGCTGTGAGGCCAATAGCAGCTGCACCAAACAGCAAGGAATCTCTTTATGCATAACTGTCAAAGGACTCTGAACCCTCCTCAACAACATTACTGTTAGTTCATGTAATACAAATCTACCCTGGGTGCAATGCAAGAAAACCAACAAAAGTGAAAGAAAACCATACACAGCAGGGCTGTCAGGGAACACAACCCTACATTATTTTTGTTGCAATATTGTATACTAGGGATGAGCTTCGTGTTCGAGTCAAATGCATGTTCGACTCAAACATTGTTTGTTCGGTCGTTCGCCGAATTACGAATGTTATGGGTCGTTCGCGCCAAATTTGAGTGGCGCGTCACGGCCCATAATTCACTGCGGCATCGCAGTGCATTAGTCTATCAATGGGTCCGCGCTTAAAACACTGCTGCCCCCCTATGTAAGTAGGGAACACCTCAGTGATACCCCAAGGAGGTTAAAGTCAAAATATAGGGGATTACGCTGTGTAAAAAACAGAGAGTGTAAGTGTGAGTGTTTTAAAGTGACAGGTGCTTTAGTGCGTGATACAATCCTACATGAATAGAAGATAAAAAATAATAAAAAAGTATATAAAATATAAGAAATAGAAAATGTGAATTGACCAAAAATTAATAAATATTATAAGGTGATAAATCCTTATTTGAATTGCAGACAATTATAATCCCATATAATATGCAAACTTAATCCTTATATCATCTAAATTATAGAGCATATGTTAGCAAAATCCACTGAAAAATGCAAAGTGACAAGTGTCAAATCTAGAAAAAGTTTGGTGGTCAGACCACAGTGCAATACACACAGTGCAATTATGTGCAAAAAAACGTTAAAGATTAGGACTAATCTATTATATATAAAAAAAATTGTGTATAAAAAAAATATATATAGTCCCATATGCTATTTAATATAAAAGTTCATAATGCTGATATGCAGTGCAATAAATCGTATAGCGTATTTCCCAGGAGATTCTTCTTTATCAATGGAGAGCCATGCAATAACTTTTAGCAATTTCTCCCAATGTGATTGCACTTAGCCCAATCCAGGTGAACCACTCGTTGAGGAGGGGAGGGGGACTCACTGCCCCTTGCTGTAGCACAGATCCCAGCCGGACATCCACTTCCATGTGTTAGATAAAAAATAAAAAATCTTTCATAGCGTAACTTTGTTTATAATTAATGTTTTATTTGTGTAATACAGTCCAACACCACGACTGAATCCACTCAAACAAAATAGAAAGACTTTAAAAATGGTGTTAAATAAAAGGAGAGGGAGCTCACAGGCTCACTGTCTCTCCACACAGTCCGGGGACGCATCGCTACGTCCCCGGACTGTGTGGAGAGACAGTGAGCCTGTGAGCTCCCTCTCCTTTTATTTAACACCATTTTTAAAGTCTTTTGTTTGAGTGGATTCAGTTGTGGTGTTGGACTGTATTACACAAATAAAACATTAATTATAAACAAAGTTACGCTATGAAAGATTTTTTATTTTTTATCTAACACATGGAAGTGGATGTCCGGCTGGGATCTGTGCTACAGCAAGGGGCAGTGAGTCCCCCTCCCCTCCTCAACGAGTGGTTCACCTGGATTGGGCTAAGTGGAAGGATACTGGCACCGGTGGGATTGGAGCGATTAAAGGCTGAGGATTAACATCACACGCTCATACCCCTGCAGGGGCAGGGAGCTCCGGTGAGTGCAATCACATTGGGGGAAATTTCTAAAAGTTATTGCATGGCTCTCCATTGATAAAGAAGAATCTCCTGGGAAATACACTATACGATTTATTGAACTGCATATTGCATCACCATTATGAACTTTTATATTAAATAGCATATGGGTCTACATATATTTTTTTGATACACAATTTTTTTATATATAATAGATTGGTCTTAATGTTTAACGTTTTTTTGCACATAATTGCACTGTGTGTATTGCACTGTGGTCTGACAACCAAACTTTTTCTAGATTTGACACTTGTCACTTTGCATTTTTCAGTGGATTTTGCTAACATATGCTCTATAATTTAGATAATATAAGGATTAAGTTTGCTTATTATATTTGATTATAATTGTCTGCAATTCAAATAAGGATTTATCACCTTATAATATTTATTATTTTTGGTCAATTCACATTTTCTATTTCTTATATTTTATATACTTTTTATTATTTTTTAATCTAATTTAATTATTTAATTATTTAATTATTAATTATTATCTCTATTATTATTAATTATTTATCTCTATTTATGTAGGATTGTATCACGCACTAAAGCACCTGTCACTTTAAAACACTCACACTTACACTCTCTGTTTTTTACACAGCGCCATCCCCTATATTTTGACTTTAACATCACAGTGCATTGCTGGCTGATGATTGGCCAAGCATGCACTATGACCCGCATGCTTGGCCAATCACAGCGCCGTGTGGACAGAGAGCCGTAATTGGCCAAAGCCTGGGAATCTTTGGCCAATTATGGCTCAGGGGGTTTAGTACATGCCCCACACTATATAAAGCTGCCTGCATGTTGGCCCTGTCTAGTGTGTTGCGGTGGAGAGAGATAGATAGACAGAGAGACAGTGTCATTTGATTTAAGTTAGATAGAGTAGGCAGGTCGAGTCAGTTAGCTGCATTATGTATATAAATGCATCCCAGGTGTTGTATATATATATGTATATATATATATATATATATATATATATATATATATATATATATATATATATATAAACACTGTATTCAGTTTAGCTAGATCCGTTCCTGTTATTCTCTTCCTAATATACTGACAGGCAGGTGTTTTTACAGTTAGTGTACTGTGTACCCTGCACAGTTGCACAGTTGCACCTACAGTATAGCTACCTGAAGCCAGGTGCTTGTGTGCTTCTTCTGATACTATTAACAGCACAGGCAGGCTCTTGAAGTATTTCCAGTTAGTGTACTATGTAACCCTGCACAGTTGCACCTACAGTATAGCTACCTGAAGCCAGGTGCTTGTGTGCTTCTTCTGATACTATTAATAGCACAGGCAGGCCCTTGAAGTATTTCCAGTTAGTGTCCTGTGTAACCCTGCACAGTTGCACCTACAGTATAGCTACCTGAAGCCAGGGGCTTGTATGCTTCTTCTGATACTATTAACAGCACAGGCAGGCTCTTGAAGTATTTCCAGTTAGTGTACTGTGTAACCCTGCACAGTTGCACCTACCTGCAAGACAAGTGCAGGTGTTCTCATACTAATAATACTACAGGCAGGCAGTTGATTCTGCTAGCTGCAGTATAGTCGGTATATATACATCCCAGTTTTGTGCAGCTACATCTCACTGCAGGCCAATAGTATGTCTGGAAGGCCAACAAGGAGAGGCAGACAGTCACAAGCCAATAAAAGAGGGCAAGCAGGCTCTGTGTCTAGAGGCAACAGTGCTGGTCATGGACACGGTGAATCCTCATCAGCACGTGGCCGTGGGACACGCTTGGTCTTTTTTTCGGCAGCGGCCATGTTGAGCCGCAACATGCGGAAGACTTGGTCGAGTGGATGACCAAGCCGTCTTCATCCTCCTCATCCTTTCTCACCCAGGTTCAGGGTACTTTGTCTGGCAAAGCAGCTGCCAACACCGCCTCTTCAATCGGCTCAATGGCATCAGTCACTCCTTTCCTAGCCCCACCATGTCCTCCTGAAGGAGTATCCCGATGTCACGTACCAGATGGCGGAGCCCAGAATGCAGGGAGTAGCCTCTCGTGTGCCTCTGGCTCGAGAACCCCTGATAGAGAAAACAGGGACTCAAGAGCACAGGGGGCCACAAGTGCTTGGCAAGTGGCAGATGTGGAGCTGATCCGGACCTCAGGTGTAGCAGAAGGAGGGCTGGCAGGAATACTGGAACCGCTGACTGAGAAGTACTGTAGCTGGCAGGAACTCAGGAACAGCAGGCAGCAGGGAGGTGTTCTTGTAGTCCAACTGGAGCACTGGAACAACTGGTAGTAGGAAGATGAACCGGAACTCTGGCAGGAACACTGGAACAACTGATTGAGCAGAGAAGTAGTGTAGCTGGCAGGAACTCAGGAACAACAGGCATCAGGGAGGTGTTCTGCAGTTCAACTGGAGCACTGGAACAACTGGTAGTAGGAAGATGAACCAGAACTCTGGCAGGAACACTGGAACAGCTGACTGAGCAGAGAAGTAGCGTGGCTGGCAGGAACTCAGGAACAGCAGGCAGCAGGGAGGTGTTCTGTAGTTCAACTGGAACACTGGAACACTAGCGAGGTCAGACAGGCCGGGTCAACACTGGTGGGCAGAGCAGGTACCAGACAGAGGCAGAAAAGTAGTTGGGGCACGGACCGGGTCGGCAACAGACAGGCAGCAAAAACCGTAGGATGAGGCAGGAGAATAGTCAGACAAGCCAAGGTCGGGGACTGGCAGAAAACAGGAGTAGTCAGGAGCGGGCCGGGTAACAGGAATCAGGTAGACAGGTATACTGATATCTTAGGGTCACAGGAAACGCTGTAGACCGGACAGCAAGAAAACATGCTGACAGGCTCCTTTAAATAAGTCCATTGGCGCCAAACACTGTCACACTGTACGTCCGCGCGCTCCCCCGCGTACCCGTGCGCGCCTGAGTACCGATCGTACGTGCCCGCTCGCACCACCACATACCCGCGTACACTCGTTCGTGCTAGCGTGCCTTCGCATGCATTCGTTCGTGCTAGCGCGCACCCGCACACGTCCACCGGCTCTAACAACTATGCTAACAGGACGTCTTTCATGACATTGCCCCCCCCAAAGGGCAGCCTCTGGATGCCCAACTGTGCCATCTTACTTGGATGGGACCTCTTAAAGGCAAGAATCAACCTCTTCGCGTGAATGTTAGACTCCGGCTCCCAAGAGTTCTCCTCGGGCCCGTACCCCTTCCACTTAACCAGAAACTGGACTTGGTTGCGTCTTTTTCTGCAATCCAGAATGGACTCAACCTCATATTCAGCTTCTCCATCAATGATCACAGGTTCAGGGGGACCGACCTTCCGGTTGACAAAAGGATCAGGAACTGCGGGTTTGAGTAGGGCAACATGAAAGACCGGGTGGATCCGGAATGACTCTGGTAACTTTAGTTCGTAGGCAACATTATAAATTTTCCTTAGCACGGGGAAGGGACCCACGAACTTGGGGCCCAATTTCTTGGAAGGACAAGCCAGTCTTAAGTTCAACGTGGACAGCCAGACCTGATCTCTGGGTTTAAGATAAAGCTCCTCCTTCTCTTCTTGTCAAACACCTCTTTATTGTAGTTCTGGGTCCTTGCCATAGTCTCCTGCAGGAGTTTGTTATTTGACTCAAAGACGTTTAGGTTTTCTTGGACAGCTGGTACTGGACACTCCGGGATGTTATTAGACAAGAGCAGAGGATGGAAACCATAATTTGCAAAGAACGGTGATTGCTTCGTGGCAGAATGAACAGAATTGTTGTAAGCAAATTCGGCAAGGGGTAGAAGCGGAGCCCAATCGTCCTGGGAGAAAGAGGAAAAGCAGCGCAGATACTGCTCCAGCGTCTGCTTCGTTCCCTCCATCTGTCCATTTGTTTGAGGGTGATAGGCAGAAGAGAAGGAGAGGTCAATTTTCAGAGACTCACAAAGAGCTCTCCAAAACCTGGAGGTAAATTGCACCCCCCTGATCTGAAGTGATATTGGCAGGAATGCCATGAAGCCTCACCACTTCCTTGATAAATGTCCTAGCAGTTTCAGCAGCAGTAGAGGTGCCCTTTATTGGTAGGAAATGTGCCATTTTGGATAATCTATCCACTATTACAAAGATTGCAGTGTAACCTTCAGAAGATGGCAGCTCGACAATAAAATCCATGGAGATCATCCTCCATGGCTTCTCCAGGACAGGTAGTGGTTTCAACAGACCCCAAGTTTTAGACTTGCTGCCCTTATTTTGAATGCAGGTGGCACATGCTTCCACATAGTCCTTGCAATCCTTTCTTAACTGCGGCCACCAGAATGTGCGCTGAAGAAGTTCAGATGTCTTATGCCCGCCGAAATGGCCGGCCAACATGTGATCATGGCAGGAACTAAGAACTGCTGCTCGCATCTCCTGAGGTTTGAAGATCCTATCCCTAAACCACAGAAGGTCATCTCTGGCCTGTAGAGCTGTATCAGGTGAAGTAGAAATGTTCCTGGAGGCTTGCTTGATTTGTGAAAGTAGATCGCCCTGGAGCAACAGAAAGTTTCCTGAGGACAAGATGGTATCTGGCGGAGAAGATGCTTCTGAACCACTGTACATTCGTGACAGCGCGTCAGGCTTGATGTTTTTTGACCCGGGACGATAGGTTATATGGAATGAGAATCTGGTAAAGAACAGTGCCCATCTGGCCTGTCGTGGTTTCAACCTCTTGGCAGTCTTTAAATATTCCAGATTCTTGTGATCTGTATAAACAAGAATTGGATGAGCTGCTCCCTCTAAAAGCTATCGCCATTCCTCAAGCACAGCTTTGATCGCTAACAACTCTCGGTCACCCATGTCGTAGTTCCTCTCTGCTTTCGATAATTTGCAAGAAAAAAAAGCGACTGGGTGCAGAAGAGCCCTAGGCCCATGTCTCTGGGAAAGCACTGCACCGACCGCTATTTCCGAGGCGTCCACCTCTAAAATAAAAGGCAATGTGGAATCAAGATGTTTTAAAACTGAGGCTGAGACAAACAGATCCTTCAGTTTTGTGAAGGCCGTCTGAGCTTCAGTAGACCAGTGGAATTTAAGGCCCTGCTTGGTTAGCCTTGTAATGGGAGAAATGATGGTGGAGAATCCTTTGATGAGTTTTCTGTAAAAATGTGCAAATCCTACAAAACGTAGGATTCCCTTCTTGTCAGTAGGAGAGGGCCAGTCCAGAATGGCGGAGACCTTCTGAGGGTCCATTTTGATGCCTTCCACAGAGATAATTAGACCAAGGAACTGGATACTTTCTTGTTTAAAGACACATTTCTCGGGCTTGGCGTAAAGGCCGTGCAGGCGAAGTCGGGTCAAAACATTTCTGACATGTTCACGATGTTCAGCTAAGAAAGAAGAAAAAATTAGGATGTCTTCTAAATAAATAATAACAAACAGGTCAAGATAGTCTCTGAAGATGTTATTCACAAAATGCTGAAATGTAGCAGGAGCATTACAAAGTCCGAAAGGCATGACTAAATATTCGAAGTGCCCAAACAGAGTACGGAAAGCAGTCTTCCATTCGTCTCCCTTGCGAATGCGCACAAGGTTGTAGGCACCACGAAAATCCAACTTAGAAAACACTACTGCAGACCCCAGCCTCTGAAAAAGTTCTGGCACTAATGGTAAAGGATAACGGTTCTTGATCGTGATTTTATTAAATTCCCGATAATTCACACAAGGGCGTAGAGAATGGTCTTTCTTCTCCACGAAAAAGATTCCTGCTCTTGCTGGGGACGTGGAGGGTCGGATGAACCCTTTTTTCAGATTGTCATCAATGTAGGTTTTTAATACTCCTAGTTCTAATTCTGACAAAGGGAAAATTCTCCCAAAAGGAATCTCTGCCCCTGGAAGGAGCTCAATTGGGCAATCGTATGGTCGGTGGGGAGGAAGAGTCTCGGCACCCTTTTGACTGAAAACATCCAGAAAGCTGTGGTAGACTTCAGGTACAGCTTGACAGATCTCGGCGTCAGTTTCCATGCACAACAGGGAAGAAGGGGCCTTGGTGACTTCTGGTAGACAGTGTTGATGGCAGTAAGAAGAAGGGAACTCAATCTTCCCCGAGGTCCAATCAATTTGCGGATTATGGGCCTTGAGCCACGGCATGCCTAATATGATGGGAAATAGAGGAGACTCGATGGCATGCAGACAAAGTAGCTCTTGATGAGTGCCAGCAATGGTGGTGAGCAGAGGTACAGTCTCCTGGATTACTGGCCCAGATCTTAGGGTAGAGCCATCGGCCAAATATACTGAAAGTCCTTTCGCTCTGGGCCGGAGGGAAATGTGATGTCTGGAAGCGAAGGACAAGTCTATGAAGCCACTGCAAGCCCCAGAATCAATGATAGCGCTGGTTGGTATATTCCCTCCTGGGAGCTGTAAGAGAATCGGAACAGCCAGATGAGAAACATTATTCAATACAGCAGAGGTAAGAGCAGGGTAGACAGAAAGGCACTTACGAAGCTTTGCCGGGCCTGATCGTACAAAATGTCCGGGTTCCCCGCAGTATAGGCACAGGTTACCAGCCCGACGGCGTTGACGCTCTTCAGGAGTGAGTGAAGGGCGTAAAAGACCCAGCTGCATTGGTTCTGAGGCCATGGTGGTTGAAGCTGGAGGAGCAGAGTGGGGAGAACTAGGCACACGGGGCAGCATCCAGACTGGACGAGCAGGACCAGAGGATCACTCCGTACGCCGTACTCTCAGGTGTCTGTCTATTTGAATAGAAAGGTCTATGAGGCCCTCTAAAGTCTCTGGAATGCCCACTCGGGCTAGTTCATCCTTTAAAGATTCTGAAAGGCCCATACGGAACTGATACCATAGGGCGGCATTGTTCCAATTTGTGTCAGAACTCCAGCGTCTGAATTCCAACACATAGTCCTCAACGGGTCTGCGGCCCTGCTGTAGGGTGTGCAAGGCTGCCTCTGCAGTAGCGGTCAGCTGTGGGTCCTCATATAATGACGACATGGCCTGAAAGAAGGTGTCCAGGGTATCAAGTGAGGTATCTTTCTTTTCTAGTAGGCGATGGGCCCAGGACTGGGGCTCGCCTGTCAGCAGTGAGATCACAAACCCCACTTTGGTGGTTTCCAGAAAGTCCTTGGTTGAAGGGCAAAAAAGAGTTTACATGAGTTGCGGAAAGACCTGAATTTACTCCAGTTACCCGAAAATCTTTCAGGCGTGGGAACCCTGGGTTCAAGCGGCAACATCACCACTGAAGGTGCAGCAGAAGTCCCGGATGCAGGAGGTGTGGATGCTGCTAGAGCTTGGACTCGGCCTTCCAGCTGGGTATAGCCCTCTTGTAGGCTTTTCTCCGCCTGGGTAAGTCCAGCAAGATGGCGGCAGAGTTCATCCATGGGAGAGGCTCCCTGTGTGGGCTCGGACATGGCTGTCTGGTACTGTCACGTACCTGTGGCGGAGCCCAGAATGCAGGGAGTAGCCTCTCATGTGCCTCTGGCTCGAGAACCCCTGATAGAGAAAACAGGGAGTCAAGAGCACAGGGGGCCACAAGTGCTTGGCAAGTGGCAGATGTGGAGCTAATCCGGACCTCAGGTGCAGCAGAAGGAGGGCTGGCAGGAACACTGGAACCGCTGACTGAGCAGAGAAGTACCATAGCTGGCAGGATTTAGGAACAGCAGGCAGCAGGGAGGTGTTCTTGTAGTCCAACTGGAGCACTGGAACAACTGGTAGTAGGAAGATGAACCGGAACTCTGGCAGGAACACTGGAACAACTGATTGAGCAGAGAAGTAGTGTAGCTGGCAGGAACTCAGGAACAACAGGCAGCAGGGAGGTGTTCTGTCGTTCAACTGGAGCACTGGAACAACTGGTAGTAGGAAGATGAACGGGAACTCTGGCAGGAACACTGGAACAGCTGACTGAGCAGAGAAGTAGCGTGGCTGGCAGGAACTCAGGAACAGCAGGCAGCAGGGAGGTGTTCTGTAGTTCAACTGGAGCACTGGAACACTAGCGAGGTCAGACAGGCCGGGTCAACACTGGTGGGCAGAGCAGGTACCAGACAGAGGCAGAAGAGTAGTCGGGGCACGGACCGGGTCGGCAACAGACAGGCAGCAACAACCATAGGATGAGGCAGGAGAATAGTCAGACAAGCCGAGGTCAGGGACTGGCAGCAAACAGGAGTAGTCAGGAGCGGGCCGGGTAACAGGAATCAGGTAGACAGGTATACTGATAGCTTAGGGTCACAGGAAATGCTGTAGACCGGACAGCAAGAAAGCATGCTGACAGGCTCCTTTAAATAAGTCCATTGGCGCCAAACACTGTCACACTGTACGTCCGCGCGCTCCCGCGCGTATCCGCGCGTGCCAGAGTACCGATCGTACGTGCCCGCTCGCACCACCGCGTACCCGCGTACAATTGCTTGTGTTAGCGTGCCTCCGCATGCGTTTGCGCTAGCGCGCACCCGCACACGTCCACTGGCTCTAATAACTGTGCTAAGAGGACGTCTTTCATGACACCCGAACTGTTTAAACACAGTGTTGGTACATGCTCCAGGAGGATGCCCAGCGTTTTGAAGGCTCCTATGATGGCTAGAGGAAGGCAGTAACGTGAGCCCAGACAGAGGGGGTGCCCAAGAAGGACAGCAATCTGGCAGTCATGTTCCCCCTGCTGCAGCATACTGCCAGGTTTGCTCCAGTGATGAGGAGGGAGGGGATGATGAGGTCACTGACCCAACATGGGTGCCTGATAGGAGAGAGGAGGAAGAGGATGCCCTCCAGGGGCCAGCTTAAGTGCAGCACACTGACTGCATCACACCGCAGAGCTCCACATGTGCAGGGCGCTGCTGTCCGTTATTCCAAAAGTTCTTTGGTGTGGGCCTTTTTTGAGACGAGTGCATCAGATCGCATCGCTGCTATTTGCAACATATGTCTCAAGCATATCTTGCGTGGCCAAAACATCTCCCGCTTGGGCACCACATGCTTGACCAGACATATGTTGACCTGCCATGCAAAGAACAAAGAGGACCTCTCCTTGCTCTTTATCAGCAGGGATCTCCAACCCCACTATACCTTCTGTCCTCTCTGAGACCTGCACTGAGAGGAATGAAGGTGTAGAATTAGGTGTGTCACAGCCAAGTACTTGCGGTCAATCTGCTATCGGTACACCGACATCAGATTGTACCAGGCAAATTTCCCTGCCCCAGCTGCTGCACCGCAGAAAGAAGTTTGCTCCCAGCCATCCACATGCCCAGTGGTTGAATGCTAGCTTGGCAAAATTGCTAGCACTTCAACTGCTACCTTTTCAGTTGGTAGACTCTCCCCCCTTCCATGAGTTTGTGGAATGTGCGGTTCCTCAGTGGCAGGTTCCCAAACACCACTTTTTCTCATGGAAGGTGATTCACGGAAGGCAATGTCTTGGCCTCGCTGGACAGGGCGGTCAGCGATAGGGTGCATATTACCGCTGACTCATGGTCCAGCAGGCATGAACAGGGACGTTACCTAAGTTTCACAGCGCATTGGGTGACTCTGCTGGCAGCTGGGAAGGATGCAGGACAGGGTGCAGTAGTGTTGGAGGTTGTTCCACCACCACGCCTCCAAAATGCTACTACTGGTGATTCTGACACACCTCTCTCCTCCACCCCTCCTCCTCTTCTTCCTCCATGGCCTCTTCCTGTGCTTTGTCCTCAGAACCAGCGGTGCTCTGTAGGCGTTCAAGGGGCTACGCAAGTACACAGGCCAAAAGATGCCATGCGGTGCTTGAGCTGGTGTGCTTGGGGGACAGGAGCCACACTGGGGCAGAGATTCTGTCAGCTCTGCAGGTGCAGGTTCAGAGGTGGTTGACGCCACGCCAGCTTAAGCCAGGAATGGTGGTTTGCGACAATGGCACCAACCTCCTCTCCACCCTCTGACAGGGACAACTGACTCATGTGCCCTGTTTGGCTCACGTCCTTAACTTGGTGGTACAGTGGTTCTTGGGCAGGTACCTGGGCTTACAGGATGTCCTGAAGCAGGCCAGGAAAGTCTGTGTGCATTTCCGCCGATCATATAATGCCAGTGCTCGTCTGGCTGACCTCCAAAAGGAATTTAACCTACCCAAGAACCGCCTAATCTGTGACATGCCCACCAGGTGGAACTCAACAATGGCCATGCTGCAGCGGCTGCACATGCAGCAGAGGGCCATCAATGAGTACCTGTGCGACTATGGCACCAGGACAGGGTCAGGGGAGCTTGTTTTTTTTCCCCACGCCAGTGGGTCATCATCAGGGATGCATGCATTGTCCTGTCACCATTTGAGGAGGCCACTGGGATGGTGAGCAGTGACAGTGCATGCATCAGTGACACTGTCCCCCTTGTCCACCTGTTGGAGCACATGCTGCGAGGAATAATGGACAGGGCACTTGAGGCAGAACAGATGCAGGAAGAGGAGGACTTCCTTAGCTCTCAAGGCCCCCTTTATCCAGACAGTGTTCCTGCGTGCCTGCCGATCACACAGGAAGAGGACGAGGAGGAGGATTGTGTCAGCATGGAGGTGGAGCCTGGTACTCAGCATCAGCAGCAGTCTTTAAGGGATCATTTACAGTCCCAAGAAACCCATGGACTTGTACGTGGCTGGGAGGAGGTGGCTGCGGATCATGTCCTCCTTAGTGACCCAGAGGACTCCGGACCGAATGCCTCAGCAAACCTACACTGCATGGCCTCCCTGATCCTGCAAATCCTGGGAAGGATCCTCGTATTCCTAGTATCAAGGAGAGGGATCGTTACTGGCTGGCAACCCTCCTTGATCCATGTTACAGGGGTAAGGTTGCGGACCTTATCTTGCCGTCGCAGAGGTACCAGAGAATGAAACATCTTCGGGAGGCCTTGCAGAAAGGTCTGTGCAACGTGTTCTCAGAGACTGAGAGGTTACAAACTCCTGTTCCTGGACAACATGTTGCTTAGGCTTCAGTCAGTCAAAGAAGGAGTGGTGGAGAAGGTGGCCGTCTGACCGATGCGTTCAGACAATTTTTTGGTCCGCAGCCCCAAGGTATGATCGGTTCCAGCAACCATCGCCAGCGTCTGTTTTACATGGTGCAGGAATAGCTAGGGGCAAGATCTTACTTGGACACCTTTCCCACCGAAAATCCTCTGGGTTACTGGGTCTTGAGGATGGATCACTGGCCAGAGCTTGCACAGTATGCAATTGAGCTACTGGCCTGTCCTGCATCCAGCGTTCTTTCAGAACGCACATTCAGTGCTGCTGGAGGCTTTGTAACCGATCTCAGGGTGTGCCTGTCCACCGACTTGGTTGATCGGCTTACCTTCATAAAAATTAATCAGTCTTGGATCACCACCAGATACCAAGCACCTAAAGCTGATGTAACCGAATAATTTTTTTTTAAATGTCAGATTCCTTCAAGACTCCCTATGCTGATGCTGAGTGACTATCCTGTTATGCTGAGTGACTATCCTCTTCCTCCTCATGATCACGCTGATAGCTTGTAAGAATAATTTTGGTTCTGGGCGCCGCCACCAGTGGCTAAGGCCCAATTTTTCAACCCCTGTCTAACAGGGGCGTGTAATTACAATTTTTGATGCAATATTTTGCAAGGAGGGTTGGTTGCTACACTCAACTACAGTATTTGTGAGGGGTTGCAGTGTTGTGGCACCAACACCAGTGCCTAAGGCCCAATTTTTCAGCCCCTGTTTAACAGGGGTGTGTAATTACAATTTTTGATGCAATATTTTGCAGCAGGGCTTGTTCCTGCGCTCTAACTAGAGTATCTGTAAGGGGTTGCAGTGTTGTGGCACCAGTGCCTAAGGCCCAATTTTACAGCCCCTGTTTAACAGGGGCATGTAATTCCAATTTTTGATGCAATACTTTGCAGCAGGGCTCGTTCCTGCGCTTCAACTAGAGTATCTGTGAGGCGGGTTGCAGTGTTGTGGCACCAGCACCAGTGCCTAATGCCCAATTTTTCAGCCCCTGTTTAACAGGGGCATGTAATTACAATTTTTGATGCAATACTTTGCAGCAGGGCTCGTTCTTGCACTCCAACTAGAGTATCTGTGAGGGGTTGCAGTGCTGTGGCACTAGTGCCTAATTCCCAATTTTTCAGCCCCTGTTTAACAGGGGCATGTAATTACAATTTTTGATGCAATATTTTGCAGGAGGGCTCATTCCTGCGCTCCAACTAGAGTATCTGTGAGGGGTTGCAGTGTTGTGGCACCAGTGCCTAAGGCCCAATCTTTCTGCCCCTGTTCAACAGGGACATGTAATTACAATTCTTGATCTAATATTTCACAGCAGGGCCTGTTTCTGCGCCCACCAAGAGTAACTGTGAGGACTTACAGTGTTGTGGTACCAGCACCACCAACACCACCACCAAAGGCCCAATTTTTCTGACCCTGTTTAACAGGGGCATGTAATTACAATTCTTGATCTAATAAGTCACAGCAGGGCCCTGTGAGGGCTTACAGTGTTGTGGCAACACCAACACCTAAGGCCCCAATTTCTGCAGAGTATATAGGGCCCCTACTTTCAAACATCCACGTCCACCGACTTGGTTGATCGGCTGACCTTCATAAAAATTAATCAGTCTTGGATCACCACCAGATACCAAGCACCTAAAGCTGATGTAACCGAATAATTTTTTTTTAAATGTCAGATTCCTTCAAGACTCCCTATGCTGATGCTGAGTGACTATCCTGTTATGCTGAGTGACTATCCTCTTCCTCCTCATGATCACGCTGATAGCTTGTAAGAATAATTTTGGTTCTGGGCGCCGCCACCAGTGGCTAAGGCCCAATTTTTCAACCCCTGTCTAACAGGGGCGTGTAATTACAATTTTTGATGCAATATTTTGCAAGGAGGGTTCGTTGCTACGCTCAACTACAGTATTTGTGAGGGGTTGCAGTGTTGTGGCACCAACACCAGTGCCTAAGGCCCAATTTTTCAGCCCCTGTTTAACAGGGGTGTGTAATTACAATTTTTGATGCAATATTTTGCAGCAGGGCTTGTTCCTGCGCTCCAACTAGAGTATCTGTAAGGGGTTGCAGTGTTGTGGCACCAGTGCCTAAGGCCCAATTTTACAGCCCCTGTTTAACAGGGGCATGTAATTCCAATTTTTGATGCAATACTTTGCAGCAGGGCTCGTTCCTGCGCTTCAACTAGAGTATCTGTGAGGCGGGTTGCAGTGTTGTGGCACCAGCACCAGTGCCTAATGCCCAATTTTTCAGCCCCTGTTTAACAGGGGCATGTAATTACAATTTTTGATGCAATACTTTGCAGCAGGGCTCGTTCTTGCACTCCAACTAGAGTATCTGTGAGGGGTTGCAGTGCTGTGGCACTAGTGCCTAAGGCCCAATTTTTCAGCCCCTGTTTAACAGGGGCATGTAATTACAATTTTTGATGCAATATTTTGCAGGAGGGCTCATTCCTGCGCTCCAACTAGAGTATCTGTGAGGGGTTGCAGTGTTGTGGCACCAGTGCCTAAGGCCCAATCTTTCTGCCCCTGTTCAACAGGGACATGTAATTACAATTCTTGATCTAATATTTCACAGCAGGGCTTGTTTCTGCGCCCACCAAGAGTAACTGTGAGGACTTACAGTGTTGTGGTACCAGCACCACCAACACCACCACCAAAGGCCCAATTTTTCTGACCCTGTTTAACAGGGGCATGTAATTACAATTCTTGATCTAATAATTCACAGCAGGGCCCTGTGAGGGCTTACAGTGTTGTGGCAACACCAACACCTAAGGCCCCAATTTCTGCAGAGTATATAGGGCCCCTACTTTCAAACATCCAACTTACAAACGACTCCTACTTGCTAACGGAAGGAGACAACAGGAAGTGAGATGAAATCTACCCCTAGGAAGGGAAATTCTCTCCTGTAAGAGTTAATATGGGAAAAGTGTTTCTCCTGTCCACTGATGCTTTATCACCAATCCTTGTTTCACTAAAAACCCCTTAAAAAAACATTTGTCATTGGGACAGAAAGTGAGATGAAATCTTCTGAAGAGGTGCACAGACAGCAAAACAAATGTCACAGGGGTGATAACCCTTCCCTATGATTTCCAAAAAGCTTAAAATAGATTTTTTGGCTGGAGCTACACTTTAAAAATGTACCAGTTCAAAATTACAAACAGATTCTACTTAACAACAAACCTACAGTCCCTGTCTTTTTTGCACCGCCTGTATACTGCTGTTCAGAGTATATAGGGCCTGGGGGCCCCACGCCTTTCCTTTTTTTAATTTGGGTGCAGGGTTCCCCATAATAACCATGCAAGACCCGAAGGGCCTGGTAATGGACTGGGGGGTGGGGGGTACCCATGCTGTTTGTCTCACTGATTTTCATCCATATTGCTGGAACCCAACATTACATTAAAGCCACAAGCAGTTTTAAATGACTTTTATTCCTTTAAAAATGTCATTTTGTGCAGGGACTGTTCTAAGCACGGGAAACATGCGCCACTTTACAGGCATACTATAGACACCCCCCAGGTACAATATTTAAAGGAATATTTCACTTTTTTTTCACTTTAAGCATCATTAAAATCACTGCTCCCGAAAAAACGGACATTTTTTAAAACTTTTTTTTTGCATTGATACATGTCCCCTGGGGCAGGACCCGGGTCCCCAAACCCTTTTTTAGAGTCAAATATGTTTTTATTGCTTTTAAACCAATAAAACAATACATAAAGCTTTCAGATGGTCATAACTTGAGATAGTACAAAACAGATCACATTTTATGTTTATCCTAGGATCCATATCCAATGTAGATAGTAACCCATCGCCATCCCTTAAAAAAGAAAAAGACGGCGATGTTCTATACAAAAATCGGTGAAAACAATATAGTTGTATAATACGTCATCTATCTATAAAAATAGAATAAAAGAAGAATACTGATATGGGTCTGTGAATCCGGGAGGATGAGAAAAGGTCAGAACAAAAGGAAGAGATGCGGAGGGCTGTGAGCCAGTTGCCCCGTGCCTGTGGTGGGGTCTACAAATGAGCTCGCTATGGGCCATGTGGATCGGGAATAAGGGCGGTAGAATCCATTCCTTGAGGTAGAGCCGGATGGTCAAACAAAGATGTGAGGGGTGAGGGATTAGATGACAAAAGCGAAAGCATACCTTTTTTGTACCATATGTGTAGGGCAGCGATTGTCAATGGGGAGGTGGCAGAAAGTAAATGTAGATGTTGCCCATAACCCCATAGTAGTGCCCTGAGGTCCAGGGTGGACAAATCCTGTTCCACCATGGTAGATGCTTTGGGGAAGGGGCCCAGAAACCATTCTAAGACCCTAGAAAGTAGTGCCGCTCTGTGATATAACTCAAAGTCAGGGAGGCCTACCCCACCCTGGGCTTTGGGATACGTGAGTAGAGTATGACGGATGCGAGACATGCCTTGGTGCGAAATGAAACGTATGGACATTGATCGCAGGGCAGTGAAGAAACGCTTAGGGACGGAGATAGGAACGGTTTGAAGCAAATAAAGTAGTGTGGGGAGGGTGTCCGTTTTTAATGTATTAATGCAACCAAACCAAGGTAGTGGGGTGATGTTCCAGGCGTCTAGTTCCCTCCGGAGCCGGGTCAGTAAAGGGAGGTAGTTGAGAGCATAAAGCTCCGATAGGTTAGAGGGGATTGTTATCCCCAGATAGGAGATGCTCCTGGAGCTCCTTTTGAAGGAGAAATTAGCCTGTATTCGGGTGAGAGTCGTGTGCGGTAGGGATATATTAAGGGCCTCAGTTTTAGACATGTTTAACTTAAAGTTGCCCCAAACCTGCGAAACTTATACATGAGAGAAGGAAGGAACGTGTGCGGTTGTTGGACGTAGACCAGAAGGTCGTCTGCGTAGAGTGAGAGTTTATGTTCGGAAGAGGGTGTCTGAATCCCTACTATAGAAGTGTTATGTCTAATGGCCTGGGCTAAGTGTTCTATTACAAGAACAAAAAGTAAGGGCGATGGGGGGCAACCCTGTTGGGTGCCATTAGATATCTGAAAGGGCATAGAGGAAGAGCCGTTTACCAGGACCGATGCCAAAGGGTGAGAGTATAGTGCCATAACCTTGGATACAAAGGCAGGACCAAGGCCTATTTGTTCCAATGAAAGGCGCAAAAATCGCCAATTGACCCGGTCAAAGGCCTTCTCGGGGTGAAATGACAGTAGACATGCCTTTAGGTTGTGGCGTTGGATATAGGATATTAGATGGATAGTTTTGGTGGTATTGTCCCTGGCCTCACGACCAGGGACAAATCCCACCTGGTCTTTATGAACAATTGAGGGTAATAGGGGGGGAAAGACGGTTTGCCAATACCTTTGCGTAGAGTTTAATGTCAAGGTTGAGGAGCGATATCGGCCGGTAACTACTGCACTGAGAGGGGTCTTTGCCAGGCTTGGGTATGACCGATATATTAGCAGACAGAAGATTACTGGAGGGTAGGTGGGTATCGTCTATAGAATTAAATGCTGTGGACATTAGTGGAGTGAGAGATTGGGCAAATGACTTGTAGAACCTGGGGGAGAACCCGTCAGGGCCTGGACATTTACCGGCCTTTAAACCCTTAATAGCGGCAAGGTATTCAACTACCGTTAGGGGGTTATCCATATCAGTTACCTGCTCGGCAGCTATCTGTGGGAGGGCCGTATCTGCAATGTAATTCTTCATGTTGGAGAGGTGCAAGTTACCCACATGGGTTGACGTGGTCAGTGGGGGCAGGTTGTATAGGTTACTGTAATAACGTTGGAAGGCGTCCAATATACCATTTGTACTGCTGATTTTCCGTTGATCTTCAGTGCAGATGTGTTGAATGGGTCGACGTGGGGGGCGAGGGTGAAGAACCCTCGCTAGGTGTTGTCCACATTTATTGGCCAGCATGTAGTGACGGTTGCGTCCCCGATCCCTAGCTATAAGGGAATTGGCGTCCAAAATGCGGAGCAGTTCTCTACGTGCGTTAGAGAGGTCAACATATGTCGCCAGGTCTGAGTCACGTTTATGTGCGAGTTCAAGTGTGTTTATGGTGGACAGTAGTTTGGTGATATCAGCAGACCTAGCCTTCTTTAAGCAGGAGCAATGTTGTATCAGAGTCCCCCTGAGTACGCATTTTAGGGCCTCCCACTTAGTTAGAGGGTTGGTGTCGTCAGTCCGATGGTCCTGAATAAAGTCCCGAATCGCCTGCTCAACCGCCGCCACACACGGGGTGTCCTTCAGCAAATTGTCATTTAAACGTCACGAGAATGTTCTACGCTATGTCGGGGGATGGGCTAGACTAAGATGTGTGGGGGCATGATCAGACCATAGTATGTTACCTAGGGAGGCTTTAAGCGGGATAACCAGCAAAGATTGGGAAACTAAGAAGTAATCGATGCGGCTATAGGAACTGTGGGCCACGGAATACCAGCTGTAGTCTCTCTCAAATGGGTGTTGCACTCTCCACACATCCACCAATTGTGCGGAGTGTAGGAGTGATTTTATGTGTGTGAGAGCGGTGTGGGATATGGAGGACTTACCCGAGGAAGTGTCCACGGCTGGAGAAAGGGCCACATTGAGGTCGCCACCTAGAATGAAACCAGGACCGCCAAAAGAAAGTACCTTGTTCAGAACCACAGATAGGCAGGTCCCCTGGTCTTGATTTGGTCCATATACATTAGCCACTGTGAAAATAGAAGAGTTAGATTTTAGTTTGAGAAATATAAAACGGCCTAGGGGGTCAACGAGGGAGTCTAATACTTCAGGGTGGAATGATTTGTGAAAGGCTATGGACACTCCCCTGGATTTCGCCTGCGGGTTTGTGCTGTGATACCAATGGTGGTAATAATGATTATTAAGTGTCGGAATCTCCAAACCCCGGAAATGGGTCTCTTGCAGGAGTAAAATTTTAGTTCTGGCCTTATGGAAATGGTATAGTATCTGGCTACGCTTCTCAGGAGCGGTGAAGCCCCTGCAGTTAAAGGAAGATAGGGTTATGTGGTCAGGCGGCATCATGGTAGTATGAAGAGGAAATAATAGCATATCCAGTCTGCATTAGGAACAAGGTCTGCTCGGTTTGGGTAGAGATGAGGATGAAAGAAAGGGGTGTAGGGAAGGGGAAGAAAGCAAAGAGGGGAGAGGAGAGACAAGGAGAGTACGAGGACTGGATGAGAGTTATCCTCCGAAGAAGAGGGAGAGACAAGGTGATGCTGTAGGAAACTGAAACCATCACAAGTGATAGAAGAGAGGACAAGAAAAAACAGGCCACTGGGTGGCAGTATCGAATCATAAAGTGAATAGCTTAATATTGCTAAAATATAGAGCAATCTAAGAAAAGTACAGTGCTTACTCAAGCACTATCGGTCCTAAGGGGGGTAAACGTGGTAGGCACACAAAGTGCCTCCCGGTCCCGGGGTCTCCGGGGGTACATTAACTGTTGCTAAACTAAAATAAGCCATCAACATAGAACTTTTGTGATTGAGTGAAAACTTTTGGGCACAGACATATACCTTAAGGTGGGTACCCTCACACACAGATTGGTAACACACAGGGGAATTCAGGGAACTCCCCTTGAAAGAGACCCTTAGAAGGGACAGATATAGGGGGGGACAACAATAATAGTGGAATTAACCTAATTGATCACTATCTGTAGAATGAGTCCCTGTAGAATCCAAACAGAAAAAACAAAACAAAAGGGCTGAGTTTCTGCTCTAAACAATTTGTGAGCGTGTGGATCTCTTAGGTAAGAGCGAACATCTGTCCCAGCAAGCCTCTGGTGAGGGGTGCATGTCCTGTGCCGGAACGATTGGGATAAACCCAACAGCAGGGTAAAGGAGTGTGCTCAAAAAGAGCCATAGGAGAGTCAATCATCTGGGGATTTCTGAGATGCTTCTGGGGCGCTTATTCTTGCCAGATTTCTGCCAGTGCAATTGGAATGGGAGGCCTGGGGTGGTGGGTGGAAGAGGCCAATCAGGCAGGGCGACTTGAGGTAGCTCCAACATGCTCAGGAATCAAGGTAGGTCTCTTAGGGTGCGGAAAAGGGCTGTCTTGCCTTCATGATGAACCCGCAATTGAAAAGGGAACCTCTATTGATATTTGATCTGTCTCTCTTGTAGTATGGACGTGAGCTGTTTAAGAGCAAGTCTCATGGCCAACGTTTGGCGGGAGAGGTCCGGCAGCAGCATGACAGGGGTATCATTTAGCCGAATGGAGTCCTGCGTGCTGTCGGCTCTCATAATCTCCTCTTTAACCTTGTAAAAGTGTACCCTGCAGAGTGTATCACGGGTAAAAGAGGAGTCAGGATTTCTCAGGCCCGAGGTCCTGTGTACTCTGTCTAGTTTAATGGGGGTGCCCTTATGCTACTGGAGAAGTTGGTTGAAGATGGCAGTGACTGCCCCTGCCAAGTCTTTGTGTTCTACCTTTCAGGGATGCCACGGATCCTGATATTGTTCCGTCTGTTACGGTTCTCAATGTCATCTTGGTGATACATAAGCTGTTTGTTGCAGCATGACAGTGTGGGAGTTAAGAGTCTCTTCATGGGATTGCAGCATGTTACAAATGCATTTAGCAGTGTTTTCTACATCTTCCATGCGTGCCCCTGATCCCTGTTAAGTTCATTAATCTCCTTCCTATAAGTCTTCTCCATGCGGGAGACATAATGCTCAAAGTCGCTTTTAGTGGGCAGAGATTGCAAATAAGTGTGCATGGATCGCATCTGCGCCCATCCATCCCATCCATCCCCAGAGCACAGGGAGGCTTGTGAGAGGTGGTGTGGGCTGTGAGGACTGCAGGAGGGGGGCTCAAAGTCAGTAAGAGAGGCTGAAGGGCCCCTGGAGCATACCTGCATGTCTGCTGGGTCAGAGCGGGCCGGAGATGGAGGCGCCGCCGCCATCTTAGATTTCCCCTGGCTGAGGAAGGCCGCAGATACCCGGGTCACAAACCGGCCCAGATTGCCCTGTGTTCGGTCTCCGGTGGGCTTAGCAGCATCCTTGGGTTTTCCTTTACCCATCTGAGAGCTGTGCAGTCGGTGATGGAGGAGATCTGACCCCGTGAGAGCCACCGGGACCAGGAGCTGCCGTGATCTGCGTCTTACCGCTCCATGCGCTAGGCCATGCCCCCAAACTCTTTTTAGGACAATACCATGCAAATTACCCTTTAAAATTAGCACTTTTGATTTCGAACGTTCGAGTTCCATAGACTTCAATGGTGTTCTAACGTTCGTGCAAAGTTTTGGTCCGGGGGGTGTTCGACTCATCCCTATTGTATACTAATAATAATAATAATTGGGTTATTTTAACCACTTGAGCTCCATAAGGTTTTACCCCCTTCATGACCAAAGCATTTTTTGCTATTCAGCGCTGTGCTACTTTAACTGGTAATTCCACAGTCATGCAACACTGCACGTAAATACATGTTTATAATTTTTTTCACACAAATAGAGCTTTCTTTTGATGGTATTTGATCACCACTGGGTTTTTTAATCTTTTGCAATGTAAACAAAAAAAGACTGAAAATGTTAAAAAAAAAACGCAGATATTTTCTACTTTCTGTTATAAAACATATCCTATAAAAAATTAACTGCTTCCAACCCGGCCACTGTACATAAACGGCCAGGTGGGAGCTATGCTGCTCTGACTGGATGTACCCGATGGGCGCTGTGATTGGCCCTCTCGATTATGTGATGCCTGTGTCCAATCACAGCCATCAAACAATGTAAACATAGACACGTGTCTCTGTGTTGGCTCCCCCTGCTGAGCTCAGTGAGAGCTCAGTGTGTGTGTGTGTGTGTGTGTGGGGGGGGGGGGGGGTAGAGGGGGATGCTGCAGCCTGACAGATCTGTGTGTGTAGCTGATGATTTTACTGTTTTACTGCAGCCATCCCACAAAGCACACAGAGCACTATTTGTCCCTGTCCAAGTGTCCCATCAACATCTGTTCAAGTGTCCCATCAACATCTGTACCAGTGCTACATTAACATCTGTACCAGTGCACAAAACATTGCAATAGTGTTTCATTCCAACATAAACATCTGTAAATGTCCCTGGTGGACGATCAACATCTGTCACAGTGTACAAGTGCACAAAAACATCTGTCAATGAAATTAAATAAAAAATGTAAAGTGGGCCTGTACCCCGAGCTTGTGTACAAAGACAAAAGCACAGTTTGTACCACACACTACACAGTACCACACATGTGAGGTATCGTCATGATAGTCAGAGTGAGAGCAATAATTCTAGCACCAGACCTCCTGTGCAGTGCTAAACTAGTAACCTGTAAAGGCTAATAAAGCGTAGCCTTTGGAGATTTTTAAATAACGAAGTTTGGCACCATTTTGCAAGCAAAAAATTGGGTATTATATTGTGTTTGTGTGCATTAAAATTCATTATAGTGTATTTTTGTGGTAGTGTGTAAAATTGCATTGCATGCTGCGCAAATACCGCGTGACATAAAGAATTGTAAAATCCAACATTTTATTCTCTATGGCCCTTTAAAAATTTTATATATATATATATATATATATATATATATATATATATATATATATATATATATATATATATATATATAATGTTTTAGGGTTCTAAGTGATTTAAGAAATACAGATTTTTACAAAAAGTGCAAGAAGAAGGCCTGGTCCTAAAGTGGATAATGCCTGAAGGTGCTCTTTGTATGTTGGGCCTCCCTATGTGTAAAAAAGTCTCACACCTGTGGTGTTGCCATTCTCAGGAGGAGTAGTAAAATATGTTTTGGGATGTAGTTGCAAGTATGCCTATGCTGTGTGTGAGAAATAACTTGTTAATATGACATTTTTGTAAAAAAAAAAAAATAATAATAATTTCTTAATTTTCCAAAGAATTGTGGGAAAAAATTACAACTTCAAAAAACTCAACATGCTTCTTACTAAATACCCTGGACTGTCTACTTTCCAAAAAGGGGCAATTTGGGGGGTATTTATACTATCCTGCCATGTTAGGGACTCAAGAATTTAGATTATTCAATACACCAAGTGTAATCAATTTTCAGTGATAGGTACCATAGCTTGTAGACTCTATAAGTTTCACACAGACCAAATAATATGCACTGATTTGGTTATTTTTATCAAAGAAATGTAGCAGTATAAATTTCAAAACGGAGACTATGAAAAACATGTTATTTTTCCTAAATGTTCATTCTTTTTTATTTTATAGTGCAAAAAACAGTGTTAATTAAATATCATCAAAAGAAAGCTCTATTTGTGTGAAAAAAATGATAAAAAATGTAAGGGTACAGTGTTCCATGAATGAGTAATTGTCATACAAAGTGCGACAGCACTGAAAGCTGGAAATTGGCCTGGGCAGGAAAGGGGGCGAGAGTATCCAGCATTGAGGTGGCTAGAAAATGTATTTTGCTACATGTCTTTGTAAAGAAAAAATCTCAATAAATGCATGTTAATTGGTTTGTGCGAATGTTATAGCATCTATAAACCATGCTACATATACTGGGATTTACACAGCTATAGATGCTAAACTGTAATGGCGGTGATGAGCGACTTATGGTGGGACTATAATAGTGTAGTGGGCAATCTGGTGCCAGAAGATGCTGGCTGGAGGGTACAATAAACTGACTAAGAGACATTGACATAGATAGTGACACTAATACAATCATCAGTGCTAATACTGTCATTGTACTAATGACACTGGCTGGGAAGGGGTTCACATCTAGGGGAAATCAAAGGTTTAATTGTGTGCTTAACAACATGTAATGTGTGCTGCTTCTACTTAACTATCTGGTTGTATTTCTCCCTGCTTTGCAGGGAGAAAAAACAGCCAGATCACTAATCACAATACACAGAGTTCTGTGTTTTGTAAACAGAGAACTCTGGGGGTTATTTATGAAAGGCAAATCCACTTTGCACTACAAGTGCACTGCAAGTGCACTTGGAAGTGCGGTTGCTGTAAATCTGAGGGGTAGATCTGAAATGAGGGGAAGCTCTGCTGATTTTATCATCCAATCATGTGCAAGCTAAAATGCTGTTTTTTATTTTCCTTGCATGTCCCCCTCGGATTTACAGCGACTGCACTTCCAAGTGCACTTGAAGTGCATTTGTAGTGCAAAGTGGATTTGCCTTTCGTAAATAACCCCCTCTATGTGTGATTGGCCACAACCGATCTGCTGACTTCAGCCAAAATCACTTGCGCTGTGTCCAATCCCAGCACGAGTCAGCATGGGGCGCATGCATGCTCACCCTCAACCTGGAAGTAAGGCAGCAACGTACCAGTAGGTCGCGCAAAGTTGGAGCTGATGCCTGGTTCCAGTACAAATACTGTGGCAAGCGGTTAATTTTCAGAAATGTTTTGTTTAGCTAATAAAAAATGAATATTACTTTTTTTTTGTGTTGTAGCAAAATAGGGTCATTGCATTGTTTTATATATTGTATTTCCCATGTTATTTACTTACTCTTTTTGTGGACTTGACTTAACCATGTTACCAATTAACTTAACTGATGCAGGTTCAGTTAGAAGTGCTTGTTAAAATGGGTTTATTTACTACAAACAAAGATCAAAGTTTAACATTCCTTTTGTAGCTATCAGTATGTCAGAAAAATGTTCCTATTTTTTTTTATAATTTGACAGTGTGACCCCAAAGTTATCCAACACAAAACCAGTGTGTTGTAAACACTAATTAATATCACAGTCTATATATTAATGAATAAGAATGGATCTTCAAATGGCATATCTTCTAATCCAGTTATTTATTATCATCTTCCACCTTATTTTATGCTGAGAAAAAAAAAATCACTATTGAAGATAAAGGCTATCAGTCTTTGAAATTCTTATTTTTTTATGAATAAAAACACCTAGGGAGCCTAGCAGGGCCAATGCAAAGGATTAAGGGAACTATCTCAAGGCTGTGCTGTTGTGATAACTGAACCCGATGTGACCTTTCTCAGACACAATTACAGAGCTGTGTGTGTTTTTTAATTTCATCAGGGGTTTAATTAGTATACAAATAAAACTTTCCTTATCTGCCTTCCACCTAATTGGCTTGTCTTTAGCTGCTACATGAAGGATGTGAGAGTGGTCTGTTATTAGGCTGGTTACTTTAACCTCCTCTTTTTTTTTTGCCTCTTTTTTCCCCCCACTCCATCGGAAACCTATGGCTGACTTGTTGCTGCTATACAAATATTGTAAGTGTCCCTTAGTAGCTATTACACTAATGTGGCTCTAGGCCCAGCAGTTTGTAATAGAATCTTGACTCTAGTCCCCAATACATGTTTATTGATTAGCTCCCTGTTCCATGCTCGCTGTGCACACAGCTTAATATCTAGTGACAGGCTAGTTCTTCAAGTAATTAGAAGAGCGCACTGGGAAAACAATTACAAGTACAGTTATTAAACTTGATTTATCCTACTCTCGCAACTAGTGCTTCCTACATCCAACTCTCTTGCAAACCTCCCAATGTAAAGATCCAGCTGGCAGCCTGACACTTATCATTGCTGCCTGGTCGAACTCCATCTTGGCTCCTGTCACCTGCCTGGAAATATTAATAGCCATTAGGTTCGCGAAGAATTAATTGCATTCAGGCATAATAATGTCTGCTGACAGCTGTGGGACCACTTTGGTCATCTTTGGAAGACGCCAATTCCAGTATGAATGTGTGTGTCACTGTCATTATAAGGTGCAATAGAGATATACATGTTCTCACATTTAGACCTTTGTAAAATGAGACATCACTCAGTTTGCTGCCGGTTTACTGCAATTAAAGCTAACTTGTAGCATAGTTTTAATAGGACAACGTAATAGCGCTTGTAAATTGTTACATATAAAATAAAATGCGAGCTTGCAAACCACTGTAGTAGACCTAATATTTGCTATAGATATTCGTTCATGTGTTAATATGCTAGTCAGGGGAATAATCAAAAAACATTTCTATTAACTAGGGATCTAAACACACCTAGAATATTCTCCATAGGAATATACTGTATATATTAAGAATGCATGCCATAGAGCAGGTGTCTCCAAACAGTTTAAACAAAGGGCTAGCTTACTGTCCTTCAGACTTAAGGGGGGCCGGACTGTGGCCACTGGGAGTTGAAAAGGTCCTGATGTCAATAGGAATAAACAATGCCCCATCTTTGGTGTCAGTGGGAGAAATAGCGTCCCATCGTTGGTGTCAGTGGGAGGAATTGTGCCCCATTGTTTGTGTCATTGGGAGGAATTGTGCCCTATCATTGTGCCCCATCTTTAGTGTTAGTGGGAGGAATCGCATTCCCACCATTGGTGTCAGTGGGAGGAATTGTGCCCCATTGTTTGTGTCATTGGGAGGAATTCTGCCCCTTCATTGGTGTCAGTGGGGGGATTATGTCCCATTGTTGTTATCAGTGGGTGAAAATAGTGCTGTAATGGCCAGAACAAAGCAAGCAAAGAGCCGCATATGGCCCTGGCCATAGTTTGGAGACAACTGCCATAGAGGGTAATGGGAGGTTCCGGTCATAACAATGCCCTGGGTAACAAAAAGACAGGAAATCAGGGCAAATCTCATCAACAGAGAAGCATGCAGCAAAAAATGTGACATAGGAGTTAAAGCATATCTAAAATCAAAAACAAAATATAATATAAAGCAGCCTAAAAGTCCCTAAATGTGGTGGCTTCATTAGGTTACTATTTCAGGCTTTATTTTTAGCTGGTAGTCATGGCATTAAAGTGGTTGTAAAGGCCGAGCCCCATCTCTATCCAGCGCTGTGCTCTCTTAGGTCTCTTCTTCCTCATTGCCATGGGCTCCTGCTACTGTCAATCACAGGAAGGAAGAGAGGAAAGATCCCTGGTGCCGCACATCCAGTCCTATGGTGGTATGAGAAATACAACCTCAGCCTGGGCTCCATCCAGGCCATGCCCCCAACGTGTTTCACTCCACCCCCAGAGCTTAGTTTCTCATGACTAAGCTCAGGGGGGTGGAGTGAAACAAATTAGGGGCCCAGGCTGAGGTTGTCTCACTTATACCATCATAGGACTCCATTGATGTGCGGCACCAGGGATCTTTCCTCTCTTCCTTCCTTGCTGGCAATCCTGCAGTGGTTGCAACATCACCCACACTACTCCCAATAGTGATCGAGCCTGAGCGGCACACTAAACAGACTGTGGGTCACAGCGAGTACTGTCAATCACAGCTAATGAACCAATGAGGAGAGAGTGGGGGCGGGGCCGATCTGAACTCTATGTGTGAATTTCTGCCCTGCTTTTTGCTGTGCTTTCTGCTTTTTTACAGCTACTTTATGTCGATTTTCCCGCTATTTACGTTTTTTTATGTTTTTTGGAAAATTTGTTGTTGGGCAGAATTAAAATGCAAATCGTGACAAAATTGTGGCAAAATCGTGGAAAAATCACGGTAAAAAGCACTACATACTTTTCTGTAGCTTGTTCATTGAAGTCTATTGAACCCAAAAAGCAAAAAAAACACAGTTTTGCATTTAAAAAAGTCCCTGACCCTTTTCAAAAATGCAGAGGCACAAAAATGCATTGATGTGAACGTGTCCCATAGGAATGAAAGCATGAAAAAACACATTGGTGTGAATGGAGCCTTAATATCACTTTTCTTTACTTGCAGAAATGGTCCTTAGCCTGAAGAAAAAAACGAATGCAGCCACCACACTGATACATCTAAGCACTGTTAAGTTGCAATATATTACATTTTTGTTTTAGTCCAAAACTAAAAATAACTTTTTTGAATGAAGTATTAGTTTCAAATAGGCATGCATATAAACATGCATGTTTATGTTCTGCAAAAGGTCTATGTTCTTAGATTACCCATGAATGGGCTATTAGCTAGGAAAATCTAACCTGTCCAATTCAGCTCAGCATAAATGTATCATTGGGGATTCCCTGTGGACATCTCAGGCATTTCCGTGATCTGTCAAAACCATAAAGGATCAGAAAACTATCATGTAATGTTATGGTGCTCACCTACTGAGGTCAAATGTATGCAATATTACCTTTGTGACCTTCTTGCTTAAACATAGCTTAAGCATTTATATATTTTTTGAATGAATGAATGAATGAATGAATGAATGATTTATAAAGCGCTGCAAATGCGAACTGAATCTTCCTCTCTCTACTTACCTACAATTTTTATATTAAAATGTAAATGAGAGCTGATAGCGCATCAATTGACAGCACAACATTGTACATAATATTCTTGCACCTGCACCTTTCAGTATCTAAAGTAAATCTGAGTATATGCTAGTGAGATTTTGAACAAACATTTGTATGAGAATTATCAGAACATTCAAATTCATCATTCAAAAGTATTTAAAGAATGAATACCACATACACTGTTAAAAAAGCTCTACAAAACCCACACAGGCTGCATCCATCAGCCTGTGATCAAAGGTTCATTCCCAATAGAACCTGGACGACATTCGGCCCGTGTGTACTGCAGTCGGTCAAACAGAAGCAGACTGCTTGAGCTGCTTGAGGGGCATGACCGAAAAAAGGTTGAATAAAAAAAAACTACTGGTGCGTACTAGGCTTTACAATTCATACCAGATCCTTATCTAGAATAGGGATCTGGTATGGATGTTGAGGGGAATTCCAGCTGCTTTGTGTACAAACAGAATGAAGCAGACAGGAAATTTAATTTCCGGACAATTGAAATTGTATTGTTTTTTTTTTTTTTAAATGTTAATTGTTTTAGTACATCTTACAGGTGGGTCACATCAAATGCATGTTTAAGCCATCCCCCAAGCAAGTTATTTAAAGGAATTGTGTATATTTAAAGTTGCCCCTGGATGAATGGTGTTTTTTATTTTTTTATTTTTTTGCATTGGTTTACTGTGTGTCCCCCCAGGGCAGTGCCCAGCACCCCATGACCTTTTCTTGCCTTATAGACATGAAAATGGCTTTGTTTACAAAATGAAGGAAGCTGTCTGAGAAATGTCATTTAGCAGCAAATTGTATTTTTTTAAAAATAATTGTCACTTTTGCTTTGGTTCATTCTACAGGTGCAATAATTCTCAAGAAGGTCAAAGGCACCCCCAAAGCATGTTTATTTAAGGAACACTTTTTTTATCTGTTTAAATTTAGCCTTTATCAAAAGAGCTGCCCTTGCCTATTAGCCTTGAATATGGAGAGTAATCATTTTCTAGATTCACCTTCAATTGACTTCAGTGGATTTGCATTAAAGTTCACAATTTGTGGATTTTTGGACATGTTCGCTGAACATGCCCAAAAATTGAACTCAAGCAGATTTGGACAAGTTGGCAAGTTGGTTTGCAATGGTATTTTGTGCATTCCTTGCACGAAACATATCAATATTTTGTAATACAGAAGCATTTCTAATAACATCAACTACACAAAAACTTATTTATTAATAACCTTCTTTATTGGAAAAAATTATAGCATAATTTAAATCTGCATCTGCATTACAAAAAATAAACTTTGAGAATATTAGATTTTAAAGTCCATTAGCATTAAAAAAAAAGTAAAACAACATAATGTACAAGAAACAATACACCTAAAAGAATACTAATAATTCAACATAGGATTCAAACACTTGTAAACATAATAGCTCAGAGCGACTTTTCAATCAGTTTATATTCATTGTTTAGTAGCTCATGGCATATATTGAAGTCATTCCGGATACTTGACAAGTAACAGTGCTTCTATCTCCTTTCCTCTTTTCTGATTGCAGAGACTCTCAGAGGCAAAGAAGGAGCTGTGGAGAAAAGATCAATCTTCACGTCAGCAGAGCTCACAGATGACCCAGCTGGAGTAAAACAAGTGTTGACTGGAAGAGAGCATTGCCAGTGCAGAAAGTGCCATGCCTATGGCAGCCAAGTGAGTTCTGACACCTCAGGGAAAGCACTTACAACAAACAAGAGATCAATTTATGCCTCCATGCTGAGATTCTTTATTTATTGGTATAAAAAAATGTTCAGAAAAACAAAAGGTACCACTTATTTTTGCAAACTTTAAAAATCACCATTAAAACATCAGAATTCATCTCCCCAGCCTAAAGAATTGAACTATAGGTTCAAGGTAAACTTTAGGGATAATGTCTCAGTTTGTTTATTTTTCATTGCCAGGGTTTTCTTAAGGATAGATTTGATGGAAACATATTAGTATTCTGTCTGGGTTGATGATTGAAATTCATTGAAAGATTTATGAATGGCATTTTAAATAATATTTCAAACATGTCACTAATACCTACACCACTTCATTCAGATCCCTCAGCTTCTAATGCCGCTTAAACGTGATCGGAATGTCCGTCAGAAAAAGTCCGATGGGAGCTTTTCATCGTATATTCCGATCGTGTGTACGCTCCATCAGACTTTTTCTGGCGAAAATTCTGACGGACTTAGATAGTGAACATGTTTTAAATTTTCCCAATGGAACTAATTACTATTGGGAAACCCTCTTGTCTGTATGCTGTTCCGACGTACCAAAAACAACGCATGCTCAGAAGCAAGTACGAGACGGAAGCGGTCGGTCTGGTAAAACTAGCGTTCGGAATGGAGATAGCACATTCCTCACCCTGCAAATTCTGTGATCTTTTTAATGCAACACATTCTTTTGTGCTTTATAATGCTAGAAGAATGAACTTGTTTTGCTTTGTTTAAAAAGATTAATTAGTTATCAATTATAACATCTAGTTAACATCATTAATATTAGGACAATAAATATGTCTACAAATAATTCACACAGAGTTCTCACAAACTTTTTTCTTTACTATTTTTTGTGATCGCATGAATAATCTTTTATTATTTAAAAGCCAGATCTCCAGAATAATGTTTAGAATTATTTTTTAGAGTCATCTTTTTTTTAATTTCTTTTTTTATCAAGATATCCTTTTTTTTTTATTCTAGCAAAATTATTTCCTAGCGATCTCCATATTTTAATTTTTTATGGTGTGTCAAGTTACCACAATAACATTATTATCTTGTATTTTGTAACCTCAATGAGGCTGGTTGGTGTCCCTTGGTAATTTGACATTATCTTTTTAAATTGTACCTGCATACTCACAAACAATCTGTCCTATTTTTAGAAAAACACATATAGCCAAGTATTTTCTCAAAATACAATATCCATTTATTCTGGTTAACAAAATAAAGAGAAAGGAAAGGCTGGATAAACTTTTGGAATTTGCGAAGCCTTTTGGCCCCAGGCCACACATGAAGTCTGTTGAAAAAAAAAATGTTATTTTGAGGAGTCCAGGACTCCCAGAGATCAGGACCAGCAGCAGATGACATATATGTCCCCAGGCTGTGGTACTACACCAGCCTGCGTCTTCTGTCAGACCAGACTGAAGCCAGGCCATCACTATCTTCTCTTTGCTGCAGCCTTCCCTCCATGCTTCCCTGCACCTTTCCCTGCAGCCTTCCCTGCAGCTTTCCTTGGAGGCTGTGGCTCTAGTGTTGGACTTGTGGCAGGAGGAGGAGGAGGAGGAGGAAGAGGAGGATGGGCGAGCTCAAATATATGGCTGTTCTCTGTCAGCTGGCGCCTCAACCCCCTCTGAAGGCCGTCAAAAATAATTCGCTCACAGAGTAAGCGTTGGCCCTGCTCCAATTTCAATATTCATTCTGACCCCAGCATTTTTCATTCTTGTGCCAAACATTTTGACCACTACTGTCTATTCATATGTAAATCACTTTGTTTAAAAAGATTAATTAGTTATCAATTATAACATCTAGTTAACATCATTAATATTAGGACAATAAATATGTCTACATAATATACCTGACTCCAGCTGGGCGCATCCACTTCTTCCAAGATGGAAGGCCCAGGTTGTTCCTCATCAGCCTCTGCTGTGGTTGAGGGAAGGGTGGAGCGAAGGCTGCAGGGAAGGGTAGAAAGTGATTCCCTGGCTTCAGTCTGGTCATCCAGAAACAGCAGTTTGTTGAAGTACCACAATCTGGGTACATACACTTGCGCTGCTGATGCTCCTGATCTGAGGGATTTCTTGATTTTATTATGCTCTTTCTTATACATGTTCCTCAAGATCCCAATTTTATTTTCCACAAACTTGATGGTTGCATCGGGGACCTGAGTCTTCACAAATTCCAGAAGTTTCTCCAGCGATGAACACCTAGCTTGTTTATTATAATATAAGCTGTGTTTCACCTCCCACAAATTCCTCCCTGTATCCGTCTATGAAACTGCCCATGAATTCTGGGTCCTTAAAGTGATTCATCTTTGCTGTAAGACAATACACAAGACAAAAACACTAATGTCAGCCTAAACTCTCATAATCTTATCCCAATATAGGCCTCAATCTTGAAGTAGTATAGGCCACTGTGATGGGCCAAGTTCAAATTTTAACTTCGTTTAACACGCTCGCCACTTTCGTTCGTCCTTCCTACACACACACACACACACACACACACACACACACACATGCACAGATCGTATGTACGACACATGCGTGTTAGCTTGATATACACTGCGCATGCGTGAAACCCGCGTCGCCTGCCCCTGCCGTTCTTTTTCTCGAATATTCCCCGCCCCTTCTCTCTTCGGTGCGCAGTAGGAGCAACATGGCAGAGACACAGCAGATGTATGGAAATTATTATTACAGTAACAAGGAGGAGGAAAGCCCAGAGCCACAAGCTGAACCTTTGACCAGTGACAGCGCCTAAAGGCTCATCCACGACATCATGATGTGGAATGGGGAAATTGACCTTATAAGGAAAAAACTGAATGTTATGGAACAACAAATGGAGAACATGATCGATGTGTTGGGGAGAATGTAATTGTTTTGCAAATCCAATACATTTTCCCATTTGTTGGGCTTAAACCTACTTTGTTCATCTACATTTTAAAAGCCAAATTTTGAATATGCACACGGTGTGTCAATATGTGCTATTTGCCATCAGGGGATCTCAATGTACGCGTTTTGTGGGTGCAACCCCTTCCTTGTAACTCTAGTAGGTGAGAGGAAGGGGTTGCACCCCCAAAACACGTCCATTTATCCCCCATGATGGGAGATAGCACATGTTGACATTAGGCATGGGATCAGGAGGGAAATACCCATTTGTACTCACATTTTGTGTGCATCTTCAAAATTTGGCTTTTACAGGGGTGACATCACCCCATCTGATGAAGGCAATATCAAGACATTTTTAAAACTATAATGTCTGATATTGCCTTCAGTTTTTATACGTTGAACTTTGTAAGTTCAAGAGTTGTGTATGTTATGTTTTAAAACATGCCTGTTTCTGAAAAAAAAAAAAAATTGCGAAAAAAACAAAACATTTTACACTAAAATTTGGAACACACATGTGAATGTGCACAGAGTAATTTTTTTGGGATAATCAACAATGTGTGGCTTCTTCTTTCAATGCTCAATACCAGTTTTGTAAGTAATTTTGTGTTTACAGTGACAATGGGGCTTATTTACTATAAAGGAAAATCCACTTGGCACTACAAGTGCACTGGGAGAACCTAGAAGACAGACAAAAAAGAAACACAAGCAATAAAGAAAATGCAAGATTTTATCAGATCTAATTTTTTTATTTGTTAAAAAATATTTAGACATTGTCTAGCATTGCAATGGCCCCCTACCTGTAAAATAATTAACATATTTCTCCCAAACTTCACGGGCGATTTGGGGTGCCAAGCCAGGACGGCCAGTATCCAGGCCCGTCAGAGGATTGGAAGTAATAAATCCCGCCTCAGGCCCAACTGAGGCTATATAATTGGTTGAATTTTTACTTAAAAAGTTGTGCAAAATGCAGCAGCATAAGATTATGTGGTTGAGTTTATACTCAGAAACAGGTGGAACCGGCTGGCCATTATCCCAAAGGCATTTTCCACAACTCTTCTGGCTCTGGCCAGCCGGTAGTTAAAAACCCTACTCTCCGGGGTGAGGGTCCTCTGGGGGAATGGCCTCATCAGGTGCTCGCCCATACCGAACGCTTCATCAGCAAGGAAGATGAATGGGAGTCCATCAACGTTGTCCGCATCAGGTGGCAATCCCAGGTCACCACTCTGGAGCCATTGGTAAAACTCTGTCTGGGCGAAGACTCCTCCATCCGACATCCGGCCATTCTTTCCCACGTCCACATAGAGGAACTCATACTGTGCAGACACCACCGCCATTAACACTACACTATTAAACCCCTTATAGTTATAATAGTAAGACCCCGAATGGGGTAGTGGCAGGATGTGGACGTGCTTCCCATCTATAGCCCTCCAGAGTTGTGAAAGTCCCAACAGTCGGCAAAATGAGATGCCACAGTGTGCCATTCCTGTGGCGTTGAAGGAAACTGTGGAGTCAAAACAGGAAAAAAAATATTAGTAATTTTGCATTTACATTGCAAGCAGATTAGACACAAACATTATTGGCCAACATCAGTATAAATTTAATTTTAAGGAGTATTTAACCACTTAAGGACCGCCTCATGCCGATGTATGTCGGCAAGGTGGCACGGGCAGGCAGAATCACGTACATATACGTGATCTGCCTCCCGCGGGCGGGGGGTTCGATCGGACCCCCCCCTGGTGCCCGAGGTGGTCCGCTTCTGACCAGCGGAGATCAGAGATGAGGGGGAGACCATCCGTTCGTGGCCCCCCCTCGCGATCGCCGCCGGCCAATCAAATCATTCCTTTGCTGCTGTATGCTAAACAGCAGCAAAGGAAATGATGTCATCTCTCCTCGGCTCGGTATTTTCCGTTCCGGCGCCGAGGAGAGAAGGCTTCAATGTGAGTGTAACACTACACACACACAGTAGAACATGCCAGGCACACAAAACACCCCCCTTTACCCCCCGATCCCCCCCCCGATCACCCCCTAATCTCCCCCCCCCTGTCACATTGACACCAAGCAGTTTTTTTATTTATTTTTTTCTGATTACTGCATGGTGTCAGTTTGTGACAGTTACTGTGTTAGGGCAGTTACTGTTAGCCCCCTTTAGGTCTAGGATACCCCCCTAACCCCCCCAATAAAGTTTTAACCCCTTGATCACCCCCTGTCGCCAGTGGCACTAAGCGATCATTTTTCTGATCGCTGTATTAGTGTCACTGGTGACGCTAGTTAGGGAGGTAAATATTTAGGTTCGCCGTCAGCGTTTTATAGCGTCAGGGACCCCCATATACTACCTAATAAATGTTTTAACCCCTTGATTGCCCCCTAGTTAACCCTTTCACCACTGATCACCGTATAACTGTTATGGGTGACGCTGGTTAGTTCGTTCATTTTTTATAGTGTCAGGGCACCCGCCGTTTATTACCGAATAAAGGTTTAGCCCCCTGATCGCCTGGCGGTGATATGCATCGCCCCAGGCAGCGTCAGATTAGCGCCAGTACCGCTAACACCCACGCACGCAGCATACGCCTCCCTTAGTGGTATAGTATCTGTACGGATCAATATCTGATCCGATCAGATCTATAATAGCGTCCCCAGCAGTTTAGGGTTCCCAAAAACACAGTGTTAGCGGGATCAGCCCAGATACCTGCTAGCACCTGCGTTTTGCCCCTCCGCCCAGCCCAGCCCACCCAAGTGCCGTATCGATCGATCACTGTCACTTACAAAACACTAAACGCATAACTGCAGCGGTCGCAGAGTCAGGCCTGATCCCTGCGATCGCTAATAGTTTTTTTGGTAGCATTTTGGTGAACTGGCAAGCACCAGCCCCAGGCAGCGTCAGGTTAGCGCCAGTACCGCTAACACCCACGCACGCACCGTACACCTCCCTTAGTGGTATAGTATCTGATCGGATCAATATCTGATCTGATCAGATCTATACTAGCGTCCCCAGCAGTTTAGGGTTCCCAAAAATGCAGTGTTAGTGGGATCAGCCCAGATACCTGCTAGCACCTGTGTTTTGCCCCTCCGCCCTGCCCACCCAAGTGCAGTATCGATCGATCACTGTCACTTACAAAACACTAAACGCATAACTGCAGCGTTCGAAGAGTCAGGCCTGATCCCTGCGATCGCTAACAGTTTTTTTGGTAGCGTTTTGGTGAACTGGCAAGCACCAGCCCCAGGCAGCGTCAGGTTAGCGCCAGTACCGCTAACACCCACGCACGCAGCATACGGCTCCCTTAGTGGTATAGTATCTGAACGGATCAATATCTGATCCGATCAGATCTATACTAGCGTCCCCAGCAGTTTAGGGTTCCCAAAAATGCAGTGTTAGCGGGATCAGCCCAGATACCTGCTAGCACCTGCGTTTTGCCCCTCTGCCGATCGATCACTGTCACTTACAAAACACTAAACGCATAACTGCAGCGTTCGCAGAGTCAGGCCTGATCCCTGCGATCGCTAACAGTTTTTTGGGTAGCGTTTTGGTGAACTGGCAAGCACCAGTGGCCTAGTACACCCCAGTCGTAGTCAAACCAGCACTGCAGTAACACTTGGTGACGTGGCGAGTCCCATAAGTGCAGTTCAAGCTGGAGAGGTGGCAAGCACAAGTAGTGTCCCGCTGCCACCAAGAAGAAGACAAACACAGGCCCATCGTGCCCGTAGTGCCCTTCCTGCTGCATTCGCCAATCCTAATTGGGAACCCACCACTTCTGCAGCGCCCGTACTTCCCCATTCACATCCCCAACCAAATGCAGTCGGCTACATGAGAGGCATTTTTATGTCCTCCCGAAAACCCCTACCCAGCGAACCCCCCCAAAAAAGATGTCGTGTCTGCAGCAAGCGCGGATATAGGCGTGACACCCGCTATTATTGTCCCTCCCTGTCCTGACAATCCTGGTCTTTGCATTGGTGAATGTTTTGAACGCTACCATTCACTAGTTGAGTATTAGCGTAGGGTACAGCATTGCACAGACTAGGCACACTTTCACAGGGTCTCCCAAGATGCCGTCGCATTTTGAGAGACCCGAACCTGGAACCGGTTACAGTTATAAAAGTTAGTTACAAAAAAAAGTGTAAAAAAAAAAATATATATATAAAATAAAAAAAATAGTTGTCGTTTTATTGTTCTCTCTCTATTCTCTCTCTATTGTTCTGCTCTTTTTTTACTGTATTCTATTCTGTAATGTTTTATTGTTATTATGTTTTATCATGTTTGCTTTTCAGGTATGCAATTTTTTATACTTTACCGTTTACTGTGTTTTATTGTTAACCATTTTTTTGTCTTCAGGTACGCCATTCACGAGTTTGAGTGGTTACACCAGAATGATGCCTGCAGGTTTTGGTATCATCTTGGTATCATTCTTTTCAGCCAGCGGTCGGCTTTCATGTAAAAGCAATCCTAGCGGCTAATTAGCCTCTAGACTGCTTTTACAAGCAGTGGGAGGGAATGCCCCCCCCACCGTCTTCCGTGTTTTTCTCTGGCTCTCCTGTATCAACAGGGAACCTGAGAATGCAGCCAGTGATTCAGCCAGCTGACCATAGAGCTGATCAGAGACCAGAGTGGCTCCAAACATCTCTATGGCCTAAGAAACTGGAAGCTACGAGCATTTCATGACTTAGATTTCGCCAGATGTAAACAGCGCTATTGGGAAATTGGGAAAGCATTTTATCACACCGATCTTGGTGTGGCCAGATGTTTTGAGGGCAGAGGAGAGATCTAGGGTCTAATAGACCCCAATTTTTTCAAAAAAGAGTACATGTCACTATCTATTGCTATCATAGGGGATTGATTACATTCCCTGAGATAACAATAAAAATGAAAGGAACAGTTTAAAATAAGATAAAAAAGCAAAAAAAAAAAAAAGCCCCCCCCTGCTCTCGCGCAAAGGCGAATGCAAGCGTCGGTCTGGCATCAAATGTAAACAGCAATTGCACCATGCATGTGAGATGTCACCGCGAATGTCAGATCGAGGGCAGTAATTTTAGCAGTAGACCTCCTAAAGTGGTAACCTGTAAAGGCTTTTAAAGGTTTTTAAAAATGTATTTAGTGTGTCGCCACTGCAAGTTTGTGCGCAATTTAAAAGCATGTCATGTTTGGTATCCATGTACTCGGCCTAAGATCATCTTTTTTATTTCATCAAACATTTGGGCAATATAGTGTGTTTTAGTGCATTACAATTTTAAAAAGTGTGTTTTTTCCCCAAAAAATGCGTTTGAAAAATCGTTGCGCAAATACTGTGTGAAAAAAAAATGAAACACCCACCATTTTAATCTGTAGGGCATTTGCTTTAAAAAAATATATAATGTTTGGGGGTTCAAAGTAATTTTCTTGCAAAAAAAAAAATTTTTTTCATGTAAACAAAAAGTGTCAGAAAGGGCTTTGTCTTCAAGTGGTTAGAAGAGTGGGTGATGTGTGACATAAGCTTCTAAATGTTGTGCATAAAATGCCAGGACAGTTCAAACCCCCCCCAAATGACCCCATTTTGGAAAGTAGACACCCCAAGCTATTTGCTGAGAGTCATGTCGAGTCCATTGGAATATTTTATATTGTGACACAAATTGCGGGAAAGAGACAAACTTTTTTTTTTTTTTTTGTGGCATTGAAATTCACAGTGAGTGCTTAGGTATTGATAGACTTGACGGGCATCACAAGGGCCCCAAAACATGTCCAGTAGAGGAAAAAAAATTAAAAATAACTAAACTGTCCTTAGCTATCTTAAACTATGAAAACAAATTAGACTGTTATAAACTCTACTCTGTATTTAACGCATATTTAAACCCTATTAATTAACTTATTTACTTCTTTTTTTTCCTTTGTTAAAAATACCATTGAAAGAGTTCTGTTAAACATGTTAAATAAGTGGCACATGCCAAAAAGTACTTGTTAAACTGCCAGAAACCCATTGCTGTCCTGTGCTCTCTGCAATCTTATCACAAGCATTCTTAATAATTTCAGACACAAGATGACAATGTTGCTCCTCCATAGACCCTAGGACAGTAAGTGTACTACTGGCAGGATCGCCAGAAGAAAATAAAGGAAAAAAAAAAAAAAAAGAATGCAGCCATTACAGCTAAGGACTAGATACACTTTAAAGCCCCATACACATGATAGGACTTTGTACAAACTTTCCCTTGGATTACAAAGGGCGTTGGCCAGAAGTTTGTCTTGCATACAGACGACAGGACTTTTCCAGCCAACTTTCACCAAATCACGTGGTTTTTCAGCTCTTTACCACCACCCTTTGGTCAACTTCTGTATTGTTGTCTGATATTGTGTCAATCTCGCCACTTTTATTGGAGAGATTGACACCTTGCGAGCCGGATTCAAACTGGTGCAGGGATCCGACTTGGATCCCCACCAATGCCAGGCACTGTGTTTGGTATGAATCTTGAGGGGGAACTCCACACCAAATTTTAAATTAAAAAAACGGCATGGGTTCCCCTCCAGGGACATACCAGGCCCTTAGATCTGGTATGGATTTTAAGGGGAACCCCCTATGCCGAAAAAACAGTGTTGGGATTGTCTCTGGTGTCGTCTCTGCGCTCTCTGGTTCTTCTCCGGTGCCTTCTTCCTTCTGCCGGGCTCCTCCGCTATCTTCTGCTCTTTTGCCGCTCTTTTGCTAGCGGAGGAGTCCGGACATCTGGATCGTCTTCTTCCCTCTTCTCTTCCAGAGATGTTGACACGACGCTCTCTCCGGCTGTAATGCTGTCTGTGCGCTCTTCTATGACTTATATAGGCGGTGACCCCACCCCCTATGACATCACAGTCCCTGCATGCCCCGGAGAAGAACCAGAGAGCGCAGAGACGACACCAGAGAGAGGGAGAAGAGGCCTGAGAGACCCCCGAAGTCGGAAGAAGACCCCCAGAGTCATAAGAAGAGCTGCCTAATAAATTACTTTTAAAACCTGTGTAGTGTGTTTTTTTTATTGACACTTTTTTCCCTAGGTGAATGGGTAGGGGTACCATGTACCTCATACTCATTCACATTGGGTGGGGGGCTGGGATCTTGGGGCCCCCTTATTAAAGGGGGCTCCCGGATTCCGATAAGCCCCCCGCCCGCAGACCCCGACAACCAACGGCCAGGGTTGTCAGGAAGAGGCCCTTGTCCTCATCAACATGGGGGCAAGGTGCTTTGGGGTGGGAGTGGCCGCAGGGTGCCCCCTCCCCCAAACACCCACCCCCCATGTTAAGGGCATGCGGCCTGGTATGGCTCAGGAGGGGGGGGGGCGCTCACTCATCCCCACCCCCTTTCCTGTCCGTCCGGGCTGCGTGCTCGGATAAGGGTCTGGTATGGATTTTGGGGGGACTCCACGCCATTTTTTCGGCATAGGGGGTTCCCCTTGAGATCCATACCAGACCTAAGGGCCTGGTATGCCCCCAGAGGGGAATTCCCTCTCGCGCTCGCCACAATAGGAAAATGTGTTTTTCCTATTGCAGCCAGCACAAGATGTACAGTACCCTGTCGCCGAGAACCAGCGTGATGGGTTCGCGCTGGAAACATTCTCGCGGCCGCGTACTGTAGTTTGTACAAAAGTCAGATGCTTTTGTGTACACACGATCGGACTTTGCTCCATCGGACTTTTTTTGCCGGAAAGTTTGTCCGTTCGCACAGCCAGAAAAAAAAACAGAAAAAGTTTGTCCGATGGAGCGTACACACGGTAGGATGTTGCTCCAAAACAGCTAATTTGCATGTTTGTTGTCAAAAAGTCAGATCGTGTGTACGGGCCTTAAGGCTCCATGCACACTAGCATTTTTTTAAGCTCCTAGAAGCTGTTATGAGCCTTTCTTTCTACTCCTAGAAGATAAATAGTGTTATCCTATGTGTCCATGCACAATATTTTACTCCATTAGCATTTTTTGAGCTTCAGCGTCTAGGAGCAGAAAAAAAATTGTTAATGCAAAGTTTTTGGAGCGTTTTTCCAGCAGAAAAAAACACTCTTAAACGCTACTAAAACGCTATTAAAATGCTCCTAAAAGCTTCTTTTTTTTTTTAGCATGTTTTTTTCCTCATGTACTGTAGCACACATATGCCCCGTACACACGGTCGGATTTTCCGACGGAAAATGTGTGATAGGACCTTGTTGTCGGAAATTCCGACCGTGTGTAGGCTCCATCACACATTTTCCATCGGATTTTCCGACACACAAAGTTTGAGAGCAGGCTATAACATTTTCCGACAACAAAATCCGGAAATTCCGATCGTGTGTACACAAATCCGACGGACAAAGTGCCATGCATGCTCAGAATAAATAAAGAGATGAAAGCTTTTGGCCACTGCCCCGTTTAAAGTCCCGACGTAAGTGTTTTACTTCACCGCGTTTAGAACGATCGGATTTTCCGACAACTTTGTGTGACCGTGTGTATGCAAGACAAGTTTGAGCCAACATCCGTCGGAAAAAATGCTAGGATTTTGTTGTTGGAATGTCCGAACAAAGCTCCTAAACGCTCCTAAAAGCTTCTAAAAGCTACTAAAACCCTACTACAAGCTGGCACAAAAAAAAACTATTATCAGGATTTTTCATTTAGCATTTTTCAAGCATTTTTTTGAGCTTATAAAAAACGCTAATGTGCATGGAACCTTAAGCAGTAAAGGCAGAAACTAAATTGTATTTTGCCTGCTGTACATGCTGCCTACATTCATTAAACCTTAAACAATTCCCAAATACTTTTCTATGATATGAAGGAACAGAAAGCAGCAAGCACAATGGAATCAGTGAGCTAACCTCTTCCTGCTCTCGCAGCACAGTGACCAAGCTGTTAATGATAGCTCCCACTCACCATTTTGCATGGTGGAAATAGTGGGTGGCGCTCTCAATAATGTGACTGCTGCCACGACCTATTACAATGGTCACATGATTGGAAACTTTACCTCCCATCTTTAAAACCTCTTAAAGGAGGAACAAGAGCAAGATGTTCCAGATTAGGTACCAATGATTAGGACTCTTTTTTTTTAAATAGACTTGTTTGGCCACAGTAATAGTAAACATTAAGGATGAGCCCAGGCGTGTTCGCAAACCGCACATGCGGAGCCCACCAATGTCTCACTGCTTGTAATTATCTGTGCAGTGCTGACTTCCTGGCAGGCTCTGCACATGCGGTTTGCAAACACACCTGAGCTCATCCTTATTAAACATGTTTGGTGTAAACCAAAGACAGCATTTCACAAGAAGAGCTTCATACCATTCGTGAAGCATTGTGGTCGGAATGTTAGGGTTTAAGGTTGCTTTGCTGCTTTAGGGTCTGGTTAGCTTTCAGTCATCTGTTCAGCTATGAATTCTGCATCATTTTAAAGTGTGCTTGATAAGAATATGAGGCCATATGCCCAAAAATTAAAGTTGAACCAGAAATGGATCTTTCAACACAGTGGTGTTCCAAAGCATATTGGCAAATCCACCAAGTAATGACTCAAAAAGAAGAAATAGAGAGTATTGGACTGTCCTAGTCAAAGCATTAATTTAAATCCTATTAAAATGCTGCGGAGGAATTTTAAAATGGTGGTCTACGCAAAAAAAACCCCCACAAACATCTTGCAACTGAAGGAATTTTGCATGGAGGAGTTAAAAAAGGAGTAAAAAAGCACAGTGACCTAGCTGTCATTGACAGCTCCCAGTTACCGTTGATGATCAGGAGCCAGTGGGTGGAATTCCAAATCATGTGACTGCCACAGCAGACTATTACAGTGGTCACATGATAGGGAGCATTGCCTCTTGTCTTTTAGAACCACTTAAGGGCCAGCGAGAGCTGGTGCCACGTGGTTAAAAATATTTTCTCAGTTACTACAGATGGGTTAGCTGCCAACATGCTGATTACTAATCTCATAAATCAGAAATCCAGAGTTTTTGTATTTCTATGTCTTTAAACTCAACTCTAGCCAAAACAGTTTTTGTTTCAGTAAAGTGAGGAAGCTTAAAAAAACGGTATCAGGTTTTTATTGCTATGTGTGACCCCACTGAGGAGCTTTGCTTCCAGCAGGCCACTATGGCAGCATGTGAGGAGTATCTTTCCAATAAAGATATAGCAAATTAAAGCACTTTTTCTTAGTAGCCACTTGCCGACTGGCCTATAGTAAAAATACAGTTGTGCTCATAAGTTTACATACCTTGGCAGAATTTATGTTTTCTTGGCCATTTTTCAGAGAATATGAATGATAACACAAGAACTTTTCTTTCACTCATGGTTAGTGTTTGACTGAAGCCATTTATTATCAATCAACTGTTTTTACTCTTTTTAAATCACAATGCCAACAGAAACCACCCAAATGACCCTGATCAAAAGTTTACATACCCGGGTGATTTTGGCCTGATAAAATGCACACAAGTTGACACAAAGGGGTTTGAAGCCGGGTTCACACTGGTATGACAAACGCTCCGACATTGGGAGCTCATGTTGCATGACGTGTGAAAATCAATGTTTCCCCTTTGGGAGCCATCTTAACTGGTCCGACACAAGTCGGTCTGACTTTGAAAATGTTCCCTGCACTACTTTGGTCCGACTATGATCCTACTTCAGCCCATTGAATATCACTGATGTCGGATCAAAGTTGGATAGCGGTCCTAACTGATCCGACTTTGGCATGCGACTTGTGCTCTGATAATCTTGAAGGGGAACTCCACGCCAGATTTAAAAAAAAACGGCATGGGTTCCCCCTCAGAGAACATACCAGGCCCTTTGGTCTGGTATGGACTCTAAGGGGAAACCCCACGCCGAAAAAACGGCATGGGGTCCCCCCAAAAATCCATACCAGACCCTTATACGAGCACACAGCCTGGCAGGTCAGGAAAGGGGGTGGGGATGAGCGAGCCCCCCCCGGACCGTACCAGGCCGCATGCCCTCAACATGGGAGGTGGGTGCTTTGGGGCAGGGGGGCCCTACCCATTCACCTAAAAAAAAGTATCAAAAAATAAACACATGTTTTTAAAGCAATTTATTAGGGCAGCTCCACCTTCTCTTCCGATCTCTTCTCCCCTCTCCGGTTCTTCTCCACTGACGTCTTCTAGCCCTCTCTGGTTCTTCTCCCTCTGTCCGCTGTCTTCTGCCTCTGCCGGGTCTTCTCCGCTGTCTTCTCGCTCTTTTGCCTGGTCTTCTCCGCTGTCTTCTCCCTCTGTTCTTCTAGCCCTCTCCAGTTCTTCTCCCTCTGTCCGCTGTCTTCTGCCTCTGCTAGGTCTTCTCCATTGTCTTCTCGCTCTTTTGCTGGGTCTCCCTCGCTATCTTCTCCCAATGTTGACTCGACGCTCTCTCCCATTCTAATGCTGGGTGCGTGGTGTGCCAGTACTTATATTGGCATGGGGCGGGGTCACTAGAGGCCCGCCCCTTGTGACGTCACTGCCCCATCATGTAACGGGAGGTGACATCATAAGGGGCGGGCCTCTGGATGACATCACCCGGTGACCCCTCCCCAATATAAGTAGTGGCACACCGCGCACCCAGCATTAGAGCGGGAGAGAGCATTAAGTCAACACTGGAAGAAGATAGCGGGGAAGACCCAGCAAAAGAGCGAGAAGACAATGAAGAAGACCTAGCAGAGGCAGAAGACAGCGGACAGAGGGAGAAGAACTGGAGAGAGCTAGAAGATGTCAGCAGGGAGCGGAGAAGACCCGGAGAGGGAAGAAGAGATCGGAAGAGATGACGGAGCTTCCTAATAAATTACTTTAAAAACAAGTGTAATGTGTTTTATTTTTGATACTTTTTTAGGTGAATGGGTGAATGTACCCCATACTCATTCACATAGGGTGGGGGCCGAAATTTTTGCGTGAAGTTCCCCCTAAAGTTTCATACCAGACACAGTGCCTGGTATTGTCGGGGATCAAAGTCAGATCTCTGTTAATTGGACGCATGTCAGACTTCAAGTCGCAGGGCAAAGTCGGATCCAAAGTGGTACGACTGTTGTGTCATACCAGTGTGAATTGCTATTAAAGGTAACCATTCTCACCTGTGATCTGTTTGCTTGTAATTAGGGATGAGCCCGATGTTTGAGTTGAACGTAAGTTCGACTTGAACATCGGGTGTTTTCCCATTCGCCAAACAGCGAACAATATGCGGAGTTCGCGGCAAATTCGAAAGCTGCGCAATGCCGTTAAAGTCTATGGGACACTAACATGAAAAACCAAAAGTGCTAATTTTAAAGGCTTATATGCATGTTATTGCCATAAATAGTGTTTGGGGACCCGGGTCCTGCCCCAGGGGACATGTATGCAAAAAAAAGTTTTAAAAACTGCAGTTTTTTCAGGAGCAGTGATTTTAATAATGCTTAAAGTGAAACAATAAACATTAAATATTCCTTTAAATATCATGCCTGGGGGGTGTCTTTACTATGCCTGTCCCCCCAAAATCCATACCAGACCCTTATCCGAGCAAGCAACCTGGCAGGCCGCAGGAAGAGGGGGGGACAAGAGGGCGACCCCCCCTCCTGAACTGTACCAGGCCACATGCCCTCAACATGGGGAGGATGCTTTGGGGTTCCCCCCAAAACACCTTGTCCCCATGTTGATGGGGACAAGGGCCTCATCCCCACAACCCTTGTCTGGTGGTTGTGGGGATCTGCGAGTGGGGGGCTTATCCGAATCTGGAAGCCCCTTTAACAAAGGGACCCCCAGATCCCAGCCCCCATGTGAATGAGTAGCGGGTGCATTGTACCCCTACCCATTCACCAAAAATAGTGTCAAAATGTTAAAAATGACAGTAGACAATTTTGGACGAGTCCTTTATTTAAAAAAAAAAAAAAAAACTGTCCCGCGATGTCCATTCATGTTCGATCACAGTGTCCGACAACCCGATAAAAAAACAAAAACAACCGGGAAAAACTCTGCCTTCCTCTTTCCCTGCAGCCTGCCAGGTTGCGTGCTTGGATAAGGGTCTGGTATGGATTTTGGAGGGGACCCCTATGCAATTTTTTTTACACATTTTGGTGCAGGGTTCCCCTTAATATCCATACCAGACCTGAAGGGCCTCGTATGGATTTTGGGGGGACCCCCACATACTTTTATTTAAAATTTGTGCCCCATCGTATGCCAACCTGTACCTGGGGGAATGGGAGCGTATGATTAACCAGTCTGAGGCCTTGGCCCCCTTTATGAAAAACGTGAGTCTCTGGCTTAGATTTATTGATGATGTCTTCCTTATATGGGATGGCCCTCAAGACCAATTAGAACTTTTTTTGAAGCACCTCAATACAAACAATTTCAATCTAACTTTTACAACGACCTTCGACAGATCCTCATTAACTTTTTTGGATGTTACCATCTATAAGGATGATGTAGATCGCATTAGCAGCAGCTTGTATAGGAAGCCGACGGCCGGCAATACTATACTGCATGCTAGCAGCTTTCACCCTACAGCTTTAATTATGTCTATCCCCTTCAGTCAATATTTAAGGATACGTAGGAACTGTACAGATAATGCAGTCTTCAAGAAGGACGATGATCAACTCAGGGAAAGACTACTTTTACGTGGCTACTCCAAATCGTGTCTTAAGAAGGCCTATAATAGAGCACTATTGAAAACAAGAAATTACTTGCTATACAATCCTTCATCAAAAAACATTTAAAAAAATCCAATTTCCATCATAACAAGGTTCAGTAATCAACATGAAACTTTTTAAATTGCCAGCAAATATTGGTACGTCCTTTCCATGGATCCAGCGATAGGCCCATTTGTAAGCAAAAATCCATCATTTACTTTCAAAAGAGCAAGATCCCTTAAAGATCACTTGGCATCCAGTGAATTTAACAACATGAGTCGACGTGACCCTTGCAAATACCCAGGTACTTTCACCTGTGGTGGCTGCAATTATTGTCGCTACATGAACACTGCGCATAATGTGATACTTCCCAACGGAGAGCAGTATTGCTCCAAACATTATGCGAACTGTCAGACAACTGATGTTGTGTATCTCCTGCGCAGTGACTGTTTCTGCTTTTATGTAGGCAAAACTATTCAGCCTGTTTGGCGACGTGCCTACCGACACTAATGTCCTGTACACACGGTCGGACATTTATCAGACATTCCGACAACAAAATCCATGGATTTTTTCCGACGGATGTTGGCTCAAACTTGTCTTGCATACACACGGTCACACAAAGTTGTCAGAAAATCCGATCGTTCTAAACGCGGTAACGTAAAACACTTACGTCGGGACTATAAACGGGGCAGTAGCCAATAGCTTTTGTCTCTTAATTTATTCTGAGCATGCATGGCACTTTGTGCGTCGGATTTGTGTACACACGATTGGAATTTCCGACAACGGATTTTGTTGTCGGAAAATTTTATAGCAAGCTCTCAAACTTTGTGTGTCGGAAATTCCGATGGAAAATGTGTGATGGAGCCCACACACGGTCGGAATTTGCGACAACAGGGTCCTATCACACATTTTCCGTCTGAAAATCCGACCGTGTGTACAGGGCAATAGTGTCAATGCAGACCAGTAACCCTAGCCTCCCACTGGGGAGACACGTTAGGGATTTACACAATGGGATTGCCCCTAAAGGTTTCCTTTTTAATATTGGATAGGGTGCACCCCACAATATGAGGAGGGGATACCAAAAATGTACTTATGCAGGCTGAATAGAGATGGCTATTTCGCTTAAATGCGACAAAACCTCCGGGCCTTAATGGTACTATCTCATTCAGACCTTTCCTGGAGGGCTTTTCCTCCGGAGGATCTGAGCGGGAACCCCAAGAATAGCATGGTCTTATTCTGACATTTGGGAATTCACTTCTTTGGATTCATCTACCCAGTGTTTTATTTAACATGTGGCTCAATTATCCCCCAGTGACTGTTCAATCTACTATTCTTTCTGTTTGGTTGCATTATATATCATATATATTTCATAAGACCGGTGCCCTGTCCCTGATTGAGCTAAAAGAATTCTTTTTTTTTTCAGTTATTAAAGATTATAGGGATATTTAATATTATTCATTATTCCTTGTATTTGGACATGTACTGTTTAAATCTGTTTATTTATTATTACTATATTTTTTGTATTTTGACATTTATTGTTCAAATCTGCTCAGTAGCAGATTTTTGTCAGCAATTCACGTGCATCTATTTTTCAGTAATTACTCAGACCAGGGAGGAGCCAGTCTTTTCCAGCTGCTCATGGACCGACAAACTTTCTCCCAGGTTGGTGGGGTCTCCCCCTCTGATCTTCTCTTCTATTACTTTTCTTTCTCTTCCCCACACCCCTTTTTCCTTTCTTCCCAGAGGCTGTACTACTCTCCACTCGGCGCACGGGGGGCCGTTCTGCGCTCGATCGAGCACATTCAGCCCCCCTTGTCTCTGGCAGTCTGGCTGCATGGTTACCATGCTGACGGACACGCCAGTTCTGCGCCACAAGACTCCGGCGTGGGACGTCATAGCCTACGTCATGATTGCTCCGTCTAGTACGAAGCATCGTGGCTGGGACACACCTACAGTGCCCTGATTGAATGACGCTCGTCCCTCCAGCTGTGGGCGCGCCCTGGAGATGACGCTGCGCGCCGCTGCACTCGGGGGGCACACAACCAATCGGTGTATGTCCCTCCTTCTACCGCCCATTCAGTGAGACAAACCAATTACAGGTTCGCCGCTCCCTAAGACAGCGTTATTTAAACAACCTAATCTTCACTACCCACACTTGCTCACAGCATTCCCACACATCATGCTGAGGACTGACAGTTTGCTTGGTAAGCACCTTTTGCATTTGTGGTGGAGACACATTATTGTCTCATACCTTGGGATATTCTTGTTTATGCATTCACTCAAGCTTCCCTTCCTTACTTTTGTGCTTCCAGATTACTTATATTGGACACTTCTTTTGGAAGTTATACCTCCCCCAGTAACACTCCTGGATCAACAACACTGTTTTGTCCGTCCTTTCCTTGCTTAATGGCTCTGGAAGTTGTGGTCCCATATACTCCAAGTCAAGTCTTGGGATATGTTTTATTATGAGATTTTCACACTGATTAAATAATATTTGGTCTCCCCCACAGAGAACAAGCTTCTGATCAATTTTATTTTATTTATTTTATTTATATTCTAGTGGCTGGGTGAGACGACCAGCCAGCTCACTATAGCTGACTTTGGTCTGTCCCCCCTGTGAGTGGTGGATGCGTTTTCCTTTGGAGGTGCCCTCTGTGGAGTTACTGCACCTACTGGGGCCCTTTAGCCTACTTTGGGGATCCAGCACCTGGTCCAGGTGTTTCCTCTACATCTTACGTCTCCTCCTCTCTCCTCCCGCCTCCCTGTTCTCGGCCTCTGTGGAGCTGTGGCTGATTGGTCTCTTACTATTGGATACTGGGGATGCCCTGGAAAATGTATTGTCAACATAAGTGGTCAGTATCTATATATACATGTTAGTCCAATTCAATGTTGTATCATATTACACTACTTAGGCTTTGATATGCACAAGTTCTTACTTAGTATATTTGCCTATGAATACATCTGTTTTGGGGTTATTTATTCCTGTTCTGTCTGATAACCTTCTAGATGTAAAATGGACTGGGGGGGACCCATGCCATTTTTTTCAATGATTTTTATCTATATTGTTGGGAGCCGACAATTCATTACAGCCGCGAGCAGTTTTAAATGACTTTTTTTCCTTTAGAAATTTAATTTTGCTGTGGTATTGATCTAAACACGGGAAAAATTTGCTACTTTACAGGCATACTAAGGACACCCCCCAGGCATGATATTTAAAGGATTATTTCATTTTTATTGTTTCACTTTAAGCATTATTAAAATCACTGTTCCCAAAAAAAACTGCCGTTTTTAAAACTTTTTTTTGCATTGATACATGTCCCCTGGGACCCGGGTCCCCAAACATTTTTATGGCAATAACTTGCATATAAGCCTTTAAAATGAGCACTTTTGATTTTTCATGTTCGTGTCCCATAGTCTTTAACGGTGTTTACATGTCAAGTCCTACTTGTAATTAGTGTGTGTGTATAAAAGGTCAATGAGTTTCCGGACTTCTGACAGACCCTTGCATCTTTCATCCAGTGCTGAACTGATGTTTCTGGATCTGTGGGAAAAGGTAGTTGAACTGTATAAAACAGGAAAGGGGTATGAAAAGATATCTAAGAATATGAGAATGCCAATCAGCAGTGTTCAAACTCGAATCAAGAAGTAGAAAATGAGGGGTTCTGTTGAAACCAAACCACGGCCAGGTAGACCAACTAAAATTTCAGCCACAACTGCCGGGAAAATTGTTCGGGATGCAAAGAAAAACCCACACATAACTTCAGGTGAAATAGAGGACTTTCTGAAAACGTGGTGTGGCTGTGTCAAGATGCACAATAAGGAGGCACTTGACGAAAGATGGGCTGCATGGTCGAGTCGCCAAAAGAAAGCCAAACAGCACAGAGACAAGCCTCAACCTTCTGGCACAAAGTCATTTGGAGTGATAAGACCAAAATTGAGCTTTATGGCCACAACCATAAACACTACATTTAGAGAGAGTCAACAAGGCCTATGATTAAAGGTACACCATTCCTATTGTGAAACACGGAGGTGGATCGCTGATGTTTTGGGGATACAAAGGCACAGGAAATTTGGTCAAAATGGATGGCAAGATGAATGCAGTATGTTACCAAAAATACTGGAGGAACATTTGCATTCATCAGCCATGAAGCTGCACATGGGACGTACTTGGACATTCCAACATGACAATGATCCAAAGCACATGGCCCAGTCGACCAGTCATTGGCTACAGCAGAATAAAATGGTTCTGGAGTGACCATCTCAGTCTCCTGACCTCAATATCATTGAGCCACTCTGGGGAGATTTCAAATGTGCAGTTCATGCAAGACAGCCCAAGAAAATACAGGAATTGGAGGCTTTTTGCCAAGAGGAATGGGCAGCTTTACCATCTGAGAAGATAAAGAGCCTCATCCACAAATACCACAAAAGACTTCAAGCTGTCATTGATGGTAAAGGGTACACGGTATTAAGAACTGGGGTATGTAAACTTCTGATCAGCTGCCATAACCCCAGTATTTTTTTTTTTTTTACTATAGGTGATTCTCTTTGAGATAAAAGTGATCCCACAGGAAAATTCACTGCAGGATTACTTTTAGAAGTGGCGGGAGGGGTGCCCCCCTTGCAGCTTTCCAGTCATTCCGGGCTTACTTGAAAGATCGGGGAAGCCTGGGAGTGATCCGACGGTGACGGTACCTAGGTATGGAGAAAAGTGAGGCCAAGATGGCTGCCACTCATCTTTATGCCCTTGGAGGACTGGAGCGACATCACTTCCATTTCCCGGGCCATAGTAAAACTTTTTTTTTTGTTAAAGTAAAAGTTCTTCATCTTTTGCTTTTAAAGGTAAATTAGAAATTTGGTGTCTTTTTGACCCCAGATCTCTCAATAAAGAGGACCTGTCATAATTATCTCTATTACAATGTATGTTTACATTCCTTGTAATGGGAAAAAAAGTGATAAAAAATAAATAAATAAAAGTAAAAAAATAAAAAAATGTCTATGCGCTGTGGTGAGGTAGCCGGTGTCACAAACAAGAAGTATACCTAACAAAATGTAAAAAATATGTGTAGCGCCAAAAATAAAGTGAAAAAAACCCTTAATAGATTAATGAATATAGTCCTCCATGATAGGACCAGAAAAGTTTAATAAGAAAATCCAGTAAAGCAGTAAAGACTCATTGAAAAAGTCCAGTGCAGCAATAAAGTGAAACCAACTTCAACACCTCCTGAAGTGAATATGTTGTTTCAAACCCAGTGCTCAAAGGGCAGCCTCCACATCCCAGTGAAGTGAACACTCACCAGAGATGATGGCTGACATTACAGCAGAATGCACGCCTTTAATATGTGTCTGTCATCCAGTGAGGAATATAACCAGTAAGCCTGTCCAGGAGCCAGAAGTATTAATCATAGTGTAGTTTTTTTTAACCTGGATGCATATACATGTAAAAACAATAAAAAGTAACATAAAATCCTTACATATGAAGCTGCTGCCGACCCAGAATCGAGTAGCAGCGTCAACCCAAAAAAAGTAGACTTTTTTTCTAGTATGAAAGGGTTCTACTTATGTAACAAACATGTTATATGTAGGGTCAATGGGCAAAGACATAGGAAAAAGACTAGTTTTGTTTCTGGTAAGACTGGTAGACAGAAAACAATGGTAACCAAGCAAATTCCGCCCCTCTTGGGTTCCCACCACTGCGCTTATAGATAAATGAATATAACTATAATAAAGCTGCCACTTTAAACAAACAAACTGTGAAGTAATATGTTAAATTGCAATAGTGTCAAAGAAAATTAATATAAGCGGCGCTCCCGATGGGTCTCATCTGACGGGAGAGGAATCACTGACACTTGGAGTGTGGTGGATAATTTAAAGAATCCTGCACAGAATCAACAGTCTTATTAAGTTTTACGGACTATATGTACACTTATATTATTTTCACCATTGGCACAGGGTGACTTTTGTGATATTATTGCATCTTGTTTATGTTATAGGTCTGTGCAAACAGGCATTCACTTTATCACATTCTAATGCCCCGTACACACGGTCAGACATTGATCGGACATTCCAACAACAAAATCCTAGGATTTTTTCCGACGGATGTTGGCTCAAACTTGTTTTACATACACACGGTCGCACACGGTTGTCGAAATTTCTGACCGCCAAGAACGCGGTCACGTACACCACGTACGACGAGACTAGAAAAGGCCAGTTCTGAACCAAGCGCGGAACCCTTTGGGCTCCTTTTGCTAATCTCGTGTTAGTAAAAGTTTGGTGAGAGACGATTCGTGCTTTTTCAGACTCGTGGTTTTCAGATCGTTTTCTGCTGTTCAGTTTCTGCTTGTGGGTTTGTATCTGCTCTTCAGTGTGTGCAGCAAGCTACGTTCGTTACTGTTTTTCAGGTCGCTCTACACAGGCCTTGCTGTTCTTCAGTGCGTTCTGTTACCTCGTTCTGAGCAGCCGACCGTTTTCTAGCCATGTTGCGTATACGTACTCCTCGTAGAGTTCGTGCTGTGCGGGGGCTTGGTGTTGGGGTCCTGACCTTGACACAAGTCCAATCCATGAACAGGGTGGGGAGGAGTTCATGGACCAAGAATTGGTTGCTCCAGCGTGACAAGTTCTGTCACATGCCTTTGTTCCATTAGATCCGTAAAAATAATCCTGATGATTTCAGGAACTTTCTCCGGATGACGGACCCCGTATTTCACCGTTTGTTGGCTTTGCTGGGGAGTCCCCAAATCATTTTTAACCCTCCCTCCCCCCAACTGCTAAGTCAGCTGATACCAATTCTCTATCTATCCTTAATCATCTATCTGCTGACTTTGCCAAACCCATACACACTATAGCCATCTCTTTACTGGTCAGATGTATGGATGAATTCCCCAAAGCATGTAGTGCAAGGGCCTGCCTGTATACTTTCAAATGGTACTGTTTAAGGTTTTTTATTCTATTATTATCTTGATAGGTAATAGCAGAATGTCCAAATGTGCTAAAATGTGTACAATGTGTATTTATATCTTTGTATTATGACACTTCTTACCCGTCCAGTGGGCTGCCAATAGTGTAACTAAGGAGGGGCTGGCCAAAGTCTTACCCATTATTTAGGCATTCATCTCTCAATGAAGTCAAGAGGGTTACCTGTCAAAGAGTTCCCCCCCCTATAATGTTATAAATGGCCCATGAGAGGGGGGAAGGGGGAATATGATAGTTGTACCTTATACTTTGGTCTTTAAAAAATACCTACAAAAAATGTTATCTTGATGTTGGCCAAGAATGTTTGTGTCTAATCTGCTTTCCCTGTTTATGTGCAAAATGACTAATTTGTGATTTTGTTTTGACTCCACAGTTTCCTTCCACGCCACAGGAATGGCAGACTGTGGCCTCCCACTTTGCCCAGCGGTGGGACTTTCCTAACTGCGGAGGGGCAATTGATGGGAAACACGTCCACATCGTCCCACCACTCAACTCGGGGTCATACTATTACAGCTACAAGGGGTTCAATAGTATTGTGATGTTGGCGGTGGTGCCGGCTACTTACGAGTTCCTGTATGTGGACGTGGGGAAGAATGGCCGGATGTCCGATGGTGGAGTCATCGCCCAGATGGAGTTTTACAGGCGTCTCCAGAATGGCAGCTTGGACTTGCCACCTCCAGAAGACAATGTGGAAAGACTCCCATTTGTCTTTGTTGCAGATGAAGCCTTTGCGCTGGGGGACCATCTTATGCGGCCATTCCCGATGAGGACCCTCACCCCGGACCAGAGGGTTCTTAATTACCGGCTGGCCAGAGCCAGGAGAGTGGTGGAGAACACGTTTGGAATCATGGCCAGCCGGTTCCGCCTATTTCTTACACCCATACACATGGCGGAGTACAAACTGAATCACATTATCCTGGCGTGCTGTGTTCTACACAACTTTTTACGGAAACATTCCGCCAACTATGCTGGCTCAGTTTGGCCTGAGGCTGGAATTCTAAATGAACCAACCCTGACGGTGCTTGAAAGTGGCCGCCCTGGCTTGCCCCCCCTGAGTGCTCCTGATGTCCGGCTAAGATAACTTGAATTCTTTGCGGGTAGGGGGGCCATCAATATGCCAGACAATGTCTAAAACATTTTTAAAATAAAAAACTTAAAAAAAAAAAAAGCTTTGGTGACATTTACTGCTTGTGTTTGTTTTAGCTGACCCTGACACAAATGTGGTGAGTCCTGAAAATGGCGTGATTGTGTAACATTACAAAGCACTGTTGGGTGTTATTTACTAAAGGCAAAGACACTTTGCACTACAAGTGCACTTGAAACTGCACTGAAACTGCACTTGTAGTGCAAAGTGGATTTGCCCTTAGGAAACAACACCCATTGTCACAGAAAAAAGCAATTAGAGCACCACAAAAGTGTTGTAGCGTTGAGACAATAATCCACACATTCTTGATTAACAATCTTTTTAATACCAGCACAACCACATGTGCATTTAGAAAAGGTTTTTAAAACAAACCAACATGTTTGTTGTATAACAATTTTTGGGGTCACATTAGAAAAAGTAGAAATGTCCATTTCAGATAAAACAGGCATGTTTAAAAGCAACAAGAAAGACACAAATCTTGAACTTACAAAGTTCACATTTGGTATAACCTGAAGACATGAGTATTTACAAACTCTGTTTGATATTGCGTTCAGATGGGGTGAAGTCGCCCCTGGAAAAGCCAAATTTTGAAGATGCACACAAATTTACAAATGTCAACATGTGCTACCTGCCATCACGGGGGGATCAAGGGACGTGTTTTGTGGGTGCAACCCCTTCCTCACAGCTACTTTATTATTGAGGAAAGGGTTGCACCCCCAAAACGCATCCATTGATCTCCAGTGATGGCAGATAGCACATGTTGACACACTGTGTGCCTCTTCAAAATTTGGCTTTTCTAATATTTGTCAAAAAATGGTCAAAAATTGTAGCACACCAAAAAACAAAGGGCTTTTGAGGGCTTTTAAACTCTCCCAAAAACATCAATGATGTTCTTATTTTTTTGAAGAACATCATTGATGTTTTTCTTGATGTTTTCCAAGTCCCTATTACACCCCATGATCTCCCCGATCAGGATCTGGGCACTTTGCGAGGTGAAAGGATCTGGATCCACAACATCACGATCACCTAAAAAGAGAGAAACCAAAAAAAAAACAGGTATTATAAATATGCCGGCATCCATCTCTTACCTGAGCCTGTGGTCGCAGGCACTCACCTGTTGTGGTGACAATTTCCACAACGTCTTCCTCCTCCTGCTCTGCTTGGCTTTGGGGGATTTCCCCTTCTTCCAGAGGTGGGGCGTCTCTGGTCTCCTCGGATGAGGGGTGTCCTCCGAGTCTTTTATCCCCTATGTAAAAATAAATAGGTATACTTAGCACACAGATATTTGATAGCAGAACTACAAATATAAAACATTGCTTGGAAGTGGGGTACAATTGTCTGTTTTGACAGAGTTCCAAGATGTAGCATTTTTATTGTCCTTTGTCAAGCTTCAATACTTTACCTGTCTTGTACAAGCTTCATAGGTGGAGACACCCCTATAGTATACACTGGAGCACCTGTGTGGGCCCCCTAATAAAAAGGGTGTTTTGGGGTCCCACACTAGTGCTCCAGCGTCCAGATGTGTAAACTGCTGCTGAGTGTCCTCTCCTTACACAGAATCTAGTTGGCATTTCATTCTAGTTACAAACACATCTACACCACCCAATTCTTTTCACGCAAGTAGGCCCCAAAAAATTATGGCAATTGCATATGGCCAAACGAACTATGTTTGATACGAATGAATAATGTGCCCATGAACATGAAAGTTGCCATTTTAAACTGGATAACAGTAAAGAAAAGCACATGTAGCAGCACAAACGTAATAAACATAAAAAGAGTAGGAACACAGCACAACTACTTACTTTTTTGCAGCACTCTCCGGATCTTTCTGTACTGCTCATGCTCTCTTAATTTCAGGTCCGACCACCGCTTCCTGAGCTGATCCTTGGATCGCCGTACCCCGAAATTCCGGTGCAGACTTTTGACTACTTTTGCCCTGATCTTGGCCTTTCTGACATTGGGGTTGGGGTAAGGTCCATACTTTCCATCATAGTCTGCCTTCTTCAGGATGTCCACTATCTCCAACATCTCCCCAAAGGACATATTTAATGCCTTAAATCGTCTTCCGGGATCGGGACATTTCAGGCTCCGGGCTTTCCTCCTCCTCCTCCTCGTTGCTGTAATTATCTGACACCTGCTGTGTCTCAGCCATGTGCTCTTCCCCACTGCGCCGAATGAGAAGGGGCGGGGAATAGACTGGAAAGAACGTCAGGGGCGGGCGGAGTTTCACGCATGAGCAGTGTCTATAAAGCGTAACACGCGTGCCTAGTACGCGTGCCTAGTACGTACGATCTGTGAGCGGAGGAAGGAGTAACGGAGGCGCCGATCGTGATAGCGAAGGTAAGATTTTACATTGGGCCTATACTGCTTCTAGATTGCCTATATTTGCACAAGCTTAGTAGACTTTAGGCTGACATTAGGGTTTGTCTTGTGTTGTGTCTTGCAGTGAAAATGGATATCTTTAGAGAGGATGCATTTATGGCCATATTCATTGATATGTTCAGGGAGCTGCCTTGTCTGTGGCAGATAAACCACCCACATTATAAGAACCAAACAAAGAGGAAGGCAGCGCTGGATAATTTGCTGCAATTTGTGAAGCCAGTGATCCCCACAGCAGACATCACCTATTTAAAGATCCTAATTGGTGGCCTGAGGAGCACTTATCTAAGGGGGCACAAGAGGGTTCAGGATTCCCAGAGATCAGGAGCTGCAGATGTTTATGTCCCCAGGCTGTGGTACTATGACAGGCTGCATTTTCTGGCAGGTCAGACTGAACCCAGGCCAGCACTCTCCACTCTTCCTTCCACGCTTCCTTCCCCCCCAGTTGAGGCTTCTGACGCCCAACCTGGGCCTTCCAGGCAGCAACATGTGGAGGAGCCCAGATTGAGCCAGGTATAGCATTCTTCTAAATATTTCAGGTTGTCCAATGAATGATGTTAACTAGATGTTAGTTTGGAGTACTAATAATTTATGATTGTGATTGATGAAGCAAAAACTAAAACCATGTCCCTTTTTCATACACAGGGAAGTCTAAGCCAGGAGGTGGCCGGCCCAAGCAGGCTGCCTGATATCAAGGTCCCTCCCCTACACCTGCAAATACAAAGTGCCAGGAAGAGGAGTAACCTGGAGGAGGCTGCCATAGGTATCTTTTGGAAGGCTGCAGAGGCCCTGAGAACCCCCCACACTGTGGAGGAGGACTTTGCTGACAGAACTGCCTGCAAAATGATGCGGATGGAGAAGGTCCAACGAGTACTGTGTGAGTTCCTAATTTTGGAAGCTCTCAATAAGGGGTTGAGGGGCGAAATAACAACTGCTACCCACATTTGTGACCTTACACATGGTCCTCCTCCTCCTCCTCCTCCTCCTCCAGGTCCTCCTCCTCCTCCTCCTCCTCCAGGTCCTACTCCTCCTCCTGGCACATCTCCAACACCAGAGCCACAGCATGGAAGGAAGCGTCTAAGGAAGACCAGAGAGTGATGGCCCTGGGTTCAGTCTGGTCTGGCAAAAGATGCAGTCTCTTGTAGTACCACTGCCTGGGGACACAGATGTCATCTGCTGCTTCCAGGATCTCTGGGACTTCTGGACCAGACTGCACTCCCTTAGATAAGGACTCCTCAGGCCACCAATTTTGATGGAAAAGATCTGATTTCTGCCCTGGGGGTCAAAGGCTTCACAAATCTCAACTGTTTATCCAGCGTTGCCTCGCTCTTTGTTTGGTTCTGAGCCCCTAATAAAGGAATTTTTGTTTTCAATTATACTCGCCTGTGTGTGTTTTCCTTCAAAAAGGACAGTTTGTTTGTGAGGAGGCAGGTACATTTCAAAAATACAATGTGAAATTAACAAGGGACACCAAGCAATCTCCTTGAGATTAAATAATACAAGATAATAATGGTGTTGTGGTAACTTGACACACAAAACACACACAAAAATATTATGGAGTAAAATGCCAAAAAACAAAAATAAAAACACAGCCTTGAAAAAAATACAAACCCAAAAAAATAAACAGCCTTGAAAAAAACATAAAATATTCAAAAACAACCCCAAAAAAATTTGGTCAGATGTGACAAATCTAAATATATTGAGGGAATCACAATAAATGATAAAGAAATAAGTTTGTGAGAAGTCTGTGTGAATATGAGCAGCAAAACTACTTCATTCTTCTCACATTATAAAGAAAAAGAGAGTGCGCTGTATTAAACTATTTTTGACATTGCAGCGTGTCGAAAGTGCTGTATCCATTCCGAACGCTAATTTTACCAGACCGAGCTGTTCCGTCTCGGAATTTCTTCTGAGCATGAGTGGCACTTTGTGCGTCGGAAATGGCCACACACGGGCGGAATTGACGCGATCGGATTTTGTTGTCGGAAAATTTTATAGCCTGCTCTTAAACTTTGTGTGTCGGAAAATCCGATGGAAAATGTCCGATGGAGCACACACATGGTCGAATGTCCGACAACACGCTCCGACCGTGTGTACGGGGCATAAGTGTCACTTTAGCGCTGCTTATATTTATTTTCTTTGACACTATTGAAAATTAATATATTATTTTAAAGGATGGTAGACAATATGACATTGATTCTTTTATTGGTTTTGACTCCACCCACTTTGTATACCTTCTTGAATGTACGTGTTGTGTACAATATGTGGGCCAAACCACGAGATGCCTGAGTGATAGACTCAGGGAACAGATCTACAATTTCAGACATGGTTATAAGAATCATAGTCTTTCAGTGCATTCAGATAAGTACATGGCAGAAATCGCAAAGATCTTAAATTTATAGGGATTGATGGGCATAAAACACATTGGAGGGGCTGTAACAAAACACGAGAAGTGCCTAAGCTTGAAATGCACTGGATATATGAATTACAATCTTATTCCCCTTATAGACATAACACAGATTGGGACATTAATTGTTTCATTGATAAGAAATGACTTGTGTTTGATATGCCTTCATTCTCTTTCTGAATACTGTTTATATTTCTGTATTTTGAGACATTATTTGAATGAATAGGTTGGATAACTCTTCTTGCCAACCATTACATCTTTGCTGTGCGATTTTGTATAAATGTAGTTTTTAGCAATTTTATATGTTTTAAGTTTGTGAGTAGCGGATCAAGATCGCTCCTTTTCAATAGTTCTTATAGTAATGCTAATCCCTTTTTGACCATGAAGTATAACTCCTTCATTTTACATTTTGTATGGGCGGATATAGATTGACACCTTGGGACACCGTGCTACGTATTTGTGTGAGCAACATAGCTTATTCTTCCTAATCTCTTGACTTTCTACAGCCGTATCTCTAGTAGAATTGCAAACAAATCATTTCCTGCCTTTCTAATCTACGATGAAATGGTGGAGACTTAACTTCCTGTGTCCGCATCTACAGCAAGATGGCGGACTGAGTACTTTTGGTTTCCGGTTTATCCTAATTGATTATCAGGAAAGGTTGCGCTTTTGTGAAGCTACATAAAGATGGTGGATGTTGTCACTAGAGGACCCCTTGATAACGTCCTATTGGACAAAATGCATCAGGGAGGAGATATTAGTGCTGACGTCACACCGCCGCTCAATTCCGGGTCGGCAGCAGCTTCATATGTAAGGATTTTATGCTATTTTTATTGTTTTTACGTGTATATGCAACAAGATTAAAGAAAACTACACTATGAGGATTACTTCTGGCTCCTGGTGAGCTTTATTTATCATAGCGTAACCCTAATGAGAAGTGTCGCTGGATGGGCTTGCTGGTTATATTCCTCACTGGATGACAGACACACATTAAAGGCGTGCATGCTGCTGTAATGGCAGCCATCACCTATGGTGAGTGTTCACGTCACTGGGATGTGGTGGCTGCCCTCTGAGCACTGAGTTTGAAACTACATATTCACTTCAGGAGGTGTTGGTGTTCGTTTCACTTCATTGCTGCACTGGACTTTTTAAATGAGTCTTTACTGCTTCACTGGATTTTCCTGTTAAGCTTTTCTGTTCCTATCATGGGGGACTATATTCAGTAATCTATTAAGGATTTTTTCACTTTATTTTTGTTGTTCCATATATATTTTACAAAATAAAGGGACAGTGTAAATATAAAATATATGTAGTGACCTCCTGGACCTCTAGAGGCCTGATGGTGACCTCAAGAGTTAGGGAGAGCTGACATCCTTCCTTGTAGAGTTCGTTAACAGGCATGGTGGGTGTAATGCAAGATGAAATGATGGGTGCCAGTCACTTTTTAAATGTGAACAATGGATTTATTGTCTCTTAACAAGAACTGTGGTCCAGCGGGTCAGAGCCAGGACACCCTTAGGTAGATGCATTGGTAATTGGCAGACTCCGAGACACTATAGGTAGACAGCTATACAGGAAAAGGCCTCCAGCCGGATGCCACGTCTGTATAGGTAGGCCTGCTGTCTCCTATGGCAACTGAACTTGTAACAGTCACTAAAGGTAGTCGTACATAACTCTTACTAATACAGAATAGTTCTTCTCTTATCTCACAGTATCCCACTGTAGATCTTCACTCACTGAGCTTCCAGTCTCTCACTAGACTTCCATATCCCAGTCATCACCGGATCTCCTGAGCTCTTCTACAGCTAACCCGATGTACACTCCTCAAGCGCCACCACCGCTAACCCACTGGGTCCCTGGCTTAGCACTCGCTGAAGCTTTCCCACTTCTTTACTGTCCCCGGCTCATGAGAAGACTGCTCTAGTACTTCTTCAGGCTTACTCACAGTAGTCTCAGATAATAAGGTGGATGGTCCCTTAATGGCGACTGCTTCCCCTTTACCTCCGACCACACCTAGTTCCCCATCTGGCTGAACATTTGCAACTAGGTTGGACTCCAGTCCTGCAGTCCCAACCCCACGCTGGTTCTCCTGCTCCTGGATAGGCCTCAGGCAGCCTAGCAGCCAGAAGTCCATGGTATAGGGCTCTGGCTTCCGGCCTAGCAACCCGGGGCTATCATAACACACGTCCACCTAGACAGCCATCCAGGTGGCACGGAACCCCGATCACCTGACTCCACCCAAATAATAAGGCTCTCCCAACAGGCCAAGGGACTAAAGAAACCCCTGCCAAATAACTGAGACACCCCATCCATTCATAATCTGACTTTGCTATGCCCTTGTTGATCTAATGTCACCAGCCACAGTGCCACCTAGTGACAGAAGAGAAAAGGTAAAGCAATTCCAGAATTAGAGAGGAATCAGTGAATCCTCTAACAATTAACCAGGACAATTACTACCAGGCAAACTAAATTTGTTAGCAACCCTGCCTAAACACCAGGGTGCTACATCTAAAAAAAAAAAATTCTCATTTATTTTACTTTTGAGCGAGATTTTTAAGTACCGTAGTTTGTCGCCATTCCATGAGCTTGTGCAATTTTAAAGCATGACATGTTAGGTATATATTTACTTGGCGTTGCATCATCTTTTACCTAAAATCATCTTTTTGGGTTACCTATGGTGTTATTTTGCATCAAAATTTAGGAACGTGTAGTCAGGGGAGGCAGGTGAGGCATGAACATAAAAAAAACAACAAAATAATACCAAGAAAACAAAAACAAAAATCAAGCTTCGAGGGTCATAGCCTGGCGACCTGGGATCACAGAGACCCCAAATTTAGGGAGTTTGTAGCTAAAGTCCTACCCCACCACTGGTCAAATTTGGGGCTCCAATTTGGTGGCTCCTGCCACCTATAGATCCAGAGATACGGGTTTCTTGTGCAGCATGTCAGAAGCTACATACAGAGGAGTCAGTTTAAATACAAGCTGGCACACTCTGCAGCAGACTGAGAGGATGAGCTCACAGTGCCTCTCACTTCTTGTCAGAAGCACTGAGCTTAATGGACAGCTTTGAGCCTTGGAGCAATGGTAAAGCACCATTGGAACAAGCTGTCCAAAAAAAATGCTGCAGTGGAGGCTATCCTCTCACTGCAGTGTCATAGAAGGAGGCATGTGTCTTAAAGACAAATGCTCCCTTCCAGCCCAGCCCTCTTAACTACAATAAAAAACATGGGTTTATGAGTAAGATTTACCCATAATTCCATGTTTTTCTCACACAGTTAAGAGGGAGAATGAGAATCTGCTGCCTGCTGAAAAGGTACTGTTTTAATCAAGCTAAACCATACATTATTATGCTATAACATGATAATTTATTATTTCTCTATTTACTGTGAAATTATTGGTTTGAAGTTATAACTTCAAACTTCAGTAATTTGTCCGTCAAGCCACCTGCTTAAGTACAGTTTTTGAAAATATTGTAAATTACCTTAAAAACAATATATAATAATTATTTGTATATTACTTACTTATGGTAATTAACCACTTGCCACCCAGGCCAATTCTGACACTTCTCTCCTACATGTAAAACTCATAATTTTTTTGCTAGAAAATTACTCAGAACCCCAAAACATTATATATATATTTTTTAGCAGACACCCTAGGGAATAAAATGGTGGTTGTTGCAATTTTTAATGTTACATGGTATTTGCGCACCAATTTTTCAAACGCATTTTTTGATGAAAAAACAGTTTCATGAATATATATATATATATATATATATATATATATATATATATATATATATATATATATATAAACCCCACTAAAGCTAGCCCGATTGTATAATGTGAAAGATAGTGTCACGCCAAGTAAATAGATACCTAACATATCACGCTTTAAAATTGCACACTTATGGAATGGCGTCAAACTTCGGTACTTAAAAATCTCCATTGGTGACGCTTTAAAAATTTGTACAGGTTACATGTTTAGAGTTACAGAGGAGGTCTAGTGCTAGAATTATTGCACTCGCTCTAACGATCGCAGCTTATGTAACCTGTGTGTATCTGGCTCTGATACTAGCCAGTGCCTCACCAGCCACTGACCTCACCACACGTCCCTGTTAAAATTATGCGCAAATACTGTGTAACATAAAATATTGCAACAATTTTATTCTCTAGGGTCTCTGCTAAAAAAAAAATATATAATGTTTGGGGGTTCTAAATAATTTTCTAGCAAAAAATACTGATTTAAATTTTAAACAAAAAGTTCCAGAAAAGGCATGGTCTTCAAGTGGGTAGCATGACAAAGGGTAAGAACCTCTGTTAGGCTTCTATGGCTATGTGTGTTTCTGCTGCGGAGATTCCAAGCATTCCTGGGTGGTCACAAAACATTAAGTGAGAAAACTTTTAATGCAGTTCTTGGTTGTGCATGACGCATTACAGACGTCACTGTTATTTGCATAGAATCCTTGGGGAGGTGAGTGTTACCATGATTTTTGTCTACATAACAGACAAGCTTGCTTGGCAATCATTAGGAGAATATAGGAACCATGATGTTTGACCTGCATTGCTAATATGATGAGGAGGAGTAATTACTGCACAGCTCCTTACCTTTTGAATATATATGACTGTTAAAATTATTATTATTATTATTATTATTAATATTATACAGGATTTATATAGCGCCAACGGTTTCCAGAGCGCAGGCAGTACAGTTACAATACAATTCAATACAGGAGGAATCAGAGGGCCTACTCATTAGAGCTTATAGTTTAGAAGAGAGGGTCAAGTGAAACAAAAGGTAATAATTGTGGGGGATGAGCTGATGGAGAATATTAAAATGCAATTGTTAGGTGTGGGTAGGATAGGCTTCTCTGAAAAGGAGAGTTTTCAGGGATCATCTAAAAGCTAGTAGATTAGGAGATAACCCAGCAGATTGGAATAAGGAGTTCCATAGGATTGGAGAGGCTCTGGAAAAGTCCTGGTGGCGAGCATGGGAGGACGTGATGAGGGAGCTAGAGAGCAGAAGGTCTTGAGAGGAATGAAGAGAACGATTAGGTTGGTATTTTGAGACTAGGTTAGTGATGTAGCTGGGGGCTAAGTTGTGGATGGCTCTGTAAGTAGTTGTTAGTATTTTGAATTAAATTTGTTGGGTGAGCAGGAGCCAGTGGAGGGATTGACAGAGAGGAGTAGCAGACACAGAGCGATTGGTAAGGTGGATGAGTTTGGTAGCAGCATTCATGGTGGATTGAAGGGGGGATAGACTATGTAGCGATAAGCCAATGAGAAAGGAGTTGTAGTAGTCGAGGCAAAGGAGACGACCAGGGAGTGAAGTAAGAGCTTTGTTGTGTCATTGGTTAGAAAGGGGGCATATTTTGGAGATGAGGCAGCTATGGGGTTGATTTACTAAAACTGGAAAGTGCAAAATCTGGTGCAGCTCTGCATAGAAACCACCCAGCTTCCAGTTTTTTTTTGGATTTAAACCCTCACATATACCCAGTGGTGTGAACAGCCTCAGATGTTACACAGAGATGAAACAAATCCTCCAACATAAATTTTACATGTATAGCTGCTTCAGCTTTATATACTGTTTAGAAAGTGCATGTCCTGTTAGAATTTCCTCTTCCTGATTCACCTGTGGGTGTGGATTCTTGCCATACACTGTGAGACAGCTAATTGGAGGAAAGGCACACACCTCCACTCCACACAGGCAGAGACTTGCAGAGCTGTGCCATGAATAGACCAGCTCTCTGCAAATCTATTTATAGCACCCACCCTGACACAAAATTCAGGCTGGTTTTATCACAGTTGATGGAGAACTTTTCAGAAGTTATCATGCTGATAACAGAAGAATGGAGCAGGAGAAAGCCATGGGACTTAGGGTTTTGAAGAGAGATAAGAAAACACTGCAGATATATGTGCCCAGCTCAAATTTCATGAATCAGGTTTCTATCCACTTTAATTGAACAAGCTAAAGTTAGAAGCTTAGAAGCTTATTGGCTACCATGCAAAACTGCACTAGATCTTACACTCTCCAGTTTTAGTAAACCAACCTCAATGTTTGTACAGGTTTCATGATCAGACTTGGCAGTGTATGCATGTTCTTTGCCATCTAAACCTGTTTTTCATTATTCTGCAGTGCAGGCATGTTTTTTGCTGTCTTGATCCTCCTTTCCGCTTGCATTTCTTTTTCAAATTTTTCCAACACCTGTTTAGTAAAGTACAAGTTAAAGTTACTGCCTGTCTGATCATTCAGAATTTACGTTATCTGTTTAATTGACTGTGCATGTGCAGCTGTTCTGTTTGTAAAATATTGCTACTAGGCAGGGTAAGAGATTTTATGTGTCTCTGCTGCCATAAAATCTACCCAGTAGCATTTAAAAAACAGCTTTAATTCTACTTTAGGTTAGTAAGTAAAGGACTAAAGTACTAACATTTTTCACATTATTTCACAAAACAGTTTATCTGAAAACCAAGTTAAATGAAATATATTTTTAGTGTGCACCTTACAAAGCACACGTCACAAGTAAAGCAAAGCACTGAAATGGTGTTTGCTAAGTGCCTTAAACATTTCTGGATTAAATTAACTTCCCCTTTCAGCAGACCATAGACAATATTTGTGTGGTAGTGCGGTGTTTATAAGCTACATTATGCATGACTAAGGCTCCGGCATTGGTGTTGACAGTTGCTTCCATACATACATCCTGGTAGTGTTTTTTGAGCAAACAAACTGCTACACTACAAACACAAAATCACATCATAAAACTCTAACCAGACAGTTTTCCCTGATAGCAGCTGATTTTTCATTGCATACTTTATATTGTTTTGTATTTAGAGTGGATTTGTTGTTTAGTTAGTCCACCTGATGGCTAGCAATAAGTGGTGACCATAAATCACTTGAGAATTCAATTTATGTCCAACCCGTAGTTAAGGCCAAGTGCAACCCTTACGTGCAAATGGAAAACCCACTGTTCCTGTACATATTTGACATCTTAGACAAGGATATACCTTGCCTGCCACAATAGTGCTCTCCAATACTAATACGGAGATAGAATAGACTCTAAGTGGATATATACACTAACTCTATAGGTGAAATTGCATGGTTTAGTTAACCTGTAATTGCTAGTGAGAGCAGTGTGTGTGTGCTCTATGAAAGCCTGCATGCATAGCTGTGCGCAGCCTATTGCATTAGGGTGTGCACCCCTAAAGCTCCAACCCATATGCGTTTGATATATTTACCAGCCTCTTCCCCGCTCTCCATCCTTAAACAATGGAGTCCCGCCCACTTTGAGGGACGTAACGCGTACGGCATCCACGTGCTATGATCGTGACGTCACCCGCGCTCTCCGCTCGTTCATCCTACATTGGGACATCCGCTCCATTCATGCTTACATCCTTCGCACTGGGGCACAGTGCTTTATAATGTGAGTGTCTTTCTTATATTTTTAATAAATTGGTTTATTAATATACGGAGAGCACTAGATCCTTTCTTGAATTTTTACATGTGATCATCTGCCTGTATGCTGACCACTGAGAGCTGACATCTCCAGGCTGCTGCTGTCGCTATCTGTCTGTGTTATTTCCCCTGTGAGGGAACAGCTGTTTCTGACCTGACTGATATACTCAGGGGTCCATCCATTGAGGTGAGCGGCTGGTGTCACTGAAGGTGGAGGTCCATTTTTGTCACTTTAGTCACTTCTCGTTTACCCTTGTCACCTGAATCACCGGAGGAATCACTGGACATTTGTCTGCTATTGGTTCATGTTGGACTCTCTATTTAGTTTATATCATTTTATTTTAAGCGCTGTACTGCTTTTTTCTTTATGTTTATATGGGATTTGGTAAATTTAACCCTCAGTGTCACAGCTGCTGTTTAGCTAGGTTTTGGTTTGCGCTGGTTGATCTCCCTGTATATCGCCATAGGAATTTGGACTGCCGTGTCTGCGTGAAGCGAGGACATTCCGTGAATCCCTCCACTTCACTGCTTACAAATTATTACACCTCAAGCAGGCTCACTCCCTCCGTCTAAGTCGGGATTCTACAAGCCGTTGGGGGAAGCCCCGGCGATTAGATTGCCCGGTGCCACATGTGCCAATTCCATAATAAAAAAGGTGACTAAAAAGTGGCACGCTCATGTAATAATTGTCCACGTACAAGTGGTACCCCTTTCCGAATAAGGGTGACACCAAGTCCCACACTATCTTACCAGCGCTCCCTATGTAGTGGCAGTTCTCTGGCTCTACGTGACTATCTCTTCCCTTGTAAACCATAAAACTATATGTATAGCCTATGGCCCTGTCACAGAGCTAATACATCTTGACCCCGTATTTGGCACGCTTGCTGGGAAGATACTGTTTGATAGACAAGCGGCCAGAAAACTTAATCAGGGACTCATCAACGCAGACAACTTGATCGGGAGTAAACAAGGCTGCAAAACGTTGGTTGAAGTGGTTTACGAGGGGCCGAATTTTGTAGAGCCGATCAAATTCAGGGTCACGAGGGTGACAGAGTTCATTGCCATTGAAGTGCATGAACCGCAAGATCTGCTCATATCGTGCCCTGGCCATGAAGGCAGAGAACACAAGCAAACTGTGATTTGGGTCAGTGGACCAATATGATCGCAACTCACTCTTTTTAGTTATGCCCATGAGGAGGGATAGGCCCAGAAAGGTTTTAAATTCGGAAACCGTAATTGGTTTCCAATCTCTGGCAAGGGTCAGCTGGGGATTAGCGGCGAGGAATTGACCAGCATACAAATTGCTTTGGTCCACAATAGATCTATAGAGATCTTCGGTGAAAAACAGCGAATAAAAATCAAGTGACGTAAAATCAGCTGTTTCCACCTGAATTCCGGGTTGGCCAGTAAATGGGGGAAGTACGGGTGCTGCAGAAGTGGTGGGTTCCCAATTAGGATTGGTGAATGCAGCAGGAAGGGCACTATGGGCTCGAAGGGCCTGTGTTTGTCTTCTTCTTGGTGGCAGCGGGACACTACTCATGCTTGCCACCTCGCCAGCTTTAACTGCACTTATGGGACTCGCCACGTCACCAAGTGTTACTGCAGTGCTGGATGTACGACCAGGATGTACGATCAGGATGTACTAGGTCACCGGTGCTTGCCAGTTCACCAGAAGGAATAGCGGCGCTAGCACTGGCTCTCTGCTATATACAAGGGACCTGCGGTTCTTGCACCTCAACGACAGTAGAAGAATATCAGGGTCTGGTACGCCTGACCTTGGCAGGGACCACAACTTCGTCATCAGAGCTATCTGTCAGGGTACCGCTGCTGTCTAAAGGTTCGTGTTCTGAGCCTGAATCTGACAGATGAGTGACTTCCTCTTCACTATCTGTTATGCTCAGAAACGTGTAGGCCTCTTCACTAGTGTACCTTCGATTTGACATTTTGGTCTCTAAATTTACTGGTACACTAGTGAGACTTACAGGTAAAAAAGCTCCTGACTGTTAGCGACTGATTCAAACGCTACCAAAAAAACTGTTAGCATTTGCAGGGATCAGGCCTGACTCTGTGAACACTGCAGTTATGTGTTTTGTGTTTTGAAAGTGACAGTGATCGATTCATATTGCACTTGGGTGGGCTGGGCTGGGCGGAGGGGCTAAACGCAAGTGCTAGCAGGTATCTGGGCTGATCCCACTAACACTGCGTTTTTGGGAACCCTAAACTGCTGGGGACGCTAGTATAGATCTGATCAGATATCGATCTATTCAGACACTATACTACTAAGGGAGGCGTATGGTGCGTGGGTGTTAGCAGTACTGGCTCTAATCTGACACTGCCTGGGGCGACGCAGACCCTATCTGATGCTAAAACTTAACTCTGATCACCCACTGGGTGATCAGGGGGTTAAAGCTTTATTGGGTAATATACGGTGGGTGCCCTGACACTATAAAAAATAAACTAGCTAAACTGCGTCACCCGTGACACTTATACTGTGATTACAGGTGATGGGGGTAATCAAGGGGTTAAACCTTTACGGGGGGGGGGTTAGGGGGGGTCCCTAGACCTATCTGGGCCCAAGACTAATTACCCTAACACTGATTTTTGGCACTAATGACATGTTGAATGTGACCTGGTGTCAGTGTATTGTTGGTGCAACTCACTGTTAGATGCTCTCTCCTCTCGGTCTGGAAGGAAAATACGAGGTGAGATGACATCACTTCCCCTGCTGTGTTTACACTTACACATGTAGGGGAAGGATCTCATTCGTCAGGACCGATCACTAGGTCCAGGCCAGATTTTATTGGCCCGGGCCTGGGGATTGATCAGTTCCTGACTGAATCCGATCATCATCCCTGCCGGCCGCGTGCGGAACGTATACTAACGCGATTTCGTGCAGCCAGACCAACCTGCCGGAGTAAAACTGCGGAGGCTTATCCGGAACTGGTTAATTCAGAGGAATCATATGTATTTCAGTTATCTGCTAAAGGCATCAAAACCTTAACAGATTTACTCCACTGGTTAATACATTATTCTAAGTAAAACACATATTCATGTATTTGTTTTATAGCACTTGACTTTATTTTCCTTTATAAATAATTTTGCCATTCTCAATAAGATATAACATTAGAATTAGAATTATATTAGAATGGACCTTGCATGACAAAGGCCACTTATCTTGCAGCCCCCACACCCATGACTAAAATACACAGTTAAAAGCAAAGTTCCAGCCTGGGGAAAAAAATGTAAAAGTCAGCAGCTACAAATACTGTAGCTGCTGACTTTTAATATAAGGACACTTACCTGTCCAGGGAGCTTGCGTTGTCGGCACCCCAAGTTGATTTGTTCATTGGCTTCGGGTGCAGGCATGGACATTGCAAGTAAGAGAAACTTGCAGTGAAGCTTTCAGGCTTCAGAGCCGGTTTCCTACTGCATGAGTCGCGCAGCTCTTTCTGAATGGTTCCGTCATCTTCTGGGACACACACAGGTCCCAGAAGGCAGCAGGTGGAAGGAGGACCTGATGCAACTGTGGAAGTGACATACCTTACGGCGAAGACATAGGATGGAAGTCCCGAAGAAAGATATTCCAAAAAGGTACCAAAAAGAAAAAAAAATCCAAAAATGAGGGGGGTGGGGTGGTTCAATTGTTTGAGACAGAGTTCTCTTTTTGCCTGGAACTCCGCTTTAAAGAGGAACTTTGTAATCTCTGTCCAAAAAACAGCTGGGAGAGGGCAAAAGACAAGTCACAAGTATTGCCAGTGGGTTCCCCTGCAGCTTATTTCCCCTATCACTGACTTACCATACCTTGTTCTGCACTGTCTCGGTTGGAAGGCCATGTTGGTAGAGGCAGGGTTTTCCTTCCTCATGGCAGAACCTCCAGCAAAGAGAACAGTGAGCAGCACAGCAGTGACATCACCAAATCTCACTCCAAATTTCTGGAGATTAGCAGTCAGAAGCAGTAGTGCATCTCATACAGCAGTTATACAGCTATGAAGCTGTAGGCACAGGAGTAAATTGGCATGCTAACATTTCATAAATACTAAATTTCAAGAGAAATTCAAGACAAAAGGTACATTTCAGGATACTGCTTAAATACAATTAACACTTCTAAATATTCCCTATAGCTTAGAAAATCTTTACTTTATAGGTTCAGATCCGCTTCAAAGCTGAACAGCTAAACAAACAGATTAAATACATAAAGCGAAGCTGTTTTACCTGTAAAAGGTTCACACTCTTGCCAGGTTTGCACGGGCTGCTGTGCCTGCGTTTCATGCAGGAAAAAAGGTTTCTGCAGCATTTTAAAATGCAGAGCCTGGAAAATTGCATAGTGCTTTTGCACCATGCAATTCCCCTGTGGTTCCACACCCGTAAATGTGCTGCGTTTTTAGATGTGTGGGTGTGCCATTAAGAAAGAATGGCAGCTCTACACATTTTTAAAGAGCAGCGCGTTTTTACTGCGGGTGATTGCGGGTGTGCGGGAATCGCTGCAACCACAACCACTTGCAATAGTGTGAACCTAGTTTTACACAGCTCTGCCACACCATGCCACACCACACAGCCCTGTTTGAAAGGGGCTGAAAGGACCTACATTTTCTCTGCTGTGTGTAAGGAAGTTTGAATGATTAATCAAGTCGGCAATATTGATTATTTAATTAATCTATATACAACAGTGCCTCCAGCCTTCCAGGCTGGAGGCACTGTTAGGAGATATAACCATACTAACTTAATTCATTTCCCGTGTATATATATGATTTATCGCATGACACAGTTACCTTAATATCATGTAATTACAATAATAATCAGTATGACTAAAGACTTAGGTCTAGGAACTTATGATGACTTAGATTATTTATTTTTCATTCAGATGGTACCAACACCACTGTCTCAGAATACAAGCAATCGGGCTATACTGGCAGACAACAAAGTCTGCCAAATCAGACCCTTCCCTCGGACTTTTCTGCAGCAGAACACGAGGCTTGAATCTATGCTAACAGTTTGACTTAATTACCTGATTCCAGAGATGGGGAATATGCAGTACATTAGAATATAATGCTTTTTTGCCAGAAATTATGAAATACACATACTGTTCCCTTCAGAAGTGGGAGAAGAATTTTGCAAAGTACCGTAGTTATTAAAGTATACTTTACCAATAAATATTTTTGTGAGGGGTTATGGAACCACACCGGGTTCTGCTTATCTGATGACCAGTGAGGGATCAAGGTGATCGATCAGCAGAGCCTTAGATCATGACAGCGTGGTGTTCAATAGAATATCTTGTTGGAAGACTCAGTGATCGTGATGGTAATGAGAGAGTATTGATAATAGATAGAGTGTGATCGATGAAATGTCTCCTTATTTTATTTTTATTTTTTCAAATAAAGGACTAGCCTTGAGGGTGTAGTTCAGAATATTTACCCACATCTGATTGGAAGGTACTACTATAAATTAACACAATGTTTATTTAGATGTTGACTGTACCTGCCCACCAGATGGTGCGCTAAGACTAGGAATTCCTATTTTAGGCCTTCTGGAAATAAAATGGGAATTACTCAATTTAACCTTACATGGAAAATAATATTATTATCCCTGGGTTAGACCTAAATATATTATCCTTATAATAGTGTGGATAAGTGCAGTCCCCGATGTATATAATATTATCTGGGATATTAATCTTTAATGTACTATAAATGTTTTTTTTTTTTTTCAAATAGTCAAAAATGTATCTTCATTAAAAACGCCTGTAAACGAAACGCAAGTTACCGCGTTTAGCAGCGTTTACAAGCTGTTACACAGGTATTTGGCATTTCAAATGCCTCTGACCATCAGTCCTGAATGCATTTTTTTGCTTTCCAAAAAATGCTTCTACACTCAACTGCGTAGAAACGACTATAAACGACCCTGTGTACATATACTGATAAGATAACATAGAGGAGAGTTCTGGAGCAGCTGAAAAAAATGCCCAACTGCTCCTAAAGGTCGTTTTACCAGCAGCAGTGTACATGAAGCCTTAGCGTAACACATCTGATTGGTTTCTCGCGTCGCTTCTCTTTCTCTCAGTAAACTCTGCTTAATAAGAACAAGACTTTTAAAAGCCTTATACTAAGTCAAATGCAGATTTTTAAAGTGGTTGTATTAAAAAATAATTTAATTATATATTTATTTATACAAAGCTGCAATCATTTGTCTTTTATAGCTTACTGGAGTTGAGCTTTAACCACTTGCCCTCCGAAAGATTTACTCCCCTTCATGACCAGGCCATTTTTTGTGATATGGTACTGTGTTACTTTAACTGACAATTATGCGGTCGTGTGACTGTGGTTTTTATTTTTTGCGCTATAAACAAAAAAAAGATTGACAATTTTGAAAAAAAATATATATTTTTTACTTTCTGCTATAAAACACATCCAATAAAAAAATAAATCAAAATCAAAATCTTTCTTTATGTACGCCAATATGTATCCTGCTACATATTTTTAGTAAAAAAAAAAAAAACATCAACATCAATTGATTGGTTTAAGCAAAAGTTATAGCGTCTACAAACTATGAGATATTTTTAAAAAAATTGTTTTACTAGTAATGGTGGCAATCAACGACTTATAGCGGTGGACAAATCAGACACTAACTGATACTTTTGACACTTTTTGGGGACCAGTGACACCAATAAAGTGATCAGTGCAAAAAAAAAATGCACTGTCACTGTACTAATGACACTGGCTGGGAGGGGGTTAACATCAGGGGCGATCAAGGGGTTAACTGTGTTCCTAGCTGATGTTTTCTTACTGTGGGGGAGGTGCTTGTACTAGGGGAAGGCATGGATCTATGCCTTCTGTGCTGATAGAGAGGCAATCTGCAATGTTTACACAGGCAGATCGCCGTTCTCCCTCTGTACCGAAGGATCGGCTGGTGACGTCAGACATTGAGTGCATGGTACCCGCCGATCAGCTCCCGCAGTGTATAATTATAGCGGGAGCGTGACCTTGGCAGCACGCATGCACACCCAAGACCTGGAAGTGACCTATTACGTTATCCGGCGCAGCCGTACCACTTTGCTGCCATATATCTAAGTTATATAGTCGGCAAGTGGTTAAATAAGAAAAAACAAACATTAGGAGAAAAAAGTAATAATGACTCATTTTACACTTGGGCCATCAATTTCTTTGCTAGGCAAAGGTGTTGTCACCCTCCTGTGTACAATAATGGAGCATAATTTCTTGCTTTTAAACTTAACTGTGCTTTTTTTCATTTGGGGGTTGGGGCTGTGAGATAAGTGCACCTTGCATTTTCATACAAGGTCTGCAATAATCTGAATTATATGATTATGCATATGTACCCCATTTGCCCATTTGTAATGATCTTTAATATGACACTTTTGTTACACTGTTCTGATAACTGTATCTTAGGGCCCATTCACACCAGAAATGCCACATAACTGCACATTTTGGACTGCATGTTTACATGCATTTAAAGCACGCTTGATGTGCGCTTGCTGCACGCGTGATGCGTGCTTGTTGCACGCTTTAATGCATTTTGCATGCATGTTGTGCTGCGTTTAGCACTGTGCTAGCAGTGCATTTTTTAAATATGTTTTTGGCTTGGTTTTCTTACCTTAAAGGGATGCAGTGCAGTGCATCTAAATTGCGTTTGTAGCGCGTTACTTGCATTTGCGGTGTAGAAAAATGCAGCACGCTCTACTTTTTTTTTTAACTGTGCTGAACTGCACTGCAGTCATGTGAACTATGCCCATAGGATTACTGTACCTTGATTTTGGGCTATCTATGCAGTTGGAGTGCAGTTCAAAATGCATCCAACTGCATCCACCTGCGTTCAGTGTGAAAGGGCCCTTAATTTTCAAAAGTTCTGTATATCAAAATAACATATGCAAAACAAAAAAAGAAAAAAAAAATTTCAGTATATCTAAACCCAAAACCACAAGTGAATGCAAGTTACTAAACCATGGATGTAGTGACTATATTAAATTACATTACATTAATTTTTCATTTTTCTGTCCTTTTCTTTTTACATGGTAATCCTGTGGACAACACACTTTTCCTGACAGGCTCCATGGCAACATGTGTGGGGTTAGCCCCGCCTCCATAACTACCCTATAGGACACCTCTCCCATAAATCTTTGCTCTGGGCTACCAGCCGTGTTCCTTTTTTGTCCTCCACCGTAGGGCCAAGTCGTTGGTTCTCCTACCTGAAGACTACTCCCGTGCGATCAGGATCGGCCGAGTGACGCGGTGTCACATCCCTCCAATAAGCCTTGACTGTTAAGCGGGGTATGGAGTGTATACGCAGAGTAGCGCTGAAGAGCTGGAAGCCTGGCTGTCAGCAGGCGAGTGCGCACAGGCCTGATTGCCTAGCTGTTAGCAGGCGGCCATTATCTGCCATAAAGTCTGGTGTGTATATGGGATTCCCTCGGCTTAAGTGATCGTAGGTGGAGGGGTAAGATGGACATCGCCTTCCATGGCAGCAGTGTTTGTATATGTTGTATTGGTTTTTACCTTTGATCCTGTGTCTGTTTCCCTTCCTTTCCTGTTGGTGTCCCTGTACATGGCGGCTGGTTCCTTCTGCGCTCCAGCCATCACTCTCTCTCTTCCGGGTCCTGGCATAAGCGCTGCGCATTTGCAGTCCCGGAACGAAAATGAGGCCTGGTTCGAGCATGTGTGCCGAGCGTCTTGTGCCTGGAGCTGCCGTTACCTCATGCAATGCCACTTTTAAACCTGGGGGAAGCCTGCAGAGCCTCGGGAATGATCGTGGACATGTGTGGCGAGTTCCCCAAGCATCTAACGGCTACCCCAGGTAGGTACTGACTTTCAGGGGATTGAATAATCCCTACCTGGCGGCTGATCCTTTGTTTTCCCACCTGCAGTAATCTACCGTGGATAACATGGACCCTTCACTGCCTCCTGGTGGCCAGTCCTCTCGCAGCAGGTATGAATGTGAGACTATCCCGGTGTTCTGCCTACTGGGGGGGAGAGAGTGGGGTACAGGGTACAAGCTTTAATGTATTTGTTTTCCCTTTTCCTTTTTCTTTCCCACAGCCCTTCCAGGTCTGATCCACAGCGCAGTTGCCGCAGAAGCAGTGGGTCTTTGAAATCACACCACCGGCACTCTTCCTCTAGATCCAGGCACTCCGGATCTCCTTCTAAGTCCAGACACCACAGTAAAGATCCTCACTACCCCCCTCATCTCAACCTAGCAAGGGGGCGGAGAAGTCATGTTGGGGGTGTAGGGCCCGGTCCCTGCCAGCAAGTCTCTCTGTGACCGCTGTTTCTCCAAAGCAGCTGATGAGAGGGAGGGTGCAGACCAGCATCTCAAATCATTGGTTAAACAAGTCATGAGAGAATCCCTGCAGGAGAGAGAGGCTAGCAAGCCCTGTGACCCCCCGCCGGTGCCACTATGCTCTCCAACGGGAGAGGGGCAGGCCCACAGGACATGGGAATCTTCCCAGCCAAGCCACCCATCTGTTCCTCCCTCAGATAGCTAGTCAGAAGCAGAGGAGAATCCTGTATCTTCTCCTCCGAAGCAAAGGAAATTCTTCAAGCAGCTCAATAAGTAGTGTCAATATTTTCCATTCCTGACTGAAGTAGGTGACATCATCTCTAACGAATGGGGCAAAATGGACAAGAAGAGTTCCATGCAGTCTAAAATTCTGAAGCTGTATCCTTCATGGAGGAAGAGGTTAAGCATCTTGAGTCGGCTCCCTTGGTGGACGCAGCACCGATGAGACTAGTTGGGTATGTGACTCTTCCTCTGGAAGACACGGTCTCCTTCAAAGATCCCTTGGAAAGGGGGATCGATTCTGATCTGAAGCGGATTTACCTAACAGCGCGCATGGCCAGCAAGCCGGTCCTGACCTTAGGTGCAGTATCTAAAGCCTTGGAATCTTGGTCGGACAGCGTTGACGAGACCCTCAAGCTATCTCCAGTGAAGTGGCCAAAAGCTCGCCCATTCAGGAAATCAGGCTGGCATCCGCCTTTCTGGGGGAGGCTTCCATTGATGTCATCCGCCTGGTTGCTCGGGTTATGCTGGCGGCGGTCACAGCCCGTCGTGCCTTATGGCTCCGTCCATGGTTGGCGGATCCGGCTTCCAAGCAAGTTTGGTGCCAAATTCCCTTTGAGGGCACATTCCTTTTCGGCAACTTGATAGCGTCATAACCCGGGCCATGGGTGGTAAATCGGGTTTTCTCCCTCAGGATCGGCGCTTACAGAGCCAGAGACGCACTTTTTTGAGAAGAGAGAATACCGATCACGCAAGAGAGGCGTGCAGTTACAGGCCTGGCCGGGAGTTTATAAGATCCTGGAAAGCCAGGCAGTCTTCATTTAAGAAACCCACAAAGGATGGTTCTTCTGGAAACCGGGATTCCACTAAATCTTTTTGAGATTGGGCCCGCTCAGGCATGCCAGGTGGGGGCTCGTCTTCTCCGCTTTCGGCATGTCAGGGCGGCCTCAATCCAGGATTTCTGAACCATCAAAACAGTCTCCTCAGGTCACACCTGGGTATTCAGCAGCACCCCCAGGCTCAGATTCATTCCTACGACTCTTCCATGTTAAGAAGAAAAAAGCAGATCCTATTTGCCTACGTAAGCTCTTTGTTGGAGCAAAGGGGCAGCCTTTTCTGTTCCGGAAGGCGAACGAGGCAAGGGCATGTATTCTCCTCTGTTCATGGTACAGAAAAAGAACGGCACATGGAGACCAGTCATAGATTTGACCCATCTCAACCACTTCATCCGAAAAGAAAAATTCAAGATGGAGTCTTTACTTACGATCCAGCAGTCGGTCCATCCAGGAGACTGGTTGGTGTCGATCGACCTGAAAGCATCCTACTTCCACGTTTTGGTGGCAGCAGACTTTCTACAATTTCTTCGCTTTGCAGTAGGCAAACAGCACTTACAATTCACCTGTCTCCACTTTGGTCTAATGACGTCACCACATGTCTTCTCCAAGGTCTTGTTAGCTGTTGTGGCTTTGCTCCAATTCAAAGGGGTTCATCTTCATCACTACCTAGACGACCTCCTTCTCCTAGCTCAAAACAAAGGTCAACTTTTAGAGCACAGGAGTCTGGTCATCTCCACCCTTCAAGAGTTTGGGTGGCTCCTGAATCTAGAAAAGAGTCACCTGGAACTCACACAGTCTCTAGTTTTTCTCAGAGCTCTCTTCAACACAGTGGAGGGCTCCATCTTGCTGCCCGTGGAGAAGATTGTAGTAGTCCGAGACAGAATCCGCTCAGCCCTCGCTTCGTCTCATCTCTCCGCTCTCCAGTGTCTTAAGGGGATTGGCACTATGGCAGCTACTATTCCAATGGTGAAGTGGGCACAGTGGCACACACGGCCCTTCCAAAAAGGGTTCCTCCAACAATGGAGGTCCGACAGTAAGAGCCAGCGCATCCACCTTACTCCAGCTATGAGAGTGTCCCTCCTTTGGTGGCTCAGGGCAGATGGAACTCCCCTGCTCTCGGGATTGTGTCCAACATCCTGGAACTGCGGGCTGCCTTTCAGGCACTTCTAGCGTTCCATCATCTAACAAAGAACTCCTCAGTGATGCTCAGGTTTGAACCCGCAGCTGGTCCCTGCTACAGGAGGTGGAGCCAATCATGAGCTGGGCTCAGAGGAACTTGTCCAACATCTCAGCAGTCTACATACCTGGGATCCAGAATGTACAGGCAGATTTCCTTTCTCGTGTTCAGATGAACAACGAGTGGTCTCTCCACAAAGAGGTGTTCGAATGGCTCCTGATGCTGGGGGTGTCTCGAGAAGTCGACCTCTTTGCATCCCCGTGCAACTGAAAGTTGGCCAAGTACTACTCGAGTTTCCCGAGACCCTCAGGCGTATGGGATAGATGCTCACACGGACCAGTGGGGTTCCACAAGGCTTACGCTTTTCATCCGGTGCTGGTTATACTCCAGAGAAGGTGGAAGTCATAACGTTAATTCCTTTCTGGCCTAACTTGCCATGGTTTTCTCTCTTGACACTCCTCAGTTATCGGGACTCAATTGCCCTTCAACTCAGGCTGGATATACTATCTCAGAGCACACCTCTGCACCCCTGCCCTTCTCACCTCAGGGTTTGGTTCTTGAGTGGGGAAGGCTTGAGGCTCTAGGTTGTCCAGAAGAGGCCATTCTGACCCTCCTTAATGCCAGAAGGATAAGCACCAACAGGGTCTATGAACGTATATGGACCAGGTTCACAGACCACATGTCTTACAGGCCTAACCCTTGTAATGCTCCGGCAGTCCAGGACATTCTTAACTTCCTACAATCAGCTCTAGACCTGTCCCTAGCATTGAGCTCACTTTGGGTACAAGTATCAGCCATCTCGGCAGTCACAGGAGTTTCATGCGCCAATCATTCCCTTGTTCGCCAGTTCTTTAAAGGTGCTATCAAGCTTAGGCCTCAGAAGAAGCCAAGGTTCCCCAAGTGGGACCTCCCTCTTGTTCTGGATTTCCTTTCTAAGCTCGGATCAGATCCCGACAAGCCTCTCTCAGTGAAAGATCTTACACTCAAGACCACCTTCCTGGTGGCTGTTACTTCAGCAAAAAGAGTGTCTGAAATCAGAAACCTGGGTTTGAAAGAGCCTTTTTTAAGTTTTTTCCAGACAGAGCTGTGTTAATTCCCATGCTGGGGTCAAACCCTAAAGTGACCCCAATTTTCCATGAAAATCAATGAAATGGTGCTTCCCACCTTTAGGTTAAAGGAAATTCAAGATGTCCATCCCCTTGATGTGGGGCACACTCTGAAACAATACCTGGAAGTCACGGCTCCCTTTAGACAATCGGATTTTCTTTTCATCCTTCTCCATGGAAAAAACAAAGGAATGCGGGCTTCGGTTAGATCCATTGCTGCATGAATCGTACATACCATTCAAAGGGCTTATAAATTGAAGGGCTTGGCTCCTGCAGAAGCAGTGACAGCACACTCAACTTGGAGTATCTCAACCTCTTGGGCAGCTTCTCGACATGTTGCTCCCGAAATAATCTGTAGAGCGGCTTCCTGGTCTTCTATCAACACATTTGTGTCTCACTACTGTGTTGAACCAGCTGCCTTATCATCTGTTAATTTTGGTTTGCAAATACTGTCGGTTGACAGTGTTAAATAAATTTGGTTTCTTTGCTCAGCATTTGCCCACCCGGGTGTATATGGCGACTTATTTCCCACACATATGCTGCCATGGAGCCTGTAAGGAAAACTGAAAATTTCCTATCAAATACTTACTGTAATTTTCCTTTCCTTATAAGCTCCATGGCGAGGGTGGGGAGATCAGTAGCTTACAAAAGAAGGAGAAGATTGTTTTATGATTCCAATTTAGTTCATAGCAACTGACAAGGACACTACATTTCTGGCTAGACCAACAAGTGTTTTATGAGTTTGCTGCAAATGTACTGGGTTTGACTAAAGAATACTAATATAGCCTCCACATCTAAATACTGGTAACCTCCAAGAAATTACATTTTTTGTTCTTGGGTTTACATAGCCTTTAATCACGTGCTTACTGGGCACCTAAACCCCCCTCCTGCCTAGACCAATTTTCAGCTTTTAGCGCTGTCACTCCTTGAACGACAATTGAGCGGTCATACAACACTCTACCCAAATTACATTTTTATCATTTTTTTCCCACAAATAGAGCTTTCTTTGGTGGTATTTGATCACCTCTGGGTTTTTCATTTTTTGTTAAAAAACTTAAAAAAGACCGATTTTTTAAAAAAAAATACAAAACCGTTTTATATTTTGTTAATAAATTTTGCAAGTGGGTAATTTTTCTCCTTCATTGATGTACGCTGATGAGACTACACTGAAGGGCACTGATAGGCTGCACTGATGGGCACTGATAAGGCTGCACTGATGGGCACTGATAAGGCAGCACTGATGGACACTAATAGGCGGCACTGGTAGGCACTGATAGGTGGCACTGGTGGGCACTAAAAGGTGGCATTGGTGGGCACTGATGGGTGGCACTGATGGGTGGCACTGAAAGGCAATTATAGGTGGCACTGAAGGGCACTAATAGGTGGCACTGATGGGCACTGATGAGTGGCAGTGATGGGCACTGATGGGTGGCAGCGATGGGCACTGATTGGCGCTGGTAGGTGTCACCGATACGCAGCACTGCTAGGTGGCACTATTGGCACCACTGCTGGGAATTGATAGGTGGCACTTGTGGGCACTGATAGGTGGCACTGATGTACTGTGGGCACTGATTGGTGGGCACTGATTTGTGGCACTGATTGCTGACATTGACAGGCGGTACTGGTGGGCACAGAGGCTCTTCCTCTTTGGGACCGAAGTCCCTGCAAACTGAAGCCAGTGATCGTCTCTTTATCTTCTCACGCTGTCAAGGTGAGACGAAAAAAAAAATGATTACGATCCTCTTTTTACATCACGTGATCAGCCGCCATTGGCTGATAGCTGATCACGTGGCAAGGGGCCAGGATCGGGCCCTTACTCAGATCTGTGATCACCCGAGTCTCATTGACTGCCGCACGCCCCCTTCATGGGGGCATGGCCAGCTTTGAAAGGGGAGGGCGTCAATAGACGGCCTCCCGGCAAAGCAGATCCGCGCTGTAGCCGTCATTCGGCTATAGCGCGGATCTGAACACGTTAAAAAAATATATAAATGTCATCCGCCTGTCATCCGCCTGTTACTCTATATTTTGATTGGCCTGACCCTGACAACACCTCTTAAAGGATAAGTTCACCTTTACAAAAAAAAAAACAATTTTTTTGCATGTAAATTATTATTTATTAATAATAGTATTAATAGTATTATTTTTTTTTTTGTTATAAACCTGTAAAGCATTGCACCCACGATTAGCAGACCCTGGGTGTAATGCCACGGTCCTTCAGACTGTTTATGTATATGTCTGGCTGTACCTCTGATACAGCCAGGCAGTTACACTGTGACCTGTCAATGAAATACCAAAGTGCTCAACAGTGCCCTGGTAGCTCATTGAGAACCACAAGTCGACAGCCACAAAGACTGTCGGACCTTGTTGTTTTCCCATTCACCAAACACTGGAGCCCCGCACCCCAGACCCGGAAGTGACCTAGTACGTGATTTGGCGCAGCCCTGCCACCAAATGTTCTGGCAGCTCCCGTGTCAGTTATTTTATAGCTATGTACCCCTACTCATTCACATAGGGGGAGGGCTGGGATCTGGGGGCCCCCTTTCTTAAAGGTGGCTTCCAGATTCCAATAAGCCCCCTGCCCGCAGACCCCAACCACAGCCCAGGGTTGTGGAGAAGAGACCCTTGTCCCCATCAACATGCTCTGGCCAATTACCCTGTTACCTGTAGGTTTATTAAACCAAGCAAAAAGGGTTAATTCCTTTGGAACAGACCAGCTGTTTTGATCTTCCCTGGTTTAAAGGTATCATATTGATACCAATTAAAGGAATATTGGCACTCTCAGAGAAGAAATTGTTCAGGTGGCATATTTTCTTTGAACTTTGCTGCTAGCATATGAAGTGTGCATCTTGGGTAGGATATTTGTATCAGTCCATAAATTTGCCAAACTTCCCAATATAACAGGGTGAGAATACAGGGTTAACTTTGGTACACAGACACCTCATTAGAGCTCTTGATGGGCTCTGAGGACTCCTTGGAACCGTGATCTTCTTAAAGGGTGGTAATGTAATAAGGTCCTACAAAAGCTCCAGAAGAAGCCACGATTGAGGTGAAACATGTACAGGCAACTTTTGTATAGTGACCACTGAGTGGTAATATTATTCAACATTGGTCAAGCTTTTCTTACGAATGAAGATGCTGACCTACCAAGAGACATTGATGGCAGCAGTGCAGCTGTCAAAGAGCCGCAATGTGAAGATCTGTCAAGCTCTAGAACTAGTGAGCCTAAAACCTTGCGGAAGATGGAGAAGTGGGGTCAGTAAAAAGACCCGTATGAACAGTACAGTTACTCATTTAAGCCAATCATATACAGTAAGTGCATTTAAACGCAAGCACACATACCATGCATAATAATAATAAAAATATTAATAATAATAATAATATATCTTACTGTGGCTTGGCTGATGTGACCACTGTAGTTATTTGATCACTATTGTAGGGGCTCGTACACGTACTATCTATATTATTTCCAGGTCTAGCCATACTATATACTGTGTATATGTACATACAGTTTAGTGCACTTCAATAAGTTAAGTGAAGTGCTGTGATATAAACTATTACTGTAGAACTCTCTCTACTGCAGTGCACCAACTTACTTGTGTGTATTTTCTTTTTGGTCAGTGTTAGCAATCTTCCTTTGTACAGTACTTTGACATCAGGCCTCCCTAGTGATTTCTGTCACAGAAAAAAGAGAATCATCAATATCACAGTAAAAGTTGACTTTTCAAAGCTAATAGTGTCTCATTTGGGGGCTGAAATTTAATACATTTTCTTTGATACCGGGCGAGTTTTTAAACATCAAACAATGAAGCGGCCAGGGTGCAGTAAAATATTTACATCTATGGACTGTGGCTCAGAAGGGCAGAATGTGAAACACTCCTGGTTTGATGTTGATAAATCCTCCCAACCTTAATTCACAAACTTTAATAGGCATCTTTAATTTGGATACATGTAGTCAGAAGAGCTTCCGTCCTGATTTAGAAAGCCCTCTTCACAATGCATCAAGTCATTTGGAAAAATTAGATTTCTGATATTCAAGTGATTTAAAAACAGTTTGAGGTTTGTTAACCAGGGCTAAGGAGTCTGGTGGGGGGAACACAGGAATGCTCCTTTTGTTCATGCACGGTGCAGACTTCCTCACAAAATATGTTCACAACCCACAACATCATCAAAATTGCAGTGAATTTGTCTCTGGCAGCCACATCTATTGACAGAAATTCTTTAGATCGGTCAGGGAATATAAAGCCCTAATTACGGCGCACTTATGGAATAAAGTGTACCTAACAGAGTAATGTATGCAGGGGGTGAGAGGTCTTATAAGGAAACTATACATTCCTGCTTCAAAATGTGCTCTCGTATACTTCCCATTGTGTTTGTGTGGTGAGCCCCATGTTGAACCAGCTTTAATTGACTGGAAAGTTACCAACTTTCTTTTAAGCACGTATGAAAACATGTGTTGTCTATAGTTTCAGCTAAAACCTTGTTTTCTGTGACCTAGCGAAGAAAGTATTACAGCCAATAAATGGTAGTATTCTGGGAAAAATAAAGCTTGGAATATGTAAGTTTAAAGGATACTCATTTTCACAGAAAAAAAATCTATAAAACAAAAATTTTACACAAAGATTCCATCATCTGCTGAATAATTGATAACATCACACACTCTATATTGTTCCTCAGGCTTATTGTAGATCTCCTAGGCTACAGTACTAGTCTACTTTTTTCCAAATTGTTACTACCCCTTGCAAATCACTTTATTTTAATGGTGCGATATGCACAGAAAGAACTGGAAAGCAAAAACTGGTAAATACATGTACTCAGTATGGCACAAAGTGTAAATAAATTCAAATAGATTTTTTTTTTTTTTTTTACACTTTAGAAAATCTCTTTTACATTGCTTGTACCCCCTTCTTTTCATTAATGAACCAGTTAGAAGAGGTGCATTAAAGTGGAACTAAACTCAATTGATCAACATTAACTATTTTTAATCCTTAAGCTGCTAGCCTTAGCAAATAGAAAGAAAATTATATTATATTTACTTGTTTAACATTTTTTATTTACATTTCTTCAGTTGCTTCCTGATTTTTGACCTAGGCAAGTTTTCCTGAAGCACATGTGAACTTTATTTTTCACGGTGTTGGAGCATACACAAGAAGATTTGTTCACATATGATTATTATTTTTGATGGTTTATTTTATTGTGTGCATTTTATTAATCAGATACACATCAGATATACATTGTATATTTTATATTTGATTTTTGAATTGTTTCCTTTGCGCCCTTTATGTATATATTTAGACTAAAATGATGTCACACATCATAGGAGTCTTCATGGGCATTTTTTTTCATCTGGAGGAGGGGATTTCGCAGCTAATTCTCCTGCTTGCATGTCTAAGCTAAGGACAGATGGATTCCAGGATGGTAAGGATGCCCTTACTCAAGATGGCTGCGGCTAGAACTGCTGGGGGCGGGTTAGTGTTTCTCAAAGTGATTTCTTAACAAAATAAAGCATGGAAACAAGGATGTTTTGGTGAGTTTTCTTTCTATATTAAAAATGAATCAAATAGTGTTTTTAGTTTGTGGTGCTCAGATACAGTTTAGTTCCGCTTCAATCAGCTGCATTCCATCACATTATCTATAGGCAGCCTGAATAAAGCCCGCTCTCATATTTTGTCAGTGTAGGTGAGTGGCAAGATTGTTATCAATTTAGCTATGTATATAAGTAGCTAATCTGGATAAAAAAGTCTCCTCTCACTGGAAAACTTCTAAGGGAGACTTCTAAGATCACAAAGTTGTTTCTGTGTGGTAAGTAGGGATGGGCCAACCCCCCCCCCCCTGTTCAGTTTGCAGCAGAACTCCCGAACAGGCCATAAAAGGGGTATGGGGGTATGGGTACTGCCCTGGGGGACATTTATTAATACATTTTTTTTTAAACTATCGTTTTTTCAGGAGCAGTGATTTTAATTATGCTTAAAGTGCAACAATTAAAATGAAAAATTCCTTTAAATATAGTGCCTGGGGGTCCGCTTAATGTGCCTGTAAAGTGGCACATCTGTAGCATGCATAAAACATGCTACAGCAAAAATGAAATTTCTAAAGAAAAAAAAAATGAGTCAAATCCCATTTAAAATGACTCGCTTTTACAATTTCCGGCACCTGGCTATTGAAAAAATAGAGAAAAAAAGGAGGTGGGGTCCCCCCTGCCAGTCCATACCAGGCCCTTTGCAGCCCCCCCAACCCCAAAGCACCCACACCCCCATGTTGAGGGCATGTGGCCTGGTATGGTTCAAAGGGGGAGGGGCGCTCGTCCTCTCCTATTTCTTGACCTGCCGGGCTGCATGCTTGAATTAGGGTCTGTTATGGATTTTGGGGGGGACCCCACTCCATTTTTATTTTTTGTATTTTACCGGCAGTTTTTTTTTTTTTTAATCTAGCTGTCAATGGGGAAACCCATTGACAGCTGATGACTCATCGGTTGTTAAGGATGCCGCCCGGCTCGTTAACAACCAGCTTACACTGCGCCCTGCTTCGGCAAAGCTTTGATGGGCACTGATGAGGAGGCACTGATGGGAACTGATAGGTGGCACTTATGGACACTAATAGGTGGCACTGATAGGTGGCACTGATGGGCACTGGTAGGTGGCACTGATAGGTGACACTGATAAGGAGGCACTGATGGGCACTTGTTGGCATCACTACTGGGCACAGATTGGCAGAACTGGTGGTCACGTTTGGGAATGCACTGATAATCAGGACACTGATAATTAGTGCCCCGATTATCAGTGTACATGTCCCTTTTAGAGAAGCCGGTTTTTGGCTAACAGCATAAGGAAAGGAATGCTGATACCCAGCTTCTATTTACATCCATGATCAGCTGTGATTGGACATGTGGTAAAATCACATGGTAAAGAGCCGCTGACTCTTTACCTCAATCTGTGATCAGCAGTGTCCTCCAGACACTGTGATCATAGAGCGCGCCACCCGCAGGAAGCTGTGTCCTATACAGCCTGAGGAAATAATGCTCTTTCCCCTCCTCCTGCCAATCTCCCTCTGATAACAGAGGGAGTGTCATTATAATGAAGGATTTTAAGTATTCAGACATAGACTGGATGGAAGGAACCGCGCATTCGGCTAAGGTTCGCCATTTCCTAAATGTCTTGGAGGACAATTTCATGGGTCAGATGGGAAATGCACCAACAAGAAACAATGCGTTACTAGTCCCACTGATTACTAACAATACAGACCTGATTGCGGACATGGAAATACTTAGGAAACAGCGATTACAGGTCAATTAGGTTCAGCATTAAACACACAAATAGGAAACACAAGGGTAATACAAATAAACTGAATTTCAAAAGGGCCAATTTCCCTAAAATGAGCTCCTTACTAGAAGATATTAAATGGGATAAAATCATAGGAACAAAGAACACTGAGGAAAATGGGAGGGCTTTAAGGGCATATTGAATAAAGGTATTGGCCAGTACATCCCAATGGGAAATGCATTTAAAAGAGCTAATAAAAGTCTTGGGTGGCTTAACTTCAACGTAAAAATGCATATAAAAGCAAAGGAGAAGGCCTTTAAACAATACAAGGCTGAGGGGTCAACTTTACAAAGAATGTAATAAGAAATGTAAGGGTGTAATCAGGGCAGCTAAGCTAGAACACGTAAGGCACATAGTGGAGGCGAGTAAAAAAACAAAAAACAAGAAATTCTTTAAGTATATAAATAGTAAGAAAGGGAGGTCAGAACATATTGGCCCCATAAAGAATCATGAAGGGAATCTGGTTACAAAAGATAGAGAGATGGCGAAGATTTTGAATATATTCTTCTCCTCAGTCTTCACGAGGGAATCAGGGGGGATTCAGTAACCAAGACTGAAATGTTTATCCTCATGACACGGCACAGGAAGCACCCTCATGGTTAACAGAGGATAGAATTAGAAATAGACTTGAGAAACTTAACATTAATAAATCACCAGGACCAGATGGCTTACACTTGAGGGTCCTTAAGGAGCTCAGTCAAGTGATTGCTAGACCATTGTTCCTAATTTTTACGAACAGTCTATTGACTGGAATGGTACCAGCTGACAGGAGAAAAGCCAATGTAGCACCAATATTTAAAAAAGGGCCAAGATATATCCGTGGGAACTATAGACCAGTTAGCCCAATATCAATAGTTTGAAAGCTCTTGGAGGGGATGATAAGGGACTATATACAAGATTTTAGTAATAAATACGGTATTATTAGCAGTAATCAATCAGCATGGATTCATGAAGAATCGTTCTTGCCAAACCAACCTATTAACCTTCTATCATGAGGTGAGCTGCCATCTAGATAAAGGAAGGCCTGTAGATGTGGTGTATCTGGATTTTGCAAAGGCATTCAATACAGTTCCCCATAAACATTTACTGTACAAACTAAGGTCTATCGGCATGGACTATTGGGTGAGTACATGGATTGAAAACTGGCTACAGGGGTGAGTTCATAGGGTGGTGATAAATGTTAAAGCGGTAAGGATGTGGAATTCTCTTTCACAAGCAGTGGTTATAGCGGGGAGCATTGCTAATTTCAAAAAACTATTAGATAGGCACCGTAATGACCACAACATACAGGGATATACAATGTAATATAAACTTAAAGCACACACACAGGTTGAACTTGATGGACTTGTGTCTTTTTTCAACCTCACCAAATTTGTAACTGTATAACAGAGTTCAAAAGCTCTTGATTACACTAGAGTCTCTTTCCACTGGACTATAGTTCCCACAGTGCAGGACAATGCTGCCTCACTCAATCTATTGAACTCTTCTTGCTCCCTCCTCTTACTGATTAAGCTGTTTGCCAGTTCAGGACCGCAGGGTAGCAGTTACAAGGAGCAGCTGTAGCCAATGTTTCTCTACTCTCCAGTCTTAGCCAAGCACCTGGCTACACTCTACTACTACTTAATAATATGATATAGCTCCCAACTGTCCCTGAATTCGAGGGACTCTTTTGGAACCAAATCCCTTTGTTCCTCTTACCTCCTCGTGTTTCTTTTTTTTTTTTATTGGTCTGATCTGTTATACTGCAGTAAACCTTACATCCAACCACTAAATGATTGCATTTGTTAGTTTGAAAAGCCATTATAAAGAAAAAGCACTCGTGGAAAGAAAACACATGTGGGCTAAACAAATGATTTTTTGCGCATCAGTTCTTCATTGTTCATATAACTGCTGCATTATAGGAATGTGTCATTTGCCTACTTATTTTGGCCTTTTGCACACAGGACATTATAAACACCACTTTTAGAGGTGTTTTGCATTTTTTTTGCCTCTAAACGACTTAATGTTATCCTATGTGTTCATGCACACATAGCTATATACAGTCATTTAAAGGCAGGGGCGTTTAAAGGCAGAAAAAAACGTGTTCAGGACAGGAGTGTTCCAGCATCAAAAAATGCTTGACATGCCTAAACATGCTTTAGCGCTAGAGGCTCCAAGTACTCAGGTGTTCATTCATTCCAATGGCCAAAATAAGTTAATATTCTAGACAATGGAATGAGTGGATGTCCAAGCCTAAATGTGCCTAAAGATGTCTAAATGTGTTTGCAAAATGTGGCCTAAGGAGCATTTTCAATGCTGATTTTTTTCTGTGTGCATGGGGCCTGAAAGGTGCCCCTTTTTGTTATCTTAGAAAGTTGGGAGGTATGATAATACCAGCATTAATAATCTTCAATATTATCTTATTCCTGTACAGTAACAGCCACAAGTTCAAAAATCACATAATATTGATGAAATCGAGTGGAGTTGTTTGAAAAGGACTCAACATGTAGATAAAGATTTTGATAATGTTAAAAAGTGGGCTGTAGGAGCAGGAGACCTGTCTGTGTTTTCTTCTCAGTGGCTTGGTTGTGCTGTCTTCACAAGCAATTAGAAATAGATCAGCCTGAAGAGTAAAAAAAAAAAAAACTATAAAAAATTGATTTGGCCATAGCAACTTTGTTTTTTTGTCATGCTAACATAAACGCTTTTCCCCAAGTCTGCCCCAGCCATATAGATGGGAACATGCTGTTTATATAGGTTAAAACTGAACTCAGGGCAATTATGCAACAACAGTAAAGGTAGTAACGTATTAAAAAAAAATATTTATATATTTTAAATGCAATAGGTAGTAAAGTGTTAGTCCTATAAGCACTTGCATCTGTATTTTGCTCTATTCCCCAGTGCAGCAGGTAAAATTTCTTGGGGGAGACTGGCAGGTAAGGCAGTTGCTATATATTTGTGTGGCATACTACTAGTAAATCATTTACATGTCGCTGTCTTGTAGTCCACTACTTATTACTAATATTCTGCGCGTCCTGTTTACAATTCATTTCCCATATTTATACAGCGACACCATATTAAATAGTACTTTTTAGTGCACATAGGGGTTGCTTTACTAAAACTGGAGAGCAAAATCCGGTACAGCTGTGCATGAGAGCTACCAGCTTCGAACCTTAGCTTATTCAAATAAGCGTTGACAAAAAACAAAAACAAGAACAAAAAACAATCCTGCAAGCTGGATTCTATGCACAGCTGCACCAGATTTGGCACTCTCCAGTTTTAGTAAATCAAACCCATAGAGTCTTTCCCATTAGTCCCTGCCCTAGAGTAGTTTTCAATCTAACGCCCCTATCAATGCCATGCACCTACACAGACACACTCTAGGGCCAATGTGTTTGGATGGCAGTTAGCCTATTTGCAGTTAAACTGTCTAGATGATTCAACCTATATGTAATTTCAGAAAAACAAAAAAACAAAACAAAAAAGCTTTATGGGAAATTTCAGTGAAGGGAACTCTTAAGGTGTCAGCATACCAAGACATTTTGGACAATTTCAGGCTCCCAACTTTGTGGGAACAATTCGGGGATGGCCCCTTCCTGTTCCAACATGACTGCGCACCAGTGCACAAAACAAGGTCCATAAAGACATGGATGAGCGAGTTTGGGGTGGAGGAAATTGACTGGCCTGCACAGAGTCCTGACCTTAACCCAATAGAACACCTTTGGGATGATTTAGAGCAAAGACAGCAAGCCAGGCCTTCTCATCCACATCAGTGCCTGGCCTCACAAATGCGCTTCTGGAAGAATGGTCAAACACAGACACACTCCTAAACCTTGTGGACAGCCTTCCCAGAAGAGTTGAAGCTGCAAAGTGTGGGTCAACTGAATATTGAACCCTACGGACTAAGACTGGCATGCAATTAAAGTTCATGTGCATGTAAAGGCATGCATCCCAAGACTCAATACTTTTGATAATATATATGAATATATATATATATATATATATATATATATATATATATATATATATATACAGTATCTCACAAAAGTGAGTACACCCCTCACAATTTTGTAAATATTTCATCATATCTTTTCATGTGACAACACTGAAGAAATGACACTTTGCTACAATGTAAAGTAGTGAGTGTACAGCTTGTATAATAGTGTGAATGTGCTGTCCCCTCAAAAAAAACTCAATACACAGTCATTAATGTCAAAACCGCTGGCAACAAAAGTAAGTACACCCCTGAGTGAAAATGTCAAAATTGGACCCAATTAGCCATTTTCCCTCCCAGGTGTCATGTGACTCGTTAGTGTTACAAGGTCTCAGATGTGAATGGGGAGCAGGTGTGTTAAATTTGGTGTTACAGCTCTCACTCTCTCATACTGGTCACTGGAAGTTCAACGTGGCACCTCATGGCAAAGAACTCTCTGAGGATCTGAAAAAATGAATTGTTGCCCTACATAAAGATGGCCTAGGCTATAAGAAGATTGCCAAGACCCTGAAACTGAGCTGAAGCATTGTGGCCAAGACCATACAGCGGTTTAACAGGACAGGTTCCACTCAGAACAGGCATCGCCATGGTCGACCAAAGAAGTTGAGTGCACGTGCTCAGCGTCATATCCAGAGGCTGTCTTTGGAAAATAGATGTATGAGTGCTGCCAGCATTGCTGCAGAGGTGGAAGGGGTGTTGGGTCAGCCTGTCAGTGCTCAGACCATACGCTGCACACTGCATCAAATTGGTCTGCATGGATGTCATCCCAGAAGAAAGTCTCTTCTAAAGATGATGCACAAGTAAGCCCGCAAGCAGTTTGCTGAAGACAAGCAGACTAAAGACATGGATTACTGGAACCATGTCCTGTGATCTAATGAGAGCAAGATAAACGTATTTGGTTCAGATGGTGTCAAGCGTGTGTGGCGGCAATAAGGTGAGGAGTACAAAAACAAGTGTGTCTTGCCTACAGTCAAGCATGGTGGTGGGAGTGTCATGGTCTGGGGCTGCATAAGTGCTGCCGGCACTGGGGAGCTACAGTTCGTTGAGGGAATTATGAATGCCAACATGTACTGTGACATACTGAAGCAGAGCAGGGTCCCCTCCATTTGGAGACTGGGCCCCAGGGCAGTATTCCAACATGATAGCGACTCCAAACATACCTCCAAGACGACCACTGCCTTGTTAAAGAAGCTGAAGGTAAAGGTGATAGACTGGCCAAGCATGTCTCCAGACCTAAACCCTATTGAGCATCTGTGGGGTATCATCAAACAGAAGGTGGAGGAGCGCAAGGTCTCTAACATCCACCAGCTCTGCGATGTCATCATGGAGGAGTGGAAGAGGACTCCAGTGGCAACCTGTGAAGCTCTGGTAAACTCCATGCCCAAGAGGGTTAAGGCAGTGCTAGAAAATAATGGTGGCCACACAAAATATTGATACTTTGGGCCCAATTCGGACTTTTTCACTTAGGGGTGTACTCACGTTTGTTGCCAGCGTTTTAGACATTAATGGCTGTGTGTTGAGTTATTTTGAGGGGACAGCAAATTTACACTGTTTTACAAGCTGTACACTCAATACTTTACATTGTAGCAAAGTGTCATTTCTTCAGTGTTGTCACATGAAAAGATAGAATAAAATATTTACAAAAATGTGAGGGGTGTACTCACTTTTGTGAGATACTGTATATGTGTGTATATATATATATATATATATATATATATATATATATATATATATAATCCGAAAGTACCAGGCAACCCAGGAACCTGAGGGCTTTCACACTGAAGCGGTGCGCTGGCAGGAGAAAAAAAAAACTCCTGCAAACCGCATCTTTGGAGCGGTGAAGGAGCGGTGTATTCACTGCTCCTAAACCGCTCCTGCCCATTGAAATCAATGGGGCAGCGCGGCTATACCCTTTTTCGTCCGCCAGCGGGGGTTAAAACCGCACCGCTAGCAGTCGAATACCGCTGCAAAAACGACGGTAAAGCAGCGCTAAAAATAGCGCTGTTTTACCGCCGACGCCCCCACCGCCCCAGTGTGAAAGGGGCCTAAGTGTAACCCATTTCTTTAAGAGCCACACACCGGTGGAAGAATTTTATAACTGTATGAGCTTTTTGCCATTACAATGGTTGGGTTGTGGACAGATGCAGAATGCCTTCATTGACTAGTCTGTTTGTCTGGTTTACAATATCAACTGGTTTTCAAAAATGAGACAAAACCATCAATAGGATATATTTTGATATCTAACCAGCAATTACAAACTCTAGAAAAGTTGTTTTTTTCTTTTTTTTCATAGAGTAAAGTTCTTAGAAAAAAATCGCCACCTACAAAAAAAGGGCTTGCACACAGTTCACTAATTAGAAAAAGGTAGCAGTGTCATAGTTATGTTAGTGTAATTCTAAGTTCATTCTGGGAGCTGCCATGATTTACATTTGTTGTCGAATTGGACATTTAAATTAAAGGTACCTTATACTTCTGTTGTTCCATTTCGGAATATTCACCAATGACATCATACATTTTAAATGTAACCGTGATTTCCGTAGGTTCTTAGCCTGCTCTGCAACATTGTGATCTTTCATAACATTGGACAGATTTAATTTAAAGTAGCAAAAGTGTGCCCATTCCAGGACAGGTACATTTCTATAGGTGAACTGATTGTCAGAGCAGAGCGTAGTCAGCAGATGCAGGGTACGGGGCAACAGAGGGGATACTTGTGAACTAGAGCTGATGCTCTGTGTGTGGGGGATGAGGTAGGTGGGAGGGAGATAATGTGAGTGGGGGTGAGGTGCATGGACTTAAGGTAGTGGTAGTGTTTCCATTTCCATGACTTAGGATACCTTTTCCTAACTATAGGATATAGTATGTGGCTCAAATGGGGACCTCTGTGACATAACTTTATACTGTATGTTATGTTATAATACTGATAATTACAGTACATATTCTACAGAATTTATTAGCACCAATAGTTTGCGCAGCACTTTACAAAATGAAGGCACAGTTACAATACAATACAAGAGGAATTAGAGGACCCCACTCTTAAATAATATTATTATTATACTCTTAAACTGATTTACCAGTTGATCTCAAATTTTGGGTGACATAAAGCGATATTAACCTCCCTGGCAGTTTTCCAGAGTGTGGCTCGTGGTTAAATTTTAGTACCATTAGCGGTAACCCCCCGCCACACTCAGGATTGCATTGCAGAATCCTGGTGCAGCTTACTTACCTTGTCCCCAGGATCCTGTGGTGTCCCCCCAGCTGTGTCCGTGGGCTATGTCCTCCGCCCAAAGCCTCTGTGTCCCGGGCTGTGTTCCCTGCGAGTGTTGCGACGCACAGGGGTTTAGCCCCGGGGGCAAATTCAAAAATTGAAAGTTCATAATACATACAGTACACTGTAATCTTACAGATTACATAACTGTATGAAATTATTTCAAAACCCATTTGTCCCTAGTGCTTTGTCCGATGCCCTGCATGCAGTTTTATATGATATATACTGTTCTTTCAAATGTATCAAATGCATAAAAAATGCACAGTGGTTGCGTTTCTGGTGCGTTTTTAGAGCCACATCTCCATGTTTCACAGGTGCATCCTGGGAGTCAGATAACCAAAAAGCACCAAAACACATTAAAAATGCTTTAAAAATGCGTTAAAAAAGCAATATGTTTTTCCAAAACACATACCATAGTTTTAAGTGCACTAGAGTGTTTTAATGCCAGTGACTCAGGTGGCCTAATCAAAATCTACATTTTATTCTACTTTCACACCGGGGGCAGAAGTGCGTTAGCAGTAAAGCGCCTCTAGTTTTAGCGCTTTACTGTCGTTTTAGCGGCCCTTTTCAGCTGCTAGCGGGGCGCTTTTAACCCCCGCTAGCAGCCAAAAATTTATTTCAATGGGCAGGGCGTTTTGGGAGCATCGCTCCCAAACAGCCCCAAAGATGCTGCTTGCAGGACTTTTTTCCCCATCCCGTCCTGCAAGCGAACTGCCCCAGTGTGAAAGCACTCGAGCTTTCAAACTGAGGAGGCATGACAGGTGCTTTTCAGGTGCTTTACATGCATTATTTTTAGTGCTAAAACGCCTGAAAAGCGCATCAGTGTGACAGGGGTCTTAGTGTTTTTGTTGATGGTTCAGATTTCCAAAAGGCTAACAGGCTTCTGGGAGACCTTAGATCTGTTATGCCCCGTACACACGGTCGGAGTTTCTGATGGAAAATGTGTGATAGGACCTTGTTGTCGGAAATTCCGACCGTGTGTAGGCTCCATCGGATTTTCCGACACACAAAGTTTGAGAGCAGGAGATAAAATTTTCCGACAACAAAATCCGTTGTCGGAATTTCCGATCGTGTGTACACAAATCCAACGAACAAAGTGCCACGCATGCTCAGAATAAATAAAGAGATGAAAGCTATTGGCCACTGCCCCGTTTATAGTCCCGACATACGTGTTTTACGTCACCGCGTTTAGAACGATCGGATTTTCCAACAACTTTGTGTGACCGTGTGTATGCAAGACAAGTTTGAGCCAACATCCGTCGGAAAAAATCCTAGGATTTTGTTGTCGGAATGTCCAAACAAAGTCCGACCGTGTGTACGGGGCATAACTGCTCATGCCCGAACACCCTTATCTATACTGCTAGTGCCACCAGTCCTCACACATCCATCTTAGCGCCCCTATTAGAATTTTTAAACAGTTCAGGCAGTTATTTTTGCCCCATTATCTTGTCAGACAGGGTTTCCAGGAGCTTCCCAAACCATTCAGCACAATGTTTTATGCGCCATCCACTGCCCTGTAATATACAATTTTTGGAGTACTGTTTTTTTTTTTTAAATCTGCCAAATTACATTTGATCTACACTTTTTAAAGTCCACCCTCTTCAGTAGGACCTGTGATTGAAAGAGTCTGAAGAAATAACTATTCTTGCCCCCTATCAGTCAGATCCTGTCATCTGTCATTTGTAGGCTGCCATTGTTGGCCTCTTCTGAAAATCTATATTTCTTTCAAATATTTTTTAAACTTATAAGTGAAAGCTTTAAAACAAGCATACAGCAAATGAAAGAAAGAACACTCAGAACTCCAAATCCCGATACGTGTTTTGTGTCAGTAACTCAGAAAGTATCAAGACCATGTCTTCAGCATGACAGCCAGGCAAGAGGCATTTTCAGAAGAATTGAAGTCTACACATTCCTCTCACAACTTGTTTTCGTGCAAGTTCAGAAAATAAATAGGAATCTCATGAGTTACTATACAATTCTTCAGAATTTTTTTTTATCACGCATTCCACCATTTCAAATAACAAGACATCTCTTGGTGAATGAACATAGTTTTATTTTAAAATATGCCATTCCCACTAGTTTATTTATTTTACTGTTAGAGGAATTTTGTGGTTTGAAAGATTGAGTACTTTATAAGGTTTCCATTAGGTGGCACTGTGTCCTCAAAAGCATCCATTTTTACAATGTACTGTATCTCCGTGCCTGGTATGAGTGCTATACCTCTTCTCGTGTGGTACAGTATAATCAACATAAATCCATCTTTAAAATAAATAAACTACTAAATAAACAAAAAAAAGACAGATTCAAAACAGGGAATGTATATGTCACAGAATCATAGCACATGTTGTAAAATATGAATGGCAGTATAGTATATGAATGAATATTTCACATTATCATAGTATATCATAGTAAAAGTTGTAAGATATAATATATATATATATATATATATATATATATATATATATATATATATATATATATATATATATATATATACACAGTATCTCACAAAAGTGAGTACACCCCTCATATTTTTGAAAATATTTTATTCTATCTTTTCATGTGACAACACTGAAGAAATGACACTTTGCTACAATGTAAAATAGTGAGTGTACAGCTTGTATAACGGTGTAAATTTGCTGTCCCCTCAAAATAACTCAACACACAGCCATTAATGTCTAAACCGCTGGCAACAAAAGTGAGTACACCTCTAAAAGAAAATGTTGAAATTGGGCCTAAAGTGTCAATATTTTGTGTGGCCACCATTATTTTCCAGCACTGCCTTAACCCTCTTGGGCATGGAGTTCACGAGAGCTTCACAGGTTGCCACTGGAGTCCTCTTCCACTCCTCCATGACGACATCACAGAGCTGGTGGATGTTAGAGACCTTGCGCTCCTCCACCTTCTGTCTGAGAATGTCCCACAGATGCTCAATAGGGTTTAGGTCTGGAGACATGTTTGGCTATGTTTTGAGGGGACAGCAAATTTACACTGTTATACGAGCTGTACACTCGCTACTTTACATTGTAGCAAAGTGTCATTTTTTCAGTGTTGTCACATGAAAAGATATAATAAAATATTTACAAAAATGTGAGGGGTGTCCTTACTTTTTGAGATATTTTGTGTATATATATCTTGATTACTGCTGTGCAGACATTGAAATAAAACCTAAAGCCCATTGAAATATAGTATAAAGCATAATATACATATATTACATATATATATTACACTTTATACTATATTTCAATGGACTTTAGGTTTTATTTCAATGTCTGCACAGCAGTAATCAAGTATTTATTACTCAACCTAATTTTAAAAAACAATTGAGAAGGGAAGATTAAATAATGTATTAGAAAGTTTTCCTATGTAAACTTGGGGTTACATTTATAAAGCAGATAATCTGACATTCTGCAAACATACACTGTAGGTGAAAATGTCCTGGTGCAAGTGCTGTAAAAGTAAACGATTGCTTTGCCAGCAGTGAATGTTTGGTGAAAGTCACGTTAACTGCGTTAACTGCTTTATTAATAAGTGCAACTATGGGCAAAATTAAAAATGACATTATTTGATGCGGTCTCCCACTAGCATTAACACATCAGTTTTCTGTTTTTTTGTCCTTCTTGTAGTATAATTTTTTTTACCTGTTGATCTTGCCAGTAGATCAGTTTTATCCCATTTCCTCTGACAGGGTTACAACACCATTTGTTCTTTAGTGAAATAGCACAGTAGCATTGTCACCAGCAATAGTTATTCTGCTGAATAGCTTGGTTTCCTATAGGAAGTGAAACACTACAGATATACTGGCAGAACAGGATGAACAGATATAAACTCTAGAAATTATATAAAAAAACACCATTACAGTGGGATCCCCTACACTGCGAGAGTAAATGCTTGTTAAGTTTATGGGTACAGGAATAAGCTGTAACACTACTTAGCTTATTCCTGCTCCAGCAGAATTCAGTCACTCACTGCTTCTTTGCAATACTCCAAGTTGTGGTTTGGCCCTACATTGTATGTGATGGCCAGAGCACATTATAGGAGAGGCTTGGGGGGACTACTTGAACAAGTGGTGAGGATAGTATTACACAGTGGCGGCCTGTGCATTGTGGGCGCACGGGCGCCACCCCCCCGACACCTCTGCCGCCCTCCCTATTCATGTGCCCGGCCCCTTTTAGGATGCCGGACACATGAAATACTATGGCGGGGATAGTTGGGGGTGTGTATTTTGGAGCACGTGATTAGGGCCAGAGGCTCTAATAGGCTTCAAAATAGGGTGGGCTTGGGGCGCAGAGCACTGCATCCTAATCCCACCCTGTTGTGTGGCATAGCACACATGCCGGACACATAAAACATATACACACATAAAATACTATGGCGGGGATAGGCGGGGGTGTGACTGCATATGATGGGCACAAGTGGCTGCATTTGATGGGCACAAGTGCCTGCATTTGATGGGCACAAGTGGCTGCATTTGATGGGCGCAAGTGGCTGCATTTGATGGGGCACAAGTGGTTGCATTTGATGGGCACAAGTGGCTGCATTTGATGGGCACAAGTGGCTGCATTTGATGGGCACAAGTGGCTGCATTTGACAGGCACAAATGGCTGCATATGATGGGCGCAAGTGGCTGCATTTGATTGGCACAAGTGGCTGCATTTACTGGGCACAAGTGGCTGCATATACTGGGCACAAGTGGCTGCATATACTGGGCACAAGTGGCTGCATTTGACAGGCACAAGTGGCTGCATATACTGGGCACAAGTGGCTGCATTTGACGGGCACAAGTGGCTGTATTTGACGGGCACAAGTGGCTGCATTTGATTGGCACAATTGGCTGCATTTGATTGGCACAAGTGGCTGCATATGATGGGCACAAGTGGCTGCATATGATGGGGCACAAGTGGCTGCATATGATGTGGGCACAAGTGGCTGCATATGATGGGCACAAGTGGCTGCATATGATGGACACAAGTGGATCTGTATGATGGGCACAGTGGCTGCATTTGATGGGCACAGTGGCTGCATTTGATGGGCACAATGGCTGCATTTGATGGGCACAGTGAGGCTGCAATTGATGGGGGGTTCGGTATTTTTCAGTTTTGAGCACCAGCCGCCACTGGTATTACAGCTTTTTCCTCTAACCCTAAATTTAAAGTCATTATAAACCTTTCTATCTGCACCTTCTGTTTTTCCCCTGCATAAGATGTGCATTGGTCATGTAGTTTTATTATGCCATTTGTTGGCCCGTATGCACAGCCTATAAACAATCTTTACATTCCTGTGTCACAAACTTTTGTTTGTGTTAAAAAATGAGTCATGCAGCTTGGCACTGCAAAGGTTAATGCATGACCTCTGTCTGTAGTCTGAGAACTAACACTTCCTGTGAAGAAACTATATATCCCACAATCTTGGGTCTCTCATTCTCATGTTCTGCAGGTGAGAGTTAAACAGCAGTTAGACCTGACAGACACAATGGCTGAACAATTAACGGAGAGATCACCATGCTGGAAGAGATGTGTTTTCATCACATTAGCACTCAGAGGGCGGCCCGTCCATTAAGGGCGCACAGGTGCCGCCTTCCCATAACCAAGCATCCGGCCACTTTCAGGACACCGGGCGCATGAATTCCAATGCGGGGTGGGTGGTTTTTTGAAGCACCAATTAGAGCCAGAGGCTCTAATAGGCTTCAAAATAGGGTGGGCTCGGGACACTGAGAATGCGTTCGGAGCCCACCCAGGTGTGTGAGAATAGGGAAAGAATATTCCCTATTCTCAAAATAGGGACAATCTAGGTGAATGAATACATGGACATAACAGCCATGACACTACAAACTGCAGCCACAACATGTGAGCCCAGCATTACAATGTAAGACAAACAAACAACACAAGGAATATAACTACATTAATAACTAGTTAAAATAACAAAGCATTTGAAAGTTTGCAATTCTTTTTAATAGCAAGGGTATTTTGTGTATTACTAGCATTACACCTAGTTAATGCTAGAAACAGATTGTCTCGTATGTGTAATTTTTTTGAAAACTGAACTCCAGAAAAAATAAATTATAGGACACCTGTAATGTTGAGTGTCCCGCATGCATGAATGTTTCTGCGTTATGTAAAACTATTAGTTTCATAAATCCCTTCACTAGAGTGAGAGCTAAACGTCCAACATAAAAATCTACTGTTCTGCTTCTAATATAGTGTATCCAGTGAAAGATAGTAGGTGGCTTGCTCTCCACCTTGTCAAGTATACAAAAGCTTTTTGTACTCTTTTACAGAATACACAGCATTCTGAGAATGGATGAGGAGAGATTCTGATGCTTAGCCAATCCTCCCATCTTCTTGCCCAATCATAGAACCCCTTGTATTTTGTGAAAAGTATACAAAACATTGTGTATATGGACAACAATGTGCGCAAGTGACCAGCTATCCTATAACCCATTTTATCTACTTCTTGTAGTTGTAAAACCTGAATAAAAAATGCTTCCTCTGTGAACATGCTGAAAACCTAATGTACAACCCAATTACATGCAATAAAAATAATGGAAGAGGTTGGATGATGGAAGTCAGCACGGCTTCTCTACATTCACTAAGCTAAGGGAAAATTCCCTTGAAATATATAGGAAGATTGGAGAAAGCCCCTTATATGCATACTTGTTCCAGGTTGGGGACATATATACAGTAGAAGAGACTGGATCAGCATGACAGTCAGCCAACTAACATTCCCGGAGGAGCAATCAGAAATTAAAGCCACCATCTTTCATGAATTCTTTTTTGACAAAGGTTCTCTTCCTATTTTTTATTTGAACAAGGTTGTGTCCTTTCCATTTGCCTTCCCTGCATGTCTGCATTTACCAATGTTACTACTCCATTGAAGAGTTCGCCACTTTTTTTACTCAAAGTGAAAAAGCCTTAAATATTAAGGCAATCAGTTAATCAGAACATGGCATAAGCAGAGTGGATTGCATGATTTTTTTTTCTACTATGATGTTTTGATCAATCACAGTAATATCAGTCAATATGCAAAAGCTAGTGAAAAATCTCCACTGTGACCCTCTTCACCAATTTTTTCAGTACATTGAAAGACACTTTCTCTTTTTAACATGTTCTGCCAGCAGTCTGAATTAGAGATTTATTTGCAACGAAAAATCAATTAGTCCTAAATTTATTCATGGATTTCAGAACTGGCGATCAATGCAAGTCCACTCAGTGGACTCATGGGGACCCAATTCATCCCAGTTAATGTGTCTGATGGGGAATTACCATTGATAGTTCTTTTTCTTTCTCTCCCTTCTAGGTTAGAGGTCAGATCTCTCTGTCATGGACATATAACAGGATTTTACCTTATAACTTTCCAAAATGACACCACACCTGCTTATAACTATCTAATTTTGAAAACATTTTAAATTATTTTTGTCCTTTAAAAATGATTATATTGCCATCTGATCATCCCTATGATAACAAATTTGTAACTACAGTACACATATACCTAAATTCATTTAATATGCATTTTAATAAACAAATTAAAATAATGCTAGACAAAAATTCAACCTAAACCAGGACTCTTTTGTATCTTATCTAATCTATCTATCTATCTATCTATCTATCTATCTATCTATCTATCTATCTATCTATCTATCTATCTATCTATCTATCTATCTATCTATCTATCTATCTATCTATCTATATGTACTTCTTTGTAAAGAAAAACAGTTCATAATTTAATGTTAACATGTGTTTTCATAAAAATAACATTTATAATACTCATACTTCAACTATTATTCCACAAAGTAACTATAATACCATTACAAAAGGACCCAGCAATCAGAAAACAAAAAAGATATCTGCTGTTTTATTCTTTGCAGAATGAGACTTGGAATTGTAAAAACAGGGTGTTGTAGGTTTAATGTGCCCTTTGAACTAATGAGCTCTGTCACAGTTGACATTTTGGATTTGTTGCAGTTATATCCTCTTTTCTTATATAACTAAGTGTTGCATATCAGATGCAATCTATATGTTGTTATTCTTATTTTTAGGACTTTTCTCATTGTTACATCTATGAAAGCTATTTGCATGTTATCCTGTGGCTTGCATGTAGTCCGCCATGCACTTAACCTATCTTCTCTTTTTATAAGGGAGAATGTATGCACAAGGATAAAGACCAAACAGAAAGCTAAATGATAAAGCAGTGCATTTTACATTCACCAAACATTCACTGCAGTTTAATCAACCACTGTAAAAGAAATGTACCAGGAAAATTCATCACATCACATTCAATGCTTTATAAATGTGTCCATAAATCCAGGGACCAATCTTATTCACTGCTTTATAAATGTGTCCCTAAATCTAGGAACCAAAATGGGAAAAACATGTATGTAGTGAGGACATGGCATTGCATTATATCTAACATGGTGAACAGAATGTAGAACAGATTACTAAAGGATAGACAGAGAACAAAACCTGCTAAACAAACTTGAGCAGCATGTGTATCTGGCCAGGCTGCATACATACAGTTTGGGTATGCACCTGGCTGCTGATGCTGACTGATAAACTGTCTTTCAATGTCACTATAGTAGCTGGCAGATACTGTATAGTAAATAACTGGATGCAGATAGTTAACAAACTTCAATTAAACCTTGCAGACTAAAGTCAATAGACAGTTTTTCAGTGACTGTGATAGTCGTTGCAGAATTTTGACTTAAATTACTGACAGCAGAATGTAAAACTATTGGAAATCTAGGCATTTCAAATTGGGCATATGATGAACAGATGGGTAAAAAGATTATGCACTCAATGAAAACAACATGTCAAAACGCCTGTTTGCTATAAAATGCTTTGGCTTTACCTTCTCTTGCCTCCTGAGCCCCCCTGTTGGCGCTTGGCTTACTTTAAAAGTGAACCTGTGCCCAGACTATGCACACTAAAGCATTTATTTATATTTTTGAGCAAGCAGTAAAAGAACAATGTTGCCTATTCGCCTCTGTAGCTATAGGCATTGTAGCGAAATGCATCTTCAAAGTTCACAACAGAGGCACTGAATTCTGACTGATTTCCTATTACTTTTTATTACAACAGAACCTTGGTAGGATGCTAGCCTTCAAATTTAACAAACAGCAGATGTTTCTTAGCTCGAACGGGTGGTGAAGTCACAAGGGGGCCAGGGCCTCCGGACGACAACACCAGGTGGCCCCGCCCCATGGCTATATAAGTATTGGCACATGGCAGACCCAGCATTACAGCAGGAGAGAGCGTCAGGATCAAGCATCAGGAGAACATCAGAGGAAGAACAGAGGGAGAAGACGGCGGGAGAAGACAGTAGAAAAAGAGAGCGGAGAGAGGAGAACCGGCAGAGGGAGAAGAGAGCGGAGAGAGGAGAAATGGCAGCAGAAGAAGACATCAGTGGAGGGAGAAGAACCAGAGGATGAAGACATCACCGAAGGGAGAAGAAATCAGAAGGAGAAGAGACGCCGGAGCTGCTTTAGTAAATTACTTTGTCAAAAACCTGTGTACTGTTTTTATTTTTGACACTTATTTGGGGTAAATGGGTAGGGGTGCAATGTACCCCATACTCATTCACATAGAGTGGGGGGCCGAGTTCTGGGGGCCCCCTTGTTATAGAGGGCATCCAGTATCCGATAAGCCCCCCACCTGCAGACCCACACAACCACCGACCAGGGTTGCCAGGAAGAGGCCCTTGTCCTCATTAACATGGGGACAAGGTGCTTTGGGGTGGGGGGGGCGCAGGGCCCCTCCTGCCCCAAAGCACCCAACCCACATGTTGAGGGCATGTGGCCTGGTATGGTCCAGGAGGGGGGGCGCTCACATGTCCCCCATGTCAATTTTTTGGGCATGTGGGTTCCCCTTAAAATCCATACCAGACCAAAGGGTCTGGTATGCTCTTGGGGGGGGGGACCCCACACCAGTTTTTTTTTTTCATTTTGGGGAGGGTTCCCCTTTAAGATCCTCAGCGCACAAGCCGCACCGCAAGTCGGATCATCACGATGCACTTGCTGTGCGACTTTTATTCAAATCAAAGGGTTCTCATAGGGAACCATTGATTTTGAATAGAGGCAGAGAAACACTGCTACAAGCTAGTGTGGCTAAACGTGCATTAATGCCAATCCAAAAAGTAAGTAAAAGCATGTTTTTACAGACGCTTTTTCCTGGCATTGGTAGTGGCTTTGCAGCTCGTTTTTTCTAATGCCCTGTGTACATGAGGCCTAACTAAAACCCTGTTTTGTAGTCTTTGTTAGGAATATTGAAATAAATGAATATCCTTTGCTTTGTCCATTGTCTGGGCACAGGTGCACACAATAGCAATCTATTAAGAGTGCATTAACACTTTTGGAGTTTTGTTTAGAATTGAGCTACATACAGTATCTCACAAAAGTGAGTACGCCCCACACATTTTTGTAAATATTTTATTATATCTTTTCATGCGACAACACCGAAGAAATGCCACTTTGCTAAAATGTAAAGTAGTGAGTGTACAGCTTGTATAACAGTGTAAATTTGCTGTCCCCTCAAAATAACTCAACACAAAGCCATTTACTGTATGTCTAAACCGCTGGAAACCAAAGTGAGTACACCCCTAAATGAAAATGTCCAAATTGGGCCCAATTAGCCATTTTCACTCCCCGGTGTCATGTGATTCATTAGTGTTACAAGGTCTCAGGTGTGAATGGGGAGCAGGTGTGTTAAATTTGGTGCTATCACTCTCTCATATTGGTCACTGGAAGTTTAACATGGCACCTCATGGCAAATAACTCTCTGAGGATCTGAAAAAAGAATTGTTGCTCTACATAAGGATGGCCTAGGCTATAAGAAAATTGCCAATACCTTGAAACTGAGGTGCAGCATGGTAGCCTAAACCATACAGCGATTGAAAAGGACAGGTTCCACTTAGAACAGGACTCGCCATGGTCGACCAAAGAAGTTGAGTGCACATGCTCAGCGTCATATCCAGAAGTTGTCTTTGAGAAATAGACATATGTGTGCTGCCAGCATTGCTGCAGAGGTTGAAGGGGTGGGGGGTCAGCCTGTCAGTGCTTACACCATATGCCGCACACTGCATCAATTTGGTCTGCATGGCTGTCGTCCCAGAAGAAAGTCTCTTCTAAAGATGATGCACAAGTAAGCCAGCAAACAGTTTGCTGAAGACAAGCAGACTAAGGACATGGATTACTGGAACCATGTCCTCTGGCCTGATGAGACCAAGATAAACTTATTGGGTTCAGATAGTGTCAAGCCTGTGTGGCGGCAACCAGGTGAGGAGTACAAAGACAAGTGTGTCTTGCCTACAGTCAAGCATGGTGGTGGGAAGGTCATGGTCGGGGGCTGCATGAGTGCTTCCGGCACTTGGGAGCTACAATTCATTGAGGGAACCATGAATGCCAATATGTACTGTGACATACCGAAGCCGAACATGATCCCCTCCATTCAGAGACTGGGCTGCAGGGCAGTATTCCAACATGGCAACGACCCCAAACACACCTCCAAGATGACTACTGCCTTGCTAAAGAAGCTGAGGGTAAAGGTGATGGACTGGCCAAGCATGTCTTCAGACCTAAACCCTATTGAGCATCTGTGGGGCATCCTCAAACAGAAGGTGGAGGAGCGTAAGGTCCCTAATATCCACCAGCTCCGTGATGTCGTCATGGAGGAGTGGAAGAGGACTCCAGTGGCAACCTGTGAAGATCTGGTGAACTGCATGCCCAAGAGGGTTAAGGTAGTGCTGGAAAGTAATGGTGGACTCACAAATTATTGACACTTTGGGCCCAATTCGGACATTTTCACTTAGGTGTGTATTCACTTTTGTTGCCAGCGGTTTTAGACATTAAAGGCTGTGTGTTACGTTATTTTGAGGGGACAGCAAATTTACACTGTTATACAAGCTGTACACTCACTACTTTACATTGTAGCAAAGTGTCATTTCTTCAATGTTGTCACATGAAAAGATATAATAAAATATTTACAAAAATGAAGGGTGTACTCACTTTTGTGAGATACTGTAGAGATTTATATGCTTCCTTTCATCTCATTCAAACTATAGATAGTCTTACCTGCCAAAAATGATTTAATTCTGTTTAGCCAGTCCTGTGATTTACACACCTTCAGCACACTGAGGCGGTTTTCAGGCTTTATAGTGCTAGAAATAGCCTCTAAAAAGTAGCTGAAAACCGCCTGCCATTCATTGCAGTATGTCTTTTCACACTGGGGCAGTACGCTTGGGGGACGTTATAAAAAGTCCTCCAAGCAGCATCTTTGGGGTTATTTGGGAGCACTGTAAATAGCACTCCCAAAACACCCTGCCCATTGCAATGAATGGGCAGCGCTTCCAAAGCGCCTAAAAAGTTTTTTGCAAGCGCAGCAAAACGGGAATTATTACGATTTTTTGGGGGTAAAAAGCGCCCCGCTAGTGGCCAAAAAGTGCCGCAAAAATGAGTGGCGCTTTAGCGCTAGCAGCTGGGCGCTGCCAGTGTGAAAGGGGTCTTAATGACACATCTACTTCCTGCAGCTTCCTATATTAGCCCTCTCCAACCTTCTCCCTGGATAAGCCTTTCTCAAGCCTTTTATAATGGTCATGTCTCAGGAAGCCCTGATAAATATGAGTGCTTCTACAGCTCACAGTGTTTTAGACAAGCCACGTTGGTGGTAGGTAGGGATGAGCCAAACACCCCCTGGTTTGGTTCACAAGCAGAACATGCAAACAGGCAAAAAAATTGTTTGAACACCGTTAAAGTCTATGGGACACGAACGTGAAAAAACAAAAGTGCTAATTTTAAAGGCTTAAAAAGCCATAAAAAGCGTTTGGGGACCTGGGTCCTGCCCCAGGTGACATGTATCAATGCAAAAAAAAGTTTTAAAAATTGCAGTTTTTTCGGGAGCATTGATTTTAATAATGCTTAAAGTGAAGCAATAAAAATGAAATATTCCTTTAAATATTGTGCCTGGGGGGGGTGTCTATAGTGTGTCTGTGGTGCAGTTTTCCCATGTTTAGAACAATACCACAGCAAAATGACATTTGACAGGAAAAAAAGTCATTTAAAAATGCTTGCGACTGTAATGTATTGTCGGGTCCCGGCAATATGGATGAAAATCATTGAAAAAAATGGTATGGGTTCCCTCCCCCCAAGTCCATTAAGGGGCAGAAAAATTGGGTCTTTGGTGGTGGTGGTACCAGAACACTGTAACCCCTCACAGTTAATCTTGTTGGGCACAGGAACAGGCCCTGTGTTGAAATATTATATCAAAAATTGTAATTACATGCCCCTGTTAAACAGGGGCAGAAAAATTGGGCCTTGGGTGGTAGTGGTGCCACAACACTGTAACCCCTCACAGATACTCTTGTTGGGTGCAGGAATGGGCCCTGCTGTGAAATATTAGATCAAAAATAGTAATTACATGCCCCTGTTAAACAGGGGCAGAAAAATTGGGCCTTGGGTGGTGGTGGTGGTGCCCTAAACCAAAAATATTATTGGAACCTAGCATCATCAAGATTGAGGAGGAATAGGATAGTCACTCAGCATAGGCAGTCTTCAAGGGATCCCACATCCATAGAAAATTCAATCAGTTACATTAGCATCAGGTGCTTGATAGCTGCTGATCCAAGACTGATTCATTTTTATGTATGTGAGCCTATCAACGGAGTCTGTGGACAGGCGCACTCTATGATCCGTTACAAACCCTCCAGCAGCACTGAATGTGCGTTCAGAAAGAACGCTGGATGCAGGACAGGCCAGTAGCTCAGTTGCATATTGAGCAAGTTCTGGCCAGTGGTCCATCCTTAAGACCCAGTAACCCAGTGGATGCTCTATTGGAAAGGTCTCCAAGTCTGCTCTTGCTCTTAGATATTCCTGCACTATATAATGCAAATGCTGGCGATGGTTGCTTGAACCGATCAGACCTTGGCTGAGGACTGAAAAATTGTTTAAAGGCATCAGTTAGCCGGCCACCTTCTCCACTGCTCTTCCCCTGACTGAACGAAGCCTCAGCAACACGTTGTCCAGCACCAGGAAATTGTAACCTCCCAGGGTCTGGAAATGCATTGCACAAACATTTCTTCAAGGCCTCCTGAAGATGTTTCATCCTCTGCTCCCTCTGCAAAGGCAGGATGAGTTTTGCATCCTTACCCTTGTAACGTGGATCAAGAAGGGTTGCCAGCAAGTAATAATCCCTCTCCTTGATACCACGAATCCTAGGGTCCTTTTGCAGGCTTTGCAGAATCAGGGAGGCCATGCAGTATAAGTTTGCAGAGGCATTCGATTCTGAGTCCTCTGGGTCACTAAGGATCACATGATCTGTAACAACCTCCTCCCAGCCACGTACAACTCCTTGGATTTCTGGGGACTGAAAACCATCCCTTGAAGACTGCTGCATGTTATCCTCTACATCCATGCTGACACAATCCTCCTTCTCTTCTTCCTGTGTGTTTGTCGGGCCACCAGGAATACTATCTGGATAAAGGGGGCCTTGAGAGGTAAGGAAGTCCTCCTCTTCCTCCCACTGTTCTGCCTCAAGTGCCCTGTGTGTGCTCCAACAGGAAGACAAGAGGGACAGTGTCACTGATGCATGCATTGCCGCTGCTCACTATCCTCGTGACCTCCTCAAATGGTGACAGGACAGTGCATGCACCCTTGATCAGTAGCCACTGGTGTGGCAAAAAGAAGCCAAGCTCCCCTGACCCTGCCCTGGTACCTACTCGCACAGGTACTCATTGATGGCCATCTGCTGCATGTGCAGCCGCTGAAGCATTGCCAATGTTGAGTTCCACCTGGTGGGCATGTCACAAATGAGGCGGTTGGTGAGCAGGTTGCATTCCTTTACATGTCAGCCAGCCGAGCACTGGCATTGTATGATCGGCGGAAATGACCACAGACTTTTCTGGCCTGCCTCTGGAGATCCTGTAACCCTTTGTACCTGCTCAGGAACCGCTGCACCACATTCAGGACGTGTATCAAACATTAAACATGGGTCAAGTGTCACTGTCGGAGGGCTAGGAGAAGATCGGTGTCATTGTCGCATACAACCATTCCTGGCTGAAGCTGACATGGTGTCAACCACTTCTGAGCCTGCCCCTGCAGAGCTGGCAGAATCTGTGCCCCAGTGTGGCTCCTTTCCCCCAAGCAAACCAACTCAAGCACCGCATGGCATCTTTTTGCCTGACTGCTTGCTTAGCCCCTTGAACGCTTACGAAGCACCGCTGGTTCAGAGGACAAACAGAAGAAGAAGAGGAGGAGAGAGCTGTCGCAGAATCACCACTAGCATTTTGGAGGCGTGGTGGCGGAACAAGCTCCAACAATACTGAACCCTGTCCTGCATCCTTCCCAGCTGCCAGCAGAGTTACCCAGCGCACCGTGAAGGAAAGGTAACGTCCCTGCCCATGCCTGCTGGACCATGAGTCAGCGGTAACATGCACCTTACTGCTGACCGCCCTGTTCAAAGAGGCCAAAACATTGCCTTCCGCATGTCGATAGAGAGCCGGAATGGCCTTCTGTGAAAAGAAATGGCATTTTGGAACCTGCCACTGAGGTACAGCACATTCCACAAATTCACGAAAGGTGGCAGACTCTACCAGCTGAAAAGGCAGCAGTTGCAGTGCTAGCAATTTGACCAAGCTAGCATTCAGACGCTGAGCATGTGGATGGCTGGGACCGAATTTCTTTTTACGATTCAGCAACTGGGGTAGGTTAATCTTAATGCCCAAAACAACTTTGACACTTGTTAGTGTAGCGCACTACTCCCTTGGGAGCTGCTGGGTGTGTTCATACCTTTCTGTTAACTGCTTCCGTTCCTTTACCCTTGCATGAATCACATCAGCAGACAGTTCAATAACTTTTAAACAGAACTTTATTTGCTTGCTTGCAGTATGTTACAGGATTGCTTAGGGAAATATGAGCTGCCTCTTAGTTTCTGGTTCCTTAGTGTATTCAATGTCCTTTCCCATAATGAACTGACCAATGCCCCTCTGAAAGACATTGTGGTATGTGGATGCTGGAAGCCCCAGACCTCACCTGCCTATCTTGACTCCTGTAGTCCTCCTGCGTCAGTTCAGGAAAGTTCTGGATGAATGAGTACTGCTGGGTTGCACTTCCTTGCTCTCTCTCCCACCGACAGTCCATGATTGCCACAGAAAACTGATCCCAGTCTACTCTGTCCTTTTAGCAGCTACTTCCCGCTCCGCATGGTCAGGTGCATCCCAGCGTCCACTGCTCCTGGAGTTACACAAGGGTTTAGTCTTGAACCATCCAGCACTGAGGACTCTGAACCCTCAGGCCTTCAGGTTTTGTTCCTGCTATCCAGCGCTGGAGGCTTTTACACCTCCAGACCTTCAAGCCTGCTCCTTGCTGGTTACATTTCTGCTGCTTCTCTTGGATCCAACTCCTCCCATCTCTGCCAGGAACATGTGACCCCAGTTTATATGCGAGTCCTGCCCCTGCCAATACAAGTTAATGATTGGTCCAGGGCTCTCCAATACAAACTGCCTGCACCCCAGTCCCCAGCCCGCCTTTCTTCCAGAACATTTCAATAGAAGGTAAGTGAGATCTTTCAGGGTAGAATGCAGGTGGCCACACCCTCCCCTATTCTATCACTCCTCCTCTCCCAAACAAACAGACAACCAGGCCTTAAAGTGCATGGCCCTGGTTAAATTTACCTAACACTTACCTTAACTAAACTATCTAGCACCCACCTAAAGGTGGTGGCTGCTACATTAGTAAAACTGCACATACAGTATCATTGTAACTACTGTGTACTCAGATGGATTACAATTTCTTCTTTTTCAGGATAGATTGAGCTTGCATTTAGTGGTAAATGTTAAAGTGGTTCTAAATGCAGAGGGTTTTTACCCTAATGCATTCTATTCTGGATGTAGCTCCACCCTCAGTACCCCATTCTTGATTCAGCAATGTGCATAAGAGCACATTTTCTCTTTTATGATTGGCTCACACAGCAGTGGGAGCCATTATCTCCTGCTGCTGCCAGTCACAGCCAGTGAGCCAATGAGGAGAGAGTGAGGGGTGGGGCTAAGCAATGTCCATTCACAGGAACGCTAAAAAAAGGAGGGGGGGAGGGAGGGTTAAAAAGAGAAAAAAACAGGTAATACGGGTGCCCAGGGAGTTTCAAATGAGGCCGGTCCCCTAGAACAATTCCCCCGTTTGGAACTTGGGGTTAAACACGAAAGTTAAGGTTGGTTTTAAGGCTGGAAGATGTCTCCATAGCACAGTTCCAAAGAGAACTGGGGGGTTGAAGTGGTTTTGAAGGTTGGTTGTCGACCCCACGGGGGAAGGGATTCCCTCGATCTCTCGGGATGCTGCTTTTGCCACACATGAGTCAGTGGGCTTGTTGGTGATGGCCGTTTTGATGACGATACCCCTCTATTGGATAAGGGTTGAGGCAATTCTTGGGTGATCAGTCCTAAGTGTAGGAGTAATCGTTCGCCTTCTGGAAAGGAGAAGAAATTGTAGGGTTTGTTACAGTAAGAGAAATTTAGGCGAAGCGGGAAAGCCCATCTATATGTGATGTCTTTATTTGCCAGGACTTGGGGTAACGGTTTTAGGGATCATCGCTTTTGTACCGTGTATGGCGATAGGTCTGCAAAGATTTAAATCTGATGGCCAATGATTTGCAGCTTTTCTGCAGTGCGGGACAGCTTCATCACATCCTCTTTAACTGTGTAGAAGTGGGGTTTTACTATAACATCTCTAGGGAGACCATCCGAACGTAATGGTTGTAGTGCTCTATGAGCTCTATCCAGTTCCAGACGGTGTGCTGGGATGTCAGGGATCAGACTTTTAATAAAGTGTTGAACTGCTGGATAGACATCTTTAATGGATTCTGGTAATCCCCTGATTCTGAAGTTGTAACGTCTCAATCTATTTTCGAGGTCATCAATTTTAGAGACTGCTGATTCTAGTTGATCCTGGAGATCCTGGATTCTGGCGGTGTTCTGGTTAATTCTAGAGACCGCTTGGTCTGCTTTCTTCTCAATTACGTCTATTCATGTGCCTATTTGCTGCAGATCAGCATGAATAAAGGCTGTGATCTTGGCCGCAGTTTGGGATAGGCCCCTAGTTAGCATTTTGGAAAATTCCGCCATCATGGAGGGAAAGTCTGAGGGGGTGAGAGTGACGTCTCGGATCTCCTGTTTCCAGGGGCCTGGGCTGGTTAGCAGCTCCTGTAATGACGTCATGGCAGGGCCTCCTAGTGATCTCCCTAACAGGGATTCAGTGGATGCTGGGGAAGGAGCCACTTGCAGTGGTGCACTCACTGTGGCTACATTCTGGTGTGCGGCTGGGAAAGCAGTTTGATCCTTTTCTGCTATGGATTCCTCTTCTGTACAGTCTGTGCCTCTTGTGGACGTGGCTGCCATTTTGGAATGGCCGGGCCGTGCTGCTGCAGAGCCTGTGGACATCAGGGGGTTGCTGGGTACTTCCCTGGTCGGCTGTTGGTGTTGCCGAACCGGAACGAGGGCTCAGATGGCTGCGGTGCGGGCTACAAGGCTGGAGCGGAGCGGAGCTCCCAGTCTAAGCATCTATCTTGGGTGCTGCCACACAGGCACTGCATTATTTTAACTGACAATTGCGCAGACGTGTGACGCTGTACCCAAATAGAATTGATGTCTTTTTTTCCCCACAAATAGAGCTTTCTTTTGGTGGTATTTGATCACGTCTACATTTTTTATTTTTTGCGCTATAAACAAAAAAAGACTGACAATTTTGAATTTTTTTTTACTTTCTGCTATAAAACATATCCAATAAAAAAAATGTACATTTCCTCATAAACTTAGGTCAGTTTGTATTCTGCTACATGTTTTTGGTAAAAAAAATCCCAGTAAGCATATATTGATTGGTGTGCGCAAAAGTTATGGCATCTACAAAAAAACTGTGAGAGTTTTTTATGGAATTTTTATTTATTTATTTTGTTTTACTAGTAATGGTGGCGATCAGTGACTTGTAGCAGGACTGCGACATTGCAGCAGTGACCAGTAATGCCCCGTACACACGGTCAGACTTTGTTTGGACATTCTGACAACAAAATCCTAGGATTTTTTCCGACGGATGTTGGCTCAAACTTGTCTTGCATACACACGGTCACACAAAGTTGTCGGAAAATCCGATCATTCTGAACGCGGTGACGTAAAACACGTACGTCAGGACTATAAACGGGGCAGTGGCCAATAGCTTTCATCTCTTTATTTATTCTGAGCATGCGTGGCACTTTGTCCATCGGATTTGTGTACACACGATCAGAATTTCCGACAACGGATTTTGTTGTCGAAAAATTTTATATCCTGCTCTCAAACTTTGTGTGTCGGAAAATCCGATGGAAAATGTGTGATGGAGCCTACACACGGTAGGAATTTCCGACAACAAGGTTCTATCACACATTTTCCGTCGGAAAATCCGACCGTGTGTACGGGGCATAACACTAATACAGTGATCAGTGCTAAAAAAATGCACTGTCATTGTACTAATGACACTGACAGGAAAGGGGTTAACATCAGGGGCGATCAAAGGGTTAAATGTGTCCCTAAGGGGTTCTTGCTAACTGTGGGGGATGTGCTTTAACTGTGGGAAGACAGAGATCCGTGTCGCTGCTTAGCAGAAACACAGGATCTCTGTCTTCCCTACTAACAGAACAGCGACCTGCCTTGTTTACATAGGCAGACCGCCATTCTGCCTCTGTCGGGAACGAACTGCAGGTCCCGGCGGACATCGGGTCCGCCAGACCCACTGATTGGCTCCCGCTGTGTCCCGCTGTGTGCGCCGCAGGCCCGGAAGTGTAGAATCACATACCTGTACATGATTCTGCACACAGGAGCCACTGCCCCGCAGTAAATGTACGTGGGGCGGTCGGCAAGAAGTTAATGGCTATATCCTGATTTCATTTTATTAGTAAAGGAAAACTGGCTCAAAATGTAATCTTTTACATTTTAGCTGTATATTTTTATGCCATTACCTAAACCAGTGTTTCTCAATTTACTTTGGGTCAAAGCACCCTTTGAAATTCTGCACAACCTGGAGGCACCCCCTCAATTTTTACATTCTAAAATGTAAAAAATGAAACTAATAATTTTTTCATAACACAGCACTATCTACACACATAGGACACCCAACATGAAAAGAGATTTATTCCTCATAAGCAAATACACCTTTGCATACTGGTACTGACTAGTATTTCAGCATTGCTCTTATTAGCTCTCAGTGCTCTCTCGGTTTCTCTCCATAAGCTAACATGACCCCAGTACTGAGGAGATGGGCAAAAAAGGACATCTTTGGGTGCCTGACATCAACCTATGATCATTGGTGGTTAGCTGGCCCACGCGGTGCCCAAGGTTTTTAATGCTGCAATATAAAAAGCTTTAAATTTGTGTAACAAAAAAGGTAGGCTTGATCCATCCTCTGGCTTGTTTTTGAGCAAATTGGGGCACTTTTTAGGCATTTTTCCAAGGCACCCATGAAGGACCCAGAAGGCACCCCGGGATGCCATGGCACCCTGGTTGAGAAAGGCTGACCTAGACACATCACCAGAAACAAAAACCCCAAAATAAATTCTCCTACTCCTGATTATCACAGGGATACTGCTTTTTTTTGTCCTACCTAAACACTCTGACACTGACACTAACGTTCGTGCTAACGCTAAATATAATACCTTTTTTTCTACCTAAAACACACTTCCTTAACGCCGCATACTGTATATGTGTTAAGTCAGGGGTCGGCAGCCTACAGCACGCGGGCCGCACCCGGCCGCTGCCGCTAAATGTCCAGCCCGTCAATGCACATGATGGATTTACGTTCACCTGGCCCGCTGACATTTTAACCCCGGTCTGCTTTCTTGGGATGACAACCGATGCGGCTAAGAAGCTGCTTGGCTGTTATCCCAAGCAGCGGGAGGGGATGTCCGCCCCTCATGCCGCCTTCTGTGGCACACCCGGCCTCTCCCATCCCACTGGGAGGCCCAAATGACCAGCCGTCACGTCCGCCGGCTGGCCTGAGACCCGAACAAACCTGCAATCGGCTTTGATCGGGTCTCGGATCTAGTAATCCGGAAGCGATGTCTAGTAATCCAGAAGCGATGTCATGACATCACTTCCGGTTTACAGAAGACTTAAAGGGCCCAAATTTTTAAAAATGATCGCATTCAAAACAGCCAAACTTGGCATTTTGAATGCTTTGAAGTGCAAAGGAGGAATTTGGGATCCCTCCATAAAGAGTACCTGTCACTTCCTATTACTATCACAAGGGATGTTTACATTCCTTCTGATAGCAATAAAAGTGATCAGATTTTTTATTTTTTTTAAGGAACAGTGTAAAAAAAAAATTAAATAAAATAAATAAAAAAATAAATAAAAATTGAAAGCATCCCATCCTTCCATGCTCGCGCGCAGAAGCGAATGTATACGAAAGTCGCGACCGCAAATGTAAATGTTCAAACCACACATGTGAGGTATCGCCGTGATCGTTAGAGCGAGCACAATAATTCTAGCACTAGAACTCCTCTGTAACTCTAAAGTGGAAACCTGTAGAAATTTTTAAATCTTCGCCTGTGGAGATTTTAAAGTACTGTAGTTTGTTGCTATTCCACGAGTGTGTGCAATTTTAAAGCATTACATGTGGGGGGGTTGTGTAATATGCAGTGGGGGCTGGCTGGGGGGGTTGTGTGATGTGGAGGGGGGCTGTGTAATGTAAAGGGGTCCAGAGGTACGGGGGCTGTGTAATGTAAAGGGGTCCAGAAGTGCAGGAGCTGTGTCATGTAAAAGGGTCCAAATTATTATATTAATTTATTAGCAGCTGAATGCTGTCCCCCATGCATTCACATACATTGAATTAGGCCCTTAAGTGGAAAAAGGTTGCTGACCCCTGTGTTAGGTGGTTGTAAAGGGCTTAATATAAACAATATTATAAACTGTAATAGACAGGTCCCCAACATGTTTTTACCTTGTTTGGTATTGTTAACAATATAAGTACAGTGAATCTTTAATATAAACCCTGTTGTAAAGTGCTACAGAAAAGAAAGCAAAATATAAATAAAAGATAATAACATTTTGACAAGGTTTTATATCTCTACAAATTTACAGTTGTTGGTCCTGCAAGAAGGTAAGCATTTTTTGTCTGGAAACTGAATTTCTTTATGATCGTATCACTTCACAGACAAGGGAAATCTCTCTCCAACTGCCTTCTTTAATTTGTCACTTTGGATGAGATTTCAGTTATTTCATCAGTCGATTCATAGCTTGTCAGAAAAAGCCTCAGAGAACTAGAATCTTTGCTGGCATGTATATTGTAATGCAATTTTCTACCAAATAAAGCAAACTGTGCCATGTGAGACAGGTGACTGGACACTGAAACTGATACAAGCAGTGAATGCATTCTGAATATTACAAGATAGCAGCATTGAAGGCAAACTAGCTCTTACCTAACAATAATTTGTTTGAATAGGGGTGAAATGTCTTATAATATGTAAGTGCAAGAACCACTCATTTGTATACACTTGTTTGCACATGCATACTAACACAAACACGTACATTTATGCAAACACACTATTTGCTTTTATATTTTATTATATTGTGTATTTAGCAAAATTTAATTAAAATGTATGACTTATAGCCTCAACAAGCTCTCCAGATGTAAAGATGCCCATAGACATTGGTGAGTGGTCAGGTCTATTTGTTATCTGACTTTTTTCACAGATACCTGCATAAACATGCATGCTTACAAATATGAACATAACCCATTTTTTTAAATGTAACTTTTTCTAAATATTATATTGGGTCTATTTATATATAACACACAGACGGGATCAGGCTGGCGATTTGATCCTGGGTTCTTTTCCCTGACAGGCACACAGCAGCCAGGCACATTTCAAAATCACTTGAGTCAGAGACAAGCCTGTGCATGTCTTTTTTGTGATTTTTATTTTTGGGTAGAACTTGGATAGGGTGAGACTAGGGATACTACAGTAACTGAAACTTGAAAATGAGCACACTAACGATGCACTCAGACTTCAGGGTGAAGGCACCCACTGAACACACGGCCCTGCTCGTGGAGTTTGCTCTGCTCTTGTCCCTCTCGGTGTAAAGCCCAGGCCAGCAGCGATGCAACTGTAATGTACAGGGGGAGGGTAGTAACTATGTACAGGGGGGTTACTATGTACAGGGGGGTAACTATGTACAGGGGGTTAAATATGTACAGGGGGGTTAACTATGTACAGGGGGGGTAACTATGTACAGGGGGGTAACTATACACAGGGGAATAACTATACACAGGGGGGGTTACTATGCACGGGTGGTTACTATGCACGGGGGGTTACTATGCACAGGGGGTAACTATGTACAGGGGGGTAACTAGGGGAGAGGAGTTACTATGTACAGGGGAGGGGGTAACTATGTACAGGGGGTAACTATGGCTCTGCCTGGGACACTGATGTAAGGACTGAGGCTGGGGACACTGGTGTAAAGACGGATTCTGCTGGGGAAAATTGATGCAAGGAGGGACTCTGCTGGGGGCAACTGATGCAAGGAGGGACTATACTGGGGGGCACCTGATGCAAGGATGGACTCTGCTGGGGGCACCTGATGCAAGGATGGACTCTGCTGGGGCACCTGATGCAAGGGAGAGACTCTGCTGGGGGCACCTGATGCAAGGATGGACTCTGCTGGTGGCAGGCGACGTGGCAGGTGACACGCTCAGGGGTCCCACTGATTCAGCATTATGGTGAGTTGAATGATTTCATTTTATATTACAATGTAATAATAGAAATAATGCGCTTCAATCATCCTGACACCATAACAACCATGGTGTTGGGATGATTGAAGTGCTAACACCAGGTGTTTGGAGAATCTGTATCTGCTGATTGTTAATCTCTGGAATACACATATTTCTATTGTGGTGTAGGATCTGGGGCTGCTGTCCCTTCATCCCTCTCCACCCTCCTTCCCTCTCTATCCCTCATTCATCTCAGACTCTAACCACACACCCTTTAAATTAAGCCCATTTAAGTCACACCCACTATTTCACCCTTTAAACCACGCCCATTTTTCAGGTTTTCCCTATGCCACACCTAGAAATGCATGCCACACCCCCTAATTATAATGTGACTCCGCCCACAGCCAAAAAAGTTTCCCTAAACATTTTTTACAATGTTGCCAACTATGCAAGAGTAGTCATCTCGGTCGATTAATAGAGATCTATTGGTTTCTCCCTAAGTTTGGGCTTGTTGCACTTTTTCTCTGCTACCACCAGCTGACCGGTAGTTTGGTGGTACTAGATATGAGGAGGGCAACCCAAGGTCAGGTTATGGGTATATGGGGTATCTCAGCCAATGGGCAGGGGTTTTCTTGAATCCCTTGGCCTGCTGGGAGAACCTATATATTTGGGAGAGGTCAGGTGATCTGTGTTCTGTTCCACCTGGACTGCCATCTGGGTGGACATATGTCATCTGCCCCAGGCTGCTAGGCCGGATATTGGCCCTTTCCTGGGGGCATCTGGCTGCCAGGCTGTGTGAGGGCCTATCCAGAAGTAAGAGGGCAGCGCAGGGTTGGGACTGCGGCTTGCAGTCTAACCAAAAGTGATGGTTCTGCCAGCCGGAAAACCTGTCGTGGTCGGTAGTAGAAGGGAAGCTGTCGCCACTAAGGGTACAGCCACCTTTACCAGGGACCACAGTGAGTAACTGAAGCAAGTACCAGAGCAGTATTCTCACTGAATGGACACGGTGGAGAATCGGGGAAACTTTAGGTGGTGATCAAGTCAGGGACCCAACCAGGGTGTCACTTGCAGAGTAGGCTTATGTGCCAAGCTAGGGACCGAGCCAGTCAGCAGGGGTGAAGCTTGAAGGTATCCGAAGTGTCAAGATAGAGAAAGAGCAGGGAAGCATGGGTGACGAGCTCACGGGATTCAGAGTTAGTGAATCAGAGGGTCCAGTGAGAGACCAGGAGTTTAAGGGGCAGAAGAACTACAAGTGGAAGTTGTAGTAAAGCTGAGAGAACTGTTACTTTTGAACTAGGAACTGTTAAGCACTATGGCCAAAGGAGACAGCAAACCTGCATGTGCAGAAGTAGCACCTTGCTGGGGCCTTTCCCTGTATGACTGTCCTCCTATTGAAGTCTGGCCATTGAAAATGCAACTACTCAAGGGTGTCCTGGCCCCAACCATCTTTCCCTTGCAAAATGTAAAAGGACTGTTAAAAGAAATAAAACCTCTTTTGCATCCAAGAAGTGTCTGGCACCCAAAAACGTTTACCACCTTTACACCCACTATGCCTCACAACCCACTACATATTGAAGGATGTCAGCGGTCTGTGGCCTTAAAGGTTCCTATTAGACTGGAAGAGGTTAGAGATTCTGCTACACTGGTGATCTCCCAGGAAAGCTAAGGAAAGTCTTTAAATCCAGAAGGCTTCTAATCACTGTTTCCTGATCTCAGTGCAAGAAGTGTCTGGCACCCAAAAACGTTTACCACCTTTACACCCACTATGCCTCACAACCCACTACATATTGAAGGATGTCAGCGATCTGTGGCCTCAAAGGTTCCCATTAGACTGGAAGAGGTTAGAGATTCTGCTACACTGGTGATCTCCCAGGAAAGCTAAGGAAAGTCTTTAAATCCAGAAGGCTTCTAATCACTGTTTCCTGATCTCAGTGCAGCCATATGCAGGGTCAGTCAACTTCTGTACTCCAGCAGCCTGTGCACTGGATCTTTAAGAAGCTTTCTGAGAATGCACTAGGAGGATAGAACAGAGGTACCCCTGCCAAACTGTAGCTAGGACCCCACAAAAAGTACTTGCAGTTCCAGGCAGATTTCCCAGAAAAGGCTGTCTTACTCCCCCAGGAACAAGAGACCTTTGCTCTGGGTTCTAGCCCATTTATACCTCCCCCTCCAGCCCCCTGCTGGTCACCTGCCATATTGACCAGGGATTGACTGGGGAGATATTAACATGCAGGCTGGGGGGTCATGATTCTCCCAATCACTATGTTCCAGGGTTCCCTGGGAGACACGGGGAAGTAATCGAGCCTATACCAATAGAGCCCAGAGCAGACCTAACTAATCAAATAGTGCTCTTCCTAATTGCATGGAGGCCAAAAACGAAATTTAACAACACAGTAATTCTATAGAGTGCTACATACAAAACATGAGTTGGATGAACATGACAAGCATTCACCTAGCCTTGACAAATTCTGACCATATTTAGATTGATACAGTGATTTCCTATGATCAGCAGTTCCTTCTAGTGAATGAATTATTTTAGATAAAAAACACACTATGGCAATTAGATGGAGCTGACGATCATAGGAAATCACTGTATTAAGCATAAAATGTCAAGGATGAGCAAATGCTTGTCACCTTTGTCCAAAATATTTTTATAAATAGATCTCTTAGTTTAATTGATCTCTGTTAGTAAAACATAATTAGTAAAAAAAAAATACAGTTTCCCTCTACTTATTTACATAGTTAAACAGAAAAATGACTGTGTATTGACAAGGCTGTATGTGGTCCAGCTCACGATAGGCAGTTTCATTGCACTGTGCCTATAGATACAACTTGCTGGTCCGATTTACCCGACAGCAGGTCATATACCAAAAAATAAACAACATTTTTTTTATAACAGGAGCATTTACAGCTATGTATTTGGTCTAAGTGTTTGAGTTTAGATACACTTCAATGACTGACAAATCAGTGGTTGTGAACTTGGTCTATAATATTCAGGGACTCAGTCATTTTCATGTACAGGGGAGACGGAAAGTATTCAGACCCCCTTAAATTTTTCACTCTTTGTTATATTGCAGCCATTTGCTAAAATCATTTAGGTTCATTTTTTTTCCTCATTAATGTACACACAGCACCCCATATTGACAGAAAAACACAGAATTGTTGACATTTTTGCAGCTGTATTAAAAAAGAAAAACTGAAATATTGCATGGTCCTAAGTATTCAGACCCTTTGCTGTGGCACTCATATATTTAACTCAGGTGCTGTCCATTTCTTCTGATCATCCTTGAGATTGTTCTACACCTTCATTTGAGTCCAGCTGTTTTTGATTATACTGATTGGACTTGATTAGGAAAGCCACACACCTGTCTATATAAGACCTTACAGGTCACTGTGCATGTCAGAGCAAATGAGAATCATGAGGTCAAAGGAACTGCCTGAAGAGCTCAGAGACAGAATTGTGGCAAGGCATAGATCTGGCCAAGGTTACAAAAAAAATTCTGCTACACTTAAGGTTCCTAAGAGCACAGTGGCCTCCATAATCCTTAAATGGAAGACATTTGGGACGACCAGAACCCTTCCTAGAGCTGGCCATCCGGCCAAACTGAGCTATCGGGGGAGAAGAGCCTTGGTGAGAGAGGTAAAGAAGAACCCAAAGATCACTGTGGCTGAGCTCCAGAGATGCAGTTGGGAGATGGGAGAAAGTTGTAGAAAGTCAACCATCACTGCAGCCCTCCACCAGTCGGGGCTTTATGGCAGAGTGGCCTCTCCTCAGTGCAAGACACATGAAAGCCCGCATGGAGTTTGCTAAAAAAACACCTGAAGGTCTCCAAGATGGTGAGAAAGATGAATGCAGCCAAGTACAGGGATATCCTAGACGAAAACCTTCTCCAGAGTGCTCAGGACCTCAGACTGGGCCAAAGGTTTACCTTCCAACAAGTCAATGACCTTAAGCACACAGCTAAAATAACGAAGGAGTGGCTTTACAACAACTCCGTGACTGTTCTTGAATGGCTCAGCTGGAGCCCTGACTTAAACCCAATTGAGCATCTCTGGAGAGACCTAAAAATGGCTGTCCACCAACGTTTACCATCCAACCTGACAGAACTGGAGAGGATCTGTAAGGAGGAATGGCAGAGGATCCCCAAATCCAGGTGTGAAAAACTTGTTGTATCTTTCCCAAAAAGACTCATGGCTGTATCAGATCAAAAGGGTGCTTCTACTAAATACTGAGCAAAGGGTCTGAATACTTAGGACCATGTGATATTTCAGTTTTTCTTTTTTAATAAATCTGCAAAAATATCAACAATTCTGTGTTTTTCTGTCAATATGGGGTGCTGTATGTACATTAATAAGGAAAAAATGAACTTAAATGATTTTAGCAAATGGCTGCAATATAACAAAGAGTGAAAAATTTAAGGGGGTCTGAATACTTTCCGTCCCCACTGTAGTTTTAGTTATTTACTTATCTCTTTCTGTGACTAATAAATGTTGCTCTCTGACTTACATGCAGGAGTTTGCATTTATGTATATTAACATAAACCTTGAGTTAAAGTTGACGTAAACCCGAATTTTTTTTTTTTATATATATATATATATCATACTGTAGAGTATAAGATTTCCTATCATTTGAGCCCAGTCTTGCCACACAGAGTTAATCCATCTCTGAGCAAACCTCTTTTATTGTTCAGTGAGAAAAATCTTGACAAACTGAGAAAAACTTTGTCAAATACTCCCCCTTGCTGTGAGTGACAGCCTAAGACACATGCATTATTTTTTAATTCCCTCCCCCACTCCTTTCTTCAGCAGCTCTGCAAGGATTGGCTGTTCCACACCTCAGCATGATTTGGCATGCTAAAGTCATGTGGTTACTTTCCTGTCTTTTTACTGGATGTTAGATCATAGCAGAAGTTCAGCAGAAGTTCAGTGTTAGAAATACACAGGAGAATATGCATATTGACAAGGGGAGTGTAGAGGTGGGCGGGGAGTCTACTGACATCACGACTCCACCCACCAAGCTCCAGACAACAGACCCACCCACAGAATATGCAGTTTTTCGGCTCTCATAACAGACAGAGGGGAGACATTTGACAGGTAAAGATACATGCAGGAGGCATGTATATCCTTATAGATAACCCCTATGGCAGTAGTTTAGAAAGGATGACATTGGGTTTACATCCACTTTAAGGTTTTAAAGTGAAACAATAACTCAAACATGGAAATGCAAATGATACAATGTGTTTGCCTGAAGCTAAAAGCAAGCCATACATGGATGAAATTTAGCAGGGACCTCCTGAATTTTGATCCATGTATGGGCAGGCTGGTTGTACAGAATTTGATCTACTGATTGACTTCTGTACAACCAGCCTGTTGGAAAATTTCCATACGGTCAGATCTGCTGGCTATAGCCAGCAGCGCTGATCAGTGTATTCTGACAGCGGGGAAGTCTCCCCACTGTTAGAATACAATACCTTAGCCAAAGTGATTCCCCCATTCATTTGCATTGAGTGCGTGGAAGGGGGAATCAAGTAATTTACTTTCTTTTAACCCAGTGGCAAAAGAAGATTAATACAGGTGCTTGCTAGTATCTGAGGCCTCAGTTAGAAAATGCTAACTTTACCTCTCCAAAGTAAGAGCTGTGTCACACTGTCACGTACCTGGTTGGAGGCCAGAATGCTGAGAGGACTTCCCTTGTGGCTGAGTGCAGAACTGCACTGAAGGTGGTAACAGGGAATGCTAAGCCCAAAGAAGCAGGGGTTGCCAGGTGCGATAGGCTGAGGTTCAGGAGTGATGTACACCGGATGATGACCAGACAAGCAGGATGCGCTGCAGGGCAAGAGTCCTGCAAATGCGCCAGATGATGCTTGATGGTGGGGAGAGCTGGGAGCCAGGTCAGGAGTCAAGCTGGTAGTCATACACAGCATATTGGCCAGAAGCAGTGGCAAGGAGCAGAATCTGGAACAAAGCTGGGGTCATACACTGGAATACAGGCAGCAACGCAGTCAGAAGGGTAAGCTGAGGTCAAACACTGGTAAGCAGGCAGAAGTGTAGTTGGTAGAACAAGCTAAGGGTCAGGAGCCAGGACTGGAGACAAGACAGGTCAAGTACTAGCCAGGTCGATAACAGGGAATCCAATAACAGAAGAAGCAGAACACAGGAACATACGGGAAGCTGAAGATCATCCAGCAACATGTGGATCAGGCTGATGACTTTAAATAGACCACTGGGCACCAGAATCTATCACACATTACGTGTGCCATGGCGCCCACGTGTGGGTGATTGCGCATCAATGTTTGCAGCTGTTCACACCCACACGCATGCGAATGCCTAGATGCCCACAATCTGTGATTCCATTGTGCATTAGCAGATGTGTCAGTTCTTTTGTGAACCATTCTCTGACACACATCCTCCTACAATCAATGCCTTTGAATTGGTTAGGGAGGTTTCGGGAATAGTATGGCAAAGCAATAACTTTAGAAATAGAAGTGACTATAAGATTTTCAGCACTCTAGGTTTGTATGTATGTAACCCTGTATGTAACCCTGGAGAATGAACTCAGGTATGTGCAGAACACTGAGCCAGTTGAATGTTATCAAGCAAAGTTGAATGCATAGGCACTAAGTCACTTGAATGTTAAGATGAAAAGATGTTTTTGATGGAAAAAACAAACTGGACTCATGCACCTGATTAGTAGAAAAGTATAGCAATTACTTTTTAAATTTACGCAAACGGTAAATTATTTTAAGTCTAATATCAGAAATTTTAACAAAAATGACCTGTAGTAGAATAAAAATTACACTCATTCATGTTCTCCATCAGTCAAGGTCTGAATGGCTTTGGAAAACTGGAATCTTTCTCTTAAATTTCTCTCCACAAGAAAGACTAATAGAGGTCCTTGTGGAAAATCCAATTGTTGCTTCATACTTTGCTTAAAATTTATTTGACATAATTGTTTCCTTTCTGTTATGATAAGTTTATTTTTTTTACATATTAAATGTATAGGCTTTCCATGAAAATGGTATAAAATTTCCCATTAATTTATTTTTTAATTATCTGGTTTGTTTTTAGAACACTATAACATTTACAGTTTATTACTAAAAGTTGATTCACATCTAAGATACCTTGATAGTCATTAAACACAGATGCCTCCAAGATTAGAACCAGTTAATGCATAATCCATCTTTGCTTTTGACATGAAATGGGCTTGTCAGAACTATTTATGAACTACACATATAAATAATTCAAGGTAGGAAAAGCTGCTACCTGGTTAAGTGATTTCTTCCAGTGTATATCCATAGCTTCCATCTAAATCATTTTAAGAGAAGAGATAAATACATGGGAGAGAAAGGAACGTGAAACTTTCTGTGTATAATTTACCATTACTGACTTAAAACATGGGAGCTTAGAAGATTCCAAATGCTTGGTTAACTCATTAATTCCTCATGGAAGCAGTAATTAACACGATTCAGGTGGGATTTTTTTAAAATATTGCATTTATTTATATAATATATTATAAAGAAATCTATGTTTTTTTTAACGTAGGTTTTTTCTTGGCTAGTGTTTGTTAGCGTGTATAGAGTGACTGTCCTTGTGAGACCCTAATAAAATTGGCATAAGTCAGAGCTGTGTGTAGGATGCTATGATTCCATTTACTCCTTCTTTGTACTACTTCATGCTAAAGAAAACAAAGTGGCCTTTAATTGAGCATATCCACCTTTAAAGATCTATTCTCCAGTGGTGATAGGAGGAAACTGTACTTCATTGTCAGGGCATGAACTAAGCAGAAGTACAGAGTGGATCACTTAATAATTGTAAAATACACAGAAATAAGCATTTAGTGAGCTTTTTTAGATATTAAAGCTAGTTGGCATTCACATGTAAAGGATAGATGCACCTTTGTAATACAAATTAAAGCTAAACACCAAAAAAAAGCTAAAAATACATTCAGTCACTTTTACTGTCAACATGTACTCACTTCACATTATTGTCCTGGACCCTCCTTCTGTGTATTTTTTGGGTATGTCAAAGTCTTGAAAAGAAATCCTTGTTACTGTTCCCTCCCCACATATTTTTTACTCACTTCACATTATTGTCCTGGACCCTCCTTCTGATAATGATAGACCATGCCTGCTCAATGTTCATTGGTATGTCAGACTGTAATCTCAACCAGGAGTACATGTGATAAGGTGATAGGGTAATAATGAAAGAGCACAAACAGAAAATGGTTGTCACGCGATAAGAGGAAGTTACCGAACAGGGACCTTATAGCAAGATAACCAGGTATTCTTTAACCACTTGAACTCCGGAAGGTTTTACCCCCTTCCCGACCAGGCCATATTTTGCGATACGGCACTGCATTACTTTAACTGACAATTGCACGGTCATGCAACACTGTAGCCAAATAAAAATGTTTTCCTTTTTTTCCCACAAATAGAGCTTTCTTTTTAAATAAATAAAAATCTAATTTCTTCATCAATATAGGTCAATATGTATTCTGCTACATATTTTTGGTAAAAAAAATCCCAATTTGCAAATATTGATTGGTTAGCGCAAAAGTTATAGCAACACAACACAAGCTGAGGGTAAAGGTGATGGACTGGCCAAGCATGCCTCCAGATCTAAACCCTATTGTGCATCTATGGGCCATCCTCAAACAGAAGGTGGAGTAGAGCAAGTTCTCTAACATCCACCAGCTCCGTGATGTCGTCACGGAGGAGTGGAAGAGGACTCCAGTGGCAACCTGTGAAGCTCTGGTGAACTCAATGCCCAAGAGGGTTAAGGCAGTGCTGAAAAATAATGGTGGACACACAAAATACTGACACTTTGGGCCCAATTTGGACATTTTCACTTAGGGGTGTACTCACTTTTGTTGCCAGAGGTTTAGATAATAAATGGCTGTGTGTTGAATTACTTTGAGGGGACAACAAATTTACACTGTTATACAAGCTGTACACTCACTACTTTACATTGTAGCAAAGTGTCATTTCTTTACTGTTGTCACATGAAAAGTTATAATAAAACATTTACAAAAATGTGAGGGGTGTACTCACTTTTGTGAGATACTGTATCTCTTACCCTCCTTACTGCCCCTTTTTTCCTTCCTTTTCTCTCTGTGCCCTACACTTTTTCCACCCAACCAAACCATACTGTGTTACCCAAGCATCCCCAACTATAACGTCTCTTTTAAGTGGCTGTTGTGATGTTCACCCAGTCATATAGAGTCATACTTAAGTATTCTTTATATTAAATACATGAGGCATATGTTAAGGATTCATGGGCAAACTGATTCATATTGTTATTCTGCTTTTCTGTTGTGCTACCCGTTGAGTAATTATAAATCTTTGTGTATTTTTTGGGTATGTCAAAGTCTTGAAAAGAAATCCTTGTTACTGTTCCCTCCCCACATATTTTTTCTCTTGCTGATTCCACATAAATGTACCCCACCCCCTAAACTCCACCCCCCCCCCATCTTTGTGTACTTGAAAACTTAAATAATTTACTTAAAAAGGCATTTAATGATGTAACAATAATTACAATTCTGCATTTTATTGTCTTATATTCTTAAATATGTCTTAAATTGCTGTTTACAATTCAGTGTTAATTGACTGTTTTTAATTAGTTATAACATTTTTTTTGTACACATGAACCAGGTGGTTTCATTATACAATATTTGCTGCAAAGATTGGCCTTTCTAGTAAAAAAGTGTAGCAGAAGCTGCTTACTTTATGACCATTGCTTTGTAAGCTGAAATTTCATATGGAGCTGTAAGAGCTTGAGGAGGAAGCAGGTGTGCCTCTACTCTGTATTTGATGTATACGGATATGATGTCAGAAAAAGATGGATGTCGAGGTGTTTTTACTGTTCTAACAAAGTAGATTTGGGGGTTACCAGGTGCAGACCTGGAGAGTTGATGATTTGGTGGTCTTGGGTGCTCTTTCTTGAATGGTATGGACCTTGTTCCCCTTGGTTGTGTTGTCAGCTGGTAGTGAGCTTTTTGTGCACAGTGTCTGTCCCCATTTGGAGTCCATCAAGCCATCTCCATACCCGAACATGATGTCACCATGCTTCATAAAAGCAGTTCAAGGCTTGTCATGATTTGCCATCTGGTGAGTGTACATTGGTGGAGGGACACTATGGTGGATGAGCACTTTGTAACACTTTGGGTATAAATGTATATATCTCTTTGCTGGATTTTGTCTGTCTACTGGTGAGTGATTTGGCACACTGCACTTACTATTGCAATAGATCTTTGAACATAGAGAAGATTTTTCTGATCACGTCACACAGTCACCATGGACTGAAGGAACTTTGTTTATTCATTTATTGCATATTAATGGACATTAGTTTTTCATTGGAAAGCGATGCACTGCTTTTTTTTGTGCCAGCGGCTATATAATTTTTTAATGCTCACTTTTACTTTATTGACCCTACTCTGATCCATTTAGTTGCATGTGAGTCCTAAAAAGTAGATGAAGTTATAGCCTAATAATAGTATAGTAGTAGAAAGACAAAGGTGGTAGAGAACTGACTCGTTTGCAAGACCTTCTAATTACAAATGGTAATTAATTAGAAAATATGCAGCTCTAGTTATTTCTGTTGATGTTATTTTTAACGTTAACGCCAGAAAATCTTTACTGTAATTTTACACATATGTTATTTATTGTGGGCACATTTGTGTAGCTTAAAGTGGAGCTCCACCCAAAAGGGGAGGCTCCGCTTGTTTGCTACCTTCCCCCCTCCGGTGCCACATTTGTCATATTTTTTTGGGGGGGGTGGACAGGTACCTGCAGCGAGATGCAGAGATGTCCCCTGGAAGTTCGGCCCCCTCCTCCTTCCTCCCCTGCCGGGACAATTAGAAAATGCAGCACACGCATGCGCAGTAGTAAACAGGCTGTGAAGCGGAAAGGCTTCACTGCCGATTTCACTTACCACAATTGGTGACAGCCACCCGAGACCCGATCGATTGAAAAATCAGCTGGGGTGGCAACATTTCTGGATTTCAGGATAGGTAAGTGTCCTAATATTAAAAGTCAGCAGAGACAGTGTTTGTAGCTGCTGACTTTAAATTTTTGGGGGGCTGGAGCTCTGCTTTAGTGTGTAAGATAAAAAATAACTAACATCTATGCCTATTATTATTCTAATAACAACTGCAAATGAAAATCCTGGGCATGCAGTAGTTGCACACACACACACAAACAGAAACAGAAAACATAAATACCAAAGATTTTACAGATACCAATGGCCTTCTTAATTGAAAGGTAGCGTCTAAATAAGACAATGACAAAAATAGTTACCATATGGCACTGGAATTAAATGCACCAGACGTGAAATAACCCAACTTGTTTCAACACAGGAAACATACTCATATGGCTTAAAAGGAAATGAGTTCTCAGTACTTAAATTCCCCAATGTTCTATATGCTCTCAAATGTTATCAAAGTTGATCAGGTCTCCTCCATCTAGGCAATGCCAGCCAATTTAATGGGCCTGCTTGAAAGTCTCTGCGTGTTACTCTCTCTCTAAATTTCACAGCACATAACAGTTTTGCAATAACGTCTTTCTAATTACCTCCACTAACCTGTCATCTGCAGACATGTTGGAATATAACCATTGGGAATATGGAAGTGACTGGTGGGTTTTATTAAACAGTTCAATGGGTACATATATGTGAGAAGCTCCTGGGACAATTTTTATATTTTATTGTAAGTATTACAGGGCTGCACAACTGCAAATTGCATGTCTCTGCCTTTCTTATCAGCAATTCAGAGGAGAACAGATCACAGTGCTCCCTACACTTCTTTTTAGTCTTTCCTAATCTCTACTAATGCATTTTAAAGCCTGTCAGAAAGTGCCTTCTTATAGAAATCGAGATATCTTAAAACTGTTAATTAATCAGCACTTCAACGACTAAATGGTTCAAAGAGAAGCTGGGAATGACTCTCTTTAAACTAATTATTTGAATCACTTGACTGCTGCTACTGTTTTGAGCAGTTGTTTCCACTTCATATTACATTCTCCTAAAATGAACGTGGTAGCAAATTTAAATACACCATGTAACTTTACTTCAAAAGCTTTTAGCTGTCAGAGTAAATAACAATATTGTACGTACAGGAAAAGTGGGTTCAGCTGTTTGGATGTAATAATGCTTGGCTAAGGGCTGCAGTGGGGAGTAAAATTTCACAAATTACCATCATTTATACTAAAAAGACAGAAAGAATTAGAAAAAGATAAAAGCCTAATAACCCTTTAAAATTGCAAAAGATAACAACTGAGGAGAATTGCCAGAATTAGGGATTGGCATGTTAAGAGTATAAAAAATATGTTATATTTTATATACCACATAACACATAATCTGTATAACGATTTTATAATAATATAATGCTTACATCCTTATCCTAGCAATGAGATTCCTATCTGTTCTAATTATATGGGCAAAAGGAATCATTATCTATGCTGTGCAATATAAACATTGGCTGCTGCTAATTGAACATATAATAAAGTAGACCTTTTAGCATAAAGTCACGCAAATACAACAGTAATAAAATAAAATGAAATGTAAATGCGTGGAGTAACCAATTACTATTTTAATAACTCAGTAGTTCCAACCATATACAGTAAGGAATATCAGCAATACCAGCTGAAAAGTATTTAAAGCAAAGTGGAATAAAGTGCCTTCAGTGAAACTTCCTACAGAAAGATGCTCTAAATTAGCTACACACTTGAGGCATTATCTTATTTTGGTTTTGCCTGAATTCAATTCTGTGGACTCACAAATTGTATAGGTTTTTGTATAGAGGAACCTACTACTTGCTCAATTCCCACTCAAGTCCCAACTTTTCTTGAAAATAATACAAAAGAACTGTATAATTTGATAAAGGCATTGGAGTACTATTATAGTTTTGTGGTCAATTAACAGAATCATTAGAACAATGATTTGCATTGTGCAAAGAGGACAGCGAGGAAAAAGAAAAATGAACTTGGCAATATAAATTTTGACAGAGAGAAGTAACGCTATTGGAAACTAGATTTAGAAATTGGAGAATGGGATGTAACCCACTAATTTAAACATTTTTTTCTTTTTGCAGGAAAAATCATTTGATGAAAATGAAGCATTATCACCGGCAATAGGAGTCAACTTTTTGAGGAAAGAATACTAAACAGAAACACAAATTAGAAAAAATAATTTTCCTGATTTTTTTTTTTGAAATTTTATGCATACATCACAGGTAATTCAAACCATGCTGGCATGTCAACACATTTTGAAAATATTCTGTGTCTTTTTGAGAGCTAAGCTGTCTGTAGATGGTGCCAAGCCAGCGGGTAATCATACTGTTCAGACAGACTGGGTATATGGGGGTATGTCAATGCACAACACAGCATTTGAAGCAGAACATAGGGAAGCGCACAAAGAGTGGAATGGAGTTAGTTATTGAAATAAAGTGGAAAGGCCTACATTTTAGGAAAAGGGGAAATGTTTTCCCTTGGGAAAGATAGTTCACCAGGATGATTTAGCAATACAGGAGACTGGCATTTAGGTTGAGAAACAAGTCAGAGAGGCTCACAAATTTTGAAAAAGAAGAAAAAAAAGAAATATTACAAAGTTACCTGTTTTGGAAAGCATAAACATTGTTCTGCAGTTGAGGCCTTTTTGTTAATCTTGATGCCATAAAGCCACAAAGTTATAAAACGTACCAGTTCATCTATCTACATGATTAGAAATGTCACCAAATCTGCAAGAAAAGAGGACAAAGACTTTTTTATGAAAGATATAAAATGGTCCTTGATGGAAGAAACAGGTAGGACAACTGCCAAATTAAATAGAAAAACAAAATAGAATTTAAAACCTTTTTTGGGTATACTTCTCTTTTGGGTCACAGAAGTACAATTACTAATTTACTTTTGTGATCCAGAGTTGGCTGATAGTGGGCTTTTGCCTGCTATCAGCTCTTTTCATGCAGATTTGGTGACATTTCTAATCATTTAGATAGATGAACTGGTACGTTTTATAACTTTGTGGCTTTATGGCATCAAGATTAACAAAAAGGCCTCAACTGCAGAACAATGTTTATGTTACCAATTCACATAGGGGGGAGGACGGGATCTGGGGGTCCTCTTGTTAAAGGGGGCTTCCAGATTCCGATAAGCCCCCCGCCCGCAGACCCCCACAACCACCGGGCAAGGGTTGTGGGGATGAGGCCCTTGTCCCCATCAACATGGGGACAAGGTGCTTTGGGGGCTACTTCAATGCACCCTCCCCATGTTCAGGGCATGTGGCCTGGTACGGTTCAGAAGGGGGGGCGCTCTCTCGTCCCCCCTCTTATCCTGCGGTCTGCCAGGTTGTGTGCTCTGATAAGGGTCTGGTACGGATTTTGGGTGGGGACCCCTACGCCATTTTTTAACATAGAATTTGGCGCAGGGTTTCCCTTAATATTCATACCAGACCTGAAGGGCCTGGTATGTTTTTTTGGGGGACCCCCACGCAATTTTTTAAAATTTTTTGGTTCGGGGTTCCCCTTAATATTCATACCAGACTAAAAGGGCCTGGTAATGGATTGGGGGAGGGAACCCATGCAGTTTTTTTCAATGAGTTTTATCCATATTGCCGAGACCCGACAATTCATTACAACAGTTTTAAATGACTTTTTTCCTGAAGAAATTTCCCTTAGAAATGTCATTTAGCTGTGGTACTGTTCTAAACACAAGAAAACTGTGCCAATTTACAGGAATACTATAGACACCCCCCAGGCATGATATTTAAAGGAATATTTCATTTTTAATGTTTCACTTTAAGCATTATTAAATTCACTGCTCCCGAAAAAACGGACGTTTTTTAAAACTTTTTTTTGCATTGATGTCCCCTGGGGCAGGACCCGGGTCCTCAAACACTTTTTATGACAATAACTTGAATATAAGCCTTTAAAAAGAGCACTTATGGTTTTTCATGTTAGTGTCTCATAGACTTTAATGGTCTTCCGTGGCTTTCGAATTAGCCGTGAACACCACATAATGTTCGTTGTTCACCAAATGTCTGAACAACCAAAGTTCAGTCCAAACTCATGCTCGGGCCAAACCGTTTGCCCATCCCTAATCCCCGGAGTGACAGCACACCCAGAAGAGGGAAGTGGTTCTCTAGGACCATCCGATGTACAGCCGTCTGCCCTACTTGTGAGGAGTCCAAGGAGTGCCCTAAGACTTTGGGAGACGCCCCTAAAGAAAATTCTGTGGCAGAGGAGGCGGAAGGATCTGTTTCTCACGTCGCTTCACTTGCGCACTCTTCACCAGTCCCCACCACTGTTTTACTGGAGAGGGGGCACTATCACACCTGGCGCCTTACATGGAGTCAGAGGAGGGGGAAAGGGAGGAGATCAGCAGTGCCCTGGAGATTCCCCAATGCCCACCATCCTACCTGCCCCCAAAATCCAGCAGATTGTAGGGAAACCAGCGGCTGTGGCTGTGCCCTAGGTGGCAGTGCGCCCTAGGCGGCTGCCTAGTTTGCCTAGCAGTAGCGCTGCCCCTGGCTGCTGTGTTACATACAGTAATATAGTATTTTTTGCTGTAAGATATAAAGTGGTTGAACCAGGTGATTTTCTGAATCCCCCCCCAAAAAAAAAGATCAGTTATATTCTGTCCTGACAACTTTTCTTCAAGGTCATGAGAGCTGCATTAAGACCTAAGAATATACTCTCCATGATATTTTTGTTTGTAAAAGCACCTAATACCACACTCCCAATTATTGTGCTTTCTTTTATGTTCTTTCTTTTTTTATGTAGGCTAGGGGGACAAAAATATTTTTTTTCCTCCTAGCCTACATAAAAAAAGAAAAAAACCTAAAATAAAGCACAATATATGGGAGTGTGGTATCAGGTGTCTTTACAATTAGAGATATCATGGAGAGTTTTTGGGAGTGTTTTGGGGATCAGATCAAATAATCTTTTGTGTATAAAGCTACACTTGAGCTGTAACTGGGTAAATACATGTTAATCTGTTTTTTTTAACTGGAGTGGACATCATCTGCCCATGATTCCTAATTATGTCACTCAGACTGTGCACAAAAAATATTTACTGCACATTTTTAAAAGCAAGCCTACCTCTGGATTCTTTTTGACATGATAACCACAGCTTATTTTTAACTCTGTCTCCTTCGATGATGTCTCCTGCACATCAGCGTGATCTGGTCCTCACATCTTGTCCAGCAGTAAATGTACCATCATCACCTACAGTAACTCATGGTCATAGGTATCACAATTAGTACTAAAAAAAGAAGCACTGTCCAGTGCTGCTTGCCTACCCTTGCCTTTCCTACCCCTAGATTTGCCATGGGTGTCATCACTAACACTGTTGTCACTACCCAACATTTCTCTCAACATTTCTATTATGGGTTGAAGTGACATTAAAATGTTTTCTTAGGTTTGATACAGGGGCTTAACTAGAAATCACAGGGCCCCATAGCAAAATGTTGTATGGGCCCCCCCCTGCAAACCACCCCGCCACAAAAAAAAGAACTAATGCCATTGAACAACAGATTACCGCACCCATGCACAGTACCCAGGCAACAGCTTATATGAATTTTGAACAACAAAGTATGCAGTATACTGTATGCAGCCCCTGAAGGACACACATTGCTGACCTCGAGCCTTCTAACCAATTTCTTTTCTGCTATATAAAATGAAATAGTTCAACTCACCATAATGCAGAATCAGTGGGAGCCCTGAGCGTGTCACTTGCCACCCTCGCCTGCCACCAGATGCAACTTGTCACGGAATGTCACTTGCCACATCACCCGCCACACGTTGCGATTGTCCACTTGCCACGTCGCCTGCCACCAGATGCAGATTGTCACTTGTCACACGTTGCAGAATGTCACCTGCCACATGTTGCCGATTGTCCACTTGCCACGTCCCGGATTGTCACTTGCCACGTCACCTGCCACACATTACTGTTTGTCATTGCCACGTTTCAGATTGTCACTTGCAACACATTACTGATCGTCACTTGCACGTCCCAGATTTTCACTTGCCACATATTATGGATTGTCACTTGTCACATCCCAGATTGTCACTTGCCACGTCACCTGCCACACATTACTGATTGTCACTTACCACGTCCCAGATTGTCACTTGCCACACATTATGGATTGTCACTTGCCATGTCCCAGATTGTCACTTGCCACGTCACCTGCCACACATTACGGATTGTCACTTGCCACGTCCCGGATTGTCACTTGCCACACATCACGGATTGTCACTTGCCATGCCCCAGATTGTCACTTGCCACGTCACCTGCCACACATTACGGATTGTCACTTGCCACATCTCGGATTGTCACTTGCCACTTCACCTGTCACACATTACGGATTGTCACTTGCTGTGTCACTTTCCTGCTGTGTCCCAGAGTCAGGCAGCAGATTATCAGTCAGGCAGCAGAGAGATAATGTCATCTCTCTGCTTCCCGATGCTGCCTGCATAGTGAGGGGGGAACTGCACTGCAGGGATGCAGGGAGGGCGCTGGGCGGTGAGAGATGATGTCATCTCTATGCACCCCCGCCTGCCAGCTCCCTGATTGGCCAGCCCGCTCACACACGAGCCGCTCAGCTGTCTCACCAACTGAGCCGCCTGACAGCCCTTGGAGCCGCCCATGCTCTCACCCGCCGACCCGTGGAGCCGTCCGCTCTTATTTGCAGGCCCGCAGAGCCGCCCGCTCTCACCCGCGGAGCCGCCTGTCCTCACCAGGCCCCACTCGGCTGCGAGCCCCATAGCTCCCGCGTGTGTCGCTATGGCGGTAGTTGATAGTGGTTTGGTTTACTGGTTTGATAGTAAACTCTCAGAAGCAGGGCCCTCCTAACTCTCTTGTATTCAATTGCATTGTAACTGTACTGTCTCCCTTTATGATGGAATGCACTGCACAATCTTTTTGGCGCTATACAAATCCTGTATAATAATAATAATTATAATAATAATCAGTCAGGTGCCTCTAAAAATCTTACAAATATACATTTTTTTATATTACTGGAGTGCTTGCCATGAAGACATCTCATTAGCAGAGACACCATGTACTTTTTTTCAGAAAAGTAATTAAGAATGGAAAATTTTGGAATATTTGTTAGAACAATGTCCAAACAAGCACAAGAATGGTGGCATTTATAGCCTAGCAGAATTTATTTTTATTTTTTAAGAAAATTTACTGATTTGTAAATTGTGTCTGATTAACTGAGACAATGCAAGAACATTATATTTGCAATGATGTAATTTCTTGCTTAACAGTCCAATAATTGTTTTTTCCCTTTAGTAAGTTGACAAATTTACATTGGGGGTTATGTTTCTGCATTTGACTGAGATACTGCTAGAATAATATTTTTTCTCTGCAGCCTAATATACAGGATATGGAAGATAATGCTTTTATTTTTGCAAGAAGAATTGGTGAAGTTCAGAAGAAATGGTGCATACAGAGTTGGATGACAAGCACAGAATGGCATCCGCTTTAATGTTTTGTGTCAAGGCACAAATATTGAAATCAATTTGTATTGAGGTGGGGTTTTAGGATATATAACCACTTGAGCACCTGAAGGTTTTACCCCTTCATGACCAGGGCATTATTTGCTTTTTAGCACTCCGCTACTTTAACTGGTGATTGCGTGATCATGCAATGCTGTACCCAGACAAAATTTATATCATTTTTTTTTCATACAAATACAGGTTTCTTTTGGTGGTATTTGATCACCACTGGGTTTTTTATTTTTTGCCATCTAAACGAAAAAAGACCAAACATTTTGGAAAAAAAAAATACCTTTTTACTTTCTGTTACAAAGCATATTGAATAAAAAAAATTAAAAAATCAAATTTCTTCATAAATTTTGGCCAAAATGTATCCCACTACATGACTTTGATTAAAAAAGTGTATATTGATTGGTTTGTGTGAAAGTTAATGTGTCTACAAACTATGGTATATATACTGGATTATTATTTTTTTTAATACTACTAATGGCGATGATCAACGACTTATAATGGGACTGCGATAGTGCAGCAGACAATCTAAAACTAACTTTTAAGTACAGTTTGTTGCAGTTTCATGAGTGTGCTCAACTTCAAAGCGTGACGTGTTAGGTATCTATTTACTCGGCGTAACATCATCTTTGATATTTTACAAAAAAATTATTATATAATATATATATTGTGTTTTGCCTTTTTAAGTCATTAAATTTTATTTTTTTTTAAATGTGTTTTCTAGCAAAATATACTGATTTAAACTTGTAAACAAAAAGTGCCAGAAAAGGCCTGATCTTTGAGGTATAAGACATTCCTTAGTACTGTGTTGAGTGCATTCACGATAATTATGGTAAATTACTTTTTAATGTACAGTTCAATACAGTTCAATAACTGGCTCCTGTGGCCATGAACTTACGGTACAGTCAGGCAATGTAAGGTAGAGGTAAAGCGGTAGATGTAGTTTGGGAGATTACCAAACCCACAATACTGGAGTAATGTGTTTTATTATTCCTTGTACTGTATAGAATTACTTGTTTTTAGGGGAGTAGGGGGAGAATAATTTATTCATGTCATTCATCCTACTTTTGCAGTGGAACTAAAATAGAATCTTTCCAAACACACGCAACAAACCTCCATAAAGCATGCCTAAAGGAAAATGAAATATTACATTAGTTATGTTACTTTACAACCATCCTATTTAATTATTAAGATCATAGTTCTTCATCCTGTAGCACACGCCTCCTATCACACATATCCACCACTGGGCATACATTCCAAAGCTTTGTCATCACTAGGTAACACCATGTCAGAAATAAATCTGCTTACAGCATCAAATGTCTTTGTGCTGTTTGTAAAAGTTTAAATAAGTAACTAGAAAATTGGCACTAAGGTTGACAGATGAGTTGTCCCACTTCTATTAGTAAGGCATGCAAACGTCAACAGATGTGATTCTTGAAGGAATGTTATTAATTATGCGTAAAACCAACATGGTAATTAGAACATGTGATTATACTTTGTAGGAAACCTTTAAAAATTCACGGGCTTTGTCAGGGCGGTAAAATATGTTGATCTTTGAGTAGGTTTAAAAGTACAGTTTTATGAGTCATTTATATTTTAAGCAGCAGTTCTTGTGTTTTTAAGTTCATATCGGGCTAATAAGGTGATCCGCTATATGCTTCCCAGTGGGACCTATTCAGCACAGATGTGTTCATGTCATGCGGACATCCCGCAGACATAAACTATCACATGTATCCAAGTATGTCCATAAAAGAAAATTAAGACCTTTATCACTTGGTCTGTAATTGATTAATGTTGTTTTTCTTCTTGTAGCTCTTTTGGTGATCTCTGGGACTGATATTACAGTATACTGTATGTTTTTACTGCAATTGTTCACCAAGGTTTCAGCCCTAGAATACTTAATGTTATCAAACTAAGAGCTTCAAGGAAAGCTGTTTGTAAAAATTTTTTGTGCTTTTCGCTCATACATTATATGAAAAAGCCTGAGGGGTCTGTGCATTCTGATATATGATACATAAAGTTAAAAACTGTAAATAGTTAAATATATATATACTATATATATATAGTGTATATATGTAGTGTCTCCCCGACCTCTAAAGGCCTGATGGTGATCCCTGGAGTCAGAGAGAGCTGACATTCCTCTTCAGGGTGCACGTTACTAGGCATGGTGGGTGTAGTGCAAGATGGAAACATAGGCGCCAATTACTTTTAAAAATGAACAAATAGAGTTTTTTATTTCTCTTAACAGGAACAGGGGAGAGAGGGTTAGGGCACAGGACACGCTTAGGCAAATGCAATAGCAACTTGACAGACTCCGCAGACAAAAATAAAACTAGGCAGACAGAAATACAGAAAATGGCCTTTAAGCTGTCTCCTATGGCAACAACTTCACTCACAGTATCCCACTGCAGGAATAGAGAGGGTAAAAAAGGGAGAGGGGCATGCCTGTATATCAAAAATGATGTACAAGTGAAAGTGAGAGATGACATCACTAAGGAAGTAAGGAAGGAGTTGGAATTCTTATGGGTAAAGCTACAAAGGGAGGAAACTAAGGGGAAAGTAATACTTGGAGTATGCTATAGGCCCCCTAACCAGAGGGAGAAGGCGGAGGCGGGCCTCCTATCACAATTTGGATTAGCGGCAAGAATGGGAAGTGTCAATATAATATGGGATTTTAATTATCCAGACATAGACTGGGTGGAAGGAACTGCACATTCATCTAAGGCTCGCCAAATAATAAATGTCTTGCAGGACAATTTCATGGGTCAATGGTAAATGCACCAACTAGTAACAAAGCATTACTAGACCTACTGATTACCAACAATACAGACCTTACCACTGATGTGGAAATATGGGGCAATTTAGGAAACAGCGATCACAGGTCAATTAGTTTCAGTATAAATCATTAGGGGAATACAAAGACACTGAATTTCAAATGAGCCAATTTCCCTAAACTACGATACATAGAAGAAGATACTAATTGGGATAAAATCTTAGGAACAAAGAACAGGAAAAATGGGTATGCTTTAAGAGCCTATTAAATAAGGGAATTAGTCAGTGCATCCCAATGGGAAATACATTTAAAAGAGCTAAAAAATGCCTTGGGTGGCTTAACTCCAATGTAAAAATGCATATAAAAGCAAAGGATAAGGCCTTTAAGAAAATACAAGGCTGAGGGATCATTATCAGCATTCCAACTTTACAAAGAATGCAACAAGAAATGTAAGGGTGCAATCATGGCAGCTAAGATAGAACACGAAAGGCACATAGTGGAGGAGAGTAAAAAAAATCCAGAGAAAGTACATAAATAATAAGAAAGGGAGGTCAGATCATATTGGTCCCATAAAGAATGATGAAGGGATATCTGGTCCTACTAAGGATGGAGTGATAAAAAAGGTATTGAAATTATTCTTCTCCTCAGTCTTCATGAGGGAATCGGGGGGCTTCAGTAACCAAAACTGCAATGTTTATCCTCATGACAGGTCACAGGAAGCACCCTCATGGCTAACAGAGGACAGAATTAGAAATAGACTTGAAAAATGTAACATTAATAAGTCACTGGGACCAGATTGCTTGCAACCAAGGGTCCTTAAGGAACTCAGTCAAGTAATTTTTACGAACAGTCTACCGACTGGAATGGTACCAGCTGATTGGAGAAAAGCCAATGTAGCACCAATATTTAAAAAAGGGCCAAGATACACCCCTGGGAATTACAGAGTAGTTAGCCTAACATCAATTGTATGCAAGCTCTTGGAGGCGATGATAAGGGACTATATACAAGATTTTAGTAATGAAAACGGTATCATTAGCAGTAATCAGCATGGATTCATGAATGATCGTTTTTGCCAAACCAGTCTATTAACCTTCTATGAGGAGGTGAGCTGCCATCTAGATAAAGGAAGGCCCGTAGATGTGGTGTATCTGGATTTTGCAAAAGCATTTGATACAGTTCCCCATAAACTTTAACTGTACAAAGTAAGGTCCATTGGCATGGATTATAGGGTGAGTACATGGATTGAAAACTGGCTACAGGGGCGAGTTCAGAGGGTAGTGATAACTGGGGAGTACTTGGAATGGTCCGGGGTGGAAAGTGGGGTCTCCCAGGGTTCTGTCCTGGGACCAATCGTATTTAATATATTCATAAAAGACCTGGAGGATGGGATAAACAGCCCAATCTCTGTATTTGCGGACAATACTGAGCTAAGCAGGGCAATAACTTCTTCGCAGGATGTGGAAACGTTGCAAGGAGATCTGAACAAATGAATGGGGTGGGCAACTACATGGCAAATGAGGTTTAATGTAGAAAAATGTAAAATAATGCATTTGGGTGGCAAAAATATGAATGCAATCTACTCACTAGGGGGAGAACCTCTGGGGGAATCTAGGATGGAAAAGGACCTGGGGGTCCTAGTAGATGACAGGCTCAGCAATGGCATGCAATTTCAAGCTGCTGCAAGCAAAGCAAACAGAATATTGGTATGCATTAAAAAGGGGATTAACTCCAGAGATAAAATGATAATTCTCCCATTCTACAAGACTCTGGTCTGGCCGCCCCTGGAGTATGCTGTCCAGTTCTGGGCACCAGTGCTCAGGAAGGATGTGCTGGAACTGGAGAGAGTCCAGAGAAGGGCAACAAAACTAATACAGGGACTGGAGGACCTTAGTTCTGAGTAAAGGTTACGAGCAATTAACTTGTTCTCCCTGAAGAGGAGACACTTGAGAGGGGATGTGATTTCAATGTACAAATACCGTACTGGTGACCCCACTATAGGGATATAACTTTTCAGCAAAAAGGGAATTTAATAAGACACGCGGCCATTCCCTAAAGTTAGAAGAAAAATGGTTTAACCTTAAACTGCGTAAAGGGTTCTTTACGGTAAGAGCGGTTAGGATGTGGAATTCTCTTCCACAGGCAGTGGTTTCAGCGGGGAGCATCAATAATTAAAAAAAACTATTAGATAAGCACCTGAACGACCACAGCATACAGTGAAATACAATGTAATACTGAAATCACACACATAGGTTGGACTTGATGGACTTGTGTCTTATTTCAACCTCACCTACTATGTAACTATGTAACTGTAGATCTTCAAGCTTAGCTCCCAGCTGTCTGCTGGACTTCTCAAGCTTCACTCACAGTATCCCACTGGACATCTTGAACTCACAACTACCTGCTGGATCCCTCAAGCTAAACTCACAGCTACCCACTGTATTCTTTCAAGTTTCACTCACGCTATCCGCTGGGTTCCTCAGACTCTCAGTTACCCGCTAGATCCCTCAGGTTTGACTCACAGCTACTCACTGTACTTATCTTCAAGCTCTACTTACAGCTACCCACTGTACTCCTTCAAGCTTTACTCACAGCTATACGCTGTATTCCTGGATAAGTCTCTACTGAAGCTTTCCCACTCACTTCACCGTCTCCAGCTAGTGAAGCATCTGCTCTGGTACTCCTTCAGAACTCCATCCCTTCTAAACTTGCCTCGGGCAATAGGAGTGGGCGTCTCTCTGGCAACTGCTTCTCCTTTACCTCCGGCAATGATCAGGCTCCCCTCAGCCTAAGCCTCTATACACATGGTTAGGCCCCAGGCTTCAGGTCTACACCTCTGCTGCTGCTGCTCACACGCCCACCCAGTCCACAGCCCAGGTGGAAAGAACCCCAATCACATGACTTCTCCCAAATAAATTGCTTATCCCAGCATGCAAAGCGGCCAAAGGAAACTCCTGCTAATTGTCTGAGACAACATATTTACTCATAACCTGAATTCACTGTAATCTATCATCCTAAGGCCAAAGGCAACAGTGCCACCTATTGACAGAAGAGAGAGACTACAAATTAAACTCCAGCTTAGAAAAGAAACCAGTGGATCAAAGACTACAATTTAAACAGGCTAGTTACCACCTATCACAACTAAATTTACTAGCAGCCCTGTTTAGGACAAGGGTGCTGCATATACATATATATATATATATATATATATGTATATATACAGGGCTTTTCTTCTCAGACAATAGGTGCAGGAACTCCCCCTTTCCGAGTCACCCCTTTTCTCCGCGCCTACCTACCTCCCAGTACAGTCCCTTTTAGACAATATAGAACCAAATATCATTTTGAGTTGCTAATAATTAAGTAATTTGTATGGAATTTGTTAATGATATCAAGAAAAGCAGTAAAATAGATCCCCTGCAGCCAGTAACAATAGATCCCCCTAACAACAATAGACCAACCACAACAAAATTTCCCCGCCAGCAACAATAGACTCCCTGCAGCATCAACAGATCTCCGCACAGCCAGCATTAATAGTCTGTCTGGCTGCCATCAACAATAGACCCGTCCCCCAACAGTAGATCTCTTGCAACAACAACTGACTCCCCAGCAACATAAGACCCCCCCAGCAACAATAGGTCCCCCACCAGCAACAATAGACCTCCCCAGCAACAATAGACCCCCCTTGCAAAAATAGATCCCCAGCAGTGAGCAATCAATACCCTGCAGCACACCCCAGCACCCCTTGCCATTACATACAGTCAGTCAAAGAGGTGCCAGAACTGCGTTCCCCTGCGTTCCCGCTGAAAAAAAGCCCTGTATAAATATACAGTGGGAACGGAAAGTATTCAGACCCCCTTAAATTTTTCACTCTTTGTTATATTGCAGCCATTTGCTAAAATCATTTAAGTTTATTTTTTTCCTCATTAATGTACACACAGCTCCCCATATTGACAGAAAAATACAGAATTGTTGACATTTTTGCAGATTTATTAAAAAAGAAAAACTGAAATATCACATGCTCCTAAGTATTTAGACCCTTTTCTGTGGCACTCATGTATTTAACTCAGGGGCTGCCCATTTCTTCTGATCATCCTTGAGATGGTTCTACACCTTCATTTAAGTCCAGCTGTGTTTGATTATACTGATTGGACTTGATTAGGAAAGCCACACACCTGTCTATATAAGACCTTACAGCTCACAGTGCATGTCAGAGCAAATGAGAATCATGAGGTCAAAGGAACTGCCTGAGGAGTTCAGAGACAGAATTGTGGCAAGGCACAGATCTGGCCAAGGTTACAAAAAAATTTCTGCTGCACTTAAGGTTCCTAAAAGCACAGTGGCCTCCATAATCCTTAAATGGAAGACGTTTGGGACGACCAGAACCCTTCCCAGAGCTGGCCATCTGGCCATACTGAGCTATCGGGGGAGAAGAGCCTTTGTGAGAGAGGTAAAGAAGAACCCAAAGATCAGTGTGGCTGAGCTCCAGAGATGCAGTCGGGGGATGGGAGAAAGTTTTAGAAGGGCAACCATCACTGCAGCCCTCCACCAGTCAGAGCTTTATGGTAGAGTGACCCGACGGAAGCCTCTCCTCAGTGCAAGACACATGTGCCTGCATGGAGTTTGCTCTTCACTGGTCTCCCAGTTCCTGCCATTGAAAGAGATCCCCGCATCATGATGCTGCCACCACCATGTTTCACTGTAGGGATGGTATTGGTCAGGTGATGAGTGGTGCCTGGTTTCCTCTAGACATGACACTTGCCATTCAGGCCAAAGAGTTCAATCTTTGTTCCATCAGACCAGAAAATGTTGTTTCTCATGGTCTGAGAGTCCTTCAGGTGTTTTTTGGCAAACTCCAGGCAGGCTATCATGTACATTTTATTGTGCAGTGACTTCCATCTGGCCACTCTAATATACAGGCCTGATTGGTGGAGTGCTGTAGAGATGGTTCTTCTGGAAGGTTCTCCGCTCTCCACAGAGAAACACTGGAGCTCTGTTGGAGTTGGCCTGCTCTAGGAAGAACCCTGGTGGTTCCAAACTTCTTCCATTTACAGATGATGGAGGCTGCTGTGCTCATTGGGTCCTTCAATGCTGCAGAAATTGTTCTGTACTCTTCCCCCAGATCTGTGCCGCAATCCTGTCTCGGAGGTCTACAGACAATTCCTTGGACTTCATGTCTTGGTTTGTACTCTGACATGCACTGTTAACTGTGGAACCTTAAACAGACAGGTGTGTGCCTTTGCAAATCATGTCCAATCAACTGAATTTTCCACAGGTGGACTCCAATCAAGTTGTAGAAACATTTCAAGGATGATCAGTGGACACAGGATGCACCTGAGCTAAATTTTGAGTGTCATGGCAAAGGCTGTGAATACTGTAAATAATGTAACATAGAGTTATTCACATGTTAGAGTTATTTACATGTGAATTTTTTGTTTTTTATTTTTAATAAATTGCAAAGATTTCAAACAAACTTCTTTCAAGTTATGTTGGAAGATAATGCACTGAAATATACGGCGTTAAACTTGCAGTAACGCACTGAAATATACGGCATTAAACTTGCAGTAACGCACTGAAATATACGGCATTAAACTTGCAGTAACGCACTGAAATATACGGCGTTAAACCTGCACTAATGCACAGACATGTACTGCGTTAAACGGTATGTAATGCACTGAAATATACAGCTTTAAACTTGCAGTAATGCACTGAACTATACTGCGTTAAACGAAGGTAACACACTGAAATATGTTGTGTTAAGCATGCATTAACGCACAGAAATGTACTGCGTTAAATTACACGTAATGCACTGAAATATATGGCGTTAAACTTGCAGTAACGCACTGAAATATACTGGGTTAGACTTGCACTAATGCAATGAAATATACTGTGTAAAACGGTCACTACACTCACACTGACTGAACTATCCCTAGATTCACACTAATGTAAAGATGAATGGTGGTCACACTACACTCACACTGACTGAACTAGTCCTAGATTCACACTAATATAAAGATGAATGGTGGTCACGCTACACTCACACTGACTGAACTATCTCTACAGTCACACTAAACTGATATTCTACACTGACAATAGAATCAAAATAGCACACAATAGCACACTAACTGCCTAGTAGCACTGAACAGAGCCCTGTTCTATTTCTCTCCAAGCCTATATCACACTAAAAATGGCCACTATTGAAAGACTACATTTTTAGTGTGGTGTGGGACTAAGAGCAATGAGCCATGATTGGATAGAGTCATCATAACAGCATCCAATCATGGCTCTAAAAGTGCTCTGTGCCCTGATTGGGCAAAGCTTTCATTGCTTTAGCCAATCAGGGCTTTCAATGCACTGTGTGGCGGCGGTGCAGTGCATTGTGGTCGTTCAGCGGGCCGAACAATAGGTTGAACGCCTCTATAATTTGAGTGTTCAGCGAACATGCGAACAGCCAATGTTCGGCCCGAACTCATGCTCGAGCCAAACCGTTCGCCCATCTCTAGCCTACATTCACAAATTGCCTGGGACACTCATGAATCTTCAACAACTGTCCGGACATGACCTTGTCCCAGGCTGCATCCCGGAAATCAGGGTCTGTCATTGACAGCTGAACTGCATTCAAATCAAGGCAATCTCTGTGTGCTGTCTGGCAGGTTCACAGGATTCAGAACACTTATGCCGTGTACAGACGATCAAAATTTCCGACAACAAATGTTTGATGTGAGCTTGTTGTCGGAAATTCCGACCGTGTGTAGGCTCCATCGAACATTTTTTGTCGGAATTTCCGACCAACAAAATTTGAGAGCTGGTTCTCAAATTTTCCGACAACAAATTCCGTTGTCCTAAATTCCAAGCTTGTGTACACAATTCTGACGCACAAAATTCCACGCATGCTCTGAATCAAATATGAGACGGAAGCGCTCGGTCTGGTAAAACTAGCGTTCGTAATGGAAATAGCACATTCGTCGTGCAGCAAAGTTTTTAATGTTTTAATGCAGCGCATTCTCTTCTTCTTTAGAATGCTAGTATAATGAAGTTGGTTTGCTGCTGATATTCACACAGAGTTCTGACAAACTGATTTCTTTATTATTTCTCGTGATCTCCTGAATAATATTTTTTATTTTTTCCGTCAGATCTCCATAATAATGCTTAGAATGTATTTTTATAGTGATCTTTTTTAATTACTTTTTTCTCAAGATCTCCTGTTTATTTATCTATTTATTTATTATTTCTAGTGATCTCCATAATATTTTTTGTCGTTTTGTGTGTCAAGTTACCACAACACCATTATTATCTAATATTTTTTAACCTCAAGGAGGTTGTTTGGTGTTGGTGTCCCTTGTTAATTTGACATTCTATTTTTGAAATGTACCTGCCTACTCACAAACAAACTGTCCTTTTTGAACTAAAACACATAGCCAAGTATTTGTGAAAATAAACTAGGCATTAGGGATGAGCCGAACACCCCCCTGTTCGGTTCGCACCAGAACATGCGAACAGGAAAAAAGTTTGTTCGAACACGCAAACACCGTTAAAGTCTATGGGACACGAACATGAATAATCAAAAGTGCTAATTTTAAAGGCTTATATGCAAGTTATTGTCATAAAAAGTGTTTGGGGACCTGGGTCCTTCCCCAGGGGACATGGATCAATGCAAAAAAAAGTTTTACAAAACGGACGTTTCTTCAGGAGCAGTGATTTTAATAATGCTTAAAGTCAAACAATAAAAGTGTAATATCCCTTTAAATTTCATAGCTGGGGGGTGTCTATAGTATGCCTGTAAAGGGGCGCATGTTTCCCGTGTTTAGAACAGTCTGACAGCAACATGACATTTCAAAGGAAAAAAGTCATTTAAAACTACTCGCGGCTATTGCATTGCCGGTCCGACAATACACATAAAAGTTCATTGATAAAAACGGCATGGGAATTCCCCACAGGGGAACCCCGAACCAAAATTAAAAAAAAAAAATGACGTGGGGGTCCTCCTAAATTCCATACCAGGCCCTTCAGGTCTGGTATGGATATTAAGGGGAACCCTGGCCAAAATTTAAAAAAAAAATGACGTGGGGGTCACCCTAAATTCCATACCAGACCCTTCAGGTCTGGTATGGATTTTAAGGGGAACCTCGCGCCAAAATGAAAAAAAAAACGGCGTGGGGTCCCCCCAAAGTTCCATACCAGACCCTTATCCGAGCACGCAACCTGGCAGGCTGCAGGAAAAGAGGGGGGATGAGAGAGCGCCCCCCCTCCTGAACTGTACCAGGCCACATGCCCTCAACATTGGAAGGGTGCTTTGGGGTAGCCCCCCAAAACACCTTGTCCCCCTGTTGATGAGGACAAGGGCCTCTGGGGCAGGACCCGGGTCCCCAAACACTTTTTATGACAATAACTTGCATATAAGCCTTTAAAATTAGCACTTTTGATTTCTCCCATAGACTTTTAAAGGGTGTTCCGCGGCATTCGAATTTGCCGCGAACACCCCAAATTGTTCGCTGTTCGGCGAACTTGCGAACAGCCAATGTTCGAGTCGAACATGAGTTCGACTCGAACTCGAAGCTCATCCCTACTAGGCATTTATTAGGAGTCATAACAAAATAAAGAGGAAGGCAAAGCTGGATAAACTGGTGAAATTGACGAAGCCTTTGTACCCCAGGGCAAAAATCAGTTATTTGACAGGCAAAATTGGTAGCCTGAGGAGTCCATTTAATAGGGAGCACAATCCGGTCCAGGACGCCAAGAGATCAGGAACAGCAGCAGATGACATATATGTCCCGAGGCTGTGGTCATACAACAGCCTGCATCTTTTGTGGCTGTGGTGTTGGAGTTGTGGCAGGAGGTGGAGGAGGATGGTCCAACTCACACAGATGGGTTTTGCTTGTGATTTTGCCCCTCAACCCCTTATTTAGGGCCAGATAGATCACTTCCTCACAAAATAGGTGCGGCCCACCTCAATTTCCTGCATTTTGCTGGCTATCATGCAGGCATAGGCCTCTTGAAGATTGGGGGTGGTTCTGAGGGCCACAGTAGCCTCCCGAATCAAAGAAAGAGCTGACTCCTCCACGTGACTCCCCTCCCTGGGCCTTTTTGTTGGAAGGCGGAGGGGAGGAACCTGGGAGTCGGTCAGGCTACTGGGCCCGGTCACCTCCTGGCTGCCACTTACCCCCACCACCTTCTGGCTGCCACTTTCCCCTGCCACCTCCTGGCTGCCACTTTCCCCCACCATCTCCTGGCTGCCACTTTCCCCCGCCACCTCCTTGCTGCCACTTTCTACAGCCTCCTCCTGGCTAATGCTTTCCTGTGTATGAAAATGGGACATAGTTTTAGTTTATTGTTCATCAATCAAACACAATTTTGAGAAATATGTTAAACAATGCTATACCTGACTCAAGTTGGGCTCCTCCACATCTTCTTCCTGGGTGGAAGGCCTAGGTTGGACTTCGGAAGCCTCATCTGAGGTGGAAGGAAGAGTGAAAGGAAATGTAGAAGGAAGGGTTAAGAGTGATGGCCTGATTTCAGTCTGGTCTGAAAAAAAACGCAGTCTAAACTATCCTAATCTTGTCCCAATATAGGCCTCAATCTAGAAGCAGTATAGGCCACTGATGCCCCAAGTTCAAATTGTACCTTCCTTATCACGATCGGCGCTTACGCTATTCCATCCTCTGCTCACAGATCATACGTACGATGCACACATGTTACGCTTTATATACACTGCGCATGCGTGAAACTCCGCCCACCCCTGACCTTCTTTCTAGTCTATTCCCCGTCCCTTCTCTTTCGGTGCAGAGGGAGAGCACATGGCGAAGAAAGTGCAAGTGCATGCAGAAGAGAGCAGCAATGAGGAGGACGACGAAAGCCCAGAGCCACAAATGTCCCAATGCCGGAGGAGATTTAGGGCCTTAAATAAGTCCTTTGTAGAGATGGTGGAGATGGTGGACATCTTGAAGAGAGCCGATTATGACGGGAAGCATGGACCTTACCCAAACCCAAATGTGAGAAAGGCCAAGATCATGGCTAAAGTTGTGAGAAGTCTGCAGAACAAATTTGGGGTACGGCAATCCAAGGATCAACTGCGGAAACGATGGTCAGACCTTAAATTGAGGGAGCAGGATCAGTACAGAAGAATCAAGAGAGTGCTGCAAAAAAATAAGTATTTTGTTGTGTGTCCCTATTATTATTACGTTCGTGCTGCTCCATGTGCTTTTCTTTACTGTTGTACAGTTTAAAATGGCAAGTTTCAGGTTCACGGGCACAGTAATTGTTCGTAGTAAACATCATTTGTTCGCTCACTAATACGATGTTTTTGGCAGATGCAGGTTAACTACATTTGTTCATGCCTATTTGTATAGTACATTGTTGTCTAGATGGGTTTGTAACTAGAATGAAATGCAAACTTGATTCAATGTAAGGAGAGGACACTCAGCAGCTGTTTACACATCTGGATGCAGGAGCACTAGTGTGGGACACCAGAACAAACTTTTTAGGGTGTCTCTCACAGGTGCTCCAGTGGATACTAGGGGTCTCTACATGTGTGATACTTTACCAAAAAAGTTAAGTATTGCAGCTTTAAGAAAGGGAAAAAATCATGTCTTCAGCTTGGAACTCTGCCAAAACAGACAATTGGACAACACGTCCAAACAATGTTTCATATTACTATTTCTGCCCTCAAATATCTGTGTGCTAAGTAAACCTTTTTTTTATTCACATAGGGGAGAAAAGACTCTGGACATCAGAGGACACCAGGGACCCACAACCTCCTAAAGAAGGGGCAATCCCCACACCACAACCAGAGAATGTGGAGGAAGGAGAGGTTTATAAATGGGGTGAAATAGTGACCACAACAGGTGGGTGTCTGAGACCACAGCTTTAGGTATTAGATGTATGCCTGCATATTTATAATACATGGTGTGTTTTTTAATTTTAGGTGATGTGGATGTTGTGGAAAAAGAAACTAATTTCACAAGTGCAAGTGCACACGTCCTCATCGGGGAGATCATGGTGTGCAATAGGGATTTACAGAAGATCAATGAAGACATCAATGATGTTGAAAAAAGATTCAAAAACATCATTGATGTTTTAGGCAGAATCAAAAACACACCAATATTATTTCTAACTTTTTTAAAGTATATTGAAAGCCAAATTTTGAAGATGCACACAGTGTGTCAACGTGTTCTATCTGCCATCACGGGATATCAATATACGCGTTTTGTGGGTGCAACCCCTTCCTCGCAACTAAAGTAGCTGAGAGGAAGGGGTTGCACATGTCCATTGATCCCCCATGATGGGAGCTAGCACATGTTGACATTAGGCATGATATCAGGAGGGAAATCCCCATTTTGACTCTCAATTTGTGTGCATCTTTAAAATTTGGCTTTTACAGGGGTGACATCACCCCATCTGATGAAGGCAAGATCAACACAGTTTGGACATACTAATGTCTGATATTGCCTTCAATTTATCAAAGTTGAACTTTGTAAGTTCCTAAGTTGTGTATTGTTGTATGGTTTTAAACATGCCTGTTTACCCCAAAACAGGATATTTCTACTGTCAAACAAAAAAAATTCTAAAAATATGTTGGTTTGTTCAAAAACCCTTTTCTAATGCACATGTGAATGTGCTTTGAGTAAAATGTTTTCTGCTCAACAATGTGTGGCTTCTTCTTTCAATGCTTAATAGCAGTTTTTGGAGTAATTTGGGGTTTACAGTGACAATGGGGGTTATTTACTAAAGGCAAATCCACTTTCAGTGCAGTTTCAAGTGCACTTTTGCAGTGCACTTGTAGTGCAAAGTGGATTTTCTCTTAGTAAATAAAACCCACAGTTCTTTAAAATGTGCCCCAATCAGGCCATTTTCGTGACTCATGGTGCTGAAAATGATGAATATTTTTATCATTAATGCATTACATACATTAACAACAAAAACAAGGTGTGTGTGTAGCAGACCCACAATATAATAATAGTTAGCTGAAGAAGAGATTGTCACCTCATGTATAAAGAAATTACGTTTGCACTATTGAAGAAAATGGCCAAAAGTAAAAGCCCATTGAATAACCTAGGAGACAGCTAAAAGAAAAACAAGCAGTAAATCAAAGGAAATCTTATTTCAATTTAAATTAAAAATGTATTATAAAAATGTTTCTTAAACATTTTCTGGCATATCAATGGCCCCCCTACCCGCAAAGTACTCCATATATTTTAGACGGACCTCGCGGGCGATTTGGGGGGGCAAGCCAGGACGGCCAGCTTTAAGCTGGTTTGTTCTTGAAATCTGGCCTCAGGCCCAACTGAGGCCACATAGTTCCTTAAAAAGTTGTGTAGAATGCAGCATGCAAGTATTATATGGTTACGTTTATATTCCGCCATGTTGATTGGCGTAAGAAATAGGCGTAACCGGCTGGCCATTATCCCGAAAGCATTCTCCACCACTTTTCTGGCTTTGGCCAGCCAGTAGTTAAAAACCCTTTGGTCCGGGGTGAGGGTCCTCATCAGGAACGGCCACATCCGGTGATCACCCAGCCCAAGCACTTCATCAGCGACAAAAACAAAAGGAAGACCAGCCACGTTGTCTTCCGGAGGTGGCAATCCCAAGCCACCACTCTGGAGCCGTCTGTAGAACACGGTCTGGGCGATGACTCCACCATCCGACCGATCCAATCTTCCCCACGTCCACATACAAAAACTCGTATGTCGCCGACACCACTGCCAACATCACAATACTATTAAACCCCTTATAGTTGTAATAGTATGACCCCGAGTTGGGGGGTGGCACTATGTGGACGTGTTTCCCATCAATTGCTCCTCCACAGTTGGGAAAGTCCCACGTCCCACCGATGGGCAAATTGGGAAGCCACAGTCTGCCATTCCTGTGGCGTTGAAGGAAACTGTGGAGTGAAACAAGAAAAAAATAAAAGTACTTTTGCACATAACATTGCAAGCAGATTAGACACAAACATCTTCTTGGCCAACATCAGTATAACATTTATTTGAAGGAGTATTTAAAGACAAAAATATAACATCCACTTATCAGGTTCCTTACCCCCTCTGATGGCCCATTGTAAAAATTTTAGGGGGGGAGATGTTTTGGACAGGTAACCCTCTCCACTTCATTGAGAGCTGAATGCATAAATAATGTGTGTTACTTTGGCCAGCCCCTCTTTACTTACACTATTGGCAGCCCACTGGACAGGTAAGAAGTGTCATAATACAAAAATATAAATACACACTGTACAAATTAAAGCACATTTTTACATTCTGCAATTACCTATCAAGATAATAGGAGAACACAACTTGAAACAGTACCATTTGAAAGTATTCAGGCAGGCCCTTTCACTGCATGCTTTGGTGAATTCATCCATAAATATGACCACAAAAGAGGTAGGTATAGTGTGTATGGGTTTGGCAAAGTCAGCAGATAGAGTATTGGTATCGGTTGACTTAGCGGTTGGGGGGACGGAGGGTTCCAAATGACTTTGGAAAAAAAAGCCTCTGGCACTCTGCATGAATTTAAGGACACAAATAACATTTGTACATATTTTAGGGGTGTTTACGGTAAAGCAATACCATGGAGCTGACAAAATACATTGTTAAGTGACTAGGCTAGGTGTGTATGGGCCCAGGATAGCATGCTGGGGAGATTAGTGAAGGCAAATATGCATGAAGGACGAAAAACTTTAAAAACTTTCAGCATGCATGAAGACAAAGGGGACTTTCACAGCGTATTACAATCATGGTAATTATGGAATGATAAAATAAATGCAATACATCAGCAAACATTAAATACATAGAATGTGATGTTAAAGGAGAAATCTTACCTTAATAAAGTCCTTCTGCAGGATCTAATTATGGCAGAACAGGTCTCTGGAATAATGATTTTCAGAGCCTGGGGGGAGATGCCTGTCGAGAATTTGATGTCCTGCAGACTTCACCCCATCGCCAAGTACTGCAAGGTGGTGACTAGCCTCTGCTCAGGAGGAGATGGCTTGCCGCATGCAGGTGTCCTGCTTCGTAATATAAGGGGACAGCAAAGCCAACAAATGGTGAAAAACGGGGTCGGTCATCCGGAGATAATTCCTGAAATAATCAGGATTATTCTCACGGATCTCCCGCAACAAAGGCATAAGAGAGAATTGGTCACGCTGGAGCAACCAATTCTTCGTCCATGAACTCCTCCCCTGTTCATGGACTGGGCTTGGGTCAAAGTAAGAACCCCAACACCAAGCCCCTGCATAGCACGAACTCTATGATGAGTATGTACCCACAACATGGCTTCAAAATGGCCGGCTGGTCAGAATGAACTAACAGAACGCACTGAAATTTAGAAAGGCCTGAGAAGAGCGAGCTGAAAATCAGAAACGAGCGGACAAGAACGCACTGAAGATCAAATACGTACTATAAAAATACGCACTACACGCACTGAAAACCAGATATGAACCCACAAGCACAAACTGAAGAGCAGTAATGATCTGAAAAGCATGAGGCTGAAAAGCGCAAATCGTCTCTCACCAAACTTCTACTAACACAAGATTAGCAGAAGGAGCCCAAAGGGTGGCGCACTGGCTATTGAACTTCCTCTTCATAGTGCCGTCGCACATGTTGTACGTCAGCGTGTTCTGGAATTTCCGACAATCTTTGTGCGACCGTGTGTATGCAAGACAAGTTTCATCCAACATCCGTCGGAAATAAATCCAGGATTTCGTTGTCGGAATGCCCGAACGTGTGTACGCAGCATTAGGCATTCAGCACACTGGGGATGCAGATCCCTCCCCCTGCCTTCTCCCTCAGCAGCCGAGCTGTTCAGGTGGCTCTCAGTACTGGGGACCTACTGATGGGAGGTCAGGTAGAGCCTTCTGCAACGCAGTGATTGGGCAGGACTCAGAGAGGGGGTGTGAGAAGCCTCGGAAGTGATTGTGCTGGGCTGTCTGTGTGCAGGTGTTGTGAGCTGTCAGGCTGCAGAGAGATAAAAGAGTGGAGACAGTCTAGTAAGTGCTGTAGCATGCTCCATACTGTGGTGATAGGAATAGAAGCCAAGCACAAGATTAACCCTTTGCTAGAAGATCCCTGGTGACTGGACATTTACACTTTCATTGCTGGCAGATGAGTTGGAAGTGTGTATATATTTCTTTGCCAGAATATCCATATGTTGGAAGTCATAATTATTAACTATTTCAATGCTAGCCGATCCCTGGTGGAAATGCATGAATAAAACTTTAATGGCCAGATGCATTCCCACCAGGGATCTGCTAGCAAAGAAAGGAAGCAGATCATGATTAACCCCTTCTTTGCTTTTAGGTCCCTGATGGAAACACATAATTAATCTTCTTGTAAAACCACGCCCATATTAAATGAAGGCCCCAAGCTCCTCCTACATTCCTGGATACAAAAAAAGGTGTCCCTTAAAACTTTTTTGACATGTTTGCAACTATGCACTTTAAGCCAGTGATTTTCAACTTTACTGCAAATGACTTCCTTGGAGCAAGAGACAATGGACTGATGACCATTAGTGGGCCCCTTACACTTTATTGTTCAAAACCTGACTGCAGCGGGCCATAAACTTTTCTAAATTGTTCAAATGCATCAAATGCAATCATCTGAATGTTATTGCTGCCTGGATCACAAATGCATTTCAACTTCAGCTTTTTATTTGGGGTTCAGCTTTGAACTTAAAGAAAAATATATATGCAGCGCTCAAAAATGAAAAAAACACCTCCCACAAAGGCGTCATGTACTCCATAAAAAACAACCAAGATGTAAACGTGATCACGTGCAAATGATAAATATGCAGCACATAACGACAATCAACCAGCAAAAATCAGTCCATAATGAGTGAAAAGTCCATAAGTGAAGTGGATCAATCCATCCAGAAATGTGCACCGTGCATAAGTAAACAGATAAAGGGACCGTCACCAGCAGCACCCTCACAGGCAAGCCTCTTACCACATTTGCAGGACCATAAGTTATAATGATCAAACAGGCAAAAGCAGCTGGACATCCAAGGGGGAGAGTGGCCATCAATGAATCACAGATCCCATAAGGTGACTCGAAATGTTTAAGAAAAGAAAACTGCCATAGTGAAGCCTATCAAAAATCCAAAGTGTTTATGGGTGAGTGATGGGCTTCACCATGGCAGTTTTCTTTTCTTAATGATTATTGCCACGTAAACACGGCTGGACTTCCCGACAGAAAAAGTCCGATGGGAGCTTTTGGTCGGACATTCCGACCGTGTGTATGCCCCATGGGACTCTTTCTGTGGGCATTTCCGACGGACTCAGATATAGAACATGTTCTACATCTTTCCGACGGAAATGCCGACGGAGTTTAGCCCGTTGGCAAGTCCGCTCGTGTTTACACGGCATTAGAGTCACCTTATGGGATCTTTGATCCATTGATAGCCGCTCTCCCCTTGGATGTCCAGCTGCTGTTGCCTAATAATAATAATCAATGTAAATCCACCATCAATCACTACACCCGCCAGACCCGCCATATGCCCGCTCTGCATTTTAACATTTCTTATATAGGCAAGGGGCGGGGCCACCCAGCTACGCCAGCCGGTGGAACCGCTTCTTTTTAACATCATGTGTCGCTCAGTGCATTGAAGGGTGTTCATCGGGGTGAACACCCGGCAAATTCAGGTGTTAGGCGAACAGGTAAATGTTTAGCCCGCACTCATGCTCGGGCCAAGCCGTTCGCCCATCCCTAGTCATTAGGTGGTAAGATAGGATAAATGAGCTATTACAATGACTTTGGCTATCTGCTGAACAGTAAGGACAAGATATTAAACACACAGGAGTGCCTTGTTTTAAATTGGTCGACCAATTCCAAGACTTGCATTGTGAGGAAGAGCACCATAACAACAGTGATGCACTGCTAATTTGGAAGTAGCAACTTCAAATGTATTGAAAAAATATGGTCACCCCTTGTACACAGATAATTACAAACTATACATAGAAACAACATTCTTCAACTATTTTATAAAATTATTTACATTACATTATTTACATTACATTATAAAATTATTTACATGAAACTAATCAATTTTAGCCATGGTCCACACCAGTGCGATTTTCATGCATCGTCAAATCGCATGACAAGATGCACCCCATGGCCGGCAATGGAACCGTTCAAATCGTTGCTGCTCTGAAAAAGGTTTCTGCACTACTTTTTTTGCAATTTCATTGCGACTTGCATTGACTTCTGTTATCCTCTTCCCGCCAGTACTATAGCCAAAAGACAGCTACAGCGCGGGCCTAAATTGCTGGGAGAGCGTCCATGTATGTCCTCCCATGTATGAGCTGCCTGCACGCCCCCTGTCGATTACCATCTGGATTAAACAGGACATTGGTCCCGCACACTCCAGACCCACTGCTGTTAAGCAGTGCCCACCAGTGCCACATACCAGTGCCCACCAGTGCCACCTATCAATGCCCACCAGTGTCACCTATTAGTGCCCATCAGTGCTGCCAATCAGTGCCCATCAGTGCCTCATCATCAGTGCCACCTATCAGTGTCAACTACCAGTGTCTATCAGTGCCACCTATCAGTGCCACTTATCAGTGCCACCTATCAGTGCCACTTATTAGTGCCGCCTATCAGTGCCCGTCAGTGCCGTCTATCAGTGCCCATCAGTGCCACCTATCAGTGCAGCTGATATTTGTGTGAAAGCTCTATTTGTGTGAAAAAAAGGATAACAATTTCATATGGGTACAGTGTAGCATGACCTCGGGCTTACCAGGGCTTAAACATACATCTTAAAACTCAGCTCTAGTTTACCCTCCATCCAGGCCTCCTATCTTTCTAGGAGCACTACCAAAGACTTTTTGTTTTCTGAAAACTTTTTTTCTGTGGCTTTTTGGTCTGGTCGCTTGACATCACGGTTTTCTTCGTCCTCTTCTATCTTTGATGGTGACTTGTTTCTGCACAGAGTGACAGCACATAATGACTTTCTGCAGCATTCTCTTGTGAGCCCATGATGAATGAATGATGCATCCCCAGGGTCAGGGTCATTGATGTCCTAAACCCATGGGGAAGCAGGTTTAATGATTCCAGGCATCACCTATTGACAGAACAGAATTACTGCAGGGGACAGCGCAGAGGTGGGGTAAGCTGCTTTTCTATTTTTTATCTTTATATGAGAATTTTTACTTTTTTTTTATTTAACTGGAGTTGCTCTTAAAACATTAAAATGACTAAACAGTGCTTTTAAAGTAACTCAAAAAGGCAAATGGTTGTATCCAACATTGCCAGACCTTATGTAAAGAGGTGGGATGAAGCTCTTTAATTATCCTCAGTGGTTGCAGATGGAGGTGGTAACTAATTATGTTACACAGAAGGGCTACAAGTAGATAGAAGATGTTGATACAGTGGAAATATAAAATACATTTATTGTTTAATCATCTTAAATATTACATTAATCCAGAAGCTCTTTTCGGTCATAATTCAGTTTTAATGAAAATACGTGTATATGAAGTGAATCAAGCATTTGAAGCAACTTGAATTTTTGAAAGTATTTTGGTTTGTAGTTCCTGGTGACATTTTCACAGTGCCCTTGTATATTTTTTATTGGAACATAATATATGAAGAATTCAATAAAAAAAGGAGATACAGGAATTTCATCTCTGGCAGTCAATGTGAGAGGAGATAAGGAGGAGAATAAACCTGGAGGGACACAGACACCTACAAGCAGGGCCTAGACAGGGGGTTGGCAGGAGGGGCAGCTGCCCTGGGCACTGTGGTATCATGAGAGGTGGGGGGAGGGGAGCACTGCAAGGAGAATGGGGGGGCAGGATTGTGCTGGAAGAGGGAATTTAGGGGGTGGCAGGGGGAATGAATTGTTATGGGGGGGGCTGTGCTAGTAGGGATGGGTATTTGTGCTAAAAGGGGAAATTTGGGGAGGTGGATTTGTGCTATAAGGGTGGATGGGGAAAATTTGTGCTGGGACAGGGGATTTGTAGTGGGGGCAGAGGATTTCTGCTAGGAGGAGTGATTTTATTTTTTTTTGGGGGGGGGTGATTTGTGCAGGGGGATTTTCATAGAGATAGGATTTGAGCTGAGAGGGGTGGGTGGTGGGAACAAAGATTTGTGCTGTTTTTTTTTTTAGCAGGGGGGTGGGTTTTTCCTTTATGCTTAGGGGTAAGCATGCAGATTAGTGCTCATTTTTTGTGGGGGAGGGGTGTGATTTTTGCTGACATTCAATGCTCATACATGTTGAGGGGAAAGGGGGTGCAGTTTGGCATGTTCGCCCTGGTCTCTGGGTGATATTTTCCTGGCACTGCTTACAAGATCTACCCCTTCCTTAAAAATAAAAAGAATGGGAGAGAATGTGTTTGTGTATGTATGGTAGGTAGGTGTTAGTCAGGCATTGTCCTAGGCTCAAGTTCCCTGTTGTGTTGGGACCCAGTGAGGTTTCACTATACACCCCTGTCACTGAACATAACAATTCTTCAACAATTAACAATCTCATATCATTTATTATTCTCTTTTTGTGTATAGATCCTTATGATTTAAACCCTACGAGGTTTATTTACTAAAAGCTAAATGAGGTTAATCTCTGCAGACTTCTATCATCCAAACATGTGCAAGCAAAAGTGCTGCTTTTATTCCTTGCACATGATTGGTATTCTTTGTAAAGTTAAATCTAACCACATTCAATATAATTTGCTAGCAAACAGCTTATTTGCCTTTAGTAGATCAACACCTATGTCCCTAGCATGCATTAAAACGGTGCAGCCCCTTGACAACATTTTGGTATTTCCCTATATTGCTGATTATTATATGCCCATTCAACTGTACAGTGCCTTGCAAAAGTATTCATACACCTTGACATTTTCTACATTTTGTCATGTTACAACCAAAAATGTAATTGGATTTTATGTGATAGACCAACGCAAATTGGCACATAATTGTGAAGTGGAAGGAAAATGATAAATGGTTTTCAAAATTTTACAAATAAATATCTTAAAAGTGTGGCGTGCATTTGTATTCAACCCCCTTTACCAAGCTACCCCTAACTAAAATCTAGTAGAAGCAGTTGCCTTCCGAAGTCACCTAATTAGTAAATAGACCACCTCTGTGTAATTTAATCTCAGTATAAATTCAGCTGTTCTGTGAAGCCCTCAGAGGTTTGTAAGAGAACCTTGGTGAGCAAACAGCCTTATGAAGGCAAAGGAACACACCAAACAGGTCAGGGATAAAGTTGTAGAAAAGTTTAAAGCAGGGTTAGGTTATAAAAAAATATCCCAAGCTTTGAAAATCTCACAGAGCACTGTTCAATCCATCATCCGAAAATGGAAAGAGTATGGCACAACTGCTAACCAAGACATGGCCGTCCACCTAAACTGACAGGCCCGGCAAGGAGAGCATTAATCAGAGAAGCAGCCTAGAAGCCCATGGTAACTCTGGAGGAGCTGCAGAGATCCAGAGCTCAGGTGGGAGAATCTGTACAACTATTAGTCGTGCACTCCACAAATCTGGCCTTTATGGAAGAGTGGCAAGAAGAAAGCCATTGTTGAAAGAAATCCATAAGAAGTCCAGTTTTCAGTTTGCGAGAAGCCATGTGGGGGACACAGCAAATATGTGGAAGAAGGTGCTCTGGTCAGATGAGGCCAAAATTTAACTTTTTGGCCTAAAAGCAAAACGCTATATGAAAATGAACACTGCACATCACCCTGAACATACCATCCTCACCGTGAAACATGGTGATGGCAGCATCATGTTGTGGGGATGCTCTTCTTCAGCTGAAGCTGGTCAAAGTTGATGGGAAGACTGATGGAGCCAAATACAGGGCAATCTTAGAAGAAAACCTGTTAGAGTCTGCAAAAGACTTGAGACTAAGGCAGAGGTTCACCTTACAGCAGGACAACTACCCTAAACATACAGCCAGAGCTCTCAATCTAATTGAGAATCTGTGGCAAGACTTGAATTGCTGTTCACAGATGCTCTCCTTCCAATCTGACTGAGCTTGAGTTATTTTGCAAAGAAGAATGGGCAAAAATGTCACTCTCTAGATGTGCAAAGCTGGTAGCGACATCCCCAAAAAGACTTGCAGCTGTAATTGCAGCGAAAGGTGGTTCTACAAAGTATTGACTCAGGGGGGGCTGAATATAAATGCACGCCACACTTTTCACATATTTATTTTTAAACGATTTTGAAAAACATTCATCATTTTTCTTCCACTTCACAATTATGTGCTGCTTTGTGTTGGTCTATCACATAAAATCCCAATAAAATACATTTAAGTTTTTGTTTGTAACATGACAAAATGTGGAAAATTTCAAGGGGCATGAATACTTTTTCAAGGCAAAACTTTTTTTTAGTTTTGGATAGAGTGGAGAGAGTGATTGGAACACCTGTCAGTTTTTATTGTTGTCCGTGTCCCCGTAAAGAAAATTCACCCTCTCTATTTGTCCTGTTTACCATTATCATTGAATATGAAATTAAAAGAAAATCCCACATTTGAATTGTCCCCAAAAAAGTATTAGAGGGGAAATCTTCCAATGGGGACACTTGTTCTGGTGGCCTGTGGGTCTCCAAGAGATTTCCTCAGTTTGCAGGGATTTCCTCTCAGTCCCTGTTTGGCTATGGGACAGGAAGTGAAGGGAAATCTCCCCAATAGGAAAAAGACTGCAAAAAAAACCTTACAGGAGTTATAACCCTCCCTTACTGTATTCAAAATGAAAAAAAAAATTGCTTATGCATGCAAGCTTTTTTAAAAATTATTTTACTTTTTATTTTCACACTGCCCCTTTAATTTTTTATTTTTTTTACAAAAAAAATGAGTTTATTTGTAGAAAGTACAATTAACAAAGATATCAAAAGCGTAACAATGTCAAGAGTGGATGTATATGTTCCAAATCCAGTATAACAGATGTGAACAATTAGTATTACAATAATACTATTAATAATTAATTATACAACTATAATATTAGTGTAGTAGTACAATAATATGTATTACACTTGTTCGGTAGAGAAAAGATATCTTAATGTACAACAGTACCTTTGATTAGTTTTGAGTTAGTTTGGATTTAAGCCAAAAAAATGATTATAACAAACAATTTTATGGTACTAACCTAGTAAAATAATAAACAATTTTATGGTACTAACCTAGTAAAATAATAAACAATTTTATGGTACTAACCTACTAATATAAATCTAAAGATGTGTGAGATCCTGGCATTAGATTTTTTCATATATGTTTTTTTTTATTACTTTTATTCCCAATACAATGAAAGTAAACATCCCTTGTAATAGAAATAAGCATGACAGGTTCTCTTTATTGAGATATCTGGGGGCAAAAAGACCCCAGATCTCTCATTTACTTTTAAAAGCAAAAAAAAAAACATTTTGCCTTTAAGGGAAAAAAAAATCATCCCTTTAAGGCCGAGAGGCAGAAGTGATTTCAGACGTCTCTGTGGTCCCCCAAAGGCATAGAGCCGGCTTCCTGCTTAGCCATCAGCCGCACCAGATTGGTTTCCGGGTTACAGAAAGGTCCGGTAAGCTTAGGGACCACCAGGAAGTGGTCTATAAAAACAGCCATGGCCAAACTGTTGCTGGGACTACTTTTATATGAAAGCAGGCCGCCTGCTGTAAATAATGATGCTAGTGTTATGGCAGCATATTTTGACGTTAAATACTGGGGTTATGGCAGCTAGCTGCTGCCATAACCCCAGTATTTAACGTCAAAGTAATGATATATATTTACAGTTAGGAGGTCGGCAATTGGTTATATTGCCCAACATAAATATATTACATTTATCTAAACTCCATTTAATTAAATAAATTCACAATGTGACATTTGTACCAACTTAGATTTACTTGTGTGAACTTTTGACCTCCTAGAAGTACTTATGACCCCACACTTTTTGAATCTATTCTCTACAGGTCAGCACTTTGTGTATTCCAGTTATATTTCCACTGTGTACTGATAAGCCTGGAGTGACAACTCCCACATCGACACAGCATTAGGGAAAGGTTCCATTGGCAGGCCCCATAAACACAAGGAGGAAATTCAGTCAGTCGAAGTTGTGAAATGTTACTCCTAAAACAAAATAAATAATAATGTGTTTATTTTACATACCAAATACATGTTTCAAATCATCTGAAAGTCATAGACACCCAAGAATGTACCAAAACCACAATGAAAAGAGGAGTGGAGGGTAAAAAAAAAAATAGGCTTATACAAATGTCCTCATCCCTGGAAAGAAAAGAAATATATATATTTTCTCTGGACCGTTTTAAAGAGTCGACATCCTGTGTTAGAGTTCTCTAATCATCACCAGCACAATTTACAGTCAGAACACACAGAGAGCCAGTTCAAACCAGCTCATCTGTTGATTTTGGCTGGGCCCGTTGCAGCTGCCACTGGAGACATGGGGGACTCGGCATTGAGCCCAAGAAGGAGGGTGGGATTGGGAAGCTAACCCGGACGAAGCATGAACACACAGGCCTGCTTCATTTCAACACACGACACTCAGGGGCTTTTTTTCTTTCTCCCCTCCTTTTTCTTTTATTAGTCTTTTCATTTTACTACCTTTCTCATTTTTTTTTTGTATAACCTGAAATGAAATAAGGACCTCTCATGAGCCACTGCACTCCAGGCATAAGGAATTGTAATATTTGGCTTCCAAAAACTGTCCCGTCAAAATGTGCTTCTGATTAGGTGGCTTAATTACAGCTGTGAAAACAATGTTGATTTAGTCCTCAAGATTCCAGAGCATGTCAGTCGTTATTAGCTAACCTTGGAGGGCAGCCATTAGGTTAAAACTCAGCAAAACTACACACTCACCATGCCTGATAACTTTATTTTTTTTCCTTGTTATTTGTAAAGTTAGCTGCCAGAAGCAACACCGTTTTGTGCAAAATATTTTCTCAGTTCGGGAGTTTCAGAATTTAGGACACTAATGCTGGCACTGTAGGTTTTCAGTCACATTACAAAAAAAAGAAGATAAAACAAAATAAAATAAAAAGAATTCATAAAGTTTGAGTGACACAAAGCTTAATTTTAATTTCTCTAACTCAATTTCAAACTGCATCCTGTGTGTTGGTTTTAGCGCCCTCTTTTTATAGCTGGGAATTTTCCGTGACAGTTTCATTGGCTGTCAGGAAATATTTGCCATTTACTTGCAACCTGGGGAAATAAGAAAGCAGTCCAAAATTATTTATATATTCATGTAAGTATGTTTTAAAACTTCCTATTTCTTGAATTGGTCTAAAACACTGTCTGGTGGAAGACAGTAGATAGATCTGTTAAAGGTGTTCTATTTAAATTCAGCTGTCAGTCTGTAAACTACAAGTTTCAGTAAACATGACATCCCTATCATTAATCTAAGCTTTAAGTGGAACTATTGTATACTGTATCTGAGCACCACAAACCAAAAATGCTATTTTAATTCATTTTTAATATTCAAAACAAAGTCACCCATTAATCCATGTCTCCATGCTTTACTTTGCAGAGAAATCACTTTGAAAAACACTCCCCTAGCATTTCTGGCCACAGCCATCTTGAGCAAGGGCAGATGATTCATGTAGCCTTTACTTCCTGGAATCCATCTACCCTTAGCTTAGGAATGTAGACGGGAGGGTGTGCTTTGCTGAGAGAACCCCTCCTGAAGACTCCTGGTATGTATGATATCATTTGCATAGGCTTGGAAACCAGGAAGTAACTGAAGAAATGTAAAACAAAAGTGTAAAAGAAGTAAATATAATAAACAAAAAAGGGAGGAGCTGGTGTGAGGTGGGTAGAGGTGATGTCTCAGTTCCAATTAGCATTCATACAACAGCTTTTAATGAGTCACACCTCAAATTGGTGTAATCAAAAGTACATATTTGATGCTAAATATAGTTTAATAAAGAAATCTTTTACACGGAACCTAAACAGTCCATATTAATATCCACCATCAGTCTGAAGGATCTGTGCTAGCAGTCTCAACGTGTTTCGCGAGGAAGGCTCCGTTTCTTCAGGAGAAGCACAGGAAAGTAAAATTTGTAGAAACTAGTGACCAGCTTCCACCTTGATAGTGGTATAGCCAGCAGGTAGATTTGAATCAAATATTTTCCATATATATTCCAGATATATGTGGTAACAGAGGCCGGATTGAGGTAACCAAAGAGTCCTCTATTTTCTACCCGGGAGCTGTGGAGGGGCAGGGGGATGAGAGAAAAAAAGACTCCACTCTCAGTGTAGGACCCCGAAAGTTTGTGTCAGATCCAATGAGGAAAAAGAAACCACCCCAATCCCTGTTGGTGAGAAACAGTGAATATCCCGCAGTCTGATAACAGCCACAGATGGAAGTAAATAAAATATACTTTCCTAACTATTTACTAATGCTAGCAGCAGAAGCATTAAAAATCATCAACTTTGAATGAGAGAGTGAAGTTCCACGTTAACAACAACAAAGAGCGAAGAAATACCTGTTTAACCTGCAAATATTATAAGACATATAAACTATTTTCAGGGAACACATTTTTTGACTTAAAGTGTTTCTTCACCCGAGAACCAAAAAAAACCAAATAAATGAAATTCAATATCATCTATTGTCACTTTCTTACCTTCTAATAGTATCGTGTAACAGCACATCTCGAAAACTGCCTTTAAAATCTGCTGTGCTCCTCAGTTACGAGTGATGTTTGGTTTACAAAGTTCCACTATATGTGGGGATGTAGCTACCCTCCTCTGTTTGCCCCAGAGATGGACTATATTGTTATGTGCTGAGGCAGCCAGCGCTGGCGCTAATAGCATTGGAAACCTCCCCATTCAAAAAAATCACCACCCACACAAATGAATAATATTAAAGACATGTGTACAGTAGGGGAACAAGAGCAATGAGTCATGGGTATTGTAGTATTTCGAGTAGAGCAGTGAATGTGACCACAATATACATGCACTGCCCATATCCTATCAGCGGAAGTGAAAGTACAATATCTGCAGTTGGGAAGCATGTAGAGAAAACAAATGACAGAAAGAAAACCTAAATTTTAAACTCAAAGGCTATTTATTATAACATTGTTCAGGCTTTGGTGGTTGGATTGTTTGATGACACTATAATATAGTGATGTGTTTAAGTGATTTTTCTTTTAAATTTAAAGGCTATTTTTGGACTTTCCTCTCTTGTCCCTAGAGCTCCCCCACTGTATTTTTTGTTTTTTTGTATACTTACCTTTTCCAGATGTATTCAGGCTGGTCACAGGACTCTCTCTAGTGCACCTGTGCTGGAGAGTAGGTGAGTAGTGTAATCTGAGTATATTTTAAACATTTCACCCAAATAGCAAGGAGAAAATGACTCTCCAAAAAAGGGGACGTTAAAGGCATCATACTCAGACTAATAACACAATTTTAATAAAACAATCTGATTCAGATAAACGGTAGAGTAATACAAAACCACCACACATAGGTTACAGACATATAGCACATAGCATTAAAAACAGTATAAATGCATAAATGGATTAGATGCTAGTATAGCCTGCTTCTCTGTACTGACGCGTTTTGCAGTCCACAACTGCTTCACCAGGGACACCATGGAAGCATCTGAAAAGTTGGAGAACAATTTAACAGTACAAAACATCATCACACTTTGAAAGAAACAGATTACATCACCATATCTGTTCATAGGCTTCCCACAGCATTTGTCACCTGTATAACATCCGCTAACACTTGGGAAGATGCCACAACCAAGGTCTGAATACCGATACCCAAGAAACCGAAGAAGAGGGAGGAGGTGGGCTGGGCACTGGACCAGTCAGAGGGGAGACACAGGACACATCTGTTTCATTCAATTCTCATTAAAGGTGTGATGATGTTTTGTACTGTTAGATTGTTCTGCAACTTTTCAGATAGTTCCACGGTATTCCTAATGAAGCAGTTGTGGACTGTGAAATGTGTCGGAACAGACAATCGGGATATACCAACATCTACTGCATTTATGCACTTGTGTTGTTTTTAATTTTATGTGCTATATGTCTGCAACCTGTGTGTGGTGATTTTGTATTACAACATCATTTATTTTAATGGGATTGAATAAATTCCGTTTATTTAAATTGTTTAAAGTCTCCTTTTTTGGAAAGTAATTTCCTCTTTGCTGTTTCGGTACAATCTGAGATGTACGCCTTTTCCCTGTGATATGATAATATTTTCAGTCTTGTTAAATTTCACCCAAGTTGGGCTTTAAACTATTTTATCAATAATACATGATTTTTTTAGACTAGCCACAAGAAGAAGATTTGCATTTTATAGGAGTCATTCATTCTCCACCATTATTTTAAGTCAGAGAGAGCAATAGGAATATATTTACAAATGCTTTCATCCAAGATTCACACAACTTTTACATAAGATTCACACATTTTTGTAAGTTTATTTCAAGCGGTTGTAAAGGCAGAAGGTTTCTATGTATTAAGATGAAAAATCTTCTGTGTGCAGCAGCCCCCCTCAATCCCCCTAATACTTACCTGAGCCCATCTCGATCCAGCGATGTTGCAGGAGAGACTCGGCTGTCCGGGACTCTCCCTCCTGATTGGCTGAGACAGCAGCGAAGCGCCATTGGCTCCCTCTGCTGTCAATCAAATTCAGTGCGCCAATGAGGAAAGAGAGGGGGCAGGACCAGGCTGAATGGACACACATAGCTGTGGTTCGGCTCAGGTTCCCCCATAGCAAGCTGCTTGCTGTGGGGGCACTAAACAGGAGGGAGGGGCCAAAGGGGGTCCCAAGAACAGCAGGATCCGAGCTGCTCTGTGCAAAACCACTACACAGAGCACGTAAGTAAAACATGTTTGTTATTTTTACACAAAAAAATATCACTTTAACTGGAAAAATGTGTGAACCGCAGGTAAAAGTAATGTGACTCTTGTGTTAAAACATTTATAAATGGACCCCATGTGGTTAAAGCAGTATTAAACCCAAAACCAAAAAGATGACTGTTAGATGTGGCGGCTGTATCAATTTTATTTTCTTTGCCTTTTTTTTCCTCGTTTTCACCTGGCGATCTGGCCAGTAACACACCTCCTGTATTAGTGAGGCACAACTCCGCATGAATAAGCATAGGGGGCACAGCAGACAGCAGCATTGTTAGTCAGTCATAATCACCCCTGCTAGTGTTAAGGGGAGGGGTTTTTCTCATCCATGTAAACTGATACATTCTGCTGGAGAGTTTGTGCTTTTGAAAAACATCGGACTTGCTAGCTGGATCACCAGATGAAAATAGAAGAAAGAGTCTAAAAAAAAGAAACTAAAACAATTATCACATCTAAGAATTGGTACGCTGTAATATAATAAATGTTTGCTTAATGTTTAATACTGCTTTAACATTAACTGAGATAGACACGAACATGTGTAGCAATTTGAAGCAGGAAGCTGTGGTTGTACTTGTAATGAGCAAACATTGTTCTCGTGAATCTCAGGAAATGTTATACAACAAGCTCTTCAAGTAGTAAGTTGAAAGCTTAAAGGGGTTGTAAAGGCAGAAGGTTTTTCATCCTAATGCTTACTATGCATTAAGATAAAAATCCTTCTGTGTGAAGCAGCCCCTCTCAGCCACCTAATACTTACCTGAGCACCGTCTCTACCCAGCGATGTCCACGAGTCCCTCGGCCGTCCAAGACTCTCCTTCCTGATTGGCTGCGACACAACCGCGCGTTCCATTGGCTTTCGCTGCTGTCAATCAAGCTCAGTTAGCCAATCAGGAGAGAGAGGGGGCCGGGCTACAGCTTCAAGTCTGAATGGATACACGGAGCTGCAGCTCGGCTTGGGTGCCCCATAGCAAGCTTCTTGCTGTGGGGGCACTCAACATGAGGGAGGGGCCAGAAGCTCCAGTGAAGGACCCGAGAAGAGGAGGATCCGGGCTGCACTGTGCAAAACCACTGTACAGAGCAGGTAAGTATTTGTTACATGTTTGTTATTTCAATAGAAAAAAAAAACAAGACTTTATAATCACTTTAAAAAAAACTATGCATATTCTTATGACTACTCTTATGCCCTGTACACACGGTCGGATTTTCAGACGGAAAATGTGTGATAGGACCTTGTTGTCGGAAATTCCGACCGTGTGAGGGCACCATCACACATTTTCCATCGGAATTTCCGACACACAAAGTTTGAGAGCTTGCTATAAAATTTTCCGACAAAAAAATCTGTTGTATGAAATTCCGATCGTGTGTACACAAATCCGACGTACAAAGTGCCACGCATGCTCAGAATAAATTAAGAGATGAAAGCTACTGGCTACTGCCCCGTTTATAGTCCCGATGTACGTGTTTTATGTCACCGCATTCAGAACGATCGGATTTTCTGACAACTTTGTGTGACCGTGTGTATGCAAGACAAGTTTAGGCCAACATCCGTCAGAAAAAATCAATGGATTTTGTTGTCGGAATGTCCAATCATTTAAGATGCAGTGGAACGCAATTCCTATCGGCAACTATTTCCCGGACACTCCGACTGAAGCAATCCTAGGTGTATGGGTTGGTATCAGCCTGTGAGGTGGATGTAGGACTGGTGTCCTGAACTGGAATTAGTAGGGGTTGGTAAGGGACACATTTTTTATAAAATGAATAACATCCTTAGACAGTAACTTTCCAGAAACTAGGCTGATATTTGTGAGTGTTTCAGGACCATGGACAGTTGCAATGCACCAATGCAATCTTGCAATACAAAAAACTGCAGAATAGTGCACCTCATTGCAAAGGATCAAAAGCTTAGATTAGCAGTCCCAAAGTTTAGTACCTTGATATGCTGTCAAAGTGCAATGTACATTGATTTTCAGCAGTGTTTTCTAGCATTTAGTAAGAGGATATGTAAAGAGCTTTTTCTTTCTCACACATGGGGGATGAGCTTTGGGTTTGGGTTGAATATAAATTCACTTTGAATGCAGCCTGTTTGCAGTTCATCCAAGCCAGTAGGCAAACAAACTGGCTAAATTTGTCCAGTTCCCTGCCCGAACTCCCGGCTGATTTGTGTAAAGAAATATCAGCAGAAAATCTGTTATTTTGGAGTGATAGAACTACTTGTCACAACCATGTTTTATATATCAAAAATGCAAAATGAAGGGACTTTCAGTTCTAGCACTCGGGATAAACCTAGTACAACTGGAATATAAAAGACTATAAGCCTATACTTTATTGGTATGAAGCATTGTGATGACATGACAGAAAAAATAGTTCCAGAATATACTGTATAAGACCACTAGAGAGACATAGATATTGCAGTCATCCTAACAGAATCCCATTTCACAGACAAAACAAACAGCAGAGTTTTTAAAAATGAGTCATCCTACATTTGAACATTTTACTCCTTGCCCAAAATGCATGAAAGCATGAATGATCTCCCCAGGCAGGCCAAGTGTATTGGGGGTCAATAGTTTTACTTGACGATTATCTTAGGCCACATGGGAGAGGCTGTCCTTCTACCTAAAAAATACCATACATTTACTTACTATGCTAGATGGTATTTAGCTATTGGAGAAAACCTTTGTGTAGCAATCACTGTTGAAACTCTGTTATTCCAAACGAAAGGTCTAAAGGTAGTACCACTTTTTCTAAGTGAAATGGATTTGGAGTCACAATTTTACAAAGCCTTTGTGGTTCAACTCAAGACTTTGTTTTAACGTAACCATACTTTTGTTTTTGATAGGTCCCGCTACCTCCAGATGAAGAGCATCACGATAAAGACTACATGTGCCATATCTTATGCCAACCTGTACCTAGGGTTGTGGGAGCATTGCTTTCCTTACAGGAGCATCTATTGATGTACCTGTACTATATCCTAATACTGTGGAATAGACCCATAGATCTGTTGGTGGAGTTTTTGAAGAACTCAAAAATAACCGTTGTAATCTCAATTTTACTATGGTGCTTGGCAGATGAATATTATGTTTCTTAATGTAATGATGCGCAAAGATGTAAAAAAACTTTCTGGATGCCAAATTATTCAGAAAACCCATGGTGGGCAACACAATGCTGCATGTGATCAGTTCCCATCCTATTCTTTTAATCTATGGAATTCCAAAAGGTCAGTAGCTTTGCATAAAGCATATAAGGCATGAAGGAATCTGTTTTTGAATTTTAGTCAAATTAATTACAGAATCACTTCTTCAAGCACAGTTATAGTCACAAATATTTCAAAAGTATATCATCAGGCAAAAAGTACTCCTCATGACCTGTGCTGTCTCAAGAGGAAAATCAATAAAGATCCAAAATAGTTAGCAAGAATACTACAACCAGGCTAAACAAATGTTTCATAAATAATGGGATATCCTGTCTGAGGATACATTTTGCAGAATTTCGTAGAGGATCCCGTCAGCATTACATTCAGATGAAATATATTGTTGCAGATCTAATGACAATGTTTATGCTATAATAAATGGTAATTTAAGTACCCCTGTGGGAAGACACTTCAGTCATACACTCATAAGTACCAAACAAAAGGTTAATTGTGTATTCCTAGAATTCACCCACATGTAAAAGAAGATGGCTTTGACAAAAAAGACAAAGCCAGGGCAACGAAAGGCCAGAGGTAATTGAGCAACTCTCTTTTGCATCTTTTCTATGAAGCCTATTGTCGGCTTTATATACTCTATTATCGTCTCTTATGCCCCGTACACACGGTCGGACTTTGTTCGGACATTCCGACAACAAAATCCATTGATTTTTTCCGACGGATGTTGGCTCAAACTTGTCTTGCATACACACGGTCACACAAAGTTGTCGTAAAATCCGATCGTTCTAAACACGGTGACGTAAAACACGTACATCGGGACTATAAACGGGGCAGCGGCCAATAGCTTTCATCTCTTTATTTATTCTGAGCATGCGTGGCACTTTGTCCGTCGGATTTGTGTACACGTGATCGGAATTTCCGACAACGGATTTTGTTGTCGGAAAATTTTATATCCTGCTCTCAAAATTTGTGTGTCGGAAAATCCGATGGAAAATGTCCGATGGAGCCCACACACGGTCGGAATTTCCAACAACACGCTCCGATCTGACATTTTCCATCGGAAAATCTGACCGTGTGTATGGGGCATTAGTATGTATTTAGCCTGTTTAATTGCTTGCCGACTAGCCGCCATCATTTTACTGCGGCAGGTCGGCACGATCCCGCAAACCGTCGTAGCTATACGTTGGCTCACGGGATCGGGATAACAGGATAGCGTGGTTAAGATGTTTTGGTTAAGGTATCGCGCCTTACCCAATATTATTCTCATTAGTTATATTATTTGTGTTTGGATAACTGTTTATGATTTATTGGTTATTTGTGTATTGTAAATATTAAAGTGATTCTAAAGGTACAGTCAATACTAGTCAATACCAGGCAAAAATACACCCTCTAATTCTTTATGTGAATTCACATCCATATTTGGTCAAAGTTGTCACCCACCCTAAGTACTGCTGTGAGTGGTAAATTGTTAGTCTCAACCCTCTAACATCCACTTATGCTGCACAGCTTGATCTGTTACAGGAAATTAAACAATAACAGCAGGATCGACAGGTAAAAAAGTAAGTTACAGGAGAACTCTGAAAAACAAAGACTGCTTTGTTAAAGTGATTTGTTAAAGTGATTGTAAAGCTTTGCTTTTTTTCGTTTTAAATTAACAAACATGTCATACTTACCTCCACTGTGCAGATCGTTTGCACAAAGTGGCCCCGATCCTCGATTTCTGGGGTCCCCCGGCAGCTCTCGCGGCTCCTCACCACTTCAGATAACCCCCCTGGGGAAGCGCTCCCCTGGGGGGGGGGGTTACCTTGCGGGAACGCTCCTGAGTCCAGCATTTGCGTCCATAGACACGAATGCCAGACTGGGCCCTGCCCCCCCGGCGCCTGCGTCATTGGATTTGATTGACAACAGTAGGAGCCAATGGCTGTGCTGCTATCAATCTATCCAATCAAGATGAGAGTGGGACAGCACGTCACCGCCAAGTGAATTCCAGGGCTCAGGTAGGTAAAACGGGGGGGGGGGGGGCTGGGGGGCTGGGGAGCCGGTGACTGCCAGAAGTTTTTTCACCTTAATGCATAGGATGCATTAAGGTGAAAAAACATGAGGGTTTACAACCCCTTTAATCCTGGTGACAGACTGCATCATATGTATGTTTTTCTATTTTACCTTTAGTACCATTTTAAGCATATTTAACACACTATGCATACAATCACTGTTTAGAACTGTTTCATGGGAAGTTATATGATGGGTAAATTAGATATTTTTTATTTTGCTTATGAAAATTGTCTCACAATATCTAAGAAAGCCTCCAATATTTTGATTACCTTAGATAACATCATGCCAATGGAACGTCATTACAAACTGACCAAATCCTTAAACGGTCATGTTTCTCCAAATGGGATGGGTTGGCCATTCCTTATATTCCACTATATTACCAAAAGTATTGGGACAGATGTCGTTACATGTACGTTAACTTTAATGACATCCCAGTCTTAGTCTGTAGGGTTCATTATTGAGCTGGCCCACCTTTTGCAGCTATAACAGCTTCAACTCTTCTGGGAAAGCTGTCCACAAGGTTTAGGAGTGTGTCTATGGAAATGTTTGACCATTCTTGCAAACCACATACCAAGACATTTTGGACAATTACAGGCCCCCAACTTTGTGGGAACTTTTTGGGGATGGCCCCTTCCTGTTACAACGTGACTGCGCACCAGTGCACAAAGCAAGGTCCATAATGACATTGACGAGCGAGTTTTGGGTGGAGGAACTTGACTGGCCTGCACAGAGTCCTGACCTCAACCCGATATAACACCTTTGGTATGAATTAGAGTAGACACTGTGAGCCAGGCATTCTCGTCCACATCAGTGCCTGACCTCACAAATGTGCTTCTGGAAGAATGATTGAAAATGTAAATAGACACACTCCTAAACCTTGTGGACTGCCTTCCAAGAAGAGTTTAAGCTGTTAAAGCTGCAAAGGGTGGGCCAACTCAATATTGAACCCTACAGACTAAGACTGGGATGCCATTAAACTTCATATGCATGTAAAGGCAGGTGTCCCAATACTCTTGGTAATAGAGTTTATACTACAGCTAGATCTTGTAATAATTGTCTTGTATCAGCTGCCATCATGCATGCATCTGATTCTGGTCATCTTCGCCACGCCATATAATGGAGGGGCCCATGGCATTAATATCATCTTTAGTTAAGTATTCTTGTTATATTTTCAAATATTATTGCATGTGTTATCTGTATCTGTCCTTACGTAATTAAATGCTATACTTACAAGTATTTGTGGGATCTCTCTTTGCACAACTCGAATAAAACCCCCAAAATGTAAACTATCATCTAACCGTGATAAAATAGTTATATTATTCAGAAATATACTGTACATACAATCCTATTTATAGTTAACACTCAACAGTTAAGTGTTTCCAGCTGGGGAGAACTAGGTTGGGGTTCAGAGAGGAATAGCTCCCTGAGAAAGTACTAATAAGATACATTATGTTTGGCTGGTGGCCCTGAGGGGAGATAATTCTCCATTTATACATTGATCAGAGTGCGAGCCACAGTCAGCACACAGACTGGGCATCATGCTAGCAGTTAAGGTCTTTGGCAGTCACAATAAACTGTGTAATTTTAACAGCCACCTTTCACTATGCCCACCAAACACTAAAGAACCATTCTACACTTTGGGTGGTAAACTTCCTTTAACCCACAGAAACCTATCCCATAAAAGAGCTAGTTAGTTGTGTTTTTACCAGAATGAACTTGGAACCTTGCTCTAATCTAAGGGTCCATTCACACCATATGTGGGAAATGTGCATTTCTGTGTGTGCTTCCCACACAGCAACAGAACATGCTGCCCTCTGTCAGACATGCGCGGGTGCTCATGGCACCACAAACTCATCTAACAAAGGGTAGTGCACTTCCGGCCACAAAACTGCAGGGTACTGCAGCAGCAGGCAATTTGGTATAGCACGATTTATAAAGGTCACGCCTGCCGTACTTTCTGCACATTTCTATGCGTTTGTCAGCCCATTGAAATAAGGGTATTGTATGTGTGCATATTTGTGAAAATAACCTAAACATAAAAGGTTAATTTAAGACTAAGGCCCCTTTCACGCGGTCGGACCGTTCAGGTCCGCCTGTCAGTTTTGACGGCGGACCTGAACGGGCGCTCCATGTTAGTCTATGGAGCGTCGGATGTCAGCGGAGACATGTCCGCTGACATCTGACCCAGTCCGATCCGCTGAAGAGCAGACGTATGGCCCTACGTCCAGGTCCGTCGCTGGTGGATCGGATCGGGGGAGATCTGACGAAAACGGACACGCTGTCCGTTTTCGTCCGATCCCTCCATAGGCGGCAGCGGTACCTGACAAGCCCCTCCCCGCTCAGTGAGCAGAGAGGGACCTGTCATCCGCCGGCTCAGCGGAGATCAACGGACAGATCTCCCGCTGAGCCGGCGGACCGAGGCGGGCTCCGTAGAAACGGAGCCCGCCTCGTGTGAAAGGGGCCTTATTCAACACAGTTGATCCTTTAAGTAGGTGATTAGGAACACTAAAGGTTAGTTTATATCAACTTTTGGCCCTGTTGCTCAAATCAGTCTCAGTGGAAGAACAGGGTAACTAGCCCTATGTCCTATAACTTTAATTTACATCAGTGTGCTGGTGTGCACTGAAATAAACACCACGGAGTGCCCCGTGTAATGTTTCATAATGTTCTGCATAGTAAGGTAAAATATTAAGTTAAAAAAGTCATAAAAATGCATTGCTGTGCATGTTAAAAACAGTGTGAGAGGATAAAAATGTAACCAAGCACATGGTTATTATATGCATGCTATCACATGTGCTGTGCTTTGAATTATCAAATTATCAAATTATATATTTAGAAAACTGTGAATGGGACATCTACCAAACACACTGCAGGAGAATCAGTAAATGTAACTTAAAATGTATAAAAGGCAGTACAGCGCATAAATAATTAAAATACAAATTAAATAAAACTAGCATAAACAAAAGAAGTCCATAATCTTTTCTTTGAAACAAAATGAGATGAATAAAATTCCAGCAAATACTCCAGTGACAAAAGTGACATCCATAGAAGGTAAGTGACTGTAGTGAAAGACCTCCACCATCGGTAACACAAGCCGTTCACCTCAGCAGACGGACCCCTGAGTGAATCAGTCAGGTCTAAAACAGCGGTTCCCACAAGGGATGGTAACAGCAGGATCAAATGCACTGAAGTCAGATCAAATACCGGTGTCTTGTTAACTTGCAGTAGTCACAATGGATACATATAATGAGAGTAAAAGAGATCTAGTGCTCTCTGTATGCTAAATATAAGATTTATTATAAAATGAAGTGAACACTTACAAAAAATGCACTGTACCCCAGTGCGAAGCATGAATAGCAGATAAAATATGTAGATGTTCCACGGAGATCAGCGAGCAGGACGCGGGTGACGTCACGATCAAGGTCACGTGGTATATTCCGTATGCGTTACGTCCCAAGGGGCGGGACTTCATCAGCGGCGACGGCATGATGCAAGCCACCCGCTTAATATGCACAACAGCTGATCAAAGCAACCAATGGATGTAGGTGTATGCTGATCGCCATACCAACCAAGGAAGCAAAGTAAAGGATCGCAAAGCCTTATGTGATTGTATATAGGGAACACCAAACCAGTAATCCATAAACCACAATTACCCATAGGCTATGCAGTAAGTAACTGCAAATAACCTAAGTAATATATAGAGTAAGGCAAAAAATAAAACAAATAAGTAATAGTCATCCCGCGTCAAAGCTCAATCTCGTGGATACATCTAGAACAGCACATAAATTAATAATCATACACAAAGTATATAGAATATGTAAAAAAAGCAGGGGGGGATAGAATTAAAAACCATATAACTAACGATCGGAGATAAAACAATTGACATCAAATTCGACGTTCAGGCCTCCCGGCACAAGAACTTTGGTCTCGTGAATCCAATGAGATTCTCTGCGACTAAGCTGGCGTAGGAAGTTCCCCCCTCTCCAATGTTTAATAACTTTTTCAATGCCCCAAAATTTTAATCCCCTGGGATTTTGGCCATGTACTAGTTTGAAATGTTTGGAGACATTATGAGTTTTTAATCCTTTTTTGATATTATTTACATGTTCTCCAAGTCTGACATGAAGGGGTCTGGAGGTCCTCCCGATATATTGAAGGCCACACTCGCACTCCAGCATATAAACAACCCCAACTGTTGTACAAGTAATCAATTTTATATTCTTTGCCGGTGGAGGTGGCCGTAAAGTTCTTATGTTTTTTATTGTTACATTTCGAATGCCTGCAAGCTGTGCACCACCCACAGGCATAGAAGCCAGAGAGGAAAGAGAATAGCCTATTGTCTGATTGTATGGGAGGGTCCACCACTCCCGGAGCTAAACGATCCCGTAATGATGGAGCTTTTTTGTATATGAAGGAAGGGCGTGGTGGCAGCAGGGGACCCAGTACTCGATCCTGCTTGAGAATCGACCAATTTTTTGAGACCAGTTTCTCAAATTGTTTGTGTTGAACACTGTAATTGAGTACCATTTTAAAGTTAGAGACACTAGTACTAGTGTCTATAGCCTTATAGGAAATCAGTGATGCCCTATCCATAACACGTACCTTCTCCATTTCACTATCCATTATGTCTTTGTCATATCCCTTTTCTTGGAATCTGGATGAAAGTACTTGTGATTGGGTGATATAATCACTGTCAAGTGTGCAGTTACGTCTAAGCCTAACGAACTTCCCCTGGGGATGTTGCATAGCCATGATTTATGGTGGCAACTCCCCAATGGGATGTAAGAATTATGGTCGGTAGGCTTGAGGTAGTTACATAACCTGAGCCGATCACCATCTTTCCAAATCTCCAAGTCAAGGAACACCATTTTTTCTTTACTGAAATTCCACGAGAGTTGGATATTTTTAGTGTTAGAGTTAAGCGTCTGTACAAAGAGATCTAGACTGTGTTGATCACCCTCCCAGATCTTAATAAGGTCGTCTATATACCTTTTGTAACAGACTAATGTTTGAAGACCACGTCATCCTCCCAGTGGGCCATAAATAAATTGGCCACACTGGGAGAAAAACGGGCGCCCATCGCAACCCCCCTTTTTTGCAAATAAAATTGGCGATTGTACCAGAAATAATTTCTAGCTAAACAAAAACTCAAACAATTTAACAGGAACTTTTAATGTGTCTCTGTAAGATCAGAGAACAAGGATAGAGCCCATTGTACTGAGGTCAGAGCATCCTCATGTCCAATGATGGTGTAGAGTGACCCTACATCGGCTGTGACCAAAATGCTGGAAGGGGAACATCTCACTGATTCAATAATTTGAATGATGTGTTTGGTGTCTTTGAGGAAAGCTTCCATCTTGGACACCAACGGCTGGAGAAAGTTGCCAATGTATTACCCTACTACCCTGGAAGAAATGGAATCAATGCCATTAACGATAGGCCTCCCAGGAGGGTTGGCACTATCCTTATGGAGGCAATAAATAATTGGAGTTCTACAGAAAAGAGGATCCAAATAGGATGCCTCCTTTCTGTTGAGAATGTTGCCAACTTTCCCTTCCTCTATTAACCAATGGAGTTCATCCTTGTATATCAACATGGGATCTTTACTGAGAATTTGATAAGTGTCCTGGTCATCCAACAACCTATTTAATTCTGCCAAGTGCTTAGATTTATCCAAAATCAAAACATATTATTATTAATATTATTATTATTATTATTATTATTATTATGCACGATTTATATAGCACCAACAGTTTACGCAGCGCTTTACAATGTAGAGAGGGGACAGCACAATTACAGTACAGTACAATACAGAAGGGACAGGAGGGTCCTGCTCATAGAGCTTACATTTTAAAGGGAGGGGGTGGTGTTACAAAAGGTAATAGATGCGGGGAATGATTTAATGGGGGTGGCTCGGGGACAGTTGTTAGGTGGGTGTGGGATAGGCTTCCCTGAATAAGTGAGTTTTCAGGGATCTCCTAAAGGTGTACAGGTTAGGGGCTGATCGGATATACCGGGGCAGGGAGTTCCAGAGGATAGGGGAGGCTCTGGAGAAGTCCTGAAGGCGAATATGGGAGGCGGTAACAAGGGAGCTAGAGAGCAGAAGGTCCTGGGAGGAGCGGAGGGGATGAATAGGGTGATATCTGCAGATGAGTTTGATGATGTAGTTGGGGGCATATGCTCAAGGAAGATACACTTGCAGTGAACGTTTCTTGAATGTCACATTCACTGCTTATAAATACACCCCAAATACACCCCAATACAAGAGTGTCCAAAGAAACTCAAATTTTAAAATACTCAAACTACTAGGTAGTAGTCAGTAGTTTTTAAAGTGTTTATAAACCCTTACATATTCCCAATGAAGAGACTAGCCTCAAGTGATACACAGGGATTAAACAAAACCTCTTACAAAAGTTTTACCTGTATATCTGCAGCAATCTTTTCTCTACATCAGTTTAAAGTACAGAAATTACACAGCTTGTCTGAGCTTCAGCAGGCAGGGGTGGGGATCTGACATCACACACTGCACAGCTCAGACAGTAGAGCTCAGTGTAACCTAATAGGTGAGTGGAGGGAATGGAAACACCCTCCCCCCCTCCACGCAGCACAAATGGAAACATGCACAGATCTTTCATGTCAGAGGTATACAAGCACTTTAATTCAGGCCTAAGTCTGCACATGTTTTAGTAGATAGTTGAGGTATATCTATGATCACAATTTAAAGTGGTATTAAACCCAAAAAAGCAAACATTGATTATATTGCAGCTTACCATTTCATAGATGTGATGGCTGCATTCATTTTCTTTTTTTAGGCTTTCTTTTATTTTCATCTGGTGATCCAGCCAGTAAGTCTTTTGTTTTTCAAAAGAAGCTGTCCTGTAGAATATATCAGTTACAGAGATGTTACAAACCATCTAACACTAGCAGGGGTCCTTACAATGATACATTTTTATTTATTTATGTAAAACTTTTATCCCAAAAGGGAAACAACTGTTTGCTGTAACTGCTTATAAAGTATTAGCTGGAGTTTGGCTTCAATTTGTTAGTGTATATAAATGTGCTAATCCAACTAACACTGCCCTTCCCTGACAATGCTGCTATCCAAAGGTGCCCACTGTGCTCATCCAGAGTGGAGGCACTTTAATACAGGAGGTGTGTTACTGGCTGGATCACCAGGTGAAAACAGAGGGAAAAAGGACTAAGAAAAGAAAACTAATGCAGCCACTACAACTAATGATTGGTAAGCTGAAATATATTAAATGTTTGGTTTTGGGCTCGATACTGCTTTAAAATCATGTATTAATTTCCACATTGTATTTCAATTATTTCAAACCTACTTCTATTACCTGGAGCACTCTTGAAAATTATAAACATACATTGTGAAGAACCTCATGCATTTCTCTTCTTGAATTATATGACTAGGCACTGCCGTGTCACAAATGTTACAGAGCCTGTCTTCTGAGGTGCTGGGAAAGGGAGTTTCAGGAGGCGGAGTCAGTACAGGAGTAATTGCTTGCAGGCAGCAAGGTATCATGGGATATGTAGTCCTTACTAATGTAAAGTACACAACAGAGGGAAAGCTGCAAAGCATGCAGGGAATCCAGGAAGTTGCGGAAAGAGATGACAGGCAGGCAGGCATAACTCACAACATGAAAGGAGGAGGTGCTTATTAAAGTCACCCCCTCTGTAGTTGAAATGTACACGATCAAGTGCCAAAAAGTATGCTTTGTATAGGCAATATGTACATCCACCACACGCAAAGGTTCCCAATGTTTTGCATATGTCACCCTTGTATGATTAATATTTGCTTTCTACAAGTTTTTCACCCGCAGAGGAAGCCCTCCTGTAGGAGACATCTGGTGAGTTAGAACCTTTCTTAAGGTTGATATGAGTTTAATTTGAGTTTTACTATGTCACATAGTACAAATGAAATTACATTCTTGGATGTACTTATCAAAAAACAGACAGATGGGGGTCTCTCTAGTGAACTATACCATAAACCCACAGCTGGGAATTCATTATTACATGGATCAAGTTTCCATCCCAAACCCTTACTTGCATCAATCCCCTATAGCCAGTATTTGAGAGCACGTCGTAACTGGTCAGATGATGCCAGCTTCAAAAGTGAGGCTAACACTCTGAGAAATAGACTTCTAGAAAGGGGATATTCCAATACATGCCTTAAGAAAGCTTATCGAAAGACAATTGGTCTATCCCGTCGTGATCTATTGAATGTAGAAAAACAACCCACAAATGACGATACAACCAGAATTATGACTACTTATTCGACACAATATAAACAAGTTAGACACATTCTAAACAAATACTGGCACTGACTGATGATAAATCCATTTCTTGCTCCATTCATTTCTAACTCACCAGCTGTCGCCTACAGGAGGGCTTCCTCTGTGGGTGACAAAATGGTAGCAAGCAAATATAAATCATACAAGGGTGACATATCCAAAACATTGGGAACCTTTCTGTGTGGTGGATGTACATATTGCCAATACATGGATAAGTTTAAACACATTAACCTGCCCAATGGACGTACATTTAGTCCGAAACATTATGTAAATTGCAGGACTCCCGGCTTAGTGTACCTATTCACATGTGAATGTGGGTGCTACTATGTCGGGAAAACTATCAATTAATTTTGGAAAGGAATATACCAACATCCATACACCATTTGCAAACGAGATCCTGATGTATCTATTGGTCGTCATATGGCATTAGTTCACCCAGAATCTATCCACAAAGTATACTTTATGGCACTTGATTGTGTACATTTCAACTCCAGAGGGGGCGACTTTAATAAGCACCTCCTCCAATACGAATTGAGATGGATATTTAATTTACACCTCACCACCTGGCCTAAACGAGGCATTCAATTTCAAATCCTTTCTTCTGGGCTTTGTTTTAGGGGGTTGCGAATTGAATTTATAGCCCCCTCTCTTCTCAAACCCTTAATGTACTATCTTTAGTTATATTTTTTTTTCTCTATTTTATATAGACTCAGTTTTTGGGCCATTGTATCATCAAGCCCCAATAAGGCATTTGACTATAAATCCTTTTTCATAGAGCTATTTTTTCTGCTAGGGGGATGTGTATGTTAAATACTATTTTATTGATTTTTCATAAATACAGCTTTATAAGCATATAACTACCTTCACAACTGCATGTTTGCAATATGAATGATTTACCCTACTGTTAACTACGTCTATTTGATTTTCAACCACCATGTATGTGTATTTAATTCACTTTCTAATTGTTGTTGTTGTTGTTGTTTTGTTTTTCCATTGTTTACATGTTGGCTGCTATTGTTCTAATTGACCACTAGATGGTGCACGGTGGGCTCCTGGGGCTGTGCTATGCATCGCACATGCCCGGTGGGTGGGCTCCGCCTGTGCATGGCCAGTGGGTGACGGTGCTTCCGGTTCCACATTGGGCCATGTGTGCAGGGAGGAGCTCCTACATGTCCCCACTGTGTGTATTTTCATTACACGAGTTGGGACTTCCTCACCGCCGGTGACACACCGGCACGTGACGTTATCACGCCCCTAGGGGCGGGGCTATGCCACGCTCCTCTGTGTCAGAGAGACACTCTGAGTTCCAGCCCCAGCTGTTTCTCTTCACAGTTAATGGGGCGGAACAACCAGCATTATGTAATTAACCAGCAGAGATTGGTTTCCTCACATGCTGACTTAATATTTAAAGTGCTCACTCACAGCTGACACTCTCTCTTTTTTATAATTCATCTTTTATTAGCAGTTTTAATTACATATAACATTTACCATCCAAGACAAAAACATTACTACATAAACATATAAATAATAAAGGAAAGCCCCCCTGTTGATTTTTACTCAATACCTCCCTTCCTTGGACATGGCCTGATAAAGAAAAGAAGAGAAAGAGAAAAAATAAATAAATAACATTTTGAAGGGGGATGAGGTAGGGGAGAGGGTATATGGATAACCCATTTGCAGTCTCTCAGTGCAACTATATTATGTGCTTGTTATTGTTTTAATAAATGTACAAAAAAAGAGGATAAGGGATGGGGAGAGGTGTATGGGTAGCCTATTTACAGTCTTTCAGTGCCCTATATTTTGTGCCTGTTATTATTTAAATAAGTGTAATAAACTTTAAAAAAAGGGGGGGGGGGATAGATTATTCCCCTCTAATTATTGTACTCATTACTATTTCAGTTTTGTGGTGTTTATATGTGTCTGCCTAATTTCACTTTTACAAGTATTATTTAGACTTTAACGTGTTGAGGAAGTAAGTTTTAGGATATCTCTCCTCTTCCTCTCCACATCTCCCTTAATTGAACTTAGAACAAAAAGAACGAATAAAAAGAGAGAGAAAAAAAAACACAAAGGAAGAAGGAAGGGAACAAAGGCATTGTGGGGGGGACTACCCCCCATAATCAGCATACAACATTTAAACACATGCTTATTTAAAACGAAAAAAAGTTATAGTTCATTCCTTATTTATCTTCTTACTATCAGGTATCCCTTTTAGGAGGTATCCAAGCTTTTGGCAATTTGTTCTAGTCTATTTTATTTCTGTCTATCTCTTCAGCATACTTTTTCCAGCCTACCCATATTTTTTCAAATTTCTCCTGTTGAGAAACCTTTCCGCCTCCATTATTACATCTACTTCCCTTTTCCACTCTGCTAGGGTAGGGCATGTAGCCTGTTTCCAGTATCTGGGTACCAACTTCTTGGCTGCATTTAATAGGTGTGGTATAGCACCATTTTTATATGATTTTATTGTTTATACCGCATAGAACTTCATAAAACCTTCCTGTTCATTTATGGCTTTTCAGATAGTGTTATGTTCCTGCTGGTTTAAACATCAGGGTGTCTCTTGTGTGTGTGAAGCACTGGCCGGCTCTGGACTGCATGGTTACACACCTATCTGTCCTTTTGAGCTCTCCCAGTCAACGTGGATCATCTGTTATTGTTTTTACCGCTTTTCCATGCTATTCCAATGAACCCTGTATGTAAGTACCTTTTAACCTAAAAATACTGTACAGCTTATTATATAAAATTACTTGTCTTCATGTATTATTGCACATATACTATGTACTATATCTATGTTGCAGATAAAGATAAAGTCACCCAAAATAAATTTCCCCGATGAAGGAAAATATGTACCAATAAAAATTTCCGAAACATGTCGGGATGCACACTACAAATCTTCATGGACTGACCTCAGCTTGACTCTGGCAGTGCCTAGATTATTAGCCTTTGGGTTTGATATATATATATCTATGTATAATTAATTCATTTGGTGTACTCTGTATATTTTAAAGTGACTGTTTTTTGACTATATAAATTCATCTTTTGTACTTAATAAAAGTGTCACTTTTACATACTTCATTACTCCCATTTCTGCCTTAAAAGTCCAAGAGGGTGGCTCCTATTGCACCAGTTCCATGTTCTCTTTCTTCCTACTCTTAATAATGAGTGACTAAAAACTCAGTAAATTAAGATTTTGATAGCATTGCATTATTGCCTGCAGCCAGCACTTTTTAATTATTCTGGGAATTCCTATGAAATTTGAAGGAACTGTAAGGTATATGCCCATGAGATGGCTTGTGGTAAACAGTAATGGCTCTCCTATGATGATACATGATTGGATACAGCCAGCTACTTATATGAGTACAGGTCTAGATATTTAAACATAGCAATATTTCCATCATGTTTTAAATGCTCACACTGTAGGATAGCAAATATGTTCTGCTCTTAAAAGTTAGGAATCACTGCTGTACTTCTGGGATTCTTCATTTCTGTATGAATGGTGGATAGAAGAATTTGTTTTGCCCAACCCATAGTATCTGTTTAATGATTATGAGTAGGCAGGAGAAAAGAAACAATGCCAGTGCCATATAGCGCCTCATAATATGTATAGTGGATGAAGTCACAGTACTCTGGGATTGGGTTTCTCAGGTCTGCTGTAAATGAGGTGGGATATGGAGGTAAGGACACTATGGATTTGAACATTACAGAACAGCTGAGTGTCAGGATATGCATTTTCATTTCTGAGCTGAAAAAGCAATAAAACTGTAAGAAACAGACTTCAGAGTGTAAATGTAGCCAAAGCATCAAAAGACAGCCAAGAATGTGCTGGCAGTGAGGTAGTCTGGGCATAAAGTTTTTCACCGTAGCCTTCACTTGCCTTCGTTAAGAAACCTGAACCAAACCCATTTATCCTGTGCTGCACTACAAAGTTATGGCAACAGTAGTTTTGGAAACTGTCAGCTGGCTTTAAATAGATCTAAACCTAATCACTAAAATCTCATATAAGCTTTAACATGTTAATGTAATTTCAAAAGTTGTTTCCAACTTTTCGAAATCTTCAGCTTTTATTAAAATAATACCTAATTCTCCTGCCATGAGGTGCCTGTTCAGTTACATCCTGTTATGGAGTCGAATGACAGCACAATCAAAGACATGTAACAGGCTCACTGGCCACCAGTGCCTTATTTCTGTAGATCCATCTATAAATCAATTTTTATCTTTCTGCAGGGAAGTGGGTAAACAAGTTAGGGCAAACTGCCTGTCCTGGCCTTTCCCAATCCCCATCCTACAAACTGACCTCAGATTGGTCAGGGAACTGTAGTGTACTGTGCAAGCAAAGATTTTAACTATAGGCCCCAGTGAAGAAACTGTCTACTCATACTGTGCCTGTGGGGAGATTCTTCAGATGGGATTTTAAGAAAAGGCCTCACACGCATGGTACACTGTCTCCCACTGACTCAGCAAAGAGGACTGCAGAACTGAAGGGGCCAGTACAGGCTTTGACCAGTTGACAAGGTTGCTGGCTAATTGATGTCAGAGGTTGAATGGTGTGAGAGACAAGGGGGCAGTGCCCCCAACTTGCTTGTATTGTTATCTTTTAAGTGTCAGAGGACTTTTAGGGCCATCATTATCACTTGTACAGGGTCAGCCTAAGGTAATATTGCAGATGATTATCCTATATATTCAAAATAATGTAGACTGCCTGGAAAATACAAAAAAAAAAGAGTTGAGGGCTATAACATCTAATCAATGGGGCTTTCGAAAGGACATCTCCAAAGGAAAGCCTTGCAGAACATATAACATTGTATAAAAAGCCAAGAGAGCTTAAAATTACCACACATCTTTAAACTGAATTCCAGGTATGGATATTCTTGCATAGTCTGCATGTGTCCAGGGGTGTTGCTAGGTGGGAAAAAGACCAGGGGCTTCAGCTTGAAGTCCAACCCCAGCATCGGGGGGTGGGGGTAGGCTCACTTGCTGGTTGCTGCCTGGCTCACCAGTGCCCATCAATGCTGACCACTAAACTGACCTACCTGACACATACACTGACCTACCTGACCATTACACTGACCTACCTGCCCCTACACTAACCTACCAGACCCCTACACTAAACCCCCTGGCACCTACACTGACCTACCTGACACATAAACTGACCTACCTGACTTTTCCACGTCAGACTTCAGGTGACCTCTTGACACGCCTGCAGGCTGCAGCTCAGCCTTACCTGTAGTGTGGGGCGCGCCCATCCCATTCATGACCACTCAGAGACAGCAGGCTGCATGCACGAGGCAGTCAGAGCCTGCCCATTTACACAGAGTGAGCACCGAGCGGGGATCTCATAGTGCTCAGCGTGGCCACAGTGTCATTCCCACCTCCTGGACTCGGCGGCGCCTATGATGGACATCACATGTCCCGTGGTCCCGGCGTTGGACCAGTGCGATGTCCATCATAGGAAGCGGGACTTGATATGTCACTCGGCCATGCTCGGAGTCGGATCGATCCCCGCTGGCTGTGCTGAGTGAGACAGTCAGTGACAGTCTGACTCTGAGTCTTTGTATACGGCCGCTCGGGCTCGGGCCTAATAATACAATTATGAATGCCCGAGACCCAGGGATTTTTGGGGGCCCACTAGGGGCTCCAGCCCCCCTCAGCCCCCCTCCTGATGCCACTGCATGTGTCATACCTGGAAGATATCCCTGAAAGCTGAAAATCACCGTAGTATGCCCTGCTACTACAGTGCTAGCCACTAGCTTCTGGGTCCTGTGCCAAGCAGCTGCCCTGCTGCTTAGTGAACATGGAAGATCACTTCAGGCTGCTTTCACACTTCAGTGCCTGTAAAACGTGCTATGTGTTTAAAAAAAAAATGCATAGCATGTTTTAAGTGCATTTCATTAAAATTTAGCACAACAAATCTAAGGTGAATAGCTGATTGTTAAAGTGGAGTTTCACCCACTTTTACAACTCTTCAGCATCCCTCACTAAACTGTGCACTGTAAACGAATTGTATATTTATAAATTTTTTTTCTCAGCACCTCCTCTATATCTGCTGTATTCATTTTTCACTTCCTCCTCCCTGGCCGCGGCCCATCGCATCATTTCCTGTTTGCAATGCCTTCTGGAAAGGGGCGGCAACTTCCTCTGAAACTGCCGTTGCTATGGAAACCTGACCTGAACCCTATTACACTGCTTGTGCTGCACTGAGCATTTGCGAGATCTGCAAGGATGAGATCCAGGAAGAAATACAGTCTGGCTTCAGATGCCCACACTTAAGATGGCCACGGCCTGCTGTAAGTTTATAAAATAACAAACTACTGCTATAAACTAACAAAACAGACCTTAGTTTACAGACTAACTTTACTAGAATACATTAAGCTTGTGTATTATAGGGGTATTTTTATTTAAAAATATAATTTCGGCCGGAACACCACTTTAAGGATTCCATCCGGCTCTGGCTTCTTAACAACCAGCTATTCACCAGTGAGTGCCAACTCTGCTATTTACTGGTTGTTAAAGGGGAGTTCCACCCAAAAATGGAACTTCCGCTTTAAGTCAAGGTATCCCCTGACATAATACATTTGGCATGTCATTTTTGGGGGGGGATACCCTCTTTTGAGGGGCATCCAGCTCCCACTTCCTCCTGGGGGGCTCCGCGGAGCTGGAGGGAAGTTCACCTCTCCCCCATCCCTCCATGCAATCTTCTGGTACATGTCACAGGTCCCAGAAGATTGCCCGGCCAATCACACTGCTGATTTTGTAAGGAAGCCGGGATGTGCCAGCTCCTTAACAATCAGCTATTCACTGGGTGTTAGCACCTTCCCGTCCGGGCTATAGCAGATGAACGACCTGGCGGGCCTTTCGTCCCTCTGACTGGACGTCATATGATGTCCTCTCAAAAGGCACCACGCAGCGGCACAATCAATGACTGATCACTGTACCGGTTTGCTGCCGGTACCATGTGACCGCTGTGACCAATCACAGCAGATCACATGACAGTTGTAAACAATGGATGGCTTCCTTTCATGCCATCTATTGTGTACATTTGTGTTTGCTAGCTGTGATTGGTCAATGTGATCACAGCCCATCTTTACAATGTGATTAGCTCTGGCCAATCACAACAAAACAAACTAAATGAATTGGTTTCATGCAGTAAAATGCTTGCTTATAGCAATGTAATACATTGCATTAAGCAATCATAATGTGTAAAAAAAAATCCTGGTCCCTTCCCTAGAGTAGTACAATGCTACTATGGTAACATTATATTGCTCTGGTCACTAGTCAGTGTCCCTGATCACCACCACACCAGTTTTTTGATGCACTGGAGACAGTTAATTTCTTAATTTTCCAAATATTTATGACAGAAAATTACAACTTCAAAAAACTTGCCATGCTTCTTTGGACTGTCTACTTTACAAATAGGGGTAATTTGGGGTATATTTGTACTTTCCTGACATTTTTGGGCCTCAAGAAATGATAGGCTGCCAGTACATCAGGATTGATCAATTTTAAGATATATATACCATAATTTGTGGACTCTATAACTTGTATAGTTGGGTAAACAAAATGATAAAAATTTAGTTTGGGTTGTTGTACGACTGCGCAATTTTCATTCAAAGTGCGACAGCGCTAAAAATTGGCCTGAGCAGGAAGGGGGTAAAAGTGCCTGGTATTAAAGTGGTTAAGGACGCCAGCAGGTTCCCGCTCTTTAACAACCAGCATCTTTGAATCATGTGACCCCAACAAACCCTGGGTGCATATTAGGTGCATTTTAATGAAAAGGGCATTTTTTGGTGCGCTTTTGAAAAGTGCACCAAAGATGCTGCATGCAGGACTTTTAAAACTGCAGCAAAACACAGCACAGCAGTGTGAAAAGTCACATAGGATCTAAAGAGAACTACTTTTGATGCGCTGGAAATGTGCCTTTTAGCACAGCAGAAGCGCATAGGTGTGAAAGGGCCTACACTCATTCAGCATGGACGCCATTTAGAGAACAATTTGCACCCTTGTAATGAATGCAAATAATTCTCTTATTGGACAAGGTAGATACTGTGACATCACTGCCTCACCTCTCCACATCATTTAATCAGAGAAGGTTTTGCATGCTGAGTGAATGCCATCCTGAAATCACCAAGCAGCAGAGCAGCCACTCAGAACCTTGAAGCTGGCAGCGGTCACTGTAGTATAGTAAATTGGGTTCTCTGAAGGCATCTGATCATTGCATGAATATTCTAAGCACCCTGTCATCTACCCTGTTTGTACCTATGTTATGGGATCCAATAAATGCAATCTCTCTGGAAAAGAATCTCGTTGCTGCGAAGATGCTTATTAATCATCACTTATATATATTGACAACGCGTAGTGGTGGAGTCCACTACAACAATTTCCGGTTTCTACAAGGATCTTCCAAGTAGAACATACACATACATAAATTGGTCCAAGCTAGACTAATTTAACTATGAAAAAATATGCATACCTTGAGTTCATCTTTAAATTAGTGATAGCAGGCCCCATATTAGTGTAGCACCCTCTACTTTAGGTAGGTGCTAGTAGTAGGATTTTTGTCAGTATAGGTACATTTAATTAGGCCTAGCTGTTAGCTAGGCCTGTTTGTTTTGATCTGTGTGGGCTGGGAGTGGCCTAGAGCAGCAGCAGGTGACTCACATGCAGCATCACTTCTCAGTTCCCTCCCTCTGGTTTCTAGAGGATTCTAGAAGGGAGGTCTGGAAGAGAGGTGGAGCTGCCTGGGGTGTTCTAAGGGGCCCTGACTAATCCCCAACTTGGATTGGCAGGGGGCAGGCCTCCTTAAATACCTAGAGTCAGTCCTGCTGGGAAGGAGTTGTCGGGTGGAAGAACTGGGAGATGGAGTACTAGCTGTCGTGCCATTTGAGGATGCTTCCCAGTCTGGTGGGGGGGGGGGGGTGACCTTGGGCCTGGAGCTCAGGAGGGGAAGGGAACCTCGTACAAACCACAGGGGTTTCCTGACCAGGAGCAGGGGAGGACAGTAGAGAGTACTGCTGGGCAAGTCTCCAGGAGGGATCCAACAGATGTCGGTGAGTGGCATACAGCCAGGTAAGCTGGAGAGGCATACCTGGAATGGATTGGGAGGATGCAATCTGAGATGGATGTAGAGCCAGTAAGGACTGTAGTGCCATGGGCAGTGGAGACAGGCAGCTGCAGCCAGGAGGGCTGGCAGGGCCTGAAGAGGGCTGACTGGGATCAGTAATCCACCTAGGACAGCTAGCACCAGAACTTTCCATTCTTTTTGCTACACCAAAGGGGCCTGTGGTCCCTGCCTGCAAAGGGCTGTTGCTAGGGCCTGGCTGAAGCCAGTGTCAGGCCTAACCACGTGCTAGCTGTTCCTGAAGAGTTGTGCTGGAGGAAGAGGAAGGAATTGTCTGCATCAAGAGTTGTGCTAGAGGAAGAGGAGAGTTTATAATTTGTCTCAAGCTATGCAAAAAAATCTTTGTGGGGATCCCATGAAATCCTTAACCCCATCCAAGTTATAATCCCTCAATAAAAACACAAAACAAAGCTAACAAACTGTTCATTGTCTTGGAGTGTCTGGGAGGTGGATGCCGGGCTGGGAAGGGTGACAGGTGGACCACAACATTCAGCAGCCCCTATGGGGGTCCCGCTACATTAGTATTCATCTGGCAGTATATAAGTTGTCAGAATATCACATTGCATCGATAGCAAATAAATGGTGATGCTCCATACTGTAGTTACACTTTATTGTCAATGTAGAATAGGACAGCAAAGCATACTTAGGCCTCATGTACACTGCTGCTGATAAAGGGAGGTTTAGGAGCAGTTGGGTATTTTTCAGCAGCCCCTGAACTCTCCTCTCTGTTATCTTATCTGTCAGTGTAAACTGATTAGTTTACAGTTGTTTAGAGGCAGTTGAGTTTAGTGGCATTTTTTTAATTCAAAAAATTGCGTTCAGGATGGAAGTGTACTGGCATTTCAAATGCCAAATCCTTGTAACTTCATGTAAACTTGTGTAAAAACTGTAACCTGAGTTAAGGCACGTTTTCGTTTATAAGCGTTCTTAAAGAGGAACATGTGAAATATGGGAAAAACACAATTTTCACCACCTGCTGTTGCCTGCAAGGGAGAGAGGGTGAGACAGACAGACAGTCAGACAGAGAGACAGGCAGAGAGAGAGAGACAGGCAGAGAGAGACAGGCAAAGAGATAGAGACAGGCAGAGAGAGAGACAGGCAGAGAGAGAGAGAGAGACAGGCAGAGAAAGAGACAGGCAGAGAAAGAGAGAGGCACAGAGCAAGAGACTGGCAGAAAGAGAGAGACTGGCAGAAAAAGAGAGAGAAAGACTGGCAGAAACAGACAGGCAGAGAGACAGGCAGGAAGAGACAGGTACAGAGAGAAGAAACAGACAGATAGAGAGAGAGACTGGCAGAGAGAGAGAGAGGCAGAGAGAGAGAGAAAGAGAAGCAGAGAGACAGAGAGAGAGAGAGACAGGCAGGGAGAGAGAGATACTGTCAGAAAGAGATAAGCAGAGAAAGATAGAGAAAAAGAGACAGGCAGAGAGACAGGCAGGGAGAGAGAGAGAGGGGGGAGACAAGAAGAGAGAGAAACAGGCAGAGAGATATAGACAGGCAGAGAGAGACATGCAAAGAGATAGAGACAGGCAGAGAGAGAGAGAGAGACAGGCAGAGAGAGAGACAGGCAGAGAAAGATACAGGCAGAGAAAGAGAGAGGCACAGAGCAAGAGACTGGCAGAAAGAGAGAGACTGGCAGAAAAAGAGAGGGAAAGACTGGCAGAAACAGACAGGCAGAAAGAGACAGGTACAGAGAGAGACACACAGATAGAGAAAGAGCGAGAGAGAGAGACTGGCAGAGAGAGGCAGAGAGAGAGAGAGAAAGAGAAGCAGAGAGAGAGAGGACACGCAGGGAGAGAGAGATACTGTCAGAAAGAGACAAGCAGAGAAAGAGAGAGAAAAAAAGACAGGCAGGGAGAGAGAGAGAGGGGGAGACAAGCAGAGAGAGAGACAGGCAGGGAGAGAGAGAGAGGGGGAGACAAGCAGAGAGAGAGACAGGCAGAGAGAGAGAGACAGGCAGAGAGAGAGAGACAGTGAGAGACACAGAGAGAGAGAGACAGGCAGAGAGACTGTCAGAAAGAGACAGGCAGAGAAACAGAGAGAGAGAGAGAGAAAGAGGGAGAGAGAGAGAGAGAGAGAGAGAGAGAGAGAGAGAGAGAGAGAGAGAGAGAGAGAAATAGAGAGAGAGAGAAATAGAGAGAGATTGAGAGGGAGAAGGGGAGCCAACGGTAAAAATTGCTGCCCAATATGTGACAGCGTGTCACAGACTGAGAGGGACATGAAAGACTGAGGACATAGCCTCCCTGGCGGTTTTCCCGAGTGTGGCTCGGGGTTAAAATTCAGGACCATTAGCGGTAACCCCGAGCCACACTCGGGATTACATCGCATGATCCTGGTGTGGCTTTACTTACCTTGTCCCCGGGATCCTGCGATGTCCCCCGCTGTGTCCGTGGGCTCCGTCCTCTGCCCGAAGCCTCTCCGTGCCAGGCTCCGTTCCCTGCGAGCGTAGCGACGCACGGGGGCGGAGCCTGGCGGCAAATTAAAAAAAAGGTAAAAATCATAACACATACAGTACTGTAATCTTACAGATTACAGTACTGTATGAAATCATTTCACATCCCTTTTGTCCCCAGTGCTTTGGCCCATGCCCTGCATGCAGTTTTATGTTATATATACTGTTCTTTCTGCCTGAAAACTGGAGATTGTCCATAGCAACCAAAAAGTGTCCCTTTACGTCAAAAGTGGCTTTAGACCAGCTAGAAAACAGCCATAGTAAATTAGAACACTTGCAGAATTGATCGATAGTGAATCGTGGGGAAATTTATTTTATTACTATTTATTTATTTATTTTTTAATTATTTATTTTTATTTATTATATTATAATTTATGTTTTTGTGTTTCAAACTTTATCATACCCAGGATATCTACTAGACTCTTGTTTGGACAGATTTAAGTGTGTTATTGTTAAGAATTACAGACCTACAATATAAATCGCCAAATTTCCATGCAAAATATTTGTACAGAGAGACAGGCAGAGAGAGAGAGGCAAAGCAAGAGAGAGATAGACAGGCAGAGAGAGAGACAAAGAGAGACAGGCAAAGAAAGAAATAGCGAGACAGGCACAGAGGGAGAGAGAGAGACAGGTACAGATAGAGAGAGAGACAGGTACAGAGAGAGACAGACAGACAGAGAAAGAGAGGGAGATGGGCAGCAACTGCCCCCTGTACATGAAGTGTTGCTAAACCCACAACAGTAAAATCAGTCTGTATATGCAGGAAATAATTCTTGTTATACTCACTGTGTAACCCTCTGCATTGTGTAAAATTGCTGTGTGATCCTGTCTTCTTTGATCCTCACCTTCTTCCAGTGTCTCCACCTCATCTCCGCATAGTATAGAGGGTAGGGGACAAGCTGCACATGCTCAGTTTGATGTGTATTGCTAGATATTTATTTTTTTCTTGGGAGAGTGCATGTGATCAGCACAGGGCCAATTAGCGCCGGCCAGATTGAGGGCCAGGAGTCCTGCAGTCTTATAGGACAGTGAGAGCAGTATGAAAACTCCTCCTAAAAGCTTTAACCAGACACTGATATAAGTCACAAAACTGCTATGTACTGCGGATGAGGAAATGTATTTGGCAGTTTATATTTACTAAAATAATTACATTTCCATGTTCTGTGTCCTGTGGGAGACCAGATATAGTGAATGCAGGCTCCTGGGTTTAGTAACACTTTAAATATAATCAGCAGTGGCGGTGCATCCATAAGGGTGCACGGGCGCTGCCCCCTCTCTCCAGCCACCTCCGCTATAACCAATAGATAGATTCATGCATTGCATGAATCTTTTCATGGTTGCCGCTGCCACTTCCTCTTCAGGCGCCCGGTCCCTTTTTGGGTGCCGGGCTCCTGAATTACACCAGTGGGGGATGTTTTTGAAGCACCTGATTAGAGCCATAGGCTCTAATGGGGCATCAAAAAAGGTAAACAGTGAGCGCCATGCTTGGCGCTCGCAGTTCACCCAGCTGTGTTAGAAAAGCAAATGAATATTTGCTTTCCTAACACTAAACTGCCTCTCCGCCAATCAGGTGCTCGGGTCTGTTACCCGTCACCTGATTGGCTGAAACGTCAGGTGCTATGATTGGACGCAGCGTCCAACCATAGGAGAGGACGGGAGAAGAAGACATCGAGGATAACGCTCGCCGCCCACCGCCGTCACCTGCTGCCCCACCGAGACAGGGTAAGTGCCGGGCAGACGACCGGCAGGGGTGGGGGCACGGTGGCAGCATTTGATGGGCGCAGTGGAAGCATTTGATGGCACAGTGGGAGCATTTGATGGATGGTACCTTTTTTGATGCCCCATAAGAGCCTATGGCTCTAATCAGGTGCTTTAAAAACACCCCCCACTGGTGTAATTCAGGAGCCCACATGTTGCTTGTGTCATTTTACTATAGGGCTTTTTCTGATTGAACAAGGGTTCAATCTGGGTAGTCTGCGTTTAGTGGCCATTTTAAAACATTAATGAGAAAATTAGGTGTGTCAGAGAAAAAAAAAAACTAAAGTCTAAAACCCCTAAGAAGAACAAGCTAGAGGGAAGTTTATCTTAAGAACTTCCCCCATTATTTACGAATGGAGGAGAAAACGCATTAGCGCCTTGAGGCGATTCAGTTCGCATTTGCAGCGCTTTACAAATCATTCATTCATTCATTCATTCATTCATGTAATTCATCAAGGTGTGCAATTATACTGGAACATAAAAGCTCACAAAGAATGAGCACTCAATTACACCAGTGGGGGGTGTTTTTGAAGCACCTGATTAGAGCCATAGGCTCTAATGGGGCATCAAAAAAGGTAAACAGTGAGCGACATGCTTGGCGCTCGAAGTTCACCCAGCTGTGTTAGCGAATGAATGGGCACAGTGGAAGCATTTGATGGCACAGTGTGAGCATTTGATGGGGTACAGTGGGAGCATTTGATGGTACAGCTGCAGCGTTTGATGGGCACAGTGGCAGCGTTTGATGGGCACAGTGGCGGCATTTGATGGGCACAGTGGTGGCGTTTGATGGCACAGTGGCTGCAATTGATGGTACAGTGACTGCGTTTGATGGTACAGTGGCTGCGTTTGATGGGCACAGTGGTGGCGTTTGATGGGCACAGTGGCTGCAATTGATGGTACAGTGACTGCGTTTGATGGGCACAGTGGCTGCGTTTGATGGGCACAGTGGTGGCGTTTGATGGCACAGTGGCTGCATTTGATGGGCACAGTGGCTGCATTTGATGGGCACAGTGGCTGCGTTTGATGGGCACAGTGGCGGCAATTGATGGGCACAGTGGCTGAGTTTGATGGCACAGTGGCTGGGTTTGATGGTACAGTAACTGCGTTTGATGGTACACTGGCTGCGTTTGATGGCACAGTGGCTGGGTTTGATGGGCACAGTGGCTGCGTTTGATGGACACAGTGGCGGCAATTGATGGGCACAGTGGCTGCGTTTGATGGCACAGTGGCTGCAATTGATGGTACAGTGACTGCGTTTGATGGTACAGTGGCTGCATTTGATGGGCACAGTGGCTGCGTTTGATGGGCACAGTGAGGCTGCAATTGATGGGGTTTTTTTTTCAGAATTTTTCAGTTTCAGCATCAGCCGCCACTGCTAATCAGTAAATGTATACTAAAATACCTCTTTGGTTATGTGTGAAAAACTGAAAGATCGGGACTTGAATGACATGAATGAGCATTGCTGTCAGACTCTGCTAACTTGGGACCGCTACAAAGATGAAAATTTGGAAGCACCGCAGGCTTTGTTTCACAGTCATGAAGGAATGATTGACTAGCTAAGAGAAAACTAGAGAAGTGCCTGAGGTTCTGTACTGTAGAGAATTGCAAAAATAAGATTAGAAACGTATGAAAAGCTATAACAGCTAATCTTCATGTATGTTCTTGTAACTAACCTATTCCCATTCAAATCTCATGGGAAACTTTCTTTATTGAGCGTTTTCTTACATTGCATTTAATGTCACAAACTCCAATGCTGCTGTGTGTCCCCTAAAGGAGGAGCACTAAATGAACACTTGGGGAACACAATATGATTAGAAGCTATAAACACATGTTGCTTGTGTCATTTTACTATATGGCTTTTTCTGATTGAACAAGGGTTCAATCTGGGTAGTCTGCATTTAGTGGCCATTTTAAAACATTAGTGAGAAAATTAGGTGTGTCAGAGAAAAAAAAAAGTCTAAAACCCCTAAGAAGAACAAGCTAGAGGGAAGTTTATCCTAAGAATTTCCCCCATTATTTACGAATGGAGGAGAACTGTAATTCATCAAGGTATGCAATTATACTGGAACATAAAAGCTCACAAAGAATGAGCACTGCACAAACCATTTGACATTTCAATTGTACATAGGATCACTAAGATCACGCTTGCAGCAGAGCACCCTGTTCTGCTTGTCCTGCATTCCCTCATAACGTTTATTTACCTTAATATGGCTTTTTAAAAAAAAGTTGTGACTGTGTTCTTTGAGACAGTCCAATGCAAATAATAGGGAAGATTTACTAAAACTGCTGCACTCAAGATCTGGTTCAGCTGTGTGCATAATAGCCAATCAGCTTCTAACTTCAGCTTGTTTAAAAAAGCTTTGGCAATAAAATCTGGAAGCTGATTGGTTTCTATGCAGAGCTGTACCAGATTGTGCACTCCCAGCTTTAGTAAATAACCACGAATGCATTTCTATTTAATTAGTTGGCTCTTGGCAAAATTATTTCTTTGTTATATAGAACATTCCAGTGTCAGCTAATGTAAAAATCATATTTGAACATTTGAAAAAAACATTGTTATATTATTATTTCATTGTGCAGCAGAGTCATTTTTTAGTAAATGGGCTTTATATGTCAAAGCATCACACACGTTTATACACATGGGCATTTTTTTTACAAAAACAAGACTGAAAAAGTAATAACCCAAATATTATTTAGAGGTCATACATATTTTTGCTTCTGCCCTCTGAGTGTTCATTCACTGGCTCTGCAAAAGATATCAGATATGTGCAGATTGAAACAGTGAAGCAATACTAGTATTTTAATTGTTTTTTATGGACTGCATTGGCATATAAACACAGTGAAGGAACAGTATGAGTTAGAGGATTACATTACAAAAAAAAAGATGCAAAACCACTTTAATGTATTGCAATGTTTAAAATGTATCTAAAGCCAAAGCCATTTTTAGTAGGTAATTTCAGGCAATCCCATTAAGTTTTTAATATTGTCTGTGTCTCCACTGGGGAGATTTACCCTCTGTTTTCCCTGGTGACTATTGTTGGGAGTGACAGTGAGGGAAAATTCTAAATTTTGGGGGAAAAAAAAAGAGAAAAAAAGTTTTGGATTTGGGTAAACTTTAACCCCTTTAACTCCTTGTCTGCTAACTTATATTTATAAATGAAGTGGTATACAAGGGGTTAAAGCAAACTCATTGCTGCTGCAACTGAGCTTGCTATTGTTTTTTAGAGCAGGCAAATGGCTCTCAGGACTCTGGAGGCATTCCCCCTTCTCTGGCAGTACCTGAGGTGGCTCCAATGCTCTCCCGTTCTTCTGGGAAGCCTAGGACCATTGGAAATAGCTCTCACAGTGAGAGAAGGTGATAATAGAGGAGCATTTGTTCCCGATCCCCCTACAACAATAGAAGCTAGAAGAGATGTGTATTGTGTCACTTCTAGGTTCACAGCTGTCATTCCTCAGTTACTGCAGCTGAAGATGCAGCTAATTAAGCAAAATCTGCATTTAAAATCAGGGGACCTCTAATGTCTCCATAAAGAGGCTTATTAGTCCCCTTGTGATAGGACTAAAGCTAAATTTAAAAAATGTAAAGATGTAAAAAAAAAAAAATCTCTGTCTCCCCAATTCAAACAACAACATAAAGCGAACGTGTTTACACACGTGAGGTATTACTGTGAACATTGTAGTGAGAGTAATAATTCTAGGGCCCATAATTCAAAGTTAAAGTGGAACTTCACTCTCTCAGTCAACATTGACTATTTGTAATCCTTATCCTGCTAGCATTATTAAATAGATAGGAAATTATATTCAGTGGCGTCTCCAGCTTTCATATTTAGGGGGGGCACATGGGGGGACAGGGACAAAAGTAGGGAGGCAACTATAAAATGCATATATATATATATAGATATATAGATATATCTATATATCTATCTATATATATATATAGATATATATCTATAGATATATAGATATATAAATATATACTGGGGCCCTTTACTACGACCCCACAATGGCCCTTTCACATGTTCTGCAGTGAGCTCCCTTCCTACTGTATTGGGGTCCCCCAGGGTGGCAGAAAACAAGATATATATGTCACCAGCATACCAAGAAAATATAAGGATCCAAAGCAGTGGGAGAACTATCAGGGTTGCAAAGGTTGTCTTGCCTCCGGGCCCTGGTGTTCTGCCACTGTGGGGTTTCCCAGCCTCCTCTTGCTGTCCTGCCCCTGCTTTTGACTGTGCTGGTCTGGCATCTCTTGGAATTTACAGGCTGGTTCTCCTGTCCTAAGGATGGGAGAAATAGGTTTGTTTTTTCAGTAACTGAGAGTCCTGGTGGAGTCCTTCCTGCAACTCGCTCTTCTCCTTGCCAATGAGGATGCAGGGGAAGGAGCAGATTGGTCGTGGTTGTGTGAGCGCTCGCATTATGCAGAGTCAGCAAGCAGAGGGAGGGGGGAGGAATCACCCGCAGGAGCTGACTGGGGACTCTCTCCCTCTTAGACATTGATTTTTTGTAAAAAAAAAAAAAAAAAAAAAACTAAAAAACTTTTTTTATTGGGGGGGGGGGGGGGGCACATGGTGGGGCACAGCAAAATGTTGGGGGGGTCAGGTTTGTTTTAAATTTTTATTTTACATTTCTTTAGTTACTCCCTGGTTTCCATGCCTAGGCAAATGATGTCATACATCCCAGGATTCTTCAGGAGGGGAGGAGGGGTTCTTTCAGCTAAGCACACCTTCCTGTGCATATTCCGTGTATCCCTGTGCAGGCAGTCCTAGTCATGTCAATTGGGACGCAGCAGCTGCAAGGACAGATCTGACATCCATGCGGGTGTAGTTGCATGGACCCAAACGCAGACAGGGTGAATTCAGGGACATGCACCCACACGGATTTCAAGTTGGAAGCAGTGGCTGTGTCTTTGTAGCTGCTGTGTTTCAATTGACATCAATGGGACTGCCTGCATGGGTATGCAGGGAACACTTGTGCATCCCCCTGCAGCTAAACACGGCCCTGTAGTAGGATGCCCCACGTGAACAAGGCCTTAGGCTTCGTTTAGACTTGAGGTTGGGGGTGGGGCAGCAAAAATTATTACAAAAATTATTATAAGTACTATGCCACCATGACAGATGAACATAGGAGCAATTGGTAATGATAGCTCACTATGTTCATCTAGCCCTCCCCACTGCTTTCCATCCTGACAGCGAGCAACCTCCCTCCCAAGCAGCAGCTGCAGCCGACGAGAGGGGAGGTGGGAAAGCTGACCAGCTGCAGTGCAGGGAGGTGTCCCAGAAGATTGGCAATGCGGGGCACTACGGGGGGGGGTTAGAGTGCCGACCGGGGGGGGTGGGGTGTAGCTGATTTTTTTTCCCACTCTGTGCCACTGATTTTTTTCCCACTCTGTGCCTCCCCTGCAGCATATTAAGGTGGCTGGAAGGCAGAGGAGGGAAGCTGCAAGGAGGGGGGGATCGTATTGCAGGGGGGTCAGGATCAGTGCAGAGGTGTGAGGGGTTTTAGTGTACAGAATAAGTGACAGATGCTGTAGGGATTGGTTAGGTAGGGAAGAGGTGTACTTTCGGGTAAAGTAAGGGAAAATTTCAGTGTAGGAGCAGTAGCAGCTGCGTGGGGGGGGGGGGGGGCATCTTTTTGGGAGAATAGATGCTGAACAGTTCTGATATAAGCTCATGGTCACTAACACAAGGAGAAATGTGATGTCCGTATGGTGTATGGACCTGGCCAGCTTAAAAGCAGTTATGTAGGTCCGTACCCTGTACGGACCTGGCAGTAACAGGGTTAAACCCTTTTCCCCTCCCATGGACGTCCTAATTTATAGCGTGTTTGCAGCTGTCCTTATCTCCACTACTACTCATTACTAACCTTTGGCTTGTTCCTCAACTACGCTTCCACTTGACCCCAACCGGCAACCATTCGTTATTGACCTTTGGCTTGTTCCTCAGCTACGCTTCTGCTTGATCCCAACCTGCAACCACTTGCTACCAACCTTTGTCTTGTTTACTGACTTTGCTTCTGCTTGAACCCTACCTGTTCTATCTGCTACTGGACCCTAGCTTGCTCACCTCCTGATGAGCCAATGCTGAGGACCACGACCTGGTACTAACATGCAGCAAAATCCACCTCCACCATCAGGACCATCGTGGATAGTGCTTAGACCCTGCACCTCAGGTGAGCCCATGTCATCTGCCAGGGTGACATGCTTGACTATTTATCCAGCTGGTCAGTGGGAGCCTCTCTACTGCTATAGCTTCTGGTCCCCGTGGCTGACGCCTGATAATGACAGTAGCACAACGTCACAGTGTTGCCAAACCAGTGTAGCTAGAATCTGTGTTTTTCAATGCCACCACCCCAGACCAGAGAAGCCAGTGTCTCCAGACCAGTGTATGCCAGCAACAGTATTGCTTATCACTGCCACACCAGTCGCAGTGTCACCAGACCAGTGTAAGCCAGCAACATTGTCCTTGATTGTCGCCACACCAGTCCTAGTGTCACCAGAGTAGCATAAAGCTAGGCACACACTATCAGTTTTTTTCATTCAACCCAGTGGGCTATTAACTATTAACTATTTTATGTTAGTACAGTGAGCTCCCCCTTGAGATATTGTGTTCTGACAGGGGGCCTGCCCCCCTGCCAGAACACATTGGTCATAGTTCTTAGCTATTAGCTTAGAGAGCTGAACAGATGCCAATCAGCAGATGTCTTTCAGTCATGCCCCTTTGACAGAAGCTGGACTTTTTGACTGGCCCCTGTCAGACAGGTTGCTGAATGTCGGACGGTTTCTCTTGAACCAGCCAATACTGGCCTATATTCGGCTTGTGTGTACAAGGCTTATAATAACAGCAGTGTTCCTGATTGCTGCCACACCGGTCCCCAGTGTCAGCAGACCAGTGTAAGCCAGCAAAAGTGTTTCTGATCACTGCTACACAAGTCCCTCCGTCACCAGATCAGTGCAGCCAGCAGCAGCCTTTGCCTGTCGCCTGTATTGACCCTGGCCTGTTTATTGACCCTGGCCTGTTTATTGACCGTGTTTCCGACTGATGCCTGGACCGATCCTTTGCCTGTTTGCTATTCATGTCTCTGCCTTCCACCTAAACTGACCCATCTGCACGTCCAACTGACTACTTTCCTGCAAGACACCAGTCCCTGGCTTCCCCTGTGGACAACTGCACTCCTGGAACCAGAGGATCTCTTTGCTCTTCCTTTCTTCGGCCTCTTGTACTTTCTGGCCAGTGAACATGGCATTCCTGGAGGCACACATACCAGTAGGTTAGGCTTGCGTGGCTTATAAGAACGGGGACTGCTATAAGTGACACTAAGCTAAGTTTCATTCCCTGACCACTCATACTGTATATAGGTGGCCTTTACAGTACATTGGTTTTGATACAATTGGTTGATTTTTGTGATACACAGAATACAATGTCCTGTACATAATGAGTCCAAACAGTGAAAAAATCTCACACATGTGGTATCCCCATACTTGAGAAAAGTAGCAGAATGTGTTTTGGGTTGTAATTTTATGTATGCTCATGCAGTGTGTGCAACTTTATGCAAAAAATAAATTCATTTTTTTTTCCTGCATTTTCCAAAAACGTGTGACAAACAATGAAGTCTGCAAAAGGCTCACAATGCCCAAAAAAATGTTGAAGTGTTTACTCTCCAAAATGTCGTTATTTTGTGGGAGTTTCTTCTGCCCTGGTGCTCCAGAGCCCCCAAAAATGTGATAGGTAGTCAGGAAATTAGATGCATATTTTATGCCTCTAGAAAGCCGGAAGCTGCTTCATGATTTTTGGACCTCTGTATGTGGTTATCCTGTGAAAAAAGTATGTATTTTGGGGTGTAATTCTTGGTATGGTCATGCTACTAATGTACATGTACAAATAAGGTTATTTAGAATATGTGAGTATTCTAAGATATATAAGAAATATCAATCAGTGGCTTTAAAGAGGCTGGAGGAGAGTTGCAACACTGATTGGCAACAAATGATAAAAAAAATGTGAAAACAATGTTTTCTAAAAGAAAGAAAAAAAATTTCTGTTCATGTTCATTTCTGTTCATGATACACAATCCTTTAGCTAAGTAAATGTTTTCCAGTTAGGGTTTAGATCTTTTCTAACCACTCCAGAAGGTTTTACCCTCTTCTTGACAAGGCCATTTTTTGTGATAATGTCCTTTTCCTGACAGGCTCCATCAGGGCCGGACTGGGAATGAACACCAGCCCTGGAAAAAATGTGTCATACCAGCCCCATAGCATTATTATACCAGTCCAACAGCATAACGTCATTATTTTCTTGTTCATTAAATGGAAAACCATGCATTTTAAAGCACATTTGGCTGCAATTGATGGGTACAGTGGCTGCGTTTGATGGCACAGTGGCTGTGTTTTATGGGCACAGTGGCTGTGTTTAATGGGCACAGTGGCTGTGTTTAATGGGCACAGTGGTGGCAATTTATGGGTACAGTGGCTGCGCTTGATGGCACAGTGGCTGCTTTTAATGGGCACAGTGGCTGCCATTGATGGGTACAGTGGCTGTATTTGATGGTACAGTGGCGGTAATTTATGGGCACAGTGGCTGCGTTTAATGGGCACAGTGGCGGCAATTTATGGGTACAGGGGCTGCGTTTGATGGGCACAGTGGCGGCACTTGATGGGTACAGTGGCTGCGCTTGATGGCACAGTGGCTGCGTTTAATGGGCACAGTGGCGGCAATTTATGGGCACAGTGGCTGCACTTGATGGCACAGTGGCTGCGTTTGATGGCACAGTGGTGGTAATTTATTGGCACAGTGGCTGCGTTTAATGGGCACAGTGGCGGCAACTTATGGGTACAGTGGCTGCGTTTGGCGCAGTGGTGGCAATTTATGGGTACAGTGGCTGCGTTTGGCACAGTGGCGGCAATTTATGGGTACAGTGGCTGCGTTTGATGGGCACAGTGGCAGCAATTGATGGGTACAGTAGCTGCGTTTGATGGTACAGTGGCGGTCATTTATGGGCACAGTGGCTGCGTTTAATGGGCACAGTGGCGGCAATTTATGGGTACAGTGGCTGCGTTTGATGGCACAGTGGCTGCGTTTAATGGGTACAGTGGCTGTGCTTGATGGCACAGTGGCTGCATTTAATGGGCACAGTGGCGGCAATTTATGGGCACAGTGGCTGCACTTGATGGCACAGTGGCTGCGTTTGATGGCACAGTGGCGGTAATTTATTGGCACAGTGGCGGCAATTTATGGGTACAGTGGCTGCGTTTGATGGCACAGTGGCTGCGTTTGATGGCACAGTGGCTGCGTTTGATGGCACAGTGGCTGCGTTTAATGGGTACAGTGGCTGCGCTTGATGGCACAGTGGCTGCGTTTAATGGGCACAGTGGTGGCAATTTATGGGCACAGTGGCTGCACTTGATGGCACAGTGGCTGCGTTTGATGGCACAGTGGCGGTAATTTATTGGCACAGTGGCTGCGTTTAATGGGCACAGTGGTGGCAATTTATGGGTACAGTGGCTGCGTTTGGCACAGTGGTGGCAATTTATGGGTACAGTGGCTGCGTTTGGCACAGTGGCGGCAATTTATGGGTACAGTGGCTGCGTTTGGCACAGTGGTGGCAATTTATGGGTACAGTGGCTGCGTTTGATGGCACAGTGGTGGTAATTTATGGGCACAGTGGCTGCGTTTAATGGGCACAGTGGCGGCAATTTATGGGTACAGTGGCTGCGTTTGATGGCATAATGGCTGCGTTTGATGGCACAGTGGCTGCGTTTAATGGGTACAGTGGCTGAGCTTGATGGCACAGTGGCTGCGTTTAATGGGCACAGTGGCTGCGTTTGATGGGCACAGTGGCTGCGTTTGATGGTATACAGCTTTTCCACGATAATCTGGCACTTGAACAAAACATGAACTTGTACACCTCCCTGAAGACCAAACTGCAGACAAATGTGACTGTCACAAAAAAGGAGAGAGAGAGAGAAAGGAAGAGAAAGAGGGTGAGAGGGGGGGGGGAGAGAGAGAGAGAGAGAGAGAGAGAGAGGGGAGAGGGGGGGAGGGGGAGAGAGAGAGAGGGGGGAGAGAGAGAGAGAGAGAGAGGGGGAGAGGGGGAGAGAGAGAGGGGAGAGGGGGGAGAGAGAGAGAGAGAGAGAGAGAGAGGGGGGGGGGAGGGGGGAGAGAGAGAGGGGGGGAGAGGGGAGGAGAGAGAGAGAGAGAGGGGAGAGAGAGAGAGAGAGAGGGGAGAGAGAGGGGGGAGGGGAGAGGGGAGAGAAAGAGAGAGAGAGGGAGAGAGAGAGAGGAGAGAGAGAGAGAGATATTTTTTTTGTACCTTAATTCCTGTCTTGCAGCTGCACGGGCCGTTCACTTCTCCTATTCTCCTCGTGCAGATTAGTGGGCGGTGCTGGCGCCGCACGGGACCAGTCACAAAGAGAAAATCGAGCAGCATGGCGTTCGCTCCTCCCCTCAGGCACACAGAGGCATATAACTATTTCGTTCTGTGGCCGGTGCGCCGGATCCGAGGAGGCGGCACACACAGCCATTGGGTAGTGCGGCGGCGGCTGCCGCTGCTCAGTATTTTGCTGACACAGTCAGCCACCCAGCCAAGCTCAGAGCCAAAAGCGGCCCCAGGGGTACTAGGTGCAGACAGCCTACCGGGAATCTTCCCGGTATCCCGGTAGGCCAGTCCGGCCCTGGGCTCCATGGCAGCATACGTGTGGGTTGACCCCGCCTCTATAACTACCCAATAGGACCCCTCCCTATAACTTTCTGCTATAAAACATATCCAATAAAAAAATGTAAAATATCTAATTTCTTGATCAGTTTAAGCCAATATATATTCTGCTACATATTTTTGGTTAAAAAATAACAATAAGTGTGTATTGATTGGTTTGCGCAAAAGTTATAGCGTCTACAAAATAGGGGATATATTTATGGCATTTTTATTTATTTATTTTACTTTATTTTACTTGTAATGGTGGTGATCAGCAAATTTTACTGGGACTGCGACATTGCAGATCGGACACCTAACTGACACTTTTGACACTTTTTTTGGGAACCAGTGACATTATTACAGTGATCAGTGCTGAAAATATGCACTGACACTGTATAAATGACACTGGCAGGGCAGGGGTTAACATCAGGGGTGATCAAAGGGTTAAGTGTGTTCCCTGTTTGTGCTTTCTTACTGTGGGGGGAATGGGCTCACTGCATGGACACTGTGATCCATGTTCCTGCTAACCAGGAACACAAGATCAGTGTCCATGCCTGACAGAGCAGCGGTTTGCCTCGTTTACATCGGCAGGGCGCCGTTCTATCTCTGTGAGGAGCGATTGCGGGTGGCTGGCGGACATTGCGTCCGCTGGAGCCGCTGATTGGCTCCCCCCCCCGTGGCCAATCAGCGCGTGATCGCACCTCCGGCAGCGCGTGCCCCCCCCCCCAGTGGCTATTGCAGGAAATCACATACAGGTCCGTGATTTTGCGCAATAGAGCCGTCCTGCCGCAGTAAATATGTGGTAGGCGATCGGCAACTGGAATAAGTTGTATAAAACCACAGTGACTTGATTGCCCAAAATACAGCTTTTTTGACAGAGGGTCATATAAAAACCATTAACTTGGTCTTTCAGTCACCATTCTTGAGGATCCTAAACAATGCCTTTTGGATATTTTAAGTCTCTAAACAAGCCATGGCTAGGGCTCTTTTCCAGGTCCGCAAACTAATTTTATGACACTGGTTGTCAACTGATCCCCCCACACTGAAAGAATGGATATCCCAAGTGGGTGACACCTTAAGACTTGAGTGCTATGTTTATCAACCCAGAAGCTGTTCTGGCAAATTTGCTAAGTTATAGGCTCCATGGTTGGACACCCCGGGCCTAGCGCCAGTGGATCTCATAATGGATCGCCTATTATAGTGTAATTGGCTAGTTGTCATCCTGTGTATTTGTTTACTTGGGGAGGTGTATGGTATCTAGATCTTTTGGCACCTTTGTTTGCATTTTTTGCTTAAAGATATGTCACGTACCCTGCTTTATATCTGTTCGATGTATGATGCAGTTAAACCTGTTTGAACATGATTTTTTTTTTTTGCTCTGGAAACTGTACTGTTTGTCTCTATTTCTTAAAAAAGTTTTCTGAGATAAAAAAAAGTTGTATAAAACGGTATATTTTCTTGATTGGTCAAATCCCATGTAGACATTTTTGGTCTTATTAGTAGTTTTATTTTTTCATTTTGCATTTGGGAAACGCTAAGATCAATACAGTAGATTTCCTGAGCATACATGATCTAACAGTATATGTATCTTTTAAAAAAGTGTGACATGTATCCCAAGATTTGATTGTTTCCAATGTGTGTTCTACTGCACAGGCTGCCAAGAAAGCAGAGCGATGTCACTTCATTGAGCTGTAGTGTGGCAATCCATGGGAATAGGATGAACTGTGCTTTCTCCTCTGAGGCGCACACAGTATCTGTTGGACTAATTATTAATGTTTTGTTGAATTGCTCTCGGTGTCTGAACTCGAGCTGCTGGAGTGCACTTAGCCAAAAACAATATGCATGGTATTCAAGGCCTGAACACTTTCCCTTTTGTTTATAGCTAGCAGAACTTCATCCAGAACGTATAACTGGACTTTCACATTTACAGAAAACATACATTTTATATGCTGACTAATACTGCACTAATGTGGAATTACTTTGGGTTTTGGATTAAATAACAACTAGCACCACTGGCATTCTGCTGCTTTAATAGGATCACTTTTTTGCATGTTGTACTAAATAAAACATTCAGCAGAGCAATGACAGGAACACACAAGATGAAAATACTTCTGTTTCTCTCATTAGGGACAAAACGTGTCTCACATCTGAAAAATATATATATTTTTGTTCTCTCTATGCCAGTTTTTGGAAAAGTTCTTAAAAGTTCACAATATTTCAAGGAAAGTTATAAAGAACAGCTAATATGCACAACTGAATTGTAATATTTTAAATAAATGTATTCATGTTAGTTTTCTGGTTTAAAATATGTTTTTCTTCATCTATTAAAAAGCATCGGTATAGGCACATTTACTTTAAGTTGCTTTAACTCCTTAATGCTGCTGTACGCATATACACTATCTTACCAAAAGTATTGGGACACCTGCCTTTACACTCTTTGCAGGTATAACAGCTTCAACTCTTCTGGGAAGGCTGTCCACAAGGTTTAGGAGTTGTCTATGGGACTGTTTGACCATTCTTCCAGAAGCACACTTGTGAGGTCAGGCACTGATGTGGACGAGAAGGTCTGGCTCGCGGTCTCCGCTCTAAATCACCCCAAAGGTGTTCTATCGGGTTGAGGTCAGGACTGTGTCGGCCAGTCAAGTTCCTCCACCCCAAACTCGCTCATCCATGTCTTTATGGACCTCGTTTGTGCACTGGTGCGCAGTCATCTTAGAACAGGAAGGGGCCATCCCCAAACTGTTCCCACAAAGTTGGGAGCATGAAATTGTCCAAAATGTCTTGGTATGCTGGTGCCTTAAGAGTTCCCTTCACTGGAACTAAGGGGCCAAGCTCAACTCCTGAAATACAACCCCCCACCATAATCTCCCCTCCACCAAATGATTTGGACCAATGCACACAGCAAGGTCCATAAAGACATGGATGAGCGCATTTGGAGTGGAGGAACTTGACTGGCCTGCACAAAGTCTTGACCTCAACTCAACAGAACACCTTTGGGATGAATTAGAGCTGAGACTGCGAGACAGACCTTCTCGTCCACATCAGTGCCTGACCTCACAAATACACTTCTGGAAGAATGGTCAAACATTCCCATAGACACACTCCTAAACCTTGTGGACAGCCTTACCAGAAGAGTTGAAGCTGTTATAGCTGCAAAGGGTGGGTCAACTCAATATTGAACCCTACTGGCTAAGACTGGGATGCCATTAAAGTTCATGGCTGAGACACACAGCAGGCGCCAATTGCTCCCATTTTGCCAATCAAAGTCAGTGAGCCAATGAGGATAGAGATGGGGTGGTGCCAAGTCTGAATAGGCACACAGAGCAGCGGCTCAGCTCGGGTGCCCCCATAACCAGCTGCTTGCTGGGGGGCACTTGGCAGGAGGGAGAGGCCAGGTGTGCCGGTGAGGGACCCGAGAAGAGGAGCATCTGTGCAAAACCATTACACAGACCAGGTGAGTAAAACATGTTTGTTATTTTTAAACAAAAAAAACAAGACTTTAGTATTACTTTGAGCAGCAGTGACCAGGAAGATGGAAAGATAAGGGACTAAGGCTGCCATCTGTGTACAGTACAGTATGTGGTTGGGACTGAGCAGCTTGTGGTGCCCTGCAACCTGTATGTTTAGGGGGTGACCTGGCTGTGCATGATGGCCAGGTGGAAGCCAGTCAGACCCCATCTTACACACCTATCCCCTATGTATACATACTGGCTACACCTGCACCCTACATATGAACAACACACACACACACATATAATATCTTAGTACACACCTATGAAAGTAGTCTATAGAATGGGCACAAACATCACAGTAAAGAAACACAGGTGGCGCCCTCTTTATACACACATTCAGGAGTCCAACTGGAAGTGTGTTTGAGAGTCATAAAAGTACAGCTGCATACCTGTCATACATTTACTCAGGGGCCGAATGTTCCTGTGATCCATATACATATTCCAGGCCATCCTGTCCTGTATATGCAGAAATACAGCATAGTGCCACCTTTCTAAATGGATAACTACACCTATGCCTGCACTAATGTAAGGGACAAATAGGCTTCTCTGAGTGAAGATCTCTAGAACAGTTTAACATGCCCATTATATTGAGGATTATATTTGAACCCTATATATACACATTCCTATGATACACATGTAGCACTACCCCCGCAGGGGTTGCAGATGACTGGTTTCCCCACTCATGCACAGCCAGGCAACAAACATTTCCACACTTTCTCCAGACACAAGGAACAGTCTTTGAGCTTGTTTTTTGTTGTTTTATTACGGGTAATACTTCCTCCCATGTATACACAATCCTGAACTGTTCTCCTTTGACAATGACAGTCCTTAAGATGAGATGCCAAAGCCCCTTAAGAACAAGAAACTCTCAGTCCCTTAGAAAATAGCACATTGTGTAGAAGGCAACATCCAGGAGTATGTCCCATTCCACTGTAGACATGGATCCCAACTCTACTGTCTGCAGAACTACCAGCCCACCTGGCTGCTTCTTCGGCAGCCCACCTGGCTGCTCCGAAGATCTCTAGGGAAGTGATGGCAAACCTTGGCACACCAGATGTTTTGGAACTACCTTTACCATGATGCAATTGCAATGGGAAATGTAGTTCCAAAACATCTGGGGTGCCAAGGTTCGCCATCACTGTCCTAGGGCAAGGGAAAGGAAAAGTTAGGCACAATGGTGTCTTCCTGAAAGGCTTGCTACATGTGGCAGTCTCTCCCCTTGTGAAACCCTGGGTGTACTGATGTACTCACACTGTCCTCCTTACTCTCTGCTGCTTCCTGAGGCAAGATTCCTTTCAAACTGCACTGCTGTCAGGATCCTCCAAAGCCAGCTCAAGCTCCAGTCTGAGGCAGAGCCCCCCCCCCCCCGGGAGCAGGGGCTCCCCTCCAAGGTCATCATGCCTGCTGGCATGACTCATCCATATTTATGGGGTGGCACTTCCAGGGAATTGGCCAAGCTCTCCTAAGTATGAAGATCAACCCTCCTGGCTGCCACCCTCTAGTTTCTAGACTTTTCTCCAAACTTCCAGATCCAGAGGGAGGCACCAGAGACCTGCCTATGTGTGTCATCCGGTTCCAGCGCCAAATGTAAGGGAGCGGCTCTGGGTACACTTGCCTACAGGATCCCACATACACAGCCTGCAGATGGCTTGAATCTCGGAACCAGGGATGGATCAGTATGTGATCCACAGTGCCTCCGATGTGGCCCCTGGCCTCCCACCTGGAGACCGTTCTGTCTCCCTCACATACAGCCAATATGGTCGCCCCTGACGAGATGCCTGAGGCAGTGGACCCCACAACTCCTGCTGCCATGGCTCTGATCCCTCCTGATGATGAGTAAACTGTCCTGGTACAGGTTGTAGCAGCCCTTTTGTCACTAACCATAACTGCAGCAGTTATTAGGGCGATAGCTGAAGGCATTGCACAGCTCAGGAAGGAGCTGGGGGATCAGGCTAAATGCTTATCCAAGCTTGAATACTGCCTGTCAGATTTAGTAGATGAGATTCAGAGCTCTCACACAGCCTAACAGCAATCGAGACATACATAACAATATACAGTATCTCACAAAAGTGAGTACACCCCTCATATTTTTGTAAATATTTTATTATATCTTTTCATGTGACAACACTGAAGAAATTACACTTTGCTACAATGTAAAGTAGTGAGTGTACAGCTTGTATAACAGCGTAAATTTGCTGTCCCCTCAAAATAACTCAACACACAGCCATTAATGTCTAAACTGCTGACAACAAAAGTGAGTACACCCCTAAGTGAAAATGTCCAAATTGGGCCCAATTAGCCATTTTCCCTCCCATGTGACTCGTTAGTGTTACAAGGTCTCAGGTGTGAATGGAGAGCAGGTGTGTTAAATTCACAAATGTCTGTTAAAGTCCTGTGTGTAGCACCCTCTAGTTTGTTAGTAGTTTAGTACAGGTAAATTAATTGTATGACTTATGGTAAGTGTGAGTCTGGAATCTGGGTCAGGGTTCGATTCTTGATTCTTTGTTCACTTTTCTGCCCTCGAGCTGGTGGCACTCAAGGCTTCTGCCTAGTATGCTTATGCCTAGTCTCTTAGATCAAACATTCCATATTACAACAATATATGGATAAACAACAGCAGAAACCCTTGACCTTCCTCGAATATTGTATAGATTTGCACGTCAATTTATTTTCTGACTATTTGTTAACGAGCTGACATAAGTGTAGATCACTTATCGGTGACATCGTTGGGAGCAGCTTACTTTATCAGCAAACCCCCATGTAACATGTGACGGAGAGCAAACTATAAACAGCATATGCTGGCAGAGAGATAGGATAGCTTTTCAGGAAAAGGTGAGTCAGAGTGAATCTTGGTGTAATATGCATACAGATGTTGAATTCAGTACAGTGTTTATTTATTTTAAATGAGAGCCAGAGTAAATCTGAAACAGAAGTTCTTGCAAATGTAAATAATTAATCTGCAATTAAAGGCAGAAGAAAAGATATCTATTGAACAAGAAAGAATAGCTTGTCAAGTTTTAAATGAAAATGATGATATGAGTGCAAGGGAACTTAAGGGATAGGCTCAAGGGGTCAGACCATTACATGTAGGGTTCACAGTACGGACGATCAAGTTACAGAGATGACATTGCTGAGGTCTTTGAGTTGGCTGTAAGAAAAATTCAATTTCTGTTTGCTCCTTGTTTGAACTGAACTGCATATCATTTATTAACTACTAAACTATTTTCTCTTGATTGTCTTCTGATTGTGACTACTGCAAACTGCAAAAGTTGAAATAATCCCTGTTTTCCCAAATTCTGTTAATTGATCATTATCCACTATGGAATTATGGACTTGAACAACAGAGGTTAAATATGGGCAGTACAACTAGGGGACTGAATAAGCACTAACAGTAGGTAGACCTGGTCAAACTTACAGGCCAGAAGGACAAGATGAGATGTCAAGAAAAAAAATGATTTAGCAGGTGCAATGCCATTATTTTGTCAATGTGTCAAAGCTATGTACCTGCCTGTGACTTCATAAGGGAGGATGTACTTGTAGGCAGTAAATGTCTGATAGGACCAGTACAGGCAATGCGAATAGAAAATAATGCCGCATACACACGAGCGGAATGTCCGACAGAAAAAGTCCGACGGGAGCTTTGTATCGTATATTCCGATCGTGTGTATGCCTCATTGGACTTTTTCCGTCGACAATTCTGACGGACCTAGAAAGAGAACATGTTCTAAATATTTCAGACGGAACCAATTCCTATTGGGAAAACCACTCGTCTGTATGCTGTTCCGACGTACCAAAAACGACGCATGCTCTGAAGCAAGTACGAGACAGAAGCTATTGGCTACTGGCTATTGAACTTCCGTTTTCTTAATCGGAACTCCGTCGGAAAAACCTTCAGAGTTTATTCCGACTGCAAAATCAGTCGTGTGTACAGAGCATTAATCTTTGAACATTACTTTTCTTCTGGTACTTTCAAGCACAAGCTGTTTCCTTGAGAACCATATCATTTAAAAAAATCAAGCATTATGCCGCGTACACACGGTCAGACTTTACGGCAGACTTTGCCCGGCGGACTTTGATGTACTTTACGACGGACTTTCTGAATGAACGGACTTGCCTACACACAAATCAACCAAAGTCCGACGAATTTGTACGTGATGACGTACGACCGGACTAAAATAAGGAAGTTCATAGCCAGTAGCCAATAGCTGCCCTAGCGTGGCTTTTTGTCCGTCGAACTAGCATACAGACGGGCGGACTTTTCGACCGGACTCGAGTTCGACGGATAGATTTAAAACATGTTTCAAATCTAAGTCCGTCCAACTTTTGAGCAAACAAAGTCCGCTGGAGCCCACACACGATCGAATTGTCCGACGAAATCCCGTCCGCCGGGCAAAGTCGGCCGTAAAGTCAGCTCGTGTGTACGCGGCATTAGGTTTAGGAAGATTTTACAGCTACAGTTGATTTTCTTTTTACTCTCTTTTATGTTGTGATAGGATGTTATATTCCATTAATGCAGGGATTTTTTTGTGTATAAAGGTATTCCTTTTTATGCATGTTGTGCAGAGAAGAGCTGGCAAGTTTTTATGTATTTATTTATTTTTGATGAATTGGTTTTTGCTTACAATTGGTGTGGCTTTACTTGAACTATGCTCATATGTTTAAAGGGTCAGCTACAAAGTATATATTGTTTTAATTGTTAAAACACTTTTCAAAATGCAATTTTGTTCCAAAATTACTTTTCAAGTAACTTTTACAGTTTAAAATTGTTTTGTGCATTGAAACGATAGGAAAGGAAACACCCTGAATGAATGCCAACAAAAAAAAACAACAAAAACAAAAAACAGCAATGAGCTATATAACTGCATACTTCAAACATTAAAGACCATTTTTCTTTTACTGCACAGCTTGATTTGGTTGTAAACAGCTTAAAGAATGGCAGTCTCTGTCATGTATAGCATGTCTCGTGTGCTGAACAATATATACAATATGATACATAACACCCTGCACAGACTGTAGTTTTAAAACAAGAGTTGACTTTTTCATTGTGGACTTTGCACACCTGTGGGACTTTCCTTTTCCACTTCTATTGAAGAAATGGATGTGTGTGATTTTGTTATGAGCCTAATGCCCCGTACACAAGGGGCGAATATCAGGCGGTATAAGCCAGTTAGTAGAAACTGTGTGCATGGCAGCCAGTCCGACAGAAGCCAGTGAAATGTCCAGCTTCTGTCAAAGGGACATGACCAACAAAGGTCCGCAGATCGGCATCCAATCAGCGTTCTCAACCAATCGCTGAGAGAGCTGACCAGTGTGTTCTGGTGGTGGTAGTGGGGGGAGGGGGGGTCATTTTCCCTGTCAGAACACAATAGCTCAGTGGGGAAATCACTGTACTAACATTTGATTGCTAGTATAGGTTCTCCTCCCAAGCTCTTCAGTTTTTTTTTCATTCAGCCCACTGGGTTGAATGAAAAAAAAAAAAAACTGATAATGTATGGCCATGGACCCAAAATTTACATGTTTTGTTCCCTAAGCCACTTGGTTATCACTTTTGTCTTAGGGCAAGGTTCTCCATCATGCTGGAAAAAGTATTGTTCCTCACCAAACTGTTCTTGGATGGTTGGGAGAAGTTGCTCTCGGAGGATGTTTATGTACCATTTTTTATTCATGGTTGTGTTCTTAGGCAAAATTGTGAGTGAGCCCACTCCCTTGGCTGAGAAGCAACCCAACACATGAATGGTCTCAGGATGCTTTACTGTTGACATGACACAGGACCGATGGTAGCGCTCACCTTTTCTTCTCTGGACAAGGTTTTTTCTGGATGCCCCAAACAATCGGAAATGGGATTCATCAGAGAAAATGACTTTACCCCAGTCCTCAGCAGTCAAATCACTGTACCTTTTGCAGAATAGCAGTCTGTACCTGATGTTTTTCCTGGAGAGAAGTGGCTTTTTTGCTGCCCTTCATGACACCAGGCCATCCTCCAAAACTCTTTGTCTCACTGAGCATGCAGATGTACTCACACCTGCCTGCTGCCATTCCTGAGCAAGCTCTGCACTGGTGGTGCCCCGATCCCGCAGATGAATCAACTGTAGGAGACAGCCCTGGCGCTTGTTAGATTTTCTTGGGCACCCTGAAGCCTTCTTCACAAATGCAGTCGAAATGTTTTTTTTATGAGATTAAGTTCATTTTCATGGCAAAGAGGGACTTTGCAATTAATTGCAATTCATCTGACCACTCTTCATAACATTAAGGAGTATATGCAAATTGCCAGTATAAACACTGAAGCAGCAGACTTTGTGAAAATTAATATTTGTGTCATTCTCAAAACTTTTGGCCATGGCTCAATCCAAGATTCTGTGCTGGAGACCAACGCCCAGGCTGGAATGTTCTGTCCCCTATGCTGTCAGTCCTTAGTGAAAAATGCCAGCAAGTCGATATACTCCTCTATTAGAACTATATTTGCTACATGTAAATAGACACAGTGTACAAAATGCTAGGCCTAGTGGCATCAATGCCTTGATGGGTTAGGGCTGTTTTTGTGGCAAAAGGGAGACCTACTAAATATTAGAGGTGAAGTTATAACAGATCAGTGTATATTAAAGGGGAAGGGTGGGGCATAAAATGTCCCCACCCCACCACCTATGGGATTGTGGCAGACAAAGAAATCGCTGGAAGTTGTTAGTTGATAAAAAAAGAAAATTTTTGAAAATAAATACTTACCAGTACTGTAATTGGTGGAGGAGTTGACAGTTGTCCAAAAATGGTCCTCTGGCACAAGCTGTCACCTATAAAAAGAGAGAAGATGCGTCGTTAGATAGACAGAAAGCGAGAGGAATCAGAAGACAGCACATTACATCCCACCTATCCCTGTCATGGCCCTTCTTATGAGGTTTGTCATTTTCTTTGAAAAGGGATGTTACATTTTTTTAAAATTGGTAGCTTGAGCTTCAATAGCTGAGCTACTGTATATGATGATGTAAAATGTTAATAATAATATATTATGAGTGTTGATTAATTGATTGTTTCATTAATTAATTAATTACGTTTTATTGAGTGGATATAATACAATAATTATTTATTTATACCTATAATAAAGGGTCACGGCCTATTTAATGCCCAGGTTTGAGTCAAGAGTAATTATTTATTAGGGTTAAGGAGTTATGACTGCGATCCCATAAAGTGGACTCCCTCATACCTTTTTAATTTACTGTCAACATCTATAAATTTTCTCATGAAAGTATACAAACACATGAATGTTTATCTGCCTCATTTATGTATCATTTCCAAAATGTTGTGGCTCCATCCACCCCACACTGAAAGACCTGTGCAGATCTGTGACTGGCTTCTTCTTTCCTGTTCTCTAGGCCGGCCTACTTATGAAGCTTGCACCAGATCTCACACTTGTGTTTATTTAGATTTGGTGTGGTTTGTGCTTGTTTCATTGTTACCTAGGCTTTTACAACCTAAGCTTCATTGCACCACCTGACATTCTCGTTGCTGAAGTTGTGACAATGACAATGTAGAAGCAAACACAAACCATGTGAAATCGCCCAAGGTACATGTACAAACCCAGGAGCTGCTGCCTGTTAAAAAAGAAAATTAACATTACATGCAAGAGCTCCCTGGAATCCACTGGTGACATAGCCTTCCCAGGAGGCATTTGGGGGACATTGGCTATGTCACAAGTGCATGAAGATAAACTATATTATCCAAAGTATTGGTACACCTGCCTTTACACGCACATAAACTTCAATGGCATCCCAATCTTAGTCCGTAGGGTTCAATATTGAGTTGGCCCACCCTTTGCAGCTATAACAGCTTCAACTCTTCTGGGAAGGCTGTCCACAAGGTTTAGGAGTGTCTATGGGAATGTTTGACCATTCTTTCAGAAGCACATTTGTGAGGTCAGGCACTGATGTTGGATGAGAAGGCCTGGCTCGCAGTCTCTGCTCTAATTCATCCCAAAGGTGTTCTGTTGGGTCAGAACAGGGATCTGTTTGTTTACATTGACAGATCCCCGCTCTGGCTCTCTGTGGAGTGAACGCGGGTGGCTGGCGGTCACACTCATCCTCTGCAGACAGCTTTCCACACTCATCCTCTGCAGTGCCACGACGTGGGCGCAGTGCAAGCACCCACTATATCTATTGTACAAACCGACATACAGCTACGGCGATTCGTGCAGCCGAAACCAACCTGCCACAGTATAATGAAGGCAGCTAGTCAGAAAGTGGTTAACCGCTTGACGACCAGCCGCCGCAGTAATAACTGTGGCAAGTTGGCTCAGCTGCGCGAATCCCTGTAGCTGTACGTCGAGCTTGTTCACGGCTTTCTGTGGGCGTGCGCACGCCGATTGGCCAGCCGGGGGGCCAATCAGCGGGTCCAGCGGATCGTTCCCCAAAGTAAACAAGGCAGATCTCAGTTCTGACAAGGGATCACACAGAGATCTTGTCTTTCTACTATGCAGAAAGACAGATCTGTGTGTTATCCCAGGCAGCCCATCCCCCATACAGTTAATAAACACACCCAGGGAACACAGTTAACCCCTTGATCGCCCCTGTTGTTAATCCCTTCCCTGCCAGTGTCATTAGTACAATGTCAGTGCATATTTTTAGTACGAATCACTGTAATAATGTCACTGGTTCCCAAAAAGTGTCAAAAATGTCAGTTAGGTGTCCGATCTGCCCGTCGCAATGTCGCAGTCCCGATAAAAAACGCTGATCACTGCCATCACTAGTAAAAAAAAATAATAATAAAAATGCCATAAATGTATTCCTTATTTTGTAGACACAATAACTTTTACACAAACCAATCAATATACGCTTATTGGGTTTTTTTTTTTTTTTTTACCAAAAACACGTAGCAGAATACATATTAGCCTAAACTGATCAAGAAATTAGATTTTTGACATTTTTTTTATTGGCTATGTTTTATAGCAGAAAATTTATAGCAGAAAAAGAAAAAACTTTTATTTGTTTATAGCGCAAAAAATAAAAAAGACGCAAAGGTGATCAAATTTTATTGGGGTACCGACCGCGCAATTGTCAGCTAAAGTAACGCAGTTCCGTATCGCAAAAAATGGCCTGGTTGTTAAGGGGGTAAATCCTTCTGGTCCTTAAGTGGTTAAAATGTGCCATTTTGTTTCTGGGGGTAAAAGGTCAACTTTAAAGGTATAATATAATATAATATAATATAATATAATATAATATAATATAATATAATATATAATTTAATATAATATAATATAATATAAAATATAATTGTTTAGTACATTGTATATAATTATTTAATACATTGTATTCACTTTGACTTTGTTTTTATTTTTAGTGTTTGCTATAAACTTTCTTTGCAGAGTATGATTTCATCTGATTGTGCAGCTGCCTTTTTCTTTCCAGCTATTGCTCTTTTGCTTTGTACATGTATTTGTATAAGGAAGGACTTGCATACACTTATATACAGCTTACAGAAAAATCAGCAGCTTAGGTGTGCTATGCAAAGCAGAGATCACCGGGTCTTGCTGTCACACGGGGTTAGGCATTTTGCTGCTCGCAAGCAATTAAGAGGGCAGGCAGACACCAAGCACCTTTACCACCTATAATGAAGCCTTTTTTCCTGCTACAGTGTCAAGTGAAAGCAAGTTAATTGGGTGAAGCTGTAGAGCATGTTAGGGGCATGGTAAAGGGGTTTCTGTCTGACAGCTGAATGTCAGTAGAAGTTAATCAAGTGTGGCTGAATGACAGAGACCTGTCACAAAGTTCAACTGGGCTGTGGAATAGTTAGGAAACCGAGAAACGGCCCCATCTTCCTTTTTCTCCCTCATTGCGTCCAAACGCCTTGAAGATTTCACAATGAATGTTCTCTAACTGTTTCCTTTTTTAACCATCCTTCATTTAAATGATGGGACAAAGGATGCTAATGTTTGTATAAGTGAATGTAAATCAGTTTTTATTTAGACTGGCATCAACACTTTTCGCACCAAGAAATTCTGAACAAGACTTAAAGAAACATTGACTGCTTCACACGCGAGGAATGCAAGAATATATTCGATATTTCACTTCTACCCATAGGACTGGATTGATTGGAAATGTTTTGGAGACAATGAAGCTATAACAAGTCTGTGAAAATATCTCTCTCCGAGTTTTACACAGTATGCAAGCCTATTCAGTGTATGGTAAAGTCCTGTAGACGACAGGCTATCCAATTGATTTGGAAATTGGGTGGATTGGGAATTCTTTCTGATGAACTGCATTTTGTCCTAGGTAGGGCTTTTTTTCAGGGGGAACTTGGTGGAACTCAGTTCCACCACCTCTGGCTCAGACCCTCTGCTCCCTGCCCACCACAATCACTTGTAAACACAAAAGTCTGGTTTCTGTGTTTACAAGTGACAGCTCTGCACTCTGTGTGTAATGCAATCCTGGTATTTTATGACCTTTAAGACCCTCCTACTGTTCATGAAATTTGACTGAACACACCCACTATTTGATGTGATTTGGAGAGTGTGTGTAGGGGAGCAGTTTTGGGGGGTCGTGGTTGAGTTCCAGCACCTATTGTTTGAGAAAAAAAGCCCTGGTCCTAGGTATGTAACGGGTGGATAAGGTAAAGCAGCATGCACATACTGTATACAGAAGAATTTGAATTTGTGACTTCAGAAAGTACACACGGTCGGATTTTCCGACGGAAAATGTATGATAGGACCTTGTTGTCGGAAATTCCGACCGTGTGTAGGCTGCATCACACATTTTCCATAGGAATTTCCGACACGCAAAGTTTGAGAGCAGGCTATAAAATTTTCCGACAACAAAATCCGTTGTCGGAAATTCCGATCGTGTGTACACAAATCCGACGCACAAAGTGCCACGCATGCTCAGAATAAATTAAGAGACAAAAGCTATTGGCTACTGCCCCGTTTATAGTCCCGACGTACGTGTTTTACATCACCGCGTTCAGAACGATCAGATTTTCCGACAACTTTGTGTGACCGTGTGTATGCAAGTTTGAGCCAACATCCGTCTGGAAAAAATCCATGGATTTTGTTGTCGGAATGTCCCATCAATGTCCGATCGTGTGTACAGGGCATTAGTGTGATAATCCTATGACGTAACAATTTTGTACAGACAATTTAGCCACCCTGGCTTTTGTCAGAAGGGCTGATGTGTCTTAAGGTGATTGTAAAATATTTTGTATACATTTTAGGGCAGCCTTGGTGTGTATTCTTATCGTAGCCTCCCTGGCGGTTTTCCCGAGTGTGGCTCGGGGTTAAAATTCAGGACCATTAGCGGTAACCCCCGAGCCACACTCAGGATTACATCGCAGGATCCTGGTGCCTCCTTACTTAGCTTGTCCCCAGGATCCTGCGATGTCCCCCGCAGTGTCCGAGGGCTCCATCCTCCTCCGAAGCCTATCCTTGCCAGGCTCCGTTCCCTGCGAGCGTAGCGACGCACGGGGGCGGAGCCTGGCGGCAAATTAAAAAGAAAGTAAAAATCATAACACATACAGTACTGTAATCTTACAGATTACAGTACTGTATGAAATGATTTCACATCCCTTTTGTCCCCAGTGCTTTGGCCCATGCCCTGCATGCAGTTTTATGTGATATATACTGTTCTTTTTGCCTGGAAACTGGAGATTGTCCATAGCAACCAAAAAGTGTCCCTTTACGTCAAAAGTGGCTTTAGACCAGCTAGAAAACAGCGATAGTAAATTAGAACACTTGCAGAATTGAGCGATAGTGAATTGTGGGGAAATTTATTTTATTACTATTTTTTTTTATTTTTTTTATTATTTATTTTTATTTATTATATTATAATTTATGTTTTTGTGTTTCAAACTTTATCATACCCGGGATATCTACTAGACTCTGGTTTGGACAGGTTTAAGTGTGTTATTGTTAAGATTTACAGACCTACAATATAAAACGCCAAATTTCCATGCAAAATAATTGTACCGCTTTCAGCACCTAAAATCCGAAATAATCATACCGCCAGGGAGGTTAATATTCTGGAAAAAAAAATTTGTTCACAACAGTACCTAAAAAAGAAAAACGAAATGATCATAGATAAATCAAAAGTTACACATACCTAAAATGGAAAGGGTCTTTGAGGCTGGATTCATACCTATGCATTTTTAGTGCATTTTGCATTTTGTAGATTTGCACTACAGTCCATTTACCATGGTTTCCTATGGAACACGTTCTGTAATGCAAATCTGCAAAATGCAAAAAGCTCTAAAAATGCATAGGTGTGAATCAGGCCTTATATGCAATTTACCTTTCTATAGTCAGGGGAATATTTAGACCTAATTCACACCTATGCATTTTTAGTGCTTTTTGCATTTTGCAGATTTGCACCACAGAATGTGTTCCATAGGAAACCATGTTGAATTGACTGTGGTGCAAATCTGCAAAATTCAAAAAGCACTAAAAATGCACAGGTGTGAATCAGGCCTAAGGCGCCATTCACACTAACGCGTTTTTTGATGCGTTTTGCATTTTGCAGAAATGCATGGGAATTTTTTAACATGGGTTCCTATGGAACATGTTCACATCAATGCATTTTTGTACCTCTGCATTTTTAGAAAGGGTCAGGGACTTTTTTTTTCATGCAAAATGCAGCGTTTTGCATGTAATAGAATTCAATGGACCAGCATCAAAAACGCAAGTACAGCGTTTTTGCAGCGTTTTTACAGCGTTTCTGTGGCGTTTTTGACGCGTTTTGCGTTTTTTTTTTTTTTAGACTGTGGTGGTTTTTAACCCTTTCTCGCCTGCTAGCGCGGGGGGGGGGGGGGGTGTGAAACCGACACGCTAGCAGCCGAATACCGACGGTAAAGCGCCGCTTACAATTACCGCCGACGCCGCCCCCGCCTCAGTGTGAAAGGGCCCTAATACATGGAGTATGCAAAAAATATCATGTTCATCCTGGCAGAAAACAAGTGAGCTTGTAACTTAAGCTGGATACACACTATACAATTTTCTTTAGATTTTTTTCCTTTAGATTTACCAAAACCATATAATATGAGGTTACACCTAAACACTTTCAATTTGTATGCTATCAGGCAGGCCCTTGCACTACTTGAAGGTAAATCTAAAGGCAATTGAACAACAAAAGTTGTATAGCGTGTATCCAGATTTAATCTTTTGTGCAATGAAATCTAAATCATCTTCATTAGTCCTGCCCTGGTTCTCATCCATGGACTACAGAACACCTCCCTCCATGTTATGGAGCTAGGGAGAGGGGAAGGTTTTCTTTAATCCAAATCAGTAGTGAGCAGCCTAAGCTGACGTATCTGTCCTCCTTGGATACAATGCAATGAATGATTGTTGTCACTCTAGGAAAGGAAGTGCGTTTGGATAACTATGAGAAATTAAAAAAAAAAAGCCTGAAAAAGAAAACTAATGTAGCCACAATTTCCAAGGACTGGTAAACTGCAATATATCTCTTTTTGTTCTTGGATTTGGATACACTCTAACTACTTCAGCTTTTGGACATATAAATTATTTTTGGGCTAGAGAAATTTTTACATTTTATGGTTTAGTAATGTTGTCTTTCTATGCAATCTAAAGAAAAAAATAAAACAAAAGGGATAAAAAAAAAAAAAACATTTTTTTTTAGTTTGTATCTTACTGTAGGTTTAATACAATAATAAAAATCAATTTTGAAGAAGGTGGATTCTTCTACCTCTAGATCTAACAAGCACTTAGCTCCATTCACACTAGCGCGTTTTTTGATGCATTTTGCATTTTGCAGAAATGCATGGGAATTTTTTAACATGGGTTCCTATGGAACATGTTCAAATCAATGCCTTTTTGTTTCTCTGCATTTTTGGAAAGGGTCAGGGACTTTTTTTCATGCAAAATGCAGCGTTTTGCATGTAATAGAATTCAATGGACAAGCATCAAAAACGCAAGTGCACCGTTTTTGCAGCGTTTTTGATGCGTTTTTGGTGCGTTTTTGATGCGTTTTTGCCGTTTTTTAATTTTTTTTAAGACTGTAAAAAAAAATGAAAAAAAAAAAAAAAAAAAACGCAAAACGCAAAGCGCGGCAAAATCGCGGCAAAATCGCGGCAAAAACGCGGCTCAAAAACGTGGCAAGCATGAAAAAAAACCTCCAAAAACGCTCAAAAGCAACATGCATAGGTGTGAATCGAGCCTAAGGCTCCATTCACACTAGCGCGTTTTTTGATGCATTTTGCATTTTGCAGAAATGCACGGGAATTTTTTAACATGGGTTCCTATGGAACATGTTCAAATCAATGCCTTTTTGTTTCTCTGCATTTTTGGAAAGGGTCAGGGACTTTTTTTCATGCAAAATGCAGCGTTTTGCATGTAATAGAATTCAATGGACAAGCATCAAAAACGCAAGTGCACCGTTTTTGCAGCGTTTTTGCAGCGTTTTTGGTGCGTTTTTGATGCGTTTTTGACTTTTTTTTTTTGTTTTTTGTTTTTTTTTATTTTTTATTTTTTTATTTTTTTTAAGACTGTAAAAAAAAACTGTAAAAAAAAAAAAAACAAAAAAAACGCAAAACGCAAATCGCGGCAAAATCGCGGCAAAAACGCTGCTCAAAAACGTGGCAAGCATGAAAAAAAAACCTCCAAAAACGCTCAAAAGCAACATGCATAGGTGTGAATCGAGCCTAAGGCTGGATTCACACCTATGCAGTTTTAATGCTTTTTGCATTTTGCAGATTTGCATTACAGAACGTGTTCCATAGGAAACCATGGTAAATGGACTGTAGTGCAAATCTGCAAAATGCAAAAATTACTAAAACTGCATAGAAGTGAATCCAGCCTAAGGCTCGATTCACATCTATGCATGTTGCTTTTGAGCGTTTTTGGAGTTTTTTTTAGACTCTATACAGTCTAAAAAAAAAAAACATAAAAAAGCAAACAAAAAAACTCCACCAAAAACGCATAAAAAACGCTGCAAAAACGCTGTAAAAACGCTGCAAAAACGCTGCCCTTGCGTTTTTGATGCTGGTCCACTGAATTCTATTACATGCAAAACGCTGCATTTTGCATGAAAAAAAGTCCCTGACCCTTTCCAAAAATGCAGAGAAACAAAAAGGCATTGATGTGAACATGTTCCATAGGAACCCATGTTAAAAAATTCCCATGCATTTCTGCAAAATGCAAAATGCATCAAAAAACACGCTAGTGATAATGGAGCCTTAGGAGATGCTCCGGACTCCTGCTGTGAGCCGCTGCGATCTCTAATTTGAACCCAGACTTAAAGCGGTTGTATACCCGCAAAAAAAAAATTTTTTTTCTACCCCTGTAAAGCAAAAGGCATAATGAGCTAGTATGCACCGCATACTAGCTCATTATGAAATACTTACCTTAGAACGAGGCGTCGGTATCTTACCTGGTCGACGCCGAGGGAGCTGTCATGTTGCCTCGGCGTGTCTGCCGGGTATCGCGGTTCCAGCGCTGTGAGTGGCTGAAACCGCGATGTTGTCACTCCCGCGCATGCGCGCGGGAGATTTCTTACTCGGCAAGGTCCGGCAGTTGCCGGCCTGCAGCCGAGAATCCCCTGTGCGCATGCACCGCTGCAGTCAGCGGCTCCTCGCAAGGGGAATATCTCCTAAACCATGAAGGTTTAGGAGATATTTTTTTTACCTACAGGTAAGCCTTATTATAGGCTTACCTGTAGGTAAAAGTAAATAAAATGACTATACAACCACTTTAATGATTGATTCTCAAATTTGCAAAAGTTTTAGGCAGGTGTTAAAAAATGATTTCAGAAATGGAAGTGTTAATAGTTTATTTTTTATTGCTTTTTGGCCCCAGTTTTTCCATGAAGACCACTTCTGGTCAGACTTTTCCAGAAAGTAGATGGGTGTACCTGGGTCTGCCAGTTCTGTGCTGATGGCAGTGCTGGACATCTTCCAATGTCGAAGGGAATTATCCACCTCAATACAGTGCACTTACACCTCCTTCCTGCACAGACCAATTTTCAGCTTTCAGCGCTCTCACAGTTTGAATGACAATTACTCAGTCATGCAACACTGTACCCATATGAAACTTGTGTCCTTTTTTCACACAAATAGAGCTTTCTTTTGGTGGTATTTACTCACTAGTGGGTTTTTTTATTTTTTGTGCTATAAATAAAAAAAAACTTACATTTTGTAAAAAAAATGCCTTTTTCTTTGTTTCTGTCATAAAATTTTGCTAATTAGTAATTTTTCTTCATACATTGTGGCCAAAATTTATACTGCTACATATCTTTGGTAAAAAATAACCCAAATTAGTGTATATTATTTGGTCTTTGTGAAAGTTATAGAGTCTACAAACTATGGTGCCAATCTCTGAAAATTGATCACATCTGATCAGGCCTTCATCAGGTAAATCTCATTTCTTGAGATACTAACAAGTCAGGAAAGTACAAATACCCCCCAAATGACCCCTTTTTAGAAAGTAGACATTCCAAGGTATTAAGTAAGTAGCATGATGAGTTTTTTAAGTTGTTATTTTTCCCCACAATTCTTTGCAAAATTAAGATTTTTTTTATTTTTTTATTTATTTTTTTACAAAATTGTCATATTTTTAGGTTATTTCTCACACACAGCATATGCATACAACAAATTACACCCCAAAATACATTCTGCTACTCTTCCCGAGTATGGCAATACCACATGTGTGAGACTTTTACACAGCCTGGCCACATACAGAGGCCCAAAATTGAAGTAGCACCTTCAGGCGTTCTATGAGCATAAATTACATCTCATTTCTCAACCACCTACTACAATTTTGAAGGCCCTGGAGCACCAGGACAATGGAATTGCCCACAAAATAACCCCATTTTGGAAAACAAACACCCCAACGTATAATCTATGAAGCATAATGAGTCTTTTGAACAGTTCATTTTTTTCCAGAAGTTTTTGGAAAATGTGGAAAAAAATGAAAACGCATTTTTTTTTACACAAAGTTGTCAATTTATAAGATATTTCTAACACATAGCATGTATATAGCAAAAATTACACCCCACAACACATTCTGCTACTTTTCCCGAGTATGACGATACCACATGTGAGACTTTTACACAGCCTGGCCACATACAGAGGTCCAACATTGAAGTAGTACCAGGCGTTCTAGGAGCATAAATTACACATCTCATTTCATTCCTACCTATCACACTTTTGAAGGTCCTGGAGCACCAGGACAGTGGAATTACCCACAAAATTACCCCATTTTGGAAAGCAAACACCCCAACGTATATTCTATGAGGCATGGGCTGCAAATAGGTACTCGGGTACTCTGATGGGCTACAGATAGGTACTTGGGTACTCTGATGGGCTGGTGACTGGTATTCGGGTACTCTGAAGGGTGGTGACAGGTACTCAAGTACTCGGTACTCATATGGACTGTTACAGGTACTCAGGTACTCATATGGACTGTGACAGGTACTCGGGTACTCATAAGGACTGTGACAGGTACTCAGGTACTCATATGGACTGTGACAGGTACTCGGGTACTCATAAGGACTGTGACAGATACTCAGGTACTCAAATGGACTGTGACAGGTACTCAGATACTCGGGTACTCAGATGAACTGTGACAGGTACTTGGGTACTCTGATGGACTGTGACAGGTACTCGGGTACTCAGATGGACTGTGACAGGTACTCAGGTACCCTGATGGACTGTGACAGGTACTCGGGTACTCAGATGAACTGTGACAGGTACTCATATGGACTGACAGATACTCAGATGAACTGTGACAGGTACTATGATGGGTGATGACAGGTCCTCTTTATTGGGGGCAATCAGTGTGATTGGTGTACACTGTAAACGGTAAAGAGATGTTACCGCAACCTCCTCCTCACACACGATCGGTGTGTGAGGAGGAGAACCCAGTAACATCTCTTTACCGCGGTTTGTTGACATTTAGTGATCGGCTGTGAAAAGATCACAGCCGATCATGTGGTAAACAGCCGCTAGCCAATGGCTGTTTACCAGCGTTGGTGATGAGGAGTGTTCCCGGGAACACACGGCCACCGATGTGCACACGCAGCGAGCCCACGATCATGCGCCGTGCACAGTGGGGCAGAACCATCTGTGATCGGCCCTGACTTCATCACGGCCGATCACGTGGTAAACAGCCATGACCATGTCTCCCTGACACGCCGCCACCGAAGGAACAGGGATGCGTGCGCATTCCCTGTTTAAATGGAGGGCCGTCATATGACGTCCTCCCAGAACGAGAGCCGCGCCGCCTGGCTATCATATGACGGACGGCGGGCGGCAAGCGGTTAAGCATGATGTGTCTTTCATTTGCTGCATTAAAGTGGTAGTAAACTGCAGCTGAAGAACAAAAAGAAAAAAACCCCATGCAAGGCAATGTCATAATGTGTATGACATGTAGTATGCATTAGTCGTCACCCGGTCTTCTTTCTGGGTTCGCGGCCAGTGACGTCCCAGGGTGCATGCACTCTGAATATTTCCTAAACAATGCAAGTTTAGGAAATATTTACAGTACCTACAGTACCTACAGGTAAGCCTGTAATAAGGTAAAATATTAAAAAGTGGGTTTATTACCACTTTATGTTTCCTAGGCTGACCTAGGCTGAAATTGATGATCATTAGCAACCTGCTTGGTATAATTGGTTACTCATACACTTGTCTCTAATCCTACAAAATCCCTAACTTTGTGTTAGTGTACAAAGTGTGCAAGTGTAAGAATTGATGCTGGTTTGAAGCCAAAAGGTAATCACACCAAATATTGATTTAATTTAGATTTTTCTTCTGTTTGCTCACTTTGCATTTTTTAAGTTGATCAAAATAAACAAATAAAAGATATATTTTTGAAAGCATTCTTACTTTACAACATTTACTCACATCTGCCTAAAACATTGTGGATGCTACTGTATACGTCACTAGATGGCAGATGTTTCTGTCCTGAGAGTGCACACAGACTTGGTCCCCACTAACAATTGGTAGCCTGCAGGACCAACTCCCAATCATGTGACCACTGTGACAGCCGATCACAGTGGTCACATGATTGCCAATCCTTCCCACCCCCAGGCGATCAGAGCCTTTTAAAAGCAAGCTGGAGTGGAAAGGAAAAGGTTAAGAAATACATCTGCCATACGCTGTAAGCCATACATTTAAAAAAGTACATTAGCTTTTTTTTGTGTATTCAAGTATTTTTTTCTCCAGGGAGAATAAGTATAATGTTCTCAGTTGTTCCTCATAACTGAAGTCCTCTAGTCCCCTTATTAGCTTTGTGTCCCTTCTCTTGAGTTTCTCCAGTTCCAACATCCTTTCTTAGGACTGGTGACCAGAATTGGACAGCACACTCAAGATGCGTCCAAACCAGAGTTTTGCAAAGTGGTAGAATTATAGTCCTATCTCTTGAGTAGATATTCTTATTAATGCATGCAACTGGTCTTCTAGTTTTGCTTGCTGCATCTTAGCATTGCATGCTATTGCTGACCCTGTGATCTACTAGGACCCCCAGATCCTTTACCATCACCGATTCCCCCAGAGGTTCTACCCCTAATGAGTAACTTGCATTTATTGCATTTATATTTTTAGCCCCCAAGTGCACTACTTTACATTTTCAATATTAAAGCTCATTTGCCATATCGTTGCCAACAGATCTCAATTTGTGAATCAGTGTAAGAGAAGCCCGGCTTACAGATGCGCATCTGCGCACAAGCACACCAGTGTGTGTAATAAAAGGGACTTGTAATAGCACGTGCGCGCTCACGTGTACGTATGGGCACCAAGTAAGCCTATTCAAACTGAACACTGACACATGAACATTGCTGAGTGGTCTTTCAGCTAGTGCCTGCTTACCTGATCTGTTCCAGTTATCTGTGTCTTGACTCGGCTATACCTGAACCTCCTCCTTGACCTCCACCTGCCTACCTGATCCCGGCTTGTTTTTGACTCCGCTTCTGCCTGATGTTACTGTACCTTGCCCGTCTGTGTACCGAACCTGGCTTGTGTCCCGTCTCTGCCTCTGCCTTCTCTCTCGGTACCTGCTCTGCCCAGCTGTTGATGACCTCCTGGCTTTCGTTCCGGCTACGTCTCCATCTGCTGACCCAGCAATTCGGAGCTCCAGTTCTCAGAACCTGCCCTGCGCTCCCCAGCCACCTGGTTCCTGCCAAGGCCCAGCCAGCGCCAACAGCTACATCGGCCCTCGTGCCACTCTGTGCCCTTCACTCCCTGTCATCACTACCAGGGTTGTCGGACAGGAGGTGCAAGAGATGCTTTCTCTCCAGCTCGATCTCCACCAGGTACATGACAATCAGGCATTTACGGGGAACTGTATCGAATGCTTTGGGAAAATCCAGGTACAGCACATCCACTGGTCTTCCTCTACTGACATTACAGCTCACTCCCTTATAGAATGTTAACAGGGTGGAATGGTAAGAAGAATCTTTCATAAATTCATGCTTGTTACTGCTACTGATACTTTTTGCATAAGGACATTCTTGGATATGGTCCCTTATTATTTTCTCCAATGATTTATACACTATTGATGTTAGACTGATTGGTCTGTAGTTTCCAGGTATAAATAACTCAACCATTTTTAAAATATTGGTACCATGTTAGCTTTTCGCCAATTGGATGGTACCATTCCAGTCACTAAGCTGTCCTTAAAAATTAGCAATAATCGTCTGGCTATAACCTAAGTTCTTTGAGAACTCTCAGGTGTAAGCCTGGTAATTTATTCCCATTAGGTGTTTTTAAGTTGTTTTTGAACACTGGCTTCTGTAAGCCACAAGGGTACATTCCTTGCAGTGTTACTAACAATACAGTCTTGTTTATTATACCCCTCCTTTCATTTGTAAAAACTGAGGAAAAGAATGTATTAAATATAACTGCCTTCCCCTTGTCTCTTGTAACCAACTGCCCCGGATTATCCTTTGACCTAGGTTTATGCTGCTACGATCTGATTTTGATCCAACTTTCAATTATTAAATGCAATTTGGATGAAACTTGGATCCTTTTCCAAAATAGCGTTGTGCTAAGTTAAATAGAATAAAAACCAATGAGTGGTATTGCGCTCTAATAACTAAAATAATAATAGTGGGTACACAGTAAAACACATATGGAATAAATCCTAAATGCTAATCACACAGTACTAGAACATAACCACTATAGATGAATAAATTATAATATATAAAGTGCAAGTGGTAAAAGTGACAATAGTGAAATACAATCTTCAGAATAATATTAAAGTGCTGGTGATAAAAAATGTCCACATAATTAATTCTTCAAATAAATATTAAAGTGCTACTAGCAGAAAAAAATCTATATAAAGGTGAACTGGAGCCGTGAAGTGCTGCTCCTGACGTTACATCCCGTGCAAGCTCGTCGCTCATGGGGCTGTGTTTGTTTTTATACTTTTAATGTGGGTACTATATCGACTGTTATTTTAATAAACTTATCCAGTTTGAACATACTTCACGATCTGGGCCCCCTTTGTTCCTTCTCCTCTATACATCGGGAGTTCCCTCTCTATTTTTTACCGCTGAGTTACACAGAGGAGAAACCTTTACTTGCCTACTGCAGGAGCCCAGAATCTCCTGGTCGTTTCTGTATTCTCTCACGCTGTTACCTTACAGTGGTAAGGTAAGGGACCACCTTACACAAAGGTGTAACTGCACTGAAGAAATTAATCACCAAGTCACTGTATACATTCCTTGATCTGCACAGAGTGTTATTTGGAGCAGTACTTTACGCCTCCAGTTTACCGTTATATGGACTTTTTTTCTGCTAGTAGCACTTTAATATTTATTTGAAGAATTACTTATGTGGACATTTTTATCACCAGCACTTTAATATTATCCTATCTGAAGATTGTATTTCACTATTGTCACTTTTACCACTTGCAGTTTATATATTATAATTTATTCATCTATAGTGGTTATTTTAAAGGTACTGTGTAATTAGCATTTAGGGATTATTCCATAGGTGTTTTACTGTGTACCCACTATTATTATTTTAGTTATTACTTAGAGCGCAACACCACTCATTGATTTTTATTCTATTTATTTTTGGGTTATGGTTGACCAATCTGGTGTTTGCTGCAACTAGTATCCTTATCCCTGTAGATATGGGCAGCGCGTGAATACCCTTTTTTCATTGTGCTAAGTTGCATTGATGTGAATAGTCATCATAGAAAACAATGTGATTTCCATTCGTTAAGACTCTACCTACAAGTATAAATGAAGCCTAAACTTTTATTTTTCCTGTTGAGTAAGGAATGGTGAAAACCCTGTCATGTTTACTTCTAGCCATTTTTGCCCAGCTGGGGAGATTCTCTGTTACCTTCTGTCCTATAGTCAGGAAGTGAGAGAAAATCTCATCAAAGTGAGGGAAATACCCTTAGGACTGGTTCACACTTGTCCATTTTAATACAGTAAAACTAATGCAATTTGCTGTGCAAATACATTTAAAGCAGTCCTATTCTTTCCTAAAGGGGCTGTTTCACATCTACAGTATGTATGTCCTGCAGTCTAGTGTGAAAGGGAAACTATAACATATGGGCCTATTCATGCCTATGGGTAGGCATTAGCACACATGTTGCAACGCATACAGAGCAATGTGAATCCAACATGTTGGATTTTCTCTCATTTTCAGCCCCAGAGACAATGGTGACCAGCGGGTACACAGACAGAAATAAAAACCTGATTGGCTCTAATACTTTCCTAATCTATCCAAAACTTTACAAAATCAGCTTTAGATACTTAAGGCTTACAGTTTTTTTTTTTAATTTTTTTTTTATTAAGAGTAAAGAAATCCTTGTTGCTTAGCCTTATCACCATTAACCCAATTTTAGGAAAAGACGTTGAAGAACAGAATGTAAAAGGAGGGAACATCTATTTGGGCCTGCCTTCATGGGCTTGCGGTAGCCCCGCCCCCTTTTTTCTGCAAGTCTAAGGTGATTTTATATAGATTCTTATTATATAGGTTACTGTCTCCTTAAACATTTTGAGGTGAATTTTTGGCCAATGGGAGTTCATGGAAGTTTCTAGAATTCCTAGGGAGGCCTATAAATAAAGATGAGCTCCCAGTTATTTGTCAAGCTTTGGGAAAAGAGCTACCCTTCCTTCCCACCCTTGTCGCTGGTACTTATGTGGTTGGTCACCCTGGATAGATAGAAGGGACTTTACTTGTTATTTTAATTCAAGATGGCTTGAGTTACGATAATTAAGCTTATATAGATTTAAATATCTACTTTATTTTGTTTGAATAATTAATAAATATTTATGAATTGTTTTAATTGCAAGCCAATAAAGTACCGCGGCTATTATCTGTCAATATTTGTGTTGTGTTTTCATTTTATGGCTGTATTGGGGGGAAAATTGTTCGGTTTGAGGGGTGGGCTGCCTGCAATCCCATAGGGATGAAATAACTATTTTACCAAAAACATAACCAAAACAACCCACAGTCCATTTTATGCATTGCATAAAACAGTTTATGGCTGCACAAGGAAATTCCTGGGGAATGAAAACGCAGTTGGAGAACACTTGGATGGTAATGCTGTGAGGAGGGAATATATATAATACAGAACTTTTAACCTTACATGTAATATGCTGGCAGCAGCCACACAGTGTTAAGCTGGACAACATTTTCCAAGGAAACCTTTTTATTATAATTGCTCCAAATAGTTTCCCCTGACAATAAAACTGAAAATGGCACACTTTCACCATTTTAAGTCTAGGTCATAGATCAGAAAAGTGTGGGTATGTGTACTGAAGAGAAGTATCAAGCTTCACACCACTGTAATTAAAACTGTTGCTTTGGTTACCAGGTATATAACACCTTTGAGCATGGCACAGTGCCCTTCAAAGTTTAAGGGTCGTTTAGTCTCCAGTTATAAATTTAGGAACATGTGCTTTACAGCAAAGTCTGTTGCTTAGAGCAAAATGTCAGTTCCAAATAAAATGTAGATTTAGGTAGGATATTAATTAGTTTTTCTAAACACTTTCTGTGCCCATAACTCCCTGGTGCTACAAGAAGGTCATCTCATACAACTTTTAGTCATAATAATCACCCCCAGCTAATGCCAGAAGCACACTTTAACTGCATGCTTTCTGGGATTGTTAGTGGATTTAGCTGTTATGTTCTGGAAAGAGAATGTTTAATGATAATATATATAGCTAAAAATGGTATGTGCGACTAGTGGAATGACACCCTGAGCCTTATTTTTACTCCTTTTAACCATTTATTTATTATGATTTTTAGTTATAGTATCTGCTTCCTCAACCGTATCCTCTCATCATGTTCAAAGCTTTGTTAATGCTACAGTGCCATCCTAAAAGTTTTAGGGGGCGTGGTCAACATCACCCGGTGACTACGCCCCCTTATGCCATCACAGTCCCAGCATGCCCAGGGACTGTGACGGCATAAGGGGGCGGGGTCTCCGCCTATATAAATCACATTGGAGCGCTCAGAGACCAGTCCAGCCGGAGAGACCGTTGTGTCAACATCTGGAGAAGAGAAGAGGGAAGAAACCAAGAAAACAAGAAGACAAGAAGCCAAGAAGCCAGAAGTCCAGACCTCCGCTGGCAAGAGAGCGACATGAAGATAACGGAGGAGCCGGCCGAAGAACTGGAACACCGGGAGAAGAGGAACCGGAGGGACCCCCGAAGCCGGAAGAAGATCCCCCCGGAGCTGTCTAATAAATTACTTCAAAAACCTGTGTAGTGTGTTTTATTATTGACACTTTTTCCCTAGGTGAATGGGTAGGGGTACGATGTACCCCATACTCATTCACATAGGGTGGGGGGCCGGGATCTGGGGGCCCTCTTATTATAGGGGGCTCCCGGATTCCGATAAGCCCCCCGCTCGCAGACCCCGACAACCAACGGCCAGGGTTGTTGGGAAGAGGCCCTTGTCCTCATCAACATTGGGACAAGGTGTTTCGGGGGGTGCCCACAGGGTGTCCCCCTCAAAACACCCACCCCCCATGTTGAGGGCATGCGGCCTGGTACGGTTCAGGAGGGGGGGGGGGCGCTCGCTCGTCCCCACCCCCTTTCCTGACTGGCCGGGCTGCGTGCTGGGATCGGGGTCTGGTATGGATTTTGGGGGGACCCCACACCGATTTTTCGGTGTAGGGGGTTCCCCTTAAAATCCATGCCAGACCTAAGGGCCTGGTATGCCCCACAACGGGGCTTGCAAGGTGTCAATCTCGCCGATAAAAGCGGCGAGATTGACTTCCTTTTCTAGTCCAGTCGTACCTGAGTCACGTTCAGAATGAACGGACTTGTCCGTGTGTGGGCAAGTCTGTTCATTCTGAAAGTCCGCCGTAACTCCGGCGAAAGTCCGGTGAGAAGAACGTCGGACCAAGTATGCCAGAAAGTCCGCTCGTGTGTACGCGGCATAACATTTAATCAATTAAGGTTTTTCTTCTGCTGTGTGATGCTCTGAGATTAATCAGGTCATTTATGTTCATGTTACAATGTATAACTATTGCACTAGGTTGACATGCTTGGTAGGTGGTTCCTGAGTAGGAGGGGTTAACGCTCCTGGATAGGTTTTCCCGCTCTTTTCAGAAAGGTTACTGACCCCTGCAGGGCATACCATATAAATAGGGGCTCATTAGAGTCCCAGGGGGGAGATTAGGGGAAAGACTGTCAAGATGTAGCTGTTATGCTGTCAGCTTCCAGTGGGGTCTGTAACCTATAAGCTTACTGGACTCTGTTGTGGATTATTGCTACCTATTGTGGAATTTCTGCCTATTATGGGCTCTTGCCTTGAGAGGAACTCAGACTTTTTATGGATTTAGCCATCATGGGGACACTATTCAAAGGAATTGATTACTTTTTACCTGCAAATACCTCAATAAAAGTTTTTTATTTATTCATCTAGACTGCCTGTTCTGAAATCTCCAAAGGGTGCATGTAAGGCCTATCAAAAGAACAGGGCTCACAAACAGGGGACTGAAGATGTTAGATAAGACACAGTACATGGGTCTAATGAGCAGAATGCTGAACAGAGGAGGCTATATTGCCATTGCTAATGATTACCATATTTGTGTCACTTGCTAAAGCAGCAAAACAGCCAGGAAAATAGTCCACATGGCAGAGGTGATGCTTGGCCCCTTCAAGGGTGACCAGTTCCCCACATACTGGGACCGACCTTGCAGCACAGAGTACTTAGGGACCTAGCCTGGGAGTCTAGAGTGATGTAGTGAGGCCTTGGGAGGAGAACAAGCATGAAACTATGGAGAAGTGTGTTGCCTCTCTCCAATAGTAGCATATGGAACACTGTCACTGGGAGTGAGGTGACAGGACTGCTGGGTTGGTGGAGACCGGTACAGGCTCTGCAGTACCGGCTCAGGAGTGCTGAACACCTGGAGGGAGACGTTGTGTCTATAGTGCAATAGTGTCAACAGTGTAATGCCCCGTACACACGGTCGGACTTTGTTCGGACATTCCGACAACAAAATCCTAGGATTTTTTCTGACGGATGGTTGCCCAAACTTGTTTTGTGTACACACGGTCGCACAAAGTTGTCAGAATTTCCGATCGCCAACCACGTACGATGAGACTAGAAAAGGCCATTTCAGAACCAAGCGCGGCACCCTTTGGGCTCCTTTTGCCAATCTCGTGTTAGTAAAAGTTTGGTGAGAGACGATTCGCGCTTTTTCAGACTCGTGATTTTCAGATAGTTTTCTGCCGTTCAGTTTGTGCTTGTGGGTTTGTATCTGCTCTTCAGTGCGTGCAAGCAAGTTCCGCGTGACTTTAAGTAGTCATTGTGTTCTTGTGCGTTCGTTACTGTTTTTCAAGTCGCTCTTCACAGGCCTTGCTGTTCTTCAGTGCATTCTGTTACTTCATTCTGAGCAGCTGACCGTTTTCTAGCCATGTTGCGTATGCGTACTCCTCGTAGAGTTCGTGCTGTGCGGGGGCTTGGTGTTGGGGTCCTGACCTTGACACAAGTCCAGTCCATGAACAGGGTAGGGAGGAGTTCATGGACCAAGAATTGGTTGCTTCAGCGTGACCAGTTCTCTCATATGCCTTTGCTCCGTGAGATCCGTGAGAATAATCCTGATGATTTCAGGAACTTTCTCAGGATGACGGACCCCGTGTTTCGCCGTCTGTTGGCTTCGCTGACCCCCTATATCAGCAGGCAGGATACCTGCATTAGGCAAGCCATCACTCCGGAGCAGAGGCTCATCGCTACCCTGCGGTACTTGGTGACAGGGAGAAGCCTGCAGGACCTCAAGTTCTCGACAGGCATCTCCCCCCAGGCTCTGGGGATCATTATTCCAGAGACCTGTTCTGCCATCATCCAGGTCCTGCAGAAGGAGTATATGAAGGTAAGATTTGTATCCTTTAATATCACATTTTATTGTATTTAATGTTTGATAATAGCTTGTATTTCTTTCCTCATTCCCTAATTACCATGATTGTAATATGCTGTGAATGTCCCCTTTGTTCTCATGCATGCTTGTTTTTTATGTAATTAAGTCCTTCATACATATCTGCCTTCACTTACCTCCCCAACATGGTCTCCTGCCCCTATATTCACCTCATGTAGTCACTTAACAATGTATTTTATCAGCTCCATAGTAGTGCTTTACCCCAAACACCCCCTAAAATGTTTGGAAATGTGATTTGTGCTTTAAATTCAGGCAGAGTGCCAGAGGCTTTTTTTTGTAGTGTCCCCAAATAATTTTTCTAAAACCTCCCTCCCCCCAACTGCTAAGTCAGCTGATCACAATTCTCTATCAATCCTCAATCATCTATCTGCTGACTTTGCCAAGCCCATACACACTATACCCATCTCTTTACTGGTCAGATTTATGGATGAATTCCCCAAAGCATGTAGTGCAAGGGCCTGCCTGTATACTTTCAAATGGTAATGTTTAAAGTTTTTGGATTCGATTATTATCTTGATAGGTAATATCAGAATGTCCAAATGTCCTCAAATGTGTACAGTGTGTATTTATATCTTTGTATTATGACACTTCTTACCTGTCCAGTGGGCTGCCAATAGTGTAACTAAGGAGGGGCTGTTACAAGTAATACCCAATATTTAGGCATTCATCTCTCAATGAAGTGAAGAGGGTTACCTGTCCAAGATTCCCCCCCCTATAATGTTAGAAATGGCCCATGAGAGGGGGGGGGGGTTGAATATGATAGGTGTACCTTATACTTTGGTGTTAATTTCCCCTTAATAAATGCTATCTGGAGGTTGGCCAAGAATGTTTGTGCCTAATCTGCTTGCCATGTTTATGTGCAAAAATAGTAAATTATTTTTGTTTTCCCCAACAGTTTCCTTCCACGCCACAGGAATGGCAGACTGTGGCCTCCCACTTTGCCCAGCGGTGGGACTTTCCTAACTGCGGAGGGGCAATTGATGGGAAACACGTCCACATCGTCCCACCACCCAACTCGGGGTCATACTATTTCAACTACAAGGGGTTCAATAGTATTGTGATGTTGGCGGTTATGTCGGCTAATTACGACTTCTTGTATGTGGACGTGGGGAAGAATGGCCGGATGTCCGATGGTGGAGTCATCACCCAGACGGAGTTCTACAAGCGTCTCCAGAATGACAGCTTGGACTTGCCACCTCCAGAGGACAATGTGGAAGGACTCCCATTCGTCTTCGTTGCGGATGAAGCATTTGCGCTGGGGGACCATCTTATGCGGCCATTCCCGATGAGGACCCTCACCCCGGAACAGAGGGTTTTTAATTACCGGCTGGCCAGAGCCAGAAGAGTGGTGGAGAACACATTTGGAATCCTGGCCAGCCGGTTCCGCCTATTTCTGACACCCATCCATATTTCGGAGTATAAACTTAATCATCTAATCCTGGCGTGCTGTGTTCTCCATAACTTTTTACGCAAACATTCGGCCAACTATGCTGGCTCAGTTGGGCCTGAGGCCGGAATTATACATGATCCAACCCTGACGGCGCTTGAAAGTGGCCTTCCTGGCTTGCCCTCCCTGAGTGCCCGTGATGTGCGGTTAAGATACCTTGAGTTCTTTGCAGGTAGGGGGCCATCAATATGCCAGACAATTTGTGAAGCATTTATCAAATAAACAAAAAAGCTAATGTTTGTTGACATTTACAGCTTGTGTTTGTTTTAGCTGACCATGACAGCAATGTGGGGAGTCCTGAAAATGGCGTGATTGTGTAACCGTATACAAAGCACTGTTGGGTGTTATTTACTAAAGGCCAAGACACTTTTTATACTACAAGTGCATTTGAAACTGCACTGAAACTGCACTTGTAGTGCAAAGAGGATTTGCCCTTAGGAAATGACCTCCATTTTCTCACAAAACAGCAATTACATCACCACAAAAGTGTTGTAGCATTGAGACAATAATCCACACATTCTTGATTAACAATCTTTTTAATACCTGCACAATCACATGTGCATTTACCAAAGGTTTTTAAAACAAACCAACATGTTTGTTGTATAACAATTTTTGGGGTGGCATTAGCAAAAATAGAAACGTCCATTTATGATAAAACAGGCCTGTGTAAAACCAACAAGAAAGACAAAAATCTTGAACTTACAAAGTTCACATTTGGTAAAACTTGAAGGCAATATCAGACATGAGTATTTAGGAACTGTGTTTAATATTGCGTTCAGATGGGGTGAAGTCACCCCTTGAAAAGCCAAATTTGGAAGATGCACACCAGTTTACGAATGTCAACATGTGCTATCTGCCATCACGGGGGGATCAAGGGACGTGTTTTGTGGGAGCAAGCCCTTCCTCACCGCTACTTTATTATTGAGGAAGGGGTTGCACCCCCAAAACGCGTCCATTGATCTCCGGTGATGGCAGATAGCATATGTTGGCACACTGTGTGCATCCTCCAAATTTGTAATTTCAAAACATTGGTCTAAATTTTTTCCTATTGTAGCACACAATAAAATAAAGTGATTTTGTGGGGTTTTAAATTCGCCCCAAAATATCAATGATGTTATTATTTTTTTGAATAACATCATTGATTTTTTTCTTGAGGTTTTCCAATTCAAAACTACACCCCATGATCTCCCCGATCAGGATCTGTGCACTTTCTGATGTGAAAGGATCTTGATCCATAACATCACGATCACCTAAAAAGACAGTAACCAAACAAAAACAGGTATCAAAAATCTGCCAGCATCCATCTCTTACCTGAGCCTGTGGTCGCAGACACTCACCTGTTGTGGTGCCAATTTCCACTACATCTTCTTCCTCCTCCTGGTTGATGACCACCGCTCCAGGTAACTGGGTTTGAATTTCCTGTCCTCCGCTGGGTGAATTGTGAGAGCTCCAGGTGCTGGCGATTGCTATTCCAATGGTATAGGTGCAATGAAAAATCTGGACTGCCACACTCCGGATTGGAATAATAAAGGTAAAATCTTCTTTATTGAAAAAATTACATGGTATAAAATGCGTACATTGCTCTGTTGAAGTGATACAGCATAACCGCTGACGCGTTTCACGCTCCCATAGAGCGCTTACTCATAGCTGGTTTGTACAACAATGAAAGTCACTTATATACACATTATACGTCTCACACATGACCCCATACTGATTGTATAACTCTAAACAGCTGATTGTTAGATTGTATGGCCTCTTAACATAGAGTTAATTGGGTGTGTGTTTTATGGTGGAGTGTTTATTGAAGACGTGAATGTGCAGACAAGATGTTTCTATAGACAATACAAAAAATATCCATAAATAAAAAGTTTATATTGCTTTTAAAAGTCTTTTGAAGAAGGAAAGTTAGGAAGATATAAAGTTTCCTTTCTTTCCACGGGACTGAGATAGGTGCTAAAACTAGCGCTTAGACGTATAAACATGTAAACCATTATATAAATGAATGCAGGTACGGTATATATGAGCCATATGGCCCAGCAGCCACGGCATAGTGTGAAAGATATCATATGTCTGCTCAGTTTACAAAAAAAAAAATTTTTTATATATAAATGAGAATATTGTAAAGGTTATTATGAGGAGACACTATGAAAAACCACTGTGTTTTGTAAACGATAAAGTCTTACATGTGAGGATCTGTGACAGTGTTTGCATGACTTTCAAATTTCATGACTTTATGTGAACTCTACCAGATTTAAGATGCAAACAAAGTGTATGCATATATGGTGTGTGGGTGCTTTTTTAGTAATCTGAACTCCACAAGGAGAAAAAAAAAAAAAAAAAAAATATTTTATAAATGCATGTATATGTGCATTTATGTGTATCATAAATATAAAAGGTGAAAATGAAAAATAAAGTGGAGATCAACATAAAACGTGAAGGGGGCATGTGTGTATATATATATATATATATCATCGTGAAAGTATATATAGAATATATATAAAATGAAACAAAGTGGAAACTAAACCATGTGCTTGTGGCTTGACTAAAAAACACGATCAATAAATGGTCTATGTCTGAGTGTATGTTTCCCATGCAATCTCCTACACGTATACCTGTCGAGCTTGTGTTACGCATACAGGAAATAAATGGTAATAAGACATATCATGCACCAATAATTCTGTGGCTCAAACTCTCAAAAATATATGTCTTGGAAAGCATATGCTTATCCACCTGATAACATTCACTGTGGTTAAACGAAAAAATGGACGTTTACTAAGCGTGTTGTTTTAAAGCAATCTCATCTCTTGGTGTACCGTCTTCATGTGTATGGGCAGAACTATATGAGATAAAGAAGATAAATGTTACGTCTAAATGTGTTATCGTCCCCCTCATCCATCCGGAGTATGGCACTTAAAATACACATATTTCTAAGTAAATACCAATTCAAGTGGATGAGTGACAAGACAGACATGTGGACGGTGTATCTCCTTGCTCGCTGCAACCCCTGCAGTGGCGGCTGGTGCTCCATTTTTTTAGGGGGGCGCAAACAAAATCTCAACCAACCCCCCCCCCCCCCACATCACTTGCCCGTGATGGGGCCGATAGATAGATAGATAGATAGATAGATAGATAGATAGATAGATAGATAGATAGATAGATAGATAGATAGATAGATAGATAGATAGATAGATAGATAGATAGATAGATATACAGTTATATAGATATATACAGTTATATAGATAGATATACAGTTATACACAGATAGATAGATACAGACAGACAAATAGATAGATAGATATACAGTTATACAGATATATAGATAGATAGATAGATAGATAGATAGATAGATAGATAGATAGATAGATAGATAGATAGATAGATAGATAGATAGATAGATAGATAGATAGATAGATAGATAGACATACAGATATATATATAGATAGATAGATAGATAGATAGATAGATAGATAGATAGATAGATAGATAGATAGATAGATAGATAGATAGATAGATAGATAGATAGATAGATAGATAGATAGATAGATAGATAGATAGATATGTAGATAGATAGATATACAGTTATACAGATAGATAGATAGATAGATAGATAGATAGATAGATAGATAGATAGATAGATAGATAGATAGATAGATAGATAGATAGATAGATAGATAGATAGATAGATAGATAGATAGACAGATAGACAGATAGACAGATAGACAGATAGACAGATAGACAGATAGACAGATAGACAGATAGACAGATAGATAGATAGATAGATAGATAGATAGATAGATAGATAGATAGATAGATAGATAGATAGATAGATATACAGATAGATAGATAAACAGATATACAGGTAGATAGATATACAGATATACAGGTAGATAGATAGATAGATAGATAGATAGATAGAGAGAGAGAGAGAGAGAGAGAGAGAGAGAGAGAGAGAGAGAGAGAGAGAGAGAGAGAGAGAGAGAGAGAGAGAGAGAGAGATATGAGATAAGATAATGCACAGCATGACTGTAGGACGCAGTGCTGGGAGCCCCGTGATATACACATACAGGAGATGTGTAATTAAGGCTCCAGCAGATTGTCGGGTGAAGGGCTGGACGGAGGTTGATTCCAGGCAGGGCAGAGGTGAAGCACAGCTCCCTCCACCCTCCGATCACATACACATACGGTGGACAGACAAAGGCTGATAGTAACACATAAACTTAACTTGCTTCTCCATTCACACCAGCCGAAACAGGAAGTGACACGCCGCCCGGTGACAGCACCGCCCATGAAGGAGAATGCCCCAATCAGCATCTAGAGGCGCACTGCACAGCGCCACAGGGCAACAAAAAAAACAGCAAATGAAGCATCTTGCCTGCAATCGCGGGATTGCATTGGCATGACGCTTCTATCGTGCACCGTGTCCGGCGCCCGCCCGGAACACAGTGCACTTCTTAAAGAAACTTTTTTTTTTTTTAAAGGGACATTTTTTTTTTTTTTTTTTTGACTGGCTTTGGGAGGGCGGCGCCCATGCGCCCCCTATGGACGGGCCGCCACTGAACCCCTGGTATAGGATGGTGTGTATATAGGCCCCCTGAAGGTGAAAAATGGACTTATACGTTCAGAATCGTGAGGGCTATTCCTATAAATTAGGTGTTGTAGCTTGCTTACAGCAACCGTTGAACAGTGGTGTCTGATTGGAGATGAAGAATAAATAACTAACTAAACAGACAAACCAAAAGTTAGTAAATATAACCCATAATGTCCTCTTGGTATGAATGTATAGATATATCCCCAATCGTTCATCCATGTAAAGAAATAAATACAAGAACCTCATCAAGGTTCTGTTTTGAAGAGAGGAAAAGAAGGAATATTTCAGCCAGACTATATGTAGCCAAGCTCTTGGATAGTTGCAATTTAAGCTCTTATGCGATTTTTTTGATAGAGGTTGGTGGATAAATGGATGGCTAAAGGGAGAGGTGAGAGGACAGGGGTATAGATATATTGCTAGACATGTCTTTCAGAAATATTATTCGTAAAAATGTGAAACGTCCCACTCAAAGTTTAACCCCCGTGGGATTCTAGTGTCTAATGAGAATATCCAAAGGACTTCTCGTTTACACAAAATCTGGAATCTGTCTCCTCCCCTCACTGGTGTCCTGATTTTCTCAATCCCTTGGATAACTAAACTGGAGGTGTTTTTGTGGTGTGTGAAAATCCAGTGTTTTGATACATTTGTTAAAATCTCTTTCTCAATATTATACAGGTGATCATGTAGCCTGTCCCTGAGACGCCGTGTTGTGCGTCCAACATATTGTACCTGGCAGCTGGTGCATGTAATGACATACACCACAAATTTGGTGTTGCAATTTATAAAAGCAGGGATCTAAAACTCTTTTTGGCTGCTGCATGATCTTATGTATTGGCCGGTTTTGATGTACCCGCAATAATTGCAGGTTTTTATTTCACATTTGAAATTGCCTGTGAAATTAAGCCAATTTGTTTTAGTACGTTTGGTTGTAAATAGGCTGGGAGACAGTGAGCGTCCCAGCGTGGGTGCTTTGCGAGAAACAACCTTGATCCCTTTGGAGAGGATGTTGTTGTATATTGGGTCATTGTACAGTACCGGGAGATGTTTCACAATGATTTTCTTTATTATGTTAAATTCTGTACTGTATGAGGTGGAAAAGACTGGAGTCCTAGGGGATGTTTCTCTTTTATGTTGGGTTTTTCTATGTGGTTTCTTGTTTAGAAGCGTGGACCTTGGAATAGATTTTACTGTATTGAGTGCTTTTAATATAGATGCACCTTTGTAACCTCGAGTTTTAAACCTATGTGCCATTTGTTCGGCCTCTGCTTCAAAAACTTCAGGGGAACTACATAGACGCTTTAACCTCAAGAACTGGCTATATGGTATGCCTGTGATAGTGTGTTTAGGGTGTGCTGAATCAGCTCTGAGTAAAGTGTTGCCACTGAGAGGTTTTCTATACAAACTGGATTTGATGGTGTCTCCAGAGCCTGTCAGTTTCACATCCAGAAAGTCTATGGAGCTGACCTGCAGATTTCCAGTGAACTTCAAATTAAGTGGATTGTCATTAAAGTATGTAAGCCATCTGTCCAAATCTGCCTCTCCATCTGATGTAATGAACAATAGGTCGTCTATAAAGTGACAGAAAAAGACAGTGTCTTTACTGCGGGGACTATCTGGTCCAAAGATGCGGGACCTCTCCCACCAGCCCATATAAATATTGGCCAGTGAGGGGGAAAACTTGGCTCCCATGGAGGCCCCGCATTTCTGGAGAAAATAGTCCCCGAACATAAAATAATTGTGTGTTAAAAGGTACTCTAGAGCTTGCACAATAAACTCTTGAAGTATCAGGGAAGCTTTACCTGTTTTTCTAAGAAAGTAAATGACTGCCTGAATCCCCAGGTGGTGTGGGATGCTAGAGTATAAACTCATCACATCACAGCTGATCCATCTGAAGTTGTTTTCCCATTTGATTTGGAGTTTATTCAGCAAATCGTTTGTGTCTTTTATGTAACCAGGGAGACTAGTGGCTATTGGTTGTAGATGAGAGTCAACCCACTCTCCCAAGCGTTCATTTAAAGAGCCTATACCTGCCACTATAGGTCGTCCTGTAAGGGGATTTAACCCCTTGTGAATCTTTGGTAAATGATGGAACACTGGTGTTATGGGGTTTTCTGGAATGAGAAATTCTTTCTCCCTAGGGGTAAATATACCGACCTGTAAAGCTCTATCTATGAGTGTAGAGAGTTTGTTTTTGAAAGAAGTGGTGGGGTTGGAAGACAGTCTCTGGTATGTATGTTCGTCAGTCAATTGGCGTAAGGCTTCACTTTTGTAAGCTTCTGCATCTAAGACTGCTATCATACCCCCCTTGTCTGCGTTCCTGATGACTATCTGGTCATCCATGGAGAGTCGGTTCTTCCTCCTCCTGCTCAGCTTGTTTTTGGTCGACGCCCCCTAAAACGTCACAGTCCCAGCATGCCCAAGGACTGTGACATCATATGGGGGCGGGGTCTCCGCCTATATAAGTCACAACGCAGCCCTCAGAGACCAGTCCAGCCGGAGAGAGCGTCGTGTCAACATCTGGGGGAAGAGAAGAGAAGACAAGAAGACAAGAAGCCAAGAAGTCCGGACCTCCGCTGGCAATAGAGCTACATGAAGATAGCGGAGGGGCCGGCCGAAGACCTGCGACACCGGGAGAAGAGGCCGGAGAGCGGAGAAGAACCAACCGGACGCCGGGAGAAGATGAAGCGGAGGGACCCCCGAAGCCGGAGGAAGATCCCCCCCCCCCGGAGCTGTTTAATAAAATATTTTAATAACCTGTGTGGCGTGTTTTATTACTTACACTTTTTTCCTAGGTAAATGGGTAGGGGTACCATGTACCCCATACTCATTTACATAGGGTGGGGGGCCGGGATCTGGGGGCCCCCTTATTAAAGGGGGCTCCCAGATTCCGATAAGCCCCCGCCCGCAGACCCCGACAACCAACGGCCAGGGTTGTCGGGAAGAGGCCCTTGTCCTCATCAACATGGGGACAAGGTGCTTTGGGGGGGGGGCGCAGGGCGCCCCCTCCCCCAAAGCACCCACCCCCCATGTTGAGGGCATGCGGCCTGGTACGGTTCAGGAGGGGGGGGGCGCTCGCTCGTCCCCACCCCCTTTCCTGACCGGCCAGGCTGCGTGCTCGGATCGGGGTCTGGTATGGATTTTAGGGGGGCCCCACGCCGTTTTTTCGGCGTAGGGGTTCCCCTTTATAATCCATACCAGACCTAAGGGCCTGGTATGCCCCGCGCTCGCCGCAATAGGAAGATTTGTTTTTTCTATTGCAGCGAGCGCGAAATGCAATACCCTGCCCTCGTGTCGTATTTGGTCTGTCGGACCAGCCTACACACGAGCGGGCTTTCCGTCGGACCAGCACACACACGAGCGGACTTTCCGCCCGAAACTGAGTCCGACGGAAAGATTTGAAACTTTCTTCAAATCTAGGTCCGGCGGGCTTTTGGGAAGAAGTCCGCCGGAAAAGTCCGCCGCCGCCCACACACGGGCGGATTGTCCGGCACACTCTGGTCCGCCGGACCAAGTATGCCGGAAAGTCCGACCGTGTGTACGCGGCATTAATTTCAGGTCCGACCACTGCTTCCTGAGCTGATCTTTCGATCGCCGTACCCCGAAATTCCGGTGCAGACTTTTGACCACTTTCGCAATGATCTTGGCCTTTCTGATATTAGGGTTTGGGTAAGGCCCATACTTTCCATCATAGTCGGCCTTCTTCAGGATGTCCACCATCTCCAACATCTCCCCAAAAGATATATTTGTGGCCTTAAATCTGCTCCTTCTGGATCGGGACGTGTCTGTATCCGGGCTTTCCTTCTCCTCCTCCTCCTCGTTCCTGTAATTAGCACGCACCTGCTATGTCTCCGCCATGTGCTCTTCCCCCACTGCGCAGAACGAAAAGGGGCGGGGAATAGACTAGAAAGAACGTCAGGGGCGGGCGGAGTTACACGCATGCGCAGTGTGTATAAAGCGTAACACACGTGCGTATTACGTACGATCTGTGAGCGGACGAAGGAGCATTGGACGCGCCGATCGTAAGAACGAAGGTAAGAGACATACTTGTGCCTATACTGCTTCGAGATTGAGGCCTATATTGTAACAAGATTAGTACAGTTTGGTCTGACATTAGGCTTTGTCTTGTGTTGTGTCTTGCAGTGAACATGGATATCTTATTAAAAGATAATGACTTCATGTCAATATTCATTGATATGTTAAGGGAGCTGCCATGTCTGTGGGAGATCAACCACCCACATTACAGGAACCAAACAAAGTGGAAGACAGCGCTGGATCAATTGTTGGAAATTGTGAAGCAGGTGATCCCCACGGCAGACATCACATATATGAAGATCCTAATTGGTGGCCTGAGGAGCACATATGTAAGGGAGCGCCAGAAAGTCTAGGATTCGCAGAGATCCGGAGCAGCAGATGACATCTATGTCCCCAGGATTTGGTACTATGACAGGCTGCATTTTCTGGCAGGCCAGACTGAACCCAGGTCATCCCTCTCCAGTCTTCCTTCCACGCTTCCTTCCACCCCAGCTGAGGCTTCACACGCCCAACCTGGGCCTTCCAGGCAACAACATGTGGAGGAGCCCAGATTGAGCCAGGTATAGCATTCCTCTAAATATTTCTGCTTGTCCAATCAATGATGTTAACTAGATGTTAGTTGGGAGTACTAATTTAGGATTGTGATTGATGAAGCAAAAACTAAAACCATGTCCCTTTTTCATACACAGGGAAGTCTCAGCCAGGAGGTGGCCGGGCCGAGCCGGCTGCCTGATCTGCAGGTATCTCCACTCCCCCTGGAAAGAGAAAGTGGCAGGAGGAGGAGTGCCCTAGAGGAGGCTGCCATAGGCCTCTTTTGGAGGGCTACAGAGGCCCTGGGAGCACCACAGACCGTGGAGGATGACTTCACTGCCATCATTGCCTCAAAAATGCAGAGGATGGAGGAGGGACAACAACTCATGTGTGAGTTGCTCATATTGGAGGCTCTTAATAAAGGTATGAGGGGCCAAATTACATCTCAGACACACCTTGGCGAACTCACAGGTGGTCCTCCTCCTCCTGCAGGTCCTCCTCCTCCTCCTTCTTCTCCTCCAGGTCCTCCCATTCCTCCTCCTCCTCCTCCAGGTCCTACTCCTCCTCCTGCCACATCTCCAACAGAAGAGCCACAGCGTGGAAGGAAGCGTGGAAGGAAGACCAGAAAGTGAGGACCCTGGATCCAGTCTGGTCGGCCAAAAGATGCAGCCTCTTGTGGTACCACAGCCTGGGGACACAGTTGTCACCTGCTGCTTTCCGGATCTCTGCAAATTCTGGACCAGACTTCCCTCCCTTACATATGGACTCCTCAGGCCACCAATTTTGATGTTCAAGAATTGTTGTCTGCCCTGGGGGTCCCAGGCTTCGCTAATTTCTCTTGTTGATCCAGCGTTGCCTCCCTCTTTGTTTGGTTCTGAGCCCTTAATAAAGGATTTTTGGTTTGAATTATACTTGCCTATGTGTGTTTTACTTCAAAAAGGACAGTTGGTTTGTGAGGATTCAGGTACATTTCAAAAATACAATTTGAAATTAACAAGGGACACCAACAACAAACAATCTCCTTGAGATTAAATAATAAAATATATCAATGGTGTTGTGGTAACCTGACACACAAAACACACACAAAAATAGTCTGGAGTAAAAATAAAAATAAGATTAAACAAAGATCAGCCTTGGAAAAAATACAAACATAAAATCTAAAGGAAAAGTGGCTTTAAAGCACAAAAAAAACTAAAAGAAAAAAAAAAAACATTATGTCAGATGTGACAAATAACAATATATTCAGGGAATCCCAAGAATAAAACAACAAAATAAGTTTGTGAGAAGTGTGTGTGAATATGAGCAGCAAAACTACTTAATTCTTGTCACATTATAAAGAAGAAGAGAGTGCGCTGTATTAAACCTTTTTTAACATAGTACCGTGACGAAAGTGCTGTATCCATTGCGAACGCTCATTTTACCAGACCGAGCTGTTCCGTGTCGAAATTTCTTCTGAGCATGCATGGCACTTTGTGCGTCGGAACAGGCCACACACGGTCGGAATTGAGGCGATCGGATTTTGTTGTCGGAAAATTTTATCTCCTGCTCTCAAACTTTGTGTGTCGGAAAATCCGATGGAAAATGTCCGATGGAGCCCACACACGGTCGGAATTTCCGACAACACGCTCCGATCGGACATTTTCCATCGGAAAATCCGACCGTGTGTACGGGGCATTAGAAGTATGGCCACAGATTAGAAAGTGTGCAGGTATTATGCTTGCTTTGAAGTCTGGAATATGATCTTTGATGCTAATATTAATATAGTCTAGGCCAGGGGTAGGCAACCTCGGCCCTCCAGCTGGGGTGAAACTATAAATCCCATGAGACATTGCAAGACCCTGACAATCACAAGCATGACTCTCGGAGGCAGAGTCATGATGATATTTGTAGTTTCAAAACAGCAGGAGTGCCTAGGTTGCCTACCCCTGGTCTAGGCATTAACAAGTGCAATTCCACAGTGGACCCACTTAGACACCTTGAAGCGGAATATGTAAAACTTACCTAAAAATGAAGCATTCTAGTGATGCGCTGTCACCACTGGAGGCCACTTCCATCTTCACCTGTCTTTCTTCCGGTTCTGCAAACTCCAGCTGTGTGACTGGCCAGAGCCACAATGCCGTCACTCCCACATATGTGTGGGGGAGCCGCGGTTTATGGCACAGAACTCTGAAGGAACAGCCTGGGAGTCCATTCCTTCAGAGTGCATGTGCCGGTGATGTCATCACTGCTTATATAGGGTAAATATCTCCTAAACGGTGCATGTTTAGGAGATATTTAAAGTACCTATAGGTATGCCTTATTATAGGCTTACCTATAGGTACAAGTCAGAATTGGGAGTTTACTCCCACTTTCCTGTCCACATGCTGGCCAGGTAAATCTGCACATACATTTGTTAAAATTGCAGCAGTCAAACCCACAGGATTCTTCGTGAATACATGATTTTATTCAACCCGAACCACATTCCTTTTAATAATGTATTGGTTTGTTTCATCCTTTGCAGCATCCTAGTGCTGCTGATCTCCTGAAGCCTCTTTGCAGACACTTACAGTCTGTGTGCACACCAGTGATGGCTTCATAGCATATCTCAGGGCAGATGGTGAAATCAGTGATCCATGCCTGTCTTATGTGTGTTGAAACAGCCACTTGTAGTTGCCATTGGAAGCTTGTGTGACACAGTGACAAATGCAGGGATTCAATTGTGAGACAGGGACAGGGTGTTGTCACCTTTCCAACACGAAGTGCCTGCATAACAGGATCACCAAATGTACTTTTAATGAAAGGTGTAGATTTAAAAAAATTGGTAACAATTTTTTAAATTGACATAACTACATGTTAGCGTTAAAATGACCACAAAAATGTATACAATTCTATGCTTAGTGCATAAGATATCAGCAGTGAAGCCACTTGCATAATATCTTGATATATGATATAAAACAAATGTGATTTCCCAAATATGCTGCACCACCAGTTTAAATATACATTGTGAATAATGTGAATAAATTGATTTAATACATAATAACTAGGGATGGGCTTTATGTTCGGGTCGAACATGAGTTCGACTCGAACATTGGCTGTTCGCCCATTCGCCGAATAGCGAACAAGTTGGGGTGTTCGCTGCAAATTTGAAAGCCGCGGAACACCCTTTAAAAGTCTATGGGATAAATCAAAAGTTCTAATTTTAAAGGTTAATATGCAAGTTATTGTCATAAAAAGTGTTTGGGGACCTGGGTCCTGTTTCAGGGGACATGCATCAATTCAAAAACAAGTTTTAAAAACGGACGTATTTTCGGGAGCAGTGATTTCCATAATGCTTAAAGTGAAAAAATAAAAGTGTAACATTCCTTTAAATTTCGTACCTGGGTGGTGTCTATACTATGCCTGTAAAGTGGTGTTTCCCGTGTTTAGAACAGTCTGACAGCAAAATGACATTTCTAAAGAAAAAAAAGTAATTTAAAACTACTCGCGGCTATAATGAATTGACGGTCCCGGCAATACACATAAAAGTTCATTGATAAAAACGGCATGGGATTCCCCCACAGGGGAACCCCAAACCAAAATCTAAAAAAAAAATGCGTGGGGGTCCCCCAAATTCCATACCAGGCCCTTCAGGTCTGGTATGGATATTAAGGGGAACCCCGCGCCAAAATTTTAAAAAAAAATGGCGTGGGGGTCCCTCTCAAAATCCATACCAGACCCTTCAGTACTTTTTTTTTTCATTTTGGTTCGGGGGTTCCCCTGTGGGGGATTCCCATGCCATTTTTATCATTGAACTTTTATGTCTATTGCCGGACCAACAATTCATTATAGCCGCGAGTACTTTTAAATTACTTTTAAATTACTTAGCACTGATTTGTGGCACTGGTGTCACTATTGTAATCAGGGCACTGATGATCAGTTCCCTAATTACATGTGTAGATGTTTTGCTGATCTGCTCTCCTCGCCACACACTCTGTCAGTGTGAGACGATGAGCGCCGATTACCGGCATCTCCGTGTTTACATGTGACTGGCTGTGATTGGACACAGCCGATCACATGGTTAAAGAGCCGCGGACACGGCTCTTTACAGAGATCGGGGCTGCGGCGTGTCCTAGCAACATGGCGCGGCCGCGATCGCTGCACTGCGTGCCCCATATGATGGCTTCCCAGAACGAGAGCCGCACCGCGCCGCCGTCATTTGAGAGTGGGTGGGCGGCAACTAGTTAAAGACCTGGGGCACTTTTGGTCATACCAAGTAAAGAGTAATACGGCATTCATAGTGTGCCGTGGTGAGAAGTGGGTGTGGCCAAATTGTGTTAACGGTGGGGACAAAATTAAATAAAACAAAAGCTTTCTTGTACCCAAAAAACATGCTTAGATTGCTGTGCCATTTAGGAAGGGGCTGGTAAACATATTGTATCATGTTCACCAGAACCCCCCCCGCTCTCTATTCTGACACCAGTTTCACCCCAACAGCATCTGCAGCCAGCAGGAGGAGGAGGAGGGGAAGCTGGACAGCATGCTGCTGGGGGGGGGTGTGTACAGAGATAACAGAGTGCCATTATAGGGTGACCATGCGTCCCGAATTGCCAGGGACAGTCCCACATTTTGCAGGTCTGTCCCGGGCACCTTCATCACAGGACAATACAGTGTCCCGGAATGAAACTGACACTGCCACCCACCCCCTGGGCTGATCTGAACCCCCCCCAAAAAAGGCCGCCACATCGCCGCTTTACTCACTGACAGTACTTGTCATGGCCGGGAATGTGTAGAGAGGCACAATCCCCACCCCCTGCTTGTGATTGGAGAAATTATAAATCCTTCCTCTTGCGTGTAATCACTGTAGAGCCAGCGTTGGAACAAGGTAAAATGGGTCTCGGCCGGCCAGGGCAAGTACTGTCAGTGAGTAAAGTGGCGACGCGGCGGCCTTTTTTGAGGGGCGTGATCAGTGCTTCTGGGTAAAGCGCACACCCCCCGCCCCAGCCCAACCTACCCGACTGGGCCCCCTTCAGCCCCACTCCTTTTCCCGCAACTGGTGCCTCCTTCAGCCCCACCCCTGGCCCCTCCCTAGACCCCGCCTTGAAACAAAGTGCAGGCTTGTCTTCAAGTAATATTCACCACTGCAGACAGTGCCACCCATGCCACCAATGCCATAATGTGCTGCAGATAGTGCCACCCATGCCGCCAATTGGTAGCATGGGTGGCACTGTCTGCAGCACATTATGGCATTGGCAGCATGGGTGGCACTGTCTGCAGCACATTATGGCATTGGCAGCATGGGTGGAACTGTCTGCAGCACATTATGGCATTGGTGGCATGGGTGACACTGACTGCAGGCAGCACATACATTATGGGCTGTAATGCATGTGCTGCCTGCAAAGACAGTGCCACCCATGCCGCCAATGCCATAATGTATAGATGTTGCTGTAGTAGTAGTAGTAGATCTTGAATCATCAGCCCCCCCCCTCCCCACAAACAAGCACACACCTGTGTTAGCCAGGCTCCAGAAGTCACTTGCTCTCTAATCCTGCTGCTGCCTGGACTGGAGTGTCAGTCAGTGTCACAAGCAATTTCAGTCAGTCTGTCAGCTGCTTCCTTCTTTTCTTCTGCTGCTGCTGTTCGCCTCACTACTTCTTCTCTCAGGCAGTGGAGAACAGAGCAGAGCGCCAAGATCGGAGGGAAAAGAGTCACTCCGCGGCGCCAGGGAAGGCAATATGCAGGACGCTGGCTGGGACTTGAGCCAGCATGAGGAGCGGGCGCCGAAGAATGTCCCTCCCTGCCACCCACAAGAACACTGGTATGGAGTTACCGAAAATTTTAAATAAACTGGGGGTAGTTCGGTCATGGCTGGAGGAATTTCTTTTATTTTTTATTTTCTGCATGCATTCGTTCGCTGTTCAGGTTGCCTGGGCCCCCCTGCTGGCCGGGCCCGGTACAACAGGGCCAGTTGTACTGGCCTATCAGCAGCCCTGTATACTGTATATGGAGGGCTTGATTCCCCTGAGGCTGCCCTGCAGTGGCTGAAGCAGCTGGGAGGGGGAAAAGGGATGCCAGCCGGCAGCACTGCAGGAAGGAGGCACTGTGGGGTCAGTGAGGGGGGGACCAAGTAGAGGGGGGTCAGAACAGCAGGGTGATCTATTTGGACAGGTAAATCTTCTTTTGGCTCCCAGGCAGTACCTCAAGCCAGCGAAAGGGGAGAGAAGAACAATCCAGCAGCTGTCGGGGAACCACAGGGGATTGGTGTTGCAGGGGTATATCAGTGCTGGGGGGCAAATATGAGTGAAGGGGGGCATTCTAAAGGACTTTTACATGTGTGCATTGTATGTTAAAGCACAGTGGTTAGGGCCTGTGTACACTACACACATTATATACATGGATAATAGGCCACTGTTCTATCTTTTGTTTCCTTTTTCTGCAAAACCACTTAGCAGGTATATTTCATTAACTTGTACCCTTGGCTCTTGCACAAGAAATTTAACACATCTGAAATACCAGTGCTTTCCAATGTGATAAAGACAAAGAGCCAATTTAATAAATATAATGCAGATAAAATTGTCTTTATCAGACAGATTCCAGTTGATATACATTCACCGGCCACTTTATTAGGTACACCTGTCCAATTGCTTGGTAACACAAATTGCTAATCAGCCAATCACATGGCAGCAACTCAGTGTATTTAGGCATCTAAGCATAGTGAAAACAACTTGCTGAAGTTCAAGCCAAGCATCAAAATGGGGAAGAAAGGGGATTTAAGTGACTTTGAACGTGGCATGGTTGTTAGTGCCAGACAGGCTGGTGAGTATTTCAAAAACTGCTGATCTGCTGGGATTTTCACACACAACCAACTCAAAGAATGGTCCAAAAAAAAAAGAAAATACTCAGTGAGCTGCATTTGTATGGACGCAAAAATGCCTTGCTGATATCAGATTTCAGAGGAGACTAGGTAGACTGGTTTGAGATGATAGAAAGGCAACAGTAACTCAAATAACCACTGGTTACAACCAAGGTATGCAGAATACCATCTCTGAATGCACAACAGTTTGAATCTTGAAGCAGATGTGCTACAGCAGCAGAAGACCACACCGGGTGCCACTCCTGTCAGCTAAGAACAGGAAACTGAGGCTACAATTCGCAAAGGCTCACCAAAATTGGACAATTGAAGTCTGAAAAAACGTTGCCTGGTCTGATGAGTCTCAAATTCAGCTGCGACATTCAGGTGGTAGGGTCAGAATTTGGCTCGACAATTGGGGGGGTTTACTTATTTTTACTTTTATTCTGTGAAATAGGTATATTTTGTGATATGTTTCCTTTTGCCCCTCCCAATTGTAGGGGTTTTTGTATTGAAATTTTTGTAAAATTAAATAAAGATTTAAAAAAAAAAAAAAGAATTTGTCTCGGCACACTTTGGACCCCTTAGTGCCAATTGAGCATCGTTTAAATGCCACGGCCTACCTGAGTATTTTTGCTGACCATGTTCATCCCTTTATGACTACAGTGCAGTGTTTTTTTTTTGGGGGGGCGCAAACAAACTGAAAAACAAAACAAAACATCAATTGCAGCCATTGTGCCATCAAATGCAGCTACTGTGCCCATCAATTGCCGCCACTGTGCCTATCAAACACAGCCTCTGTGCCCATCAAACACAGTCACTTTGCCCATCAAGCACAGCCACTGTGCCCATCAAACGCAGCCACTGTGCCCATCTAAAACAGCCACTGTGCCTATCAAACGCAGCCGCTGTGCACATCAAACGCAGCCACTGTGCCCATTAAACGCAGCCACTGTGCCCATTAAACGCAGCCACTGTGCCATCAAACGCAGCCACTGTGCCAAACATAGCCACTGTGCCCACCAAGCGCAGCCACTGTGCCCATCAATTGCCGCTACTGTGCCCCATTAACCAGTTGCCGACCGCCTAACGCAGATATACTACAGCAGAATGGCACGGGCAGGCAAAATCACGTACCTGGTACGTGATTGCCTTCCTGCGGGCGGGGGGTCCAAGCGGACCCCCCTGCTGCCCGAGGTGGTCGGCTTTGGTCTGGCAGCGATCAGAGATGAGGGGGAGGCCATCCATTCGTGGCCCCCCCTCGCGATCGCTCACCCAGCCAATGAGAATCGTCCCCTGCCTCTGTGTAGTACACAGAGGCAGGGGATGTGATGTCATCTATCCTCGGCTTGGCAGTTTCCGTTCCGGCGCTGAGGAGAGAAGACATCTGAGTGAGTTGCACAACACTACACCTCAGAGTAGAACATGCCAGGCATACTTTACACCCCCGATCCTCCCCCGATCGCCCCCGATCACCCCCCAATCACCCCTTCCCCCCCGTTTTTTTTTCTGATTACTGCATGGTGTCAGTTTGTGACAGTTAGTGTGGTAGGGCAGTAAGTGTTAGCCCCCTTTAGGTCTAGGATACCCCCCTAACCCCCCCTAATAAAGTTTTAACCCCTTGATCACCCCCCCCGTCGCCAGTGTCGCTAAGTGATCATTTTTCTGATCGCTGTATTAGAGTCACTGGTGACGCTAGTTAGGGAGGTAAATATTTAGGTTCGCCGTCAGCGTTTTATAGCGACAGGGACCCCCATATACTACCGAATAAAGGTTTTAACCCTTTGATTGCCCCCTAGTTAACCCTTTCACCAGTGATCACCGTATAACCCTTACGGGTGACGCTGGTTAGTTCGTTTATTTTTTATAGTGTCAGGGCACCCGCCGTTTATTGCCGAATAAAGGTTTAGCCCCATGATCGCCCGCCGGTGATATGCGTCGCCCCAGGCAGCATCAGATTAGCGCCAGTACCGCTAACATCTACGCACGCAGCAATATGCCTCCCTTAGTGGTATAGTATCTGAACGGATCAATATCTGATCCGATCAGATCTATACTAGCGTCCCCAGCAGTTTAGGGTTCCCAAAAACGCAGTGTTAGCGGGATCAGCCCAGATACCTGCTAGCACCTGCGTTTTGCCCCTCCGCCCGGCCCAGCCCAGCCCACCCAAGTGCAGTATCGATCGATCACTGTTACTTACAAAACACTAAACGCATAACTGCAGCGTTCGCAGAGTAAGGCCTGATCCCTGCGATCGCTAACAGTTTTTTTGGTAGCATTTTGGTGAACTGGCAAGCACCAGCCCCAAGCAGCATCAGGTTAGCGCCAGTACCGCTAGCACCCACGCACGCAGCATACGCCTCCCTTAGTGGTGTAGTATCTGAACGGATCAATATCTGATCCAATCAGATCTATACTAGCGTCCCCAGCAGTTTAGGGTTCCCAAAAACGCAGTGTTAGCGGGATCAGCCCAGATACCTGCTAGCACCTGCGTTTTGCCCCTCCGCCCGGCCCAGCCCAGCCCACCCCAGTGCAGTATCGATCGATCACTGTCACTTACAAAACACTAAACGCATAACTGCAGCGTTCGCAGAGTCAGGCCTGATCCCTGCGATCACTAACAGTTTTTTTGGTAGCGTTTTGGTGAACTGGCAAGCACCAGCCCCAGGCAGCGTCAGGTTAGTGCCAGTAGCGCTAACACCCACGCACGCACCGTACACCTCCCTTAGTGGTATAGTATCTGAACGGATCAATATCTGATCCGATCAGATCTATACTGGCGTCAGTGCCAGCGCAGTACACCCCGGTCGTAGTCAAGCCAGCACTGCTGTAACACTTGGTGATGTGGCGAGTCCCATAAGTGCAGTTCAAGCTGGTGAGGTGGCAAGCACAAGTAGTGTCCCGCTGCCACCAAAAAGACAAACACAGGCCCATAATGCCCTTCCTGCCGCATTCGACAATCCTAATTGGGAACCCACCGCTTCTGCAGTGCCCGTACTTCACCCATTCACATCCCTAACAAAATGCAGTCGGCTGCATGAGAGGCATTTTCTTTATGTCCTCCCGAGTACCCCTACCCAACGAACCCCCCCAAAAAGATGTTGTGTCTGCAGCAAGCACGGATATAGGCGTGACACCCGCTATTATTGTCCCTCCTGTCCTGACAATCCTGGTCTTTGCATTGGTGAATGTTTTAAACGCTACCATACACTAGTTGAGTATTAGCGTAGGGTACAGCATTGCACAGACTAGGCACACTTTCACAGGGTCTCCCAAGATGCCATCGCATTTTGAGAGACCCGAACCTGGAACCGGTTACAATTATAAAAGTTACAGTTACAAAAAAAGTGTATTAAAAAAAACACAAAAAAAACAAAAAAAATATAAAATAAAAAAATAGTTGTCGTTTTATTGTTCTCTCTCTCTCTCTATTCTCTCTCTATTGTTCTGCTCTTTTTTACTGTATTCTATTCCTCAATGTTTTATTGTTATTATGTTTTATCATGATTGCTTTTCAGGTATGCAATTTTTTTATACTTTACCGTTTACTGTGCTTTATTGTTAACCATTTTTTTGTCTTCAGGTACGCCATTCACGACTTTGAGTGGTTATACCAGAATGATGCCTGCAGGTTTAGGTATCATCTTGGTATCATTCTTTTCAGCCAGCGGTCGGCTTTCATGTAAAAGCAATCCTAGCGGCTAATTAGCCTCTAGACTGCTTTTACAAGCAGTGGGAGGGAATGCCCCCCCCACCGTCTTCCGTGTTTTTCTCTGGCTCTCCTGTCTCAACAGGGAACCTGAGAATGCAGTCGGTGATTCAGCCAGCTGACCATAGAGCTGATCAGAGACCAGAGTGGCTCCAAACATCTCTATGGCCTAAGAAACCGGAAGCTACGAGCATTTTATGACTTAGATTTCGCCGGATGTAGACAGCACCATTGGGAAATTGGGGAAGCATTTTATCACACTGATCTTGGTGTGGTCAGATGCTTTGAGGGCAGAGGAGAAATCTAGGGTCTAATAGACCCCATTTTTTTCCAAAAAGAGTACATGTCACTACCTATTGCTATCATAGGGGATATTTACATTCCCTGAGATAACAATAAAAATGATTTAAAAAAAAAATGAAAGGAACAGTTTAAAAATAAGATATAAAAGCAAAAACATAATAAAGAAAAAAAAAAGAAAAAAAAAAGCACCCCTGTCCCCCCTGCTCTCGCGCTAAGGTGAACGCAAGCGTCGGTCTGGCGTCATATGTAAACAGCTATTGCCCCATGCATGTGAGGTATCACCGCAAAGGTCAGATCGAGGGCAGTAATTTTAGCAGTAGACCTCCTCTGTAAATCTAAAGTGGTAACCTGTAAAGGCTTTTAAAGGCTTTTAAAAATGTATAAAATTTGTTGCCACTGCACGTTTGTGCGCAATTTTAAAGCATGTCATGTTTGGTATCCATGTACTCGGCCAAAGATCATCTTTTTTATCTCATCAAACATTTGGGCAATATAGTGTGTTTTAGTGCATTCAAATTTAAAAAAGTGTGTTTTTTCCCCAAAAAATGCGTTTGAAAAATCGCTGCGCAAATACTGTGTGAAAAAAAAAATGAAACACCCACCATTTTAATCTGTAGGGCATTTGCTTTAAAAAATATATAATGTTTGGGGGTTCAAAGTGATTTTCTTGCAAAAAAAAATAATTTTTTCATGTAATCAAAAAGTGTCAGAAAGGGCTTTGTCTTCAAGTGGTTAGAAGAGTGGGTGATGTGTGACATAAGCTTCTAAATGCTGTGCATAAAATGCCAGGACAGTTCAAAACCCCCCCAAATGACCCCATTTTGAAAAGTAGACACCCCAAGCTATTTGCTGAGAGGCATGTCGAGTCCATGGAATATTTTATATTGTGACACAAGTTGCGGGAAAGAGACAAATTTTTTTTTTTTGCACAAAGTTGTCACTAAATGATATATTGCTCAAACATGCCATGGGAATATGTGAAATTACACCCCAAAATACATTCTGTTGCTTCTCCTGCTTCTCCTGAGTATGGGGATACCACATGTGTGGGACTTTTTGGGAGCCTAGCCGCGCACGGGACCCCGAAAACCAAGCACCGCCTTCAGGCTTTCTAAGGGCGTAAATTTTTGATTTCACTCTTTACTGCCTATCACAGTTTCGGAGGCCATGGAATGCCCAGGTGGCAACCCCCCCCCCCCAAATGACCCCATTTTGGAAAGTAGCCACCCCAAGCTATTTGCTGAGAGGTATAGGGAGTATTTTGCAGACCTCACTTGTTGTCACAAAGTTTTGAAAATTGAAAAAAGAAAAAAAAAATTTTTTTCTTGTCTTTCTTCATTTTCAAAAACAAATGAGAGCTGCAAAATACTCATCATGCCTCTCAGCAAATAGCTTGGGGTGTCTACTTTCCAAAATGGGGTCATTTGGGGGGGGGGGGGGTTGTGCCACCTGGGCATTCCATGGCCTCCGAAACTGTGATAGGCAGTGAAGAGTAAAATCAAAAATTTACGCCCTTAGAAATCCTGAAGGCAGTGATTGGTTTTCGGGGCCCCGTACGCGGCTAGGCTCCCAAAAAGTCCCACACATGTGGTATCCCCGTACTCAGGAGAAGCAGCTGAATATATTTTGGGGTGCAATTCCACATATGCCCATGGCCTGTGTGAGCAATATATCATTTAGTGACAACTTTTTGTAATTTTTTTTTTTGTCATTATTCAATCACTTTGGACAAAAAAAAATGAATATTAAATGGGCTCAACATGCCTCTCAGCAATTTCCTTGGGGTGTCTACTTTCCAAAATGGGGTAATGTGTGGGGGTTTTGTATTGCCCTGCCATTTTAGCACCTCAAATGACATAGGCAGTCATAAATTAAAGGCTGTGTAAATTCCAGAAAATGTACCCTAGTTTGTAGGCGCTATAACTTTTGCGCAAACCAATAAATATACACTTATTGACATTTTTTTTACCAAAGACATGTGGCCGAATACATTTTGGCCTAAATGTATGACTAAAATTGAGTTTATTGGATTTTTTTTATAACAAAAAGTAGAAAATATCATTTTTTTTCAAAATTTTCGGTCTTTTTCCGTGTATAGCGCAAAAAATAAAAACGGCAGAGGTGATCAAATACCATCAAAAGAAAGCTCTATTTGTGGGAAGAAAAGGACGCAAATTTCGTTTGGGTACAGCATTGCATGACTGCGCAATTAGCAGTTAAAGCGACGCAGTGCCAAATTGTAAAAAGTGCTCTGGTCAGGAAGGGGGTAAATCCTTCTGGGGCTGAAGTGGTTAAATGCTGACAGTGTGCCCATCAATAGCCACTACTGTGCCGCATCAAATGCTGCCAATGTGCATTGCCCGGCACTTACCTGTCTCGCAGCGGGTCAGCGGCGGTATCCTGCACCTTCCTCGATGTCTTCTTCCGTCCTCTCTATCAGGCGTCCAATCACGGCGCCTGACATTTCAGCCAATCAGGTGACAGGTAACAGACCCAAGCACCTGATTGGCTGAGAGCAGGTTCAGTGTTAGCAAAGCGAATTCCTTCGCTTTGCTAACACACAGCTGAGTGAACAGCGAACGCACAGCATTGCGCCCGCTTTTCACCTTTTTGGGCGCCTATTAGAGCCTATGGCTCTAATAAGGTGCTTTAAAAAAACAGCCCTGCCGCTGTAATTCAGTGGGTGTCAGAGGCGACCATAGATAGATTCATGCAATGCATGAATCTATCTATGGTGATGGAGCAGCGCCAGGAGAGAGGGGGCGGTGCTCCTGCACCCTTTATGGATGCACCACCACTGCTACAGTGTACCCATCTTCTGATGGCTACTTCCAGCAGGATAATGCACCATGTCACAAAGCTCAAATCATCTCAAGTTGGTTTCTTGAACATGACAATGAGTTCACTGTACTCCAATGGCCTCCACAGTAACCAGATCTCAATCCAATAGAGCACCTTTGGGATGTGGTGAAATGGGAGATTCGAATCATGGATGTGCAGCTGACAAATCTGCAGCAACTGCATGATGCTATCATGTCAATATGGACCAAAATCTCTGAGGAATGTTACCAACACCTTCTAATCTATGCCGCAAAGAATTAAGGCAGTTCTGACGGCAAAAGGGGGTTCAACCCGGTAATAGCAAGGTGTACCTAATAAAGTGGCTGGTGACTGTTTATATAATATATATATATATATATATATATATATATATATATATATATATATATATACACAGTATCTCACAAAGGTGAGTACACCCCTCACATTTTTGTAAATAGTTTATTATATCTTTTCATGTAACAACACTGAAGAAATGACACTTTGTTACAATGTAAAGTAGTGAGTGTACAGCTTGTATAACAGTGTAAATTTTCTGCCCCCTCAAAAAAACTCAACACACAGCCATTAATGTCTAAACCGCTGGCAACAAAAGTGAGTACACCCCTAAGTGAAAATGTTCAAATTGGGCCCAATTAGTCATTTTCCCTCCCCGATGTCATGTGACTCGTTAGTATTACACAGTCTTAGGTGTGAATGGGGAGCAAGTGTGTTAAATTTGGTGTTATAGCTCTCACTCTTTTATACTGGTCACTGGAAGTTCAACATGGCACCTCATGGCAAAGAACTCTCTGAGGATCTGAAAAAAAGAATTGTTGCTCTACATAAAGATGACCTAGGCTATAAGAAGACTGCCAATGCCCTGAAACTGAGCTGCAGCATGGTGGCCAAGACCATACATCGGTTTAACAAGACAGGTTCCACTCAGAACAGGCCTCGCCATGTTCGACCAAAGAGGGTGAGTGCACTCACTACTTTACATTGTAGCAAAGTGTCATTTCTTCAGTGTTGTCGCATGAAAAGATAGAATAAAATATTTACAAAAATTTGTGAGATACTGCATATACAGTATATATGTACTGTATACAGTGTCTTGAAAAAGTATTCATACCCCTTGAAATTTTCCACATTTTGTCATGTTACAACCAAATATGTAAATGTATTTTTTTGGGATTTTATGTGATAAACCAACACAAAGTGGCACATAGTTGTGAAGTGGAGGGAAAATGATAAATAAATATGCAAATAAATATGTGAAAAGTGTGGCATGCATTTGTATTCAGCCCCCCTGAGTCAATACTTTGTAGAACCACCTTTTGCTGCATTTGCAGCTGCAAGTCTTTTTTGGTTATGTCTCAGCTTTGCACATTTAGAGAGTGATGTTTTTGCCCATTCTTCTTTGCAGAATAGCTCAAGCTCTGTCAGATTGGATGGAGAGCGTCTGTGAACAGCAATTTTCAAGTCTTGCCACAGATTCTCAGTTGTATTTAGGTCTGGACTTTTACTGGGCCATTCTAACACATGAATGTGCTTTGATCTAAACCAGGGGTCTCCAAACTTTCTAAAAAAAGGGCCAGTTTACTGTCCTTCAGACTTCAGGGGGGGAGGTGGACTGTGGCCACTGGGAAAAATTGTGCCCCATCATTGGTGTCATTGGGCCCAATTGTTTGTGTCACTGGGAGAAATTGTGCCCCATCGTTGGTGTCATTGGTCCCCATGGTTAGTCTCATTGGGAGGAATTATGGCCCCGAGGGCTGGGTACAAGCAAGCAAAGGGCCACATCTGGCCCCCAGGCCATAGTTTGGAGACCACTGATCTAAACCATTCCATTGTAGCTCTGGCTATATCTTTAGGGTTGTTGGCCTGCTGGAAGGTGAACCTCCGCCCCAGTCTCAAGTCTTTTGCAGACTCTAAAGGTTTTCTTTTAAGATTGCCCTGTATTTGGCTCCATCCATCTTCCCATCAACTCTGACCAGCTTCCTTGTCCCTGCTGAAGAAAAGCATTCCCACAACATGATTCTGCCACCACCATGTTTCACGGTGGGCATATAGTACATTCAAGCATCAACCTTGCATCTGCTTGACAAAGCCATCCAGTCATAGTCACATTCCTTTATACTGGCACAGCTAATTACAATAACGCAGCCAATGTGGCGATAAATTTCCAATTTATAACCACTGGACACTATACAGCAATGTACCTTTTAGCAACGCTTACCTCTGTCAAGGGTGATGCATATACATTATATGCAATGTGGAGTAAATCTAGCTAAGGGGATGGTTGTGCAAAAGATGCAAGCATGTTCAGGGTGATGTGCAGTGTTTTCCGCCACACATAGCGTTTTGCTTTTAGGCCAAAAAGTTCAATTTTGGTCTTAGCTGATCAGAGTACCTTCTTTCACATGTTTGCTGTGTCCCCCCCCCCCCCTGCATGACTTCTCACAAACTGCAAATGGGACTTCTAATGGCTTTCTTTCAACAATGGCTTTCTTCTTGCCACTCTTCCATTAAGACCAGATTTATGGAGTGCACGACTAATAGTTGTCCTGTGGACAGATTCTCCCACCTGAGCTGTGGATCTCTGCAGCTCCTCCAGAGTTACCATGGGCCTCTTGGTTGCTTCTCTGATTAATGCTCTTCTAGCCCGGCCTGTCAGTTCAGGTGAACGGCCATGTCTTGGTAGGTTTGCAGTTGTGCCATACTCTTTCCATTTTTCGATGATGGATTGAACAGTGCTCTATGAGATGTTCAAAGCTTGGGATATTTTTTTTTATAACCTAACCCTGCTTTAAACTTCTCCACAACTTTATCCCTGACCTGTCTGGTGTGTTCCTTGGCCTTCATGATGCTGTTTGTTCACTAAGGTTCTCTAACAAACCTCTGAGGGCTTCACAGAACAGCTGTATTTATACTGAGATTAAATTACACACAGGTGGACTCTATTTACTAATTAAGTGACTTCTGAAGGCAATTGGTTCCACTAGATTTTAGTTAGGGGTATCAGAGTAAAGGGGACTGAATACAAATGAACACCACACTTTTCACATATTTATTTGTTAACAGTTTTGAAAAACATTTATCATTTTTCTTCCACTTCACAATTATGTGCCACTTTGTGTTAATCTATCACATAAAATCCCAATAAAATATATGGAACATTTCAAGGGGTATGCATATTTTTTCAAGGCACTGTATTTATATATATATATATATATATATATATATATATATATATATATATACTGACAAGCCTTCTAAGTAGGCCTACTGTTATCTGCTTTAAATTATAAATAAAAGCAAAAGTAATAATAACAAACAAGGGACGCTTGATATAAAAAAGGACCCAAGTGGAGGAGCTAACATTTGTGTTTTCGTGTGTGGACCCTCCTCCTCTTTAAAATGTCATATATATATTTTCAAATAAATGCTAAATGCAATTGTGTTTTGATAAAAAAAAAAAAAAAAAACATTCAAAGTAGAGTTTTTAGCTGCATAACAATAGTTGAGGAAAATAGTTACCGTTTTGATGTTTTATATATGTAGTTTGTGGGGGTATTACTGATATTCACTATCCCTCTCTAGCCAGTACTCACTTTTTTATTTATGAAGAAATCAAATGCAGTGCACTACATAAGCTCCCATGTTGACTGTGTAAGGCACTGAGCTTTTTTACCTTCCACTGAGATGGAAAGGAAATTTCATGTTTTCTGTTTAAACAGTTTGTGTTATGTAAGTATGTATTACATGCACATAAAAAAGAACAATTCATAAAAAAATGTGTTATGCTCTTTTCAGTTGGTCAGTTTAAGTACATCTTTATATATATATATATATATATATATATATATATATATATATATATATATATATATATATATATAATTATTGATATAAGCTTGTCATTGGTTTAACAGGAAAAAAAACTTTGGCCTGAAGCAACTTAAAGTAGAACTCTAGTCAAATATTTTTTCTTTTTTCTCAAGTTTTAGAGTTGATAAGGTTTATTTTATTGCTGTCTGTAATTCGTCTTGGGAAATTACCAACCAGTTCTTGTATTGTGGCATCATGGCAGGGAAAATATCACCAGCAGATATAAACACCCTGCACACACAGGGTTCTAACCCTTGATATTCTGCCATATAAAAATTGTATTGTTTTTACCAGTGGTTCATCCCCCCCTGTCTGACAAATTACATCTGAAACTAAAAATTGACTGTGTGTGGACAGTATCAGCCACAGAGTTGTTACTGCTGCCAACGTTTTTATATTAATATATTAGGATCCTTAGGCCTGTGAAGTCCAGCCACATCTTCAGCTCAACTGACATGCAATAAGTAATTTAGTTCTTAAGAAATAAATAATATGTTATTGAATATGGCTGAGAATGCAGCAGTGCTTTTACTGCGTGTTTTATCATTTTAAAACAGTTTAAAACCAATAAAAAGTTGGCCAGCTCAATCCCTCGTTCTCATGGGTACTCCCTTGAACTTACTGTTGTATTAGATGTTCTTGAAGTGCCGGCACAACCTGTTTTTTTTCTGCTTTTATAAAGCCATAAGGTACCACAGCTTCCATGGAATCGGGAAATCAAAAGCGTCAACTTCAAAGAAAATTGCTGAGTTAGTTGTTAGATGTAACCATTGATTTTTTTCTACAGTAGCACAAAAAAGTGAGGCATACAATTGTGGAATTCCAAGTACTCTCTGGATTTCTGAGTAATTTGCTTTTTGCCCAGAGTCCAGGGAGTATACGGCAGAATTGCATGTGATACTGTTACAAGTCATATTGGGGATCATTTACTATAGCGTCGAAAAATGATCTTGCAGTCCCAGAAAATAGTGCCCAATTAAGGCCAATTAAGACTTCAAGGCTCAGAAACGGGGCGCTAATATAAATGGAAAGCAGTGCTATTGCCGGAAAACATGCCTGTCAGATCACATATGCGGGAATAGTGGAAGTCCATTGGTGCTCGAACCTGCAAAATCCAAAGTTCTCACTGAAGGCTTATATGCAAGTTCTTTGCCATAAAAAGTGTATGGGGACCTGGGTCCTGCCCCAGGGGACATGTATCAATTGGAAAAAATGTTTTCAAAACTGCCATTTTTTCAGGAGCAGTGATTTAATAATACTTAAATGAAACAATAAAAATGAAAAATTCCTTTAAATATCGTGCCTGGGGGGTGTCTATAGTATGCCTGTAAAGTAGCGCACCTTTCCCGTGTTTATTACAGTACCGCAGCAAAATGTTATTTCTACAGGAAAAAATGTCATTTAAAATTGCTCGCGGCTGTAATGAATTGCTGTTTCCCAGCAATATAGAGTAAAAATCTAAGAAAAAAACAGCGTAGCTTTCCCCCACCAGTCCATACCAGGTCCTTCAAGTCGGGTATGGATATTAAAGGGAACTCTGCGCCAATTTTTTTTAAAAAATATGGTGTAGGAGTTCCCCACAAAATCCATACCAGTCCATTATCCGAGCAAGCAGCCTTGCAGATAAGAAAAGGGGGGGAACGAGCGAGCGCCCCCCCCCCCGAACCATACCAGGCCACATACCCTCAACATGGGGAGGGTGCTTTGGGGTCTGTGGGCGGGGGGGCTTATCGGAATCTGGAAGCCCCCTTTAACAAGGGGACCCCCAGATCCCGGCCCCCCACGTTGATGGGTATCGGGTACATTGTACACCCACACATTCACCAAAAAAAGCAGTGAATTGTGACAAAAGAAAATAGCTGTTTTTTGAAAATTTCTTTATTAAAAATGTCTTCTTCTTACCCCCTCTTCTTCCTCCATCTTTCTCCGGTCTTTCTTCAGTTTTCTCCTTCTTCTTCCCCTGCTTCTTCCGCCATCTTCCTCTGGTCTTCCTTCAGTTTTCTCCTTCTTCTTCCTCCGCTTCTTCCTCCGGTCTTCCCAATCTTCCTCCGGCTTCTTCTTCCCTGCATTGTCCACTGGTCTTTCTCCTCCGCCACTCCCGCCACCGACTTGCTGAACATGAAAATAATGTTTTCACCCAAAATACACAATACCCATTCACGTAGGGGGGGCGGGATCTGGGGGCCCCCTTGTTAAAGGGGGCTTCCAGATTCCAATAAGCCCCCGCCCGCAGACCCCCACAACTACTGGGCAAGGGTTGTGGGGATGAGGTCCTTGTCCCCATCAACATAGGGGCAAGGTGCTTTGTGGCCTGGTATGGTTCAGGAGGGGGGGGCGCTTCGAGTCTGGTATGGATATTAAGAGTTGTGGCATTCCCTGTGACGCCACAGGGAAGTCCCGTCAAGTCACCGTGCGTCAGAGGGGGGCGGGGTCACCGGGTGGCCCCGCCCCCCGTTATTTAAGAACCGTCAGATGAGGAGACGCCGTCACACAGCGGGAGCCTCCCTCCATGCCAGCATGGGTGCGGAGCGGCCCGGAGAAGAAAATGAAGAAGAGAAGAACCAGAAGAAGAAGATGAAGGAAGATAGAAGAAAGAAGAAGCATTTAAATAAAGGAATTGTCAAAAACTGTCTCTTGTCATTTTTAACATTTTTGACAGTTTTTTAGTGAAATGGTAGGGGTAAGTACCCCCTTACCATTTCACACAGGGGGGCGGGATTTGGGGGTGCCCTTGTTAAAGGGATTCCAGATTCCGATAAGCCCACCGCCCGCAGACCCCCACAACCACCGGCCAGGGTTGTGGGGATGAAGCCCTTGTCCTCATCAACATGGGGACAAGGTGTTTTGGGGGGCTACCCCAAAGCACCCTCCCAATGTTGAGGGCATGTGGCCTGGTACGGTTCAGGAGGGGGGGCTCACTCTCGTCCCCCCCTCTACTCCTGCGGCCTGCCAAGTTGCGTGCTCGGATAAGGGTCTGGTATGGATTTTTGGGGGGACCCCACGCCGTTTTTTTTTTTTTTTGGCGCGGGATTCCCCTTAAAATCCATACCAGACCTGAAGGGTCTGGTATGGAATTTAGGGGGACCCCCACATCATTTTTTTTTTAAATTTTGGCCGGGGTTCCCCTTAATATCCATACCAGACCTGAAGGGCCTGGTATGGAATTTAGGGGGACTCCCACATCATTTTTTTTTTTAAATTTTGGTTCGGGGTTCCCCTGTGGGGAATTCCCATGCCGTTTTTATCAATAAACTTCTATGTGTATTGTCAGCAATGCAATAGCCGCGAGTAGTTTTAAATGGGTTTTTTCCTTCGAAATGTCATTTTGCTGTCAGACTGTTCTAAACACGGGAAACATGCGCCCCTTTACAGGCATACTATAGACACCCCCCAGCTACGAAATTTAAAGGGATATTACACTTTTATTGTTTGACTTTAAGCATTATTAAAATAACTGCTCCTGAAAAAGCGGCCGTTTTTAAAACTTTTTTTTGCATTGATCCATGTCCCCTGGGGCAGGACCCAGGTCCCCAAACACTTTTTATGACAATAACTTGCATATAAGCCTTTAAAAATAGCACTTTTGATTATTCATGTTCGTGTCCCATAGACTTTAATGGTGTTCGTGCGTTCGAACAAACTTTTTTCCTGTTCGCATGTTCTGGTGCGAACCGAACAGGGGGGTGTTCGGCTCATCCCTACATACCAGACTTGAAGGACCTGGTATGGACTGGTGGGGGGAACCTACACCGTTTTTTTTCTTTGACTTTTACTCTATATTGCCGGAAACCGGCAATTCATTACAGCAGCGAGCAATTTATATTACGTTCTTTCATTTAGAAATGTAATTTTGCTGCAATACTGTAATAAACAGGTGAAAGGTGTGCTACTTTACAGGCATACTATAGACACCCCTCAGGCACAATATTTAAAGGAATTTTTAATTTTTATTATTTCATTTTAAGCATTTTTAAAATCACTGCTCCTTAAAAAAAGGCCGTTTTAAAAACATTTTTTCCATTTGATACATGTCCCCTGGAGCAGGTTCCCATACACTTTTTATGACAACTTGCATATAAGCCTTCAGTGAAACTGAAAGTGGATTTTGCAGGTTCGAGCCCCATTGACTTCCATTATTCTCGCATATATGATCTGATAGGCATGTTTGCCGGCAATAGCGCTGCTTTCCATTTGCATTAGCAGTTTCTGAGAGTTAAAGTCCTAATTGGTAGGGATGGGCGAAATGAACCCCTGTTCGGTTCACACCAGAACTTTCTCACACCGTGAAAGTTCGGACCCGAATAACGAACCCCATTAAAGTCAATTGGACCTGAACGTCAAAAATCAAAAGTGCCCATTTTGAAGGCTCATATGCAAGTAATTGGACATACAATGGGGGTCCGGGTCCTGCCCTGGGGGACATGTATCAATAAAAAAAAGTTTGTGAAATACTTCATTTTAAAATGAGCAGTGATTTTTGGATTTTTAAAGTGAAAGCATAAAAATGAAAATATCCTTCCAATATAGAGCCTGGGGGTCCCTTAGTCTACCTGTAAAGTGGCAGATTTGTACCATGTCTAGAATCTGCTGCAGCAATAATTGCATTTATAAAGACAAAAAAAATCTAATTTTTCCTGCAAGCTGTCTTTATTTTGCTCAGCAACAGCTGGGGAGCCAGTGTGTATGATGAGGCCACAAAGTAGTGCAATGGGAACAAGATTAGAGATTTTTTGGATACATAGAGGTACTCTTTATGAAAGCAAGAATTGGCCTTCCTGTAAAAAATTGCAATGATATGCACCTGTCAAACAGGTGCACAAAAATTACTCTTTGGGTGTTGGGGGCGCCTTCCCTCCATAACCCTATAGAGGTACTCTTTATGAAAGCAAGAATTGGCCTTCCTGTAAATAATTGCAATGATATGCACCTGTCAAACAGTGCTGAAAATTGTTTTTTGGGTGTTAATTGTGCCCATGAAACCTATACCAAAAACATTCTTCCAGATGAAATGATTGAACACCCTCAAAGCTAGGCAGACTCGAAGTCCTGTAGATATTCCACATCCCAAAAAGACTTGATCAGTGATATAGGCATCAGGGGCTTCATAGCTGGTAATCCAGGACTGATTCATCTTTATAAAAGTCAAACGGTCCGAGGAGTCTGTGGACAGACGCGTTCTATGATCAGTAACAAAACCTATTGCAGCACTGAATGCCCGTTCTGAAAGCACGCTGGATGCAGGCAGCCTAACAACTCAATAGCATACTGTGCAAGTTCTGGCCAGTGTTCTATTCTCATGACCCCGTAAGTCAGTGGATCCTCAGCTGGAAAGCTCTCCACCTCTGTTTTGGCCATAAGGTAATCGTCCACCATGTGATGCAAACGCTGACAGCCCTGGGTGGCGAGGACTAAAAAAATTCCAAAATGCCTCACTTAGGCAAACGCCTTCTCCAACACTCCTCTCTTGACCAAAAGAAGACTCAAAACGATGTTTTCCACCACCTTGTAACCTACTGGAGTCAGGAAAAACATTCACTAAAATCCTCTCTAACATTTCCTCAAGAGATTTTATCTATTGCACTCTCTGTGGGGACGGGATGAGTTCTGAGACCTTCCCCTTATAACAGTGGTCAAGGAGGGTTGCCAACCAGTAATCATCTTTCTCCTTTATGCCACGTATTCTTGGGTCATTTTGCAGGCTTTGAAGCATGAGGTTGCCCATGCACCTCAAATTTGCATAGGCTTGAGAAGCAGACTCCTCAGGGTCACTCAGGATGACAGCATCTGGAACTTCCTTCTCCCAGCCATGTATTACTCCCAAGGGTCCTGGGGTTAGAAAGCCATCACTTAGAGATTGACGCATGTCTTCCTCTTCTTCGAAGCCTATGAAAGTGCCAGAATCCTCCTCCTCATCCTCCTCCCCTCTCTCCTCCTGTGTGTTCTGTGATATAGGAATAATGGTGTAAAATAAAGTGGGCCTTGAGAGGAAAGTCCTCCTTTTCCTCCTGCTGCTCTGCCTCCAGTGCCTTGTTGATAATGCCACGCAGAGTCTGCTCCAGCAGGAACACAACAGGGATTGTGTCACTGATGTATGCGCTGTCACTGCTCACCATTCTTGTGGCCTCCACAAATGGTGACAATACAGTGCATGCATCCTTAATGATCAGCCATTGGTGTGGGGAAAAAAAAAGGTGAGGCGGCCTGAGCCTGTCGTCATGCCGTAGTGGCACAGATACTCGTTGACGAGTTCCCTGGTGGGCATGTCACAAATCAGGCGGTTTATGGGCAGGTGGAATTCCCGCTGAATTTCAGCCAACTGAGCACTGGTTGTGTATGACCACCTGAAATGGCTACAGACTCTTCTGGCCTGTTTTAGTACATCTTGCAACCCTGGGTACTTACCCAGGTACATACTTAGGAAATGCTGCACCACCAAATTGAGGACATGTGCCAGGCATTGCACATGTGTCAACTTTCCCTATCTAAGGGCGGACAGGAGGTTTGAGCCATTATCAGTCACCACAATTCCTGGCTTCAGCTGGCGTGGCATGAACCACCTCTGGGCCTGTCCCTGCAGAGCTGTAAGCATCTCTGCTCCGGTGTAGTTCCTGTCCCCTAAACACACCAGCTGAAGCACTGCGTGGCACCTTTTAGCCTGGCTCTGGGAATAGCCCTTTGAACGCTTAGGGGGTACCTGATGTTCAAAGGACAATTCTGCAGAGGAGGGCATTGAGGTGGCGGAGGAGGAGGAGGGGGTAAAGCTCACAGGTCTGGCATCATCACCACCAGCTGTATGGAGAAGTGGGGGCACAACAAGCTGCAGCACCGAGCCCTGTCCTGCATCCTTTCGAGTTGCAAGCAGCATTACCCAGTGTGCTGTGAATGAAATATATCATCCCTGCCCATGCTTGCCGGACCACGAGTCAACAGTAAGGTGGATTTTAAGGCTGACTGCCTTGCCCAACGATGCCAGAACATTCTCTTCTACGTGATGGTAGAGAGATGGTTGGTACGGCCTTACGTGACAAGTAGTAGTGACTGGGAACCTGCCATTGTGGTACAGCACATTGTGCGAATTCACGGAAGGGGGGAAAATCCACCAGGCTGAAAGGCAGAAGTTGGAGAGCCAACAGCTTTGACAAGCTTGCATTCAGACGCTGGGTATATGGGTGGCAGGGACTGTAATTTTTTTTCCGCTGCAGCAGATGGGGCAGAGAAATTTGCCGGCTAGTCTACAACTGGTGGTGTGCTGTTGGCAGATGTGCTGCTAGGACCTGGGACACCCTGTGCTATACCATCATCCCTGTCAGTGGAGGCTGCGAAAGGTAATGACTCGGTATAGCAGGGGCAGACTGAAGTGGGTAAGGAGGAGGGACAGATTTGTGCCCCTTTTGTGTGGCTTTTAGGTGCTCTTGCCAACGGGCTGAGTGGTTGGACATTAAATGCCTTGTTAGGCGTGTGGTACCCAAATGGTTGGTGTTTTTGTCACGTTTAATGTGCCCAAGACACAGTTTACAGATAGTAACAGTGCGATCTGCTGCAGATGTGCTGAGCTTTGGGGAGTGGGCCGGGAGATAACAGCTGCAGAATGTGATGGAATAGGGTGGCTGCTCTCTACTTTTTCTTGATGTCGGCCTCCTTGGGGTTGTGCTGCCTCACCTTCAGTTTCCTCCTCTGCTCTATCTGGCACCGAAGTCAGTGACCTCATCATCATCTCCATCTCCATCTTCATCATCACTACTGTAGACAACTTGACAATACGCTGCGGCTTGGAGAACATGAATGCCAATTTGTCTACCAGTGTTCCTCCCTCACTCTAGGATCATGTTCATGTCATCCTCAACCTCAGAACCAACATCTGAATTCAGTAATGGCTGGGCATCATCAAGGAGCAAGTGGCTGATGCTGTGGTCAAATAACTCAGCTGACTCCTCAATGGCTGATGTTGGGGCTATGGCAGGAATAGATGTGGACAAGGAGGCAGGTTTATCCACTTTGGCAACTGCAGGGGACAGCACACTTGTCTTTACTTGCATGATAGAGGATGAGGAGGATGAGGAAAGTTTAGTAAGGCAGTCCACCACCTCTTCTGCGTGCTATGGCTGGATAGTACGGGCAAACTCACTAAACAGAGGAAATGATGCCCTGCCAGAGGACTGACCACCACGTCCACCTTTTCTTATGGACACATTTGTTGCTGGCCCCCTTACAGTGCCAAGGGAACCTCTGCCTCTCCTTTTTTCCTCTCAGACATTATTGGGAGGGAGGGGGCGGTGCTTATAAGCAAATATAAATAAGAAGTTCAAATCTGTATGTAGATGCACTTTAATCAATGTAAAGAGGTGTTTGGTGCACTTTAATTTGAGTACTCACACTACACAGACACACTCCACGGATACACTATAATATACTGCAATATAATGCGCCAAACGTACAGTGATGCACAGAACTATATGGCGTTAAACTGGCAGTAAAGCGGGCAAAATGATATGTCGTTAAACTGGCAGTAACGCATGCAAAACTATATGGCGTTAAGCTGGCAGTAATGCACACAAAACTATATGGCATTAAACTGGCAGTAACACACAAAATTATATGGCATTAAACTGGCAGTAACGCACACAGAACTATATGGTGATAAAACTGACAGTAACGCACAAAACTATATGGCATTAAACTGGCAGTAACGCACAAAACTATATGGCATTAAACTGGCAGTAACGCACACAGGACTATATGGCGTTAACCTGGCAGTAACGCACACAGGACTATATGGCGTTAACCTGGCAGTAACGCACACAGAACTGTATGGGGTGAAACTGGCAGTAACGCATGCAAAACTATATGGCGTTAAACTGGCAGCCACGCACGCAAAACGATATGGTGTTAAACTGGCAGTAACACACGCAAAACGATATGGCGTTAAACTGGCAGTAACGCACGCAAAACGATATGGGGTTAAACTAGTAGTAACGCACACAAAAGTAAATGGCGTTAAACTGGCAGTAATGCACACAGAAGTAAATGGCGTTAAACTGGCAGTAATGCAATCAAATAGACGGTGTTTAACTGTCACTACACTGACGCTATCTGAACCGTCCCTACCCTAGCTCTAGCTATTCTAGCTAGTCAGTCAAGATTACTGACACAGTCTCACTACACTACACTATAACTATATGAGCTGTCCCTACTCCACACCAATGTACTTTATGTATGAATGACACGGTTTCACTACACTACAGTGAAACTATCTGAGCTGTCCCTACTCTAGCTATACACTAATGTCAAGATTACTGACACGGTCTCAGTACACTACAGTGAAACTATCTGAGCTGTCTCTACTCTAGTTGCACGCTATGCAAAGCTGAATGATGGTCCTCCTCACTACACTCACACTATCCCTAGACTGACACTAAACTAATGCCCCGTACACACGAGCGGAATGTCCGGCAGAAAAAGTCCGACGGGAGCTTTTCATCGTATATTCCGATCGTGTGTATACCTCATTGGACTTTTTACGTCGAAAATTCTGACAGACCTAGAAAGAGAACATGTTCTAAATATTTCCGACTTTAAAGAAGCGAGGTTGGGACTTTGAATGAGACGTGAGTCTCCATCCCTATGTATACTAGAAACGGGAGAAGTGGGACTTTGAGTGAGGTGTGCAAAAAAGGCCAAGGGATCAGTCACCATGTAACAAACCATTTATTGATAGACAATAGCCTAGTGGCACAGTGTTGTTCCAAAATATACATAAAACCGTCAAGTATAGTACATGTACATCCTTATATATATACATAATAGATATAGATAACAAAACCCAGATGATGCAGGGCAAGAATTGATTGAAAAGTTATAACATCCATAAAATGCACAAGGTCACAACATTGGTATATAAAAAACCCAATAAAAAATAATATGGTGCATGTGGTAAGCCTGATGCGTTTCGTGTATCAAACACTCTAAAGGGGCAATTAAGCACCAACATCTAAAAAACAAAAAGAAAAAATGTAATAGGAAAACAAGGAGTCCAAATGAGTCAATAATGATTGTGCGTAAGGAAGAAAGGGTATGCATATAGGAGAGGCCAAGAGCCACAATTCCCAAATGTATACTCACTTGACCGGGGAGTGCAACCTCCATGGGTTCCATAGTCGCAGGCCACCGACTGAACCAGGTCCGGAAGCTGAGGGAGGAGCACTCAGACAGGGGGAGAGAGAAAACGCCAGGCGCACACAGAGAGTCCCCATAGAGTACTATGTCCACACTGGTATAGGATGAGGGGAGTGAGTTTGTAGTAGTGATAAAAAGTAATATGTATAAGGTATGCTCCTAGGCTAACAAAAGCCCCCAATCACAAAGTAAATGGGAAGAAAATATGAGCATATGATAACCCTCTTATCTATGGATGGTGGATGATGGCCACATATATCCTGCCCAGTGATGGACGTGCTGCCTGAAATTAGGCTAGCAAGAAAATGATGGTCCTTATGTGCACCTAGCCAACCCCTCCCCCCAGCAGGAAAACTCCCCCCAGTGTCAAACAGTGCAGAAACCAGGCGAACCGAGGCCTCCTCCAGCGCAGCGGCACTCGCCACCCACAGCTGCTGGGGACGTCGCCGTCCACGTGTCCGCACGGAAGGTAAACACAACGCCGACAACGTGACAGATGTCACGTGCACGGCATGGAGGAATGACGCTGACGCAGGGAGGGGAACCCGCCCCGATCCCCCGTCACCCACAGGGATGACGAGGAGAGAAGGGGAAGGGGGAGGGGCCCCACCATGCGTCGCAGCTCCCGGACACCGAGACAGGAGGGCAACCATGAGGACATGGACTCCCTGTCGGAGGCACACTGCAAAGCTGCATCAGTGGGTAAAAAAAATATATATATATATAAAAAAGATGGAAAATAAACCAACAAATGAAACGATGCATGTACACAAAAAAGTTAAATAAAAAGGAACATGTGTCATGCTAGACAACCCCCAATAGGAGGCCAACGATTCAGGGCAAGTGTCCTGTGGACTGATGTCCATGTTGGTGAAATAGTCCAAAGGTCTCAAAGCACACCTCCATCCCTATATCGAGTTTAAAGGAGCGAGGTTGGGACTTTGAATGAGACGTGAGTCTCCATCCCTATGCATACTAGAAACGGGAGAAGTGGGACTTTGAGTGAGGTGTGCAAAAAAGGCCAAGGGATCAGTCACCATGTAACAAACCATTTATTGATAGACAATAGCCTAGTGGCACAGTGTTGTTCCAAAATATACATAAAACCGTCAAGTATAGTACATGTACATTCCTATATATATACATAATAGATATAGATAACAAAACCCAGATGATGCAGGGCAAGAATTGATTGAAAAGTTATAACATCCATAAAATGCACAAGGTCACAACATTGGTATATAAAAAACCCAATAAAAAATGATATGGTGCATGTGGTAAGCCCGACGAGTTTCATGTATCAAACACTCTTCAGGGGAAATTAAGCACCAACATCTAAAAAGAAAAAGAAAAAATGTAATGGGAAAACAAGGAGTCCAAATGAGTCAAAAATGATTGTGCGTAAGGAAGAAAGGGTATGCATATAGGAGAGGCCAAGAGCCACAATTCCCAAATGTATACTCACTTGACCGGGGAGTGCAACCTCCATGGGTTCCATAGTCGCAGGCCACCGACTGAATCAGGTCCGGGAGCTGAGGGAGGAGCACTCAGACAGGGGGAAAGAGAAAACGCCAGGCGCACACAGAGAGTCCCCATAGAGTAATATGTCCACACTGGTATAGGATGAGGGGAGTGAGTCTGTAGTAGTGATAAAAAATAATATGTATAAGGTATGTGCCTAGGCTAACAAAATCCCCCAATCACAAAGTAAATGTGAAGAAAATATGAGCATATGATAACCCTCTTATCTATGGATAGTGGATGATGGCCACATATATCCTGCCCAGTGATGGACGTGCTGCCTGAAATTAGGCTAGCGAGAAAATGGGGGCCCTTATGTGCACCTAGCCAACCCCTCCCCCCAGCAGGGAAAATATAAATTTTTCCGACTGAACCAATTTCTATCGGGAAATGCGCTCATCTGTATGCTGTTCCGACGTACCGAAAACTATTAAAGTGTTAAGTGTAAATACCGCGCTAAGACAAAAGCAAATTCAGCAAAAAAGCAGCAACAATAAACCATCTAATACCTAATGGTGCTAATAAATGTCAAAGTAAGAAAAGTTGCGCTACATTAAATATTTCTTATGTAAGAAATAGTGTGAACCAATACCATAGAGAAAACCAGGACACACCCGAATCAAGAGTGCATCCTGAGCATCCTAAACTCCTTCAGGTGATGTATACATAAATGAATTGTGAAATAAACAAAATAGCGACAGCTGAAAAAAATCATGTGCACATCAATCAATAAATGAAAAAACAATGTCCATAAGACCATTAGTGTCCATATACAAATAAAATAAAATGAGCAGCGTTTTCTTTAGATGTGATAGAAAAAAATATGTGAGTTATAATCCACAGCAGGCATCAAGGTCTAGATATTCAGCCTTAAAATGTCCACAAATGAAAGACAGCTCTATGTAAAGTCTGTATGTGATAACCCTTACCGGGACCGGTGGACCCCCTAAAGAGCAGGGTCATATGAGCAGACAGATATAGCCCTCTGCGGGGACACTTGAATCCTCTGGTATCTCGAGTCATTTGGTTGCCTTGAGTGGTCTGCAAGGATTTCGCCAGATAGCAGTAAATGCTTAGCAGCTGGATGTCCCCAATCTGAAAAGGAAAGCACACTCGGGCTCCCAGCCATGAGTGAGCAGACAGAAAGGGACTCCAGTCGTGTAGTAAGTTAAAATTCAAAATTTGAATGTTAACTAGATAAGCAAAAGCTCATAAGACAACATGTACAGAGGTAATGTACAGCGATATTGCACACAAAAATTGTATAAAGGTGCATGAATAGATAAATAGATAAAAAGCCGGCTAGCTAAAACAAACAATAAAAAGCACCCATTTCCCGGGTCACATGTGGCGTGATTGTGTCAGCACAAAGCACAGCCCTACATGTTTCGCAATACCTTGCGTCTTCCTGGGGCACGTGCGACGTGCTGACACATCACTCAAATAGCATCCACTTGGTACCAAGCCGCACTTTCACTCCAAGTTCGTATTGGCTGTGACGGAGACCAAGCCTCGTTATCACTCAGGAACCAGGCCTCGCTATCACTCCTAAAGCCTATTGACTAAAACAAAGATCAAGCCTCATTATCGCACGGACAACATATTGGAGCCCAGAGATCACATGGACCACAAACATGGTACCAAGCCTCAATCTGGGGCTTCAACCTAACAGGGCAAAACCTCGATATGAAATTCATAAGGAACACATAATCATGTCTCTATATAAAACAGAGTTAAATCACATTTGATAATAAACTGCCAAACCTTAAATAAACACGCATATGGTGCCAAAACAAAAAATAAGGGGGAATATTTTAAATAAAGGGTTGTTTACAGAAAAGTTCCATGACATCAAATCCTCATATATAAACGCACAGCCGTGCCATCAAAAAGAGGTAGGCCATACAGTTGAACCATTATCGAGTATTCTTACGAGTTATCAATAAACGCATTCATTTCTATATCTGTATTCAAACCATAAGGTTTGAGACATCCCATTTTGTATATCCAGCTCATTTCGAGCTTTGAAATGGCACTCCTCTTTGCCCCCCCTCCAAGGGAGTTTGAGCCTATCCAACCCTATCATGGAGGTAACCCTAGGGTTTTGTTGGTGAACCTCCAGATAGTGTCTAGAGAGAGGGTGGCCCTTAAAGCCTCTTTTAATATTCCCAATGTGCTTGTTCAACCTGACCTGACCTGCAGGGGGTGTACAGTACGGCCAACATACTGAAGCCCGCAAGGGCAGGTCAGGAGAAAGACCACACAAGGAGTGGAGCAGGTAATAAAGGATTTTGATAGGGAAAACGTGATTTTTAGCACTAGACGCAAACTGTACAGTTCTCCTAGTCTTGGTAGCATTGATGGAACAAACAGCACACTTATTGCATCTGTAAAACCCGACCAGGTTCTGAAAGAACATTGGTTTGTAAATGGGTGGATCACATACGCTGGGGGCTACCATTTGTTTGATTGGGGGAACCCCTCTGAAAACCACTTTTGGCTTATCAGGAAGTACTGAGCTCAACACATGGTCATTTTTGATTATATGCCAGTGCTTATATATACGTTTTTTTATAGAAAAATGCTGCTGGGAATAACATGTGATAAAAGGACAGGAAAAGTTGTTAGAATCACAATCTGAAACCACAGGTTTATCTGCCAGTAAAAGATTGCGGTCCAACGTTCGAACTTCAGCCATTTTGTCATTAAGTGCAGTGATATCATAACCCTTATCTTCAAGTCTATCTCTCAGTATTTTACTCTGAGAGTCAAAGTCGTCAGTTTTGGTACAATTTCTTCTTATACGAATAAATTGACTTTTAGGGACTGAATCTAGCCAAGAGCTGTGGTGACAGCTGTCTCGAGGTATAAAGGAGTTACGATCTGTCGTTTTAAAAAACGTGGAGGTAACCAGACTATCACCTTTACTACAAATAGTTAGGTCTAAAAAATTGATAGTATGTTGGCTTGCTTCATATTTGAATTCTATACCTATTCCATTGTTGTTAAGATGAGTCATAAATGTCTGTAAGGATTCTAGAGTACCGTCCCATAGGAGGAGGACGTCATCTATATACCTGGCCAATAGGACCAGCTCAGGTCTCCTATCGGCATAAATGACGTCCTCCTCCCATTTATCCATAAAGAGGTTGGCCAGGCTGGGGGCGAATTTCGCCCACATGGCCACACCTCTGGTCTGAAGATAGTAATTGTTACTGTGCCAAAAAAGTTGTGAGTGGTGGCATATTCTAAGAGAGTCATAATGAACTCTCTTTGTCTTCTAGACAGGGTAGAATCCTGTTTGAGAAAATATTCCACTGAAAATAATCCCCAATTATGGGGAATTATAGTATACAGGGACGTCACGTCCGCTGTCACTAGCCAGGAAACCTTCCCTGTACCTACAATTCCTAAGGAGATTAATGACATGTCTGGTGTCGTTAACAAAAGCAGGCAGGGATCTCACTAGGGGTTGTAAATACCCATCAATATATTTACCTGCTCAAGAGGTGAGGGAATCAATCCCGCTAATAATAGGTCGGCCGGGGGGATGGGCCGAGTCCTTATGAATCTTCGGACGGTAGTAAATTATAGGGAAGCGAGAAGAAACAGGTATAAGAAAGGTTTTTTCTTTCTTATTAATTATACCGGACTCAAAACCTTTATTAACAATACATTCTAGTTCCTTTTTAAATTTGGAACGTGGATCTGAAGGGAGCAGTGAATAGGTCTCTCTGTCACCAACAATCTTATTCAGCTCGGCAAGATAGTCTGATTTGTCGAGGATCACAATCCCTCCTCCCTTGTCAGCAGGTCTAATTACCAAATCCTTTTGGCTGCAAAGTTGATCTAATCCTAGTTGTAAATGCTTAGTCATTTTATCCTGTTTGACCTTAAGGAGATCTAAATCTCTGAGGAGTACATCCCTAAACACCTTAATTGATGAGGACAGACCACATGGGGGATTAAACAGGGAAGCGTTGGCGAGGCCAGAATGTCTAATCCCAGTGGAGTGAGTCCCTCTAGGATTTATGGGGTTTGATAACATGTATCTTTTGATATTAAGACTTCGTATGAATTTATGGATATCCATATATGTTTCAAATTTGTTGAGGGCTCGAGGAGGCGCAAATTTGAGACCCTTGTCTAAGACAGAGGTTTCTGCATCAGTGAGAGTGACTTTACTTAAATTAAAAATTACTTGTCCTTTCTTTCCCTTTTTTCCTTTTTGCTTTTTGACCTCCGCCCCCTCTGACTCCTCTCTGCGTTCTATAGGTTTTTGTGTTTTTTGTTCTACTCTGGGAAAGCCCCAGTGCTGTGACTGGTATTGGTCTTCCCACTGAGGGTGTCGTGAATGGTGGTGAGGGGTCCAACTCATATTCCCTTCTCTGTGGATAAGATGGTTGGTACTAAGGGGATCTGTCTCTTCTCCTATCCCTAGTCGGGGTGCGATATTCCATACGTTGTTCCCCCCTGTATGGATAATGATCATTCTCATAGTCTCTGTCTCCCTCTTTTCAGATTGGGGACATCCAGCTGCTAGGCATTTACTGCTATCTGGCAAAATCCTCGCGGACCACTCAAGGCCACCAAAGGACTCGAGATACCAGAGGATTCAAGTGTCCCCGCAGAGGGCTATATCTGTCTGCTCGTATGACCCCGCTCTTTAGGGGGTCCACGGGTTCCGGTAAGGGATATCACATACAGATTTTACATCGAGCTGTCTTTCATTTGTGGTCATTTTAAGGCTGAATATCTGGACCTTGATACCTGCTGTGGATTATAACTCACATATTTTTTCTATCACATCTAAAGAAAATGCTGCTCATTTTATTTTATTTGTATATGGACACTAATGGTCTTATGGACATTGTTTTTTCATTTATTGATTGATGTGCACATGATTTTTTTCAGCTGTCGCTATTTTGTTTATTTCACAATTCATTTATGTATACATCACCTGAAGGAGTTTAGGATGCTCAGGATGCACTCTTGATTCGGGTGTGTCCTGGTTTTCTGTATGGTATTGGTTCACACTATTTCTTACATAAGAAATATTTAATGTAGCGCAACTTTTCTTACTTTGTACCAAAAACTATGCATGCTCTGAAGCAAGTACGACACAGAAGCTATTGGCTACTGGCTATTGAACTTCCTTTTTCTAGTCCCGTCGTACGTGTTGTACGTCACCGCGTTCTTGACGGTCGGACTTTGGTGTGATCATGTGTACGCAAGACAGTTTCAGCGGAATTCCGTCGGAACTCGGTCGGAAAAACCTTCAGAGTTTATTCCGATGGGAAAACCAGTCGTGTGTACAGGGCATTACATTCTACACTGACAATTGAAGCAAAATAGCACAGTATAGTACACTAATTAACTTATAGCTCTGAACAGAGCCCAATTCTATCTCTCTCCACGCTGAAATCACACTGAAAATGGCTGCCATTGAAAGAATACTTTTATGCTGTGGGGCGGGAATGAGCCATGATTGGATAAAGTCATGATGACAGTGTCAAGACTCTGACAATGCTCTGTGCCCTGATTGGCTAAAGCTTTCACTGATTCAGCCAATCAGGGCTTGCAATGCACTGTTCAGCACCGCAATGCATTGTTGCATTGTGGTCGGTTCGGGGGGGGGCGAACAAATGGTCGAACAACCCGTTTGTTCGGCTGTTCACCGAACAAAGAAAGTTTGGCCCGAACTTATGCTCGGGCTGAACTGTTGGCCAGTCCCTACTAATTGGCCTTAATTTGGTGCTATTTTCTGGGATTGCAGGATCGTTTTTCTGTGCTATAGTAAATGACCCCCATTGTGTTTTATGTATACCTACTTGCAATTGACATTAATAGTAACATTTCTATGGGCTGTGTGTTGCAGTTAGGTTTTAGTATCTTTAGTCATGTTTATAAAAACAGGGGAAATAGTTTCTTTGTTTGCCACTACATTATATTTGAATGGCTAGCTGAAGTAAAAAGTAAATCATTGGTGGAAACCATGTTGAGGGAAGTTTACCCCTATTAACTATATTTTATTGTACCTGGTGTAGGTTGGCTTAGATTATTATTAAAACAGAAGACATTTCACTGGTTATTTTCACTTTGCTCAGAATGTGGTGAAATTGATGGACATATTGATTAAAGCGGTTTTCAAAATAGGTGAGTTTCAGAAACAGTATTTTCTTTGAGTTTTAGTAGCTCAGTTTTACTACAAAGTCACTGTTGACCATTAAGCAATTTCACAAACACCTAAATACAATGTAAAACTACACAGTATTTTATAGCAACAAATAAAAAGACACTGTCACCTTATCTATTCAGGGCAAAGCGACAGTGACTTTGCAAAGGGCCCCCCTCTCAACCCACTGATACCTTGTCAGTTCTTCCCTGCCACTCCTTCCTCCATCACAGCTGGTGCTAAAATCGCCAGTGTCAGATCCTAGTGGTGGTGGTGACATCCATTTATCTGTCATGTGACACTGTTGGGCCTAGCAATTGGCTGCTACATTGGCTGCCAAGCACTGTCTCATGGGAAGAGGATACATGCCCTCCTATTCCTGGAAGCACGTGATCTTTTCACCAGCTATGATGGAGGAAGGTGTTGTGGGGGATTGCTAGCAAGTTAGGTATCAGTGGGTTGGAGTGGCACTTTGCAAAGACACTGCCACTTTTCCCTGGATGGGCAAAGTAAACATGTCTCTTTAAGTGTGCACAAATGCACAATTCTATAATTACATGCAAATAATATGTAGCTCATCCCATGAGGCTCTTTGTTCCATCAATTTGCAAGCATTTTTGCTCCAGTGTAGCTTAGGAGTAAAAGTCAGTGAAAAATGAAACAGATTGGTTGGTTGAAGGATATTTCACTTAGGGATCTATTTATTAATATTTTATACGATTCATACAATTTTCAACCTAGATTCATACATTTTGTTAACTGAATCCTATGAAAAAATGTAAAAATATTGGTGGAAAGTTGTGTGAATTTTGAGTGAAAATATTGAGGCTGGATTCACACTGGTAAAAGCAGCGGCTTACAGCAGGGGTCCGGTGCATCCCCATTCACCGTTTCAAGTCCAATTTCAGCCCGAATTTTTGGCTAAATTCGGACCTGAAACAGACCAAAAGATGCACAGGACTCCTATGCAATTCGCACTGGAGCCGCTGTGGAGATGTGTGAACCAGCTCCATAGAGAGCTGGTCACAATCTCCTGCTATGGGAAATGGATGCAGAGAAACCCGCATCCAAATCGCAATAGTGTGAACCCAGCCTAAAAGATGACCCCTTAGTGACTCTTACTACTTTGCCTTCACTTTCTGAGAGAAACATAGATCTCCCCTTTTGAAAATACTAGCTGTGGCTTTCGTGCTGATTCTCTCACTGTAGTACTGTCTCAGGCCTAGAAGGAATATACAGGTAGAAACTCTGTCTTCTCTGATCTTGCTCTGGTTGCTTGACTTGGAATAATAGCTCAGAATCTAACATTTTTTCAAGAGGATCAGTAATTTTGATGGGTGGGGGGAAACTTCTGCAGGTATGCTGAAGCAGCTCTCACAAAGTTCTCTGTCGTGGTTGTATATAGGGATGAGGTTTGAATTCATTGTAAGGTAGGGTTTGTGGCAAATCCAGGGGGTTTCAGATTTGTGGTTCTGGTGAAAAAAAAAAAAAAAATTACAGAACCTACACATGTGTAATACATTAGTGTGCATGAAAGCACCACACATTCCCACCCCCTTCCTGCATGCAGACATAGCAGGGAGCAGGCAAACTATGCAGGATAAAGAAATAATTGGTCGGCACCATCTAGAGGTAGGGCATGTTTGTCTTCTCTTACAGAGCTACTGTGCTGTACAGCCATAATTTGCACAATTATTTGAGGAGGTGACAAAACCTTTTACTTCTTTCTCCTCCCAGGCGCAGAGCAGCTAGTTTTACTCCAAGTGCTGCTAATATGCCCTTTTACCTCCTCCTCATCCGCTAAACACTTCATAGCTACAAGGAGTTATTAGTTGATCATGATCACATGATCGCTGATTTGCTGCAGGAGGATGATCTGGGTCATGTGCAATCATTCGTATTTATATATTGAGAATGAGGACTAGTGATGAGCAAATGTGCTTGGGTTTGATTCACAGGAACCAAAATTTGGGAAAATTAGAACTTTAATTTGAATCCTATTGAAGCCAATATGAGCAAATCTTCAAAATCAATTCCAGCTAAAAAAAAAGCGGGTCTTCCCGTTTTGGGCAAAGTTCCACTTATGTACAGGACCACACTGTATTGTCCACAAAGTTTAATACAATTTTAACACAGAGTGCACAATACCACAACCCCACATTTCCAAAGAGGAGGCAGTTGTTATGCTGAAATAAAACTTACAGTGTTATATTTAACATACAATAGCCAGACATATAGCACAGCTACTAAAGAGTATGTAAGCAGCTTGATTGGGCAGCAATATAAAAGGGAGAGATTAGTCATTTTTTATCCTGAAAAAAATAGAGTATTATTCCAGAGACAGCAGTCAAAATACTGTATAGTCTTCACATTATGGCTCCACATTATGTAAGCATTGCTACTTGTCAGCAATGTATGACAAGGTTTTTTTTTATTATAAAATAAAAATTACAGTGCATTATATAAAAGATAAGAGGCAGAAATGTTCCACAGACACACTGCACATCATGTACTTAGTTTTACAAAGCTGCAATAGAAGAGGGAGAGACAAGGCAGTTTTTATAGTGAAATTAAAATTGCAGTGCAAAGGAAAGAACCAGAAATCTTGAATCTTGCACGGACACACAACACATAATGGTGGTACTTACTAGGCTGCAATGGAAAGTGAAGAGAAGGGTCTGTTTTTATAGTCATATAAATGTTATATAATATACTTTCCTTTTCCTGGCCTGCCATGCTGCATGCTTGGATAAGGGCTGTATGACTTTTGAGGGAACCCCTACATTTTTTTGCTTTTTTTGTGTGGTGTTCCCCCTTAAAATTCATACAAGACTCAGAGTGTCTGATATTGAATGGGGGGGGGCACCTAATACTTTTTTTTAATTGAGTGGGGTCCCCCTTGACATCCATACGAGACCTTCATAAAGGGTGAAGGTCTGTTATGTATTTTTTGGGGGAACCCCATGCTGGTTGTTTTTTTTTTTTGGATGCTGACAAATGAAAAAGCTAGCCCTAAAAATGACTGTTGGGCCTATTCATTGTGGATACAATGGATAGCACACAATAATATGTAACCCACCACAATTATTAGTATTAAGCACTATAGGGCACATGATCACTGGAAGGGGAGGGTACACTCCATTCTTTATGGCCCACAAAACTGTAACTCACTATAATGTAGCAGTAGCACTATACTGCACTGTATATAGCACTGTACAACAGTAACTATCTCTCCCTGAAATTACTCTGTCAGCTGCCCCTACAGTATCTCATCCAGCACCAACACACACTGTCAAAAAGCTGACTTTTAAAGGGAGAGGGCTGGAACATTTATAAACCTCCCTAATTGGCCATACTGTACCACCTGAGCACTGTTGGTAAATGACTAATAGTAATATAACTTTAGCACATTGGTAAACTAACTAAAAAAATTAACTGGCCTCAAATCTCATCCCTAATGAGAAAAATAGTGCCATGGCCATAGAACAGGAAGAAGGTTAAGCCAGGCAGAAGTCAGGAAACATCAGGCAAGGAGCAGCAACAGGCAGTGTAGTTGCAACAGCAGAAGCTTACCGCAAAGTGGGTTCCAGTGATGAGAGGGTGAGAGCACAGTCAAATGTTACATCTCCTCCTCAATGAATTAATTCTTCAACTCCTCATAAACAGCAGGTTCCCCAGGTGCTGCACATCATATGTAATTTTCCAGTCTAAATGCTGCTATGCCATGCAGCAGCTCATGTGCTGGAAGAACATTTGCTACTCTGGACCAGAGAGGTTTTGCTAACCCACATCATCTTCAGATAAACAAGGTCATGTGTGACAATTGGACCAACCTGCTGGCCACCCTTCAACTGGAAAATTACTTATGTACCTTGCCTGGCAAAGGTGCTCAACCCTGTGGTTTAGCATTTCATCATGAAGTATCCAAACTTCCAGGGGGTCCTTTGTTGTGTTGTAGCTCACCTAGCGGAAAGGCAGCACCAACATGATCTGCTTGCCAACTGCCTCATCTGTGACACCCCCTTGTGTTGGAACTCAATGTTGGCCATGCCGCAGGGGTAGCACCAGCAGTCTTAATGGCTCATTAGTCAGGATGTGTGCAGCATTTTGGAACACATTGAGGAAGCAACTAAAATGATGAACAGCAATGAGGTGGGGACTGGTGATATAATCCCTCTTGTGTTCCACCTGAAGCACACTGTGTGACCTAACAGACTGAGCACTGGAAGCACAACAGCAGGAGAGGAGGACTTGCTTCTGTCTCAAGCCTAGTAGGATTCCTGTGATGCAGAGGCAGCAGGAGGCCACGGAAGAGCACAAGGAGGAGGGTTGGGGTATTGGAAGAAACTAGAAGGAGGAAATGGGGCATATTTCGAAGGGGGGTGACTCATCCCAACAAAATCCCCAGGTGCTGTATGCGGGATAAGATTTTTGAGGACAGTGTTGTCCTCAGAAACATCTCTGCTGCAGGTAAATAGGGTCTCCCATGCTCAAATGTCTGTGCTAGTACCCCAGGACTCAGGTAACCAAAGAGAGAGAGACCACTGATGTGTGGCCCCTCTATTGGATCCACAATAGATGGGTAAAATTTCAGCCATCCTAGAGAGAGTCCAGAGGCAGCCTGCCACTCACTTTTTTAGCTTTCATCTCTGAGATAATACACTCTAATTTGTTTTTCAAGATAAAACCTGCCTTGTTCTCCCACTTATATTGTGGCCTAACCAATTTGCTTAAATATTGTCCAGCCACAGTGTTTGTGGATAGGGATGAGCTTCGAGTTCGAGTCGAACTCATGTTCGACTCGAACATTGGCTGTTCGCAAGTTCGCCGAACAGCGCAAATTCGAATGCCGCAGAACACCCTTTAAAAGTCTATGGGAGAAATCAAAAGTGCTAATTTTAAAGGCTTATATGCAAGTTATTGTCATAAAAAGTGTTTGGGGACCTGGGTCCTGCCCCAGGGGACATGGATCAATGCAAAAAAAAGTTTTAAAAACGGCCGTTTTTTCAGGAGCAGTGATTTTAATAATGCTTAAAGTCAAACAATAAAAGTGTAATATCCCTTTAAATTTCGTACCTGGAGGGTGTCTATAGTATGCCTGTAAAGGGGCGCATGTTTCCCGTGTTTAGAACAGTCTGACAGCAAAATGACATTTGGAAGGAAAAAACACATTTAAAACTACCCGCGGCTATTGCATTGCCGACAATACACATAGAAGTTCATTGATAAAAACGGCATGGGAATTCCTGACAGGGAAACCCCGAACCAAAATTTAAAAAAAAAAAATGACGTGGGAGTCCCCCTAAATTCCATACTAGGCCCTTCAGGTCTGATATGGATTTTAAGGGGAACCCTGCACCAAAAAAAAAAAAATGGCGTGGGGTCCCCCCAAAAATCCATACCTGACCCTTATCCGAGCACGCAACCTGGCAGGCCACAGGAAAAGAGGGGGGGACGAGAGTGCGCCCCCCTCCTAAACTGTACCAGGCCACATGCCCTCAAAATTGGGAGGGTGCTTTGGGGTAGCCCCCAAAACACCTTGTCCCCATGTTGATGAGGACAAGGGCCTCATCCCCACAACCCTGGCCGGTGGTTGTGGGGGTCTGCGGGTGGGGGGCTTATCTGGAAGTCCCCTTTAACAAGGGGACCCCCAGATCCCGCCCCCCCTTTGTGAAATGGTAAGGGGGTACTTACCCCTACCATTTCACTAAAAAACTGTCAAAAATGTTAAAAATGACAAGAGACAGTTTTTGACAATTCCTTTATTTAAATGCTTCTTCTTTCTTCTATCTTCCTTCATCTTCTTCTTCTTCTGGTTCTTCTGGCTCTTCTGGTTCTTCCTCCGGCGTTCCCGTCCAGCATCTCCTCCTCGGTGTCTTCTATCTTCTTCTCCTCGGACCGCTCCGCACCCATGGCATGGGGGGGAGGCTCCCGCTCTTGGCTCCCGCTGTGTGACGGCGTCTCCTCGTCTGATGGTTCTTAAATAACGGGGGGCGGGGCCACCCGGTGACCCCCCCCCCCTCTGACGCACGGGACATGAAGGGACTTCCCTGTGGCATTCCCCGTGTTAATCAGATTAAGCCCTCATTCACACTGACTGCGGGAATGAAATTGCGAGAGTCCAGCTGAACTCATTCCCGCATATCAGTCCCGACTTCAGGGGCGATTAAAGCGACATCTGTGTGGGTTTCTGCACAGATTTCAATGGAAATCGCCACAGAAACTACTTTTGGGAATTGATGCGCTGCCGCAAATGCCGTCAATTGCCGCCGGTTTGGCATGCGATTTGACATGTCAAATCACATGCCAAATTGCATCAATGTGAACCAGGGCTAAGGGGCAGCTGCTGTATTTAAATCACACTAATTGTAACAGATAGTAAATCAATTATGCATTCAAAATATGATGCCAGAAATGGCGACACTGTTGGTGAAAACTGTAATGTTCACGTTACAAAACAGTCTAAAGGCATCCACCAAACATGTAATTTGGTGTTTTTTGTCACCCTCAAAGCTACATTAAAACTTTTATTGAATTTGGTAAATGTCCCCCATGGCAGTGCCTAGCTCCAGGTGTTCTTTTTTCACATTAATATACCTATTCACCAAAAAGGCCAGGATTTATCAACAGTAACTTTGTCAACAGCGGGGTTAATTCCCAGCCACAATATGTGACAATGACATTCTTAGGCTCACTCTGCACAGAGATTTTCCAGCTTTTCCAGGACACCAAACTAAGGGTCAGCAGGCAAAGAGTGATCACTCTGACACTGGGGTCATTTAACTCTGCAGTTAACACATTACACAACAATCGCTGCCACTGGAATGGAAACATGCACCCTTCACAGTATCTGCTGTAACAATTCTGACTTTAAGAAATGAAAAATATGCTATCACGCCAGACAGGGATATGACAAAAGATAAATATGGTAATGTTTCCTCATTCCAAAGGAAGATAAGGGCTCCTCCCAATGCAGTAGTTACTGCTGTATTGCACTTCTTAATGTGAAAGTAAAAATGTTTACCAAAATTATGATGAATAGGTCAAGAAAATAAAACTTATCTACAGAGATAAAGTAGGATTATTCCAGTCCCACAAACTGAGAGATAATACTATCTGGGTGCTCTACAAGGATAAAGTAGGATTCTTCCAGTACCACAAACTGAGAGATAATACTATCTGGGTGCTAAAAGTTATTCATTCTACTCAATCTTATACCATCCCCACCATGCTTCTCTTCACAAATGCTGAGTATGCATTTTGTGGGGTGGATCGGAAATTAATGTTGGTTTAGGCATAATGGATTTCTCGCTCTATCCCAGGTTTATGACTTCAGTTTACATGAATGAGACAATATATGAGTATTTTACAACAACAAACAGGATGCGTCAGAGATTCCTTCTTTCCCCCATCATATTTTTACTCACCTTGAAACTCTTCCTGTGTTCACTCAAATTGTAACGAGAAAATCACTGGTCTAACTAAACCATTTGGAGACCATAACATTGCTGCGTATGTAGATGATTTGATCTCCTTCATCTCCCATATCAAGATCTTTTTTTAGTGCAAGCATGATGGCAAATTATCTAACTAAATATCAGGCTGGATTCACATCACATGGGATCCCCCCATCCAATTTGCAATAGCAGGAGATTTTGACTGGCTCTCTATGGAGCCGGTTCACATATCTCCACAGCAGTTCCAGATTTTGCAGAAAAATGCTGTGCATCTTTTGGTTCATTTTAGATCCAAATTCAGGCCAAAATTCGTCTGAAATCGGACCTGAAATGGTGCTAGCACGCACTGGACCCCTGCTGCGAGCTGCATGCGGCTCATATGTGAACCTAAATCCTAAATCTTTCTAAATCAGCTGGTTTGAACATTACTATTGTAGCACTGAAGCTCCCTCATATCAAAGCACATTGCCAAACTGTATGAGGCCAACTTTACCCCCTTGCTGAGCTTGTTTACACCACAATATCTGTGCTCACTATGCATTTCTGAATGCGCATTTGTGCACATTTTCAGTGTGTTTTCAAAGTGTACATGCATTTGCAGTGCCTTCACAGTGCATTTGCAGTGAAATTTTTGGGATAATTTCATTTACATGCGTTTGTGTGTGTTCATTTGTGTTGCATTTGCGCTTGTTCATGTATATTTGTGGTGCATTTGCACGTGTTTACATGCATTTGCAGTGCGGAAAAATGCAGCATGATGTGCTTTTTTCAAAACACACAAGAAAACACTGCAATGGTTTAAACATGGCTCATTGGAATACATTATTTTTTCTTGCATGTGCATTCATACTGTGTTTATGCTGCATTTAAAAATGCACCTGACTGCATATGGTGTAATTGAGCCCTAAGACCTGGCATGCTTTAACTATCACTTGGTTTGGCTAGTGCAACTCCATCAAAGTGACTTACCTAAGATACTCTGTCTGATTCTAGCCCTGCTGATCAAACTGCCACACCCTTGCTTTAGTCAACCTTGCCTCATTAATACTCAGATTCAGTTTCCCTAAAGACCAGCAAAAAGTTCTGTCTCTACCCTTTACCTTTTTTTTAACCTTTTTACCTTGTCTATTTACCTTTATTACAAAGCAGCTTAGCTAACTAGACTCACAAACTGGTGTGGTAACATAACAAATGCTGAGCCATCATGAAATGAGAGGAATCTTTTAATCTTTTTAAGGTACCCCTGTGGCTCTCCTCTTTTCTGCCTCCTGAGACTAATAATTGAACCCACAATCCTTGCAGAGAGGAAACTTCTTAGATCCATTTGCCTCTTCCTATTCCCATCTACATTATCCACAGTGATTGGATACTCAAATTTCCTGCCAGGTAAGGGGAATAGGAATATCCAACATTTAATCACTAAAAACCAGTTTCAACTTTTAGATTTCATACCTAATGGGAAATGGCTTTCCCAAGCTTAAACAGTTAGTTCATAAAAAATAAAAAGGGGAACTTACTACACCCTCCTCACGCATTCAGTCCCTCCTACACTTATCTCATACGTTAATTATCATCTGATGCCCATGCCAGCTGGTGTAGTGGTCCGGGCATCTGAAAATTACAGAGGCTGCTTAGGATGCATGCAATGGTGATTGGGCTTTGGTCTAAACCACTTCAAGGCCAATGCCATCCTAGCATCTTGGAGGAAAGAAGGGTGCAGATGAGAGTAGCTTTCAAATTCTTGGACTACTACATGAGATAACATGGGCAGTGAAAGATAATCATCCAAGGAGGTAAGTGCAACTAGGACTGGGGGTGTGTGTGGAGGATTTGAAAACTTGACCTAACGTTTTAAATCCAGATTCTGGTTGACCCACCACAAGATGTATGGAGCTTGTATCAGCTTAGACATTTTATACTATCTATTACCATCTAATTCACCATTCATTGCATAACAACTTCTAACAACTCTTTTTGATTTCTGCTGCGGAAAAACCCAGCTGTGGCAGATTTTCCTATATTATAACTTCTAACAACTCTTTTTTTTTTAATCAGAAAAGATTTTATTTAGAAAATGAAACAAAAAATATAACTATATTGTACATATAGTATTTCCATTAATAATTAACAAGTGACATCATATAGGTTATGTGCATAAAAGACAATGATATATGTATAAAAGACAAAGAGGAGCAATGCCTCTGCTGTCAGTTTGAAAGCAATACATATAGTTTGATGTAGGCAGTAGCTGTCCTACATTCAAAAGTATTAGACTGAATACTTAGTAAATTATCCTCAGCCTATTAGTAGTCTGTCCAACACCAACTCAAACGGGCTCAAACCTGGTGTGTGTCCAGCCATGAACCCCACAAGTTATCAAACTTCTGGGGTCTGCCCCTGTGCTGGTAAATATATTTCTCCAATCTGAGAGGTTCTCCCATACAGTGTAGCCATTCTTTATAGGAAGGGGGGTCAGGGGACTTCTAGTGTCTAAGCAGAACCCTTCTGGCTTGAAAAAGAGCTCTAGCAGCAGGATCTCTCCTGTGAACCTGCAGCTATAGGTCATCCAAGATGCCCAGAAGACATGGTTTGGGGTCTAATAATATGGAAATCTGGAACACCAGGTTTATGGTACCCAACACCTCCACCCAATATCTATGCAACTTTAGGCATCTCCAGGTCAGATGAATTAAGATGAATTAAGTCACCATTATCCCCGAGGCATTTGGCACATGTAGGAGTATCCAAAATACCCATTCAATGTAGCCTAACAGAGCTCTCATAAGTATGTACAATTATATAACTCTCTGTGACACATTGAGAGAACATTGAGGTACTGTCTGTAAGGCCTCCCCCCACTGGTCATCAATGAAAGGGCCCACGTCCCTCTCCCAGCTTTCATGTGCCGTCAAAGGAAAAGTCAAAAATTGTTCAACAACATTGCATAGGATATAAATCCCTTAGTAGAGACAGTTTCGGCCATCATATTGAACACAGGGTAGGGAATTGCTGCCACTCCACCGCCGGACCCTGTGCTGTAACCGCATGTTTAAGCTGATAGCAGTAAAGGGCATGGACCTAGGGAGGGAAAACCTTGCAGCCAGCACCTCGAAGGAACACAGTGAGCCATTACTAAAAATATGGCGAAGGTGTGTAATTCCCCACTGACTCCATCTCTTGGTCTGCTGAATTTTGGCTATTTCGGGATAGTTACTATTAAGCCATATTGGACTGTAACGTGTAAAACCAGTAACCTGTTGGGGCTGCCTACCCTTGTGCCAAACCTTATGAATAATAAGGGTATAAGTAGGTAGTATGTGATTAGATTTAGCAAAGGCACTGGCTTCCAAACCTGTAGGTAGGTCACGTGTCTCAGTTGTATGAAGAAGAATACTTAAAGAGGAGTCGATACTGGGCTGAGGGGGATCAGCAGCAGGCCCCAATCTTTTACATAAGTGTTGCAACTGAGCGGCCAGGTAATACAACCAGGGGTTAGGCATGGATAACCCTCCAGCATCTTTAGGTCTCTGGAGGTATTCAAGCTTTACTTGAATACCTTGTTGTGCCAAAACTGCTGTCTAAAAATAGAGCTTCCCTTCTTTATGAACTTCACTTTGCTACCACACACTCCAGATATTACCATAACCACATACTTTTTATACAGTGGGTTCACTCCTGGGTGCATTCCTAACCCAACCTCCCCCCCCCCCCCCTCTTTTTTCTTCCCTTCCCTCTTCTCTTTTTCCTGTTTTCTTTTTTCTTTTCTCTTTTCCATCCCCATCTGTTCCCCTCCATCTCTTCTTCCCTGAGATATGGCTTACCTTCTTGACGAGAATATCGATCGAGAAATTCAGTCGGCCTTTTCCTCCCAACAGTCAACCTCAAATGCATGTGAGGACTCTCTCCAGTCCCTATTCAGGAATCATAAAAAACTAACAATTAAATTCCTGAATAGGAAGTGGGATATTTCGTCACTAAAATCTCATATTGAAAATGGAATTATCCCCAGAGGTCTGAGAGAAAGAGTGACCCCAGCTGGACATCTCCACACACCACGTTTCATACAGGCATGGAAGGCCAGCTGTCTGAAACGTGGTCTGGAAATTATGCAGTTGATTGTTGATGAGGAACAGGCCCAACTTGCGGAAATTCAAGCGGAGATAAATAATAGTGCCAGTTTACTGGAACCCTTTAAAACAGACTCCTCATTTGAAAAATACAATGAACTCCTTAAAAAGGAAGTAGAGAAAACTCAAAGAAATTTAAAGACTCATAAACAAGAAAAATTTAAGCAAAATTTACTTGACCTTGAAAGTGGTGATTTGTTTGATCCCACAATTCATAAAGGAAGGAGTCGTTCGCGAAAAAATAGAGGGAGGAGCAATAGCTCAGTTAATACCAAGTCTACCCGTAAACAATACTCCTCCACGGACAGTGACAGTGAACGTAGGGACCTCTCAGTGACTTTTTTAGAGAGGGATCAATCGCCAACCGACCACCCCCCAACTACTATAGGGAAGAACCAAACAATAGGAAAAGGGAAAATACCTCCAGACTCACCCCCAGGTCATCAGGGAAGAACAAGGGAAACTCGCAAAAGTCAAAGACAGGTGAGGAAGAAAACACACAGGACATAGGTATCCAAAATTCAGTAGAAGATCCATCTACAGATATGAAGGTAGTTAACTTGACCAATTTTCCCCTGAACCAGCATCATCTTTCCCTACTTAATAAGGGTCTTTCATTCTCCCCTAAATCAGGGATGAATGAATTTGAAGTATACAAGGACATCTCCCTTTATTTAAGAAAAGTCCTCTTTAGATATTGGCATCTATCTAAACATAATAAGACCAAACAGGACCCTCAAAATAAAGAGGAAAGGGAAGCCCTGGATGCACTTGTTTCCCTCCTAATAGAAAATGAGAACTCTAACTCGGATTCTGAGACGCCCCCAATACAGGTTGCCCATGCCCGCACCGCCAATCTACCTATCAAATCGAACAAGATGCCACCTCTATCCAAACATAAAGCCATTGAATTCTTCCTGGCACAGGTTAAAAGAGACCTATCCATGGTCAATTGGAAATATAGGGGCTTAGACAACCTTACCAGGGATGAGAGAAAGGCCCTAAGAGAACTAGAGGAGACCCCTGGTATTGTAATTAAGGGCAGTGACAAAGGGGGCAATCTAGTCCTTCTAACTGAGGATCAATACGAAACTGAAGTACTTAGACTTCTGGGTGATAAATTTACTTATCACAAACTGGACATAAACCCCTTTCCCGGAATCACCAAAGAGCTTAATTATCAGCTGAGTCTGGCTATGGAAGAAAAACTAATTACCAAAAAGGAGTTCAACTTCCTTAGGGTGTCTGAGTTTAATACACCTACGTTTTACATTATACCCAAGCTCCATAAATCCCTAACAAATCCCCCCGGCAGGCCCATTGTATCGGCAGTGAATGGTCCCCTTGAGAAAACGGGTAAATTCATTGATGCACTAATCAAGGAATTGGTATTTGACCTGCCCTCATATGTACAGGATACTGGGCATGTACTATCCCATTTAGAGAACGTGGTCCTACCGGAGGGATCAATGTTAGTTGGGATTGATGTTGAATCCTTATACACATCAATTCCCCACTCCTGGGGACTGAAAGCGACTCATTTCTTCCTTGATAAGAAATTTCCTGATCTGGGGCATCAGAATGAATTTATCTGTGACCTACTTAGATTCCTATTGGAGCATAATTGCTTTCAGTTCATGGGGTCCTATTATCGACAAATTAGAGGCACCTCTATGGGTGCACCGTGGGCTCCATCTTATGCATGCCTTCATTTGGGCATGTGGGAGGAGGAATGTGTCTACCACTCCTCGATGTACCTCAGCCATAGTCGCATCTGGCTGAGGTACATCGATGATGTATTTATGGTGTGGGCGGGTACAGAACAGGAATTGGCGCTATTTATGGAAGAACTCAACCTCAATGATAGAAACATCAGGCTTACCTATACAGCCCACCAGCACACCCTTTCCTTCTTGGACCTCGCCCTTACCGCCAGCAATGGGAGGATTGGTACTAAAACATACAGAAAACCGACAGCAGCTAATACGCTCCTCCAGGCTACAAGCGACCATCCTAGATCGCTGATTAGAGGGATACCTGTGGGCCAGTTCCTGCGTATCCGCAGAAACTGCTCCACACAACAAGACTTTGACACTGAAGCCAGGGACCTATATGATAGATTCCGAGACAGGGGCTATTCCCATGGAGTCATTAGAATAGCAAAGAAGAGAGCTGCCCAGACCGATCGACGACAACTTCTTACCAAAAGAAGAAAAAGATCCAAGGCATCTGATGATGACTATGGGCCCCCTAGGATTATTACCAAGTATGGTTCTCAATGGAAACAGATTCGGACCATACTTGATAACCACTGGCACATCCTCTCGGGTTCCCCCATCCTGGGTGAAATAGTAGGTGAACGTCCTCTCCTTACTGCCCGACGTTCTCGGAATCTTAGGGATCACTTGATCCACTCCGAATACTTGAGGTCACATAATCAAAGTTGGCTGACTCAATTTCCACCCTTAAAAGGCATGTTTAGATGCGGCAGATGCAGTATTTGCAAGTACGTGGAGTGCACTGACGTCTTCACTGATTCTGGTGGTCAGAAACAGTTTGGAATTCATAATTTCATTAACTGTAATACCACACGAGTGGTCTACATGATTACCTGCCCTTGTGGCAAAAAATACGTGGGAAAAACAAAAAGAAAACTTAAGACCAGGATCAGTGAACACGTGCAGAGCATCCTCAGTAAAGATGACGAGCGCCCCATCCCCTTACATTTCCTTGATCACCATGGTGGGGATCCCACGGGACTTACTGTCAAGGGTATCTATAAATTAAACCTCCCCCTTAGGAGGGGTGACTTCGACAGAATACTGTGTCAGAAGGAAAAAATGTGGATATATACCCTTGACAGTATGTCCCCACATGGGTTAAATAATGAATGCAACTTATCAGTATTCCTGACAACCTAATTTTTGGAGAAAAAATCTTCATGTATCTCTGTTATAGTGTTCATAATTACTTTTAAGTTTGGATTACCATATTCCCTTCCCCTTCTTCCCCCCCCTTTCTTCTTCTTTAACATACTTCTTCTTTCCCTTTCTCTTCTCCTTTTCATTTCCATACCGTGTTCCTGACTGTGTTGCTGCACCCATGGACTGACCCACTTTAGTATTATCACTATCATTATGTGTTGTTGTGTGTGTTTTTATCACTTGAATGGCTGTCTATTTGTTGCGCAGGCGCTTAACTAGCGGCTACTTGACGTATTTACGTCCCTAATTGGCATCTCTACTTAAGCCGCTTACTGCAATCACTGCGCATGCTCTGAAGAAATCCTTTACGGATGAAACGCGTCAGCATGACGCCATCACGTCTGTTGTAGCACCCGTGCAGATCCACCCACTAGCCCCTGGGATCTGATTCGCTACTGCTGAAGTCACTCAAGCCCGGTCGAACGTCCGGTGATTGCCCCGCAGTACGGAACCAGCAAGTAACCAGGATATCCTTGCGGCTCTACTCCACTTACACGTGGCACGCCACTCTATCCCTCCACTTCCATTTACCCGGCGGGCGTCTACCTGTCTGGACTTATCGGCCAATTTACCCTGACCAGATGATGACCAAGTCCATGGAGGACTGGGATGCTTCACTCACCTGCAGTATCTGGATTTCCACGGCTTGGTGAGATCGCTTCCCTTTACACGCTGCTGTTATACTTCCACAGCTACATAGGTGCACTATCATCTCCTGCACCATTGCTTAGCACTAACATAGCTGTTTATGCATGTTCTCTGCCACAGTTGATCTCTATTTGTCAGTGCTTCCATCAACAAATTGTGTGTATCCATCTGTAGTCATATCTGGGCTTGCTATCAGCAGTGCACATTGCGGACTTCCTCCCATTTAAGGCCATACACTGTTATTTAATTGGCTTTCCATTTTCTACATCAGCCCCAATTCACCAGAGACTTTAAAAGTCCAGCTGGCCAATTTCATGTGTATGTATGTGCTGTGGTGGCCATCTGCATGTTGTGTTTTTTGTTTCCGACAACGTTGTCAATTTTAATTGGTATTAGTTGGTATTGGTTTAGTTATTGTCTATATATGACTCTATCTGAGGTACATGTGGTATCTTCTTATTTAACTATTTTTCTATATTAAACATTTATATTTTTGCTAATCATGCTTGTTCTTCATTGAAGAATTCTTTGTATCTTTTGTTTTTTGTTAAAAATAGAGCTGACCTCTTGAAAAACACACAATGGTATTACTACTGGGGTGTTATGCAAAAAGTACAGCAACTGAGGCATAAAGATCATTTTTATCAAGTTCACTTTACCTGCCAAGGACAACCAGAGCCTGTTCCAGATTTTTATTTTATCTCAGAAGCGGCTAAACAGATGGGTAATGTTCATGAAATGGAAGTCCAGTGGCTGGGGCATAATTTGAATTCCAAAATACTTGAAGGAAGGACTGGGCATGATGGCACAATGGCTTGCGGGGAGGGGTGTCATTCTCTAGCTGCAGCAATGCAGACTGGTCCCAATTAATGAAAAGACCAGAAAACTCCCCAAACCTTGTGATAGTTTGCATTGTCGTCTCAAGGTTATCTAAAGTGTCACCCAACAGTAACATGGTATGGTCTGCGTAAAGCATGACTTTCCTGGAGCTCCCCAAATTGAAATCTCATTATGTGTGGGTTTTGCCTGATAATCGCAGCCAGAGGTTATATTGCTAATGCGAACAATAATGGGCATAGGAAACACCCCTGATGCGTACCCCTACCCAGGGAGAATAGGTCTGAAATCTGCCCTGCCTCTCTTATGGCTGCTAGTGGGTGGCTGTGCAGTAATTTAACCCAGGATTTAAAAGTGGGCCCAAAGCCATACTTTGCAAGAACAGCCCAAAGAAAAGGCCATTCCACACTATCGAAGGCCTTGGCCGTATCCAAGGACAACAGAGCCCTATTACCCATATTGTCTGCCCTTGCCTGGATATTAAGTAACAACCTCCTCAAGTTAACAGCTGTGGACTTCTGAGGCATGAAACCATAATGATCTGGATGTATTATGGAGGAAACTACCTTGTTAAGCCTAAGGGCCAGCACCTTAGTCAAAATTTTTATATCACTTTAAAGTAACAAGATATAGGAGCCTGGATCAGCAGGATCCTTACCAGGTTTTGTAACAAGATGATGTTAGTTTTTGCCATAGAGCACGGCAAGGTACTACATTCCTTAGCAGCATTAAGCACCTTCAACAGGTAGGGCATCTCCATACTGTTTATACACTTCTATTGGTAACCCGTCAACCCCTGGTGCCTTGCAATTGGGAAATGCAGCGACCGCCAGTTGTATCTCCTCCAATGTAATTGAGGTGTCAAGCATTTTTCTATTGTGATAGACAATTCCAGTAAATGTATCATTCAGATAGTTCTGGATATCCTCAAGTGTACAAATTTGTTTTGATTGATACAGGGTATAGTAGAAGGACACTAGCTAGGTTATAATAGAATCAGTGGTAGTAGCCAGTCCCCCAGTCCCCTTTCGCAAGGCACCAATGGATCCTGTCAAAGTCTGTGAAATGCAAGTTTTGAAAAAAAAAACTATTTATCTGCAGAGGATGTCACCACACACACTAAGGCATCCTGTGCAGACACCCAAGCACTTCTGCTGGAATCTATGGGATCATCAACATATATCTGTTCCAAATGACACACTTGCTGCTCCAGTTCCACCCGTATGCCATAGGAGTTTTGTTTAACAACGTTAACTTGGCCAATGAGTACGCCACATAAAAACGCTTTGAATGCATTCCATGTTGGCCTTGATGGGCCGCCAGAAAATCTGCGATAGAGCGATGTACTTCAACATGGGATGGGAAGAGATTGAGCCAATATGCATGAAGTTTCCATGGAGCCAGAAGGAGTGAGGTAGTGGGGCCCACAGCAAGGCATATCACCAGGGGGGAATGGTCCGATATCCCCCACAGGAGATAGATAATTTATGATACATATGGCAAAAGTGAGGGTGAGCCCAACCCTAGATCAATTTGTGATAGACATGTAAGACTTAGACAAACATTAGAACTGCCTCCCACTAGGATGCCTAGCATTCCAGAGGTCAACCAGCCTACTTCTTGTAAAAATTTACATACGACTTCCCCAATCCCCTCAGCAGGTGGCAAGTGTTTGTCCAGCCATGGGTGGAGACAACAATTAAAGTCCCCCATTAGCAATAGGGGCAATTCAGGCTTATCTGGTAGGTACGCCAAAAGAGTCTGTAGGACTTCTCTGGAAAAGGGAGAGGAACATATACCACAGCAATTACACAATGGAGCATACACAGTTGACAGTATAGAAAGACATATCTCCCCTCTATGTCCACCAGAACATCTATTGCCTGAAACTTTAGTGAGCAGTGTTTCAAAACACTCACCCCCCTAGAGTAAGAGGTGTGCATGGAGTGATAGGACCAACTCACCCATGCATTTTGCATAAAAGACAGATCTTCCCTGGTAAGATGATTCTCTTGAGGACCGTAGATACTCAGATGGAATTTACAGAGAGTGGATGAGACCATTACCCCTTTCAGTTGGTCCCGTGGGCCTTGCACATTCCAGGTCAATATAGGTATTGACGTCATGACATTAGTAACAAAAGGGTATGTATCCAGGATCGGAGGTGATCACATATCCAGGGAGTGGTGAGGCAGACTGAGACAAACTATATGCAAAAAGTAATAGGGTTAGGCTAGAACATGACACAGTACATTCTCATTAGGATCATCAAAGAACTATAACAAATCAAACCATTGTGGTACAACTGCACCATCCAGTACTGTCCACTACCCTGTGGTCTCAACACAGGGTCTGGGCAACAAACAGTAATTACGGGCACGCAGAGTGCAACAGGCAAAACAGCTGCCAGCCAACGTCCATGCAGATACGCATGCATGATCTGTGCCACACAGCACAGAACGAAAAGGTATTAAGTTGTGTGTAACATAAGCATACTTGGAACTCTAACGTGTTTCAACAGGAGAAATAGGACTGATTTTCCCCCGACCCACCCCTCACAGATTGTGGGAGTCATCCAGAGCAGGAACGGAAAAAAAGAAAAAAGAATGCCTGACAGAAAACGTAAGCTTCTGGCAAATATCAAGGCCTGGAAGAAGTAGCATTCAATCGCCATTGGCGGCATCAGTATCGATCATGAGTATCGATCCATTCCGAGGCTGGCTCTGCTGAGTCAAAGAAATGTGCTTGTGCACCGGCAGTAATGCGGAGTCTGGCTGTATACAACATGACGCAGGTAGCTTGAAGGCTTTGCAGGTGTTTTCAAACATCTGTAAAGTTCACCTGGCTTCTCTGCACTTCAGCCGAAAAGTCTGGATAGAACGAAACTCTAACACCATTGTGTTGAATATTTCTACTCTTGCGAGCTATACATAGAATAATCTCTCTGTCACGGTAGTTGAGTAAGCGGGCCAACACAGGCCTAGGCGACAAACCCATCACAGGAAGTTTTCTGACACTTTTTTTTTTAAACTCATGCTTGGATTGGGAAGGGATTTTCCTTACAGGTTTCTGGAAGCTGACAAGACCTAGCAGAGATTGAATTTTGTCCAGTTTCCAACCAAGCTGGAAGAAAATTGTGTGTTGGTTTCCAAGAGAGACAGGACTGTAAAATACAGGTACACACATGTATTAAAATAGAGCAGAAGTAGGGTGCTACTACCCAATATGATCAGAAAATTATTTAGAGCTACCTGGGTGTGGAAGGCACTCTCCAGTTTTAGTAAATCAAACCCTATGTGTCAGTGGAACCCATAGTTCTAATGCAATATTAAATGCAGAAAAAAACACTTAACATTTCTGCGGCATATGCCTTTTGTCCAGAAGGAAAATAGCTCACGTGCAGACTCTTCCTATGCACATAGATACTCTGGTAGCTGTCCCTGGATGCAACATGCACAAGGTAATATGTGAAACTTGGAAAAAATATTAGAAAAAAAAGGTAAATGTCAAATTTAGATCATTTAAAAACTTTATTATGATAAATAGAACAGCTTTAGCAGAAGCGTATCATGAAATCAGTGGGCCCATGTGCAAGATAAAAAGTAAGCCCTAGGCATTATTTTATTAAAAAAAACAAAAAAATACAAAAACACCCAGAAATGTGGGCGTGGCCTAAATAGGGCTAGATATTGGACGTGACTTAAAGGGGGGTGTGGTACATACTGAGATGACTACCATAGTGCAGAATGTGGTAGTGTTAAATAAGGAATGTACAGTGTGGAGTGTACAGAGGTGGGTAGTATGTGCAGGAGAGAAGTGCGGAATGTATGGCGGTGGGTAGTATGTGCAGGAGAGGACATTGGATGGTGTCAGTAGGGCAGTAAAAATTGTCCACTGCGGGACAGTGGATGGTGTCAGTAGGGCAGTAAACAGTGTCAGTAGAGCAGTGGATGGTGTCAGTATTTTCTTATTTTTATGCATTTATTTTTTTACAATTAATTTTTATTTTTCATTTTATTTCACAATGCTTTTTGAGGTGGAGGGGGTTTGGGCAGTGAACAGTGTTGGTAGGATCGGGGGGGATGATGTCAGTAGTTTTTTTATTTTATATATTTTTTTACAATTTAATTTTCTCATTATTTTTACAATTTTATTTTTATATATTTATTGCACTTTTTTTATCAGCCCTGTTGGGGGCTTTGGTGAGATATTAGGAGTCTAAACAGACCCCTGACATTTCTCCTTTGAGACAGAGAACAGGGACGGAGGACAAAGATTCCCCAGTCCCTTTCTAAGCAGCCTCAGCATTGAAAATGAATGAAGAGGAGACAGAGGCTCCTGTTCATTCATAAACTAAAGCAGAGTAAACACAGGTCAGCACAGCTCTGAAGAAGGGGGTGCGCCCCCGAAACACGTCAGTGTACTTAATGTGAGGTTTTAGAAGCACTTGCTCTTTCTACCTCATGCTATCCTTCTATTTACATGTTGTACATCTTTTTACTTTTGTAATTATGCATTTTATTGGTTTCCTTTCATTTTAATAAATATCTTTTTACTTGGGTAATGCACCAGAGATTTCTGCCTTCCCTTTTTTGTGTTTGTAGTTCCACACTCAATACCCCTATCTGAGTAGGGCTGCATCCACCGGGCATGGGACCTAGCACACATGTGTTACTGGTTTGGCCCTCCCACTGTTGAGGATCACTGAGCACTGGACGTGTTAAGCTAATTTTTATTGTTGAACTCTGCTCAGTTATCAAAGGACACAGGAGCAATCGGTAGTGATCGCTCACTGTGTCCAATTCAGAAAAGGGGCATGTTTACCAGCCCCTTCCTCCACTCTCCATTCTGATAGATCCACCACAGCAGCTGGCGGGAGAGGAGGGATTCTGGCTGTGGGGGGATGAGGGGGAACTGAGGAGGAGTACATAGGGGACCGGAGGAGGAGGACACCGGGAACAGTTGGGGATGATCAGTGCGGCGGCCAGTGTGTTGTCAGGCAGGAAAAAGAATAAACACTCCTGCTCATGGAACAGAACTCCATGCCAGAGCTCGCAGCCGAAAGTCAGTGTGGATGGCTGTGAATTTACACACTTCTTGTGACAGATTGCAAGTTGTTGCCAAAGCACAATGGAGAGGTTTAGAATTTTGAGTATAATGGATGGAGGGCCGCTATTAGGGCAATAAAGCCATAGCTCCAGGATGTGGCTTAGTCATCCATCAGTTAGGATGAGAGTTAGCCTACATGAGAAGAACAGAGCCAACACTGTGAAAGAGGGACATTTTCAAGTGATTCTGAAATAAATAGCAGGTCTCGGGGCTGTCAATTTATTCTAACAGTACAAATGGCAACCGCCTCTATCTATAAGTAGCCTTTGCAGCAAGGAGCACCAGCCAGACTGCTACAAACCTAATTGACCTTGTCTAGCAATTCACATTAAAACAAGGGGTTTAGTTTGCACACAGTTGCAAATATATGCGTAAGCTGCAGAGGCCATGTCACGGCACCCCAGTGTACTGCAGCCCTAACTATATGCATTTTGAGAGTCTCCAAAGTTGGAACACATATATAATAATTGATAAAGTAAGGACAGGTATGCCTGGAGGTAGCCCACTCCTCCTTAAAGGTATAAGGACACACTGAAAACCCAGCAAAAGAACAATGGCAGCAAAGCCTCTGCAGCTTATGCAAATATGTGCAAACTAAGCCCCTTGTCTTAGTGTGAATTGTTAGACAGGGTCAATTTGGTTTGTTGCAGGCTGGCTGGTAAGTGAACTGGGAATTTTTGTCAATTTATTCTGTCTGACCTTTAGGTCAACAACAAGAAATTGTAGCAACTATTTAACTGGATAAGAATTTTTCATTGTCAGAAAATTTTATATCTGAAATGTAATTTGTATAGTTAATTTATATATGAAGATGTCAAGACCAAAAAAGCTTTATGATAATATTTGCTATAGTAGAATAACAAGGGACACAAACCATCATGTAAAGGGGTTATGTGATTTTGCATGGAAGCCCTGGGGGCGTTGGGTAAGATGTTCCAGTGTAGATCTTGACATTTAAAACCTCAATAATAAGTCACTAGAGTGTGTTATAATATGCTGGCTTACATTGAGTACAGAAAAATTATTGTTATATGTATTGGATATTGTTACTTAGGCTGAACAGCCATGATTATTAATTAATTTTCTCTGATGTTTAGACGTTTGCTTATGATAGGATTATAAATCCAGTGTGCATAGGGTACCCATTGATTTACTGCAATACACACATATCGGTGTTAATGCAAAACAGGTTACAGATGGCAAAAACATGCATACCTTAAAAATAATGAAAGCTGCACAAACTGATGAAAGCTGCACAAAATTAACTCTTCACAGCAATGTCCTTGTGACTTAATCAAGGTAATATGTGGCTGCATAGCAAAGACTTTATAACAACAGAGAGTCTAGCTGAGAATCACTATTTCAGTAAAATATTTCGGAGCAATTACTTATGCTTATCCTCATAAATAGCATCCCTCTCAGTGAGGTCCAAGATAACTCTGGAACTGCTCATGAAGGATAAAGGGCCACCTCACTGGAAACATAGTACTCTGTTAGGCAGGGAGAGGCTCCCCACAGTATCTGGGTCTTTTGGAGAAACTGCATGCTCTTAGGCTCCTGCCCAGCTGCTTACACACCAGCTCTAATGCCCCGTACACACGGTCGGATTTTCCGGCAGAAAATGTTCAATGGGAGCTCTTTGTCGGAAATTCTGACCGTGTGTAGGCTCCATCGGACGATGGACATTTGTGCATGTTGAGTCAATTGGCACTCTATTACACTATACAAATGTTTGAAATAATTCTTGCAGACAGACTATTCTGACATATTTTTCCTGCTGTTCCCATGTGAAACTCTAGAATGTGCACGTATCTAAAAATACTTTTTTAGAGTATAAATTGCTTTTTGTGGCATCTACATTATATAGCTCAGTGAACATGTTTGTTTCCCTTGTTACACTGCTACCAAACCACTCAAAGCAAAGAACAATTTATTTTGCTTAAAGTTATTCAGTGTAATAGCGTTTCACGGTAGCTGCATCTTGTATACAGAGGTGCATATAACCTGACGCAGAACACTGACAACATGAAGACTAAAGGGAGTTAGGGGATGCAGTGTTGGCATGACAGAAAATAACACCTTGTTAAGATGTTGGAGTTTGATACGCCTGTTTTAAAATACAAAATAGGAAAGAAACCAAGCATTAAATAAAGTAGGCAATAATTACAATAATAATAACAATTACAAAATATGATAGCAGAAAAATGTCCACCTATCCAAACAACTTCTAAAATGTAGAGGTAATATACAATAATGGTGCCCCATTATATTGATTTTATATTGCTTTTAAACCCCTTGCCTCCACCCCCTACTGACCGCCGAGCACTCTCCCTTGGTTACACCCCCTACCTGTTTCCATGTATCTTAATTTTTAGAGAATACAGAACCATGTATTATTTTGCTAAGTAATTTGTATGGAATGTATTATTAAAGTAAAATAAAGTAAAGTAAAATAGATTCCCTGCAGCCAGCAAGAATAGACCCCCCCCCCCCAAAACAATAGACCCCCTCTGCAAAAATAAATACCCCACCAGTAACAATAGATCTCTCAGAAGCCATCACCAGGAGACCCTTCCCTCACCAGCAGATCCCTCCCAGCAACGGTTGACCCCTTACCAACTATATTCCCCACCAGCAACAATAGCTCTCCTGAAACAATAGATCCCCAGGGACAATAGATCCCTAGCAGCAATAGATCCCCTGGTAGCCAGCATTACTGCTGAAAAATTTCCCCCTATATTCTGCCTGATAGTCAGTTTTATGGGTGAAGGATTTCTCCCAGTCACGAAAAAAAAAAAAACAATTGTTTTGCAAGATTTTTTCCATTATCTTACAGAGGGATTTCCACATGTAACTCTCTCTCTATCTCAGCTAACGTCCTGAGTCCCAGGCCAGATCAACCTCTTGCTCCAGCCCTTCCTTATTTAACTACCCCCCTACTGCTGGTCACCAGTGGGAAGCAAAACCTGGTTCAGATCCCACTCCCACACTGGTGACCTGGAAAATCAGGACCAGATTTCATCTCAGCTTCCCATATAAGAATGCATGCGAGGTGAAACATAACGTTCCTCAATCACTTCACCTTTCATTATATCAATACATATATATTATATATATATATAAAAATAGCGCTACCACAGCAGGAGCCGCTGGTGAATAGGAATCCCCCACCCTGCACATCCAGGCACACAGAATTTTTTCAGCCCTCTGGAGTCAGGAAACAGTCCTTGCAGGTTTTTTTTTTGTTTTAGTAGGAGAATTGAACTTGGATGGAGTTAGGGGTATTTTGGGATACCCACTTGACTTTAGCGGAACTTTTCAGGGACAACTTCTTCTGTACAGTCTATTCACATACTCCTCAGCTCCTCCAGCACAACACTTGCTTGAGCACCAAATTCCCAGAACCAGCTGGCACACTGTTAGGTGATCTGACAATAGAGCTGTGTCAGATTGTACCAAATACCCTTTACAGGCAGGGACCACGACCCCCTTGGTTGTGTAGAAAAGTCTGGGTGCCCAGCTGTCCTTCTGTAGCTACTGATCCCAGCACCACCTATTCAGGCACTGCCAGCCCACCTGGCTGCAGCTGCCCCTTTCTCTAGCCCTCTTGGCTAAGCTTCTACAGTCCTCCCTGACTGTAACACTCACCAGCCCACCTGGTTGTCTGCTCCTTGGAGATCTTCAGACGTGCTCACTGGCTCCTGCTGTCCTCACATCTGCTCCAATGCCACTGGACAGGATTCCCACCTGCACCTCCCAGGTCTAAGGTCACTCCCCCAGACTAGGGAATTACCCTCAAGGGCCCACCAACAGCCTCCTAGCACTCCATCTACAAATTTCACCCAAACTCCCCTCCCCAGCTGGGCTGACCTTGAGTATTTGAGGGGGCCTGCCCCTGCCAACCCATCTGTTTGGGTTTGGCCAGGGCCCTCATGAATACTCCTGGCAGCTCTCCCTAACCTCCCTCCCATTATTCTGGAAGTTTCCAGCAAGTTTCAGAAGTAGGGGGAGGTACCAGAGATGCTGCCTGCTGAGTCATACCAGCCCTTCCTGGATCACTCACCCGACCCAGATTAAAACACAGGCTTGGTTTCCAGCCAGGCCAAAATATTTTACATACAATAACAAAACCTAACACTACCTACTCTAGCACACTAGAGGGAGCTCTCTCTCTCAATACTGAAGAAATTACACTTTGCTACAATGTAAAGTAGTGAGTGTACAGCTTGTATAACAGTGTAAATGTGCTATTCCCTCAAAATAACTCAACACACAGCCATTAATGTCTAAACCACTGGCAACAAACGTGAGTACACCCTTAAGTCAAAAGGTCCAAACTGGGTCCAATTAGCCATTTTCCCTCCCCGGTGTCATGTGACTCGTTAGTGTTAAAAGGTCTCAAGTGTGAATGGGGAGCAGGTGTGTTAAATTTGGTGTTATTGCTCTCACTCTCTCATACTGGTCAGTGGAAGTTCAACATGGCACCTCATGGCAAAGAACTCTCTGAGGATCTGAAAAAAAAGCGTGTGTGGCAGCAACCAAGTGAGGAGTACCAAGACAAGTGTGTCTTGCTATAGTCAAGCATGGTGGTGGTAAACGTGTGCCTGCAGGCCCTGTGACCCACATCCAGTGACGTCATAGCCGACGGGGAGATGACTGCCAGCTTGACTCAGAGCCTTGGAAACCCCTGCAGCTAGCGAGACAGCATCAGCACCCCACACCGCCGGCTATCTGGATCAGGACTACACAGCGAGCCTCCCCTTGTGACTAGCCATTTTAACCCTTACCCTGTGAGTTAATTCTTATTTAAATTTTTTATCATAATAAATTCATCATTAATCTTTTTAATACACTGCACTCAGATGAGCGCCGCTGTTCTCCACATTAAGCATGGTGGTGGGAGTGTCATGGTCTGGGGCTTCATGAATTCTGCTGGCACTAGGGAGCTACAGTTCATTGAGGGAATCATGAATGCAAACATTAGGGATGAGCCGAACACCCCCTGGTTCGGTTTGCAGCAGAACATGCAAAACATTTTTTGAACACGCAAACACCGTTAAAGTCTATGGGACACAAACGTGAAAAATCAAAAGTGCTAATTTGAAAGGCTTATATGCAAGTTATTGCCATAAAAATGTTTGGGGACCCGGGTCCTGCCCCAGGGGACATGTATTAATGCAAAAAAAGTTTTTAAAACTGCCGTTTTTTCGGGAGCAGTGATTTTAATAATGCTTAAAGTGAAACAATAAAAATTAAATATTCCTTTAAATATCGTGCCTGGGGGGTGTCCTTAGTATGCCTGTAAAATAGCGCATCTTTCCCATGTTTATAACAGTGCCACAGCAAAATGACATTTCTAAAGGAAAAAATGTCATTTAAAACTGCTTGTGGTTGTAATGTATTGTCAGATCTCGGCAATATAGATAAAAATACAAAAAAAATGGAGTGGATGTCACGCCCACAATCTATACCAGGCCCCATACCCCGCACCCAATTTTTGAAAAAATGGTGTGGAGGTCCCCCCCAGGCTCCCAGACACTATATACTTTGAACAGCAGTATATATACTATACGGCCTGCCCTATATACTCTGCAGAAAATTGGGCCTTGGGTGTTGGTGGTACCAGAACACTATTACTCTTGTTGGGTGCAAGAACGTGCCCTGCTGTGAAATATTATATCAATAATTGTAATTGCATGCCCCTGTTAAACAGGAGCTGAAAAACTGGGCCTTTTGTGGTCATGCCACAACACTGTAAGCCCTCACAGTTACTCTTGTTGGCCGCAGCAACGGGCCCTGCTGTGAAATATTATATCAAAAATTGTAATTACATGCCCCTGTTAAACAGGGGCAGAAAAATTGGGCCTTTGGTGGTGGTGGTGACACAACACTGTAAGCCCTCACAAGAACACTTGTTGGGCGCAGGAACAGGCCTGCGTTGAATTATTATCAAAAATTGTAATTACATGCCCCTGTTAAACAGGGGCAGAAAAATTGGGCCTTGGGTAGTGGTGGTGGAGCATCATCAAGATTGAGGAGGAATAGGATAATCAGCATAAGCAGTCTTCAAGGGATCCCACATCCATAGCAAATTCAATTAGTTACATCAGCATCAGGTGCTTGATAGTTGCTGATCCAAGACTGATTTATTTTTACGAATGTGAGCCTATCAACGGAGTCTGTGGACAGGCATGCTCTTTGATCCGTAACAAACCCTCCAGCAGCACTGAATGTGTGTTCAGAAAGCACTCTGGATGCAGGACAGGGCAGTAGCTCAATTGCATATTGAGCAAGTTCTGGCCAGTGGTCCATCCTCAAGACCCAGTAACCCAGTGGATGCTCTGTTGGAAAGGTTTCCAAGTTTGCTCTTGCCCCTAGATATTCCTGCACCATGTAATGCAGACACTGGTGATGGTTGCTTGAACCAATCAGACCTTGGTGCTGAGGATTGAAAAAATGTTTAATGGCATCAGTCAGCCGGCCACCTTCTCCACCGCTCTTCCTCTGACTGAACAAAGCCTCAGCAACACGTTGTCCAGCACCAGGAAATTGTAACCTCCCAGGGTCTGGAAAGGTGTTGCACAAACCTTTCTTCAAGGCCTCCTGAAGCTGTTTCATCCTCTGCTCCCTCTGCGAAGGCAGGATGAGTTTTGCAACCTTACCCTTGTAACGTGGATCAAGAAGGGTTGCCAGCCAGTAATGATCCCTCTCCATGATACCACGAATCCTAGGGTCCTTTCGCAGGCTTTGCAGAATCAGGGTGTTTTGGACCGAACAGAACCGCTCGGTACTCTTGTTTCTGTCCCACATGAAGGGAGAAGCTGGCAGACATCTAATTTGAGCATGGTTAAGGCTAACAGCTGGTTATAAGAGAATAAGCACTTACATCTATATGGTTATATCAGGGAATGAGCATTTCACCATAACACTCATAACCACATTCCATTACAGTCCCCCCTTGAAATGCGTATTTCCCAGAACTGTCCCTCACACTGGAGAACAACCTGTCATCACCCGGCTCATTTCACAGACTGCAACTCTTTTAAGCTGTATGTAGAGAAAGGGCTGTGACTAGCTCACCACCCCCCTCGATACAGCTGGTGAAATGCCGCCAGGTGCTATCTGTCCCTATAGCCCTATGGTGTTGCATCTCAGGGAAGGGTGACTGCAATGGAGCATAATGTGTAACTTTCATCATAGCTTTCGTCAAGCCTTACATAGACATCGTCGTCATCATCTGGGATCTCTTCGTTTACAAATGTGGGGGTATTTTGGTCAACAGCTTTTTCTACACACTTCTTAATACAGGGGAAGACACAGCAGATTATGGCAGCTATTGTCAGGATGGCTATCCCTACCTGGGTCAGTAGTCCCTGCCATCCTCCCTTTATCCAGGTAAAATACTGGTCCCATGGGTTGGTGAGCTCTGAATTCTGGTCCTCTAGTTTCTGGATGGCTAAAGTCACTTTACCATTTGGGCCGGTGTTGTCTGGGATGTAAGTGCAGCATGTACTTGTCTCAGGGATCATCTTACATACACGCCCCTTCTCAGCTAGGAGCATGTCTAAGACCATACGGTTTTGGAAAGTCATGTGTGATGTTGCCTCTAACTGTTCGGCCAGACCTTGGATTGCATCCCTGGTGTAATTGACAAATCTTTGCTGGTTGTAGTAGATGTAATTTATCCAGTCTACATTCTTGTTTACAGTGATAATGGGAATCAGTGACTCGAAACCTGCTGCTACTTGGTCTCTTGCTTTGAATTCATCTAGGACCCCCCTTGGGACCCCTACCCTATGGTGTCTATGTATACATGGGGGTCAAAGCTACCTGCTGGGGCACTCCTACGTTTTCTGTTTGATTTGTGTGCATCGCTGGCTTCCGGCTCTGGGGTTTGTGGGAGAATATGCAGGGGCATTATGGCTTTAGCTAGTGCACATTCTCCTGTCCACTGTCCTGTTATTCTACTTCTAACTTTCATGTCCCCACAGATCCAGTACACGTCTCCTAGGGACTGGACTTGATTCTGCACTAGGTCTGCAGACACCTCACTATAAGACTCACAGTAACCCTCAGTGAAGTTCCCAAGGGGTTTTCCCACCCCATGGTACTTCCCATAACATGTATAATTGCCAGGATATATGGTAATACCTTCTGCTGGTTTAGGGGCTTTAGTGACTATGGGGTACTCCTTTTTCCAATGCTCGCATAGGGAGTGGTTTGTAGCTGTGTTGGTAAACAAACTAAGGACACAGGTCTCATGTTCTGGGGGTATGTTAAGGGGGACTGTTCCTAGATGTGGTTTGGCCCCATACACACGTAGCAATTAGTCTTGTTATGTTTCCCTGCATTGTACCTCATCCATTTGAGCCATAAGTTGACATCTGAAAAAAAAACGGTCTCAGCAGCCATGGTGTCCTCAATGGTAGGGTCTACTATGGCTACCATGTCTCCTAATGTTTGCATGTGAGGCTTTAGGAGGTTCGAACTGGATGTAGATTGGGGAACTGTCCACTCTGGGTTATTGAACATGTCTTTCAGTTGAAAAGGTTTCCTAAAGCAGGGATACCCATTTGCCCACCACAGACCCAATACATTGGTCCCACTGTCCCCTGGGCTGGAATTCTCAATGGTTAGTCTAAACTCTTTTGTGAAGTATTGATCTGCGTGCTTGTTGATTGTCATTCTGTCTAGAAGTGATTTCCCATTCTTGTCTTTCTTATTTTGGGTGATTTCAGGCTTATACCCCCAGTTTGTGTCCCCAGTAATCACAGTTGTCGCCCCAGTAGTCGTTGGTAACACATACATACACAGTCATGGGACCTACTGTTCTTTCATAGGATCGGATTCTATGATCTGTACCTGGAAGTATCTTACTATAAGGGGATATAAACGTGGCAACATGTATGTTGGATAAGTGTACCAGAATTGGGTTATGCCATCTTTCTGTTTGATGGCTACTTCTTGTGCCTGAACAACAATCACAATAAAAAGGATAAACAGGATCATGGCTTGTTCTCCTCAGCCTCTTCCTCGGGCACAGGACTTGCGGTGAGAGGCGTGTATCCACAAGTTCCTTCCGGCCACTTTTACTGATGTGGTGGTTGTCAGAAGGACTTGGAAAGGACCATCATATCTGGGTTCAAGGGTGTGTTTCCTCAGAAACTTCTTTACCAGGACCCAATCACCAGGGACCAACTTGTGCGATCCTGTGTCTAGCTCAGGATCTGGAATGGAAGAAAACACTTGCGCATGGATACGGGTTAATTCTCGAGATAAAGCAGTCACATAATCAGTTAATACGTCAGATTGCAGTTGCAACTGTTGTGGAAAATAACAACCCAGTCTGGGGGCTGAGCCAAACAATATCTCATAGGGTGACAAACCATGATTTCCCCTTGGGGTGTACCTGACACTGAACAAGGCAATGGGTAGGCTGTCTGGCCAACTCATTCCCGTTTCCTGAGACATTTTCAGCATTCTAGACTTTATTGTGCCATTCAGTCTTTCCACCTTCCCACTACTCTGAGGGTGGTATGGAGTGTGGAAAGCTAGTGTGACCCCTAAGGCTGTCCATATCTCCTTGGTTACTGAGGCAGTGAAAGCCGGCCCCTGATCACTCTCTATAACCTCTGGAACACCATATCTGCACACTATTTCTGTTAAAAGTCTTTTAGCTGTGGTCTTTGCCGTCATGTTGGTAATGGGATAGGCTTCCGGCCTACGTGGCAGACGAAGTCTCTTGTTTAATTCCGTGATTCCTTCAACTTCTGTGGCTCCTTTTTTTGATCCACACTTCTTTTTCTTCTTTGTCAGCTGTCTCTTGTCCAAGAGAACTTGGGCTGCAAAGACGGCTCTGAGGCAGGAGGGTCCCCCTTGGCTACTGAGTCTAGTTGGCAGGAGTGATACCCTGAGTCTGTTATCATGGGCCTGAGCCAAAACTCCTGTGGCATGTCCTTTGAGACAAACAGTTTGAAAGTCTTTTAGTCCCAAAGCAGAGGCTGTTGAGAGGATCTCCTTCAGAGTTTCAAAATTGTCCACAGCTTCTGGAGAAAGCAGGAAAGGGTCAGATCTCAGGGCATAATAAAGGAATTGCTTGACCTTGAGGCAAAGGGATGCCCTTGATTGCAGCAACTCTTTCTTCAGTGAGATGTCAGGTCCTGGGAAAATCACCTTCTCTCTACACCACTGTGAAGTATTTTGCTGTGGGTGGTATTCCTGCTAGCAACGTGTGGGGATTGGGGACGATGGGGGTCTCCAGGATGGTAGCTTCATTCACTGCTCTGAGGTCTTGTACCATCCTGTACTTTTCTGGTTCCCCTTTTGCGGTTCGCTTCTTCACGTGGTGTGTTACAAGGAGATGCACAGGGTACCAAGGCTCCATTTGACAGAAGAGCCTCAACTTGTTTTGAGATCGATGCCGATTGTGCAGGCTTCAAGGGGTATTGTGGTTTTCTGGGCAGGGGAGCCCCAGGCTTCAGTTGTACCATGTCTGGCTGCACTTTCCTATGTCCTCCAGCCCTGTGGACCATAGGCATGTGGGGACCCGATCCAAAACTTCTTCAGGGACTTCAGGTTCGTCTTTTGGGTTCAGGGATAACAGGAGTGGGATGGAGCGGAGTGCCAATGCGTCATCGATGGCTAGTGGTGAGGTGATCAGAACACCACCATCAGGTTGGAAGGAGATAGAAGCTTGGAGCCTGGACAAAACATCAGTTCCTAGTAGGTTCAGGGGCATGTGAGTGAGGCCACAAATCTCGCTAATAAGTCAGGAAAGTTGCCGACTTGCAGGGGGCGGGTCAACGGGCTCTTTCTGGGCGTTCCATCAATCCCTACACATGCTATGTTGATGTCCGATAGGAATGAGGTATCGGGTAATTCTTCTGCCCTGATTACGGACTGGGCCATGCCTGTGTCGCATAAAAATGTGGTGGGATGTCCTTCAATGGGGAGTGTTATCTTCGCTAAAGGTCCTCCCGAATCTCCCGAAGACATCATGACAGGGGCAGGTGACACAGGCTTGCCCGAAACGTAGCGGAGAAGGTCCATGTGTTCCGGAGTGGGGTGTGGCAGTTGGTGAGGTGGGTCCTGAGATTCTTGGCGACGAGTGGGAGTGGTTCCGTATGGCCCAGTTTAACTGTGGTTGGAGTTTGGGGGACTGTGGGTGAATTTCCATGGGCTTCTGTATTCCCTTCTGGAGTGGCTGGGTCTTTCGCAGTTGTAGCAAGCAGACACAGGGAGTTGGTACTGGTGGGCGCAGATAGGGTGTGTCAGAGGCCATCATGAGAGGAGCTACTCTCTACTGTTCTGTGAGGATTCTGGACCTAATAACTACTAATAACAACGTCTCAAGCTCCAAGGTTGTGGGTTCTCTATACTCAAACCCTTTCATATTGACTCTTTCAGACCTGAAATAAATGCGGCAGCTAACATGTGTCTATGCGCTCTGTTCAGCACGCTAAAACCCAAATCAGTAAACTTCTTGTACACATATTGACTTCAGGCGTTTTAGAGTAGAGATGTGAACAATCTCCATACAGAATAATTTTTTATAGGGAGCTTCGGTCCAGCCGATCTCCACGACATACATATTTATTTTTCTTTCTAAACATTCTAATTAGATACTGAGTCTTTTTTTTTTTTTAGAATACAAAACGCTCAGATGTGAGGAAAACTAGCGCATAGATTTAAGCAAAGAAAGCACTTCCTCTTTTGCTCTTCTGGCATAACGCCTAGAATACATAAACATTATTGGTAATACAGCTTAAACACAATTAAAACCAAAAGAAACACCTTTTAGCTTCAATAATACAAGGGTAAGCAATTACAACTAAATTCAGACTCTGACTGAAATATTCAGAAATATTCAATACATCCTATACATAAATTATTTATTTAATTAAAATGCTACATTGGTTGCTACTATGCACCATCACTGGAAACATGTGGGTGGGTTTCGGTGTGGGCGGTTGCATAGGGCGGTGGCATAGGACGTGTTGCCACAGGGGGAGGTGTCACTTAGAACAGAGGGGCGGTAGACGAAGGGCAGTGTCTACTTCCTGGGGACCAGACGCCATTATAGGGCGGTGGCTGACTACATAGCTTCCTCTTTTCTAGGCACGATGCAACCATTTTGGTTTGTTTCCTGTTCCATCCACCCTCTTCTTCATGAATAGCGTTTGCAACTTTAAGCCAAGCATCTGCTGCCCGTAGCAACCTAAATTCTGACAACAGACCTTATTTACGTTTCAAAAAACAGTACGCCATTCATCTACTTGTAATCTCCCACCCAAATGCATATCAATTCCACAAACTTTTGCTAATTTCTTTCCCTTTTTCACAGCATCCTCTCCCTCCCGTTCTAGTACCAAATCACAGGCCAGACTGCCCTCTGTGGGCCTAGTCAACTTATTTCCCATTTTACACAATTCTTGGATTAAATAGGAGGAGAGGAAAGCAAGAAAGGTTGAGGCAAAACAGAAAAGAAGTGTAGATATTTAGTGACAGGGTGATGTGGAAGATGAGGAAGTGAAGAGATCTCTGTTAAATCTGCAAAAGGGGAGACATGAGACAAAACAGACAAAACACAGAATGTAAGTCAACAGCTGGTATTCAGTGAACCATTTCAAACGTCTTCTACAGGTCCCAACTCAAAACCCAAACTTCTCACTCTGGCTTTCTCTGCCTCCTCCTAATCTTCTGGCTGCTGATGTTGTAGGGGACAACTTTTACTTCCCTGTCCTCTTATCCTAGCCTCAGCCTCAATAACTTCCAGCTTCTTACCAACTGAAAATTTCACTGGATAATGTACATTCAATCTGAATACCATTACTTGGGGGACCCCTGGCATTAGAGGTTTTGTAACCGAAAATAGATCTCTTATAACCTGGCTCTACCTTTGTGACCAAGCCCCAGGCCTCCTCATTAATGCTGAACAACAGTCCACAGACACATCTAGGACATGACATTACCAACAACAATTGATGTGATGACTGGAGTGAATTCTGGACTTAATCAGATCCTCACGGGATCCCCACGCCACCACTGGGCGTAATCTGACGCCCCCTTTCCTGGTAACCCGTGCTTTACCACACCCGTGCTTTACCGCACAATTATTTGCCCCAGGAGGAGTTTACCGTGTCCTGACGCCCTCTCTTGATATCAATCCCCAAGAGAAGTTTAACCACGTCAATTATTCCATCCGTGACTATATAATCAATCCATTATTCACAACAGCCGTCACAAAATACAAGATCGATCGACAAAACAAAACACAATATACTCAAAATACAGGCGGGTCAGAAACAATTGCAGGTTCGTACTATATAAATAGACTCGAGACAAGATATATACCTGTCTTTGTGGACCGCGGGAAGCCGATGCGGAGACAGAAATTAACCAAATACGGATGCGGATCAAACAGCAGACAAATTAGGAAAATGTCTTACCGTTTTCTCCAGAGTTGATCAGGCTCTGCTCCACCCGTATTTGGTCCTCTTTCAGTTTCTCCTCTAAGTACGGCTTCCTTTTGGGCCAATCTCGAGCCCCACTTTTGGGCGCCAAAATGTTTTGGACCGAACAGAACCGCTTGGTACTCTTGTTTCTGTCCCACATGAAGGGAGAAGCTGGCAGACATCTAATTTGAGCATGGTAAAGGCTAATAGCTGGTTATAAGAGAATAAGCACTCACATCTATATGGTTATATCAGGGAATGAGCATTTTACCATAACACTCATAATCACATTCCATTACAAGGGAGGCCATGCAGCGTAAGTTTGCAAACGCATTCGATTCTGAGTCCTCTGGGTCACTGAGGATGACGTTGTCAGGAACTACCTTCACCCAGCCACGTACAACTCCATGGGTTTCTGGGGACTGAAAACCATTTCTTAAAGACTGCTGCTTTGTGTTATCCTCTATATCCATGCTGACACAATCCTCCTCCTCTTCTTCCTGTGTGTTTGGCGGGCCCGCAGGAATGCTATCTGGATAAAGGGGGCCTTGAGAGGTAAGGAAGTTCTCCTCTGTTCTGCCTCAGGTGCTCTGTTCATGATTCCATGAAGCGTGTGCTCCAACAGGAAGACTAGAGGGACAGTGTCACCGATGCATGCATTGTCACTGCTCACCACCCTTATGGCCTCCTCAAATGGTGACAGGACAGTGCATGCATCCTTGATCAGTAGCCACTGGAGAGGCGAAAAGAAGCCAAGCTTCCCTGACCCTGTCCTGGTGCCATGCTCGCACAGGTACTCATTGATGGCCCTCTGCTGTGTGTGCAGCTGCTGCAGCATTGCCAACATTGAATTCTAACTGGTGGGCATGTCACAAATGAGGTGGTTGGTGGGCAGGTTGCATTCCCTTTGAATGTCAGTTAGCTGAGCACTGGAATTGTATGACCGGCAGAAATGACCACAGACTTTTCTGGCCTGCCTTAGAAGATCTTGTAAGCCTGGGTACTTGCTCAAGAACCGCTGCACCACCAAATTTAGGATGTGTGCCAAGCATGGAACATGGGTCAAGTGTCCCTATCAGAGGGCGGAGAGAAAGTTGGTGCCATTGTCGCATACAACCATTCCTGGCTGAAGCTGGTGTGGTGTCAACCACCTCTGAACCTGCCCCTGCAGAGCTGACAGAATCTCTGTCCCAGTGTGGCTCCTGTCCCCTAGGCAGACCAACTCAAGCACCACATGGCATCTTTTAGCCTGACTGCTTGCCTAGCCCCTTGAATGCTTACAGAGCACCACAGGTTCAGAGGAAAAATCTGCAGAAGAGGCCATAGAGGAAGAAGAAGTGGAGGGGTAGAGGAGAGAGCTGTGGCAGAATCACCACTAGCATTTTGGAGGTGTGGTGGCAGAACAAGCTCCAACAACACTGAACTCTGTCCCACATCCTTCCCAGCTGCCAGCAAAGTTACCCAGTGTGCCATGAAGGAAAGGTAATGTCCCTGCCCATGCCTGCTGAAGCATGAGTCAGCGGTAATATGAACCTTACTGCTGACTGCCCTGTCCAACGAGGCCAAAACATTGCCTTATACATGCCGGTAGAGAGCCGGAATGGCCTTCCATGAAAAGAAATGATGTTTTGGAACCTACCACTGAGGTACAGCACATTCCACAGATTCACGAAAGGGGGCAGAGTCTACCAGCTGAAAAGGCAGCAGTTGCAGTGCTAGAAATTTGGCCTAATTAGCATTTAGACGCTGAGCATGTGGATGACTGAGACCGAATTTCTTTTTACGGTTCAGCAACTGGGTAGGGAAATTTGCCTGCTAAAACCAGATGGTGGTGTACTGGTAACAGATTGGCTGCAAGTACTTGGGACACCTATTGCTATACCTTAATTCCAGGTTTTTGAGAAGACTGGAGGTTTAGTAGGTTTGGAGATCCCATATGAGGAACAAGGACAAGTCCACCTTTTTCTTTGATGTGGGTCTTTCAAGTGCTGTTGCCAACAAAATGCATGTCCTCATATGTCTGCTCAAGCATGTAGTGCCAAAGTGGCTGCTGTTCTGGCCACGCTTGATCTGCTTCAGACATAGGTTGCAAACAGCAACGGTGCGATCTGCTACACACGTGTCAAAAAAGGCCCACACCAAGGAACTTTTACAAGTCAGCGGGGAGTCAGCAGTACCCTGCACCTGCGGAGCTCTGCGGTGTGATGCAATAGGGTGGCTGCCCTAAAGCTGCCCCCTAGAGGACATTCTGCCTAATTGGAGTTGTACCTCCTCCTCCTCTCTTCTCTCAGGCACCCAATTACAGTCAGTGACCTCATCATCCCCTCCCTCCTCATCACTGGAGAAAATTTGACAGTATGCTGCAGCTGGAGAAACATGACTGGCATGATTGACAGTTTCTTGTGCTTCTTGGGCACCCCCTCTCTCTAGGCTCACATTACTCCCTTCCTCAACCTGGGAACCAACATCAGAGCCTTCAAATCGCTGAGCATCCTCCAGCAGCATGTACCCGACACTGTGGTCGAATAATTCTGGGGAGTCCCCCGTGCATGATGGTGGGGCTATGGAAGGAGTGACTGTGGACAAGGAGCCAGTGGAATAGGCCGCTTTGGCAGCTGCATTGGAAGGCAAACCACTCTGAGCGTGGGTAACAGAGGATGATGAGGACGGCTTTGTTATCCACTCCACCAACTCTTCTGCATGTTCTGGCTTAATAACACGGACAGCAGCAGAAAAAAAGGACAAGCGTGCCCCATGGCCACCTGCAAAGGGTGCACCATGTCCACAACCACCACTGTTGACTGTAGATACAGAGGCTGCTTGCAAACTTTTAGTGGCCTGTGAGCATCTGTCTCTCCTTGGTGGCCTTCCGGACATGATGTATTTTTTTGTTTTGCAACATCACACTACACTGTATTACACCGCCTGAAGTGTATTAGAAACTGTACACACTGTATTAGATACTGTATACACCGCCTGCACCGTATTAGAAACATTACACCATGTATATATATATATATATATATATATATATACACACATATATATATATATATATATACATACACACATATATATATATATATATATATATATATATATATATATATATATATATATATATATATATATACATATATATATATATACAAGACTGTATATGTATACATACTATTTATATATATATATATACATATATATATATATATATATATCAAATACACTGCCACTAACTGAATAACCTGCCTGCTTAATCTAACTCAAGCTATCTCCGAGTCCACGCCAACAACACTACACACTACACACGGCAGCCTTGTATAGTGTGGGGCGTGGACTTAGCCCCCCTGAGCCATGATTGGCCAAAGGCACCCTGCCTTTGGCCAATTATGGTTCTCTTAACAGAGCGCGCTGTGATTGGCCAAAGCATGCACTGTGATCTCCCAGTGCATTAAGGGGGCGTTCCGCGGCTCTCAAATTTTCCACGAACGCCCCATAATGTTCGCTGTTCGGCGAATGGGTGAACACCAATGTTCGAGTCGAACTTATGTTCGACCCGAACATCAAGCTCATCCCTAGCCAACATGCATTGTGACATACTGAAGCAGAGCATGATCCCCTCCCTTTGGAGACAAGGCTATAGGGCAGTATTCCGACATGATAATGACCCCAAACACACCTCCAAGACAACCACTGCCTTGTTAAAGAAGGTGAGGGTAAAGGTGATGGACTGGCCAAGCATGTCTCCAGACCTAAACCCTATTGAGCATCTGTGGAGGAACACAAGGTCTCTAACATCCACCAGCTCCGTGATGTCATCATGGAGGAAGGGAAGAGTATTCCAGTGGCAACCTGTGAAGCTTTGGTGAACTCCATGCCCAAGAGGGTTAGGCAGTGCTGGAAAAATAATATATATATAGATATAGATAGATAGATACTTGATCTAGAGATCTAGATAGGGTAAATACTGCTGGTAAATTACTGCTGGTTAATCCAACATAAAAAGGCTGTGCCAATACCAGTGCTGAGCCTGCACATGTGCCTATACACATGCTGCTTAGTGTGCATGATAATACGTTTGCTTGTGTGTGCTAATACACATTTTGCAGTGCGTTCATGCTCGGAACATGTGCATGCAATGGTCTTTTAGTTTTAGCACAAAATTAATTTTTCTTACAGTAAGCTAGTAGTAAAAAAAAAAAAAAAAATGACAGCCAACCATGTGCTGCAAAACTTTGCTGCCACTGAGGCTGTTTTTGTCATACAGAAAAAGGTAAAGAAGAAAACACATACTGTTGGGTAGTGATGTCCCTTAGGAGCCAAGAGACATACAGCCAGGTAGCTGCAGGCTACAGTCAGTGTAGAGAGAATCAGGATGAAGGCAGGCAGCAGATAGTCATGTAATTCAAAGGCAGGCAAGAACTGAGCAAGGTGACAGGCAGTAACTTAATTCAGGGGCCGGCAACATTCAGACATGCAACTGACATTATCATAATCATGATCCTGACAAGGGTTGGGGCAGGAGACAGTAGCATAAACCAAAGGCATGCAAGAGGCAGAACAGGCTAGCTAAAAAAAGTCATACTGTTCCATGTATGGCTTTAAGGCATTTCCCAAAATCTGTAATTTAAAGGATTGCTGTATTTTCAATGTCAGCCTCAAAGCTTCTCTCCCAGCTTCATAAAATGTTTTTGCTTTGGTATGGTACATGAACCTACATGGCAGTGCCCAGCTTCTCATGCCTTTTTATCTACCATAGCTTGCCTATTAGCTCTAACAATGCCTAGAAGTTTCAAACAAGACTCAAGCCCCATAGATTTCAAGGGGAATCAGCTGCTAAATTCAGGTATGCCTACATTCAAACAAAATTTTCCAGACCCTCCAAAAATCAAACCTGGCCAGATTTGCCATTTTTTACTGTGGATTGTGCTCACCTATCTCAAAACTTACAGAGCAAGTAAATAATCAAATACAATCAAAGTAAATAATCAAATACATCTGCAGCAGTGGCGTCACTAGGGTTGGTTTCACCTAGTGTGGTAAAACATAGTGTCACCCCCCTCCACCAAGTATAGTCCCCACTCAGTACAGACCCACCTCCCTCAGTCCAGACACCCCCTCTCCACTAAATACAGACTCCTGTCCCTTAGTCCAGATCCCCCCTCCACTAAGTATAGACCCTCTCCCTCCTTACAGACCCCCTCTCCACTAAGTACAGACCCCCATCCCTCAGTCCAGACCCCCCCCTCCACTAAGTACAAACCCCCAACCTTACAGACCCCCTCTCTACTAAGTCCAGACCCCCTCCCTCCTTACAGACCCCCTCTCCACTAAGTACAGACCCCTTCCCTCCTTACAGATCCTCTATCTACTAGTACAGACCCCCATCCCTCAGTCCAGATCTCCCCTTCACTAAGTACAGACCCCCTCCTTTGTAAAGATCCCCCTCCCTTAGTACAAACACCCCTCTCCACTCGTGCTTATAAGGAGGTGGGGGTCAGATATGTGCTGGGGGTGCTTTGGTAAGGGGGGAGGGCTTATGCTCTTGTGGGAGGTTGGATTTCAAATCCAACCTCCACTTCTAGCATAGGTCCTTTCTTCTCCCAAAGTGCCCCCCAGCCAACATCTTAGGGGGGTCTTAACTCCCCCCCCCAGTTTAACGCAGGTGTCCCTCCTCCGGTAATAGTTCTGGTGGCTCCACCACCTCCAAACACGTCCAGACTCAGCTACAATCTGTCACCAGGCTCCGATACACTGTGCTGTACATTATATACAGACCAGTCTGTAACCTGTCACCATGCTGTACATTATATACACTGGTCTGTATGTAATGTACAATACGGTGTCAGCAGGGTACAGACTGGTCATATAACCTGTACACCATATTGTACATTATATACAGACTAGTGTATATAATGTACAGCACGATGTCAGGGTACAGACTGGTGATATATAATGTACAATATGGTTTACAGGGTATAAGACCAGTCTGTACCCTGCTGACTAGGGATGAGCCGAACACCCCCCTGTTCGGTTCGCACCAGAACATGCGATCAGGAAAAGCCCTCCTCGTTATTTCTGGGTGTAGCAAGATGGCGGATCTGTGAGTTCCTGGTCGGAGTCGGGTTGCTGAATTCCCCAGACGGACTTCTAGCCCCCCCCCCCAAGTTTCTGGTTGTAAAGGCGTCGGGATGGAGCCGGGCCCGTCCACTGCCACCATGGAATTAAGAGACGAGTTCACCGATCATAAAGAAGCTCTGAAAGATTCTATTATTACAGGGTTGAAGGAGATGTACTTTTCTGAAATGTTTTGTGATGCTGCCATACAGACTGCAGAGAAAACCTTTCTGTGTCACAGGGTCGTCCTGGCCTCAGTCAGTCCTTACTTCAGAGCTCTCTTCACGTGTCCCATGAAGGAGGCTGAGCTCAGGGAGGTGTGTCTTTCGGATGTCCCCTCTTCTGTCCTGCAGACCGTCCTGCACTACATCTACACGGGGGAGGTCCATCTCACCTTGGACAATGTGGAGGACCTGTTTATCGCGTCCAGTCGCCTGCAGATCACGGCCATGCAAGATCTGTGCAGCAGGTACCTTGCAAAGAGGATCGACAATGGAAATTGCCTTAGGATGTACAGCTTAGCTCATAGCCACAATCACAAAATCCTCTTGGAAGCAGCAAAGAACCATTTTGGTCAGAATCTGAGCTCCATATCGGGAAAAGAGGTCTTTTTTGGCTTGGAAATGGAAGAACTGGTCAACATCCTGTCTTCAGACGACTTGATGGTTTCCTCAGAACTTGCCGTCTATAACATCACCCGCTCCTGGTGGGAATTTCACACCCAGAAGGACAATCCTCTTCCCCCAGAACTGTTGAAGGTCATCAGATTTCCACTTCTGAATCCAGACGAGCTGGAAAAGGTCAGCAGGGACATCCCCAGCGTTGGCTCCGTTCACCAGCCGCCAACAGGAATCCGCTTGCGCCAAGGGATGTTTGAGGAGAGAATAATTTGCATGGATGTATTGTCCTTAGATGAAATAGACCCAGAAGTGGAGGATTACTGTTTGAATGCTTACGATCCAACAACAGACTCTTGGGAGAAGATTCCCTTTTGTGGCTATTTTGACAGTCCTGGAATTGTATCAGTAGGATGTAAATTATATGTTTCGGGTGGATTTAAAGAAAAACGTTGTGCTTCCAATGCCCTGCACATGTACGATTCTGTATTAAATGAATGGAAAGAGCTCCCTCCTATGACCCGTCCAAGAGCTTGTCATGGCTTCCTAGCCTACAGAAACATGCTTTATGCTTTTGGTGGACATGACGACCGTGAGCTCACAGACTCGGTGGAATGCTTCAGCACCTTGGACAATACTTGGCGCAATGTGTCGCGCATGCCCAAGGCGCTGCATAGCTTTGCTAGTGTGGTCCTGAAAGGAAGACTGTTTGCTATAGGTGGAATGCCTCGGACATCTATAGACCGTTTACACTTTCGGGGATTCCATATTTATGACATACTGACAGACACTTGGAGCCAGTTCCCTCTGCCCGTGGTCTTTTCCGCTGCTGGAGTTGTGACAATGGATGACAAGTTATATATCATTGCAAGTTATAAAACCAAACGTGGTCCAGCACCTGATGCGTATCCGCCATACGATGATTATAAGGCGTATCTTCTATACGACGAACAGCCAAACACCATTTCTAAGAGCTTCATTATGGATCATCTGGGGCGCATTTGTCACTGTACAATTCTGCCAGTCTTGGAAAGTATTTCTGATGCTGCGGTTGTACGCTGGAAGGACAAGATTTATATAGTGGGAGGGGCCGGTTATGATTGTATGAGTCACTATAAGATGTTCTACTGGAGCCCAGGAAAATCTAGGTGGACTTTGTGCAAGAAAGAGCTCCCTTTCCTGTTTAGTGACTTTGGAAGTGTCACTCTGCAGCTCCCCTGGAAACACATCTCCTCCATCATTCCCGGCAGGAGATCGGACTACAATTTTAGAAGTGATAGCGAGCAGGAGAATGAGCAGGAAGAACAATGGTGTGGAAACTGGTAGTTGAGGGCTCTACTGAAAATGTACGTAGAGTAAAGTAACTTGTGGCCACCACAAATATAACCCAACCGGATAGTGAAATTGTGTTTGACTAAAAAGTGGATACGCCTGTTCTGAGCCTGTCGCCTGGAACAAGCACACTGCAAACAAAGTCAGGAATAATCTGCAGGCTTGTGTTAGGTTCATGACTCTGGAAAAGGTTTACTTTCCGGGAACGAGGTCCAATTTTAATGTTTGAGGGAAGTACATGGGGGACATAAAATATTCAGGTGTGGATTTTATTTGTAATAAGTTTGTGTATCAATAAAATAATATTGAATAAACTCGTGTCTATATGCAAAAAAAAAAAAAAAAAAGAACATGCGAACAGGAAAAAAGTTCGCTCGAACACACGAACACCGTTAAAGTCTATGGGACACGAACATGAATAATCAAAAGTGCTAATTTTAAAGGCTTATATGCAAGTTATTGTCATAAAAAGTGTTTGGGGACCTGGGTCCTGCCCCAGGGGACATGGATCAATGTAAAAAAAAGTTTTAAAAATGGCCGTTTTTTCAGGAGCAGTGATTTTAATAATGCTTAACGTCAAACAATAAAAGTGTAATATCCCTTTAAATTTCGTACCTGGGGAGTGTCTATAGTATGCCTGTAAAGGGGCGCATGTTTCCTGTGTTTAGAACAGTCTGACAGCAAAATGACATTTTGAAGGAAAAAACTCATTTAAAACTACCCGCGGCTATTGCATTGCCGACAATACACATAGAAGTTCATTGATAAAAACGGCATGGGAATTCCCCGAACCAAAAAAAAAAAAAAAAAAAATGACGTGGGAGTCCTCCTAAATTCCATACCAGGCCCTTCAGGTCTGGTATGGATATTAAGGGGAACCCCGGCCAAAATGTAAAAAAAAAAATGACGTGGGGTTCCCCCTAAATTCCATACCAGACCCTTCAGGTCTGGTATGGATTTTAAGGGGAACCCCGCACCAAAAAAAAAAAAAAAAAAACGGCGTGAAGAGAAGAAGAGAACAAGAGAAGAAGAGAAAAAGAGAAGAGCGGGAGCCTCCCCCCATGCCATGGGTGCGGAGCGGCCCGAGGAGAAGAAGATAGAAGACGCCGCGGAGGAGATGCTGGACGAGAACGCCGGAGGAAGAACCAGAAGAGCCAGAAGAACCAGAAGATGAAGGAAGATAGAAGAAAGAAGAAGCATTTAAATAAAGGAATTGTCAAAAACTGTCTCTTGTCATTTTTAACATTTTTGACAGTTTTTTAGTGAAATGGTAGGGGTAAGTACCCCCTTACCATTTCACACAGGGGGGGGGGCGGGACCTGGGGGTCCCCTTGTTAAAGGGGGCTTCCACATTCCGATAAGCCCCCTGCCCGCAGACCCCCACAACCACCGGCCAGGGTTGTGGGGATGAGGCCCATGTCATCAACATGGGGACAAGGTGTTTTGGGGGGCTACCCCAAAGCACCCTCCCAATGTTGAGGGCATGTGGCCTGGTACAGTTCAGGAGGGGGGGCGCACACTCATCCCCCCCTCTTTTCCTGCGGCCTGCCAGGTTGCGTGCTCGGATAAGGGTCTGGTATGGATTTTTGGGGGGACCCCACGCCGTTTTTTTTTTTTTGGCGCGGGGTTCCCCTTAAAATCCATACCAGACCTGAAGGGCCTGGTATGGAATTTAGGAGGACTCCCACGTCATTTTTTTTTTAAATTTTGGTTCGGGGTTCCCCTTTGGGGAATTCTTATGCCGTTTTTATCAATGAACTTCTATGTGTATTGTCGGCAATGCAATAGCTGCGGGTAGTTTTAAATGAGTTTTTTCCTTCAAAATGTCATTTTGCTGTCAGACTGTTCTAAACACAGGAAACATGCGCCCCTTTACAGGCATACTATAGACACCCCCCAGGTACGAAATTTAAAGGGATATTACACTTTTATTGTTTGACTTTAAGCATTATTAAAATCACTGCTCCTGAAAAAACGGCCGTTTTTAAAACTTTTTTTTGCATTGATCCATGTCCCCTGGGGCAGGACCCAGGTCCCCAAACACTTTTTATGACAATAACTTGCATATTAGCCTTTAAAATTAGGACTTTTGATTTCTCCCATAGACTTTTAAAGGGTGTTCCGCGGCATTTGAATTTGCCGCGAACACCCCGAATTGTTCGCTGTTCGGCGAACTTGCGATCAGCCAATGTTCGAGTCGAACATGAGTTCGACTCGAACTCGAAGCTCATCCCTACTGCTGACACTGTAGTTCTGTAAATACACTAACTTGTTTCCAGGACTTTATGCATGTATATAGGAGAGAGTGGATGAGACACTCAGCTGTCAGGTCCCATTCACATTTCTGTACATTTTTTTGGGGGGGAGGGGGGCATTTTGGAGCTTTTCTGCTCGTGGTGCACAGGACAGACAATTTACTTGAATGGACTGCCCTACGCATAAAAAACACTCCAAAGAAGCTCCAGAACTCTTTTTTGAGTGGAGCGTGGTGCATTTATTTACCTTGCTTTTATGGTGCCTTTGCAACACGTTTGTGGTGAAACAAAACGCATGGCAAACATGCACCTGATACCCATGCTTGGGGTGCCATTAACATTTAATGGTAATGCTAACACCATGTGCATTTGCAGCACATTTCCAAAACATGTTCTTGTGTAAACACACCAATTTCACTTTCATGCCCCACTCACACCTAGCATAGACAGGCCCTTGCATTACATAGCTGATGTTAGATCTAAAGGATATCGTACAGTAAGATTGTACAGAAAGTGGGTGCAAGATGGGAATAGTAATGGTGTGGTCCAGAGTGGTGAACACACCCTATTACTCCCTTTTCTTTTTTTTTTTTTTTTTTTCTTTTTTTTATCCACTTCAGCGAAAGTTTTCCGAGAGACATTATTTCAACTTTGTGTCAAACTTTATCTCTTCTCCTTTTTCACATCATTGTGGATTGTTTCCGTCACATCTTTATTATTTTTCCTTTCTAGGATATTCTTAAATATTTTTAAAAACCGGCGACAAAACGCCTTCTATAATTATAAACCCTATTATTATCTTAGTCTCTCTCAGTCCCTCTTATTTCCCCCTGCCCCCCCTCCCCCTCATCCCCCCCCTCCCCCTCCCCTGTGTCTGGTCCGTTCCTTTATGTTATTTATTTATCCACTTGGCTCTGCACCTGTTCTTTCTTTTATCCTATCTAAATAAATATCCGAGACTTTGTAGTTTTTCCAACTTTCCCATCTACTATTATCCCCTTTCTCTCCTCCTTCCATTTTGTAGTGATAATCTATTTCCTTTAGCCAGTCTCTAATGTCTGGTTTTCCACTTTGTAGCCAATTCTTGGGAATTAAGGCCTTGGCCGCATTCAGGAGGTTAGGTATTATTGATTTTCTATATTGTTTCTTAGGTTTATTGTAGATATGGAAGAGGCAAGTCCAAATATTTTGTTCTATTTCTTCTCCAGTTATTTCCTTTATGTTATTTAACACTTCCTTCCAGTACTCCATTATTATTGGGCATTCCCACCATATGTGTGTGATCGTTGCTATTTGGCCACATTTTCTCCAACACAAGGAGGTTCTATCTTGATGGAATCTGTGTATTCTTACTGGGGTCATATACCATCTTGATACTAGTTTATAATTCATTTCTATGGTCTTCATGTCCCAAGCCTTATTATATCCCATTTCTATCATTTTTTCCACTTTTTGGTTATCTATTTTTAAATTCATTTCTTTTTCCCATTGATTTATATATTCTGGTCTTTCTTGTGCTTCCAAATCTGTCAGTATACTATAAATTTTTGATGTTCCGTTTTTTAATGGTGTTTCATTGCTACATAGCTTTTCCAGTGCAGTTAATTTTGTTTCATCTCTCAGTGGGTGTGGTATTGTGCTTACTAGGTGCCTTAGTTGAGTATAATTCCATTCATTCATCTTCCATCCATTCCTTTCCTCTATTTCTACTCGTGTTCTTATTTTGCCATTTCTAGTGATATCTTTCAGTCGTGGGTTACCTATTCCTTGGATTTCAAATATTTCCCTCCCAGGGGTGAAGAGATTCGATCCTGTGAGTGCTAATAGTGGTGAATTATATTTCCATTCATTCTTTAAGTGAATGGTGTCCCAAATTTTAAATACATTTTTTGTTATTTCGTGCGTGTCGGTGTCCAATAGTCTATATTTCCGTGGAATCCAAATATTCTTATGTAGTGTGGCTCCACTTATTGTGTTTTCCATTTCCACCCATTTTTTTTCATTTTTCTCATTTGTCCACTCTAACATTCGTGTTAAAACTATGGCTTTATAGTACCTACTTATATCTGGGAGGGCAAGACCCCCATGCTCCTTTTTCCTTGTGATCAGCGTGTATTTAATTCTTGGTTTTTTATTAAGCCATATGTATTTTAGCAGGATTGTTTTAATTATTTTAAAAAAGCTCTGCGGGATTTTTACTGGTAACATCTGTAATCTGTAGTTTATTTTAGGTAATATCGTCATCTTAAACATATTTATTCTTCCAATCCATGAAAGTGGCTGTATTCTTAACTTTTTCATTTCTTCTTTGACCTCATTGATCAGTGGAATAAAGTTTGCCTGATAAATTTTTTCGACTCTAGGAGTTATTTTAATTCCAAGGTAATTTAGTTCTTTTACCCAAGTGAATGGGAATTCTTTTTGTAAAAACTGAACTTCCTTTTTCTCTAGACCTATGTTTAATATTTCCGTTTTTATTGGATTAATTTTGAAGTTTGACAGTTCTCCGTATTTTTTAATTTCTTTCAGTATGTTTGGGAGTGACACTCTTGGGTTGGATACGTACATCAAGATGTCGTCCGCGTAGGCAGCGATCTTATGCTCTTTTCCTCCTAGTTTCGCTCCTTCTACCTCTTTGTTATTGCGGAGTGTTGCTAATAGTGGTTCTAAGGCCAATACATATAATAGTGGAGACAATGGACAGCCTTGCCGTGTTCCATTCTGCATCTTAATTTTTGGAGAGAGTCTACCATTTACTTTTACGACTGCTGTCGGGCCATTATACAAATTTGTTATCCACTTCATCATTTTTGTCCCAATACCCAAGTGCCGCAATGTATCCATCATGAAACCCCAGTCTACCCTGTCAAATGCTTTTTCTGCATCCAATGACAGGAATAGAACTGGGGTCTCATTCTGCACCTTCTTGTGCAACATCAATAATGATTTCAGGCTGTTGTCCCGCCCCTCTCTCCCCGGGACAAAACCAGTTTGGTCCGGGTTGATCCACAGTGGGATTAGTTTTTTTATCCTAGTGGCCAGGATCTTGGAGTACAGCTTCGTATCAGCGTTCAATAGGGCTATTGGCCTGTAACTTGAGCAGTTAACTTTGTCTTTCCCTTCTTTTGGTAGTATTGTAATATGAGCTAATAACGATTCACTTCTTATTTCTTCATCTTCCCCTAAGGAATTCATATATTCTAATAGTTTTGGAGTCAGCTGTTCTTCAAATTTTTTATAGTATTTGACCGTAAACCCGTCTGGTCCTGGGCTTTTTCCTACGGGAGTTTCCTTTAATGCCAGTTTTACCTCTTCATGCGTAATATTTTTTTCCAATTCTTCTAGTTGGTCTATTTTTAGTTTTGGTAAGTTTGCTTTTTTTAAATATTCTTGTATCTTCTTTGTTCTTGTATTCGCTTCTTTCCAACTTTCCTGTCCTTTTATTGCATAAAGGGAGCTGAAATATTTTTGAAATGTTATCGCTATATCTGTAGTTTTATTTACCACTTCTCCTTTTTCATTTTTGATCTTCTCAATGTAATTCAAAGACTTCTTTTTTTTTACCAGATTTGCTAGGTATTTTCCTGGTTTATTACCCCATTTATATTTTTCTTGTACTACTCTGTTGTAGTCCTTCCTTTCTTCTTGTTCCATCCAGTCTTTTAATTGCTCTCTCTTTTGAGATAGTAGGCCGAAGATTTTGTTGTTTACTTGATTTTTGTGTTTTCGTTCCAATTCATAAATTTCTTTAATTATTTGTTGCATGTTTGTTTTCCTTTCCTGTTTTTTTCTTGCCCCTATAGCTATTAACTTGCCCCTAATAACAGATTTATGCGCCTCCCATATTGTTGCTTTCGATACCTCTGGTGTATCGTTTTCTTCAAAATATCTTTTAATTTCTTCTATGATGCTTTTTTCGGTCTCACTGTCTTCTAATAAAGTTTCGTTGATTCTCCATGGACCCCTTTCAAGGACTTCTCCTTTTATTTTCATTCTCAAGATTACTGGGCTGTGGTCTGAGGCGGTTATTATGCCTATTTTTGTTTCTTCTATTTCTTCCAAGTTTCTATGTTCGACCATGATGTAATCCAATCTGGAGTAAATTTTGTGTACTGTTGAATAGAATGTGTAGTCCTTTGTGCTGGGGTGCTGAATTCTCCAAGGGTCTATTAGTTGCTGTTCATATAATGTTCTTTTTAATTTCTTTAGTTGATTTACCTCTTTGTCCCTTACTCTTGAGGTACTGTCCATTTTATTATCCATGCTGAAGTTGAAGTCTCCAGCTAGTATTAATTTTCCTTGCTTGAATTCCATTAGTATTTTAATTATATCTATCAAATATTTTTTAGGGTTCTTATTAGGACAGTAGACATTGGCCAATGTATATTTTACCCCGTATATAGTTCCTGTAATAAAAAGATATCGACCCTCCGGGTCTATTTTCCTTTGATCTATTAGAAAGCGTACATTTTTCCCTATACCGATGGCTACTCCTTTGGCCCTTCTTATTGGCGAGTCTCCTTGATACCATGTTGGTATGTTTCTTGAATAAATTTTGGCACTTGAGTTTTGGGTTATATGCGTCTCCTGTAGGAAAATTATTTCTGCTTTACTTTTTTCAAGTTCTCGGAGGATGATGTTTCTCTTCCCTGGGGAATTTAGTCCTCGGACATTGTAAGAGATTATTTTTATGCTGTTTACGTTTTCCATTCTTGTGCCTTTTCTTCCCCGCCCGTCCTCCGGCCCTCCCCCCCATGCGGTCCCCCTAGGAGACCGGATGGAGGGGACACCCAGCGGACGCACGGGGTCTCCTCATCTCTTGTCTCAGAATAGGTGTGCCTATGTAACCACTCATGTGACTCAGACCTCTCCCTCCCCACCCTCCCTCCCCCTCCCCTCCCTCCTCCCACCCTCCCCCTCCCTTTTTTCTGATATGGGTTTTTTACCCCCATATTCTCTAGAGCTGAGAGCATTTTACTTTGTTTTGTGGGGCACGCTCTGCCCCCTCTGCTCTATTTATTGTGAGGCGGAGCTCTGTAAGACACCCTATTCCCCCCCTGCCTAAGCACTAATAGGGCGACCCCCTGTCCACTCCGTGAGTCCCTGTCTCCCTCTCCCTGCATTTTTGTTGTGTTTTACCAATCCTTTCACTTTCCTTTTTTCCCATCCCATCAACCCCAGCCCCCCCCCCTTTCCACTCTAAGGCCCCTTGCACCGTTGTATGATATTTTCTCAGATATTAATTTCCCCGAGAGTCCACATCTTGATATCTGATCCTTGAATTTACTTGCCACTGTAGGTCATCTCTTGCCGTTATTCGCTCCTGACTATTTGCATATTTTTCCAGTTCTGGGGAGGGGATTTCTAGTTTGTTGCAAAAGTCCGGAATCTCCTCTACATGTCTTAGCCTCGCACTTATTCCGTTTTTCCTTGCTATTAGACATGCTGGAAAACCCCAGTTGTATTGAATTTCTTGCTCCCGGAGGATTTCTAATAATGGCTTTAGTATCCGTCGTCTTTTCAGCGTTTCTTGAGATAGGTCTTGAAATATTTGTAATTTACCTCCCGCAAACTCTATTTGTGTTTTCCTCTTTAGGTTTATCCAGATCTGTTTTTTTTCTTCCCATTTTTCAAAGCGTACGATTACATCTCTAGGTGTTTCCCTTGCGAACCTTTGAGGTTTTTTTACTCGAAAGACACTTTTTATTCCTATTGTGTTAGTTGTTTCCTTTCCCAAGATTTGGTTGAAGAGATTGTTCATTTTTTCTATTAGATTTTCTGCTTGTTCTGTTTCCGGTAACCCACGTATTCTCAAGTTTTTCTTTTTATCTCTATTTTCTTGCTCTTCTATTTTATATGATTGTTCCTGTTGTTCCCATTTTAATTTCTTTATTTCGTCTTCTAGTTCCTTTATGTTTTTTTGATGTAGGTCCACTTTGATCTCTACTTCTTCCACTCTGTTTAACATATATCCCATGTCTTTATGGAGTATTGACATCTCTGCTTTTAGGGAATTCTCTAGTGCCGTGAACATTTTTTCCATATCCTGTTTTGTTGGCAACTGTGGCCCTTGTTGTCCTTCCTCCTTTCCTCTGTCTTCCTCTCCCATTTCTGGCTCCATTCTGGGTTCTGAGAGGTGGCTGGTTTCTGTTTGTACTTTATACTGGCCTTTTTTATCCTTGTTGTCCTTCTCTTTTGTATCTATTTGTCTGCCCTTTGAGCCTACTTGTTTCTCTCCTTCTCCGATTCCTTGCTGTATATACCTGTTCATAGGGCCTGGACTTGGGCCTAGGCTGGTCCTAGGTGATTTTGGTATTGCTCCCGCACTTCTTGTTGTTTTCCCCTTCATGTTTGTTTCTGTGGCTGGATTTATAAGAACTTCAAAGCTGCCTTCCAGAATACCCCTTGATTGAGGTCTCTTAATGATGAAAAAATCTCCCAGCCTTTTTAAATTGACTTATTTTTACTAATATTTCTTTTATTTCGTTCTCATACCCGGCATCCTCCCCACAATCCAATAATAGAAATAATTAATGAGATATGAGTAGTCCCCGTTTTCCAGAAGTTATGTTACTACCTTAAGTACATTAAGCATTCCTTGTTGCTGTTCAATTGTTTAAGCGTATTTAAGCTGCAAAAAAAAAAAAAGCGCTCAAAAACGCTATTGCAAAAATGCTGAAAAAAGCTGGAAAAAGTTAAAAAAAGAAAAAAAAAAAAGTCACTGCAAAGACACCGGCGTCTTCACAGCGCTTTTCCAGCAGCCCGTGTGCATGGGGGCCCAGGTGCTCAGCAAAATAATTCAAATATTTTAGCGATATAATGCAATCTAATTCAAGTATTCAGCAAGATGATTTATATATTCAGCAGTATAGTTTCAGTATGAGCTTATATGTTCCACATTTTTGTTACTATGAAATTTCTTCTTATTCTATAGTTTGTACTATCAAGCCTATAATTAGTACCATTTGCAAAAAAAAAAAAAAAAAAAAAAGAAAAAAAAAAAAAAATTCACAAGAAAGGGAGATACTGCAGCAGCAGCAGCAGCAGGCAGGTGGGGGCTGGGAGACAACTCTTCCGTTGGCTTGTCTTTCTTTTACTTTCTCCTTCTCTTCTCCCCTGTTCCCCCCCCCCTGTTTTTATTGTTTTTCTTAGCTCACTTGATTCTACTTTTTCAGCTCTTTCGCCTTTTCCCCTGCTTGTTCACTTCAAGACAATTGCAATAGAAGAAAAGAGCCAAAAGAGGAGGAAAAAAAAAAAAAAAAAATGCTCAAAAACGCTCAAAGACGCTATTGCAAAAACGCTGAAAAAAGTTAAAAAAAAAAAAAATAAATAAATAAATAAAAAAGTCACTGCAAAGACACTGGCGTTTTCACAACGTTCTCCCAACAGCCCATGTGCATGAGGGCCCAGATGCTCATAAAAATAATTCAAATGTTTTGGCGGTATAATGCAATCTAATTCAAGTATTCAGCAAGATGATTTATATATTCAGCAGTATAGTTCCAGTATGAGCTTATATGTTCCACATTTTGTTACTATGAAATTTCTTCTTATTCTATAGTTTATACTATCGAGCCTATAGTTAATACCATTTGCAAAAAACAAAAACAAAAAAAGACCAAAAAAAAAAAAAAAAAAAAAAAAGGATCACAAGAAAGGGAGATACTGCAGCAGCAGCAGCAGCAAGCAGGTGGGGGCTGGGAGACAACTCTTCCGTTGGCTTGTCTCTCATTCACCTTCTCCCTCTCCCCTGTTCCCCCCCTGTTTTTATTGTTTTTCTTAGCTCCCTTGATTCTACTTTTTCAGCTCTTTCGCCTTCATTTACTTTCGCTTTTTCTTCCATTTTATTTCGTTTTATTTCAATATGTTCATTCCCTTTCCCTTTCTTTTGTTCTATTACTTTTCCTTTGCCTTTTCACTTCCAGACAATTGCAATAGAAAAAAAGCCAAAAAAAAAAAAACAAAAACGGTACTTATCTTTTAGTTGTTGTTGAAGTTGGGACAAAAAGGGACACTCACTACAGCTTGTTGCAGTCAGACGCAGGTACAAACTTCCTCTGGCTTACACCACAAGACAGCTCGGTGAGTGATGAGCAGGGGGGGCGGGGAGGGAAGCTACCTACACCTTCTCATCAGGCCGATCATTCCTCTCAGCTGCAGGGAGAGGGCTCTCAGGATCCTCACGCCGTGCACAGAGCCATTACCAGGCTCCTCCCTCCTATTACTCCCTTTTCTGTGATGCAACAAGGAAGTGAATGTTGGGAGATGATCTATAGATAGCTGAACGACCCCTGGTTCCCTGGAAATTCAAAAGTGCCCATTTTGAAGGCTTATGTGCAAGTAATTGGCCATAAAAGGGGTCGCTCCTCCACCTTGAGATTCCCAGAGGATCTCCCTACATTCTCCCATGATATTAGAATTCCTCCGGTAGACCTTCCTGGATGGCATGATTTGATACCGGATTTCTCTACCCCTCTCGATCCCATGTGGAGAGACACTCCTCTCAAGAAAGCATACCACCACTCCTGGATCCTCTCAGAAAAATGAGTGAGATGTTCCCACTTCCATAACCCATTTACTCCACTAGTTGTGCATTCAGTAATGGCAGTCACTTTAGTGTTTGCTCTGTCTTTATGTACACGTCATCACAATTCTGCCAAAGGCTAAATGTAGTTACCTTGTTCTTTTTGGAAACCAGACATCCACTGTTGTTCTAATTTTACACTGTTAACGGACTCTATTTTCCCTTTTTTATGTAATTCTCTGTATTACTCAATGCCAGAGGTTTATACTTTCTTTTATACTGTTTACCTATATGGCCAGGCCTGGACGGGACCCAAGGCTCCCAAACCATGTGTGATTTTTGTTCCGGTCGTATAACCTGCGCCCCCCTCCTTCTCCTTTTGGGGCTGGTGAGTGTGAGTGGACCCCACGATTTGCTAGATGACCCCCTTATCGGGGTCATATGGGTCGCTCGCTCTCACCGATCCCTACGGGAACACCGCGGTATGCCGCGTGATTCTAAAATGTTTCCCACTAGATTTCTAGCAATGCTAAATGTGTTGTATTTAGATGCTTACCCTTCTCCTACTACACTTCTCTCTTTCTCCTCTCCCCCTCTGCTTTCTCCTGACTTTCGCTGGTATAGATGGCACCACGGGCTGGGGGTGCACATCCTACACTCACAATGGCTACACTGAATATCTTCTCATACAATGTTCGGGGCCTGAACCACGCTTCCAAATGACACCAAGTGCTAAGTGAATTGAAACAAGCTTCTTGCTCCATTGCCTTTCTTCAAGAAATGCACCTTACACATACTACTCCGGTTAGGCTCTTCTCACCTCAATTTCCAAAATGGTATTACAGCCTTTCGGATACGAACAAAGCCAAAGGAGTGGCCATTGGGTTTGGTGGAAATGTGTCCTTTCAGCTTGAGGAAATGTTGGCGGATACCCAGGGTAGGTTTTTGTTTCTGAGGAGCTCCATAGGCAGCACTCAATGAACATTAGCTAATATTTACTGCCCAAACTATAATCAACCCTCTTTCATGTCTCAAGTTCTGACTAAATTAGCTGCATTTGCGAAGGGAATCACTATATTGGCAGGTGACATCAATATGTCACTTGACCCCATTATGGGCACTTCCCAAGGTCGATCCAACATATTATTCAAACGTTTATCCTTTATTAGGAAAAGACTACACGATCTCCAGTTAATTGATGCGTGGCGAACACTGCCCCCTAAAGACAAAGACTACTCCCTATACTCCAAAACACATCACTCTTATTCAAGAATAGACAACATCTTCATAGACCACTTTCACCTTCCACTTTTGAGATCGGCCTCAATAGGTACAGCTTCCCTATCCGACCATGCCTCGGTTTCTATTCGTCTTGCTATCCCCTCGCTGCCCAAACGCACCACCAATTGGAAGCTCAATGACTCTCTCCTCTCCAATCCCATTGATGCTACCCTTCTAGCCACCGCCATGAAACAGTATTTCTTAGAAAACGTGTCAACAGATACGGCCCCCTCCTTACTCTGGGAGGCTCATAAGGCCACGATGAGGGGTAAACTAATTGAGTTGTGTGCTAGTAGATGGAGAGAGCAGGGTCAACAGCTTAATGAATTATTATTACAAGTAGCGGATTTAGAGAAACAATGCAAATTGTCCCTGCATAAATCCCACTTAGAAGCCCTGTTGCAGAAGAGAGAGGAATTGAAAGCTCTTTTCGACTCTCAAACTAAAAGGAAATTTCAAATTTTCTCCCAAAAATTCTATGAATGGGGTGACAACCCCAGCAGACAACTTGCTCATTCCATCCGAGCGAAGAAATCCTCCTCCTTCATCTCCAAAGTCAAATCCTCCTTGGGAGAAATGGCACATTCTTCCCCCTAAATTGCCAAAGCGTTTAAAGAATTTTTTTTTTAACAGAAAAATTTTTATTTAACAAATCAGCATTACAGTACAAGAACTTAGTACAGTCATTATGGTGAGAATAATTACAGTGGGATTTACCCTAAAACAATAACTACTGTTTATCAGTTGTTCCAAATGCGTACTCAACAGAATTTTCGTTTAAAGAATTTTACACTGATCTATATAGCGTCAAAGGGATCCTAGATAACCTTACTCCATTGGAGAAGCGTAAGTGCATTTTATCTTACCTGAAACAGGCAAACTTACCTAGACTCTCTTGCAAAACTCTCAAACAGTTGGAGTCTGACTTCACGATAGAAGAGTTTCAAACAGCGCTGAAATGCACTCCATCAGGTAAAGCGCCTGGCCCAGATGGATACACCGCATTGTATTACAAGACATTTAGCGACATTCTCTTGCCCCGATTAACGTCCTATGGCAATTCCATCTCCAAAACCTCAGGATACCGTCCAGAATCATTGGTTGCCCATATCACTGTCATCCCCAAACCGGGTAAAGACCCCACCCTCTGTGGCAGCTATTGCCCCATATCCCTCTTAAATATTGACACCAAACTTATTGCCAAAATAATGGCCACCATATTGCTACCTCTTTTACTCAAATGGATTTCTGCAGACCAAACAGGTTTCATCCCATTCAGAGAGGCCAGGGATAATTCTCTACGCACCCTCTTATTGATTCATCACGTCCGGAGGTGCTCCCAGTCCACCCTCCTCTTATCCACGGATGCTGAAAAAGCTTTTGATAGGGTGGGAATGCCTTAAGATGACTTTGGTCAAGGCCCCAAAATGTTTTAGCGTATTAATTCCCTGTATTTTTTCCCAACCACACAAATCAGAATTAATGGGACATTAGGCAACCCTCTAACACTACATAACGGAACTAGACAAGGATGCCCCCTATCTCTCCTGTTCGCCATCTCCCTTGAACCTTTTTTAGCATATATTAGACACAACAATAGCATCCAAGGAATCAAAGTGGTTCCTAGAGTACACAAATACGCAGCATATGCAGACGACATTCTGTTCTTTATCCAACAACCGCAAATTTCCCTACCAAACCTCATGTCTGCTTTTCAAACTTTCCAAACTTTGTCTGATTTCAAAATAAATTTCTCCAAATCGGAAATACTAAATATTAACATACCCAATTCGGCCAGTGCAAGATTAAAACCTCAATTTCCATTGCAATGGAAAACAGACACGTTAAAATACCTAGGTGTTCATCTTACCCCTCATCTCCATTCCCTCTTCAGGTGCAACTATATTCTCTTGCTCAACAGTATTAAATCAGACTTGAGACAATGGTCCTCTCAACTACACTCCTGGTTAGGTAAAATAAACCTTATTAAAATGAACATATTACCTCAAGTTCTCTTCCTATTTCAAATGGTGCCTCTTGGTGTGCCTGGTGGGTTAATTAGCTATTGATACCAAATTGTGGGCTTAACTGGAACATGAGCTTAGTGGATCTGATCTCCCTACCATGCCATGCATCCCCCGCTCTTCAAGAACATTCTCGCCTAACATGCCACCTTTAACTACTTCTTCACTTGCTATTTGGGACTCTTTGCACAAAAAATTATCTTGGGACTACAACTCTCCCATAATGCCATTACTGAATCACAACTTTTTTCTCCCTGGTAATATGGGCACTGGCTTTAAATTATGGGCGCCTAAAGGCCCTCTTCTACTTCATCATCTCATTCAATCAGGTAGCCTAGCGGATATCCTTGACTCCAAGCAGATCACTTTCTTGGACAGATGGAGATACAAACAGATACAGCAATTTGTCCGCTCTCTACCACGTCCAATACGGAATACACAAGAGTTAACACCGATTGAATACATGTTCTTTCATAAAGATCCTCCCCTCCATTGTATTTCACAGTTCTATAAAGCTATCAACCAGCTTCATAACCCTTCATACCCAGTTTTCCTTGCCAAATGGGAGTCCTACCTGAACTCTTACCTTTCAGATAAACAGAGAGATAAAATATTACAGCTTGCTCATGTTTCCTCTATTTCTTCCAAGACAGCCAAAATGAATTACAAGCTGTTGTCAAGATGGCACTATACCCCAGCTAAGCTGCCGCAGCATGTTCCCCTCCAGTTCCCCGCTGTGTTGGAGGAATTGCGGGAACACAGCTTCCCACGCACATATCTGGTGGTCGTGCCCAGTAATTCAACCCTTCTGGACAAATATCATTCAACTTGTGAATCAGATAACGAATTCTCTTTTACCCATGGACCCGTGGACTATACTCCTATATAATACAGTGGAAACAGTTGATTCTTACAAGCATTCCCTTACTCCACACCTGTTGAATGCCGCCAAGGCCCTCATCCCTGCCATCTGGGGTCAAACCTCCCCCCCTACACTGAGAAATTGGATACAGGCACTAGAAAATATCTGCCTTATGGAAGAACTTACTCTTATAGCCAGAGACAACCTGATGCACCACACCACAACATGGGCACAGTGGAACAAATTTAAAAGTTCCACTGGGTACAAGGATATTATGTATGTGCCCCCTGAAAGCTCATAACCAACTCCTCGTTCATACCTATCCAGCCTTTAGATATGTAGACTTAGCCTATTGACATGCAACTCTGCTTGAATTGTAATGCCATGTGAAGTCCATCGACTACCAGCCTTCTACCTTCTTATTCTCCTATTTCCCTGTCTCCGGATTAGGATTACTTCATACATGCATGCATATGTTTTTTCACTTTGCAATGTCCTTGTTGTACATTCTGTAGGCCTTTTTCTTTGCCCAATAAGCAAATATTAAATATAAAAAAAAGTAAGCCAGTCCACCAAATGTATTAACAAAATGTAATAAAGATGGGGAAATGTGTACATGGATGCACTTTAATCAATGGAAAGTGGCGTTTGGTGCACTTTAACTTGAGCACTCACTATACAGACACACTCCACTGACACATTACAATACACTGCAGTAAAACTGCACTGACGCACTGCAATATACTGCGATAAATGTGCACTAACACACTGAAATATAGTGCACTGAAATATACTGCTTTAAATGTGCAATAATGTGAGTTAAACGTGCACTAACGCACTGCAATATATTATGGTAAACCTGCAATAATGCACTAAGATATACTTTTTTTGCGCTATAAACAAAAAAAGACTGACAATTTGAAAAAAAAAACTATATTTTTTTCTTTTTGCTATAATAAATATCCCAAACAAAAAAATAAAATCAGTTTAGGCCAATATGTATTCTTCTACATATTTTTGGTAAAAAAAAATCCCAATAAGCGTATATTTATTGGTTTGCACAAAAGTTATAGCGTTTACAGAACAGGGAATAGATTTATGGCATTTTTATTATTTATTAATTTTTTCTCGTAATGGCGGTTATCAGCGATTTTCGGTTTAATTTTTTAGTAAAACTGCGACATCGCAGCGGACAGATCGGACAGTTTTGACACTTTTTTGGGACCATTGACATTTATACAGCGATCAGTGCTATAAAAATGCACTGATTGCTGTATAAATGTCACTGGCAGGGAAGGGGTTAACACTAGGGGTGATCAAGGGGTTAAATGTGTTCCCTGGGAGGTGGTTCTAACTGTGGGAGCAAGGTACTGACTGGAGGAGGAGAGAGATTGCTGTTCCTAATCACTAGGAACAGACGATCACTCTCTACTCCCCTGACAGAACAGGGATCTGTTTGTTTACATTGACTGATACCCATTCTGCTTCTCTATGGAGCGATTGCGGGTGGCCAGTGGACATCGCGGCCACCAGCCACGCTCATCAGCTCCCCCGCCGTGCAGTGGGAGCGCGCATGCCTGCTATAGCTGTTTAAAGGGCTGACATACAGCTTTTACGGGAACGAGCCGACCTGCCGCAGTACAATGATGGCGGCTGGTCGGCAAGTGGTTAAACATGCAGTAATGCACTTCAATATACTGCAGAAAAAGTGCGGTAACGCACTAAAATATACTGCAGGAAACTTGCCCTGACAAAATAAAATGACATTAAGTATAAATGAACGGTCGCACTACTCTCACACTGTACTATCACTAGATTCACATTAATGTGACACTAAACAAAAAATGAACAGTCCTACTACAATCACAGTGCACTATCACTAGATCCACACTAAACTGACACTCTACACTCACAATAGAATCACAATAGTACACTATAGCACACTAACTGGCTAGTAGCACTGAACAGAGCCCTGTTCTATCTCTCTCCACATCAATATCACACTGCAAATGGCCACAACGGGAAGAATATTTTTATAGTGTGGGGTGGGAATAAGAGCAATGAGCCCTGATTGGATAGAGTCATCATCAGTGTCCAGTCATGGCTCTGACGGTGCTATGTGCCCCGATTGGACAAAGCTTTAATTTCTTCAGCCAATCAGGGCTTCCAATGCACTGTGTAATGGCGCAGTGCATTGTGGTTGTTCGGCGCCCCGATAATTAGGATGTTCGACAAACAGGCGAACAGCCAATGTTCGGGCTGAATCATTCACCCAACTCTAATGATCTACAGGAAGTGATAGAATCTAAAAACCATGTTAAAAATCCAAATAGCCAGAGAAGATTTGAAAACCTTCTTTAGATAAGATAAGCAAAAGAAAGCACATTGGGGTAGCTGGGCCAGAAATGACAATAGAAAACTTTTCTATTTATTATGAAATGTTAAATTCTAACCAAAAAGGGGAAATTAACCTTTAATATATTCCTGGTGCATCAAAACAAAAAGTGTTCCAAGTTTGTTTTCTTAAAAAATCCATAAACTAAGTAGAGAAGTAAGTCCCCAGCATGCTGCAGAGAAAGACTCTTGAGTTTCATGTGGAAGCAGTGGGCTCTCTCTCTGCAAAGGTCTGACACAAACCCTGTTTAATTAAACCTATAATTTGCAATCAGCAAATCTAATGTTCCTGGCATAACGGAGAGCTCTAAAAGATGTTAGACCTCTGTAGGGAGACCAGTACTTCTACACAGAGAGCAAGAGTCCTTCTCTGCAGCATGCTGGCTGCGAACAGGCTTTTTTTAAACTCACTTTGTGGCTGCTTTTTAAGGAAAAGGAACTATGTGATTTTGAACAAGAAAACAAGAAAAAAAACCTTTTTTTATTCATGTTCTGTATTTTATCAATGTAATTTGCATATCTCATTGAGCTGAATAGAACCGTCACTGGTGTGTTAGCTTTGTGAATTAGTGAATAAAGCCTCTTTTGTTTGATACACTTGGATTGTATTTAGCTATTTTAAACTGAAAGTTCCATTGGGCTTTAGAGCTGAAGTGTGGGTAAAATATTTATTGGGGCATTAACTAGATGCAAATAAGGGATCTTTAATGATGTGCGCCCCATTGGTAGCTGCTAGTTTCTTGAAAACTGTTCCTTACATGCAGCCTCTGATGGTGATGTCACTTCTGAAGTTCTAGTGGTGAAACTGACAGTCAGGCACATCGATCACAGCGGGTTGCTCACTGTGCGGCTCCTCCATTCAGAAAGCACCTTGCATTCATTTCAGTGGAAAGATTGTGATATTCATATACCCCTTAGCCAATCACATAATGCCTTGTATTCTTTGAAAAGAATACAAGACATTTTCTGAATGAAGGAGGTGCACATTAAAGGATCACTAAAGCTATTTTTTTTAAATAACAAACATGTTATACTTACCTCCACTATGCAGCTCGTTTTGCACAGAGTGGCCCCGAACCTGGTCTTCTGGGGTCCCTTGGCGGCTGTCTTGGCTCCCCCCCGCAAGGACTCAACACCTTCATGCAAGCTCCCTCGCATGGTGTTGAGTGCTTGCTGGCGTACTCCCGTGATACAGCCGGCGGCCATTGCCGCTCACTGTATCACTTGGCCTCGCCCCCCGGTACGCCGCATCATTGGATGTGAAACTGTATTCACTGTAACCAATCAACAACCAGGCTGAGCAGCGAAGAGGATGTCGGGGGCGAGCGCGGGACTTTCGAAGGGTCAGGTAAGTAAAATGGGGGGGCTGGTATTGTCGGATGTTTGCATTAAGGTGAAAAAACTTTTACCTTTACAACCCCTTTAAGAAACCAGCTGCGATTGTTGTGCTCCAGACCTGATATTTTTCAAGAAAGAAGCAACAGCCATCAGTGGGGCACACATCATTACCGCCTCTGGATAACGTCTTGATGATGGGCACACTGGTCACGTACATCATTACTTCCACCAAGTGGAACGCACGCTGGCTCTGGGGAATAGCAGAGCAGCGGAAAATCCAGCATTACAACCAGTTGGCAGATCTTTCCTCGTGTTGGGACATGGCACAAAACTACTGTGGTTTAGTAATCCATACTGTGCCCCAAATGAATCCTGCAGGAACGTCCCTGAGAGGCCCTGGCTGAGTATATAGCCAAAAGAGCTGATAACCTTTTTCTAACAAAGGTCCACTCTTATTGGTAAGCAGCAGTGGCGGCTAGTGCTCAAAATTTTTTGGGGGGCGCAAACAATCTGAAAAAAACATCAATTGCAGCCTCACTGTACCATCAAATGCAGCCACTGTGCCCATCAATTGCCGCCACTGTGCCCATCAAATGCTGCCACTGTGCCCATCAAATGCAGCCACTGTGCCCATCAAATGCTGCCAATGTGCAATCAAATGCCTCCACTGTGCCATCAAATTCTCCCACTGTAAGCAGGCAATTTTACCATACAAAGGTGCAATGTCTTTTGCAGACCTTTATACACATGGTGATGGATGGTGACTGTATGTTTTCACACTTGGGTCACATATGAGGAGGACTTTATCTCAACAACTAATCTTTGCAGTATTCCTTTGGAATTTTATGTTTGGACTGATTTTAATACATGTTTTATGACCTCTACTATGTTTTCATACAAAAAATTGTTAACTGTTAGCACGACTATACTGTATGATTATACATGTGCTTATATCACGCAGTAGAGTTGCAGCTCACATTTACATTGGGTTTTATTTCATTTCATTTTTGTTTTCTGTATTCTACCTTTAAAGTTTATAAGTGCAGTTTTTTTTCCTCTTTTAAAACACATCATTAAATGTATCTTGTTGGCAACTAGCTAATTCCCCAATAAAGTTTTTGCCCGCACTTTGCCTTTGAGATTTTTTCAATGTCTACAAATGACCTTGAAGGGATTGTTTTTTTTCCCCTCCATGAAATGGAGTCTTATTTGTAGCTATATTTTGGACCTTTTTTCTAGAATTGCTAAAAGTTTACATCAACCATAACTGATTTCCATGAAACATGCTAGATCTGCTACATTTTGTTAACCGTTTTAACATTTTTTAGTATAAATGAATAGAAATAGCAGTTTAATTTTAGTATGTCATAATTAGCCCCTGAGTCTCAGTTTAGGTTTCTCATTTAGAATGCATAAAGCATGTATTACGGCTGTTATTCATCTTGTACAGTATGCAAAATGTGAGAAGAATTTAACATTTGAGAAAATTTTACACACAGACTTTGAAAAAAAAAATCAATAAGCCAATTTTAGTTTCTCTCTATCAAAGTTGTTTCATACTTGTCCATTTTACAACAGGGCTGCAATACTTTAATGGGATTGAGAGAGTTCTTTGAAATGTATGCCAATGATTCCTGTCATTTCATGGCAGCCCGGCCATGGTTCACTGAGCCCCCTCTTTCTCTCTTGTCAGCTTAGCTGAAGACAAGCATTTAGTTGCAAACTTTAAGCAGGTTGTGCAAAACAGAAATGATGTGACTGATTCCCCTCCCACACAATAATGTCACTCTGGGTCAATGTGAGAAGGTCAGGGTGCTCCTTGTAAAACTACATTACCACTTGCCCGTTTGAACAAGTTAACTGCTGAATGTGTTCCCAGCAGACCCAGACAATGCAATCTCCTTAACTGCTGCTTGTGTGTTTCATTCATTGAGTGGGGGAGGATGCTTTTCCTCTACTACGTTCATGCATTTACTACTATATTTTTTCCAAACTGTTGTTGCAGGTTACAGTTATTGTATACTGGGTTGAAGTATATAAACAATGAATCAACCTTCAAAACAGCATAAGATTATTTCATCTTTTTTTTTTTTTTTGTTCTTGGATTAATTTTCCCCTGCTGCTATTGGTGAGACTCGAGAGTGATGCCCATCTTTGATGTTGACAGGATTTCAGCAAAGCCATTGCCCTGATTTTTTTTCTGCCTTGTAGCACACAAAACTAAAATTGTATGTCAGGCCGAGATGTCGGAGGGCTGACAAGATGCCCCAGTGACATTTCAGCTGGAAAGAGCAAGTGTCTTGCAACCAAGTGGTCAAATATCAAATAATAGGTCAAGCAGGAAGCAGTTCAGTTTTAACCGCACTGAGAGGCTACTGGTAACTTATTTGACAACCTTTAGGCCGCTCTGTGCCTTGACAAAGTGATGTTCTGTTGGGTATCGCTCGACAGACTGTTCTTTAGCACCTTCAGAAGATGAGACATTTGACATTGATTAAACCTTTTAACCCTTAAAGGTTAAAATGCCACTACAGGTTTCAGAAAACAAAATGAAATATTATTTCTATTCCTAGTGAAACACAAGAGCACTGAACAAATCCAGGTACCGTGATCTTTGTCCCTTTCATTATTGTTTAACGGCATGCTCATTTTAATTTGTACACTTAATAAAAGCTATCCTGATTCTGTCATTTATCTTACAAAATGATGAATATTTTGTCACAAAAAAATAAATAAAAATACTATAAATTCAAAAGTAATATAGAGGCACTCACGGGTCACGAGTGACTATACTGTTTTTTGGATTTGCATGGATCTCTTTGTGGGTGAGCACCTGGGTATTTATTTCAAATATAGAGTGCTGTGGCTACCCTTGGGATTTTTTATATATATATATATATATATATATATATATATATATATATAGTATATACTACATTTCCTTTTTTTCTGTAAATGAAATACCAGCTATCAGGATAATAAAACTTAAAAATATGTCTGTAATTACCAAAACATGCCCAGTAAATATATATACTGTAAATGAACATATAATGGATTAATTTATAAAACTTTTTTGAAGGTACCATATTTTCCAGCGTATAAGACAACCTTTTACACTTTAAAAAAATGCCCAAAAATCGGGGGTCATCTTATACGCCGGGTATAGAATGCTGCCCGATGGATGTCAGCCCCCTGGATGCCCGCTGGATGTCCGGTAATACTGTATGTGGCTTCAGCCACATACAGTATTCGCCACTGAGCCAATCCCGGCGAGCAATCTATTCTATTAATGAATAAAGAGCCTGCTCAGATTGGAGTAACTACCTCTGCCAATCCGAGCAGGCTACATACAGTATATTCATATGAGTGCACTCAGAACTAGTATAGAGCTGCTATCATTCTGAACGCATTTAGAGTTATTATATTTTGCTTTCAGCTAATGATTTAGAAGTGTGCGTTTTTTTTTCTCCTTTCCAATTTTCTACTTGGGTATAGTTCTTTTACCCTGTTTAGCAGCTTGTGTCTGAATTTTCCTGATCTGTAGTTTAATTCTGTTGAAATTGTCAATTATGCTAAACTGCATTAATAAATTACGCAAGTTATCCCTGACCTGGTGTGTGTGTTTTTTTCTACTGGCAATATCTCACAGCTAGGGATGAGCCGAACACCCCCCCCCCCCCCCGGTTTGGTTCGCAGCAGAACTTGCGAACAGGCAAAAAATTTGTTCGAACACGCGAACACCGTTAAAGTCTATGGGACACGAACATGAATAATCAGAAGTGCTCATTTTAAAGGCTTATATACAAGTTATTGTCATAAAAAGTGTTTGGGGACCTGGGTCCTGCCCCAGGGGACATGTATCAATGCAAAAAGAATTTTTAAAAACGACCGTTTTTCGGGAGCAGTGATTTTAATAATGCTTAAAGTGAAACAATAAAAGTGTAATATTCCTTTAAAATTCATACCTGGGGGGTATCTATAGTATGCCTGTAAAGGGGCGCATGTTTCCAGTGTTCAGAACAGTTTAAAACTACTTGCAGCTATTAATGAATTGTCGGTCCGACAATACACATAAAAGTTCATTGATAAATACTGCATGGGATTTCCCCACAGGGGAACCCCGACCCAGAATTAAAAAAAAATGTGTGGGGGTCCCCCTAAATTCCATACCAGGCCCTTCAGGTCTGGTATGGAATATTAAGGGGAACCCCACACCAAATTTTTTTTAAAAATGGCGTGGGGTCCCCCTAAATTCCATACCAGGCTTTTCTTGTCTGGTATGGATATTAAGGGGAACCCCGCAACAAAATTTAAAAAAAATGGCGTGGGGTCCCCTCAAAAACCTACACCAGACCCTTATCTGAGCACGCAACCTGGCAGGCCGCAGGAAAAGAGGGGGGACGAGAGAGCGGCCCCCCTCCTGAACCGTACCAGGCCACATGCCATCAACATTGGGAGGGTGCTTTGAGGTAGCCCCCCAAAGCACCTTGTCCCCATGTTGATGAAGAAGATGGAGGAAGAAGAAGAACACCGAAAGAACACCAGAAGAAAGAAGATGGAAGAAGAAGCTGAAAGAAGAAGAAATTAATAAAGGACTTGTCAAAAACTGTCTCTTGTGTTTTTTAAACTTTTTGACACTTTTTTTATGAAATGGTAGGGGTACATTTGTACCCCATTACCAATTCACAGGGGGGGTGGGATCTTGTTAAAGGGGGCTTCCAAATTCCAATAAGCCCCCCGCCCACAGACCCCCACAGCCACCGGCCAAGGGTTGTGAGGATGAGGCCCTTCTCCCCATCAACATGGGGACAAGGTGCTTTTGGGGGGCTATCTCAAAGCACCCTTCCAATGTTGAGGCCTTGTGGCCTGGTACGGTTCAGGAGGGGGGGACGCTCTCTCGTCCCCCCTCTTTTCCTGCAGCCTGCCAGGTTGCGTGCTCGGATAAGGGTCTGGTATGTATTTTTGGGGGGACCTGACGCCATTTTTTTGTAAATTTTGGTGCAGGGTTCCGCTTAAAATCCATACCAGACTTGAAGGGTCTGGTATGGATTTTGAGGGGGACCCCCACGCCATTTTTTTTTAAACTTTGGTTCAGGGTTCCCCTGTGGGGAAATACCATGCAGTTTTTATCAATGAACTTTTATGTGTATTGTCGAACCGACAATTCATCACAGCCACAAGTAGTTTTAAATGACTTTTTTTCCTTTGAAATGTCATTTTGCTGTCAGACTGTTCTAAACACTGAAAACATGCGCCTCTTTACAGGCATACTATAGACACCCCCAGGTACAAAATTTAAAGGAATATTACACTTTTATTGTTTCACTTTAAGCATTATTAAAATCACTGCTCCCGAAAAAACGGCCGTTTTTAAAAATTCTTTTTGCATTGATACATGTCCCCTGGGGCAGGACCCAGGTCCCCAAACACTTTTTACGACAATACCATGCATATAAGCCTTTAAAATTAGCACTTCCCATAGACTTTTAAAGGGTGTTCCGCGGCTTTCGAATTTGGCGCAAACAACCCAAATTGTTCGCTGTTCGGTGAACTGGCGAACAGCCGATGTTCCAGCCAAACATGAGTTCGACCCGAACTCGAAGCTCATCCCTACTCACAGCTAGGTGAAGGGTATTTTACATTTGTGGTGTTACTTGTGCTTGCAGAAGGTGTATCAGAGGAGCTGAGATTGTTCTTGGAATGGAGGCATGGAATAGAAACCCCAAATTATCAAACAGCTCCTTCGGTAGCACTACATTGTCCTCATCTGTTGTTGTCTTTTCTGCTGTTTGATTTGAATTGTTTGTGTGGTATGTGTTTGTCTTGTGTTGTATATTGGTTGTTTGGTGTGTGTCTTCATTGGTTTAATGGTTTAAGATGATTTTTTACTTCCTGGCGAGTTCCCGTGCATGTGCTGACCACAGTGACATCACTGCGTGTGTTTGGAGCATGACGTCACCACGTCTCCTCGCAGGCGTACTGTTCATCCGAGTCCATCTTGGAGGCAGACGGCATGTTGCCTCGTGTATGATGGCCGCTTGGGCTGCTGGTTCTGGTGCCCATTGCTTGACGCAGGAGGGGTGGGACCTACGGTCTTTCTGGGACTATTTAGGGTGGCTGTGGGGAGGATTATCCTCTATGTTTCTTTGGAGGGCAGCAGCTTAAACTATTGCACTTTTCTTTTTTGATCACCGGCATCTACAATGGGCCACGCTCAAGTAAGTATTTACTATTTTTACTATGTTTTTTCTAGGAACATAGATTTTTGTATTCTCCTTCATTTTGGAGGGGTCTCTCTATGTTCCAGTTGTATTGGTAGTTTCACCCTTATTGGAAACCCATCAAGGTTTCCTTTAATATTTTTTTCCTGGCTTGTTAGTTCTCATTTGAGTATTTATGGGGTATTTTTTTTATAATTAACCATTTTCTTGGGACTTTTTGTGTATATCTACTTTATTAAAGGGATTGGCTCTTTCTTTGGTCCCATCATGGACACATGTCTTGTTATGCAATAGTATATAGGTTACTGAAGCGCTGCTATGTGTAGATAAAACGTGTTTAAAAACAACCAGAACAGCTGCACCATTTAAAAAGTGATCTTGCACTACAATGACTTAATAATTGCAGAATGGTGTGCTTATTCCAAAGTAACATAGTACATACACGTGACATATCAACCTTGATATAAATGAAAATTAATAAATAAAGTGAAGTAAAACAAAGTGCCATAAAGAAAATAATCCTTTTAAGGGCTTGATAATTTTAAAGCTTCTTAAAGTGCTTCTCCAAAAAACTTTTTAGTGATAAGTGGCACTACCTCCACCACCAGGTGAGTTGGCAGTTCACCTCAAGGAGCAATGTTCTGGCTTATATATTCAAAAGAATACGGTTGGGACTTTAAATGAGGCATGAACAGTAGGACTAAGAAATGAGTCATTTGGAAAATGTATATAAATGTCTTATCCATACAATACTTAATGCCATATAAACATACATGAATTTACAAATGACGTGTTGTCAATCATGCTTAGAGAAAAAAATCCTAACATCATAGCACAATACATTATGTGGTGTGGGATAGTTTCCTCAAAAATTCTAACGTCGCTTGAAAGAGAAGATGGTACAATGACATAAAAATAATTGAGAAACTTAAAAATAACCACATAGTAACAAGATGCATCCTGGTATGCCCGACATGTTTTTCGTGGATCAACCACTTCCTCAGGGGCAGGTGCATTCATATCTATAAGAAAGTATAAAGGTAAAGCTAGTGTGGTCTAACGGATAACCGTAGATTGGGAAAGATTATAATTATAATATATGGAAGAAGGGAAGCATTCTTTATATACTCACATTTCAGCGCAGTCTAAAACTTGTGAAGCTGGAACCTGAGAGCTGTCTGAGAGGTCTCTCCCGGGAGCTGTGGGAGGGTTAACTGTAGAGAAAACGAGCGCATAAGGGTAATTCCCAGATCAAGGGAAAAACAAAATATCCAAAACTGAGATCTGTGTGAACTCCATTTCCATGGAATTCAAAAAGTAAAATAACTATGAGTAAATACTATGATAATCAGAGGGTTGGGGGGTAGTACAAGAATAGGAGCCAACACCATAATAAAAATAAGAATAAAGATACAAATAAAAATAAAAGTAAAAAATAATAAAAAATAAGTGAAAAATAAAAATGAAAAAATAGTGAGAGGAGTATGGTAGGCGTATGAAGGAAGGGACCATAAAATAATTACATGAAACAGCTCCCGGGAGAGACAGTACTCCAGGGTTCCAACAGGTTCCAACCTCACAGGCTTTTTACTGCGCTGAAATGTGAGTACATTAAGAATGGATGCTTCCCTATCATTTTTCGCAATCTACTGTTATCCATTAGACCACACTGGCTTTACCTTTATACTTTCTTATAGCTAGGGATGCACCCGCCCCCGAGGAAGTTAGTTGATCCACGAAACATGTCGGGCATACCAGGATGCATCTTGTTTCCATATGGATGGTTTTAAGTTTCTCAATTATTTTTATGTCATTGTACCATTTTCTATTTCAAGAGATGTTAGAATTTTGGAGGACACTGTCGCACACCACATACTGTATGGTGCTATGATGTTAGGAATTTTTTCTCTAAGCATGATTGACAACACGTCATTTGTAAATTATTGTATGTTTATATAGCATTATGTAATGTATGGATAATAAATTTATATATATTTTCCAAATGACTAATTTCTAAGCCTTACTGTTTTTGCCTCATTTAAAGTCCCAACCGTTTTCTTTTATATATATATATATATATTGCAACAGGGATGGAGACGCATATTGTCCGTGCGTTTCACTTAAAGTCCCAACACTATATTAGTGTTACAGTTTGGTTATCATAGGGTCTGTGATTATTGATTGATTGCTCATATGTTTACGTATTTGTGTATATTAGTTCATATTTCCTTTGCATCATACATCTTGCACCTATGTGATGTGCTTTGCTAGTCACCAGTGATCTGTGCCTGTTTGGCTGGTTTGTATGTTTATTGCCCGGGAGCTGTGGTGCACTTGATGCGTGGGATCGGATGGGCATGTCCCTTAGCGCATTGGCCCACGCCCCCACGTTGTGCGTTGGACGCCCCTTCCGGGTGTCCTGACGCCGACCTATTTACTTTACTATCTCGGTGGACATTTGGGGAGGTTAGCCTCCGTGGGCGGTAGTTGCCATTTGGGTGGGCACGCCTTTCCTTCCTTGTCATGCTGGTGTGATGCTGGGAGGGACCTGTCAGGTTTTTGAGCGTATATAACACCCCCTCTGATGCTAGCCATTTCATTTTGGCAGCATTTCTCACACACATTATGTGTTTGGATTAGATCATATGTTCACTGCAGCACCAGAGGGTAACATTTTGCAAGCTGTTTCCCTTTTAAATTCCCAGCACTTCCTTCATACGCTCTTGCCATTTTTATGGTTGGCTTAATGCCAAATTTCATGTAATTATTTTATGGTCCCTTCCTTCACATGCCTACCATACCCCTCTCACATTTTTTTATTTTTCACTTATTTTTTGTTCATTTTTACTTTTATTTTATCTTTATTTTTATTTTTACTATGGTGTTGACAACTATTTCTTGTTCTCTCCCCTTTATCATAGTATTTACTCATAGTTATTTTACTTTTTGAATTCCATAGAAATGGAGTCCACACAGATCTCAGTTTTGGATATTTTGTTTTTCCCTTGGTCTGGGAATTACCCTTGTGCACTCGTTAACCCTCCCACAGCTCCCGGGACAGACCTCTCAGACAGCTCTCAGGGTCCAGCTTTATGGGTTTTAGACTGCGCTGAAATGTGAGTACATGAAGAATGGATGCTTTACTTCTTCCATATATTATGAATATCATTTTTCCCAATCTACGGTTATCCATTAGACCACACTGACTTTACCTTTAAACTTTCCTATAGATATGGATGCATCCGCCCCTAAGGAAGTTGTTGTTCCATGAAACATGTCGGGCATACCAGGATGCATCTTGTTTCCATATGGATGTTTTTACGTTTCTCAATTATTTTTATATCATTGTACCATCTTTTCTTTCAATCGACGTTAGAATTTTGGAGGACACTGTCCCATACCACATAATGTATTGTGCTATGATAGGATTTTTTTCTCTAAGCATGACTGACAACACGTCATTTGTAAATTCATGTACAGTGGGGATGGAAAGTATTCAGACCCCCTTAAATTTTTCACTCTTTGTTATATTGCAGCCATTTGCTAAAATCATTTACGTTCATTTTTTTCCTCATTAATGTACACACAGCACCCCACATTGACAGAAAAACACAGAATTGTTGACATTTTTCCAGCCCTTCAGGTCTGGTATGGATATTAAGGGGAACCCTTAAAATTTTTTTAAAAAATGGCGTGGGGGTCATACCAGGCCCTTATCTGAGCAAGCAACCTGTCAGGCTGCAGGAAAAGGATGGGGGATGAAATAGCCCTCCCTCCTGAACTGTACCAGGCCACATGCCCTCAACATGGGGAGGGTGCTTTAGGGTCCCCCCCAAAACACCTTGTCCCCATGTTGATGGGGACAAGGCCCTTTTCCACACATCCCTTACCCGGTGGTTGTGGGGGTCTGCGGGTGGGGGGCTCATCGGAATCTGGAATCCCCCTTAACAAGGGGACCCTCAGATCTCGCCCCCCCCTATGTGAATGGGTATCGGGTACATTGTACCTCTACACATTGACCAAAAAAAGTGTCAAAAAAGTAAAAATGACAGGAGACAGTTTTGGACAATTCCTTTATTAAAAAAAGAAAAAAAATTCCTGCGATGTCCATCTATCTTTGATCACAGCGACGACGACCCGAGAAAAAAATGGAAAAACTCTGCCTCAATGCAGTCCCACGACTGCAGCCTTTTTGCGCTGACAGCTCTTATATAGCTGAGGGCAGGGCCACCTGGTGATGTAAGCGGGTGACCCTGCCCCCTTCTGATGTCACGTGACAATGTGACGTCACCGGGTGGCCCCGCCCTCAGCTATATAATCGCTGTCATCGCAAAAATGCTGCAGACGTGGGGACGCTGCCCATGGAGGCGGAGTTTTCCATTTTTTTTCTCTGGACCGTTGCCACTGTAATTGAAGATGACTGGACATCACGAGCATTTTTTTAACAAACTAATTGTCACAAACACCGCCTTTGAGAAAGTCCAGTGACGAAACGCGTAAGGGGGAGCCACGCTCTTGCATCACACCCGGAAGATTGCTGCTTGGAACGTAGATGGTACACACACCGACCGGCTCTTTGCTTACCATTTCCAATACAGTTCCTCGCTTTTGCTTTCCAGCATTGTTTTTACAATTTTTTATATATTAGTTTCATAAACCTTACTTAAATACTGCACTATGGGAGCCCCTTACTTTTTTCTGTGAGGACTATGCCGCTTGTTGGTGTGGGATAACCTGTGAAGCCCTGATTAAAGCACACTTCGGAGTCTGATTGAATAGAGGGACAAGCCCGATGGAGGAACACATGGCTTAGCACAGCTACCTAGGAGGAGATCCATTCACAGTCACCCACTCTATACCTACTACCCCTGCAGGGGTAACTACATCTGGTGAGTGGGGACCAACTGGGGGAGCACTACAGTCAAACTATTTGTTGTGCACCAAAGTCACTTGATTCACGCATTATTGGACTTTTTGGACTACTTACATTTTTTATTTATTTTTGTTTTCTTTTCTTTTTTATTTATGTGCAATTTTTTTGTGATTGGGACTTTGGGTTATCATATTGGACATTTATTATATTTATGTTTAGGTGCGGATCTAACTGCACTTTACTAATAAGAGTACTCTTACATAGTTAGCATTTGTATGGTAAGGGGTGGACATTATTGCACTTTAATGTTGTGTATACACTCATTATATCATATACTTTTAATGATCTATAACCTTGAAAAAATTTGGTCGGGTACAAGGTGGGGTGAGTATGCATCCAATTATTAATTTGAGATTTACAAATATATTTACATATATTCTAACATATATTCACTTTCTAGATTTTTGTATATACACTATATGTTTTTTATATATCTTCTAGCTATAGACTAATAATTTTCACTATTATATTTTTCACTATTCACTTTTTACACTGCTACGTGGAACTACGTTCACTTGTAATTAGGTGTAAGGAGTGTAGTCCAACACTTCACACCATTTCCTAATAATCACTTATGGGGGTCTTCCAGATTCCGATAAGCCCCCCACACGCAGACCCCCACAACCACCCGGCAAGGGTTGTGGGGATGAGGCCCTTGTCCCCATCAACATGGGGGACAAGGTGCTTTGAGAGGAACCCAAAGCACCCTCCGCTTGTTGAGGGCATGTGGCCTTGTACGGTTCAGAAGGGGGGGGCTCTCTCCCCCCCTTTTTCCTGTGGCCTGCCAGGTTGTGTGCTCAGATAAGGGTCTGGTATGGATTTTGGGGGGACCCCCACAACATTTTTTTTTAAATTTTGGTGCGGGGTTCCCCTTAAAATCCGTACCAGACCTGAAGGGCCTGTTATGGATTTTGGGGGGGGACCCCTCACGCTGTTTTTTTTAAATGATTTTTATGTATATTGCTGGGATCCGACAATACATTACAGTCGCAAGCAGTTTTAGATTAAATTTTTTCCTTTACAAATGTAATTTTGCTGCTCTCATTCATAACACTATGTAAGGCCGCTATGTAAGCAGCCTTACATAGTGTGGGGCATGGACTCAGCCCCCAGAGCCATGATTGGCGAAAGGAACCCTGCCTTTGCCCAATCATGGCTCACAGCAGAGCGCGCTGTGATTGGCCAAGGCATGCAAGTCAGGTGGATGTTTTGGCCAATCAGCAGCCATCATTGCACTGCGATCTTGCAGTGCATTGATGGTCTTACAGTTCATTATGGGGCATTTCGCGGCGCTCAAATTTCCCGCGAATGCCCCATAATGTTCTGAATTCGGTGAACGGGCGAACACCCGATGTTCGAGTTGAACTTACGTTTGACTCGAACATTGGGCTCATCCCTAATGGAGACACATATTGTCCGTGCGTGTCATTTAACCGCTTCAGCCCTGGACCATTTGGCTGGCAAAAGACCAGAGCGTTTTTTTGCGATTCAGCACTGCGTCGCTTTAACTGACAATTGCGCAGTCGTGCGATGTGGCTCCCAAACAAAATTGACGTCCTTTTTTTTCCACAAATAGAGCTTTCTTTTGGTGGTATTTGATCACCTTTGTGGTTTTTATTTTATGCGCTATAAACAAAAAAAATAGCGACAATTTTGAAAAAAAATGCATTATTTTTTACTTTTTGCTATAATAAGTATCCCCAAAAAATATATAAAAAAACATTTTTTTTCCTCAGTTTAGGCCAATACATGTTCTTCTACATATTTTTGGTAAAAAAAATTGTAATAAGCGTTTATTGATTGGTTTGCACAAAAGTTATAGCAACTACAAAATAGGGGATAGTTTTATGGCATTTTTATTAATCTTTTTTTTTTCTGGTAATGGCGGCGATGAGCAATTTTTATTGTGACTGCGACATTATGGCGGACAGATCGGACACTTTTGGCGCTATTTTGGGACCATTCACATTTATACAGGCGATCAGTGCATTAAAAATGCATTACTGTGTAAATAGGACTGGCAGTGAAGGGGTTAACCACTAGGGGGCGCTGTAAGGGTCAAGTGTGTCCTAGGGAGTGATTCTAACAGTGTGGGGGAGGGGCTATGTGTGACATGACACTGATCACCGCTCCCGATTACAGGGAGCTGTGATCAGTGTCAGTGTCACTAGGCAGAACGGGGAAATGCTTGTTTACATCAGCATTTTCCAGTTCTTCCTCTCCGTGAGACGATCGCGGGTATCCCCGTGGGACCTGCGATCACACTCACGGAGCTCACACCCACAAACCGCTTCTTAAAGGGCAACATACAGGTAAGTTACTATGCCTGTACATGCCCCTCTGCTGACGTATATCGGTGTGAGCCAGTCAGCAAGCGGGTAAAGTCCCAACATTTTCCCCTCTCCCCTTTCCAGATGTTCAGGCTCCCTCCCTAGTAGTCGTTTTCCAGTAGCAACCGGAGCAAAACCTACATTGCGGAGATCCGTTGCCTGGTCACATAGGTACAGGAAGGAAGGTGTTAACAAGTGCAAGTGCATGTATCAAGTATGCACCAGGTGCATGGTGGAATGCCATTCTGTTACTGGAAGTGAGGTAACAGAGGAACGCTGGACTGGTAGAGAGGGCACAGGCTCAGCAGCATCCCTCCTAATGCAACAAATTACAGTGAGTAAGGACATGGGACAGTACTTTTTCAGATGAATTCTGCACTTTTACTGCACACAGTGTGAAGACTCACTTCTAAGTCGGGGAACTGCCTTAATGTACAACTTTTCATATGACCGCAATCCACTCTTGGTCCTGGATACCCCAGTGTGCAGGGCCAGTTGGCTTCGCCCCACAAACAGATTTGATTCTGGAATCTTGGTATAATGGACACCATAGACAATATTTTAAACAGGATAATCAACAAAGCTCTAAACACCAGAAGATATTCAGTAATGTAGTAATGAAGGTGTTAAGCCTAACTCCAGACATTTAAAAAAATGCACCTTTGCATCTCCACTCCTGCACTGCAAAGGTTAAATGCTTGCCATGTCTATGGTGCAGGCTTTGTCACTTATACCCAGCTAAGGTGCCAGCCTCTGCCTAAAAGCTCCAGTCTGTGGGTGGAGCTTCTGTGTGACCAAATACAAGGACATTAACCATGTATTGTACACTAAGGAGGCTTGAGCTACAGCTTAAAGTGGTGTTCCACCCTAAAGTGGAACTTCCGCTTTAAGGCCTCCCCCCGGCTCCTGCTTGTGAAACTGAGCTTTTGGGGAGGAGGGGGGTGCAAGTACCCAATTTTGACAGGCCTTAGGTGATCAGAAGCAGAAATTCTCCTTCCCAAAGTCTTCTGGGACACATGACAGGTCCTAGAAGACTTTGGGTCCAGTCACAGAGCGCAGCACTGCTTGCGCATGCGCAGTGGGCACCCAGCTGTGAAGCTGCAAGCTGTCACAGCCGGGTGCCCATAGTAGAGATGCCGGTGCCACCGAGGGAGAACACGGGGAGAACACAGCACGGGTAAGTGCACCACTGGATCGTGGGACAGGCTTTGGGGACTTTCTGGAGGGACCTTGCTGAAGCCAAAAGTAAGGGAAGAATAATAGAGCATCTAAAAAAATGGGGACATATAATAAATATAAAGTAGGTGTTGTCCCAACTTGGCTACAAAAGTGTAAATACACTTTAAGTACTTGCTTACTGGGCACTTAAACCCCCCTCCTGTCCAGACCAATTTTCAGCTTTCAGCGCTGACACACTTTGAATGACAATTGCGCGGTCATACAACACTGTACCCAAATGAAATTTTTATCATTTTTTTTCCCACAAATAGAGCTTTCTTTTGGTGGTATTTGATCACCTCTGCGGTTTTTATTTTTTGTTAAAAAAATGTAAAAAGACCGAATTTAAAAATGTTTTATTTTTTTAAATATTTTAATATTTTAAAAATTTAAAATTTTAAAACAGGTAATTTTTCTCCTTCATTGATGTACGCTGATGAGGCGGCACTGATGGGCACCGATAGGTGGCAGTGATGGGCACTGATGGGTGGCAATAATGGGAACTGATCGGTTACACTGATAGGCAGCACTGCTAGGTGGCACTGATTGGCACCACTGGTGGGCATTGATAGGTGGCACTTGTGGGACCGGCCCCTTACTCAGATCGGTGATCACCCGAGTCTTAATGACTCGGTGATCACAGCGCACCCTGCAGGGAGCGTGCACAGGGGAGGAATTCAGGTCCACGCTGTGGCCGTCATTCGGCTATAGCGCAGATGTCAAGAGGTTATACTGTGGTCACAAGTTTAGTGATTGTGGGCACAAATGCAGGACTGGAGTTCTCATTGGAGTACATATTTAAAGCTTAATCCAGGAAAATTAAAAAAGTCACCCTTTCAGTAGAACCCCCCCTGCACTGCAAAGATTAAATGCTCATTATGTCTAGAGGTGTAAGGAACAGGAGTTCTAATGCAGCCATAACATCTAAAAATTGGTAAGCTGCAAAATAATAAATTTGCTTTTGGGTTCTAATGTTACAATGTTTTCACATCACTTCCCTCTAATGCTGAGGAAGAGACGAGAAAATATAGCATATAGATAATATGAAATGTGCCTAATGCAAAAGATGACAAAGATTTACAAGGTATTAGTGATGAGCCGAATTGCCCTGGGTTTGGTTTGAACAGGGTTCGGCAAACTTCAAAGAAGTTTGGATGCCGGATGCCGAATCTGAACCCCATTGAAATCAATGGGAGCAGAACCTTTATTTTAAAAGAAAAAATGGCACACAGATCCGAAGGTCCCCCAAAATACAGATCCCTAAGGGTCTGTTATGTATTGTAGGGGGCCTTTGGAGGGATCTTTTTTTTTTTATAAAGCCTTGTGACCATATTTAAAATGATGTAACCCTCTCCATTTCCTGCCTATTTGCTTATGTAGTCTGGGATTTCCAGCCATGTAAGTGAGTGGGCCTGCTAATATAACTGGTTGGTAAAGACGTGGCAGGTGCAAGTTCCTGCTGCTTCCTTAGCAACCATTGACAGCTGGAAGCTGTCATGTTCACCCATGCGGAATGCCCTAAACAGCCAGTTTACGGTATTTGTCACCACTTATGTTCGGACCGAACTCTGAGCTCATCCTTAGCAAGTATGAACCAAACATACCTCATTGTGGTTCGAGGCAGGTTTACAGAACATAAGTAAGGTTTGGGTGCCAAATCCATATCCCATTGCAGTCAGCAAGAGCCAAATGTTAAAAAAAAACAGTAATGGCCATTTTTTAGGTTAATAGGCAAAGAGTTGTAAAAAAAATGGCATTTTTCTTGAGGGTACTTCCCCAAGGAACACGTACCAAAGGAAAAAAAAGTTTTACAAATTAAGTTTGGTAGGGAGTAGCTACTTGTTTATTAGTGCTTTAAGGCAACTTTTAAAACGTGAAATTACTTTGAATTAAATGCCTGGGGAGGCCCCTATCCTAGATGAGGGTCTAATTTAGATGTTATTGGGGCACCCCCACAAAAAAACAGCATGGGGTTTACCTTAAAAAAAACAAAAACAAGTTCTTATCCTGCCAGGGTTGCGTGGAAGGGGCCCTTGTCCTGATATATTTCAGGGGGGAGAATACACACTCATTAACACCCTTCTATTTCTGGTCTACAAGGCTGCATTCTGAGATAAGGGCCTGGTATGAACACACACACACCAGTGCACAAAGCAAGGTCCATGAAGACGTGGATGAGTGAGTCTGGGATGGAGGAACTTGACTGGACTGCACATAGTCCTGACCTCAACCTGATAGAACACCTTTGGGATAAATTAGAGTGGAGACTGCAAGCCAGGCCTTCTCCCCCACATCAGTGCCTGACCTCACAAATGACACACTCCTAAACCTTATTGACAGCCTTCCCAGAAGAGTTGAAGCTGGTATAGCTGCAAAGGGTGAGCCAACTCAATATTGAACCCTGCGGACTAAGACTGGGATGCCATTAAAGTTCATGCATGTGTAAAGGCAGGGGTCCGAATACTTTTGGTAATAAAGGGGTTTATTTACTAAAGGCAAATCCACTTTGCACTACAAGTGCACTTGGAAGTGCAGTCACTGTAGATCTGAGAGGAAGATCTGAAATGAGGGGAAGCTCTGCTGATTTTATCATCCAATCATGTCCCCCTCAAATCTACAGCGAATGCCCTTCCAAGTGCACTTGCAGTGCAAAGTGGATTTGCCTTTAGTAAATAAACCCCATAGTGTATAATTAGAACATGAGCATGCCACATACCCCCCCCCCCCCCCAAATAATATATATTTCCTGAAAGCAGAATTTCTGTAAAAGAAAATGAATTCAGTTCCAATTTTTATATGCTAAAGTTTGTTTTACTGCATGTCAAGCCTTAAAACTGCATGTGTGGTAAGGCGACAAACTACAGTACCCTAACTTGTCTATATGAGACACTTTAAGGCTGGGTTCACAGTTATGGGAATTGGATGCGGGTTTCTACGCATCTAATTCACATGACAGGAGAGTGTGCCAGGCTCTCAATGGAGCCAGTTAACATACCTTTGGGGCGGTCACGGTCCGCATTTGGAAAGGGTCCTGTGTGTCTTTGGCTCCGAATCAGGTGCAAATTCATGCAAAAATTCGGACCTGATTCGCACCTGAATTGGTGAACAGGGACACACTGGAAACCCTGCTGTGAGCCGAGGCTGCAGCAAGTGTGAACCCGGCCTTAGCTATCCGTGACCTTTATTAACTGCTTCCCGACCGGCTCCTGTATATATAGGACGGGCATAATAGCTCTGCTTTGCAAATCGCCGTATATATACTGCGGCTGCTTTAAGAGCCATAGCAGGCACATGCACGCCCTCTGCACGGCGGGGGACCCCATACGTGTGGCTGGTGGGCGCAATTCCCGCCGGCCACCTGCGATTGCGGGCATGAGAGCAGGAACGGGGATTTGTGTGTGTAAACACACAAATCCCTGTCCTGTCACGGGAGGAGAAACAGATCGTGTGTTCCTACTAAGTAGGAACAACAATCTGTCTTCTCTCCCAGTCAGTCCAATCCCCTCACAGTTAGAACACACCTAGGGAACACGCACTTAACCCCTAGATCGCCCCCTAGTGTTTACTCCTTCCCTGCCAGTGACATTTATATAGTAATCGGTGGCTATTTTTAGCTCTGATCGCTGTATAAATGTCAATGGTCCCAAAAAAGTGTCAAAAGTGTTGATTTGTCTGCTGCAATATCTCAGTCCAGATAAAAATCACTGATTGCCACCATTACTAGTAAAAAATAAATAAATAAATGGCTAAAATCCATCCCCTATTTTGTAGATGTTATAACTTTTGCAGAAACCATTCAATATACGCTTATTGCAATTTTTTTACCAAAAATATGTAGAAGAATACATATCGGTCTAAACTGAGGAAAAAATGTAAACCTTTTTTTTTTTCATTTGGGAATATTTATTAAAGCAAAAAGTAAAATATATTGGGGTTGATTTACTAAAGGCAAATCCACTTTGCACTACAGGTGCACTTGGAAGTGCAGTTGCTGTAGATCTGAGGGGAAGATCGAAATTAGGAGAAGCTCTGCTGATTTCTATCATCCAATCATGTGCAAGCAAAAATGCTGTTTTTTATTTTCCTTTCATGTCCCCCTTAGATCTACAGTGACTGCACTTCCAAGTGCACTTGTAGTGCAAAGTGGATTTTCCTTTAGTAAATAAACCCCATTGTGTTTTTTTCAGAATTGTTGCTCTTCTTTTGTTTATAGTGCAAAAAATTAAAACTGCAGAGGTGATCAAATACCGCCAAAAGTAAGCTCTATTTGTGGGAAAAAATTACGTAAATTTTGTTTGGGTACAGCGTTGCACAACCGTGCAATTGTCAGTTAAAGCTTCGCAGTGCCATATCGTAAAAAATGGCCTGGTCAGGAAGGGGGTAAATTCTTCTGGGACTGAAGTGGTTAAAAAAAAAAAAAAAAAAAATTTAGCCTTGAAAAAGGACTAAAAATTCAAGATGCTCCTCCTAAAGCCTTCAGTAGTGTTTGACACTATGTTCGGGGTTTGGTTTGTCAAACAAGCAGCAAACAAAACTTTGCCCACTTTACTCATCACTACTGTAAGGCTTTATGAAAATATGGAAAATGTTCCATTAAAAGCACTTAACACCCAATGATTCTGAACTCAACCCAATGATTCTGAAAAGAACTCACCTAATTCAAGCAAGCTTGTGCACCAGCATTGGTAACATTACCTACACATGAGTCAAATTCAAGTAGTTCGTACTACCCTTACCCCTTTTAGAATCTATCGCGTTGGCGGCAATAAATTCCTAAATATTTACCGCCACTTCTCCAGTTAGAAAACTGGCGGTAATTAAGACCAACTATGATGTGGCATACAGAGGTATGCCAGTGCTCAGAATGGCATCACTATGCTGGGAAGATGTTATATGTGTATGTGACTGCTTCACACACAAGGCTGCAACCCCTGCCTCAATTAACTGCTGGCCGACTGCAGGCGATTCTCCAGCCAAAAGCTAAATGTAAGCAAAAGGGCCAGGGATACAGCTGATGCCATTATTTAAATATGGCCAATAAGCATATTTGGGAAATTACTTGTAACTGAGTAGGTGTAGCCTGGTAGGGAACTGAGACTAGTTCCCCATTAGGACTGCTTCAATTTTGAGTGGCAGTGCACAGTAATGGGATTGGGCTGAATAGTCTATGGATTGTCTCTCATATCTCTATGAAATAAAGGCTTATCACTCTTTAGTTCAAAATAAGAGCTGGTAGGGTTCATTAACATAATAGATGAAGTGTGAAGTGGACATAGGGAAGCTCTGGATTTCCATCAAGATCAATATTTTTTGTTTTGTTTTTGCACACAGGTATATGCTAACAATATGCTTCTAATGGTCTAAATAACAGACCATACAGAAACAGGACTCTGATGTTTGTGGTGTGCAAAGACTATTTTCTCTGCCCGTCTCTTCACCTGTATCAAAGCTTCATTCTCAAGCTTGGCCTTCAAGAACCACTGTCAAAAGCCTTGTGTGGGCCAGAGGACATGGCTACCTATAATGTCACAGGAATTCACTGGACTACAGTGTTTCAGAGTGCTTTCCTGTAGTCAGATTATAGGTGTACACAGTGGACTGACAACACTGGCACAAAAATCAGACCCTATGGTTAGCGTTGTTTCTATACAGAAGTGGAAAAGTATTTGTACTGACAATTTTTCTAAAAAGGATGTCCAATTGCAGTGAGCATAGTGAGAGAAAGCATTTGAACCTGACTTTACTTTTTTTAGAGGGGGACAGTTTTATAAACGATGCCTTCAAATACGAACAGCTAAATGCTCCTGTGTATGAGAACAAGCTGTATGTTTAAAAATGCCAGATGAAAATGCACTGTATATTGTAAATGTTTCCAAATAACAAATAAAATACATCCTAAAAGCTACTTTTTGCAGTATTTATCAGATGCATTTTGGAATAGATGGATTCATTACATAATCCTATACAGTTCATTTACTGCCATCAGACCCGGCATCTCCTATGTTTGCAACGTGGTGATCATGTCTATAGAATCTGCATTCTTTCCCTGGTTGTTTCCATGTCCTTTCTTCTGCTAAACAAGTCAGATAGGAAAACATACAAACCCAGAAGGCTTCACTGTTGACTGAAAGTGCATAAATCCGCATAAGATGTCCATCCTGTTGTTTACTGCAGTTCATATTTAAGTCAGCTGAAGAGGACATGTGTTGAAATGGCTGTCCGTGCACATTTTAGTCCTTGTTATTTCTTGGCATTGCTGTCACTAGAGAGCCAAGATAGAACTCATTCAACCAGAGCTGTATCAGCCCTAATAGTCAGCTTAGGTCAATTGTCCCACTTGAGATTTGAAGAGCAGGAACAAAGAGTTCATTACACACTTTTACAAAACATTGTTTTCTTGACATAGCATTGCTCACATGATAATTACCTCCTCCTTCAATGCCATCTCTGCATCCTACCTTCTGCTGCTGCTAGTGTTTGTCATTTTGTTTATGAAGAATATTTTAAAAGAAAACTAATTATTTCAAACCAGACTGTTATTGTAAAAAAAAAAAGAAAAAAGAAAAATGAATTAAGCAATCTCTGAACCAACGCAAGGGCTCTTTATGTCTACCGCAGAAAATTCTTGGTCTTTCATTCTCATCCATTTATCCATGCCAGATATGTGCCCACAATTTTCAGCATTATTAGACTTTGGGGAGTTCATTTAATTTGGTTGTAATTACAGAGAATTTTTTAAGTCATAAATATAGACAATGTCTAATAAACCCAGGCGCTTAACATCTGAAAACTCTTTCATGGTGGTAATACAGATTAATATAGAAGTGTCACTTTACACCAAATTCCATTTTAACACTGCTTTCATAGAAATTGTGTACATTTAACCAAATCAAAATTCAGATGAGAGAGAAAGGTTAAATCATAAGTCTTGTTTTTTTCACTATTACATATTTAAAAAAATAAATTTCTGCAGTTGCTAACATAGAAACCAAATTTAGGGGTAAAAATTGGTAAACTAAAGACATTCATTTTCAAAGGTACTATACTCTCTGTCTTTTTATACTGAGTGCTAGAGCCTGATATGCACTATTCGTTTTTTTGGTTTGAACGGAAAAAAACTGTAAGCTCTCTGCTATTTGCTGAGAGTGCTGATCGGGAGTCGGTCGGCTGCTGGTTTTCCAGCATGACTGTCCGGCATTTTTTTGAACTGGCAAATGTCTCCCAACATTCGGCCCGTGTGTAAACTATCCAGCTTTACTGTACACACACTTTCAAACACACAGCATCAATTTTACAAATATCTGTAAAAAAAAAAAAAAAAAAAGGTTTTGCTCCCACATGATTAAAAAGGTTAAGCTTCATTTCATTCACTAAGGAAAGTAAAACATCACTTTGCTTAGTGAACAGATTATACTCCTTTAGTAACCCAACCTCAATGGGCCCAATGTGTCAAAGGTACTCCACGTTACTATTGATGGACAACTAAATTATATCTTCACAGCATTTGCTATGCACCTGCAATGCATAGCAACATGCATTTGCAAGCTATAGTGTACTGAATTTATACAAGTGTGCTTTGATATGCAGTATATTCTTCAGGGTCCCTCAGCTCTATTAAACCCCGCCAACATACTCTTCAGGAGGGGGGATCAGAAAAGTTAGACTTCAACTAAGGCCCCAACCAGCAGCACAAGTGTTACATTACATTTATAGTAACCAATAGGGATGAGCTTCGTGTTCGAGTCGAACCCATGTTCGACTCGAACATCGGCTGTTCGGTCGTTCGCCGAATTGCGAACGATATGGGCCGTTCGTGCCAAATTCGTGTGGCGCGTCACGGCTCATAATTCACTGCGGCATCGCAGTGCATTGCTGGCTGATGATTGGCCAAGCATGCACTATGACCCGCATGCTTGGCCAATCACAGCGCCGCCTGGACAGAGAGCCGTAATTGGCCAAAGCCAAGGAGGCTTTGGCCAATTGTGGCTCAGGGGATTTAGTACACGCCCCACACTATATAAGGCCGCCTGCACGGCGGCCCTGTGTAGTGTGTGTTCCGGCGTTGAAAGAGATAGACAGAGAGACAGTGTTTGATTTGAGTTAGATAGATTAGGCAGAACAGTCAGTCAGTTAGCTGCACTTACAGTGTATTGTGTATATATATGCATCCCAGGTGTTGCATATATATATATACACTGTACTCAGTTTAGCTAGGTCCGTTCCTATTATCTTCTAGACTATTTACATTTAGTGCAGTGCGTCCTGCTCACAGTGTTCAGCTAGATCCGTTCCTGTTATCTTTTAGACTATTTACATTTAGTGCAGTGCGTCCTGCTCACAGTGTTCAGCTAGATCCGTTCCTGTTATCTTCTAGACTATTTACATTTAGTGCAGTGCGTCCTGCTCACAGTGTTCAGCTAGATCCGTTCCTGTTATCTTCTAGACTATTTACATTTAGTGCAGTGCGTCCTGCTCACAGTGTTCAGCTAGATCCGTTCCTGTTATCTTCTAGACTATTTACATTTAGTGCAGTGCGTCCTGCTCACAGTGTTCAGCTAGATCCGTTCCTGTTATCTTCCTACTGACAGGCAGGCTTGTCTTGTTACAGTATTAACAGCTACCTAAAGAAAATTACTGGTGTTCTTTTGATCCTATTAGTACCACGGTCAGGCAGCTAGACTATTTACATTTAGTGCAGTGCGTCCTGCTCACAGTGTTCAGCTAGATCCGTTCCTGTTATCTTCTAGACTATTTACATTTAGTGCAGTGCGTCCTGCTCACAGTGTTCAGCTAGATCCGTTCCTGTTATCTTCCTACTGACAGGCAGGCTTGTCTTGTTACAGTATTAACAGCTACCTAAAGAAAATTACTGGTGTTCTTTTGGTCCTATTAGTACCACGGTCAGGCAGCTAGACTATTTACATTTAGTGCAGTGCGTCCTGCTCACAGTGTTCAGCTAGATCCGTTCCTGTTATCTTCCTACTGACAGGCAGGCTTGTCTTGTTACAGTATTTACAGCTACCTGAAGAAAATTACTGGTGTTCTTTTGATCCTATTAGTACCACGGTCAGGCAGCTAGACTATTTACATTTAGTGCAGTGCGTCCTGCTCACAGTGTTCAGCTAGATCCGTTCCTGTTATCTTCCTACTGACAGGCAGGCTTGTCTTGTTACAGTATATAAAGCTACCTGAAGAAAATTACTGGTGTTATTTTGATCCTATTAGTACCACGGTCAGGCAGCTAGACTATTTACATTTAGTACAGTGCGTCCTGCTCACAGTGTTCAGCTAGATCCGTTCCTGTTATCTTCCTACTGACAGGCAGGCTTGTCTTGTTACAGTATATAAAGCTACCTGAAGAAAATTACTGGTGTTCTTTTGATCCTATTAGTACCACGGTCAGGCAGCTAGACTATTTACATTTAGTGCAGTGCGTCCTGCTCACAGTGTTCAGCTAGATCCGTTCCTGTTATCTTCCTACTGACAGGCAGGCTTGTCTTGTTAAAGTATTTACAGCTACCTAAAGAAAATTACTGGTGTTCTTTTGATCCTATTAGTACCACGGTCAGGCAGCTAGACTATTTACAGTTAGTGCAGTGCGTCCTGCTCACAGTGTTCAGCTAAACCTACAAGTTAGTGGGGTGCGTCCACCTAACAGTGTTCAGCTAAAGCTACCTGTAGAAGGTTGGTGGTGTTCTCATACTACAGGCAGGTAGTTGATTTTGCTAGCTGCAGTATATATATATATATATATATATATATATATATATATATATATATATATATATATATATATCCCAGCTTAGTGCAGCTACAGGCCATTAGTATGTCTGGAAGGCCAAGAAGGAGAGGCAGACAGTCACAAGCCAATAAGAGAGGGCAAGCAGGCTCTGTGTCTAGTGCTGGTCGTGGAGACGGTGCATCCTCATCAGCACGTGGCCATGGGACACGCTTGGCCTTTTTTTCGGCAGCTGGCCGTGTTGAGCCGCAACATGCGGAAGACTTGGTCGAGTGGATGACCAAGCCGTCCTCATCCTCCTCATCCTCCTCATCCTCTCTCACCCATGCCCAGGGTGCTTTGTCTGGCAAAGCAGCGGCCTCTTCCCTCGGCTCAATGTCATCAGTGACTCCTTCCCTAGCTCCACCATGTCCTCCTGAGGAGTCCCTCGAACTGTTTGACCACAGTGTTGGGTACATGCTCCAGGAGGATGCCCAGCGTTTGGAAGGCTCTGATGATGATACTGAGCTCGATGAAGGCAGTAACATGAGCACGGACAGAGGGGGTGCCCAAGAAGGACAGCAATCTGGCAGTCATGCTCCCCCTGCTGCAGCATACTGCCGGGTTTGCTCCAGTGATGAGGAGGGAGGGGATGATGAGGTCACTGACTCAACGTGGGTGCCTGAGAGGAAAGGGGAGGAGGAGGAGGCGGAATATCACCAACGAGGCAGGATGCCCTCCAGGGGCCAGCCTAAGGGCAGCACATTGACTGCATCACATGTGCAGGGCGCTGCAGTCTCTGCGCGTTATTCAAAAAGTTCTTTGGTGTGGGCTTTTTTTGAGACGAGTGCATCAGATCGCACCGCTGCTATTTGCAACATATGTCTCAAGGGTATCTCACGTGGCCAAAACATCTCCCGCTTGGGTACCACATGCTTGACCAGACATATGTTGACCTGCCATGCAATTCGTTGGCAAGCGCATCTAAAAGACCCACACCAAAGAACAAAGAGGACCTCTCCTTGCTCCTCATCAGCTGAGATTTCCAACCCCACTAGACCTTCAGTCCTCTCTGAGACCTGCACTGAGAGGAATGAAGGTGTAGAATTAGGTGTGTCACAGCCAAGTACTTGTGGGCAATCCGCTTTTGGTGCACCGACGTCAGATTGTACCAGGCAAATTTCCCTGCCCCAGCTGCTGCACCGCCGAAAGAAGTTTGCTCCCAGCCATCCACATGCCCAGCAGTTGAATGCTAGCTTGGCAAAATTGCTGGCACTTCAACTGCTGCCTTTTCAGTTGGTAGACTCTGCCCCCTTCCGTGAGTTTGTGGAATGTGCGGTTCCTCAGTGGCAGGTACCCAAACGCCACTTTTTCTCACGGAAGGCGATTCCGGCTCTCTACCGGCATGTGGAAGGCAATGTCCATGCCTCGCTGGACAGGGCGGTCAGCGGTAAGGTGCATATTACCGCTGACTCATGGTCCAGCAGGCATGGACAGGGACGTTACCTAAGTTTCACGGCGCATTGGGTGACTCTGCTGGCAGCTGGGAAGGATGCAGGACAAGGTGCAGTAGTGTTGGAGGTTGTTCCGCCACCACGCCTCCAAAATGCTAATGATTGTGACACACCTCTCTCCTCCACCCCCTCCTCTTCTTCTTCCTCCATGGCCTCTTCCTCGGAACCAGCGGTGCTCCGTAGTCGTTCAAGGGGCTACGCAAGTACGCAGGCCAAAAGATGCCATGCGGTGCTTGAGCTGGTGTGCTTGGGGGACAGGAGCCACACTGGGGCAGAGGTTCTGTCAGCTCTGCAGGGGCAGGTTCAGAGGTGGTTGACGCCATGCCAACTTAAGGCAGGAATGGTGGTTTGCGACAATGGCACCAACCTCCTCTCTGCCCTCCGACAGGGACAAATGACCCATGTGCCCTATTTGGCTCACATCCTTAACTTGGTGGTGCAGCGGTTCTTGGGCAGGTACCCGGGCTTACAGGATGTCCTGAGGCAGGCCAGGAAAGTCTGTGTGCATTTCCGCCGGTCATATAATGCCAGTGCTCGGCTGACGGACCTCCAAAAAGGAGTTTAACCTGCCCAAGAACCGCCTAATCTGTGACATGCCCACCAGGTGGAACTCAACGTTGGCCATGCTGCAGCGGCTGCACACGCAGCAGAGGGCCATCAATGAGTACCTGTGCGACTATGGCACCAGGACAGGATAAGGGGAGCATGGTTTTTTTTCCCCACGCCAGTGGGCCATGATCAGGGATGCATGCACTGTCCTGTCACCTTTTGAGGAGGCCACGAGGATGGTGAGCAGTGACAGTGCATGCATCAGTGACACTGTCCCCCTTGTCCACCTGTTGGAGCACACGCTGCGTGGAATAATGGACAGGGCACTTGAGGCAGAACAGAGGCAGGAAGAGGAGGACTTCCTTAGCTCTCAAGGCCCCCTTTATCCAGACAGTGTTCCTGCGTGCCCGCCGATCACACAGGAAGAGGAGGAGGAGGAGGAGGAGGAGGAGGAGGAAGATTGTGTCAGTATGGAGGTGGAGCCTGGCACTCAGCATCAGCAGCAGTCTTTAAGGGATCAGTCCCAAGAAACACATGGACTTGTACGTGGCTGGGAGGAGGTGGCTGCGGACCATGTCGTCCTTAGTGACCCAGAGGACTCCGGACCGAATGCCTCAGCAAACCTACTCTGCATGGCCTCCCTGATCCTGCAAAGCCTGCGTAAGGATCCTCGTATTCGTGGTATCAAGGAGAAGGACCAATACTGGCTGGCAACCCTCCTTGATCCATGTTACAAGGGTAAGGTTGCGGACCTTATCTTGCCATCGCAGAGGGAGCAGAGGATGAAACATCTTCGGGAGGCCTTGCAGAAAGGGCTGTGCAACGCGTTCCCAGAGACTGGGAGGTTACAAACTCCTGTTTCTGGACAACGTGTTGCTGAGGCTTCGGTCAGTCAAAGAAGGAGCAGTGGAGAAGGTGGCCGTCTGACCGATGCGTTCAGACAATTTTTTGGTCCGCAGCCCCAAGGTGTGATCGGTTCCAGCAACCATCGCCAGCGTCTGTTTTACATGGTGCAGGAATACCTAGGGGCAAGATCAGACTTGGACACCTTTCCAACCGAAAATCCTCTGGGTTACTGGGTCTTGAGGATGGATCACTGGCCAGAGCTTGCACAGTATGCAATTGAGCTACTGGCCTGTCCTGCATCCAGCGTTCTTTCGGAACGCACATTCAGTGCTGCTGGAGGCGTGGTAACCGATCACAGGGTGCGTCTGTCCACCGACTCGGTCGATCGACTGACCTTCATAAAAATGAATCAGTCTTGGATCACCACCAGCTACCAAGCACCTGATGCTGATGTAACCGAATAATTTTTTTTGAAATCTCAGATCCCTTCAAAGACTGCCTATGCTGATGCTGAGTGACTATCCCTGAGTAATTATCCTCTTCCTCCTCAATCATCACGCTGATAGCTTGTAAGAACATTTTTGGTTCTGGGCGCCACCACCAGTGCCTAAGGCACAATTTTTCAGCCCCTGTTTAACAGGGGCGTGTAATTACAATTTTTGATGTAATACTTTGCAGCAGGGCTCGTTCCTGCATTCCAACTAGAGTGTCTGTGAGGGGTTGCAGTGTTGTGGCACCAGCACCAGTGCCCAAGGCCCAATTTTTCTGCTCCTGTCTAACAGGGGCGTGTAATTACAATTTTTGATGCAATACTTTGCAGCAGGGCTTGTTCCTGCGTTCCAACTAGAGTGTCTGTGAGGGGTTGCAGTGTTGTGGCACCAGCACCAGTGCCTAAGGCCCAATTTTTCTGCCCCTGTCTAACAGGGGCGTGTAATTACAATTTTTGATGCAATACTTTGCAGCAGGGCTTGTTCCTGCGTTCCAACTAGAGTGTCTGTAAGGGGTTGCAGTGTTGTGGCACCAGCACCAGTGCCTAAGGCCTAATTTTTCAGCTCCTGTTCAACAGGGGCATGTAATTACAATTCTTGATCTAATATTTCACAGCAGGGCCCTGCGAGGGCTTACAGTGTTGTGGCCACAGCAACACCTAAGGCCCAAATTTCTGCTGAGTATATAGGGCAGGACCCTACTTTCAAACATCTAACTTACAAACGACTCCTACTTGCAAACGGAAGGAGGCAACAGGAAGTGAGATGAAATCTACCCCTAGGAAGGGAAATTCTCTCCTGTAAGAGTTAATATGGGAAAAAAAATTCTCCTTTCCACTGATGCTTTCCAATCCTTGTTCCACAAAAAAACCCAAATTTTCAAAAAACATTTTTCATTGGGACAAAAAGTGAGGTGAAATCTTCTGAAGAGGAGGAAAGACAGCAAAACAAATGTCACAGGGGTGATAACCCTTCCCTATGTTTTCCAAAAAGCTTAAAAAAGATTTTTTGGCTGGAGCTAAACACGTTAAAAATGTACCCGTTCAAAATTACAAAGAGATTCTACTTAACAACAAACCTACAGTCCCTGTCTTGTTTGCACCGCCTGTATACTGCTGTTCAGAGTATATAGGGCCTGGTGGCCCCACACCTTTCCTTATTTTAATTTGGGTGCGGGGTTCCCCTTAATATCCATAGAAGACCCAAAGGGCCTGGTAATGGACTGGGGGGTACCCATGCCGTTTGTCTCACTGATTTTCATCCATATTGCCATGACCCGACATTACATTAAACCCGCAAGCAGTTTTAAATGAGATTTTTCCTTTAAAAATGACATTTGGTGCAGGGACTGTTCTAAACACAGGAAACACGCGTCACTTTACAGGCATACTATAGACACCCCCCAGGTACGATATTTAAAGGAATATTTCACTTTTTTTTTTTAAATTTAAGCATCATTAAAATCACTGCTCCCGAAAAAACGGCCGTTTTTAAAAGGTTTTTTTGCATTGATACATGTCCCCTGGGGTAGGACCCGGGTCCCCAAACCCTTTTTAGGACAATACCGTGCAAATTAGCCTTTAAAATGAGCACTTTTGATTTCGAACGTTCGAGTCCCATAGACATCAATGGGGTTCTAACGTTCGTGCGAACTTTCGGTCCGTTCGCAGGTTCTGGTGCGAACCGAACCGGGGGGTGTTCGGCTCATCCCTAGTAACCAATATCCTTTTTTTTTTGTTTTTGTTTTTTACTAAATGTAGGCTTTAACCACTTGCCACTATACGTCAGCAGAATGACTCTCCTGTTGCTCTTTTTTTTGTTTATAGCGCAAAACATAAAAACCGCAGATGTGATCACATACCACCAAACAAAAGCTCTATTTGTGGGTAAAAAGAACGTCAATTTTGTTTGGGTACAGCGTTGCACGACCGCGCAATTGTCAGTTAAAGCGACGCAGTGCCGTATCGCAAAAAATGCTCTGGTCATTAAGGGGGCAAATTCTTCCGGGCTGAAGTGGTTAAAGTGTTACTAAATCCACAACAGTAAAATCAGACTGTATATGCAGTAAAGCATGCTTGGTATACTCACTGTGGAACCTAAGGGGTTAATCCTCTGCATTGTGTAAAAAGGCAGTTTGATCCTGTCTTTTTTGTTGCTCCACTTCTTCCATAGTCCCCAAACCATCTCCTCATAGAATAGAGCCTTGGGGACAAGCTACACATGCTCAGTTAGGTGTGTATTGCTAGAGAGATTTTTTACTTGGGAGAGTTAATGTGATCAGCACAGAACCAAGCAGCACTGTCCAGACAGAGGGTCAGGGGTCCTGCAGTCTCATAGCACAGTCAGAGTAGAATGAAAACTCCTCCTACAAGCGTTAAAGTGGATGTAAACCTCATTCATGAAATCTAACCTATGCACATACTGTATATCTGTAGTGTTTACTGATCTCTCTCCAAAGCCCTAAGTCCATAGTCTTTCTGCTGCTCCGTTCCTCTGTTATCAGCATGATAACATCTGACAAGTTCTCCGACACAGGAGATAAAAGCAGCTGGAAATTTGTGTCGGGGAGGTAACTTAGAGACAGATATGTAGAGAGCTTGTCTATTCACAGCGCAGCTGTGCAAGTTTCTATGTTTATCCACCTATGTGGGGGGGGGGTGTGACTTACCTCCAATTAGCTCTCACACAGTGTATGCCCAGACTCCTCTCCCACTGCTGAAACAGGAAGAACAATTTCTAACATGATGTGCACTTTCTAAATAATGGCGAAAGCTGAAGACAGCAGATATACATGTAGGGAGATTTGTTTCATCTCCGAGTTTCATCTGAGGCTGTTCACTTCACTGGGTATATGTGAGGGTTTACATCCACTTTAAACAGATACTGATAGAAGTCACAAGACTGCTCTATCTGCTGATAAGAAAAGGTATTTAGCAGTTTATATTTACTAAAACTATTGCATTTCCATGTTCTGTGTACTGTGGGAGACCATATATAGTGAATCCAAGATCCTGGGTTTAGTAACACTTTAAGGCTACTTTCACACTGAGGCACTTTACATGACAATAAGTCAGGCACTAAAAATAGCTCCTGCAAAGCGCCTCTCCTCTCACTCTAGTGTGAAAGCCCGAGTGCTTTCACACTTGAGTGGTGCACTGGCAGGACGCTCAAAGAAGTCCTGCAAGCAGCATCTTTGAGGTGCTGTAGGAGCGGTGAAAACACCGCTCCTAAAGCGCCCCTGCCCATTGAAATCAATGGGCAGCGCTGCCGAAGTGCCTGCAAAGCACCGCTTTACCCACGCTTTTAACCCTTTTTCAGACATTAGTGGGGGTTAAAAGGGCCCCGCTAGTGGCCAAAAAGCGCTGCAAAAATGCCGGTAAATCGCCACTAAGAAAAGTGACGCTTTACCGCCGACGCCCGCACTGCCCCAGTGTGAAAGTGCCCTTAGTCTCACAGTGTTTGTTCAGTTTCTTGAAATGCTGGTTTCATTCCATAGAACTTTTAGTAGTTTATTCTAACACATTATACATTTTGTTCCTGAAGAAATCTTGCAGCCAAGTAGGGGGAAAAGCTCTGACACATCTGTGTAGTGTCAAAGTTTGCTAGGCCCCCTTCCCATTACTATTGGTTTGACAGGAAGTGGCAGGCAAGCTTAGAAACTATAAGGAAGCACCAGAGCTTTGCCTATTGGAACAGCCCAACATTCAGCCATATCTGTAGGGTTTATAAAACTGCTGCAGGTATGTGCAGTTTTTCTGTTTTTACGCTAGTGACAAAATGCTCAATTTACAAACTCAAATGGGACTCAAATGAAAATAACTGTCACTTTTCTGAAAATAAGGAAACTTGTCTTGGTGTATTACATCTGATGTTTAAATTGAGCCTAGAGTCTCTTTAAATACAATCTACAATATGAGAACTTATTGTCATGTAATTTAATTTGTCCAATAACATGGTGGGATCTACAGAATCTGTGAACATCACCGAAAGCAGAAAAATCAATATGCACAAAATTCACACACAGTGCTAAACCATTACATATCCATCATCTATCCACCTTAGTGATTCATATCAGTCATTACATATAGCATTAATAAGTACTGAAATCCCTCCACAATAATAAAACCTTTTGTTCAGTAGTAATATCATACTAGAGATTGATTGCAATTAATTAGAGCTAGGCAAAGAATGAGAAAGAAGACAGACAAGAGGGAGCACAAGTTATTATTCAATTTACAGTGGTGTGCTTTCCTATTTTGGAGTATTTCTTATAATAAAACTAGGGAAGCATGGGCTCAGGAACTGAACAGCAGAATGTTATAAGTGTCAATGGACATGATAAAATAAATGAAAAAATAAGTTAAAATGAATGGTCCAAATTAAAACAGGTCACACTGGAACAAGGAGTCTCCTCAACAGCCTTACCAATGTCCAGAGAATCATAGATTAAAAAAATAGCTTCAAAGTCAGATTATAACTGTTTGCTATATGTCCAGTTGTCAACAAAAGATTCTTCCTGGACTTGTAAGTGTAAAAGCAGATCAACAAATTAAAAAATACATCTTGCCTTCTTAGAAAAAGGAGGTATTTTCAGCTAATTTATACTAATCTAAAAGGTGCCATTATACTTAAGAGCAATTATAATAAAAACATATACAACAACTCAAAGCATTTAAACTTATTAGTGCTGAAGTGCCTACTCAGCAGATTGTCAAAGGAATTTCATTGGCCGAGAACAGATGTGTTGCTGGCAGGTATCTTCATCAGCTTTTCAGCATACCTGAAATGGCAATTTTGTGCAAAACATCTACTGTATATTCACACAAAAAAAAGTTAAAAGGAAATTTGGGCAATTAAAAGCAATCTTATTTTGCCTATGCATTCCTTTAAAAGCCTATGGTATAATATTTCAGTTCACCTTATGTAGCTGTAAGAAATCTTCATACCATGTTGCCACATAACAGCTTAAAGGTGAAATTAAGCTTGCAGAAAGAGTGTTCGACTGAGCAGCAGAGGACAACACTTATGTAAGGGTGTTTCAGTGTTTCATATGAGATGACCATCTCCTGGCAGCATTTACACCCACTCACTTTGTAGCATCTAGGTAACTGGAAAAAATTAAACCCTCTTTAAATGGGAGCTTGGGTTGTCGTGTTGATTTTCTTTAAAGTGTTACTAAACCCAGGACCCTGCATTCACTATATCTGGTCTCCCACAGTACACAGTACATGGAAAATGCAATTATTTCAGTAAATATAAGTTGCTAAATACCTTTTCTCATCAGCAGTATATAGCAGTCTTGTGACTTCTCTCAGTGAATGGTTAAAGCTGATTGGCCCTGTGCTAATCACATGCACCCTCACAAGAAAATAATAAAACTCTATAGCAATACACACGAAACTGAGCATGAGCAGAGTGCTCCCAAGGCTCTGTTCTACCAGCAGATGGATTGGGGACTGTGGAAGATTTTACTGTTGTGGGTTTTTATAACACTCCAATGCCTCCATGTAGAAGGGCCTTGAGCTTGCAAGTGGAGCTCCCTTCTAAGGACACCTTGACCCCAGGTATTACTACTTAATTATGGAAAATAGTAAAGGCGTCCTTTATTGTGTTGAAAATGCTTTAATAAAGGGCTCCTACAGTTTCTCTGGCTAGAAGTTGCTGGGTGGGTCCCGGCATCCAGTATCCATTAGTGTACAGCTACCACTTGAGCAATGCAGCTACAAATCAAGAGGTTTTTCTGTTACTCTGTTTCACATTAGCATATGACTAATCCAATTGATGTGCACTAGGCAAAAAGCCTGCAAGAGAGAAAACCCTGTGGGCCTGGACCCCAGCACTGGGGCCTCCTAAAAAGCAGAGAGCCTGCTCACTGGGAGAACTTCCCTTCAGTTAAGGACACTTCTAGAACAAGCCCTAGCTGTTTTTTTAAAAGCTGGCCCAAGCCACAGGTGACACATTTACCAGGGGTTGACAAATGTGCAAGACAAGGAAGAACTTCCTGTATTGCACCCCGTCACAGAATTCTAGAACACATTCAACAGTCTCAGGCATATGACACAGAAAGTCCCTGTGTGCCATATTCTAGAAGAGACCATGAAAAACATCAAAACACTTAAAAAAAAAGCAAGGCTGTTATGGAACACATCCATACACTTACATGAGTTTGAGGAAGAAAAAATATTCAGGATTGCTGTTGCCAGTACTAGATATTAGGGATGGGCGAACGGTTCGGCCCGAGCATAAGTTCGGGCCAAACTTTTGTTGTGCTATGTGCCCTGATTGGCTGAAGCAGTGCAAGCTTCAGCCAATCAGGGCACATAGCACTGTCAAAGATATGATTGGACACTGTCATCATGACTTTATCCAATCATGGCTCAATCCCGCCCCACAGTATAAAAGTACTCTTTCAATGGCAGCCATTTTCAGTGTGATTTCTGCATGGAGAGAGATAGAACAGGGCTCTGTTCAGTGCTATTAATTAGTTAGCGTGCTATACTGTGCTATTTTGCTTCAATTGTCAGTGTAGAATATTAGTTTAGTATCAGTCTAGGGATAGTGTGAGTGTAGTGAGGAGGACCATCATTCAGCTTTGCATAGTGTGTAGCTAGAGTAGGGACAGCTCAGATAGTTTAACTGTAGCGTAGTGAGACTGTGTCAATCATATATACATTACTGTAGAATAGGGACAGCTCATATAGTTTCAGTGTAGTGTAGTGAGACCGTGTCAGTAATCTTTACATTAGTGTGTAGCTAGAGTAGGGACAGTTCAGATAGCGTCAGTGTAGTGATGGTTGAACACCATCTATTTGATTGCGTTACTGCCAGTTTAACGCCATTTACTTCCGTGTGCGCTACTGCCAGTTTAACGCCATTTACTTCTCTATGCCTTACTGCCAGTTTAATTCCATTTCATTTTGTGTGCGTTAGTGCCAGTTTAACGCCATATAGCTTTGTGTGTTACTACCAGTTTAATGCCATTTACTTCTGTGTGCGTTACTGCCAGTTTAACGCCATATTGTTTTGTGTGCATTACTGCCAGTTTAACACCTTATAGTTCTGTGTGCGTTACTGCCAGTTTAACGCCCTATAGTTCTGTGTGCATTATTGCCAGTTTAATGCCATATAGTTTTGTGCGTTATTGCCAGTTTAACGCCATTTAATTCTGTGTGCTTTACTGCCAGTTTAACGGCATTTACTTCTGTGTGCGTTACTGCCAGTTTAATGCCATAAAGTTTTATGTGCGTTACTGCCAGTTTAACGCCATATAGTTTTGTGCATTACTGCCAGTTTAACGCCATTTACTTCTGTGTGTGTTACTGCCAGTTTAACGCCATATCGTTTTGTGTGCGTAACTGCCAGTATAAAGCCATATAGTTCTGTGTGCATTACTGCCAGTTTAACACCATATAGTTTTGTGTGCGTTACTGCCAGTTTAATGCCATATAGTTCTGTGTGTCACTGTACATTTGGTGCATTATATTGCAATGTATCATAGTGTATCCCTGGAGTGTGTCTGTGTAGTGTGAGTACTCAAATTAAAGTGCACCAAACACCACTTTACACTGATTAAAGTGCACCTACGTACAGATTTCAACTTGTTTTTTACATTTGCTTATAAGCACTGACCCCTCCCTCCCAATAATGTCTGGGAGGACAACAAGGAGAAGCAGACGTTCCTTTGGCACTGTAAGGGGGCCAGCAAGAAATGTGTCCACAGGCAAAGGTGGAGGTGGTGGTCAATCCTCAGGCTCTGTTTAGAGAGTTTGCCCGTTCTATCCAGCCACAGCATGCAGATGAGGTGGTGGACTGGCTTGCTAAACCTTCCTCATCCTCCTCATCCTCTGTCACGCAAGTGTTCAGTCCCCTGCAGTTGCCAGAGTGGATAAACCTGCCTCCTTGTCCACATCTATTCCTGCCATAGCCCCAACAGCAGCCGTTGAGGAGTCAGCTGAGTTATTTGACCACAACGTCAGCCACTTGCTCCTTGATGATATCTAATCATTACTGGATTCAGATGTTGGTTCTGAGGTTGAGGATGACAGGAACATGAGCCTAGAGAGAGGGAGGAACACCGGAAGACAAATTGGCATTCATTTTCCCCAAGCCACAGCGTATTGCCAAGCTGTCTCCAGTGGTAATGATGAAGATGGAGGAGATGGAGATGATGATGATGAGGTCACTGATGTGACTTGGGTGCCAGATAGAGCAGAGGAGGAAACTGCAGGTGAGGCGGCACAACCCCAGGGAGGCCGACATCAAGAAAGAATAGAGATTAGCCACTCTATTACATCACATTCTGCAGCTGTTATCTCCCGGCTAGGGATGAGCCGAACACCCCCCTGTTCGGTTCGCACCAGAACATGCGAACAGGCAAAAAATTAGTTTGAACACGTGAACACCATTAAAGTCTATGGGACTATGAATAATCAAAAGTGCTAATTTTAAAAGCTTAAATGCAAGTTATTGTCATAAAAAGTGTTTGGTGACCCAGGTCCTGCCCCATGGGACATGGATCAATGCAAAAAAAGTTTTAAATACTGTCGTTTTTTTGGGAGCAGTGATTTTAATAAGGCTTAAAGTGAAACAATAAAAGTTTAATATTCTTTTAAATTTGGTAGCTGGGCCTGAAGGGTCTGGTATGGATTTTAGAGGAAACCCAGCACCAAAATTTTTTAAAAAATGGCGTTGGGTCCCCCCAAAAATCCATACCAGACCCTTATCCGAGCACGCAACCTGGCAGGCCACAGGAAAAGAGGGGGGAATGAGAGAGCGCCCCCCCTCCTGAACCGTACCAGGCCACATGCCCTCAACATTGGGAGGGTGCTTTGGGGTCCCCCCCAAAGCACCTTGTCCCCATGTTGATGGGGACAAGGACCTCATCCCCACAACCCTTGCCCGGTGGTTGTGGGGGTCTGCGGGCAGGGGGCTTATCGGAATCTGGAAGCCCCCTTTAACAAGGGGACCCCCAGATCCCGCCCCCCCCTGTGTCAAATGGTAAGGGGGGTACAAAAGTACCCCTACCATTTCACAAAAAAAGTGTAAAAAATTTTAAAAATGACAAGAGACAGTTTTTGACAATTCCTTTAGTTAAATGCTTCTTCTTTCCATCTTCTTTCTTCTATCTTCTTTCTTCTATCTTCCTTCGGTTTCTTCCTCCATCTTCTTCTTCCTCTGGTTCTTCCTCCGATCCTCTGCTTCTTGCTCCATTGTTCTCGTCCGGCATCTTCCTCCGCGGCGTCTTCTTCCCTTCTTCGTTCTCGGGCATTTAAATAGCATTTAAATAAAGGAATTGTCAAAAACTGTCTCTTGTCATTTTTAACATTTTTGACACTTTTTTTGTGAAATGGTAGGGGTACTTTTGTACCCCCTTACCATTTCACACGGGGGCGGGATTTGGGGGTCCCCTTGTTAAAGGGGGCTTCCAGATTCCGATAAGCCCCCCGCCCGCAGACCCCCACAACCACTGGGCAAGGGTTGTAGGGATGAGGCCCTTGTCCCTATCAACATGTAGCCGAAAAATTTCTCTGCCCCATCTGCTTCAGCGGAAAAAAAATACAGTTCTGCCACCCACATGCCCAGCGTCTAAATGCAAGCTTGTCAAAGCTGTTGGCTCTCCAACTTCTGCATATCAGCCTGGTGGATTCTGCCCCCTTCCGTGAATTTGCACAATGTGCTGTACCACAATGGCAGGTTCCCAGTCGCTACTACTTTTCATGTAAGGCCGTTTCATATTTCTATAATCTTGTGAAAGGGAAAGTTCTGGCATTGCTAAGCAAGGCAGTCAGCCGTAAAATCCACCTTACTGTTGACACGTGGTCTAGCAAGCATGGGCAGGAACTATATATTTAGTTCACAGAATACTGGGTAACACTGCTTGCAACTCAAAAGGATGCAGACAGGGCTCGGTGCTGCAGCTTGTTGTGCCCCCACGTCTACATACAGCTGGTGGTGATGATGCCAGACCTGTGAACTCTACCCCCTCCTCCTCCTCCTCCTCCACCATCTCCATGCCCTCCTCTGCAGAATTGTCCTATGAACATCAGGTACCCCCTAAGCATTCAAAGGGCTATTCCCAGAGTCAGGCTAAAAGGTGCCATGCAGTGCTTCAGCTGGTGTGTTTAGGGGACAGGAACCACACCGGAGCAGAGATTCTTGCAGTTCTGCAGGGACAGGCCCAGAGGTGGTTCACAACACTCCAGCTGGAGCCAGGAATGGTGGGGTCCAATAATGGCTCAAACCTCCTGTCCACCCTTAGACAGGGGAAGTTGACACATGTACTATGCCTGGCACATGTCCTCAATTTGGTGGTGCAGTGTTTCCTAAGTACGTACTCAGGGTTGCAAGATGTACTAAAGCAAAAAATGAGGGTGTGACCTGTCCACTGAATTATAAAAAATGCACCAACATGCCTCCATCCCATTTAGGTAAAAATTAAAGATAGAGGAGAAAAGCGGAACTTTACGTGAGGCATGTTGGCGGAGAAATAAACTGAGTAGTATATGCTGGAATATGTTATCTAAGGTACGTCCTATGCATAGTTGTGTCCACAAAGGGTAAACCAGGTATAAATGATATAAAAATTTTTTAATTACATAGGTCCTAGAACCAGATACAGTCATGAAACAACATCATAAGCAACATTTCGGCATAAAATAGACAATGTATTTGAAAGGCATAATACAGACACTGGTTGTACAATTTACAGTAGAGAATACAATGTATACTGGATGAATATATGCATCAATAGTTATTAACTCAACGCGTTTCTTGGCTTATAACCAATCATCAGGAGTCCGATGCAATTTAGGCTGCATTGAAACAATAAACGTGTTAATATATGGGCAGATATATGAGAGAAAGATGCAGAAGAATTCAAATTTGCTATCGTACTCACAGACAGTGTCTTGGTCTATGGTAACCTAAATCCTAGAATGCAGCATTGATCCGGGTCTACAAAGTCTCCCCCGGGGTTGAGGCAGGAAGCTCCCCCCAGGAGACCGTCGGCTACAGCCACCGAATTGACCAGGGTACCCATAGGGGCCGCCAGGCAGGGACAAACAACGAGGCCACAAAACCCTGAAATGACTGTGCCTAGAGGGTGTTCAATCATTTCATCCGGAAGAATGTTTTTGGTATAGGTTTCATGGGCACAATTTTTCAGCATCTGTTTGAAAGGTGCATATCATTGCAGTTTTTTTACAGCAAGGCCAATTCTTGCTTTCATCAAGATTACCTCTATAGGGTTACAGTGGGAAGGCGCCACCGACACCCAAAGACCAATTTTTATGCACCCGGTATTTCTATCCAAAGTCAAAGTGACACCAGAATGTATCCAAAAAATCTCTAATCTTGTTCCTAGTGCACTACATTGTGGCCTCATCATACACACTGGCTCCCCAGCTGTTGCTGAGCAAAATAAAAGCAGCTTGCAGGGAAAATGTCATTTTTTTGGCTTTATAAATGCAATTATTGCTTCAGCAGATTCTAGACATGGTACAGATCTGTCATTTTACAGGTAGACTAAGGGGACCCCCCCCCCAGGCACTATATTGTAAGGAATTTTTCATTTTTATGCTTTCACTTTAAAAATCAAAAAATCACTGCTCATTTAAAAATGACGTTTTTCACAAACTTTTTTTTAATTGATACATGTCCCCCAGGGCAGGATCCGGACCCCTATAACCATTTTATGCCCAATTACTTGCATATAAGCCTTCAAAATTGCATTTTTGATTTTGATCATTCTGGTCCCATTGACTTTAACGGGGTTCGCTATTTGGGTCCGAACTTTCGTGGTGTTCGAAAGTTCTGGTGCAAACCAAATAGGGGTCCGTTCGGCCCATCCCTACTAGACATTCAGTCAGAAGGCAGGACTGTGGCAAAGAGTTGCAGACATTTATACTGTATTTATATTTTTTATATATATACTATATATAATATATAGATATATATATCAGCATTTAGGTATACAGTATGTGAACTTTTGTAGTTGCTCAGGGCTTCGCTATGCTTTCTAATCAATAATTTCCTGTGAACAAAATACATAAATAAGTATATATAGTATTAGATCTGCTCTCATGTGCTATGGTAGATATGTACAATACTGTATCACAAAGTTTCCCATTTTCCCTGTCTATGACAACTGCCCCTGACATCTGTATAGTTTAACTTTTTTTAGTCTAAAAGCTGCATTTTAACTTTCAGGGACTGTGTCTATAAGCTTGCAGTATTTCAAGTCACAGCTAAAATGTTTGCCCTGACCCTTTTTAAGACACAATCATTTAGATGCTATAGGATTTTTTGTGCGGTCTATCACACAACCTTTGAAATCTCTGACATTGGACATTTGGGAAAAAAAATCTTTGAAGTGACTTAAATCTCCAAATAAATACCTTAAGCTCGCATTTCTCAGGACAGACAGTAAATTGATCATTTTAAGACTTTAAACAAGGATTATGTCAGAAAAAGTGCAAAGGAGAGGATTTATGCGTCTCCAGCTAGCCCCAAATGCTCCTCCACCCTTTGCAACCACCAAACCAAAACTGAGAGGACAGAAAGTTTTACTTGTGCTGGAGCCAGCCCCAATGTATGAAATGTTCCAGAACAGCAATTACAGGGAAATATTCAGAGACTGACTATGAAGTGTAATTGTGTAAGTAGGAACAGACTAAATTATGTTATGTCCATGCTGTCTGAACACTATGAATGACACAGTATAAAGGGTTATCATAGAACCATTGGACAGGACAAAGAAAGTCCTTGGCTTAGTTATAAAAATATTTATTTAACAACATGTTATACTCCCATCTGATGAATAACTTGCTCAGATTTAAAGTACTATGCCACCACCATAAAGTTGCCCATACATGGCCAGATTATTTCAGAGAGAGGTTTTATCTTAGACCATCTTGGCTGAAAAGTGTCCTATGTCATTTTTGGCACTTTATTTGTTTCCCGAGCAGTTTGGACAGTCAGCACCAGCATGAGGCCACTATTTGTATAGAATGGATTACTCACAGGTAGGGATGAGCCGAACACCCCACCCCGGTTCGGTTTGCACCAGAACCTGCGAACGGACCGAAAATTTGCACGAACGATAGAACCCCATTGACGTCTATGGGCCTCGAACGTTCGAAATCAAAAGTGCTCATTTTAAAGGCTAATTTGCATGGTATTGTCCTAAAAAGGGTTTGGGGACCGGGTCCTGCCCCAGGGGACATGTATCAATGCAAAAAAAACTTTTAAAAACGTCCGTTTTTTCGGGAGCAGTGATTTTAATGATGCTTAAAGTAAAAAAAAAAAAAGTGAAATATTCCTTTAAATATCGTACCTGGGGTGTGTCTATAGTATGCCTGTAAAGTGGCACGCGTTTCCCGTGTTTAGAACAGTCCCTGCACAAAATGTCATTTTTAAAGGAAAAAATCTCATTTAAAACTGCTTGCGGGTTTAATGTAATGTTGGGTCCTGGCAATATGGATGAAAATCAGTGAGACAAACGGCATGGGTACCCCCCAGTCCATTACCAGGCCCTTTGGGTCTTGTATGGATATTAAGGGGAACCCCGCACCCAAATTAAAATAAGGAAAGGTGTGGGGCCACCAGGCCCTATATACTCTGAACAGCAGTATACAGGCGGTGCAAACAAGACAGGGACTGTAGGTTTGTTGTTAAGTAGAATCTGTTTGTAATTTTGAACGGGTACATTTTTAACGTGTTTAGCTCCAGCCAAAAAATCTTTTTGGAAAACATAGGGAAGGGTTATCACCCCTGTGACATTTGTTTTGCTGTCTGTCCTCCTCTTCAGAAGATTTCACCTCACTTTTTGTCTCAATGACAAATGTTTTTTGAAAATTTGGGGTTTTTTGTGGAACAAGGATTGGAAAGCATCAGTGGAAAGGAGAAATGTTTTTCCCATATTAACTCTTACAGGAGAGAATTTCCCTTCCTAGGGGTAGATTTCATCTCACTTCCTGTTGTCTCCTTCCGATTGCAAGTAGCAGTCGTTTGTAAGTTAGATGTTTGAAAGTAGGGGTCTGCCCTATATACTCAGCAGAAATTTGGGCCTTAGGTGTTGTTGTGGCCACAACACTGTAAGCCCTCACAGGGCCCTGCTGTGAAATATTAGATCAAGAATTGTAATTACATGCCCCTGTTGAACAGGGGCAGAAAAATTGGGCCTTTGGTGGTGGTGCTGGTGCCACAACACTCTAAGTCCTCACTCACTCTTGGTGGGTGCAGAAATGGGCCCTGCTGTGAAATATTAGATCAAGAATTGTAATTACATGCCCCTGTTGAACAAGGGCAGAAAGATTGGGCCTTTGGTGGTGGTGGTGCTGGTGCCACAACACTGTAAGTCCTCACTCGCTCTTGGTGGGTGAAGAAATGGGCCCTGCTGTGAAATATTAGATCAAGAATTGTAATTACATGCCCCTGTTGAACAAGGGCAGAAAAATTGGGCCTTTGGTGGTGGTGGTGGTGGTGCTGGTGCCACAACACTGTAAGTCCTCACTCGCTCTTGGTGGGTGCAGAAATGGGCCCTGCTGTGAAATATTAGATCAAGAATTGTAATTACATGCCCCTGTTGAACAAGGGCAGAAAAATTGGGCCTTTGGTGGTGGTGGTGGTGGTGCTGGTGCCACAACACTGTAAGTCCTCACTCGCATTTGGTGGGTGCAGAAATGGGCCCTGCTGTGAAATATTAGATCAAGAATTGTAATTACATGCCCCTGTTGAACAGCGGCTGAAAAATTAGGCCTTAGGCACTGGTGCTGGTGCCACAACACTGCAACCCCTCACAGATACTCTAGTTGTAACGCAGAAACGAGCCCTGCTGCAAAGTATTGCATCAAAAATTGTAATTACACGACCCTGTTAAACAAGGGCTAAAAAATTGGGCCTTAGGCACTGGTGCTGGTGCCACAACACTGCAACCCCTCACAGATACTCTAGTTGGAATGCAGAAACGAGCCCTGCTGCAAAGTATTGCATCAAAAATTGTAATTACACGCCCCTGTTAAACAGGGGCTGAAAAATTGGGCCTTAGGCACTGGTGGTGGCGCCCAGAACCAAAAATGTTCTTACAAGCTATCAGCGTGATCATTGAGGAGGAAAAGGATAATTACTCAGGGATAGTCACTCAGCATCAGCATAGGCAGTCTTTGAAGGGATCTGAGATTTCAAAAAAAATTATTCGGTTACATCATCATCAGGTGCTTGGTAGCTGGTGGTGATCCAAGACTGATTCATTTTTATGAAGGTCAGTCAATCGACCGAGTCGGTGGACAGACGCACCCTGTGATCGGTTACCACGCCTCCAGCAGCACTGAATGTGCGTTCCGAAAGAACGCTGGATGCAGGACAGGCCAGTAGCTCAATTGCATACTGTGCAAGCTCTGGCCAGTGATCCATCCTCAAGACCCAGTAACCCAGAGGATTTTCGGTGGGAAAGGTGTCCAAGTCAGATCTTGCCCCTAGGTATTCCTGCACCATGTAAAACAGACGCTGGCGATGGTTGCTGGAACCGATCACACCTTGGGGCTGCGGACCAAAAAATTGTCTGAACGCATCGGTCAGACAGCCACCTTCTCCACCGCTCCTTCTTTGACTGACCGAAGCCTCAGCAACACGTTGTCCAGAAACAGGAGTTTGTAACCTCCCAGTCTCTGGGAACGCGTTGCACAGACCTTTCTGCAAGGCCTCCCGAAGATGTTTCATCCTCTGCTCCCTCTGTGATGGCAAGATAAGGTCCGCAACCTTACCCTTGTAACGTGGATCAAGGAAGGTTGCCAGCCAGTATTGGTCCTTCTCCTTGATACCACGAATACGAGGATCCTTACGCAGGCTTTACAGGATCAGGGAGGCCATGAAGCGTAGGTTTGCTGAGGCATTCGGTCCGGAGTTCTCTGGGTCACTAAGGACAACATGGTCCGCAGCCACCTCCTCCCAGCCACTTACAAGTTTACGTGTTTCTTGGGACTGATCCCTGATGCTGAGTGCCAGGCTCCACCTCCATACTGACACAATCTTCCTGCTCCTCCTCCTCCTCCTCCTCCTCATCCTGTGTGATCGGTGGGCACGCAGGAACACTGTCTGGATAAAGGGGGCCTTGAGAGCTAAGGAAGTCCTCCTCTTCCTGCCTCTGTTCTGCCACATATGCCCTGTCCATTATTCCACGCAGTGTGTGCTCCAACAGGTGGACAAGGGGGACAGTGTCACTGATGCATGCACTGTAACTGCTCACCATCCTTGTGGCCTCCTCAAATGGTGACAGGACAGTGCATGCATCCCTGATCATGGCCAACTGGCGTGGGGAAAAAAAAACAAGCTCCCCTGACCCTGTCCTGGTGCCATAGTCGCACAGGTACTCATTGATGGCCCACTGCTGCGTGTGCAGCCGCTGCAGCATGGCCAACGTTGAGTTCCACCTGGTGGGCATGTCACAGATTAGGCGGTTCTTGGGCAGGTTAAACTCCTTTTGGAGGTCCGCCAGCCGAGCACTGGCATTATATGACCGGCAGAAATGCACACAGACTTTCCTGGCCTGCCTCAGGACATCCTGTAAGCCCGGGTACCTGCCCAAGAACCGCTGCACCACCAAGTTAAGGATGTGAGCCAAACAGGGCACATGGGTCATTTGTCCCTGTCGGAGGGCAGAGAGGAGGTTGGTGCCATTGTCGCAAACCACCAATCCTGCCTTAAGTTGGCATGGCATCAACCACCTCTGAACCTGTCCCTGCAGAGCTGACAGAACCTCTGCCCCAGTGTGGCTCCTGTCCCCCAAGCACACCAGCTCAAGCACCGCATGGCATCTTTTGGCCTGCGTACTTGTGTAGCCCCTTGAATGGCTACGGAGCACCGCTGGTTCCGAGGACAAAGCACAGGAAGAGGCCATGGAGGAAGAAGAAGAGGAGGGGGTGGAGGAGAGAGGTGTGTCACAATCATTAGCATTTTGGAGGCGTGGTGGCGGAACAACCTCCAACACTACTGCACCTTGTCCTGCATCCTTCCCAGCTGCCAGCAGAGTCACCCAATGCGCCGTGAAACTTAGGTAATGTCCCTGTCCATGCCTGCTGGACCATGAGTCAGCGCTGACTGCCCTGTCCAGCGAGGCATGGACATTGCCTTCCACATGCCAGTAGAGAGCCGGAATCGCCTTCCGTGAGAAAAAGTGGCATTTGGGTACCTGCCACTGAGGAACCGCACATTCCACAAACTTATGGAAGGGGGCAGAGTCTACCAACTGAAAAGGCAGCAGTTGAAGTGCTAGCAATTTTGCCAAGCTAGCATTCAACCGCTGGGCATGTGGATGGCTGGGAGCAAACTTCTTTCGGCGGTGCAGCAGCTGGGGCAGGGAAATTTGCCTGGTACAATCTGACGTTGGTGTACCAAAAGCAGGTTGCCCACAAGTACTTGGCTGTGACACACCTAATTCTACACCTTCATTCCTCTCAGTGCAGGTCTCAGAGAGGACTGAAGGTGTAGTGGGGTTGGAGATCTCAGCTGATGAGGAGCAAGGAGAGGTCCTCTTTGTTCTTTGGTGTGGGTCTTTTAGATACGCTTGCCAACGAACTGCATGGCAGGTCAACATATGTCTGGTCAAGCATGTTGTACCCAAGCGGGAGATGTTTTGGCCACGCGAGATACGCTTGAGACATATGTTGCAAATAGCAGCGGTGCGATCTGATGCTCTTGTCTCAAAAAAGGCCCACACCAAAGAACTATTTGAATAACGCGCAGAGACTGCAGCGCCCTGCACATGTGGAGCTTTGGGGTGTGATGCAGTCAATGTGCTGCCCTTAGGCTGGCCCCTGGTGGGCATCCTGCCTCGTTGGTGATGTGCCGCCTCCTCCTCCTCTCTCCTATCAGGCACCCACGTTGAGTCAGTGACCTCATCATCCCCTCCCTCCTCATCACTGGAGCAAACCTGGCGGTATGCTGCAGCAGGGGGAGCATGACTGCCAGATTGCTGTCCTTCTTGGGCACCCCCTCTGTCCGTGCTCATGTTACTGCCTTCATTGAGCTCAGTATCATCATCAGAGCCTTCCAAACACTGGGCATCCTCCTGGAGCATGTACCCAACACTGTGGTCAAACAGTTCGAGGGACTCCTCAGGAGGACATGGTGGCGCTAGGGAAGGAGTCACTGATGACATTGAGCCGAGGGAAGAGGCCGCTGCTTTGCCAGACAAAGTACCCTGGGCATGGGTGAGAGAGGATGAGGAGGATGAGGACGGCTTGGTCATCCACTTGACCAAGTCTTCCGCATGTTGTGGCTCAACACGGCCAGCTGGCGAAAAAAGAGCCAAGCATGTCCCACGGCCACGTGCTGATGAGGATGCACCGTCTCCACGACCAGCACTAGACACAGAGCCTGCTTGCCCTCTCTTATTGGCTTGTGACTGTCTGCCTCTCCTTCTTGGCCTTCCAGACATACTAATGGCCTGTAGCTGCACTAAGCTGGGATATATATATATATATATATATATATATATATATATATATATATATGTACTGATACTGCAGCTAGCAAAATCTACTGCCTGCCTGTAGTATGAGAACACCACCAACCTTCTACAGGTAGCTTTAGCTGAACACTGTGCAGAGCTCACAAAAAAATAACTTGTAGCTTTTTTAGCTGCCTGCGGTAGTGATAGGATCAGAAAAACACCACCAACCTTCTACAGGTAGCTTTAGCTGAACACTGTGCAGAGCTCGTAAAAAAATAACTTGTAGGTTTAGCTGAACACTGTGAGGAGGACACACCACACTAACTTGTAGTTTTATCTGAACACTGTAAGCAGGACGCACTGCACTAACTTGTAGCTTTAGATGAACACTGTGCAGAGGTCTCACTACACTAATTTGTAGTTTTAGCTGAACACTGTGAGCAGGACGCACCGCACTAACTTGTAGTTTTAGCTGAACACTGTGAGCAGGACGCACCGCACTAACTTGTAGTTTTAGCTGAACACAGTGAGCAGGACGCACCGCACTAACTTGTAGTTTTAGCTGAACACTGTGAGCAGGACGCACCCCACTAACTTGTAGTTTTAGCTGAACACTGTGAGCCGGACGCACCGCACTAACTTGTAGTTTTAGCTGAACACTGTGAGCAGGACGCACCACACTAACTTGTAGTTTTAGCTGAACACTGTGAGCAGGACGCACCCTACTAACTTGTAGTTTTAGCTGAACACTGTGAGCAGGACGAACCGCACTAACTTGTAATTTTAGCTGTACACTGTGAGTAGGACGCACTGCACTAACTTGTAGCTTTAGATGAACACTGTGCAGAGGTCTCACTACACTAACTTGTAGTTTTAGCTGAACACTGTGAGCAGGACGCACCACACTAACTTGTAGTTTTAGCTGAACACTGTGAGCAGGACGCACTGCACTAACTTGTAGCTTTAGATGAACACTGTGCAGAGGTCTCACTACACTAACTTGTAGTTTTAGCTGAACACTGTGAGCAGGAGGCACCGCACTAACTTGTAGTTTTAGCTGAACACTGTGAGCAGGACGCACCCCACTAACTTGTAGTTTTAGCTGAACACTGTGAGCAGGATGCACCGCACTAACTGGTAGTTTTAGCTGAACACTGTGAGCAGGACGCACTGCACTAACTGTAAATAGTCTAGCTGTCTGACTGTGGTACTAATAGGATCAAAAGAACACCAGCAATTTTCTTCAGGTAGCTGTAAATACTGTAACAAGACAAGCCTGCCTGTAAGTAAGAAGATAACAGGAACGGATCTAGCTAAACTGAATACAGTGTATATATATATATGCAACACCTGGGATGCATATATACACACAATACTGTAAGTGCAGCTAACTCACTGATTGTCCTGCCTAATCTAGCTAACTCAAATGAAATGACACTGTCTCTCTGTCTATCTATCTCTCTTTCAACGCCGGAACACACACTACACAGGGCCGCCGTGCAGGCGGCCTTATATAGTGTGGGGCGTGTTCTAAACCCCCTGAGCCATAATTGGCCAAAGCCACCCTGGCTTTGGCCAATTACAGCTCTCTCTACAGACAGCGCTGTGATTGTCCAAGCATGCGGGTCATAGTGCATGCTTGGCCAGTCATCAGCCAGCAATGCACTGCGATGCCGCAGTGAATTATGGGCCGTGACTCGCCACACGAAATTGGCGCGAACGGCCCATATCGTTCGCAATTCGGCGAACAGACGATGTTCGAGTCGAACATGGGTTCAACTCGAACACGAAGCTCATCCCTACTCACAGGTAATGAAAAGAAGTCTTGGGGAGCCCTCTAAGGGAGGGATGAACATCAATAACTGTGACTATAATGAAAGAAAACATCTCTCAGAGCTTGGATCATCATCATTTTAACACACTTAACCACTGAAAGAATGAAAGATAATTGCCATGGGTCACACATAATTACATACTTAAAAGTAATATATTGTGTATTTGAGTAATTGTTTTATTTATTTTGTTGAGGACTAAAAAATGAATTTAAAAAATATGTCATTATTGGTATTTATGATGTATGTTTATGATTTTTGGACGGTGAGTGGAGCACTAGACTGTTTGTTTATCAGGCCACTCATAATTACTTTTTTCATCCCCCTCTCTTGTTGGCTCCATACAAGACTTAGAAACAATCAAAAAGCCGACAACTACTGCAGCGCTCTCTCTTTACTCAAAATTCTGTTTCAGCAGTGTCATGCCTACATGTGGCGATAAATCTTTATTTGTAAAACAAAGAAGTAAAATAATAGAAAAACTTAATTTGAAGTGAACACTTGCCCAAATCATGTGCACAAATATTTACATATTCTGAATAAGCAATAAAAGCCCTCATTTATTTATGTGTCTATAGGCATTGTGAAAAAAAATAGAAGGTCAGGGATGGCTTGTTTTATAGTTTGTTTGTTTTTTACTGCTTATTAAGAATATGTAACTTGTTTTATGTCTTTATTGTGCACACAGGTGCACTTTAAATACATTACAATAAAAAAAAGACATAAAAATGTAATTAAATATCAGCCAAAACTACATAAAAGTTTCCCTTTAACTAGATTACAATAGATATCTTCCATCAAATTCAGTGTTTCACAGCTGCAGAATTTCAGACCCAGAGGAATGCAATACAAATTCCCAGGGCAAATCTGAGCTATTTTTGTCTTAGACCCCTTTCACACATGTGGATCCATTTTCACGGACTCCGCTTGCTCAGCAGGGATCACTCCGCTGATCCTCGCTGAGCTGGTGGATGGCAGGTCCGTCTCACTGTGCAGAGAAGGACTTGTCAGATCTCCGCTTTCCTCTATGGAGAGATTGAATGAAAATGGACCGTCTGTCCTTTCTCATCCGATCCGCCAGACGGATGAAAAATAGGACCACCATCCAGCTGGATTTAGCGGATGTCAGAGGACATGTCACCGCTGACATCTGTCGCTTCATAGAGATCCATGGAGCATCCGTTCAGGTCCGTCTGAAAAAACTGACATGCTGACCTGAACGGTCCGCATGTGTAATAGGGGCCTAACACAGATAAAAGAATTCCGTCATGTCCCCTCAAGGACAATTAATAATTAGAACACAAATCAATCTGATTTGACAAATGCTTCAAATATTAATCAGTACTTGGATGTCCTGCACAGAGGGCCTGTGTATCATGGGGTTTAGTCAATAGTGTTTTATTTACAATTTATGGAACTATAGCATAAAATTCTTCAAATATAGCATGTCACCAATAAAAAGCCTATGTAATGGGGGGGTGGTATTGTTGATGATATGGTGTGAGGATGATTGAAGCGCATTACATTATTTCTATGATTTGTAATATTCCCATTATTACATTGTAATTACATTGAATCAGTGGGAGCTTGTTTTCCACTAGATGCAGCCTTGTCACTGTAGCCTGCCACCAGATGCAGCTTATGACTTACCACTCTAGCCTGCCACCAGATGCAGCTTATCACTTACCACTCAAGACTGGCACCAGATGCAGCTTGTCACTTGCCACTGTAGCCTGCCACCAGATGCAGCTTGTCACCTACCACTGTAGCTTTCCACAAGATGCAGCTTATCACTTACCACTCTAGCCTGCCACCAAATGCAGCATATCACTTACCACTCTAGATTTCCACCAGATGCAGCTTGTCATGTACCACTCTAGTCTGCCACCAGATGCAGCTTATCACTTACCACTCTAGATTGCCACCAGATGCAGCTTATCACTTACCACTCAAGACCGGCACCAGATGCAGCTTGTCACTTGCCACTGTAGCCTGCCACCAGATGCAGCTTGTCACCTACCACTGTAGCTTGCCACAAGATGCAGCGTATCACTTACCACTCTAGCCTACCATCAGATGCAGTTTTGTCAGGATTTTCTCTATGTAGAAACCTCTCTATCTGTACTATACTTTACTACTATGGCTTAGTTGGACAACATAATTTTCTAGAATTACATTGAATCTGCCATTGAACGACTCATATTTTAAAATCCGTCAGTACATTCTGCTGGATATTTATACTTCTACATAATTTGTGTCATCAGCAAAAATAGTAGCATATTCTGTTTTATCCTCCAGATCATTATTGAAGACTGAAAGGAACAGGGCCCAACACCAATCCCTGTGATAAATAATTGCTAACTTTAGCCTGTTTTGAGCTAGTCTCTTTTACATCTTCTCCCTTTTGTACTTTAACCAGTTTATTTTACTTACGTACAGACATTTTTTTACTAGTATAGAAAACTATCTTTTTTATCTTTTTTATGGTACTTACAAAAATCACTAAATCACTAAAAATAAAATTAAAAATATTTGTTTTTATTGCAAACAAACCTTAAAAAATACAACATCACAAAATACTACACATTACATAAATATTCCTAGAATACCATGTTATTTGCATTCTTTAACCCCTTTCCACTGCCTCACAGCAGCCGTTTAAATGGGTCTTAACATCAATGTAATCATTGTGTTTTACCGTCACAGTGGTCACAAAATCAGGAGGCTATCCTGCCATTTCCCAATTACTGGTCACTGTGCTGGGAACACACAGTGATTGCCCTCTCAGCACATAAGACCTGGTTACCATTGATGCATATACAGTATATGGCACATGGGAGTTAAAAAAGATATACCTGTGCTCAAATCCCAACAGCTTCTACATGTGTATAATCTATTAGGGGCTAAAGGGGTGTGACCACACGTGTGACACACTAACAATCCTGGATCAACCCTCTGAACACTGCTACAGTGCCTTAAAAAAGTATTCATACCCCATTTTGTCATATTACAACCAGAACGTAAATGTATCTTATTGGGATTTTATGTGATAGACCAACACAAAGTGTCACATAATTGTGAAGGAAAATGCTAAATGTTTTTCAACATTTTTTACAAATAAATATGTGTAAAATGTAGCGTGCATTTGTATTCAGCCCCCCCCCCCCCCCAAGTCAATACTTTGTAGAACCACCTTTCACTGCAATTACAGCTGCAAGTCATTTTGGGTATGTCTCTACCAGCTTTGCACATCTAGATTGTGACATTTTTGCCCATTCTTCTTTGCAAATTAGCTCAAGCTCTGTCAGATTGGATGGAGAGCATCTGAACAGAAATGTTCAAGTTTTGCCACAGATTCTCAATTGGATTCAGGTCTGGCTTTTGACTGGGCTATTCTAACACATGAATATGCTTTGATTTAAATCATTCCATTGTAGCTCTGGCTGTATGTTTAGAGTCATTGTCCTGCTGGAAGGTGAAACTCAAAAGTGTGGCGCTATGAGCTACGTGAAAAAGTGATGAATAAATAATAATTCAAATAAAACTTTAAATATTCAGTGACTTCAAAGCGAATATTTCGGTATGAACCAGAAAAATACTACGTGAATGAATGGGTGTGGACCCCCTCATCCCACCGCTCTATATATAGATAAATAATGACCCCCACTGGAAGTGTCCGAAACCGAAAGTGCTTCTGATGACCTCTATTTCCGGTTCAGGGGGTGCTAATATGCTAATGGTTCCCTAGAATCTAAAAAGAAACTGTATGTATGGGAATCTGTAATTAATTCATTTATTAAAAATCCCGATTTACATTAAAAAGGTGTAAAAGCAGCTTGAAATAGGTCCGGTTATTAGATCCGGAGCCAAGCCTCGCTGTCACTTCCACATATCTAATAGGTGGGAGCGCAGCGGCAGTGCCGCGCTCCACACACTGTGCCAAGCCTCGTTATCATGTAGCGCGATGACGTCACGCGCAGGTCAGGATAACGGCTGCAGTTTGCTTTTGTTTGTTCACTTATTTGGACTTTGCATTCAATATTATTTTGTGTTTTTTTACACTTGGTCTAATACATGTATTTGAGTGTTACCATTTTATTCACTATTACATTCATTCACGTAGTATTTTTCTGGTTCATACCGAAATATTCGCTTTGAAGTCACTGAATATTTAAAGTTTTATTTGAATTATTTTTTATTCATCACTTTTTCACGTAGCTCATAGCGCCACACTTTTGAATTTTTTTACTGTTAGTTTGATCCTGAGTCTACGGGTGTGTTGGCTGCTGTTTGTCATTTCTAGCGCAGCGCGTACTTAACCTCTATATATCTTGGAAGGTGAAACTCCACTCCAGTCTCAAGTCTTTTGCAGACTCTAACAGGTGACTAACAGCGGACTTCTCGTCGGACTGAACTCTGAAGGACTTTTCAACAGGGTTCTGACGAAACGGACTTGCATACACATGATCCCACCAAAGTCCGATTGTTTCAAACGTGATGACGTACGACCAGACTAGAGAAGGAAGTTCAAAAGCTAGTAGCCAATAGCTGCCCTTGCGTCGTTTTCAGTCCGTCGGACTAGCATACAGACAAACGTTTTTTTTCCATCCATCCATCTTCCCATCAAATCTGACCAGCTTTGCTGTCCCTGCAGAAGAAAAGCATCCCCACAACATGATGCTGCCACTACCATGTTTCACGGTGGAGATGGTGTGTTCAGTTTTCTGCCAGACATAGCGTTTTTGTTTTAGGCCCAAAAATTTAATTTTGGTCTCATCTGACTAGAGCATCTTCTTCCACATTTTTGCTGTGTCCCCCACATGGCTTCCTTGCAAACTGCAAACAGGACTTCTTATGGCTTTCTTTCAACAATGGCTTTCTTCTTGCCACTCTCCCTAAAGGCCAGATTTATGAAGTGCAAGACTAAAGCTGGCCATACACCATACAATTTTCCTGTTCAATTTTCTTTAGATTTACCTTCAAATATGTAGTACAAGGGCCTGCCTGATTGCATCCAAATTGAAAGTGTTTAGGTTTGACCTCCTATTATATGGTTTTGGTAAATCTAAAGGAAAGTTGAACAGGAAAATTGAATAGTGTATGGCCAGCCTAATAGTTGACCTGTAGAGAGATTCTCCCACCTGACCTGTGGATCTTGGCAGTTCCTCCAGAGTTATCTTTGGGCCTCTTGGCTGCTTCTCTGATTAATGCTCTTTGATGGACTGTCAGTTAAGATTGACAGCCATGTCTTGGTAAATTATTTGTTCACTAAGGTCCTCTAACAAACCTCTGAAGGCTTCATAGAACAGCTGTATTTTTACTGAGATTAAATTACACACAGGTGGACTCTATTTACTAATTAGGTGATTTCTGAGGGCAATTAATTCCACTAGATTTTAGTTAGGGGTATCAGAGTAAAGGGGGCTGAATACTAATGCACGCCACACTTTTCAGATATTAATTTGTAAAAAAGAATAGAAAACCATTTATTATTTTCCTTCCAGTTCACAATTATGTGCCACTTTGTGTTGGTCTATCACATAAAATCCCAATAAAATACATTTAGGTTTTTAGTTGTAACATGACAGAATGTGGAAAATGTCAAGAGGTATAAATACTTTTTGAAGGCAATGTATATACCTTTTTATCCAGAATTTTGCTGTTAACATGTGGTCACACCCCTTTAGCGCCTAAATATACATGTAGAAGCTATTGGGATTTGAGCACAGGTACTTTATATCTTACTTCAATTGCATTGCAGGTCAGTGGCCAGACCTCAACCTTATAGCTCTCCTACAACTTGTGCCTATCTGCCCCATATTGGCACTCTATCCACTGGAGCATTTGCAGTTTGCAGAGAAGCATGAAATACAACAACTTCCAATTCCCTGACAGTATGGCTATGCTGTGCCCTCCTTTTATAGTAAGGAGGCTGGCTTGATATAAAACCTTCCAAGGTCCCTCTAAGCATGCTGGCAATAGTTTAAAAGCCTTACAGTGCATTGTGGTTTTAAAAAAAATGACCCTGGGCAAAATTGCATATACACTCAGAAAATTATAAACCTATTTATCATGAGCTGAACTTAAAGTGGAGTTCCACCCCCCAAAAAAAATTTGTAATGTGCTTAAAAAAAATAAAAAAAAAAACATTTGGAGAAAATTTTTTTTTTACTCACCTCTAAATGGCTGTTGCTAGGGGGTCCCTCGTAGTCTGCGTCTTTTGGTGCCTGGGCTGGTGACATCACTTCCCTCGGCGCAGAAAGGGAGATCGCCTCTCCACCCTCCCTCTTGTCTAGGGTTGCCACATCATCCCTTTAATCCAGGACACACATTAATTATACAGGTTCTGTGGCTGATTAAGGTGGTAATTAAACTCACTTGGTGCCTTATGTGCATTAAATGAGCCCCAGAACCTGTTTAATTAATATGTGTCCTGGATTAAAGGGATGATGTGGCAACCCTACTCTTGTCACGTGTCCCAGATGATTACGGGGCCAGTGGGGCCAGTGACGGCACGCGGCACAGCTCGCGCATGCGCAGTGGGTGCCCGGTTGTGAAGCCATAGCCGGGCGCCCACAGTTAAAATGCCGGCACCGCCGAGCGGAGGGGGGGACGAGCGGAGCCTCGATTCCCCGCATCGCTGGACCATGGGACAGGTAAGTGTCCGATTAAAAGTCAGCAGCTGCAGTAATTGCAGTAATTGTAACTGCTACAAAATATATATGAAACCCTGCGAGCCACTTACGGATAAATGCCTACAAAATAATAAGTGAACAGTGGAGACCAGCTGCAAACACTCAGTCACGTTCCATATTCGTGCAAAGTATTAAAATAAAAAAAACAATGTGTCTGCGCTAGAAAAAATCGCTGCACTCAAAGTGCAGTACTGGTAAACATAAACAACATGGGTGTTGATATATATGTGCATGCGTAAAAATACCCCTAGGTGCTAAAGTATAAAGTGCACAGTGCTATGTGAAACACAGCAAGTGAGTGATCAAACAAAACAACATATCCATTAAAATATCAAAATAAAATACAAGAGGATATAACAAACAGTGAATAAATGAAGTCCAAAAACGTGTATATCCAATGATATAAAAGTGCCCAAATAAATTAGTCCAAAAATTTGGTGAATTTCACATATCCTATCTTCCAAACTGTGCCACCAAAAAACATGCTGTGGTGTCTTCCAGCCGCCCCCACAGGTGTATATGCTCACCTTCCTGTGTGTGACACAGCGATTAGACTATGTCAAACAAAGCCTTGGAGCCACTCCTGTGCTCATTAGGAACCAGCTGTGCAGACTTCCAATGTTCTCAAGTGGAGATGGTTTATGCAAGAGAAAAAAACTCCATAGCGCAATATGTAGGTATAAAGGATTTTAATCAAATAATCAGCTCCCCTCACATATATGTGCATGCGTAAAAATACCCCTAGGTGCTAAAGTATAAAGTGCACAGTGCTATGTGAAACACAGCAAGTGAGTGATCAAACAAAACAACATATCAATTAAAATATCAAAATAAAATACAAGAGGATATAACAAACAGTGAATAAATGAAGTCCAAAAACGTGTATATCCAATGATATAAAAGTGCCCAAATAAATTAGTCCAAAAATTTGGTGAATTTCACATATCCTATCTTCCAAACTGTGCCACCAAAAAACATGCTGTGGTGTCTTCCAGCCGCCCCCACAGGTGTATATGCTCACCTTCCTGTGTGTGACACAGCGATTAGACTATGTCAAACAAAGCCTTGGAGCCACTCCTGTGCTCATTAGGAACCAGCTGTGCAGACTTCCAATGTTCTCAAGTGGAGATGGTTTATGCAAGAGAAAAAAACTCCATAGCGCAATATGTAGGTATAAAGGATTTTAATCAAATAATCAGCTCCCCTCACTGGGGTACTCACATATTATGGGTGCGTGAGTGCACCATCCTTAACACGCATAAAACGGTCAATCTCTCGGTGTGGTGTGCGGTGCGGCGTGTGTAACGAAAATCTCCTGCTCTCTCTCTGCTGACAGCTCCGTCCAGGCCCCTCCCCTACGCGTGTTCGGCACCGGGACCACGTGCCTTCTTCAGGGGGAATCTGATTGGACGAGAGCTCCAGAGTGAATATATATAGCTCCGGCGGCCATTTTGCCTAAGACCGCAGACACATCTGTGTCTATAGCGGCCATTTTCCCTTAGGCCATGGATCAGGCTGACACCAGCCGTGTCAATCATGGCAGCCATTTTGCCTAGGATCACAGATGTAAATCCTAATGGGCAGTAAAGGTAACTACAGCGGCCATTTTCCCTGAGACTACAAATCTGCTAAATAGCAGAATGTGTACTATTAATAGCAGGATCTCACAATAAATGATCTAATCAGATGTTGTGCATAAAAATAATCTACAATGATAATGATATATAACCATGTATTCTATCTTAATATAATAATATTATACAGGACGGAGCGGTCTCGCAAAGAGAGCACCGCCACACACCACACACGTTTAGATCGCCGCAAACGATAAAATATCACATAATAAACAAACGTACAGCATTCCATATATGATTAATCGACCCCAAGATTGGATCAACCAACTTAAAATTAAATATTACTAAAATATTAAAAACAAACATGACATACTTTATTATAAAAAATTGTTATTAAAAATATTTGAATCACATAAAAAATCATAAAAAAATTCTTTTTAAGATATTAATCTAAAAAATCTATTTAAAAAAATATTCCAAAATGGATAAAATTTATACACCCAACATAGAATCACTGTGGGGAGGTAATTGAACTATCAAGGGGAACATCACAGTATACAATCTATAGTGGATGCCCTAGCTGAGCCCAATAGATAAGGCATCCCTTTCAACTCAAAACGAGAAAGAACAGAAATGGTAAAAGGTATATCGCCAAAGCAAACAGTATCAATAGTTACTAAGAAAACATCTCAAATCGAAATCTCTATTCAATCCTCCAGGGACCAAAGACCCAAGCTGGTGTATCCATCAGGATTCCCTTTTGCTTATCTCTCTGACAAAATTCGAACCCCTCCAGTGGCGTTTGGGCGCCTCAATCCCCCAAAACTTCATGCCTACGGTACTTTGGTTGTGTACCCTCTTAAAATGCACATATAAACCATGTTTATCGGACCCATTGCATATGTGCCTCACATGTTCTTCTATGCGATCTTTAAGGGCCCTGGTGGTGCGCCCCACATACAACAGGTTACATGGGCACTTTAAGGCATAGACCACCCCTACTGTATCACAAGATATAAAATCCCTAATCTTATATGAAAAGTTGTTTCTAGGGTTCGAGAATTCCTTTAACCTCCTAGTGTTGTCCGGGATCCTCCTGCAACTGTAACACCTGCCGCAGCTATGGAACCCTTCTAGGTCCAAAAACATTTTAGGTTTTGGAGGGGGGGGATCTACCACATTATGTATCAGCCTATCCCGCAAGCTAGGAGCTCTCTTAAAAACAAATTTCGGTTTATCCGGGAGAACATCTTTGAGCTGGGTGTCCTGTTTCAACACACTCCAATATTTACATATGATCCTCCTTACTTCATAACTTTGTGCTGAATAATCAAGTATTACACTAATACCCTCATGAACATCATTACCGGTTACTTTGATAGCATCTTTTAGAAGATCCGCCCTACTCATGTTGCCAATTCTACTTCTTTCTTTCTCCAAAAACTCCTTCTGATATCCCTTCTCCAAGAACATGGTACTCAACCTCTCTGACTGGGTCTCATAATCAACCATCCTGGTGCAATTCCTTCGCATCCTCATATATTGTCCACTCGGGATGTTTTTTAACCAGGGTTTATGATGACAACTCGTAACCGGAATATACGAATTCCGGTCCGTAGCTTTGAAGAAGGATTTGGTGATGATACCCTCATTGGTGTTGGAGATCTCTAGATCCAAAAAATGTATATTTTCTGTACTAACATTCCAGGTGAGGGAGATGTTTCGATCGTTGACATTCATGGAGTTCAGTAAACCCATCAGACCTTCCATATCCCCTCTCCAAATAATTAAGAGATCGTCTATAAATCTCTTGTATAGTGCGATATCTCCATTGTCGTCCTTTAGGTTTTCCTCTTCCTCCCATTTGGCCATATAGAGATTAGCTACACTCGGGGCGAATTTGGCGCCCATCGCGACACCTTTCTTCTGTAAGTAGATCTTGTTATCGTACCAGAAAAAATTATTCTGTAAACAAAAATCTAAACATTTCAAAAGAAAGAATGTAAGGTCCTCATCGATTGAATCTTCCTTATCCAAGGCCCATTTGACAGCATTCAGGGCACCCTCATGGTCGATGTTAGTATATAATGAGGCCACATCTCCTGTGGCCATAATTATATTCTCATGTGTAGCACATCCCCCAAGCAACTGCAAAGTATGCTTGGTATCCCTAAGATAGGCGTTGGTTTTCTTCACTAAGGGCTGTAGATGGATGTCTATATACTCTCCTAATCTGGAGGTAAGGGATCCAATACCGCTCACTATCGGTCTTCCGGGTGGATTTAGGCTGTCCTTATGGATTTTGGGTAAGTAGTAGATTACAGGCATTTTACTGACCATAGGGACTAGGTATTTGGCTTCATGCTTGTTCAACAAGCCTTTATCGGTTCCATATTTGATAATGCCCTCTAATGCACTTTTACACATCTTGGAGGGGTTATCCTTAAGGGGTTGATAAGTGTCCATGTCGCTCAGTATCCTTCCCATCTCATCTTTATATTGTTGTAGTGAGAGGACGACGACACCTCCCCCTTTGTCCGCCGGTCTAATCACTATGTCTTTCCTTTTCTCCAGTGAATCCATTCCTCTTTTAATATCTATATGTTCATACACTTTCTTAACCGGTAACTGTTCTAACTCCGAGGTAACCAATTTTTTGAATAAATCGACATATTTATTGTTGGATATATAGGGGTTAAACACTGAGTTATTTCTTAGGTTAGTGAACCTATGATCAGTGACAGCTCTCTCAACAGGATTGAGGGCATAATACTTTTTGATATTAAGTTTCCTGACCAATTTTTGTACACCAACATAGGTGTCGAATTTGTTGAGTCCTTTTTTAGGGGCATATTTGATTCCCTTATCTAAAACTAGTAGTTCCTCCCTTGATAGTTCTGCTCCGCTCAGATTATAGATTCCCCGTCCTAGTCTTCCCGCCTTCTTTTTCTGTTGAACTCTTCGTCCAGCTCTCCCTCCTCTCTTCCTGGATTTCGTACTTCTCGGGAGGGTCCTCCCCTGGTCCCCCCTAAAAAAGATTCATCCAGAAAATTGTCATTGTCGCTCAAAGGCTGGAAGCTATTAGCCACAGGTACCCCATAGTGGTCCTGCTGATGTGTTTCATATCTGACTCTCTGCGGTTTAGGGGAATGGTAAACTCCACCTCTACGTGCATCTTCTCTTGTATGTGTGGGGTGTCCCCTAAAAGGAGGTAGATACGGTAAGGGGCCCCTATAAGGTGCACGATTTCCTCTCTGGGGTGTATTCTGCTGATTCCCATAACTCCTATAATGATGATATGGAGTACTGTGTTGGTATCCATATGGCCTTTGATGGCCATATGAGTACTGTTGGCCATTTCTGTAGTGAGGGGCAGGATTCGGAGGATAACCCAAATCAAGATGCTCCCTCTCCCTATAGCCATTATCTTGATAAGCGGGTGCCTCATATCTCCAATTCCCATTGTTGGGCGGCGGGCCATTTCTCCCCTCATTATTAGGTCGCCTCGACAGATTTTGTTGCGATTTTCTAGGGGGTTGGCGATAAGGCGTATGAGGTAACACCTCCTCCTGACGTTGCGGTGGAAACCCTCTGTTACCTGGTCTGTTGCTCTGTTGCTGTGAATGAGACTGACCCTGTGGTTGTGGTACCCTATTGGTAACTGTCCCCATCTGTGAATGGGGGTTAACCACAGTGGTGGACGCCAATGTTGATTGCCAACGAAAGACTTGTTTGTTTTGATAGTCTTCGAAATCCCTTTGGTACTTCTTCTTCTTTACATTTTTATTTTCCGTGTCTTTCTTCTGCATACTCCTCTGTAGCTCCCCCATGAGTTTAGTGTATTCAGGGTGATTAATGAGGGAGCTAAGTTTATCCCTAATATCCTTAATTTGGTTCTCCAAAAGATCTAGTTTACGCTGTTTTCTCTTCATAAGGAATTCCATAATCTCCCTTCCCTTACCCACAAAAAACGCATACCACTCCTCCACATCATCCACCCCTAGTAAGCCATCATTAATGGGAACATCCCATCGTAACTTCCTAGGGACCAGACCATCCTTTAAATATTTTCTCATGGTGGACATGTCCCACCATATATTACTCTTTTTATCCATGCAGTGTCCTAATTTCCTAAAAAGCTGCGTAATATCATTCTCATTCGTGTTGGTAATGGAGAAAAGATCCTCCAGATCAATTTCTTTGTTCTCAAAAAAGGCAAAAGGATCCATCAGGCTACTAGCAAGAATATGAAAATTTGGGAAACAAAATATATATGAAACCCTGCGAGCCACTTACGGATAAATGCCTACAAAATAATAAGTGAACAGTGGAGACCAGCTGCAAACACTCAGTCACGTTCCATATTCGTGCAAAGTATTAAAATAAAAAAAACAATGTGTCTGCGCTAGAAAAAATCGCTGCACTCAAAGTGCAGTACTGGTAAACATAAACAACATGGGTGTTGATATATATGTGCATGCGTAAAAATACCCCTAGGTGCTAAAGTATAAAGTGCACAGTGCTATGTGAAACACAGCAAGTGAGTGATCAAACAAAACAACATATCCATTAAAATATCAAAATAAAATACAAGAGGATATAACAAACAGTGAATAAATGAAGTCCAAAAACGTGTATATCCAATGATATAAAAGTGCCCAAATAAATTAGTCCAAAAATTTGGTGAATTTCACATATCCTATCTTCCAAACTGTGCCACCAAAAAACAAAAAAAAAACAAAAAAAAAAAAAATTGGTCAGGAAACTTAATATCAAAAAGTATTATGCCCTCAATCCTGTTGAGAGAGCTGTCACTGATCATAGGTTCACTAACCTAAGAAATAACTCAGTGTTTAACCCCTATATATCCAACAATAAATATGTCGATTTATTCAAAAAATTGGTTACCTCGGAGTTAGAACAGTTACCGGTTAAGAAAGTGTATGAACATATAGATATTAAAAGAGGAATGGATTCACTGGAGAAAAGGAAAGACATAGTGATTAGACCGGCGGACAAAGGGGGAGGTGTCGTCGTCCTCTCACTACAACAATATAAAGATGAGATGGGAAGGATACTGAGCGACATGGACACTTATCAACCCCTTAAGGATAACCCCTCCAAGATGTGTAAAAGTGCATTAGAGGGCATTATCAAATATGGAACCGATAAAGGCTTGTTGAACAAGCATGAAGCCAAATACCTAGTCCCTATGGTCAGTAAAATGCCTGTAATCTACTACTTACCCAAAATCCATAAGGACAGCCTAAATCCACCCGGAAGACCGATAGTGAGCGGTATTGGATCCCTTACCTCCAGATTAGGAGAGTATATAGACATCCATCTACAGCCCTTAGTGAAGAAAACCAACGCCTATCTTAGGGATACCAAGCATACTTTGCAGTTGCTTGGGGGATGTGCTACACATGAGAATATAATTATGGCCACAGGAGATGTGGCCTCATTATATACTAACATCGACCATGAGGGTGCCCTGAATGCTGTCAAATGGGCCTTGGATAAGGAAGATTCAATCGATGAGGACCTTACATTCTTTCTTTTGAAATGTTTAGATTTTTGTTTACAGAATAATTTTTTCTGGTACGATAACAAGATCTACTTACAGAAGAAAGGTGTCGCGATGGGCGCCAAATTCGCCCCGAGTGTAGCTAATCTCTATATGGCCAAATGGGAGGAAGAGGAAAACCTAAAGGACGACAATGGAGATATCGTACTATACAAGAGATTTATAGACGATCTCTTAATTATTTGGAGAGGGGATATGGAAGGTCTGATGGGTTTACTGAACTCCATGAATGTCAACGATCGAAACATCTCCCTCACCTGGAATGTTAGTACAGAAAATATACATTTTTTGGATCTAGAGATCTCCAACACCAATGAGGGTATCATCACCAAATCCTTCTTCAAAGCTACGGACCGGAATTCGTATATTCCGGTTACGAGTTGTCATCATAAACCCTGGTTAAAAAACATCCCGAGTGGACAATATATGAGGATGCGAAGGAATTGCACCAGGATGGTTGATTATGAGACCCAGTCAGAGAGGTTGAGTACCATGTTCTTGGAGAAGGGATATCAGAAGGAGTTTTTGGAGAAAGAAAGAAGTAGAATTGGCAACATGAGTAGGGCGGATCTTCTAAAAGATGCTATCAAAGTAACCGGTAATGATGTTCATGAGGGTATTAGTGTAATACTTGATTATTCAGCACAAAGTTATGAAGTAAGGAGGATCATATGTAAATATTGGAGTGTGTTGAAACAGGACACCCAGCTCAAAGATGTTCTCCCGGATAAACCGAAATTTGTTTTTAAGAGAGCTCCTAGCTTGCGGGATAGGCTGATACATAATGTGGTAGATCCCCCCCCTCCAAAACCTAAAATGTTTTTGGACCTAGAAGGGTTCCATAGCTGCGGCAGGTGTTACAGTTGCAGGAGGATCCCGGACAACACTAGGAGGTTAAAGGAATTCTCGAACCCTAGAAACAACTTTTCATATAAGATTAGGGATTTTATATCTTGTGATACAGTAGGGGTGGTCTATGCCTTAAAGTGCCCATGTAACCTGTTGTATGTGGGGCGCACCACCAGGGCCCTTAAAGATCGCATAGAAGAACATGTGAGGCACATATGCAATGGGTCCGATAAACATGGTTTATATGTGCATTTTAAGAGGGTACACAACCAAAGTACCGTAGGCATGAAGTTTTGGGGGATTGAGGCGCCCAAACGCCACTGGAGGGGTTCGAATTTTGTCAGAGAGATAAGCAAAAGGGAATCCTGGTGGATACACCAGCTTGGGTCTTTGGTCCCTGGAGGATTGAATAGAGATTTCGATTTGAGATGTTTTCTTAGTAACTATTGATACTGTTTGCTTTGGCGATATACCTTTTACCATTTCTGTTCTTTCTCGTTTTGAGTTGAAAGGGATGCCTTATCTATTGGGCTCAGCTAGGGCATCCACTATAGATTGTATACTGTGATGTTCCCCTTGATAGTTCAATTACCTCCCCACAGTGATTCTATGTTGGGTGTATAAATTTTATCCATTTTGGAATATTTTTTTAAATAGATTTTTTAGATTAATATCTTAAAAAGAATTTTTTTATGATTTTTTATGTGATTCAAATATTTTTAATAACAATTTTTTATAATAAAGTATGTCATGTTTGTTTTTAATATTTTAGTAATATTTAATTTTAAGTTGGTTGATCCAATCTTGGGGTCGATTAATCATATATGGAATGCTGTACGTTTGTTTATTATGTGATATTTTATCGTTTGCGGCGATCTAAACGTGTGTGGTGTGTGGCGGTGCTCTCTTTGCGAGACCGCTCCGTCCTGTATAATATTATTATATTAAGATAGAATACATGGTTATATATCATTATCATTGTAGATTATTTTTATGCACAACATCTGATTAGATCATTTATTGTGAGATCCTGCTATTAATAGTACACATTCTGCTATTTAGCAGATTTGTAGTCTCAGGGAAAATGGCCGCTGTAGTTACCTTTACTGCCCATTAGGATTTACATCTGTGATCCTAGGCAAAATGGCTGCCATGATTGACACGGCTGGTGTCAGCCTGATCCATGGCCTAAGGGAAAATGGCCGCTATAGACACAGATGTGTCTGCGGTCTTAGGCAAAATGGCCGCCGGAGCTATATATATTCACTCTGGAGCTCTCGTCCAATCAGATTCCCCCTGAAGAAGGCACGTGGTCCCGGTGCCGAACACGCGTAGGGGAGGGGCCTGGACGGAGCTGTCAGCAGAGAGAGAGCAGGAGATTTTCGTTACACACGCCGCACCGCACACCACACCGAGAGATTGACCGTTTTATGCGTGTTAAGGATGGTGCACTCACGCACCCATAATATGTGAGTACCCCAGTGAGGGGAGCTGATTATTTGATTAAAATCCTTTATACCTACATATTGCGCTATGGAGTTTTTTTCTCTTGCATAAACCATCTCCACTTGAGAACATTGGAAGTCTGCACAGCTGGTTCCTAATGAGCACAGGAGTGGCTCCAAGGCTTTGTTTGACATAGTCTAATCGCTGTGTCACACACAGGAAGGTGAGCATATACACCTGTGGGGGCGGCTGGAAGACACCACAGCATGTTTTTTGGTGGCACAGTTTGGAAGATAGGATATGTGAAATTCACCAAATTTTTGGACTAATTTATTTGGGCACTTTTATATCATTGGATATACACGTTTTTGGACTTCATTTATTCACTGTTTGTTATATCCTCTTGTATTTTATTTTGATATTTTAATGGATATGTTGTTTTGTTTGATCACTCACTTGCTGTGTTTCACATAGCACTGTGCACTTTATACTTTAGCACCTAGGGGTATTTTTACGCATGCACATATATATCAACACCCATGTTGTTTATGTTTACCAGTACTGCACTTTGAGTGCAGCGATTTTTTCTAGCGCAGACACATTGTTTTTTTTTATTTTTTTTTTTATTTTAATTGTAACTGCTGACTTTTATTTATTTATTTTTTTTTAATGGGAACTCCACTTTAAAGATCTACAACTTTTTCTGTGTACACAAAAGGCCTATTTCTTTCAAATATTGTTCACAAATCTGTCTAAATCTGTGGTAGTGAGCACTTCTCTTTTGCCAAGATAATCCATCCACCTCACAGGTGTGTAATATCAAGATGCTGATTAGACAACATGGTTATTGCACAGGTGTGCCTTAGGCTGGCCACAATAAAAGGCCACTCTAAAATGTGCAGTTTTACTGTATTGGGGGGTCGAGGGCGTCCGAAAACCAGTCAGTATCTGGTGTGACCACCATTTGCCTCACGCAGTGTAGCACATCTCCTTCGCATAGAGTTGATCAGGTTGTTGATTGTGGCCTGTGGAATGTTGGTCCATTCCTCTTCAATAGCTGTGCAAAGTTGCTAGATATTGGCAGGAACTGGAACACGCTGTCATATGCGCCGATTCAGAGCATCCCAAACATGCTCAATGGGTAACATATCCAGTGAGTATGCTGGCCATGCAAGAACTGGGATGTTTTCAGCTTCCAGGAATTGTGTACAGATCCTTGCAACATGGGCTGTGCATTACCATACTGCAACATGAGGTGATGGTCGTGGATGAATGGCACAACAATGGGCCTCAGGAGCTCATCACAGTATCTCTGTGCATTCAAAATTCCATCAATAAAATGCACCTGTGTTCATTGTCCATAGCATATCCCTGCCCATACCATAACCCCACCATGGGCCACTCGATCCACAACGTTGACATCAGCAAACCGCTCACCCACACAAGGCCATACGCCATCTACCCTGTACAGTGAAAATCGGGATTCATTCGTGAAGAGAACACCTCTCTGACTGACATGTCTGACTGACATTTTGCCTGGAGTTTCTTCCAGGTTCATGGGCTCCGGCGCTGTGATTGGCCAAAGCCGTGATTACGTCACTGACACGCTTGCGCACGGGAGCCGGTGGTCATAGCACAGGGCCCTGAAGAAACGGCACAGGCGGCCGTTTCTTCAGAGCGCATGCGACGATGACATCGGTGTTGGGGTATATAGTAAATATCTCCTACACGGTGAAAGTTTATGATATATTTACAGTACCTATAGATAACCTTATGATAAGTACGATTAAAAAGGAAGACTTTACTTCCCTTTTAAGTCATGTTATTGCTAATGAGCTTGATACAGCTGGATTTGAGTGACGTGTTACCATTGTTACCATTACAGTTTTATATTTTTGGAAAAAAAAAGTACTGTAACTTTTTATAGTACAAGGCCAACCCAATAATAAAACCATCAGAAGCAAACCTGATTCATTTAGGGAAAACAACATGTGATAATTCTACTTAATGGTCCTAAAGGCCTCATTTATACTTTTTACTTTAAGACAAGCGATTAAGTGGAGGCTCTTGTAATGTATTAGTACATCTGGATAATCTACCAATTAATTACTTATTCCAGGAGAGTAAGTGGTTCTCTTTGGTGGATATTTATTCATTTTTCAGTAAACTGTAAGTGACTGTAAATGTGCTATAGAATATAAATGTGCCCTTTGCATAACAAATAATTAGCTCTGAATGATATCAAAGGTAGACTAGTATGATTAAAACAAGGTCATCATATTAATCTGCTTAGACAGAATAGGGAGACAGTATAAGACTGTGCTAGAGACTTTTACTGAAGAAAAATGTGTTTTTTTTAAAAAGTAAGTGCTTATTGAAAATAAAATAGCTATTGTTCTTTGTAGAGGCTCTGAAGAAAAAAGCAAAACTTTACATACATCTTAACATACCTCAGTTGACTTCAGCTGGAGCACTGAAGTTTGTGTGGACTTAACCTAAGGCTGGCCATACACTATTCAATTTTCCTGTTCAACTTTCCTTTAGATTTACCAAAACCATATAATAGGAGGTCAAACCTAAACACTTTCAATTTGGATGCAATCAGGCAGGCCCTTGTACTACATATTTGAAGGTAAATCTAAAGAAAATTGAACAGGAAAATTGTAAAGAAAATTGAACAGGAAAATTGTATGGTGTATGGCCAGCTTTAGATTGGATTTGCTGTGATGTGTTGATTGTTATACCAGGTGATGTAATAGGTGCACATAGTAAAGAGTATGATGCTATGACAGCATGACTCGTTTGCAAAAACAAATGTTTAAGTCAGGCGACAACCATGTACTCATTCATTAATCTGTAGTGGACATCTTATGTCAAAATTTGTTAAAGGGGTTGTAAAGTCAGCAGGTTTTTTTATCTTAAAGCGTACTATGCATTAAAAAACCTTCTGCATGTAGCAGCCTCCCCAGCCCCTAATACTTTACCTGCAGGGCCGGTACAAGGCAGGGGCGGAAGGGGAACGTGCCCTGGGCGGTACCATTTGGTATGGGGGGGGGCGCAGCCTGCAGGTGAAGTTCCGCCACGCCAGTGTGTACAATAATACTGTCTTACAGTGCATGTACAGCGCCCAGCGGCACTGTACAAATTCCCTTTGTGCGCTCCTGCATGATCCTCCCTTCCCTCAGCACGCAACTACAATGTTTACTCCCCTACGGAGGAGTCCCGTAGTCTCTGCCAGTGCCGTGACGTCACTCACGGCCGGAGGCGAGGTGGGAGGACACAGACGAGTGCAGGGAGGCGGGAGCTGTGAGGTGTGTCGGCGCGCTGTCTGTTACCTCAAGCGGAGCAGAGCTGAGGAGCTGAGGAGCTGCTGGCTGGCTCAGGCTGCTGGATTCAATCTGAAAGGTAGAAGAGTGCAGTGCCAGTGTCATTTGTGCCAGTGTTCTGACTCAGATCTTCAGCAGTGGTGGTCACTGGTCATTAACCTCGCCTCAGCCTCCTCCCCTCCCCCACTCCAGCCATTTATTAATCTGTTTTTTATTGTTTACTTACACAAGTTCAGACTCATAACTTCTGAGTCTGAACTTGTGTAAGTAAACACTAAAAAACAGATTAATAAATGGCTGGATTGGGGGAGGGGAGGAGGCTGAGGCGAGGTTAATGACCAGTGACCACCACTGCTGAATACCCCACAACACTGTGCAATACTCCGCAATACCCCACAATACTGTGCAATACTCCGCAATACCCCACAATACTGTGCAATACTCTGCAATACCCCACAATACTGTGCAATACTCTGCAATACCCTGAGATACTCTGCAATACCCCGCAACACTGTGCAATACCCCACAATACCCCGCAATACTCTGCAATACCCCGCAATACTCTGCAATACCCCGCAACACTGTGCAATACTCTGCAATACCCCACAATACCCCGCAATACTCTGCAATACCCCGCAACACTGTGCAATACTCTGTAATACCCCGCAATACTCTACAATACCCCGCAACACTGTGCAATACTCTGCAATACCCCGCAATACTCATAAATACCCCACAATACTCTGCAATACCCCGCAACACTGTGCAATACTCTGTAATACTCCACAATACTCTGCAATACTCCACAATACTGTGCAATACTCTGCAATACCCCACAATACCCTGAAATACTCTGCAATACCCCACAATACTCTGCAATACTCTGCAATACCCTGCAACACTGTGCAATACTCTGCAATACCCCGCAATACTCTGCAATACCCCGCAACACTGTGCAATACTCTGCAATACTCTGCAATACCCTGCAACACTGTGCAAAATTCTGCAATACTCCACAATACTCTACAATACCCCACAAGATTGTGCAATACTCTGCAATACTCTGCAATACCCCGCAACACTGTGCAATACTCTGCAATACTCTGCAATACCCCGCAACACTGTGCAATACTCTGCAATACTCCACAATACTCTACAATACCTCGCAACACTGTGCAATACTCTGCAAAACTCTGCAATACCCCGCAACACTGTGCAATACCCTGCAATACTCTGCAATACCCCGCAATACTCTGCAAAACCCCGCAATACTGTGCAATACCCTGCAATACCCAGCCATACTCTGTGATACTCGGCGATACTCTGCAATACTCTGCCATACCCAGCCATACTCTGCCATACCCAGCCATGCTCTGCCATACCCAGCCATGCTCTGCCATACCCAGCCATGCTCTGCCATACCCAGCCATACTCTGCCATACCCAGCCATACTCTGTCATACCCAGCCATGCTCTGCCATACCCAGCCATACCCAGCCATACTCGGCTGTACTCGGCCTCTGTATGTGGCCAGGCTGTGGAAGTCTCACACACGTGGTATCGCAGTACTCAGGAGGAGTAGAAGAATCTATTTTGGGGTGTAATTTTTGGTATGTACATGCTATGTGTTAGAAATATTGTATAAACGGACAACTTTGTGTCAAAAAAAAAATGCGTTTTAACCACTTCCCGCCCGCCGGTTGTCATACGACGTCCTTGACTTTGTGTGGGGATATCTGAATGATAGGTGCAGCTACAGGCATCATTCAGATGTCAACTTTTTTAGCCGGCTATTCTCTACACTATAAGAACAATCATAGCGGCTGTTCCACTGCTTGATATATTCTTGTTTTGAAACGACATTGATTCTTTGTTAAAAACAGGGGGGGGGCGCAGTTTGCCATCTTCGCCCTGGGCACCAAATGGCCTTGTCCCAGCACTGCTTACCTGAGCCCCATCTCTGTCCAGCGATGTCCATGAGTGTCCAAGACTCTTCCTTATGATTGGCCATTGGCTGCCACTGTTGTCAATCAAAGTCAGTCAGCCAATCAGGAGAGAGATGGAGTGGGGCCGAGTCGCAGCTTCGTGTCTGAATGGATACAGGGAGCTGTGACTCGCCTCAGGTGCCACCATAGCAAGCTGCTTGCTGTGGGGGCACTTGACAGGAGGGAGGGTCCAGGAGCACAGAAGAGGGACCTGAGAAGAGGAGGATCCCAGCTGCTCTGTGCAAATCCACTGCACAGAGCAGGTAAGTATAACATGTTTGTTATTTTTATTAAAAAAATAAAAATGAGACTTTACAATTAGGGATAGGTGAATGGTTCAGCCCGAGCATGAGTTCGGGCCGAACTTTGGCTGTTCGCCCGTTCAACGAGCACCTGAATTAACAGGGAGTTTGACAATTTGTTCGGCCTGCCGAATGACCACAATGCACTGAGCCATTGCATAGTGAATTGGAATCCCTGATTGGCTGAAGCAATGAAAGCTTTGTCCAATCAGGGCACAGAACACTGTCAGAGCCATGATTGGACGCTGTCATGATGACTCTATCCAATCATGTCTCATTGCTTTTAGCCCTGCCCCACACTATAAAAGTATTCTTTCAAAAACGGCCATTTGTAGTGTGATATCGGTATAGAGAGAGATAGAACAGGGCTCTGTTCAGTGCTATTGGACAGTTAGTGGGCTATAATGTGCTATTCTGATTCTATTGTAGATGTGTGGAATATCAGTTTAGTGTGAATCTAGTAATAGTTCAGTCAGTGTGAGTGTAGTGGCCACCATTCATCTTTACATTAAGATCAGTTCAGTCAGTGTGAGTGTAATGAGTGACCATTCATTTTTACTTTAGCGTCACACTAAGGGGGAGATAAGGGGGGGATATATATATATATATATATATATATATATATATATATATATATATATATATATATATATATATATATATATATATATCCCCCTTATCTCCCCTCTCACTGGCCTATTTCCCTGGTTCCCCCCCTCTGACCCTTCCTCCCTCCCCCCTTTCCCCCCCCTTTCCACCCCCCCTTCTCTCCCCCCCTTTTTTCCCCTTCCCTTCTCCTCTCCCCTCTTTTGCCCCTTTTTTTTCTATTTCCCCTCCCCCTTCCCTCCTTCCCCATCTCTTCCCTTATCCCCCTCCTCTCTTTTTATCCCCCCCCTCTGTTCCCCCCCTCTGTTTTTTCCCCCTCCCTCCCTTGGCCCCTTCCCTTGCCCTCCCATCCCCCCCCCCTTTTTCCTTCCTCTCCCCCCTTTTTTCCCCCCCACTACCCTCCCCTCTACCACCCCCTGGTTCACCTTCCTTCTCACTGGGTGTGCACTCCCCCCACATGGTAGTGCGTGCACCTTAATTACTATTTTTTCTATTTTATTACTTATTAAGCCAGACTCTGTTCATAAATCCCCCGTGTCCGCCGTAGGGGGATTTGTGTTGGGTCCTGCTGTCCCACTGAATCTGCCTAAGTGCGTGAGCCAATCCTCAATTCTACCTTCTTTGTATAATGGTTTGGAATGACTTTTGTGATTACCTTGTTTGCTGCATACTTTTAAATGTTTTCGTGTATTAAAGGTTTCCATATTACCTTATAGACTTGTTCCTCCTGAAGAAGCGGTTCCGACCGCGAAACCGGTCGAGATAAAAGTCCTGTATATCCCCTCTACAGAGAATTTGCGGGCTTCACTCGTTATTTACTGTATTCAGTGTGGTATACATTCTTGATTTTATGATTGTTTGTATAATTATGTAATTTTGTATTTCAATTATTAAAATTTTTTATAATTTTTTACGTTTTTTTCTGTAAGTTACTATCTAGTACCGAGATAGTCCCAATCCCCAATTCTGGGGGTGCACGCTTGAATAGACAGTAGCAGCAACTGCCTTCCCGTCTCCACCCCTATATCTCTCTCATTAGATGATTTTTACATGTAGACGAGAAGTGCCAGAATAGGCCGGGTTTTGAGGTGGTTAACAGGGGCACCTAATTGCAATTTTTGATCTAATATTTCACAACAGGGCTGTTTCTGCACCCAACGAGAGTAACTGTGAGTGCTTACAGTGTTCTGGTACCACCAACACCTAAGGCCCAATTTTCTGCAGAGTATATAGGGCAGGCCGTATAGTATATATACTGCTGTTCAGAGTATATAGTGCCTGGGGGCAACCCACACATTTTTAAAAAATTTGTGTGCGACGTTCCCCTTAATATCCATACCAGACCTGAACGCCTGGTGTGGATTTTGGGGGTGACATCCACGCCATTTTTTTTTGTATTTTTGGTATTTTTATCTATATTGCCGGGATCCGACAATACATTACAGCTGCGAGCAGTTTTAAATGACATTTTTTCCTTTAGAAATTTAATTTTGCTGTGGCGCTGTTATAAACATGGGAAAGATGCACTACTATACTAAGGACAACCCCCAGGCACAATATTAAGCATTATTAAAATCACTGCTCCCGAAAAAATGGGTGTTTTTGAAACTTTTTTTTGCATTGATACATGTCCCCTGGGGCAGGACCGGGTCCCCAAACACTTTTTATGACAATAACTTATATATACTGTACAAAGTGTTTCTCTGTGTGCAAATAGATAACTTTGTGACACAAAGCAAAACACAGTGGCGCTAGTGCTCATGAACCTATAAAATAACCAAAATTAAACCAAATAATGTACACAGCAAATATATATATCACATAAATAAATGCCCACTCAGTGACAAGTGATAAACATATGTAAATATGAATAATCCAGACGACTGCTAGAGAACCAACAATAGTCCTTTCAATGTGAACTTTCTTTTCTTTTCTTCTACTTACACCACACCCAAGTGCTTGGTGATCCCAATCCCTATGGTAATCCACTCACCGACTCCTAATGCCCACACTCTCGTGTTAAGGCTTAAAAGCTTGTTGACCACATCACACGGGCCACATCGGCAGATCAAAATATCAGAATCCTGTGCAGGGATCGTTCCATATGTGAAATATAAAAAATACTCCAATAGTGCAAAAACGTTTATAAATTTATTTAAAAGCACTTCAAATCTTTAGTATAAAACTCACATGTAACAAGTATCAAATACGCAGACAAACACTTCCACAGCAAACCGATCTTCAAAGCACAGCAAAAAACATATACAGATCAGCCACTAAATGAGTTGTGGTCACGGCGGACCCGAGTTGTGTAGGCGTCAGGCTATCTCTCTCACCTACTCCCCGGTGCCTCCCCGCTCTATCGATGTGTCACTTCCTCATACGATGCGGCAGCGTCACTCGTCATTGGTGGGGTACGTCACACAGCCACGCCCCGACATGTTTCGTCATACACTGACTTAATCATGGGATTGGCTGTGTGGTGTGATGCTCGTTCCTTTTTTCTCCTCCTCCCATCACCTGACTAGCGAAGCCGCGACGCGCTTGCGCATATCTCGTGTCCCCTCAGCCACAAAATCTCCAGTACTACAAACCGGCAATAGATGCACATAATGCACATTCATTCCGCCCCTCCAAAGCAGTTTATATTATGGGTATAAGATGTAACAACCCTTGCCACTATAGCACTGTTGGTGTAACCGCACACTCATTCCTGCAAATACTCTGCATAAATGATAAATATACATAAACGATATAGATACTGACGCTCCAATCGCTACAATGTTAGTAAAGGCCATTAATTCCCCTACTCAGTACAGCAAGGAGTAATATATGATACTAAAATTCTGTATATATTAAAATGACATTTTGAAATATTAAATAAAAAGTTATAAAAATGATATAAAAATTATATATAAAATTTATATATAAAATTAATTATTCTTTTTTCATTGAGCACCTCCAATGATACATTCAATTAATGATTATTAAATGTATGTAAATAACTGAATGGGGGGTTTCTTCTAATATCTTTCTCATCATATAGTTAAACAATTGTATATATTTATATAGTGTTCTAAACAACCTGGTAAAGATTACATAAAGGGTCTCTGCTTTCATTAACATTATAGGGAATGTGTAAATATGTCATCCTGGATTCTCAGGGTCATCCCCATGACCCAAAATATCCGCCAACATCCGTGCTCCCCAATCCGACCCTCACAGCCTCTTTACACCTATTTCCATGTCTAATCTAAAGATGCCCATTTATTTGTGATCCCATATTTTAAACTCATATTCACATTAAATAATATACCCCAATTTACCCATAAATTAACCCTTAAAGTGTAACTCATCTAATTATGTGTAAATGTCCCACTCCAAGCCCCAAAGAAAAAGGGGGGTTAAGATCTGGACTGACCACTCAGACCACCTCCATCCCTAAATACATAGAAACATGGGGGGGAGATCGCCCTGGGACTTTAAGTGAGGTGGGAGAGATTAGGCACACATACATGACAGTGTAATAAAATAATTTTATTATTTACAGAATGCTGCAACCAATGGGAGTAGCAATAAGTGTGCATTACCCGGCATAGTGGCCAAGTTACCAGCAATAGCAAAAAACAAAACATCAATCATTACACACAATACATATCTGTAAGACAACAGTACAATACATAATAAGTAGCTGCATCAGTTGGTGAACGTACAAAGTGAAAAATGGGTGAATTGTTACATACATGGATAAAGCAATGTGTGAGTATTATACCCACAACACAACAACAACCCAACAGTAAAAAGCATATAAAGAGCATCGATAGTGCCCTACGCGTTTCGCGAGTCTCAGCTCGCTCTTCAGGGGCAGATGCATCAGTATAATATCACTCCACTGGGTCGAGTCACCGAGCGTTGATGCCAAAACGGTGATGAAGGGAGGTCCAGCTCGGGAGCTGAGGGGGCTCAGCGAACGGAAACCACAAATAGGAGAAACCAGATGCATGGCAGGGACTGCGTGGGGCATGTGATGAAGGATGTACAATGTAGCCCGAAAGCGTATTGTCCAAGCTTTCCTCTTTTTTCTTCAGCTCTTTGTACTTTTGCTTCTTCTCTCCCTGGTGCTCTTCCAAGTCCATATCCAGCCTTCCCATTTCTTCACTGAGCTGCTTAGCCCGTTCCTTTATATCTGTTAATTGCTCGCCATCTCCTGATTGTCTTCTTTGACCTGTTTTAGTAACTTCTCCCTCTCTTCTTGTGGAGTTCCCATGCCTTTGTCTTCTGCAATGGCTTGGTCCCGACGAGCCTCCAAATTGTGCAGCTTTTCATAAAGCTGTACTGCCTCCTGTTTAATATAGGAATGTGCAATTTCAGCCTCCAGAGTCGCCTCCTTTTCAGTCAATGAATCAAGTTCTTCCTGTTGAATCTCTAGCTCCTTTAGAAGCTGCTCATTCTTTGCTTTCATGGAAAAGTAAGCAGTCTGTTTTTCCTCTGGCATATTTTTAATAATGTTTTCAGCTGCTCGCTTCTCGTGTTCAATGTCTTTCTCCACACCTCGAACAAGGTCTTCTTTCGCTTGGCGCTCTGTGAAAATAATATCGATACTTTGGGATTCTCAATCATTCTGAGCTTTCAGTATATTGTATTCATGCAGCACATCTTCCATATCTATGTTTGTATTCAGTTTGTCAACCAGCATGTTGTAGTCTGCAAGCTGTCCCTGTTGTTCCTTAATTTCATGAGCAAGTTCTTCGGCTTTTTTCTCATATGACAAAAATACTGAATTCAATTCCTGGATTCTCAGGGTCATCCCCATGACCCAAAATATCCGCCAACATCCGTGCTCCCCAATCCGACCCTCACCGCCTCTTTACACCTATTTCCATGTCTAATCTAAAGATGCCCATTTATTTGTGATCCCATATTTTAAACTCATATTCACATTAAATAATATACCCCAATTTACCCATAAATTAACCCTTAAAGTGTAACTCATCTAATTATGTGTAAATGTCCCACTCCAAGTCCCAACTGCGTTGGATAACAACACAGTTGCTCACAGTGTTAATTCCCATACTCCCCATACAATTGTGGGGGTGTGAAGCAAAATATTTACAACACACATGTGTATAAACAAAATATGTACAATTACATAGAAAATGTCTATTTCCAAAAAAAAAGGATAAAAATGTGCAAAACCAGATGTGACCCAATGTTGCCAAATTATAATCCCTAATTTATATTCCACCCAAACCCCATATTCACTCATCACCCACTCTCCTCCCCCCGCATACAAATGCAAAGGTGGGTTCCAAAGTTTCCTCTGTTTCAACCAGATACACCCCTCAACCCTCTCATAGTAGAAATATCAAATATGATGGCAGGTATTTACTGACACCTTATATTCTTTATAGGCATCACACTTAATGAGCCAAAACTCCTTCCAAAAATTCTTTAAAAATAATTTATAAAGCAATTTAAGTCTAGTTCGATGTTTAACCCTCTAGGTGTCAGACATTTAAATAGGAATATCCATTGGGTTTCCCTTTGACATAAATCCCTCACTCTGTTTGACCCTCTCCAGGTCGAATGCACTACATCAATGCCACAGAACTGTAACAATGATGCATCCTGCTGATGTTTTTCTCTAAAGTGCAACGAGACACTATGGTACTTGTACCCATTTTTTAAATTAGTCAGATGTTCTGCTATCCTGATTTTCAGTAATCTCTTGGTTCTTCCTACATAGAATAGGCCACAGGGGCACCACATAAGATACACCACATGAGAGGAATTACAGGTACTGAATTCCCTTATTTCAAATGTCTCACCATCTCTATTGGTGACATTCATTAATCCTCTGTGGCTAGTTCTAACCGTCCTACAACAAACACATTTCCTACAACAATAGAATCCTCTAAAATCTATTTTCATAGCCCTTGGAGGATCCAAGATCTTTTTAACTATCTGGTCTCCAAAATTTGGGGCTTTCCTATAGATAAATTTAGACTGTTGCGGTAGTATCTCTCCTAAATGCCTATCCTTACACAGGATGTGCCAGTGTTTTTGGTATACACTCTCAATTTCCTTATATTGACAGTGGAAGCCCGAGATAAAACTTAATTGGTGTAGGTTAGTGGAGTCTGAATGCTCTTTCTTCTGGAGACACTGACTTCTGGGGACCTCTGCCACCTCATGTATTAATTCGTCCAGTTTTTTGTCACTGTAACCTTTCTGTACAAACTTGACTTTCAGGTTGTTAGCCTGCTCTAAATAGTCTTCCACCTTTGTACAATTCCGTCGGACTCGCAAGAACTGTCCCTTCGGGATATTCCTTATCCATGCAGGATGGTGCCCACTCCTGATGGACAGGTAGCTGTTGCGATCCGTCGGTTTGAAATAAACCTTAGTATTCAGACCACTGGGTTGTTTTTCTATGGTGACATCAAGAAAGTGAATAGTTGTCTCACTTATTTGATATTCCAATTTAATGTTGTTCATATTTTTGTTAAGGTACCCCAGAAATTCTACCGCAGATTCCTTCGAACCCTCCCGAATAAATAGGAGGTCGTCTATAAATCTGCGGTAGAATTTTAACTGGGGCATGTTTTTACTGAAAATCTGTCTGTCTTCCCACTCTGCCATAAATAGGTTGGCTAGGCTAGGGGCATATTTTGCCCCCATCACCACGCCTACCTTCTGAGAGTAAAACTGACCACCGTACCAAAAATAATTATGAGTCATACAGAACTCAAGTGCATGACCCAAAAATCTCTTCTGCATATCAGGCACCTCCTCCCGCCTACTCAATGCCCAATTAAGGGCTAGAGATGCGTCCTCATGCTGTATGATGGTGTATAAAGAGGCGACGTCTGCCGTCACCAGATATGATTCAGAGGAGAAATCTAACTGTACCTGATCTAATAACAATAATAAATCTGAGGTGTCTTTTAAATAGGCCTTGGTTGCCCTCACGCTTGGCTGGAGAAATTTGTCTAAATACTCTCCCAGCCTCGCGGTTACAGACCCAATGCCATTTACAATTGGTCGAGGAGGCGGACAATCTGTACTTTTATGTACCTTGGATAGCGTGTAAATAATAGGTACTCGGCATGCGCTTGGGACAAGGTATCTTTTTTCCTTACGATTCAGAGCACCCATATTATAGCCCCATTCAATTAATGATATTAATTGAACTTTATACGCTTCCGTGGGGTCACACTTTAGTTTCCTATAAGTAAATTGATCCTCAACCAATTCCATGAATTGATTGTGGTAAAATGCCTTCTCCATCACTACTACCCCTCCTCCTTTGTCCGCTGGCCGGACAATGATGTTTTTCCTATTTTCTAAAGATGAGATACCTTCCCTAATATGATGAGGGTTAATCCCCCTTTTTGGTACTAGGTCTTCAATATCACTGATAACCAATTTCTTGAATATCTCTATGAAATGGTTGCTAGTTTTCTGAGGGTTAAATATCGATTTATTTTTAGCTCTAACTGTTGCTTCAACCGGGTGGCTTAAGAAGTATTTTTTTATATTCATAGACCTAATGAACTTGTGCGTGTCAATATACACCTTGAATTTGTTCATTATTCTCTTAGGTGCACATTTTAACCCCCCTGGCGGTATTCCCGAGTCTGGTTCGGGGTGAGATTTTAGTACCAAAAGCGGTAACCCCGAGCCAGACTCGGGATCGCATCGCTGGATCCTGGAAGACGCGACTCACCTTGTCTCCGGGATCCCGCGATGTTCTCCCGCTGTGTTCGGCGGCCGGATCTTCCGCCCGATCCACTGTGTGCCCTGGCTTCCGTTCCCTGCGAGCGTAGCGACGCAGGGGGTGGAACCGGTGGCAAATTCAAATAGTATATAACACAAACACACTGATACATTGTAATCCTATTGGATTATATTACTAAATATAATAAATATAATAAAATTGACCTCAGATTGCCCCCCAGTGCTTTGTCCAGTGCCCCTGCCTGCAGTTTTACTGTACTTTGTGTCTGGAAACTGCAGAGCGACCATGGCATCCAAAAAGCGTGCTTCAACCTCAAAAGTGACATATGACCTGCTGGAAAACAGTGACAGCGAGACAGAATCGCTTGCAAAAGTGAGTGATAGCGAATCATGGGGAAGTTCGTCATCAGGCACGGAAAGCGATTTCAGCGATGATCCTGCGACTTTGCCCAGCGATGTGCGGACTTGGTGCTCGATTGATTGCGGTATGGAGCACACAGCACCCCCAAGATTCCCGTTTACCGGAGCGCCTGGTATCAAAGTGGAGGTTGAAGATGACAGCCCCTTGGGATACCTCCAACTCTTTTTGACTGATGAAGTCATAGAAAGAATTGTTACAGAGACCAATCGGTACCAGGAGCAACAAGCTGCTATACCTCAGAGGTTTTCAAGGAGCAGAAAATGGGAACCAGTGACCAAGGAGGACATCTGGAAGTTTCTGGGCCTAATTATTCTCCAGGGAGTGGTGGGGAAACCCCTGCAGAAATGGTACTGGACAACCAACAAAATATTAGCCACTCCTTTTTTTGGCACCATAATGTCGGAATACAAATTTTCTCTCATAATGAAATATCTGCATTTTCAAAATAATGACGAATTTGATGAGACTTCTCATCCAGCTCCAAAACTGAAAAAAATTTGGGATTATATCAAATTATTCAGAAAAATTTCCAGCAGACCTATATACCAGACAGAGACGTCAGTATCGACGAAAGCCTTATGGCCTACAAAGGAAGACTTGGATACAGTACATCGCGTCTAAGAGAGCACGATTCGGCATAAAATCATTCATGCTCTGTGAAGCCAGCACTGGTTATATATGGAATTCGGTCCTTTACACCGGGAAAGGGACCAAATTCAACGACAGATTCAGTCAATATGGAATGGCAACCGCTTCTGTTCTCACTTTTATTGAGCCATTGTTGAATCAGGGGTACTGTGTAACCACAGATAATTTTTATACTTCTCCAGAACTCTATGAGTTCCTTCTACAACACAAGACGGATGCATACGGGACTGTTAGAGCTAACCGGCGTGACATGCCGCCAACCTTTGCCAAAGAAAAGCTCACTGCAGGAGAAATAGTTGCCTGGCAAAAAGGCAAAATGATGGCACTAAGATGGCGAGATAAAAAAGATGTGTGCCTAATGAGTACCATTCACAACACCTCTACTCTCATGGTACATACAAAAGGTGTAAAAGATGCTATGAAACCTCAACTCGTAATGGACTGCAACAACACAATGGGAGGTGTTGACAGAGCTGACCAGCCCATGATTTTTTACCCTGCTGTGAGAAAGCAACAAAAAAAATATTACAAAAAAATCTTTAGGCATCTTCTTGAACAGTGCCTGTGGAACACTTTCATTCTTCTAAAAAAAAAGAGTGACAGGCCTGTGATTCATGCAGACTTCGTTTGGAACTCATATTTCTGAAGCACCAAACACCAACCACTGTAAATCGATCTGGACGTCGTGCTGCTGGCGTTGTGAACCCGGAACGTCTGACAGGTCGACACTTTATTGGCCCCACATTCCACCAACGGAAAAGAAGGCAGCACCCACAAGGATGTGTGTGGTTTTCTGCTCTAAACGTGACGACACAGGAAGGAAAGTCAGAAAAGAAACCCGGTTCTACTGTCCTGACTGTGACGTTGGACTTTATGCTGTACCCTGTTTTAAAATTTACCATACGCAAGACGTTTACTAAAGCAATATGACTACTAATATTGCACTCTTGTTTGGCCAAAAAAAATGTCAGTGTTTTTGATTTATATTATTTACTAAAATTTATTGAATAAAAAGTATTATTACTATTATATTATTATTTGTTATTATTTATAGTTATTTATTATATTATAATTTATGATTTTGTGTTTCAAACTTTATCATACCCAGGATGTCTACTAGACTCTTGTTTGGACAGATTTCAGTGAGTTATTCCTAAGAATTACAGGCCTTCAATATAAAACGCCACATTTCCATGCAAAAATAATGGTACCGCTTTCAGCACCTAAAATCTGAAATAATCATACCGCCAGGGAGGTTAAGCCCAAGTTGAGTATATTGAGTTCTTTATGGTCCAGTTCAACTCCACTTATGTTATAAATGCCTGTATCTATGCGTTTCTCGAGCGTTTTTTTGGGTTGTCTGGATTTTCCTGCCCTGCATCCCCTTCTTCTCTTCTTGGGGGCATGATGCCCTTGTTTTGTATATAGGGGGGTCCGTTTCTCCCTCCTTCTTTCTGATATGTTGGCCGGGAGTTCCCTCTCGGTGTCCCCCCCTCCCACCCCTCCCCCGTTGTCCTAAAAAAGGCCCATTATATGGTAAGTCAGGGCAATATCCCTCATTATCTAATGATGAATATCTATTGTATAAGGGAACCCCATTCCCCCTCTCCACCTGGTAATTAGGAGGGGGGTGTGGTCTCCACTGTTGGAATTCTTGTGGGGGAGCAAAATATTGTGGGGCATTACCCATATATGGTCTAGGGGATTGGTAATCATATCCCCCCCTTCCCTGTTGGTTTACCCTCGGGGAATGATAATTAAATCCATCCCTACCCTGCTGGGGTGGTTTCGGGGATTGATAATGATATCCACCCCTACCCTGTTGGTTTGGTCTGGGGGAATAATAGTTACCACTCCTTTGATTTCCTCCATTCCTATGGTTACCATTATTACGTGTAGCCCCATTCCTTCTCTGTTCTTCTCTATTATTCACATACTTCTGTCCGGGCTTATTTGGATCAGGATTGGGGATGAGATTACTCTCAATTGGTTACAGAATATGATTCTCGGTATGGGTATCCTGCATGGTTGACCCAATATTCTGCCACGCATAGATCTTATTTGTTTTAAAGTCATTAGAATCTCTCAAATACTTTTTGACCTTCTTTTTCTGTGTTTCCCGGTCGATCTTTTCCAACTTTTTCTTAATATTATTATTGAATTCTTTCATCTGATTGGAATCCTTGATAGGTTCCAATTTTTCTTGTATTGTTCTGATCTTCTCATTGATTAATCCTAACTTAATCTGCTTTCTATTTAAAACCAGACTCTGTAAATCCCTACCTGCTTTATTGAAGAACTCCTTCCATTCATCTACATACTTTTGATCATTGAGCCCACCCTGAGGGGAGACTTCCCACCTCAAGCTCCTAAAAATTAAATTCTCTTTCTGGTAGTGCTCAAATGTAAAAACATCCCACCACACCTTAATCTGCTTCTCTAGGAGATTATCTAATGTTTTCAGTGTTCCTGAGAAGTCCTCTTCACAATCAGCCATTTCCTGGTTGTTCGAGAAGACACACTCAGGATCCATTTGTCTATTCGACAAAAAATTGAACGGATCCATGGCTGCACGTGGGTAAAATAAATATAATCTCAACCGTTGGTAATGTAAGTCTTAATACTGCCCTCCTAACTCACTTCCCACCACTGCGCCTCAGATTTTAAAACCCAGACTTAATCTAAAGCTGCCACTTTAAAGAATCAAGATACTGTACAAAGTGTTTCTCTGTGTGCAAATAGATAACTTTGTGACACAAAGCAAAACACAGTGGCGCTAGTGTTCATGAACCTATAAAATAACCAAAATTAAACCAAATAATGTACACAGCAAATATATATATCACATAAATAAATGCCCACCCAGTGACAAATGATAAACATATGTAAACATGAATAATCTGGACGACTGCTAGAGAACCAATAATAGTCCTTTCAACGTGAACTTTCTTTTCTTTTCTTCTACTTACACTACACCCAAGTGCTTAGTGATCTCACTCCCTATGGTAATCCACTCACCGACTCCTAATGCCCACACTCTCATGTTAAGGCCTAAAAGCTTGTTGACCACATCACACGGGCCACATCGGCAGATCAAAATATCAGAATCGTGTGCAGGGATTGTTCCATATGTGAAATATAAAAAATACTCCAATAGTGCAAAAACGTTTATAAATTTATTTAAAAGCACTTCAAAACTTTAGTATAAAACTCACATGTAACAAGTATCAAATACGCAGACAAACACTTCCACAGCAAACCGATCTTCAAAGCACAGCAAAAAACGTATACAGATCAGCCACTAAATGAGTTGTGGTCACGGCGGACCCGAGTTGTGCAGGTGTCAGGCTATCTCTCTCACCTACTCCCCGGCGCCTCCCCGCTCTATCGATGTGTCACTTCCTCATACGATGCGGCAGCGTCACTCATCATTGGTGGGGTACGTCACACAGCCACGCCCCGACATGTTTCGTCATACACCAACTTAATCATGGGATTGGCTGTGTGGTGTGACGCTCGTTCCTTTTATCTCCTCCTCCCATCACCTGACTAGCGAAGCCGCGACCCGCTTGCGCACATCTCGTGTCCCCGCAGCCACAAAATCTCCAGTACTACAAACCGGCAATAGATGCACATAATGCACATTCATTCCGCCCCTCCAAAGCAGTTTATATCATGGGTATAAGATGTAACAACCCTTGCCACTATAGCAGTGTTGGTGTAACCGCACACTCATCCCTGCAAATACTCTGCATAAATGATAAATATACATAAACGATATAGATACTGACGCTCCAATCGCTACAATGTTAGTAAAGGCCATTAATTCCCCTACTCAGTACAGCAAGGAATAATATATGATACTAAAATTCTGTATATATTAAAATGACATTTTGAAATATTAAATAAAAAGTTATAAAAATGATATATATAACTGATATATAAAATTAATTATTCTTTTTTCATTGAGCACTACCAATGATACATTCAATTAATGATTATTAAATGTATGTAAATAACTGAATGGGGGGTTTCTTCTAATATCTTTCTCATCATATAGTTAAACAATTGTATATATTTATATAGTGTTCTAAACAACCTGGTAAAGATCACATAAAGGGTCTCTGCTTTCATTAACATTATAGGGGATGTGTAAATATGTCATCCTGGATTCTCAGGGTCATCCCCATGACCCAAAATATCCGCCAACATCCGTGCTCCCCAATTCGACCCTCACCGCCTCTTTACACCTATTTCCATATCTAATCTAAAGATGCCCATTTATTTGTGATCCCATATTTTAAACTCATATTCACATTAAATAATATACCCCAATTTACCCATAAATTAACCCTTAAAGTGTAACTCATCTAATTATGTGTAAATGTCCCACTCCAAGCCCCAACTGCGTTGGATAACAACACAGTTGCTCACAGTGTTAATTCCCATACTCCCCATACAATTGTGGGGGTGTGAAGCAAAATATGTACAACACACATGTGTATAAACAAAATATGTACAATTACATAGAAAATGTCTATTTCCAAAAAAAAAGGAAAAAAATGTGCAAAACCAGATGTGACCCAATGTTGCCAAATTATAATCCCTAATTTATATTCCACCCAAACCCTATATTCACTCATCACCCACTCTCCTCCCCCCGCATACAAACGCAAAGGTGGGTTCCAAAGTTTCCTCTGTTTCAACCAGATACACCCCTCAACCCTCTCATAGTAGAAATATCAAATATGATAACTTATATATAAGCCTTTAAAATGATCACTTTTTATTTTTCACGTTTGTGTCCCATAGACATTAAGGGTGTTTGCGTGTTCGAACAAATGTTTTGCCTGTTCGCATGTTCTGCTGCGAACTGAACCGGGGAGTGTTCGGCTCATCCCTCACCCTGATGTGAGTCACAGTGAGGGCCAAAGCGAACCAGAACAGGAAGAAAGTGTTCAGGAACCTGTTGTTTGTGCAAGTAAGTATTCTTCGAATATTGCTTTGAATGTATTGACATGGCGAGTGTTTAGATGTCCAAACCAATCACCCACTCCACACATTAGCAAAGTATGTAGTGCCTTAACATTAGCATGGAAAAGGAAGAGGTGGAAGGAGCTGTCAGTGTTGCTAGGTACCCGAGTTTGGGAGACCCAGGCACCAGGACCAAGATTATAGAGTAGTTGCAGTGTGTACGTTCCTAGTAGTGTAGGTGTCTGAAGGGCAAGCAGGTTGTAACCAACAAAAGACTGACCATAACTCACTATGTAGGGCCTCGCTACTTGACCATTGTTCCCTTAATACTTTTTACTCTTATTACTAGTTCATGATCTTCCACGTTGTACTATTGGCAGAATGAATGCTGATATGTTGCAGTGTTGCAAGGAACTGGAGCAAATCAAGAAGGCTGCTACTGCTTTACAGTGCAAAATCTGAGATTTTGTGGACATGCTAGCAAAATTCAAATTTCCGCTGGATTGGTCTGAAGCTTGGTGTTCCACTTGTTGGCTCATGTTTGCCATTACTCATTTCCGGCTTTTTTGGACTTTGAAATGTGAAAGTTTAGGAATATAACTCAGTGTTTCTCCACTCCACTCCTCTAGGTGCACCACCAGATCCTGTTTTCTAGATTTTCCTCAGTCTAAACGACTGTGCGAATTACTAAGGCAGTGGAAGCGATAACATCACCTGTGCCAAATTCAAGAAATCCAGAAAACATGACTCGGGTTTGCATCTTGAGGAGGAGAGCTGAGAAACACTGCCCTAACTAATGTGAATGCCAATGTTTATCTGTTTTTTCTAATCTAAAACCCACAATTTCAAGGTGCACACAAACTGGGGCTTACCATTATGATTTCCCCCATGATCCCATTCCTAAAATGTGAAATAACACACCAAAAAATGGGGATCAAATAACCCCTAAAATAAACACCATAAAATAGTGGTTAGGCAGTAAATCACTGCTGATTAATAATTGGGGTCAGTCCTGGAAAAAAATGTGTCCAATCCAATGCCTTTAGACTTGCTTGTTGCTCCACTTAAATTCACAGTTTAAATTATGATTCACATCTAAAGAATGAGAGAACGCATCATTGCGCAATGCCACAACTAACAAGGGTCTGTATAATAAGTAGATTCCACTCACATTTATATAGTAGTTAAAGCACTTGTGTTGTAATGGTCAGAAGTTTGACACCACTCACACAGCATCTGCTGTGCTGACAAACATATTCGATGCCATCACTGGCTCCTCCTCCCGATGCGTTGCGCCACATGTCACGTGACTTTTTCAAGGGACCCTTGAAAAAAATGACATTTTCCCTGCAAGCTGCATTTATTTTGTTCAGCAACAGCTGGGGAGCCAGTGTGTATAAGGCCACAATGTAGTGCACTGAGAACAAGATTATAATTTTTTTGGATACATTCTGGTGTCACTTTGACTTTCTATAGAAGTAACGGGTGCATAAAAATTGGTCTTTGGGTGTCGGTGGTGCCTTCCCACCGTAACCCTATAGAGGTACTCTTGATGAAAGCAAGAATTGGCCTTGCTGTAAAAAATTGCAATGATATGCACCTGTCAAACAGGTGCAGAAAAGTTACTCTTTGGGTGTCGGGGCACCTTCCCACCGTAACCCTATAGAGGTGCTCTTGATGAAGGCAAAAAAATTGCAATGATATGCATATGGTTGGTGTTTTTGCCACGTTTGATGTGCCTGACAAACAGTTTGCAGAAAGCAACAGTGCGATCTGCTGCAGATGTGCTGAAAAAGGCACAGACAGCTGAGCTTTGGGGAGTGGGCCGAAAGATAACAGCTGCAGAATATAATGGAATAGGGTGGCTGCTCTCCACTCTTTCTTGATGTCGGCCTCCTTGGGGTTGTGCCGCCTCACCTTCAGCTTTTTCCTCTGCTCTGTCTGGCACCCAAGTCGCATCAGTGACCTCATCATCATCATCTCCATCTCCTCCATCTTCATTATTACCACTCAGGGCCAGATTAAGAGCATCCTGGGCCTGGAGCTGAGGATTTTGGTGGGCCTTTTTATGGAAACAAAATGAAAATGCAAACAATTTTTTGCTAAAACAAATTAAATATACTTTCACCAGTAATACCAGCCGTACAGCCTTTGAGCAGCAACAACACTACCAATACTACCTGCTATGCAGTCTCTCACCAGCAGCAACATAGGGAGACCACATTTCCAAACTGCAATTCAGGAACAACCCCCCCTTCCCAAAAAAAGATGAGGGTGGGGGATGTAGTCTCGGGGTTGATGGGGAAATTGGATTTGTCAGGCAAATGGCTGTTGTTAGCACTTAAAATCATCCTGACACCATGCTTGATATGGTGTCGGGATGATCAAATTCCATTATTTCTTTTACTACATTGTAATATATTATGAAATAGTTCAACTCACCATCATGCCGAATCAGTGGGAACCTGAGCTTGTTACTTACACCAGATGCAGCTTGTTACTTGCCACCATTGCTTGCCACCAGATGCAGCTTGCCACCCATAGCCTGCCACTAGATGTAGCATATCACTTTCCACAGTTGCCTGCCACTAGATGCAGCATTTCACTTGCCACCAGCAACCTGCCACCAGATACAGTGTGCCACTTGCCACCAGCAGCCTGCAACCAGACACAGTGTGCCACTTGCAACCAGCAGCCTGCCACCAGATACAGTGTGCCACTTGCCACTAGCAGCCTGCCACCAGATTCAGTGTGCCACTTGCCATCAGCAGCCTGCAACCAGTTACAGTGTGCCACTTGCCACTAGCAGCCTGCCACCAGATACAGTGTGCCACTTGCCACCAGCAGCCTGCCACCAGATACAGTGTGCCACTTGCCACCAGCAGCCTGCCACCAGATACAGTGTGCCACTTGCCACCAGCAGCCTGCCACCAAATACAGTGTGCCATTTGCCACCAGCAGCCTGCCACCAGATACAGTGTTCCACTTGGCAACCATAGCCTGTCACCAGATACAGTGTACCACTTGCCACCAGCAGCCTGCCACCAAATACAGTGTGTCACTTGCCACCAGCAGCCTGTCACTAGATACAGTGTGCCACTTGCCACCAGCAGCCTGCCATGAGATACAGTGTGCCACTTGCCACCAGCAGCCTGCCACCAGGTACTGTGTGCCACTTGCCACCAGATACTGTGTGCCACTTGCCACTGACAGACTGCCACCAGATACAGTGTGCCACTTGCCACCAGCAGCCTGTCACCAGATACAGTATGCCACTTGCTGCCAGCAGCCTGCCACGAGATACAGTGTGCCACTTGCCACCAGCAGCCTGCCTCCAGGTACAGTGTGCCACTTGCCACCAGCAGCCTGCCTCCAGGTACAGTGTGCCACTTGCCACCAGCAGCCTGCCACTCCCTCCAGGACTCTTCCCGGATGGGTAGAAGGGACAGGGCCTACATAGTCAAACAAATCCCTGGAGCCCCGACCCCTCCTGAGCTGGGATGGTATGGCTGTGTGTAAAATGAATGCCAGCAGTAGACCAAGTTCTACAGAGGGGGTGTGTACACGCCTTTGGGCTCACACTGGTGTGCTGCAGTTTTGGCCACACTGCTTGTGTATCTGCAGTTTTAGCTGCAGTCCTATTGATCTATATCAGGTTGCAGGTTTTTGCTGCATTTTCTGACAGTACGTCAAAGATGCAGCATACAAGAATTTTGGTGGGCTTTCAGAAAAAACACGCAACCTATAGAAATCAATAGGACTGTGGGTAAAACGCAGGAAAACTGCGGATACACCAGCAATGGGCCAAAACACAGCAAACCAGTGTTAACACACCTAAAAGCACAAGGAACCAAGTCTAAACATATTTCCTGCAGTTATAACAGCCATTGCTGAGGGAAAAGTAAAAAAAAGGAGAGGGAGAGAAGGGAGATAAGAGTCCAGTCACTGAGCTCACACTTGGATGGTCAGAAGCTTATCACTCAGATATTGTGTTCAGTTCACCTTGCATCTGCCGGTGTTCTGCCGAGAAAGTTCCCCTCGGCGGATTAGGACCCCCCTGTACTGCGCAGGTGCAGCGCTTGCACAGTACGAGCCGGCGGAAATAGTTGTAAAACTGCTGTACACAGCGCCTGTAAGAGGGCCCCTCGCAGGCTGGCTTCACTCGCCACGCTGCGGGCACGGCCTCGCTTCGCTCGGCACTTTTTATTCTACCTCTAGGTCCACTTGGATGATGGGGCTTGAACCTGGACTCAGGGCCTGTACAGCTGACTGAAGGTTTTCAGCTTTTCAGCGGCTCCTTAGTCGTTCGTACTGCGCAAGCGCTGCGCCTGCGCAGTACAGGGGGGTCCTTATCCTCCAGGGGAACTTTCTCGGCAAGACACCGGCTGCTCTGTTCATAATTTCCCCGCCCACACGGCTCCTTCACTGCATGGACTTCACACAGAGAGAGGAGAGAGAGGGGAGGAGGAAGGCAGAGCCATTTGTGTAGGGGGGAACTGTGCACTGTGACACTGTAATAACCACAGTGAGCCTACACAGGTACAGCCAGACATCCCTACATTTACACACAGCTTCTCCTGTCCCATAGACGTTAATGGACAGGAGAAATCGGGCTTATACTGCTGGCTGGGCGGGCTGAATTTAAGGCAGAGGCCTGGAGCTGCAGCTCCATTAGCCCCTCTGTTAATCCGGCCCTGTTACCACTGGAGACAACTTGGCAATACGCTGTGGCTTGGGGAACATTATTGCCAATTTGTCTATCAGTGTTTCCCCCTTTCTCTATTATCATATTCCTGTCATCCTCAACCTCAGAACCAACATCTGAATCCAGTAATGGATGGGCATCATCAAGAAGCAAGTGGCTGATGCTGTGGTCAAATAAGTCAGCTGACTCTTCAATGGCTGATGTTGGGGCTATGGCAGGAATAGATGTGGACAAGGAGGCAGGTTTATCCACTTTGGCAACTGCAAGGGACTGCATACTTGTCTCTGCTTGCATGACGGAGTGAGGAAGGTTTAGTAAGCCAGTCCACCACCTCCTCTGCATGCTGTGGTTGGATAGCACAGGCAAACTCACTAAACAGAGGAAAGTATGCCCTGCATGAGGACTGACCACCACGTCCACCTTTGCCTGTAAACACATTTGTTGCTGGCCCCCTTACAGTGCCAAGGGAATGTCTGCCTCTCCTTGTTGTCCTCCCAGACATTATTGGGAGGGGGAGGTGCTTATAAGCAAATGTAAAGAAGAAGTTGAAATCTGTACGTAGATGCACTTTAATAAATGTAAAGAGGTGTTTGGTGCACTTTAATTTGAGTACTCACACTACACAGACACACTCCACATATACACAATAATATACTGCAATATAATGCGCCAAACGTACCGTGACACACAGAACTTTATGGCGTTAAACTGGCAGTAACGCACACAGAACTATATGGCGTTAAACTGGCAGTGACACACGCAAAACTATATGGCATTAAACTGGCAGTAATGCACACAGAACTATATGGCGTTAAACTGGCAGTAACGCACACATAAGTAAATGGCGTTAAACTGGCAGTAACGCACAAAATGATATGGCGTTAAACTGGCAGTAACGCACGCCGAAGTAAATGGCGTTAAACTGGCAGTAACGCAATCAAATAGACGGTGTTCAACTGTCACTACACTGACACTATCTGAACTGTCCCTACTCTAGCTATACACTATTGTAAAGATTACTGACACGGTCTCACTACATTACACTACACTGGAACTATATGAGCTGTCCCTACTCTACACCAATGTATGTATGAATGACACGGTCTCACTACACTACAGTGAGCTGTCACTACTCTAGCAGCACACTATGCAAAGCTGAATGATGGTCCTCCTCACTACACTCAGACTATCCCTAGACTGAAACTAAACTAGTATTCTACACTGACAATTGAAGCAAAATAGCACAGTATAGAACACTAACTAATAGCACTGAACAGAGCACTGTTCTATCTCTCTCCATGCTTAAATCACACTGAAAATGGCTGCCATTGACAAAATACATTTATACTGAGGGGAGGGAATGAGCCATGATTGGATAAAGTCATGATGACATTGTCCAATCATGACTCTGACACTGCTCTGAGCCTTGATTGGCTGAAGCTTTCACTGCTTCAGCCAATCAGGGCTTGCAATGCACTGATCAGTGACATAATGCATTGTGGTCAGTTCGGGGGGTGGAACAAACGGTCAAACAACCCCTTTGTTCGGCTGTTCATCGAACGTCCTAACAGCGAAAGTTCGTCACTAATTTATGCTCTGGGCCATTCGCCCATCCCTAGTTCTGAGGAATGGGGTTGCACACCGAAAACACGTCCGTTGATACCCCATGATGGGAGATAGCACATGTGTACACACTGTGTGATTTGTGAAAATCGCTGTTTATAACTACACACATTTTAGGAATGGGATCATGGGGGAAATTTAATTGGTAAGCCACTACATGTACATGGCTTCAAATTTTAGCTTTTAGGGGGGTGAGATCACCCCATCTGAGGAAGGCAACATCCACACAGTCTTGGGATACTAATGTCTCGGTTGCCCTTTACTTTACCAAACTAGAACTTTGGAAGTTACTGAGTTTTGGATGTGTAGCTAATGGTTTTGAACTTGCCTGTTTACCCCCAAAAAAGGAGAAATGCTGCAAAATATACATGTTATACACAAAGATGTTGGTTTGTTTAAGTACCTTAAAAAGCAGAGAGGTAAATGAGAAATCCTGGACTCAAAAGTAGTCTTCGATCTTTATTTAACCACTTGACAACTGGGCACTTAAACCCCCTTCTTAACCAGACCAATTTTCAGCTTTCGGTGCTCTCACATTTTGAATAACTACTCAGTCATGCAACACAGTACCCATATGAAATTTTTGTCCTTTTTTTCATACAAATAGAGCTTTCTTTTGGTGGTATTTAATCACCGTTGAGTTTTTATTTTTTGCGCTATAAAAGAAAAAAGACTGAAAATTCGGTAAAAAAATGAATTTTTCTTTGTTTCTGTTATAAAATTTAGTAAATTAGTATTTTTTCTTCGTAAATTTTGGCCACAATTTATACAGCTACATATCTTTGGTAAAAATAAGTACAAATTGGTGTATATTATTTGGTCTTTGTGAAAGTTATAGAGTCCAAAAGCTATGGTGCCAATATCTGAATATCTTTATCTATCTATATTCTTGAGACCCTAACATGCCAGAAAACTACAAATATCCCCCAAATGACCCCTTTTTGGAAAGAAGACATTCCAAGGTATTTAGAAAGATGCATGGCGAGTTTTTTGAAGATTGTGAGTTTCTTGAAGGTGAAGTTTTTTTTAAATTTCACAAAATTGTCATATTAGCAGGTTATTACTCACACACTGCATATGCATACCACAAATTACACCCCAAAACACATTCTGCTATTACTCCTGAGTATGGTGATACCACATGTGTGAGATTTTTACACAGTGTGGCCACATTTTGAGACCCAACATGCAGGGGAGCACCTCCAGGTGTTCTAGAGCACCCAGGCCAATTCTTACATTTCTCTCCTACATGTAAAAATTATCATTTATTTGCTAGAAAATTACATAGAACCCCAAAACATTATATATTATATTATATTTTTAGCAAAGACCCTAGAGAATACAATGGCGGTTGTTGCAACTTTTTATCTTGCACGGTATTTGCGCAGCAATTTTTTTGAACGCTTTTTTTTGGGAAAAAAAAACAGTTTTGTGCTTTAAAAAAAAACAAAACAGTAAAGTTGGCCCAATGTTTTTGCATAATGTGAAAGATGAAGTTACGCTGAGTAAATAGATACCTAACATGTCACCTTTCAAAATTTCACACGCTCGTGGAATGGCGCCAGACTTTGCTACTTAAAAATCCCCATAGGCAACACTTTAAAATTTTTTACTGGTTACATGTTTTGAGTTACAGAGAAGGTATAGGGCCAAAATTATTGCTCTCGCTCTACTGATTGCAGCGATACCTCACATTTTTACCTCACACGTTCTCATATGTGGGCGGGACTTACATGTGCATTCGCTTCTGCATGCGAGCACATGGGGACAGAGGCACTTTAAAAAAAATTTGTTTTCTTTTTATTGTTCATTTTACTTTATTTATTTTAGTTTGACACTTTTTCCCCCCCAAAACTTTTTTGATCACTTTTCTTCCTATTACAAGGGATGTAAACATCCCTTCTAATAGGAATATGGCATGACAGGTCCTCTTTACAGTGAGATATGGGGTCAATAAGACCCCACATCTCACCTCTAGGCTGGGAAGCCTGAAATTAAAAAAAAAAAAAACGGTCCTGGCTTCAATTGTAGCGGTGAGTCGGTAGAAGCACCGGAGGGTGGCAGGGAGGGGAGACATCACCTCTCGCCTCCCATAAGAAAGATCAAGCAGTGGAACAGCCGCTATGATCATTCTTATGGTGTAGGGAATCGCTGGCTGAAAACACTGATATCTGAATGGTACCTGTAGCTGCAGGCATCATTCAGATATCCCCGCACAAATTCAAGGACGTCATATTATGGCGGGCGGGAAGTGGTTAAAACACATTTTTTTTTAACACAAAGTTGTCCATTTATACAATATTTCTAACACATAGCATGTACATATCAAAAATGACACCCCAAAATAGATTCTCCTACTCCTCCTGAGTACGGCTTTACCACATGTGTGAGACTTCCACAGCCTGGCCACATACAGAGGCCGAGTATGGCAGAGTATGGCAGAGTATAGCCGAGTATGGCTGCGCTTGGCTGAGTATGGCCAGGTATGCCTGGGTATGGTTGGATATGGCTGGGTATGGCTGCGCATGGCTGGGTATGGCTGAGTATGGCTGCGCATGGCCAGATATGGCTGGGTATGGCTGGGTATGGCAGGGTATGGCTGGGTATGGCAGAGTATGGCTGGGTATGGCAGAGTATGGCTGGGTATGGCAGAGTATGGCTTTGTGTTGCAGAGTATGGCTGGGTATTGCAGAGTATGGCTGGGTATTGCAGAGTATGACTGGGTATTGCAGAGTATGGCTGGGTATGGCTGGGTATGGCTGGGTATGGCTGGGTATGGCTGGGTATGGCTGGGTATGGCTGGGTATTGCGGAGTAGTGCAGAGTATTGCAGGGTAGTGCAGAGTATTGCGGAGTATTGCAGGGTATTATCGAGTATTGCAGGGTATTATCGAGTATTGCATGGTATTGCGGAGTATTGTGGAGTATTGTGGGGTATTGCAGAGTATTGCGGGGTATTGCGGAGTATTGCAGGGTAGTGCAGAGTATTGCAGGGTAGTGCAGAGTATTGTGGGGTATTGCAGAGTATTGCAGGGTAGTGCAGAGTATTGTAGGGCATTGCAGAGTATTGAGGGGTATTGCAGAGTATTGCACAGTATTGGGGGGTATTTCAGAGTATTGCAGAGCATTGCAGGGTATTGCAGAGCATTGCAGGGTATTGCAGAGTATTGTGGGGTATTGCAGGGTAGTGCAGAGTATTGCAGGGTAGTGCAGAGTATTGTGGGGTAGTGCAGAGTATTGCAGGGTAGTGCAGAGTATTGCAGGGTAGTGCAGAGTATTGCAGGCTAGTGCAGAGTATTGCAAGGTATTGCAGAGTATTGTGGGGTATTGCAGAGTATTGTGGGGTATTGCAGAGTATTATGGGGTATTGCAGAGTATTGCGGGGTATTGCAGAGTATTGTGGGGTATTGCAGGGTATTGCAGAGTATTGTGGGGTATTGCAGAGTATTGCAGAGTATTGCAGAGTATTGTGGGGTATTGTGGGGTATTGCAGAGTATTGTGGGGTATTGCAGAGTATTGCAGGGTAGTGCAGAGTATTGCAGGGTAGTGCAGAGTATTGCAGGGTAGTGCAGAGTATTGCAAGGTATTGCAGAGTATTGTGGGGTATTGCAGAGTATTATGGGGTATTGCAGAGTATTATGGGGTATTGCAGAGTATTGAGGGGTATTGCAGAGTATTGAGGGGTATTGCAGAGTATTGTGGGGTATTGCAGGGTATTGCAGAGTATTGTGGGGTATTGCAGAGTATTGCAGAGTATTTCAGAGTATTGTGGGGTATTGTGGGGTATTGAAGAGTATTGTGGGGTATTGCAGAGTAGTGCAGAGTAGTTCAGAGTATTGCAGGGTAGTGCTGGGCATTGCAGGGCATTAGAGTATGGAGGGATGGCTGAGCATGGATTAATGGATCCATGGATGTGACTGTATTTGTCACTGAGCAGCGCTGTGGGCACTACACATCCAGCCCACAGCGCTGCTACCATCTGATCCCTCCCCCGCTCCTCCCCCTCTGTACCGATCGGTACACAGAGGGGAGGAGAGGAACCGGCATCATGAGATAACGCCGGTTTGTTTACATGTGATCGCTCCGTCAAATGACATGGTAAACGGCCGCGATAATGAAATTTGACCACAAAAGAGGGATAATGTGTATGGGTTTTTAAAAGTCAGCAAATAGAGTATTTGGGTCTGTTGACTAAGCATTTTTGGGGGGGAGGGAGGGTTCAAAATGAGTTTGGCCACAATAATAAGGCCTCTTGCACGCTGCCCGATTTGGAGCACACAAATAACATTTGAACACATTTTAGGAGTTGTTTAGGGTAAGCCCCAAAATGTAGCTAACAAAAAACATTGTTAAGTTACCAGGCTAGGTGTGTATGGGCCCTGGATAGCATGCTGGGGAGGTTATTGTAGGAAAATATGCATGTAGCCCAAAAAAGGAGCTGGAAAACCTTACAGAATGCATGAGCACAAAGAGGACATTCACAGCAAATTACAACATTGATAATTATGTAATCAAAAAAATAAAATAAAAACATTAGCAAACAGAAATAAATAGAATGTGATCTTAAATAAAATAAAAAATACCCTAATATAGTCCTTCTGCAGCACATGAATGATGGCTGAGCAGGTCTCTGGAAAAATGATTCCCAGAGCCTGGGGGGAGATCCCAGTAGTAAACTTCAGATCCTGAAGGTTTCTCCCTGTCGCCAAGTAATGCAAGGTGGCTATGAGCCTTTGTTCAGGAGTGATGGAAAGCCACATACATGTGTCCTGCTTCTGGATATAGGGGGTCACCAATGCCAAGAGGTGGTAAAAGCAGGGACCCATCATCCGGAGATATGGCATATAGTATAATTGCTCACGATTGAACAACCAATTTTTGGTCCAAGAACTCCTCTTCCTCCTGTTCCTGGAAAGGACTTGGTTCAAAGCAACGACTTCTAGCCCAATAATAGCACATTCTCTCCTCTTATTTCGTAACATGGCTGGTTGACGAACAATCGGTCGGGAACGATCTGAGAAACGCAAATCAACGCTCACCAAACTTCTACTAACACGAAATTAGCAGAAGGGGCCCAAAGGGCGGTGCTCAAGAAATTAATTCCTCTTTATACTCTCGTATCACTAAGTTTGCATTTGTCGAACGACAATTTGCGGATAGTTAGTATGCGAGACAAAATCCTGCACACGCGCTTTTGACAAAAATAAGATTTGCAGTCGTATGAGGCTATACACCCAGCTAGCCTCAGGTTCACATACAGGAAACTCAAGAAGTGGTGCATGCCTTTAGGTCACATCCAAACTTCATCCTAATCAAAATATCAAACAATGATACTAAATAAGTTAAAAGAATCCCATAGTTAAACTTTCTCATTCAAAGGGAAAATTAAAAATATTAATAAACAGTATTTCATATTTAAAAGTGGTATTTTATGCTGCCCATAGTAAGGAAAGTAAGAAATTATGTACAGAACCACTATACTCAAAATATGAACATGCTAAAAATATGATACACTTTTCTTTCAAGTTCAACATGCCAAGGGCTCACAAGTAGGCAAAAAAAGGCCACTTGTGGTGCCTGCAAGTATCTGCATTGATATTGAACAGCTTCATGCCCGCACTATAGCCAAAAGACGGATACAGCTCAGGCTTAGTTTGCCGGGAGGGCGTACATGGACATCCTACCATGATCGCGCTTCCTGCGCGCCCCCTGTGTTGTGCGGGCGGAACATTCTGTGATTGCTGGGTCCTTCGGAATCAGCTATTTACAGATCAGGGTACAGGGCCAATCACAGTGGCCCTTTACCACATGATCAGCTTTGTCCAATGACAGCTGATCACGGAAGTAAATACAAGCCGGTTATCATCTTATTCTTTCCTCATGCTCACAGTTTGAGGAGAGAAAAAGTGAAACGATAACCGACTTGTGTTAAATTGACATTGACACTAATAATCAAGGCACTGATTATAAGTGTCCTGATTATCAGTGCAGTCCCAACAGTGCTGCCAATCAGTGCCCACAAGTGCTGCCAATCAGTGCCCACCAGTCCTCCCAATCAGTGCCAAGCAGTGCACCCAATCAGTGTTCATCAGTGCTGCCATTCAGTGCCCATCAGTGCTGCCAATCAGTGCCCATCAGTGCCTCCTCATCAGTGTCACCTATCAGTGCTGCCTACCAGTGCCCATTAGTGCTGCCTATCAGTGACTATCAGTGCTGCCTATCAGTGCCACCTATAGTGTTATGAGTGCTGGTAGCTGCTCTGTTCTTTGAAATGTTCATTCCTCTGCCCCCAGGTACCCCTGCAATCATGCCAGGGTTATTATGAGTGGTTCCACCTATCACATGCACTCATTAAAAGTGCTAACCAGGTCCTCTCTTTAAACCCCCTTCATTTCCAGAAGTTGTGCTATCAGTTTGCAGAATGAAAAGCCTGTTCTCCAGTCATAGAGCACTTTTTATTACAGTAACTGATAGTATAGCTTCTGTCAATGAAGAGGGGGTAAAAAGCAGGGGGAAAGTCGCTACTTTTGAGAAGTGCATCTGACAACAGATACAATAGGATATGAGAGAATATCTCTGCACATTAAAGGAATTCTACTCTGACACAGTGGTCACCAGAACAAGTAGGACAGGGAAGATTTACCCCAACCCCTTGTTCTGGCAAAAACTGTAAAATGTTTTATCTCAGCTAGTAGTCACCACTCACCAGGACAAATAGACAGATTTAACTTGACAGGGGTTGTGATCTTTTCTAGTATATCCAAAACTAAAATAAACTTTTGACAATACATATATTTTAATTCATAAAAAATCTTTTTGTCATGATAATGAACAGTAATGAAAGAAGAAGCACGGCATTTATTATCAAGAAAATGACTCAAATGGACAGACGTGTGTGACAAGCTTGTTTAGTATCATGAAGATTCCATTTCACTTAATACAATTTAAATATAGTTAATCTGTAAAATCTCTGTCTGATTACATTTTCATTGTGTCCCTTTTCCATTTTCTTTTTTAACAATTAGATAATGTGTGAATGATTTGCCAGTCTGGGAAATAAAATGATAACAATAAAAAGTTGATGAAATGAAAAACATTAAATTAAATATTATTCAACCAATGATTTAGAATTTCCCTCTGGGTTACTATCAGTAAAATCTGGTAAGAGAACAATAAAGGACACATAGCTCCAAGTTAATTAAACATTTGCACACTCCGTGTTTAATTATGTCTTGGTGAATCATTAAAGAACAAGCTTTTCCGTAGTTGTCAACTGCTCTGAAACTTTGGTACTTCACATTGACTGGTCCATGGTTCCAATCTAATCATTGAACAGTTGCTGTGTGCATGTACACTAGGACTTAGTTGTAGAAACTGAAGGTATCTATGTAGCCAGCATATCATTGAAGGGCATTTTTAAATTTATGGATATCCTTAGAATAAAGTGAGAAAAGAATATTACTTTTCTTCAGGGACAGACTATGTTCATTCTTGATGAAGGATTGTTTCATATGTTAATACAATAAGGTATCTTTAGTTGCTACATGTTGTGATTAACATTGCCATTGATTTTATGTTTTGTATTGCAAATAAAAAGTTGCACATAAGTATATTGCTTAGGTAAGTAACAACAGTGCATAGTGGTTTAATTTCTTTGGGGATAACAATCAACAATCTTTCACTTTGATGCTATACATACAACAGGAAGAAGCCAAATTAGGTACATTTTATGTTGAAAATCAATTGTTAACCACTAGGAATGAGCTTCGAGTTCGAGTCGAACCCATATTCGACTCGAACATCGCATTTTCGACCGTTCGTCGAATTGCGAACGATATGGGCTGTTCGTGCCAAATTTGCGTGGCGCGTCACGGCCCATAATTCACTGCGGCGTCACAGTGCATTGCTGGCTGATGATTGGCCAAGTATGCACTATGACCCGCATGCTTGGCCATTCACAGCGCTGTCTGTACAGGGAGCCGTAATTGGCCAAAGCCAGGGAGGCTTTGGCCAATTATGGCTCAGGGGGTTTAGTACACGCACCACACTATATAAGGCCACCTGCACATCGGCCCTGTGTAGTGTGAGAGAAAAAATAGAGGCTCCCATCATATCATATCGAGCATAGGGTTCCGGTTTTCCCCTATTGGTTTTTTTATGTCTATCTAGTCACCTCATCATATTCCAGATATTGTTTACACTGTGCACCCTGAGAACATACTGAAATATTTAACGACACCCACAGGTGACAAGTTGTGTAGTGCTAATGTGGTCTGATTGGTCTCTAGTGCCCCTTTTGTGACATGGAATCATCACATTGGAATTTATTTGAATGTTAAACCCTTTGAAACCCTGGCCCCTGATGAAGATATTGGAACATCACTACCGGAAACGCGTCGGGCATTTGGGCATTCACGTTGTACGCCTATTGCATATATATATCGATTGATTGATTTCTCATGTAGCACATGCTGTGCATTTTCATCATATGTGTTTTTTATACGTATTTTACTCTATACCATTAAAGATTATTTGTTATGAATATTTGCGAGCGAGTGGTCCATTTATAGTCCCAATTTAGGGGGTCATTACCTTTGTTTGCCCTGTGTAGTGTGTTCCGGCGTTGAGAGAGAGAGAGACAGTGTCATTTGATTTAAGTTAGATAGAGTAGGCAGGTGAGTCAGTTAGCTGCACTTACAGTGTATTGTGTATATATATGCATCCTAGGTGTTGTATATATATATATACACTGTATTCAGTTTAGCTAGATCCGTTGATCCGTTCCTGTTATTCTCTTCCTACTGACAAGCAGGCAGGTGTTTTTACAGTATTTACAGCTACCTGAAGAAAATTGCTGGTGTTCTTCTGATCCTATTAGTCCTATTAGCTACAGTATTTACAAGTTAGTGTAGTGCGTCCTCTGCACAGTGTGCACCTAAAGCTACCTGAAGAAAATTTGGTGGTGTACTTCTGATCCTATTAGTACCGCAGGCAGCTGCAGTATTTACAAGTTAGCATAGTGTGGCCTCTGCACAGTGTGCACCTAAAGCTACCTGAAGAAAATTGGTGGTGTTCTTCTGATCTTATTAGTACCGCAGGCAGCTGCAGTATTTACAAGTTAGTGTAGTGCGTCCTCTGCACAGTGTGCACCTACAGCTACCTGAAGAAAATTAGTGGTGTTCTTCTCATCCTATTAGTACCACAGGCAGGCAGCTGCAGTATTTACAGTTAGTGTAGTGTGTCCTCTGCACAGTGTGCACCTAAAGTTACCTGAAGACAATTGCTGTTGTTCTGATCCTATTAATACCCCAGACAGGCAGCTACAGTATTTACAGTTAGTGTACTATGTGCTCTGCACAGTGTGCACCTAAAGCTACCTGAAGACAATTACTGTTGTTCTGATCTTATTAATACCACAGGCAGGCAACTGCAGTATTTACAGTTAGTGTACTGCGTCCTCTGCACAGTGTGCACCTACAGCTACCTGAAGAAAATTGGTGGTGTTCTTCTCATCCTATTAGTACCACAGGCAGGCAGCTGCAGTATTTACAGTTAGTGTACTGGGTCCTCTGCACAGTGTGCACCTAAAGCTACCTGAAGACAATTGGTGGTGTTCTTCTGATCCTATTAGTACCGCAGGCAGCTGCAGTATTTACACGTTAGTGTAGTGTGTCCTCTGCACAGTGTGCACCTAAAGCTACCTGAAGAAAATTGGTGGTGTTCTTCTGATCTTATTAGTACCGCAGGCAGCTGCAGTATTTACAAGTTAGTGTAGTGCGTCCTCTGCACAGTGTGCACCTAAAGCTACCTGAAGAAAATTGGTGGTGTTCTTCTGATCCCATTAATACCGCAGGCAGCTGCAGTATTTACAAGTTAGTGCAGCGCATCCTCTGCACAGTGTGCACCTAAAGCTACCTAAAGAAAATTGGTGGTGTTCTTCTGATCCTATTAGTACCGCAGGCAGCTGCAGTATTTACAAGTTAGTGTAGTGCGTCCTCTGCACAGTGTGCATCTAAAGCTACCTGAAGAAAATTGGTGGTGTTCTTCTGATTATATTAGTACCGCAGGCAGCTGCAGTATTTACAAGTTAGTGTAGTGCGTCCTCTGCACAGTGTGCACCTAAAGCTACCTGAAGACAATTGCTGTTGTCCTGATCCTATTAATACCCCAGACAGGCAGCTACAGTATTTACAGTTAGTGTATTGTATCCGCTGCACAGTGTGCACCTAAAGCTACCTAAAGACAATTGCTATTGTTCCGATCACATTAATACCACAGGCAGGCAGCTACAGTATTTACAGGTAGTTTACCGTGTGCTCTGCACAGTGTGCACCTAAAGCTACCTGAAGACAATTGCTGTTGTTCTGATCTTATTAATACCACAGGCAGGCAGCTGCAGTATTTACAGTTAGTGTACTGTATCCTCTGCACAGTGTGCACCTACAGCTACCTGAAGAAAATTAGTGGTGTTCTTCTCATCCTATTAGTACCACAGGCAGGCAGCTGCAGTATTTACAGTTAGTGTAGTGTGTCCTCTGCACAGTGTGCACCTAAAGTTACCTGAAGACAATTGCTGTTGTTCTGATCCTATTAATACCCCAGACAGGCAGCTACAGTATTTACAGTTAGTGTACTATGTGCTCTGCACAGTGTGCACCTAAAGCTACCTGAAGACAATTACTGTTGTTCTGATCTTATTAATACCACAGGCAGGCAACTGCAGTATTTACAGTTAGTGTACTGCGTCCTCTGCACAGTGTGCACCTACAGCTACCTGAAGAAAATTGGTGGTGTTCTTCTCATCCTATTAGTACCACAGGCAGGCAGCTGCAGTATTTACAGTTAGTGTACTGGGTCCTCTGCACAGTGTGCACCTAAAGCTACCTGAAGACAATTGGTGGTGTTCTTCTGATCCTATTAGTACCGCAGGCAGCTGCAGTATTTACACGTTAGTGTAGTGTGTCCTCTGCACAGTGTGCACCTAAAGCTACCTGAAGAAAATTGGTGGTGTTCTTCTGATCTTATTAGTACCGCAGGCAGCTGCAGTATTTACAAGTTAGTGTAGTGCGTCCTCTGCACAGTGTGCACCTAAAGCTACCTGAAGAAAATTGGTGGTGTTCTTCTGATCCCATTAATACCGCAGGCAGCTGCAGTATTTACAAGTTAGTGCAGCGCATCCTCTGCACAGTGTGCACCTAAAGCTACCTAAAGAAAATTGGTGGTGTTCTTCTGATCCTATTAGTACCGCAGGCAGCTGCAGTATTTACAAGTTAGTGTAGTGCGTCCTCTGCACAGTGTGCATCTAAAGCTACCTGAAGAAAATTGGTGGTGTTCTTCTGATTATATTAGTACCGCAGGCAGCTGCAGTATTTACAAGTTAGTGTAGTGCGTCCTCTGCACAGTGTGCACCTAAAGCTACCTGAAGACAATTGCTGTTGTCCTGATCCTATTAATACCCCAGACAGGCAGCTACAGTATTTACAGTTAGTGTATTGTATCCGCTGCACAGTGTGCACCTAAAGCTACCTAAAGACAATTGCTATTGTTCCGATCACATTAATACCACAGGCAGGCAGCTACAGTATTTACAGGTAGTTTACCGTGTGCTCTGCACAGTGTGCACCTAAAGCTACCTGAAGACAATTGCTGTTGTTCTGATCTTATTAATACCACAGGCAGGCAGCTGCAGTATTTACAGTTAGTGTACTGTATCCTCTGCACAGTGTGCACCTACAGCTACCTGAAGAAAATTAGTGGTGTTCTTCTCATCCTATTAGTACCACAGGCAGGCAGCTGCAGTATTTACAGTTAGTGTACTGGGTCCTCTGCACAGTGTGCACCTAAAGCTACCTGAAGACAATTGTTGTTGTTCTGATCCTATTAATACCACAGGCAGGCAACTGCATTAATTACAGTTAGCGTACTGTGCTCTCTGCACAGTGTGCACCTAAAGCTACCTGAAGAAAATTGGTAGTGTTCTTCTGATCCTATTAGTACCGCAGGCAGCTGCAGTATTTACACGTTAGTGTAGTGCGTCCTCTGCACAGTGTGCACCTAAAGCTACCTGAAGAAAATGGGTGGTGTTCTTCTGATCCTATTAATACCGCAGGCAGCTGCAGTATTTACAAGTTAGTGTAGCGTGTCCTCTGCACAGTGTGCACCTAAAGCTGCCTAAAGAAAATTGGTGGTGTTCTTCGCTAGTTGATGATTGGCCAAGCATGCACTATGACCCGCATGCTTGGCCAATCACAGCGCTGTCTGTAGAGAGAGCTGTAATTGGCCAAAGCCAGGGTGGCTTTGGCCAATTATAGCTCAGGAGGTTTAGTACATGCCCCACACTATATAAGGCCGTCTGCACGGCGGCCCTGTGTAGTGTGTTCCGGCGTTGAGAGACAGAGAAAGAGAGACAGTGTCATTTGATTTAAGTTAGATAGATTAGGCAGGACAGTCAGTCAGTTAGCTGCACTTACAGTGTATATGTATGCATCCCAGGTGTTGTGTGTGTGTGTATATATATATATATATATATATATATATATATATATATATACACTGTATTCAGTTTAGCTAGATCCGTTCCTGTTATTATCTTCCTACTGACAGGCAGGCTTGTGTTGTTACTGTATTTACAGCTACCTGAAGAAAATTGCTGGTGTTCTTCTGATCCTATTAATACCACAGTCAGGCAGCTAGACTATTTACAGTTAGTGTAGTGCGTCCTCCTTACAGTGTTCAGCTAAAGCTACAAGTTAGTTTAGTGTGACCTCTGCACAGTGTTCAGCTAAAGCTACAAGTTAGTGTAGTGCGACGTCTGCACAGTGTTCAGCTAAAGCTACAAGTTAGTGTAGTGCACAGTGTTCAGCTAAAGCTACAAGTTAGTGTAGTGCGTCCTCCTCACAGTGTTCAACTAATGCTACAAGTTAGTGTAGTGCTCCTCCTCACAGTGTTCACCTAAAGCTACAAGTTAGTGTAGTGCATCTTCCTCACAGTATTCAGCTAAAGCTACAAGTTAGTGTAGTGTCCTCCTCACAGTGTTCAGCTAAAGCTACAAGTTAGTGTAGTGCGTCCTCCTCACAGTGTTCAGCGAAAGCTACAAATTAGTGTAGTGCTCCTCCTCACAGTGTTCAGCTAAAGCTACAAGTTAGTGTAGTGCGTCCTCCTCACAGTGTTCAGCTAAAGCTACAAGTTAGTGTAGTGCTCCTCCTCACAGTGTTAAGCTAAAGCTGCAAGTTAGTGTAGAGCATCCTCCTCACAGTGTTCAGCTAAAGCTACAAGTTAGTGTAGTGCGACCTCTGCACAGTGTTCAGCTAAAGCTACAAGTGCGTGTAGTGCGTCCTCCTCACAGTGTTCAGCTAAAGCTACAAGTTAGTGTAGTGCACAGTGTTCAGCTAAAGCTACAAGTTAGTGTAGTGTGTCCTCCTCACAGTGTTCAGCTAAAGCTACAAGTTAGTGTAGTGCGTCATCTGAACAGTGTTCAGCTAAAGCTACAAGTTAGTGTAGTGCACAGTGTTCAGCTAAAGTTACAAGTTAGTGTAGTGCGTCCTCCTCACAGTGTTCAGCTAAAGCTACAAACTAGTGTAGTGCGTCCTCCTCACAGTGTTCAGCTAAAGCTACAAGTTAGTGTAGTGTGACCTCTGCACAGTGTTCAGCTAAAGCTACAAGTTAGTGTACCGTGTCCTCTGAACAGCGTTTAGCTAAAGCTACAAGTTAGTGTAGTGGGACCTCTGCACAGTGTTCAGCCAAAACTACAAGTTAGTGTAGTGTGTCCTCTGAACAGTGTTCAGCTAAAGCTACAAGTTAGTGTAGTACGACCTCTGCACAGTGTTCAGCTAAAGCTACAAGTTAGTGTAGTGCGTCCTCCTCACAGTGTTTAGCTAAAGCTACAAGTTACTGTAGTGCTCCTCCTCACAGTGTTCAGCTAAAGCTACAAGTTAGTGTAGTGCGTCCTCCTCACAGTGTTCAGCTAAAGCTACAAGTTAGTGTAGTGCTCCTCCTCAAAGTGATCAGCTAAAGCTACAAGTTAGTGTAGTGCGTCCTCCTCACAGTGTTCAGCTAAAGCTACAAGTTAGTGTAGTGCGACCTCTGCACAGTGTTCAGCTAAAGCTACAAGTTTGTGTAGTGCGCCCTGCTCACAGTGTTCAGCTAAAGCTACAAGTTAGCGTAGTGCACAGTGTTCAGCTAAAGCTACAAGTTAGTGTAGTGTGTCCTCCTCACAATGTTCAGCTAAAGCTTCAAGTTAGTGTAGTGCGTCCTCTGAACAGTGTTCAGCTAAAGCTACAAGTTAGTGTAGTGTGTCCTCCTCACAGTGTTCAGCTAAAGCTTCAAGTTAGTGCAGTGCGTCCTCCTCACAGTGTTCAGCTAAAGCTACAAGTTAGTGTAGTGTGACCTCTGCACAGTGTTCAGCTAAAGCTACAAGTTAGTGTACTGTGTCCTCTAAACAGTGTTCAGCTAAAGCTACAAGTTAGTGTAGTGCAACCTCTGCACAGTGTTCAGCTAAAGCTACAAGTTAGTGTAGTGCATCCTCTGAACAGTGTTCAGCTAAAGCTACAAGTTAGTGTAGTGTGACCTCTGCACAGTGTTTAGCTAAAGCTACAAGTTAGTGTAGTGCATCCTCCTCACAGTGTTCAGCTAAAGCTTCAAGTTAGTGTAGTGCGACCTCTGCACAGTGTTCAGCTAAAGCTCCAAGTTATTGTAGTGCGTCCTCTGAACAGTGTTCAGCTAAAGCTACAAGTTAGTGTAGTGCACAGTGTTCAGCTAATGCTACAAGTTAGTGTAGTGCATCCTCCTCACAGTGTTCAGCTAAAGCTACAAGTTAGTGTAGGGTGACCTCTGCACAGTGTTTAGCTAAAGCTACAAGTTAGTGTAGTGCGTCCTTTGAACAGTGTTCAGCTAAAGCTACAAGTTAGTGTATTGCACAGTGTTCAGCTAAAGCTACAAGTTAGTGTAGTTCGTCCTCCTCACAGTGTTCAGCTAAAGCTACAAGTTAGTGTAGTGCGCCCTCTGCACAGTGTTCAGCTAAAGCTACAAGTTAGTGTAGTGCGTCCTCCTCACAGTGTTCAGCTAAAGCTACAAGTTAGTGTAGTGCATAGTGTTCAGCTAAAGCTACAAGTTAGTGTACTGCGTCCTCCTCACAATGTTCAGATAAAGCTACAAGTTAGTGTAGTGCACAGTGTTCAGCTAAAGCTACAAGTTAGCGTAGTGCGTCCTCCTCACAGTGTTCAGCTAAAGCTACAAGTTAGTGAAGTGTGTCCTCTGAATAGTGTTTAGCTAAAGCAACAAGTTAGTGTAGTGCGACCTCTGCACAGTGTTTAGCTAAAGCTACAATTTAGTGGAGTGCGACCTCTGCACAGTGTTCAGCTAAAGCTACAAGTTAGTGTAGTGCGTCCTCTGAACAGTGTTCAGCTAAAGCTAAAAGTTAGTGTAGTGCGACCTCTGCACAGTGTTCAGCTAAAGCTACAAGTTAGTGTAGTGCGTCCTCTGAACAGTGTTCAGCTAAAGCTACAATTTAGTGTAGTGTGACCTCTGCACAGTGTTTAGCTAAAGCTACAAGTTAGTGTAGTGCATCCTCTGAACAGTGTTTAGCTAAAGCTACAAGTTAGTGTAATGCTCCTCCTCACAGTGTTCAGCTAAAGCTACAAGTTAGTGTAGTGCTCCTCCTCACAGTGTTCAGCTAAAGCTACAAGTTAGTGTAGTGCGTCCTCCTCACAGTGTTCAGCTAAAGCTAAAAGTTAGTGTAGTGCTCCTCCTCACAGTGATCAGCTAAAGCTACAAGTTAGTATAGTGCGTCCTCCTCACAGTGTTCAGCTAAAGCTACAAGTTAGTGCAGTGCGACCTCTGCACAGTGTTCAGCTAAAGCTACAAGTTTGTGTAGTGCGCCCTCCTCACAGTGTTCAGCTAAAGCTACAAGTTAGTGTAGTGCACAGTGTTCAGCTAATGCTACAAGTTAGTGTAGTGTGTCTTCCTCAAAGTGTTCAGCTAAAGCTTCAAGTTAGTGTATTGCGTCCTCTGAACAGTGTTCAGCTAAAGCTACAAGTTAGTGTAGTGCACAGTGTTCAGCTAAAGTTACAAGTTAATGTAATGCGTTCTCCTTACAGTGTTCAGCTAAAGCTACAAGTTAGTGTAGTGCGTCCTCCTCACAGTGTTCAGCTAAAGCTACAAGTTAGTGTAGTGTGACCTCTGCACAGTGTTCAGCTAAAGCTACAAGTTAGTGTACTGTGTCCTCTAAACAGTGTTCAGCTAAAGCTACAAGTTAGTGTAGTGCATCCTCTGAACAGTGTTCAGCTAAAGCTACAAGTTAGTGTAGTGTGACCTCTGCACAGTGTTTAGCTAAAGCTACAAGTTAGTGTAGTGCGTCCTCCTCACAGTGTTCAGCTAAAGCTTCAAGTTAGTGTAATGCGACCTCTGCACAGTGTTCAGCTAAATCTGCAAGTTAGTGTAGTGCGTCCTCTGAACAGTGTTCAGCTAAAGCTACAAGTTAGTGTAGTGCACAGTGTTCAGCTAATGCTACAAGTTAGTGTAGTGCATCCTCCTCACAGTGTTCAGCTAAAGCTACAAGTTAGTGTAGGGTGACCTCTGCACAGTGTTTAGCTAAAGCTACAAGTTAGTGTAGTGCGTCCTCTAAACAGTGTTCAGCTAAAGCTACAAGTTAGTGCAGTGCACAGTGTTCAGCTAAAGCTACAAGTTAGTGTAGTACGTCCTCCTCACAGTGTTCAGCTAAAGCTACAAGTTAGTGTAGTGCGTCCTCTGAACAGTGTTCAGCTAAAGCTACAAGTTAGTGTAGTGCGTCCTCTGCACAGTGTTCAGCTAAAGCTACAAGTTAGCGTAGTGCGTCCTCCTCACAGTGTTCAGCTAAAGCTACAAGTTAGTGTAGTGCACAGTGTTCAGCTAAAGCTACAAGTTATCGTAGTGCGTCCTCCTCACAGTGTTCAGATAAAGCTACAAGTTAGTGTAGTGCGTCCTCCTCACAGTGTTCAGCTAAAGCTACAAATTAGTGAAGTGCGTCCTCTGAATAGTGTTTAGCTAAAGCTACAAGTTAGTGTAGTGCGACCTCTGCACAGTGTTTAGCTAAAGCTACAATTTAGTGGAGTGCGACCTCTGCACAGTGTTCAGCTAAAGCTACAAGTTAGTGTAGTGCGACCTCTGCACAGTGTTCAGCTAAAGCTACAAGTTAGTGTACTGTGTCCTCTGAACAGTGTTCAGCTAAAGCTACAAGTTAGTATAGTGGGACCTCTGCACAGTGTTCAGCCAAAGCTACAAGTTAGTGTAGTGTGTCCTCTGAACAGTGTTCAGCTAAAGCTACAAGTTAGTGTAGTATGACCTCTGCACAGTGTTCAGCTAAAGCTACAAGTTAGTGTAGTGCGTCCTCTGCACAGTGTTCAGCTAAAGCTACAAGTTAGCGTAGTGCGTCCTCCTCACAGTGTTCAGCTAAAGCTGCAAGTTAGTGTAGTGCACAGTGTTCAGCTAAAGCTACAAGTTATCGTAGTGCGTCCTCCTCACAGTGTTCAGATAAAGCTACAAGTTAGTGTAGTGCACAGTGTTCAGCTAAAGCTACAAGTTAGCGTAGTGCGTCCTCCTCACAGTGTTCAGCTAAAGCTACAAGTTAGTGAAGTGCGTCCTCTGAATAGTGTTTAGCTAAAGCTACAAGTTAGTGTAGTGCGACCTCTGCACAGTGTTTAGCTAAAGCTACAATTTAATGGAGTGCGACCTCTGCACAGTGTTCAGCTAAAGCTACAAGTTAGTGTAGTGCGTTCTCTGAACAGGGTTCAGCTAAAGCTAAAAGTTAGTGTAGTGCGACCTCTGCACAGTGTTCAGCTAAAGCTAAAAGTTAGTGTACTGTGTCCTCTGAACAGTGTTCAGCTAAAGCTATAAGTTAGTGTAGTGGGACCTCTGCACAGTGTTCAGCCAAAGCTACAAGTTAGTGTAGTGTGTCCTCTGAACAGTGTTCAGCTTAAGCTACAAGTTAGTGTAGTATGACCTCTGCAAAGTGTTCAGCTAAAGCTACAAGTTAGTGTAGTGCATCCTCTGAACAGTGTTCAGCTAAAGCTACAATTTAGTGTAGTGTGACCTCTGCACAGTGTTTAGCTAAAGCTACAAGTTAGTGTAGTGCGTCCTCTGAACAGTGTTTAGCTAAAGCTACAAGTTAGTGTAGTGCTCCTCCTCACAGTGTTCAGCTAAAGCTACAATTTAGTGTAGTGCTCCTCCTCACAGTGTTCAGCTAAAGATACAAGTTAGTGTAGTGCACAGTGTTCAGCTAAAGTTACAAGTTAATGTAATGCGTTCTCCTTACAGTGTTCAGCTAAAGCTACAAGTTAGTGTAGTGCGTCCTCCTCACAGTGTTCAGCTAAAGCTACAAGTTAGTGTAGTGTGACCTCTGCACAGTGTTCAGCTAAAGCTACAAGTTAGTGTACTGTGTCCTCTAAACAGTGTTCAGCTAAAGCTACAAGTTAGTGTATTGCGACCTCTGTACAGTGTTCAGCTAAAGCTACAAGTTAGTGTAGTGCGTCCTCTCAACAGTGTTTAGCTAAAGCTACAAGTTAGTGTAGTGCTCCTCCTCACAGTGTTCAGCTAAAGCTGCAAGTTAGTGTAGTGCGTCCTCTGAACAGTGTTCAGCTAAAGCTACAAGTTAGTGTAGTGCACAGTGTTCAGCTAATGCTACAAGTTAGTGTAGTGCATCCTCCTCACAGTGTTCAGCTAAAGCTATAAGTTAGTGTAGGGTGACCTCTGCACAGTGTTTAGCTAAAGCTGCAAGTTAGTGTAGTGCGTCCTCTGAACAGTGTTCAGCTAAAGCTACAAGTTAGTGTAGTGCACAGTGTTCAGCTAAAGCTACAATTTAGCGTAGTGCGTCCTCCTCACTGTGTTCAGATAAAGCTACAAGTTAGTGTAGTGCACAGTGTTCAGCTAAAGCTACAAGTTAGCGTAGTGCGTCGTCCTCACAGTGTTCAGCTAAAGCTACAAGTTAGTGAAGTGCGTCCTCTGAATAGTGTTTAGCTAAAGCTACAAGTTAGTGTAATGCGACCTCTGCACAGTGTTTAGCTAAAGCTACAAGTTAGTGTAGTATGACCTCTGCACAATGTTCAGCTAAAGCTACAAGTTAGTGTAGTGCATCCTCTGAACAGTGTTCAGCTAAAGCTACAATTTAGTGTAGTGTGACCTCTGAACAGTGTTTAGCTAAAGCTACAAGTTAGTGTAGTGCTCCTCCTCACAGTGTTCAGCTAAAGCTACAATTTAGTGTAGTGCTCCTCCTCACAGTGTTCAGCTAAAGCTACAAGTTAGTGTAGTGCGTCCTCCTCACAGTGTTCAGCTAAAGCTACAAGTTAGTGTAGTGCTCCTCCTCACAGTGATCAGCTAAAGCTACAAGTTAGTGTAGTGCATCCTCCTCACAGTGTTCAGCTAAAGCTACAAGATAGTGTAGTGCGACCTCTGCACAGTGTTCAGCTAAAGCTACAAGTTTGTGTAGTGCGCCCTCCTCACAGTGTTCAGCTAAAGCTACAAGTTAGTGTAGTGCACAGTGTTCAGCTAAAGCTACAAGTTAGTGTAGTGTGTCCTCCTCACAGTGTTCAGCTAAAGCTTCAAGTTAGTGTAGTGCGTCCTCTGAACAGTGTTCAGCTAAAGCTACAAGTTAGTGTAGTGCACAGTGTTCAGCTAAAGCTACAAGTTAGTGTAGTGTGTCCTCTGAAGAGTGTTCAGATAAAGCTACAAGTTAGTGTAGTGCACAGTGTTCAGCTAAAGTTACAAGTTAATGTAATGCGTTCTCCTTACAGTGTTCAGCTAAAGCTACAAGTTAGTGTAGTGCGTCCTCTGAACAGTGTTCAGCTAAAGCTATAAGTTAGTGTAGTGTGACCTCTGCACAGTGTTCAGCTAAAGCTACAAGTTAGTGTACTGTGTCCTCTAAACAGTGTTCAGCTAAAGCTACAAGTTAGTGTATTGCGACCTCTGCACAGTGTTCAGCTAAAGCTACAAGTTAGTGTAGTGCATCTTCTGAACAGTGTTCAGCTAAAGCTACAAGTTAGTGTAGTGTGACCTCTGCACAGTGTTTAACTGAAGCTACAAGTTAGTGTAGTGCGTCCTCCTCACAGTGTTCAGCTAAAGCTTCAAGTTAGTGTAGTGCGACCTCTGCACAGTGTTCAGCTAAAGCTGCAAGTTAGTGTAGTGCGTCCTCTGAACAGTGTTCAGCTAAAGCTCCAAGTTAGTGTAGTGCACAGTGTTCAGCTAATGCTACAAGTTAGTGTAGTGCATCCTCCTCACAGTGTTCAGCTAAAGCTACAAGTTAGTAGTAGGGTGACCTCTGCACAGTGTTTAGCTAAAGCTACAAGTTAGTGTAGTGCGTCCTCTGAACAGTGTTCAGCTAAAGCTACAAGTTAGTGTAGTGCACAGTGTCCAGCTAAAGCTACAAGTTAGTGTAGTACGTCCTCCTCACAGTGTTCAGCTAAAGCTACAAGTTAGTGTAGTGCGTCCTCTGAACAGTGTTCAGCTAAAGCTACAAGTTAGTGTAGTGCTTCCTCTACACAGTGTTCAGCTAAAGCTACAAGTTAGCGTCGTGCGTCCTCCTCACAGTGTTCAGCTAAAGCTACAAGTTACTGTAGTGCACAGTGTTCAGCTAAAGCTACAAGTTAGCGTAGTGCGTCCTCCTCACAGTGTTCAGATAAAGCTACAAGTTAGTGTAGTGCACAGTGTTCAGCTAAAGCTACAAGTTAGCGTAGTGTGTCCTCCTCACAGTGTTCAGCTAAAGCTACAAGTTAGTGAAGTGCGTCCTCTGAATATTGTTTAGCTAAAGCTATAAGTTAGTGTAGTGCGTCCTCTGAACAGTGTTCAGCTAAAGCTAAAAGTTAGTGTAGTGCGACCTCTGCATAGTGTTCAGCTAAAGCTACAAGTTAGTGTACTGTGTCCTCTGAACAGTGTTCAGCTAAAGCTACAAGTTAGTGTAGTGGGACCTCTGCACAGTGTTCAGCCAAAGCTACAAGTTAGTGTAGTGTGTCCTCTGAACAGTGTTCAGCTAAAGCTACAAGTTAGTGTAGTATGACCTCTGCACAGTGTTCAGCTAAAGCTACAAGTTAGTGTAGTGCATCCTCTGAACAGTGTTCAGCTAAAGCTACAATTTAGTGTAGTGTGACCTCTGCACAGTGTTTAGCTAAAGCTACAAGTTAGTGTAGTGCGTCCTCTGAACAGTGTTTAGCTAAAGCTACAAGTTAGTGTAGTGCTCCTCCTCACAGTGTTCAGCTAAAGCTACAATTTAGTGTAGTGCTCCTCCTCACAGTGTTCAGCTAAAGCTACAAGTTAGTGTAGTGTGACCTCTGCACAGTGTTCAGCTAAAGCTACAAGTTAGTGTACTGTGTCCTCTAAACAGTGTTCAGCTAAAGCTACAAGTTAGTGTATTGCGACCTCTGCACAGTGTTCAGCTAAAGCTACAAGTTAGTGTAGTGCATCCTCTGAACAGTGTTCAGCTAAAGCTACAAGTTAGTGTAGTGCACAGTGTTCAGCTAATGCTACAAGTTAGTGTAGTGCATCCTCCTCACAGTGTTCAGCTAAAGCTACAAGTTAGTGTAGGGTGACCTCTGCACAGTGTTTAGCTAAAGCTACAAGTTAGTGTAGTGCGTCCTCTGAACAGTGTTCAGCTAAAGCTACAAGTTAGTGTAGTGCACAGTGTTCAGCTAAAGCTACAAGTTAGTGTAGTACGTCCTCCTCACAGTGTTCAGCTAAAGCTACAAGTTAGTGTAGTGCGTCCTCTGAACAGTGTTCAGCTAAAGCTACAAGTTAGTGTAGTGCTTCCTCTGCACAGTGTTCAGCTAAAGCTACAAGTTAGCGTAGTGCGTCCTCCTCACAGTGTTCAGCTAAAGCTACAAGTTAGTGTAGTGCACAGTGTTCAGCTAAAGCTACAAGTTAGCGTAGTGCGTCCTCCTCACAGTGTTCAGATAAAGCTACAAGTTAGTGTAGTGCACAGTGTTCAGCTAAAGCTACAAGTTAGCGTAGTGCGTCCTCTGAATAGTGTTTAGCTAAAGCTACAAGTTAGTATAGTGCGTCCTCTGAACAGTGTTCAGCTAAAGCTACAAGTTAGTGTAGTGCACAGTGTTCAGCTAATGCTACAAGTTAGTGTAGTGCATCCTCCTCACAGTGTTCAGCTAAAGCTACAAGTTAGTGTAGGGTGACCTCTGCACAGTGTTTAGCTAAAGCTACAAGTTAGTGTAGTGCGTCCTCTGAACAGTGTTCAGCTAAAGCTACAAGTTAGTGTAGTGCACAGTGTTCAGCTAAAGCTACAAGTTAGTGTAGTGTGTCCTCTGAACAGTGTTCAGCTAAAGCTACAAGTTAGTGTAGTGCACAGTGTTCAGCTAAAGCTACAAGTTAGTGTAGTGTGTCCTCCTCACAGTGTTAAGCTAAAGCTTCAAGTTAGTGTAGTGCGTCCTCTGAACAGTGTTCAGCTAAAGCTACAATTTAGTGTAGTGCACAGTGTTCAGCTAAAGTTACAAGTTAATGTAATGCGTTCTCCTTACAGTGTTCAGCTAAAGCTACAAGTTAGTGTAGTGCGTCCTCTGAACAGTGTTCAGCTAAAGCTACAAGTTAGTGTAGTGTGACCTCTGCACAGTGTTCAGCTAAAGCTACAAGTTAGTGTAGTGCATCCTCTGAACAGTGTTCAGCTAAAGCTACAAGTTAGTGTAGTGTGACCTCTGCACAGTGTTTAGCTAAAGCTACAAGTTAGTGTAGTGCGTCCTCCTCACAGTGTTCAGCTAAAGCTTCAAGTTAGTGTAGTGCGACCTCTGCACAGTGTTCAGCTAAAGCTGCAAGTTAGTGTAGTGCCTCCTCTGAACAGTGTTCAGCTAAAGCTACAAGTTAGTGTAGTGCACAGTGTTCAGCTAATGCTACAAGTTAGTGTAGTGCATCCTCCTCACAGTGTTCAGCTAAAGCTACAAATTAGTGTAGGGTGACCTCTGCACAGTGTTCAGCTAAAGCTACAAGTTAGTGTAGTGCGTCCTCTGAACAGTGTTCAGCTAAAGCTACAAGTTAGTGTAGTGCACAGTGTTCAGCTAAAGCTACAAGTTAGTGTAGTGTGTCCTCTGAACAGTGTTTAGCTAAAGCTACAAGTTAGTGTAGTGCACAGTGTTCAGCTAAAGCTACAAGTTAGTGTAGTGTGTCCTCCTCACAGTGTTAAGCTAAAGCTTCAAGTTAGTGTAGTGCGTCCTCTGAACAGTGTTCAGCTAAAGCTACAATTTAGTGTAGTGCACAGTGTTCAGCTAAAGTTACAAGTTAATGTAATGCGTTCTCCTTACAGTGTTCAGCTAAAGCTACAAGTTAGTGTAGTGCGTCCTCCTCACAGTGTTCAGCTAAAGCTACAAGTTAGTGTATTGCGACCTCTGCACAGTGTTCAGCTAAAGCTACAAGTTAGTGTAGTGCATCCTCTGAACAGTGTTCAGCTAAAGCTACAAGTTAGTGTAGTGTGACCTCTGCACAGTGTTTAGCTAAAGCTACAAGTTAGTGTAGTGTGTCCTCCTCACAGTGTTAAGCTAAAGCTTCAAGTTAGTGTAGTGCGTCCTCTGAACAGTGTTCAGCTAAAGCTACAATTTAGTGTAGTGCACAGTGTTCAGCTAAAGTTACAAGTTAATGTAATGCGTTCTCCTTACAGTGTTCAGCTAAAGCTACAAGTTAGTGTAGTGCGTCCTCCTCACAGTGTTCAGCTAAAGCTACAAGTTAGTGTAGTGTGACCTCTGCACAGTGTTCAGCTAAAGCTACAAGTTAGTGTACTGTGTCCTCTAAACAGTGTTCAGCTAAAGCTACAAGTTAGTGTATTGCGACCTCTGCACAGTGTTCAGCTAAAGCTACAAGTTAGTGTAGTGCATCCTCTGAACAGTGTTCAGCTAAAGCTACAAGTTAGTGTAGTGTGACCTCTGCACAGTGTTTAGCTAAAGCTACAAGTTAGTGTAGTGCGTCCTCCTCACAGTGTTCAGCTAAAGCTTCAAGTTAGTGTAGTGCGACCTCTGCACAGTGTTCAGCTAAAGCTGCAAGTTAGTGTAGTGCCTCCTCTGAACAGTGTTCAGCTAAAGCTACAAGTTAGTGTAGTGCACAGTGTTCAGCTAATGCTACAAGTTAGTGTAGTGCATCCTCCTCACAGTGTTCAGCTAAAGCTACAAATTAGTGTAGGGTGACCTCTGCACAGTGTTCAGCTAAAGCTACAAGTTAGTGTAGTGCGTCCTCTGAACAGTGTTCAGCTAAAGCTACAAGTTAGTGTAGTGCACAGTGTTCAGCTAAAGCTACAAGTTAGTGTAGTTCGTCCTCCTCACAGTGTTCAGCTAAAGCTACAAGTTAGTGTAGTGCGTCCTCTGAACAGTGTTCAGCTAAAGCTACAAGTTAGTGTAGTGCGCCCTCTGCACAGTGTTCAGCTATAGCTACAAGTTAGTGTAGTGCGTCCTCCTCACAGTGTTCAGCTAAAGCTGCAAGTTAGTGTAGTGCACAGTGTTCAGCTAAAGCTACAAGTTAGTGTAGTGCGTCCTCCTCACAGTGTTCAGATAAAGCTACAAGTTAGTGTAGTGCACAGTGTTCAGCTAAAGCTACAAGTTAGCGTAGTGCGTCCTCCTCACAGTGTTCAGCTAAAGCTACAAGTTAGTGAAGTGCGTCCTCTGAATAGTGTTTAGCTAAAGCTACAAGTTAGTGTAGTGCGACCTCTGCACAGTGTTTAGCTAAAGCTACAATTTAGTGGAGTGCGACCTCTGCACAGTGTTCAGCTAAAGCTACAAGTTAGTGTAGTGCGTCCTCTGAACAGTGTTCAGCTAAAGCTAAAAGTTAGTATAGTGCGACCTCTGCACAGTTTTCAGCTAAAGCTACCTGTAGAAGGTTGGTGGTGTTTTCCTGATCCTATCACTACCGCAGGCAGCTACATTATTTACACGTTAGTCTAGTGCAACCTCTGCACAGTGTTCAGCTAAAGCTACCTGTAGAAGGTTTTTGGTGTTTTCCTGATCCTATCACTACCGCAGGCAGCTACATTATTTTAACGTTGATGTAGAGCATCCTCTGCACAGTGTTCAGCTAAAGCTACCTGTAGAAGCTTGGTGGTGTTCTCATACTATATATATATATACTATCCCATACTATATATATATATATATATATATATATATATATATATATATATATATATATATATATATATATATCCCAGCTTAGTGCAGCTACATCACACTGAAGGCCATTAGTATGTCTGGAAGGCCAACAAGGAGAGGCAGACAGTCACAAGCCAATAAAAGAGGGCAAGCAGGCTCTGTATCTAGAGGCAACTGTGCTGGTCATGGAGACGGTGCATCCTCATCAGCACGTGGCCTCTCTCACCCGTGCTCAGGGTACTTTGTCTGGCAAAGCAGCTGCCAACACGGCCTCTTCCCTCGGCTCAATGGCATCAGTGACTCCTTCCCTAGCCCCACCATGTCCTCCTGAGGAGTCCCTCGAACTGTTTGACCACAGTGTTGGGTACATTCTCCAGGTGGATGCCCAGTGTTTAGAAGGCTCTGATGATGATACTGAGCTAGATGAAGGCAGTAATGTGAGCACGGACAGAGGGGGTGCCCAAGAAGGACAGCAATCTGGCAGTCATGCTCCCCCTGCTGCAGCATACTGCCAGGTTCGCTCCAGTGATAAGGAGGGAGGGGATGATGAGGTCACTGACTCAACGTGGGTGCCTGATAGGAGAGAGGAGAAGGAGGAGGCACATCACTAATGAGGCAGGATGCCCTCCAGGGGCCAGCCTAAGGGCAGCACACTGACTGCATCACACCACAAAGCTCTGCATGTGCAGGGCGCTGCTGTCTCTGTGCGTTATTCCAGAAGTTCTTTGGTGTGCGCCTTTTTTGAGACTAATGCATCAGATCGCACCGCTGCTATTTGCAACATATGTCTCAAGCATATCTCGCATGGCCAAAACATCTCCCGCTTGGGCACCACATGCTTGACCAGACATATGTTGACCTGCCATGCAATTCGTTGGCAAGCGTATCTAAAAGACCTACACCAAAGAACAAAGAGGACCTCTCCTTGCTCCTCATCAGCTGGGATCTCCAACCCCACTATACCTTCAGTCCTCTCTGAGACCAGCACTGAGAGGAATGAAGGTGTAGAATTAGGTGTGTCACAGCCAAGTACTTGTGGGCAATCTGCTTTCGGTACACCGACGTCAGATTATACCAGGCAAATTTCCCTGCCCCAGCTGCTGCACCACCGAAAGAAGTTCGCTCCCAGCCATCCACATGCCCAGCGGTTGAATGCTAGCTTGGCAAAATTGCTAGCACTTCAACTGCTACCTTTTCAGTTGGTAGACTCTGCTCCCTTCTGTGAGTTTGTGGAATGTGCGGTTCCTCAGTGGCAGGTACCCAAACGCCACTTTTTCTCACGGAAGGCGATTCAGGCTCTCTACCGGCATGTGTAAGGCAATGTCAGCGGTTAGGTGCATATTACCGCTGACTCATGGTCCAGCAGGCATGGACAGGGACGTTACCTAAGTTTCACGGCGCATTGGGTGACTCTGCTGGCAGCTGGGAAGGATGCAGGACAAGGTGCAATAGTGTTGGAGGTTGTTCTGCCACCACATCTCTAAAATGCCACTACTAATGATTGTGACACACCTCTCTCCTCCACCCCCTCCTCTTCTTCTTCCTCTATGGCCTCTTCCTGTGCTTTGTCCTCGGAACCAGTGGTGCTCTGTAGGCGTTCAAGGGGCTACTCAAGTATGCAGGCCAAAAGATGCCATGTGGTGCTTGAGCTGGTGTGCTTGGGGGACAGGAGCCTTACTGGGGCAGTGGTTCTGTCAGCTTTGCAAGGGCAGGTTCAGAGGTGATTGACGCCATGCCAACTTAAGGCAGGAATGGTGGTTTGCGACAATGGCACCAACCTCCTCTCCGCCCTCTGACAGGGACAAATGACCGATGTGCCCTGTTTGGCTCACGTCCTTAACTTGGTGGTGCAGCGGTTCTTGGGCAGGTTCCTGCCCAAGTCAAGTCTGTGTTCTTTTCCGCCATTGATATAATGCCACTGCTCGGCTGGCAGACCTCCAAAAGGAATTTAACCTGCTCAAGAACCGCCTAATCTGTGACATGCCCACCAGGTGGAACTCAATGTTGGCCATGCTGCAGCAGCTGCACATGCAGCAGAGGGCCATCAATGAGTACCTGTGTGACTATGGCACCAGGACAGGGTCAGGGGAGCTTGTTTTTTTTCCCCACGCCAGTGGGCCATGATCAGTGATGCATGCACTGTCCTGTCACCATTTGAGGAGGCCACGAGGATGGTGAGCAGTGACAGTGCATGCATCAGTGACACTGTCCCCCTTGTCCACCTGTTGGAGCACATGCTGCATGGAATAATGGACAGGGCACTTGAGGCAGAACAGAGGCAGGAAGAGGAGGACTTCCTTAGCTCTCAAGGCCCCCTCCAGACAGTGTTCCTGCGTGCCCGCTGATCACACAGGAAGAGGAGGAAGAGGATGAGGATTGTGTCAGTATGGAGGTGGAGCCTGGCACTCAGCATCAGCAGCAGTCTTTAAGGGATCATTTAGGCTTCATTCACACTAATGCGTTATTTGGTGCATTTTGCAGAAATGCATGGGAATTTTTTAACATGGGTTCCTACGGAACATGTTCACATCAATGCATTTTTGTGCCTCTGCGTTTTTGGAAAGGGTCGGGGACTTTTTTTCATGCAAAATGCAGCTTTTTGCATGTAATAGAATTCAATGGACCAGTGTCAAAAACGCAAATACAGCGTTTTTGCAGCGTTTTTACAGCATTTTTGTGGCGTTTTTGATGCGTTTTGCATTTTTGATTGTTTTTTTTTGACTGTATACAGTATAAAAAAAACTGTAAAAAAAAATCGCGAAATGCAAAAAGCCGCAAAAACGCTGTGAAAACGTTGCTCAAAAACGTGGCAAGCACCACAAAAAACACTGCAGAAATGCTCAAAAGCAACATGCATAGATGTGAATCGAGCCTTACAGTCCCAAGAAACACATGGACTTGTATGTGGCTGGGAAGAGGTGTCTGCGGATCATGTCGTCCTTAGTGACCCAGCAACCATCGCCAGCATCTGTTTTACATGGTGCAGGAATACCTAGGGGCAAGATCTGACTTGGACACCTTTCCCACCGAAAATCCTCTGGGTTACTGGGTCTTGAGGATGGATCACTGGCCAGAGCTTGCACAGTATGCAATTGAGCTACTGGCCTGTCCTGCATCCAGCGTTCTTTCGGAACGCACATTCAGTGTTACTGGAGGCTTTGTAACCGATCACAGGGTGCGTCTGTCCACCGACTCGGTCGATCGACTGACCTTCATAAAAATGAATCAGTCTTGGATCACCACCAGCTACCAAGCACTTGATGCTGATGTAACCGAATACATTTTTTTGAAATGTCAGATCCCTTCAAAGACTGCCTATGCTGATGCTGAGTGACTATCCTGTTATACTGAGTAATTATCCTCTTCCTCCTCAATGATCATGATGATAGCTTGTAAGAACATTTTTGGTTCTGGGCGCCGCCAGTCCCGCCACCAGTGCCTAAGGCCCAATTTTTCAGCTCCTGTTTAACAGGGGCATGTAATTACAATTTTTCATGCAATTCTTTGCAGCAGGGCTAGTTCCTGTGCTCCAACTAGAGTATCTGTGAGGGGTTGCAGTGTTGTGGCACCAGCACCAGTGCCTAAGGTCCAATTTTTCAGCCCCCTTTTAACAGGGGCGTGTAATTACAAATTTTGATGCAATTTTTTGCAGCAGGGCTAGTTCCTGCGCTCCAACTAAAGTATCTGTGAGGGGTTGCAATGTTGTGGCATCAGCACCAGTGCCTAAAGCCCAATTTTTCAGCCCCTGTTTAACAAGGGCGTGTAATTACAATTTTTGATGCCATTCTTTGCAGCAAGGCTAGTTCCTGCGCTCCAACTAGAGTATCTGTGAGGGGTTGCAGTGTTGTGGCACCAGCATCAGTGCCTAAGGCCCAATTTTTCAGCTCCTGTTCAACAGGGAAATGTAATTAGAATTCTTGATCTAAAATTTCACAGCAGGGCCCGTTTCTGCGCCCACCAAGAGTAACTGTGAGGACTTACAGTGGCACCAGCACCACCACCACCACCAAAGGCCCAATTTTTCTGCCCCTGTTCAACAGGGGCATGTAATTACAATTCTTGATCTAATATTTCACAGCAGGGCCCTGTGAGGGCTTACAGTGTTGTGGCCACAACAACACCTAAGGACCAAATTTCTGCTGAGTATATAGGGCAGGCCCCTACTTTCAAACATCCAACTTAGAAATGACTCCTACTTGCAAACGGAAGGAGACAACAGGAAGTGAGAAGAAATCTACCCCTAGGAAGGGAAATTCTCTCCTGTAAGAGTTAATATGGGAAAAACTTTTCTCCTTTCCACTCATGCTTTATCACCAATCACAAAAATCCCCAAATTTTCAAAAAACATTTGTCATTGGGACAGAAAGTGAGGTGAAATCTTCTGAAGAGGAGCACAGACAGCAAAACAAAAGTCACAGGGGTGATAACCCTCCCCTAGGTTTTCCAAAAAGCTTAAAATAGATTTTTTGGCTGGAGCTAAACACGTTAAAAATGTACCAGTTCAAAATTACAAACAGATTCTACTTAACAACAAACCTACAGTCCCTGTCTTGTTTGCACCGCCTGTATACTGCTGTTCAGAGTATATAGAGCCTGGGGGCCCTACACCTTTCCTTTTTTAATTTGGGTGCGGGGTTCCCATTAATATCCATACAAGACCCAAAAGGCCTGGTAATGGACTTTGGGGTACCCATGCCATTTGTCTCACTGATTTTCATCCATATTGCCAGGACCCAACATTACATTAAAGCCGCAAGCAGTTTTAGATGACTTTTTTAACTTTAAAAATGACATTTTGTGCAGGGACTGTGCTAAGCATGGGAAACACGCACCACTTTACAGGCATACTAAAGACACCCCCCTGGTACGATATTTAAAGGAATATTTCCCTTTTTTTTTACTTTAACCATCATTAAAATCACTGCTCCCAAAAAGACGTCCGTTTTTAAACGTTTTTTTTGCATTGATACATGTCCCCTGGGGCAGGACCCGGGTCCCAAAACCTTTTTTAGGACAATACCGTGCATATTAGCCTTTAAAATTAGCACTTTTGATTTTGAACGTTCGAGTCCCATAGACTTTAATGGGGTTCTAAAGTTCGCGCAAACTTTCGGTCTGTTCGCAGGTTCTGGTGCGAACCGAATCAGGGGCTCATCCCTATTAACCACTTGCCATCCGCGCTATAGCCGAAAGACGGCTACAGCATTGACTTAATTTACCGGGAGGGCATCCCTGAAAGTCCTCCCGTGCTTGAGCGGCCTGCATGCCCCCTGCAGTGTGCGCGCGGCACGCTCTGTGATCAGCGAGTCTATGAGCCAATGCCAGCTGATCATGTGATGTAAATAGAGCCGGTAATCGGCTGGTAGCGTGAGGAGGGGGAAAAAAGCCGATCACCGGCGGCTGCGAGAGGGACATCGGTTCCCATTGTGGAGAGTCACCAGTGTCACCTACCAGTGCCCACCAACGTCACCTACCAGTGCCCACCAGCGCCTCCTACCAGTGCCCACAGTACCACCCATCAGTGCCCACAGTGCCGCCTATCAGTGCCCACAGTGCCACCTATAAATCACCAATCAGTGCGTCATTACCAGTGCTGCCTATCAATACCACCTACCAGTGCCACCCGTCGGGGCCCATCAGTACCGTCTTATCAGTGCCCATCAGTGGCGTTTTATCAGTGCCCATCAGTGTTGTCTTATCTGTGCCTATCAGTGTCGCCTTATCTGTGCCCATCAGTGCAGCCCATCAGTGCCCATCAGTGCAGCCCATCAGTGCCCATCAGTGCAGCCTCATCAGCGAATATCAATGAAGGAGAAAAATTACCCGTTTGCAAAACTTTATAACAAACTTTGAAACGTTTTTTTTTTTTTCCCAAATTTCTGTCTGTTTTCGTTTGTTTAGCAAAAAATAAAAACCCCAGTGGTGATTAAATACCACCAAAAGAAAGCTCAATTTGTGTGTAAAAAATGAAACAAATTTCATTTGAGTACAGTGTAGCATGACTGTGCAGTTGTCATTTAAAGTGTGACAGCGCTGAAAGCTGAAAATTGGTCTGGGCAGAAGGGGGGTTTAAGTGCCCAGTAAACAACAGGTTAAAGAGAATGTTTATTGGTTTTGTTTATATTTTCGTTATTTAATAAGGTTAGGACTGGGGATATGGTTTGGATTTGCTGCTATTATGGCTTTTTTAAGCAAATCATGTTGGTTTTAAATTGGTGTATTTATGTGCAGATTCACCCAAGATGATTTTTTTTTAAGCTATAATGTACTAAGCTTATTTTTACTATGACCAGCAGGCTTATAAGGGTCAAATAGAGAGCTTTTGATGAAGCCAGCCTTCTCACTATACCAAGAGGGTGGGGAGTACAGGGGAACCATAGTGTCAGTGAATTGGAAGCTGATGTATGTATGCAAAGCATAGTGGACAAACTGCATTGGCAGAGATTAGGGTCAGTTAAGAAACTGTAATTATGATTATTAGTCCCTACTACTGGGGGGCTTTTTGGTCTTTAATTTAATTTTCTGATTGATTTGAGGTTAGTGGGCTCTTTTAGCTGCCATCGAGTTAATACCAAACTTTTTTCTTGCTGCAAGGCTTTGCTTTAAACAAAAGTGGCCTTTTGGGTTTTGTCCCAATTCCAGTTGTTTCACAGAAACATTTGGGGATCCTTCAAATGCAGAAATTCAACCACTGATATCTGTTCTCTAGGTCCTCCAATTTAGCAAATTGTGTTTTGTTATTGTCTTTAAGGGCTTCATTGTCTCTGTCATGGTCCTCCATCACTGTTGAGTTGTCATCCATGCTGGGTTCTATACTTGTTTGGCAGTTGTTTGGCCTAGTTTGAGTATTTCCCAGGTAAGATTGTCAGTAATTTGTTTTCATGTGGCTTTGCAGCACATGATTGATTCTCCGCAGGATCTCTTAATGCGCTGTGGATTCCTGTTTGGGAAATGGAAAACTTGCTCTGCTTTCAGCATCATCATCTCTGAGGAGAAACTTTACAGTAGGCTGGCATGTATAATTTGGGCAGTGCCATCTTGGCAAGGTATAGGGCAGTGTCAGATAGTATGGGGAGGTAGTGACGATGGTATGGGAGTGAGAGAATGCATCTGATGTGGTATATGACCCTTATGGTTCCAGAGAGGTGCAGCGTACATTTAGGACATGTCCATCATTGGTTGCTATGTGCATGAACCCCCCATGCAAATGCCATTTTTTACAAAATACTTTCTGCTTTCATTGCATATCTTATTTGAGATTCAGTGATGTCATCATTTCATTGCTCTGCTTCTGTATGCAATTCAAGCAGATTATGGCTCGTGAGGGGAGGGGGGTGGGGTGGCTTCAGGGTGCTGTACATAGTTTCCTGAAAACATCACAGCATCCTGCCTCAGCCCTTCTCTTAAGAGTCCTTAGCCTTATGCAACAAGTAGGCTGGTTCTTGGTGTCACAAACAGAGGGTAAGACCACCTGGGACTGTAAACTCAAGATCTTACAGGCCAATGACAGCCAGACCCTGTCCCCAACCTGGTAGGAAGGTGGAGGCAGGCGTCTGCGGTCAGCATGGAGTCTGTACCTATCATTAGCATGACGCAAAACCTCCTGGACTTGTGCCCAAGTGGAACGAAGACCAAGGAGATGCTCCTCTAGCGCAGGAATACTCTGCGGAACAAACGAGTCAGGCAACATGGAAGGTTGGAAACCATAATTCACCATAAACAGAGATAATCAGGAAGCAGAATTCAAGGCACTGTTGTGAGCAAACTCTGCCCATGGTAATAGGTCTGACCAGTTGTTGTGATGGTCAGAAATATAGCAACGTAGGAATTGCTCCAAGGACTGATTGGCCCGTTCTGTGGCCCCATTAGACTGCGGGTGATACGCAGAGGAGAAAGCAAGCTGAATTCCCAGCTGTGCACAAAAGGCTCGCCAGAACCGGGACACAAACTGACTACCCCTGTCCGAGACAATCACCTTGGGTAGCCCATGTAAGCGAAAGATCTCCCGAGCAAAAATGGAAGCCAGTTCCTTAGAAGTGGGCAACTTCTTAAGTGGAATACAATGACACATCTTTGAGAACCGGTCAACCACCATAAGGATAACTGTGTTGCCTTGGGAGTTGGGCAACTCCACAATGAAATCCATACACAGGTGGGTCCAGGGCCTCTCTCCATTGAGTATGGGTTGTAGGGGGCCCACTGGAAGGTGTTTTGGAGTCTTACTCTGAGCACACACGGTACAGGCAGCTACAAAGGCAGTTACATCAGCACGTAGACTAGGCCACCAGAATGGTTGGGAAATGGCCAAAACAAGTTAATTCTTACCAGGGTGGCCAGCTGCCTTGGGAGAATGGTAAGTCTGGAGCATGGCAGTACGGAGACACTCTGAGACAAAGCAGCGGTCACAAGGTTTCTCAAGAGGAGCATCGACCTGAGCAGCAAGAATTTTGTCACCCAAAGGAGAAGTAAGACTGGTGCGAACCGTAGCCAGAATACAATCAGGAGGAATCATAGGAACCGGAACTGACTCCAACTTGGAAGTGGAGGAAAATTGTCATGACAAGGCGTCAGCCCTTACATTCTTAGTACCGGGTAAGAATGAGACAATGTAATTAAAACTTGACAAGAAAAGAGCCCATCGCGCCCTTCAGGGAGAGCGGCGTTTATCTTCAGGCTAGAATGTGAGATTCTTATGGTCAGTAAGAATGAGACCCGGCACAGTGGTACCTTCGAGGAGATGGCTCCATTCTTTTAGGGCTAAAATTTTTGCCAACAGCTCTCTGTCACCAATCTCATAATTGCACTTGGCAGGTAACAATTTCCTGGAAAAGTAGCCACAAGGATGCATAGCACTCTCAGAGGTAGGACGTTGAGACCGAAGAGCGCAAACACCAGTCTCAGAAGCATCAACCTCAAGGATAATAGGTAACGTAGGATCAGGATGTGCCAACACAGGAGCAGATAATAGTTGGCAAAGCCCAGGAAGCGCTGCAGAGGACATAACCCCATGAGTCGAGGTCACTGTAGGACTGCCGAAAGTTTCTCTGGGTCCATCGTAAAAACCAGCAGTGGAAATGACATAGCCCAGGAATTTAACCTGTTCCCAATGGAACTCACACTTCTCCAGTTTACAATAGAGATTTTTCTCTCTTAATTTCTGAAGCACACGACAGACATCTGTGTGGTGGCTCTCCAGGGACTTGGAAAATATGAGGATATCATTGAGATAAACCACCACACATGACTGCAACAAATCTCGGAGGACATCGTTAATAAATTCCTGGAAAACTGCCGGGGCATTACAAAGGCCAAAAGGCATTACGAGATACTCATAATGGCCTGTTCTGGTATTAAACGCAGTTTTCCACTCGTCGCCCTCCTTAATCCTCACGAGATTGTAAGCCCCTCTCAGCTCAAGCTTAGTGAAAACAATTGCTCCCTTGAGGCAGTCAAATAACTCTGTAATCAACGGGATCGGGGGGGGGGCATTCTTAATCATGAAACGATTGAGACCCCTATAATCAATACAAGGTCTCAATTCACTGCTCCGCTTCTTCACCCAGAAGAAACCAGCACCAGTAGGAGACGAGGATTTGCCTATGAAACTCCGAGAAAGTGCATCTGCAACATACTCCTCCATGGCTTTATCCTCCAAGACCGACAAAGGGTAAACCCGGCCACGAGGGGGAGTGGCACCAGGTTGAAGGTCAATTGCGCAATCATATGGCCGGTGTGGAGGCAAACTACCCGCTTGACCTTTGGCAAAGACATTGCTAAAATCACGGTACTCCTCTAGCAGAGAGGAGAGTGAAGAGGTACACAGGACCTTGGCTACCTTCCGGAAGCATGTTTCACTGCATTGTGGTGATCAGGAGAGAACCTCAGCATGGAGCCAATCAAAAAAGGGGTTTGCCTCTGTAACCAAGGATAACCAATAACCAGCGGAAACTTAAGAGAGGAAATCACTTGGAATTGGATTATCTTATTGTGAAGAGCCCCTACGGCCATGGACAATGGAACCGTCTCATGAGTCACACTGGGTTAGCCCAGGCCAAGGCTCTCTCAGAAAGTAAAGATATCACAAACCCTACTTTGCTTCTGTCCGCGAGAAACGCCTGGGGCAGCATCTCAAAGTATATCTCAACTTGGTTGAGAAACCCTCTGAATTGAACTGGATCACCCCCAAATCACTGGGGAAGCGGGGCAGAACCAGACATACCTCTTATAGAGGTAATACTCAAGGCTGTTGCCTGCACAGAGACTTGCGCAGAAGCAGGGATGGCCTGCAACTCAGGTTGTACTTGAGCAGCCACAGTGGAGGATTCTAGGTGAGCCGTGCGACTCAGGAGCGTTTGTAACGCCAAGGCAAACTGATCTATGCAGTGATCTTGGTCATCCAATCTGGAAAAAATATTACCAACAAGAGGATTGACTGTATCTTCTGAATTCATGGCCTTCGCCTACTGTCAGAAACCATGAACCAGACCGAGACAGAAGTACAGTAAAATCACACTTGTTTATTAATAAAAATAAAAAGGTAAATAGCGTAAGCATAGTCAAAGCATAGCCAGAGTCCAGTAACCGGATCGGGTAGTCAACCAAGCCAGAGTTCAGTAACCAGATCGGGTAATCAGCCAAGCCAGAGTTCAGTAACCAGATTGGCTAATCAGTCAGGCCAGAAGTCAGGGATCCAAGTAGAGGAACAGCAAGCAGGATAAGGAGCCAGAAGGGATGTCAGCAAAGCCAGTCTTTAAACAGGAACACAGGAGATGGTTTCTTGTGATGTGACCAAGGCGAAGGCAGGAATGAAGTGAGCTTGAGATATTTAAGCAGGCGGGACTGACGAGCAGATCCACAACAGCTGGTTAACTATGGAGAGAGATGAGAGCTGGCAATTAGCCGACAGCTGAGCGGCCAGCTCAGAGAAGGAAGGGCTGAGCCAGCCCTGACAGAAAGGGCTGCAGGCAAACAACAAGAAACAATGCTGTGAAACAATGGTGTCACCAGGGTTGGTGTCACCTGGTGCGGTATAACATGGTGTTACCCCCCCACACACACACACACCTCACCCTGGGCTCGGGCCAGCGGTGGACACCAGGACACCCGCCCGCCCCTGTTCCGAATCTGAGTGCTGGGCAGCAGCTGGAGTCTGGAGAGGAGAGGAGGGCAGCTTCACAGCGTGCAGCCACCGCGCCGCCCGGGCGGAGATACTAGTAGTGTGTGTAGTGACGTCATCATCATGTCTGCAGTGCAGTGTGAAATGTGACAGGCTGAGGCTCGCTGGCTCAGTAGGGTAGGGAGGAGGAAGAAGGAGGACACACTCACACAGTGACACACCAGGCGCGGCCGTGGCACTGGAGCTGTGTCGTTCCAGTCCAGCGGGCTGCGGGGGTGAACGGGTCAGCTGAAAAAAAAAAAATACCAGGGCTTTCCTCACCGTCGGGAGGGTGTCACCCCTCTAGCGGGTGTCACCCGGGTGTGGACCGCACCCCCACACCCTCCTAGCAACGCCTCTGCTGTGAAAGACACACACAGCAACAGGAAATAAAGAGATTCATGGACAGAAACCAAGGGAAGATAACAGCACAGCCAGAGGGAAAACACTGAGAACAAAGATAGGATAAAACAACACACAGAATATGGGAATATTCAGGCGGCGGCAAAAACCACAGGAACACACACGTGAAGACACATTGATCAAAAACTAACACTTAGGTTTACAGGCTTAATAATACCTAGGTTCAGGGCGCATAGGCAGGAACCCCAGAAACTCGGACAGGATACAAAATCTGGCTCCGGATCAATATGTACAGAAGTGTGACATTTGGGAAGAGTTTGGCAAATATCTAAATGTCCTAATGGGTGGAGGTATGTTTGGAGTAGTGGGCGATCCTAGGCAAGTTGCATTTGCATGCAGACAGATAGGTAATGCCCACATGTAATGATGAGCTTCTATGTTTGAAAGATCTGAAATGCAAAAAAATGAAAGACTTGGGCTAGGGACAGTTTAGCTGGGGAGGAAAGGGGCTGGATGATGAAGGACATTCTCCTGCCAGAAAATGAGGCAGACGCTTTCTCATTTTCTGATGCTTCTAATGCACACTAGCTCACATGGTCACAGCTCACAGTATGCAATGGAAATCAAAGTAAGCATGTTTAGTACAGAGAGAGGAGCCTGTACAACAAGACCGAAGATAAGTCTGTAGTTCAGTTTTGTAGCTTTCAAGAGGACCTGTCTGCCACGGATGGTCCTTGGGGCCCACTAAGGGTAAGTACACTAAGCACTTACCTTTTAACTATATAGGCCTGAATTAGTAATGCTTATACATGGACTTTTACTTTGTAGAGCACATATTCTGGTGAATTTGGCAAATCCCAGGTGGATTTTAAGACATTTACTTTTCTTTATTTGTATAATTTGATAATATCTACTGTATGTGCTCATCATACCCTCCCTTCTAGATTATAAGCTCTAAGGAGCAGGGCCCTCTGATTCCTCCTGTATTGAATTGTATTGTAACTGTACTGTCTGCCCTCGTGTTGTAAAGTGCTGTGCAAACTGTTGGCGCTACATAAATCTTGTATATTAATAACCAATTACCTGTAGGACTGAAACCATAAATGTCATTTTTTTCAAAGTCCAACTCCTGTTGAATTGTTTTAATGTGGGGAACGGCTATAGGATCTGTCAGGTTTTTTCATTGCTGTCTTTTCCATTCTGAGAAGTCAGTACAGGAAGTGATGGGAAATATGTCATATATGTCAATATGATTGACAGGTTGCCATAACAATGAGGCGGGAACTTGCCATTGCCAAAACTGCGCCGCACAGTGTCATTACTGTGCAGGGGCAAAATTGGGAGGTGAGCGCTGGGTAGCCAGCTGCACCGAATCCTATAAATAAAGACAAGCGGGCTTCAGATGCCCACAAGCTTGATGGCCCCTGCCTGCTTCCGAGATCAGGTTAGATTTTATTCATTTTAAAGAAGAAAGGAACACATTAGTAACTTAATGCCAATCTTAAAAAAAGCGCTAACAATGACAAGTTAGTATTAAAAAAAAATTGATTATGGGGACTGGAGCTCCACTTTAACCGGTTCCCGACCGGCTCCTGTACATTTACGTCGGCAGAATGGCACGGCTGCACAAAGTAACGTACCCGTAAGTAACGTGGCTGCCTGCCACGATGTCCGTGAGTTGGGTCGCGGGTCCCGCGGACTCAATCGCCGCAGGCATACCCGCGATCGCCTCACGGAGAGGACGAATGGGGAGATGCCGTTGTAAACAGCATCTCCCCGTTCTGCCTAGTGACAGTGTCACTCGATCTCTGCTCCCTGTCAGAGATCAATGAAGTCACACACACAGCCCATCCCCCTAACAGGTAGAATCACTCCCCTAGGACACACTTAACTCCTCCCTGCCCCCTAGTGGTTAACCCCTTCACTGCCAGTGTCATTTACACAGGAATCAGTGCATTTTTATAGCACTGATTGCTGTATAAATGACAATGGTCCCAAAAATGTGTCAAAAATGACCGATGTGTCCGCCATAATGTCGCAGTCACAATAAAAATCGCTGATCACCGCCAAAACTAGTAAAAAAAAATTATTAATAAAAATGCCATAAAACTATCCCCTATTTTGTAAATGCTATAACTTTTGCGCAAACCAATCAATAAATGCTTATTGCGATTTTTTTTTACCAAAAATATGTAGAAGAATACATATTGGCCTAAACTGAGGAAAAAAATAGTTTTTTATATATATTTTTGGTGGGTATTTATTATAGCAAAAAGTAAAAAATAATGCGTTTTTTTCAAAATTGTCACTCTTATTTTGTTCATAGCGCAAAAAGTAAAAATCACAGAGGTGATCAAATACCACCAAAAGAAAAATCTATTTGTGGGAAAAAAAGGACGTCAATTTTGTTTCGGAGCCACGTTGCAATTGTCAGTTAAAGCGACGCAGTGCTGAATCCCATAAAGTGCTCTGGTCAGGAAGGGGGTAAATCCTTCCGGGGCTGGTGGTTAAAGGGTAACTCCACTTTCATGGGGAAAAAAAAATAGCAAATAAAGAAAAAATAATATAGCACATATAATTGTGACACTAATCATATTGTAATTAAATGTTATTAAAAATTACCTTTCCTTTTCAATATGCAGCCATTGTAATTTTCTTAGAATGCATTGCAACATGGCTACATGGAGTTGTTCTGTACACAGAGTGTGTACCGACCACTCCCCAGAAACATAATTTCCTGCTTGTGTGATTGGCTCACCAATTTTCCCAGAAAAGTCAGATTTCAGGCATCCCCTGCAACAAAAATTTCATTTTTGGAGAGATACTTTCAATAGGAGCACGTCTAAAGGGATGCAGGCCCAGCAGATTTCCTCATTAGTGCTCTGAAACTGCAAACCTGACAGTTAATTATGAAACCACTCTATTAGACCCACTCAGTGCAGAGGCACAGACAAACACACATGGATTACTTCAGAATAACAAAAGGTAAGAATCTGTAACAAAGATTGTTATAATCCTTGCAATGTACATAGATCACCCAAAGGGGAATGTTTTTTTCTCAACAAAAGTGGAGTTACGCTTTAAGGAAAAGGAACATTCTTTCAGTCACAGTGAGATACTCTTTTTGGACAAGACAACTAATTGGCAAGACTCCAGAAAGATGCCATCTATGTAAAAGAGTAACAACAATCCCTAAACAGGAGCTGGGGCTTTGGACATCATCTGTCACCCACATGCAATGCCATTCTAACATTTCTACCCTGGCAAATTGACAACAATTCACACCTTCAGCCATATAATGTGAATAATTAATATATATCCAACGCTTCATGGGACCATAGTGATTGGAGTATGTAATTAAAACAGAGTGATTTCACAAACGTTCACACCTTTCATCAATGTTCTTGGACAATCAGTGTTTGCCTGGACACATTCCATGGAGATTTGGTTAAGGTGTGCTTTCTGTGTGGTTTAAAATTCCTAGGTATATTTTTGACACTCATTAGAACTGTAGAATCTTTCTGGATGAGCAGCAAAATGCCTTCAACATTACAAAACAAGTCAAATTGAATATAATTACCACTAGCTAGTTCATGAAATCTCCTCACTCTTGATGTGCTACACAGATAAGTCATCATTGAGGAAAGCAGACATATATCTGCAGTGCAAAAAATATTTAAAAAAGAATATTTCGCCATGTCATATTATAATTTGGTCTGAAAAAAGTAAACCCCTGACAGCTTCATGACACTAAACCATGATCTTTGTGGTACTTTAAGGTAATGGGTTGCCTACCCAATGAATATTGAGGTTTGCATTCAACTTCTGTCAATAAAAATTTTAGTCTCATTTTCCATGTGGCCTCAGAATCTTCAAGGTGCGTTTAAGGTGGTCAGATGAGGCTAAAATTGAATGATTTGGCCTCAACACCAAACGATATGTCTGGCCGAAACCCAATACAGCTCACCATGAAAATAACACCATTCCTACAATAAAGCATGGAGGTGGTAATATCCTGCTATGTGGGTGTTTCTCTGCAGCAGGTACTGGAGCACTTGTCAGGATAGAAGAAAAATGGATGGGGCAAAATACCATTAAATTCTTAAGGGAAATCCGCTGCCCTCTGTCAAAAAATTGTCAATGGGAAGAAGGTTTACCTTTAAACATGACAATGACCCAATGTACACAGCAAAACAGACCACACAGTGGTTGAAGGAGAAAAAGGTGAATGTCCTTGCATGGCTTAGTCAGAGCCCAGACTTAAACCACATTTAAAATCTGTGGAATGACCTGAAGACTGCAGTCCACAAACAATCACTATCAAATTTAACTAAACTTGAGCAGTTCTGCAAAGAAGAGTGGGCAAATATTGCAAAGTCTAGATGTGCAAAATTAGTAGAGACATATCCCAACAGACTAAAGGCTATCATTAAAGCAAAATGTGGTCCAACACAAAACTGACATAAGGGTGGTGATTCTTTTTCCAATTCAGTGATTCTGTTTTTGAATTTTTAAACATTTTTCTGACATGTTGGTGTTATATCTTTCACTTGGGTGTTATAAGTTGCTCTAGTAAATACAGCTGGATAAAACAAAAACTGTATGAAAATTATAGGGTCTACAAATTATGATATATATATTTAAAAATTGATCGATCCTGATGTACTGACGGCCTACCTCATATCTTGAGGTCCTAAAATGTCAGAACAGTACAAGTACCCTCCAAATTATCCATTTTTGAAAAGTAGACAATCCAAGGTATTTAGCAAGAGGCATTGTGAGTTTTTTTAAGTTATTATTTTGTGTCACAATTTTTAAATTTTTTTTCAAAATAAAGAAATTAAACAAAGTATAATTTTTTTATATACCGTCACAGGAGCAGTACAGCATCATCATATGACTGGTGTAGCAGTGATCAGGGATACTGACTGGTGACAGTATGTAAAAAAAAAAGGAATCATTTGTTTTAAATTCTTAACATTTTTTCTTTTTATTTAATATTATTTTTTTTCTTCTTCCAATTTGTTCAGTAGACGATATATTAGAAAGGCTTTTATTAAACTTAAATTGTTGAGACTCAGGAATATCTTCAGTAGGAATATTTTCACTACTATTGGAGTCAATAATATTGTTTTGAAAAAACTCTTCAAATAAGAATTTTAATTACTCCAGGACTGTAATTTGGTATATCTTTCACTTGGATGCTCTGCAGCAGGTACTGGAGCACTTGTCAGGATAGAAGAAAAATGGATGGGGCAAAATACCATTAAATTCTTAAGGGAAATCCGCTGCCCTCTGTCAAAACATTGTCAATGGGACATAGGTTTACCTTCAAACTATTTTTTTGTGTCACAATTTTTTAAAAAATGAAGAAATTAAACAAAGTATAATTTTTTTTTATATACCATCACAGGAGCAGTACAGCGTCATCATATGACTGGTGTAGCAGTGATCAGGGATACTGACTGGTGACAGTATGTAAAAAAAAAGGAATCATTTGTTTTCAATTCTCAACATTTTTTCTTTTTATTATTATTTTTTTTTCTTCTTCTTCCAATTTGTTCAGTAGACGATATATTAGAAAGGCTTTTATTAGACTTAAATTGTTGAGACTCAGGAATATCTTCAATAGGAATATTTTCACTACTATTGGAGTCAATAATATTCTTTTGAAGAAACTCTTCAAATAGGAATTTTAATTACTCCAGTACTGTAATTTGGTAAGTCTCCATGGAAGATATTACCTTGGTAGATTTTCTCCAAAAGAAACAGTGCCAGTTCCCCACAGAGATGTGTACACCAGTTAGAGCAGCATCACTCCAAATTAAAGTGCCATGGCCAGTTCTCCTCAGAGATGCATATGTTGGTTAGAATAGCATTGTGCCAAATTGCAATAGGAAAATTAGAGCACCAGTTTCCCCTTTAGAAAGAGACGTGCAACAGTCAGACCAGCATTGTGCCAAAGTGCAATAGGAAGGTTAGAGTGGAAGAGGTGTGCAACATTTTCAAAGCAATTCCCCAAATACAATAGGAAGCTAAATGTACCAGTTCCCCTCAGAAGATACATGTTTGAACTGCATTCGCGCCAAAATGTGATAAGAATAGATCACCAATTTTAGTCAGAAGAGGTGTGAGACAAATTGAAAAGTATTCTGCTAAAATCAAGTGCCTGGTCCAGCCATCTTGCACCACTTTCTTACTGCCTGTGAAACACTTTCATTAATTCTGTCTGCTCCAGTCTTTATGAACTCCAGGGAATGTGTTGACTACAGCTGCACATATGCTTGCAGAGAACATAGGGTTAAAAACACGATACCTGCTATTTTTTTCTGAGAAAAACAGGAAATATTCACATAACAGGTAGAATGACAAAAAAAAATCTTCGGATCTCTTGTATTGAATATTAAAACTCTTTTAAGGGTGCTGTTTTTGGCACTATTTAAACAAATAATGATAACATTAACAGTGAGCGAGAGCAGAAGGAGATGATGCCAAGGGCAGTGTGATCAGTGAGTGGGAACAGGAGGAGAGGACTCTGGGGGCTGTGTAATCAGTAAATGGAGAGTAGGAGGAGAGGAAACCAGGGGCTGTGAGATCAGTGAGCGGGAGCAAGAGTACAGGACATCATGAGACTGTGTGATCAGTGAATGGAGGAGTGGACGCTGGAAGCCGTGGGAGCAGGATAGGAAGCCAGGGGCCATGTAATCAGTGGGCAGGAGCAAAGGACACCACAGGCTGTGTGATCAGTGAGCAGGAGCAAGAGGAGATGATGCAGGGCCATGTAATCAGTGAGCTGAAGCAGAAGGAGAAGACAGCGGGGGCCATGTGCTCAGTAAGTGGGAGCAGGAGGAAAGGATTCTGGGGTCCAAAATATCAGTGAGCAGGAGGATTGGATGCCATGGGCCATGTGATCAGTGAGCAGGAACAGGAGGAGAGGAAGTCAGGAGCTGTGTGAGCAGCAACCGGGAGCAAGAGAAGAGAATGCCAGGGGCCGTATGATCAATCAGAAGAAGCAGGAGGAGAGGATCCTCTGGGCCATGTGATCAGTGCACAGGAGCTCCAAAACAGTTAAAAAAATAACTAGTGTTCAGAATAGGATAAAATCAGTGGGTAAAGTTAAGAATAATTTAAATAAACATAACTTCCTACTTTTTCCTAGATTATCCCCATTACACTAGTGGGTAACATGTCTAACGGGAGTGGTGATGCGACTCAGTGCACATCCTGTGCCATGTATACATTCCTTGAACTACCATTCAAGGGTGAATACTAATGTGCAAAATGTGAGCAAGTTGTTTCCTTGGAAACCCAGATCCTGACTCTATGGAATAAACTAGTAACACTGTGAAGCACCATTACCCTGAAAGGGAGTTTGGTTGGTGCTGGCAGAGGCCATTATAGAGGAAGGTGGTGATATGGAGGTGCAGACACAGAGGATGGTAGTTGGGTGGTTAGAAGATGTAACAGAGGGAAAAGCATTAGACAGGCTACTCCTCAGCTGACATACCCGAATAAATATGCCCAGTTGTGTGATGTTGGGGATATCATCTCCAGAGCAGTACTGCTGGAGCAGAGTACCTCCTCTAGCTGCAAAGGGAACAACTCCTCCAGTGAGGATGTGGGCAAGGTTACAAAAAAAGACAGACAAATACTGATGGTAGGAGACTCAATTACTAGGACAGATTGGACAATCTGTCACAAAAACTGTGATCACCTAAGGGAAGAGGAGTATAATAAACAAGACAGTATTGTTAGTGCAACTTGGAATGTACCCTTGTGGATAATAGAAGCCAATGATTAAAAAAGACTAGAAGACCTTATTGTGAATAAATCACCAGGACCAGATAACTTGCACCCAAGAGAATTCAAGGAACCTCTCCAAGTTAACCTTTAAGGACAGCCTACTGCTTTGAATGGTACCGGCTGATTGTCAAAAAATGAAAGTTTTACTAAGATTCAAAAAAGGCCCGAGATACAGTATATACCTGGAAACTAAAGACCAGTCAGCCTAACATCAATAGTATGTAATCTATTGGAGGAAAAGATATGGGACCATATCCATGACTTTTCTAATAAAAATTAGTAGCATTAGCAGTAACCAGCATGTATTTTTAAAAGATTGTTCTTGTCAAACCAATCTATCGGAGTTTAGCTATAATCTGGATAGAAGAAGGCCTGTGGACGTGGCGTATCTGGATTTAACCAAAGCATTTGATACAGTACCCCATAATGGTTTCAATTTCAATTTGAGTCCTCTTGGCATTGATAATAGTACAGTATATGAACCCATGATAGAAAACTGGTTACAAGAGCATGTACAGAGAGTGGTGATGAATAGCATATCTTCTGAATTGTCTGGAGTTGTAAGTGGGGTACCTCAAGGCTCTGCCCTGCAACCAATTTTAATGAACTTATTCATAAATTATATTAGGGTTGGTATAAATGGCTGCATCTCAGTGTTTGCTGATGACACAAAGCTAAGCAGGGTACTAACTTCTCAACAGGATATAGCAATTTTTTCAGGAGACCATGATAAGATAATGAGGTGGGCAACTACCTGGAAAATGAGGTTTAGTTTTGAAAAATGTAAAGTCGTGCATGTGGGGGCTAAAAATTTGAATGCATGTTTGATGGGAGAACCTCCTCTAGGAGGATTAAAAAGTATCTGGGTGTCCTAGTAGATCACAGGTTCAGCAATAGCATGCAATGCCAGGCTGTAACATGCAAGGCTAGCAGACTATTAGCATGCAATAAAAAGAGTATTTACTCAGGAGATAAAACTATAATTCTACCACTTTACATAACTTTGGCTCAGCCACATCTTGAGTATGGCATCTAGTACTGGTCACCAGTTCTCAGGAAAGATGTGCTGGAACTGGAGAGAGTCCAGAGAAGGGACACAATGCTAATAAGGGGGATAAAGGACCCCAGTTATGAGGAATGACTACATACGTTAATCCTATGCACCCTGGAGAAGAGACACTTAAGAGGAGTTGCAGTCGCAATATACAAATATCTAAATGGTGATTACAGTATAAGGGGTAATCTACTCAATCTTAAGACTATAAAGAAGATACAAGGCCACTCAATGAAGTTGGATGAGAAGCAGTTTAACCATAAACTGCTTAAGGGGTTCTTTACTGTTACAGCGGTAAGCATGTGGAACTTTCTTCTACAGTTGGTGATGTCAGTGGGGAGTGTTGATAATTTAAAAAAACTTTGAGATGGGTATCTAAGTGGACCCAATATGCAGCGATATTGGAAATAGCAGTGATATAAACATATACACAAACACACATGCACACAGAGGTTGAACTGGATGGACTGGTGTCTTTATTCAACCTTACTAAACTATGTAACTTATGCTATCTGTATTTTGGCTTACAATAATAAACCCTTTGATAGAGATGTAGTGGTCTAAGGGGATCAAAACCACAAGAGAAGAGCTAGTTTGGGTTAAAATAAAATGAAAAGCTGTGTGCTTCTTTTGTTTCACATAATGTCGTGTTTACATTGCAGACCAGCACAATTAATTTGTCACACATAAATTACTGCTAGAGGAAGAATGTAACAAAGACAAAACCACTTACTGAAAAAGAGGCCAAATTATAGACTAAGCGGCAACCAAGTTCTAGTAGGTTAGAATTAAGATGCCCCTTGCCCTAAAGTAATATTTTCATTTATTTTCTCCTCAATCAACACTTTCGTGCTTGGAAAATTTCCTTAGTGAAAAGAGAGCTGTTTCCAGGAGGGGGGCTCGGCAGACTTTCAATAAAGGATTTAGACTTTGATTTGGACATTTCGTTGTAATCTCCCCTTTCCTCTTTACCTTGGCTGTGTACTAGAACTGGTAACAAGAGCTCCATTGCAATGCGTGTCTCACAGACCGTTGAAGCGTGAGCTTTACTTCCTTATTGAAGTGGCAGTAGTCTGTTCGTTGTTTACATTTCCCTTGTAGGCATGTTTTTTTATTTGTAATGGCACAACAAAATTGACTATGGAAAAACAATGATGTCCCCGAGAAATTCTAAGTAAAATCACACTGCAGGTACTGTGTATTTAGGCTTAACCATGCCAGGCCTAAAGAGGGGAATGAAAATATTATAAAGACATCTTTCATCATTTTTTAGCCTTTCCAATACAGCCTTTCATAATGAGAACAGTTTTGTTTTGGTTCATAAATGTAAAAGGAAAAAAAATTAAAATAATAAGAAAAATTAAATGGATCTGAACAATAAAATCTCATAAGCTTTACTGTGTTAATTCCCAAAGTTGTTTTGTAATCTTTCCAAATCTACATTAAAAAAAGGCACAGAGATCATGCCATTAAGGTTCTTGTTAAGGCTCTGCCTGTAAAAAGGTCACAAATATCTCCCACTTCTGTTCTTGCATCTTTACCCTTTACCTAGCACCACCAATGGAGACAACAAGCATCCACACACATTGCTCATGCATGGTATATTGAGACAGTAAGTGGCTAAAAGAGGCTTAATGAGATGGGTGAGGTGCTAGGTAGTTTTAAAAAGAATAAAAAAAGAAATAATATATATATGATATTTTATGGGGAAACAGCCTTTTCTTATGTTACACGGTGCTTTAACAAACTACATTTTATCCAGGTAGGGTTTAGATATACTATAACCACTTAAGCCCCGGGCCATTTGGCTGCCCAAAGACCAGAGCACTTTTTGCGATTCGGCACTGCATCGATTTAACTGACAATTGCGCGGTCGTGCGATGTGGCTCCCAAACAAAATTGATGTCCTTTTTTCCCCACAAATAGAGCTTTCTTTTGGTTGTATTTGATCCCCTCTGCGGTTTTTATTTTTTGCGCTAGAAACAAAAGAATAGCGACAATTTTTAAAAAAACACATTATTTTTTAACTTTTTGCTATAATAAATATCCCCAAAAAATATATAACAAACATTTTTTTCCTCAGTTTAGGCTGATACCTATTCTTCTACATATTTTTGGTAAACAAAAACGCAATAAGCGTTTACAGATTGGTTTGCGCAAAAGTTATAGCACCTACAAAATAGGAGATAGTTTTATGGCATTCTTATTAATAATTTTTTTACTAGTAATGGTGGCGATCAGCGATTTTCATCATGACTGCGCGTTATGGCGGACAGATCGGACACTTTTGGTGCGATTTTGGGACCATTCACATTTATACAGCGATTAATGCAATTAAAAATGCATTGATTACTGTGTAAATGTGACTGTCAGTGAAGGGGTTAACCACTAGGGGGCAGTGAAGGGGTTAAGCGTGTCCTAGGGAGTGATTCTAACTGTGGGGGGGCGTGGCTATGTGTGACACGACACTGATCACCGTTCCCAATTACAGGGAGTGATCAGTGTCCTGTCACTAGGCAGAACGGGGAAATGCTTGTTTACATTAGCATTTCACAATTCTTCCTCTCCGTGAGACCCGCAATCACACTCACGAAGGTCGCAGTTGGCCCATGCGCAAACCACTTCTTAAAGGGCAACGTACAGCTATGTTAATCTGCCTGTATGTGCACTTCTTCCAAGGTATATCGGCGTGAGCCAGTCGCCAAGCGGTTAAAGAGGAAGTAAACCCTGATGGGTTTACTTCCTCTTTAACCGCTTGGCGACTGGCTCACGCCGATATACCTTGGAAGAAGTGCACATACACAGTAATCAATGCATTTTAATTGTGCGATTTTGGGACCATTCACATTTATACAGCGATTAATGCAATTAAAAATGCATTGATTACTGTGTAAATGTGCACTGTCAGTGAAGGTTGAAAAAAGACACAAGTCCATCAAGTCCAACCTATGTGTGTGATTTTATGTCAGTATTACATTGTATATCCCTGTATGTTGCGGTCGTTCAGGTGCATATCTAATTGTTTTTTGAAATTATTGATGCTCCCTGCTAAAACCACTGCCTGTGGAAGAGAATTCCACATCCTAACCATTCTTGCAGTAAAGAACCCTCTACGCAGTTTAAGGTTAAACCACTTTTCTTCTAGTTTTAGTGAATAATTCCTTTTCACGGAGAAGTTTTATCCCTATTGTGGGGTCACCAGTACGGTATTTGTACATTGAAACAATATCCCCTCTCAAGCATCTCCTCTCCAGAGAGAACAAGTTCAGTGCTCGTAACCTATCCTCATAACTAAGGTCCTACAGTCCCTTTATTAGTTTTGTTGCCCTTTTCTGGACTCTCTCCAGTTCCAACACATCCTTCCTGAGGACTGGTGCCCAGAACTGGACAGCATACTGAAGGTGCAGCCGGACCAGAGTCTCGTTGATTGGGAAAATTATTGTTTTATCTCTGGAGTTAATCCCCTTTTTAATGCATGCCAATATATTCTGTTTGCTTTGCTTGCAGTAGCTTGGCATTACATGCCATTGCTGAGCCTGTCATCTACTTGGACCCCCAGGTCCTTTTCCATCCTAGATTCCCCAGAGGATCTCCCCCTAGTGAGTAGATTGCTATCATTTTTTTGCAACCAAATGCATTATTTTACATTTTTATACATTAAACCTCATTTGCCATGTAGTTGCCCACCCCATTAATTTGTTCAGATCTTCTTGCAAGGTTTCCACTTCTTGCGGAGAAGTTATTGCCCTTCTTAGCTTAGTATTAACTTCAAATACAGAGATTGAGCTGTTTATCCCATCCTCCAGGTCGTTTATGAATAAATTAAATAGGATTGGTCCCAGGACAGAACCCTGGGAGACCCCACTTTCCACCCCCCAACCATTCTGAGTACTCTCCATTTACCACTACCCTCTGAACTCGCCCCTGTAGGCAGTTTTCAATCCATGTACTCCCCCTATAGTCCATGCCAATGGACCTTACTTTGTACAGTAAACGTTTATGGGGAACTGTATCAAATGCTTTTGCAAAATCCAGATACACCACGTCTACGGGCCTTCCTTTATCTAGATGGCAGCTCACCTCCTCATTGAAGGTTAATAGATTTGGTTTGGCAAGAACGATTCTTCATGAATCCATGCTGATTACTGCTAATGATACCGTTGTCATTACTAAAATCTTGTATATAGTCCCTTATCATCCCCTCCAAGAGCTTGCATACAATTGATGTTAGGCTAACTGCTCTGTAATTCCCAGGGATGTAACTTGGCCCTTTTTTAAGTATTGGTGCTACATTGGCTTTTCTCCAATTAGCTGGTACCATTCCAGTCCATAGACTGTTCGTAAAAATTAGGAACAATGGTCTGGCAATTACTTGACTGAGTTCCTTAACCACTTGCCGATCGCCTAACACAAATATACTGCGGCAGAATGGCACGGGCAGGCAAAATCACGTACCTGGTGCCCGAGGCGGTCGGCTTCGTTAGGGGAGCGATCCAGGCTGAGGGGGAAACCACTCATTCGTGGCCACCCCCTCGCGATTGCTCCCAACGAATGAGAATCTTCCTCTGCTGCCGTAATGTAAACAGCAGCAGAGGAAGTGATGTCATCTCTCCTCGGGTCGGTATTTTCTGTTCCGGGGCCAAGGAGAGAAGACATCTGAGTAAGTGCACCAACACCACACTTACAGTAAAACAAACTAGGCACACTTTTCACCCCCCATCACCCCCCATTCACCCCCTGATCACCCCCCCCTGTCACAGTGACACCAATAGCAGTTTTTTTTTTCTGATTACTGCATTGTTGTCAGTTTGTGACGGTTAGAAGTGGTAGGGCAGTTAGTGATAGCCCCCATTTAGGTCTAGGATACCCCCCTAATCCCCCTTAATAAAGTTTTAACCCCTTGATCACCCCCCATCGCCAGTATCACTAAGCGATCGTTTTTCTGATTGCTGTATTAGTGTCACTGGTGACGCTATTAGGGAGGTAAATATATAGGTTCGCCGTCAGCATTTTATAGCGTCAGGGACCCCCATATGCTATCTAATAAAGCTTTTAACCCCTTGATTGCCCCCTAGTTAACCCTTTCACCAGTGATCACCGTATAACTGTTACGGGTATGCTGGTTAGTTAGTTTATTTTTTTTAGTGTCAGGGCACCCGCCGTTTATCACCTAATAAAGGTTTACCCCCTGATCACCCGGTGGGTGATACAAGTTAGGTTTTAGGGTCAGATAGGGTCTGCGTCGCCCCAAGCAGCGTCAGGTTAGTGCCAGTACCGCTAACACCCACGCAAGCACCATACACCTCCCTTAGTGGTATAGTATCTGAACGGATCAATATCTGATCTGATCAGATCTATACTAGCGTCCCCAGCAGTTTAGGGTTCCCAAAAACGCAGTGTGAGCGGGATCTGCCCAGATACCTGCTAGCACCTGCGTTTTGCCCCTCCACCCAGCCCAGCACACCCAAGTGCAGTATCGATCGATCACTGTCACTTACAAAACACTAAACACATAACTGCAGCGTTCGCAGAGCCAGGCCTGATCCCTGCGATTTCTAACAGTTTTTTTTGGTAGCGTAACTGGCAAGCACCAGCGGCCTAGTACACCACGGTCGTAGTCAAACCAGCACTGCAGTAACACTTGGTGATGTGGCGAGTCCCATAAGTGCAGTTCAAGCTGGTGAGGTGGCAAGCACAAGTAGTGTCCCGCTGCCACCAAGAAGAAGACAAACACAGGCCCGTCGTGCCCGTAATGCCCTTCCTGCTGCATTCACCAATCCTAATTGGGAACCCACCACTTCTGGAGCACCTGCACGTCCCCCATTCACATCCCCAACCAAATGCAGTCGGCTGCATTAGAGGCATTTTCTTTATGTCCTCCCGAGTACCCCTACCCAACGAACCCCCCCAAAAAAGATGTCGTGTCTGCAGCAAGCACGGATATAGGTGTGACACCCGCTATTATTGTCCCTCCTGTCCTGACAATCCTGGTCTTTGCATTGGTGAATGTTTTGAACGCTACCATACACTAGCTGAGTATTAGTGTAGGGTACAGCGTTGCACAGACTAGGCACACTTTCACAGGGCCTCCCAAGATGCAATCGCATTTTGAGAGAACCGAACCTGGAACCGGTTACAGTTATAAAAGTTACAGTTACAAAAAAAGTGTAAAAAAAACAAAAAAACACAAAAAAATTTATTAAATAAAAAAACAAAAATAGTTTTCGTTTTATTGTTCTCTCTCTCTCTATTCTCTCTCTATTGTTCTGCTCTTTTTTTACTGTATTCTATTCTGCAATGTTTTATTGTTATTATGTTTGCTTTTCAGGTATGCAATTTTTTATACTTTACTGTTTACTGTGTTTTATTGTTAACCATTTTTTTGTTTTCAGGTACGCCATTCAGCTGCAGCGCGGATTTATTTATCTTGATAGCAACAGCGTTTGCTCCCACGATACATAAAGCCGTGACTCCAGCGCTGTCGGAGGTGATATATGCCGAAGCATGGGGGCAGCAGGGGCAGAGGAGCGATTTGCTCCTAACTTTTGGGGCGGATGCCCCCATGCTTCGGCATATATAAATGGTGCATGCATGCCCATCATTAGAAGTGGGTGGATGAAGGGAGGTATTCTAATGGTGGGCATACCCACCAATCAATCCCTTTTTTTCATTCAGCCCACAGGCTGCATGAAAAAAAACATTACAATATATGCTCAACAAGGACCAGCAACGTACTGGTATGTTGCTGGACTTTGAGTGGTTATACCAGAATTATGCCTGCAGGTTTAGGTATCAGCTTGGTATCATTCTTTTCAGCCAGCGGTCGGCTTTCATCTAAAAGCAATCCTAGTGGCTAATTAGCCTCTAGACTGCTTTTACAAGCAGTGGGAAGGAATGACCCCCCTCCCACCGTCTTCCATGTTTTTCTCTGGCTCTCCTGTCCCAACAGGGAACCTGAGAATGCAGCTGGTGATTCGGCCAGCTGACCATAGAGCTGATCAGAGACCAGAATGGCTCCAACCATCTCTATGGCCTAAGAAACCGGAAGCTGTGAGCATTTCATGACTTAGATTTCGCCGGATGTAAACAGCGCCATTGGGAAATTGGGAAAGCATTGTATCACACTGATCTTGGTGTGGTCAGATGCTTTGAGGGCAGAGGAGAGATCTAATAGACCCAATTTTTTTCAAAAAAGAGTAGCTGTCACTACCTATTGCTATCATAGGGGATATTTACATTCCCTGACATAACAATAAAAATGATTTAAAAAAAAAAAAAATTGAAAGGAACAATTTAAAAATAAGATAAAAAAGCAAAAAAATAATAAAGAAAAAAAAAAAACACCCCTCTCCCCCCCTGCTCTCGCGCAAAGGCAAACGCAAGCGATGGTCTGGCGTCAAATGTAAACAGCAATTGCACCATGCATGTGAGGTATCACCATGAAGGTCAGATCGAGGGCAGTAATTTTAGCAGTAGACCTCCTCTGTAAATCTAAAGTGGTAACCTGTAAAGGCTTTTAAAGACTTTTAAAAATGTATGCAGTTTGTCGCAACTGCACGTTTGTGCGCAATTTTAAAGCATGTCATGTTTGGTATCCATGTACTCGGCCTAAGATCATCTTTTTAATCCCATCAAACATTTGGGCAATATAGTGTGTTTTAGTGCATTAAAATAAAAAAAAAGTGTGTTTTTTCCCCAAAAAATGCGTTTGAAAAATCGCTGCGCAAATACTGTGTGAAAAAAATGAGACACCCACCATTTTAATCTGTAGAGCCTTTGCTTTAAAAAAATATATAATGTTTGGGGGTTCAAAGTAATTTTCTTGCAAAAAGAATATTTTTTCATGTAAACAAATAGTGACAGAAAGGGCTTTGACTTCAAGTGGTTACAAGAGTGGGTGATGTGTGACATAAGCTTCTAAATGTTGTGCATAAAATGCCAGGACAGTTCAAACCCCCCCAAATGACCCCATTTTGGAAAGTAGACACCCCAAGCTATTTTCTGAGAGGCATGTCAAGCCCATGGAATATTTTATATTGTGACACAAGTTGCTGGAAAAAGACATCATCAAATCAAAAATTTACACCCTTAGAAATCCTGAAGGCGGTGCTTGGTTTTCGGGGCCCCGTACGAAATGCCAAAAAACTATCCCCTATTTTGTAGATGCTATAACTTTTGCGAAAACCAATCAATATACCCTTATTGTGATTTTTTTTTACCAAAAATATGTAGAAGAATACATATCGGCCTAAACTGAGGAAAAAAATTGTTTTTTATATATATTTTTGGGTGGGTATTTATTATAGCAAAAAGTAAAAAATAATGCGTTTTTTTCAAAATTGCCGCTCTGTTTTTGTTTATAGCGCAAAAACTAAAAAACGCAGAGGTGATCACATACCACCAAAAGAAAGCTCTATTTGTGGGAAAAAAAGTATGTCAATTTTGTTTGGGTGCAATGTTGCACGACCACGCAATTGTCAGCTAAAGCGACACAGTGCCGAATCACAAAAAGTACTCTGGTCAGGAAGGGGGTAAAATATTGCAGGGCTGAAGCCGTTAATATGCTCTTAAAGCATACCCATTTTTCCTCTGTGTTCTTTGTTCATAAGATTTTATCCCAATTATTATTTTCTAGCAAGGATCGTAGTTATGGAAGTTGGCTCTTTTGAAATTTAGTGTGTTTGTATTCCCCCTATGTTTCCTATTTGTGTGATTTATTCTAAAACAAATTGACCTGCGATCGCTGTTTCCTAAATTGCCCCATATTTCCACATCCGTGATCAGGTCTGTATTGTGGGTAATCAGGTCTAGTAACGCTTTCTTTCTAGTTGCTACATTTACTATCTGACCCATGAAATTGTCCTGCAAGACATTTAGGAACTGGCGAGCCTTATGCCCCGTACACACAATCGGCTTTTCCGACAACAAATGTTGGATGTGAGCTTATTGGCGGAAAGTCCAACCGTGTGTATGCTCCATCGAACAGCAGGTTCTCAAATTTTCCGACAACAAATTTTTGTTGTCGGACTATCCGATCGTGTGTACACAAGTCCGTCACACAAAAGTCCACTCATGCTTGGAATCAAGTTCGAGCCGGAAGCGCTAAGTCTTGTAAAACTAGCGTTCGTAATGGAGATATCACATGACTATTGAACTTCCTTTTTATCTGCTCGCCGTACGTCTTGTACATAACAACATAACTAATTGTTGGCCAACATTTGTGTGACCGTGTGTATGCAAGACAAGTTGGAGCCAACAACCTTCGAACAACCTTCAAACAAAATGCCACGGTTTTGTTTTCGGAAAGTCCGATCGTGTGTAAGGGGCATTAGATGAATGCGCGGTTCCTTCCAACCAGTCTTTTTCTGGATAATTAAAATCCCCCATTATAACGACACTTCCCATTCTTGCCGCTAATCCAAATTGTGATAGGAGGTCCCCCTCCCGCCCTACCTCTGGTTTGGGGGCCTATAGCATACTTTCAGTATTACTTTCCCCTTAACTTTCCTCCCTTGGTAGCTGTACCCATAAGGATTCCACCTCCTCCCTTGCTACCTTAGTGATGTCATCTCTCACATTCACTTGTACATCATTTTTTATATACGGGCATACCCCTCCCCCTTTTTTACCCTCTGAATCCCTGCAATATAGGGAATAGCTACCAGTCAATCATGAGGAGCTGTCGAACCAAGTCTCTGTAATTCCTAAAAAATCTAAATCCTCCTTGTACAACAGTAGTTCTAGTTCTCCCATCTTGTCCGCCAGACTCCTGGCATTGGTGCCACGTAGTTTAGACCGGTGGCATACTATCTCTTTGTTGGGTGCTCTGGAGTTGCAAATAGGACATGTTACTACTCTTACCTCGGGTTTCAGTGCTTTAGTCAACCTACCACTAATGTCCCCAATACTACCCTCTGGAATATGCTCCATGCTGACTATCTCTACTATCCCTACCTCTGGACCCTCCCCCCTTCCTGTTTTTTCCCCTGCAAAGTAAAAGCATAATAGGCTAGTATGCATCGCATACTAGTCCGTTATGTGGCACTCACCTGCAAACGAAGCACGCGCTGTCCCCGCTGGTGGCGCATCCATCTTCGCCCCTCTTCCTTCCAGGGTTGCGGACTCCGGCTTTGTGACTGGCCAGAGTGGTGTGACTCTGGATCATGCACACGGGAGCCATCAGTCATGGCTCTTGCTAGTGAAGAAACGGCACAAAGGGCCATTTCTTCACAGCACATGCGCCGATGACTTAATTGGCGCAGTGTACAGCAAAAATCTCCTAAACGGCGCCTTATTATAGGCTTACCTATAGGTACAAGTGACACAGAGAGGTTTACAACCACTTTAATCGAGTGAAAGGCTTTCATTATCATTTTTATGTGATATTAAAATTTAGGTGACTTTCATTGCATTTGATATATGGGGACTGACATTGCTAAACCAATCACAGAGTCAGAGGTCACCCGACATTTGACTTTTAACCTAGGTTCACACTGGAGCGATTTGGCATGCAATTTGACATGCCGGCAATGGCACCTTCTGAATCAATGTGACGCCGCATTTGCGGCGCCGCACCAATTCCCAATGGTAGTTGCTGTACTACTTTTGGTGACTTTGGGGTGCGATTTCCATAGACATCTGTGCAGCAACCTGCACAGATGTCTCTGATTCGCCCCTGAAGTTGGGACTGACATGCGCAAATGAAATTGTGCGAGTTCGGCTTAACTCGCACGATTTCATTCCCGCTATCAGTGTGAACCTGGGCTTACTAAAAGCATTTTTACATAAATAAAACCTGTGTAGTGGTACCCCCGTAGGGGCTGCTGAGTGATTGTGGCCCACCTGTCACCCTGCCCAGCTTGGCATTCACTTCCAGACACTCCAAGACAATGAACAAGTCCATCAGCTTTGTTTTTTTTGTATTTTATTGAGAGATTAGAACTTGGATGGGGTTAAGAAATTCATGGGATGCCCAGAAAATAATTTTTGCATGGTTTCGGACAATTCAGATATTCTCCTCCTGCAAAACACTTGCTGCAGACTATCTCTCCTTCTCCCTCCAGCACAATTCTTCAGGCGCAGCTAGCACATGGCTAGGCCTGACTCTGATTTCAGCCAGACCTTAGCAAAAGTATCTTATTACAGGCAGGGACTGCAAGATCTTATGTTGTAGCAAAGAAAGTTCTGCTGCTAGCTGCCCTCTTTGGTGGACTACTGATCCCAGTCAGCCCTCTGCAGACCCTGGCAGACCTCCCAGCTGCAGCAGTCCGACTTCACTTCCAGTAACATCACAGTCTCTCCCGCTGGCTCTTCATCCATCTTAGACTGCATACTCCCAGTCTGCTCCGGCATGCCTCCCAGCTCTCCCGACTGTGCCTGCCACTCACCGACCGGCACCTGGTGAGACTTGCCCAGCAGAATTTGCTGCTGTCCTCTCCTGCTCCTGTTCAGGACACCTCTTGGGTTGCGTGGGGTCCCTGCACAGCTCTGAGCCCCCTGGCCCAAGGTCACGCCCCCCCAAACTGGGGAGTTTCCTCCTAGGCCCCGACAGCCTAATACTCCATCTCCAGTTCTTCCACCCGAACAACTCCTCCCTAGCTGGGCTGACTCCAAGGATTTAAGGAGGCCTGCCCCCCTGCCAATCCAGGTTGGGGATTTGTCAGGGCTCCTTAGAACACCCCAGACAGTTCCACCTCTTTTCCCCTCCTTCCTTCTAGAATCCTCTAGAAGCAGAAGGGAGGTAACCGAAAAATTATGCTATCTGTGAATCCCAGACTACTCTGGGCCACTCCCAGCCCCACAGATCAAAACAAACAGGCCTAGCTTTACCTGTTCTACAAACAAAACTCACTCTAGCACCTACACTAGGTAGAGGGTGCTACAACTGGTAGCTGATTGGTTTCTATGCAGAGCTGCACCAGATTTTGCACTCTTCAGTTTTAGTAAATCAATCCCATAGACGGTTGGCAAGTACATTTGCTCTCTGCAAGTGAATTATCCTCAGAGATTAGTGAATGAGGTTAAGCACTGCAGACTTTCATCATATAATCATGTTAAGAAAATTGTTTTTTTTTTCCTTGCACGTGATTGGTTATTCTTTGCAAAGTGATGTTTAACCATATTTACTAAACTCTGGGGAAAGTTCCCTTGCACAGTGCAACTTCACTTGCAAAGTAAACAATGTATTTGTCCTTAGTAAAGCAATCCCACTGTCTACCATGTTTTCTACTTGCAATTGTCTTAGGCTCGGTTCACACTAGGGGCGGCACGACTTGCAGGTCGCCTCACCGAGGCGACCTGCAGACGACATCCATGGCGACTTGCAAAACGACTTCTGTATAGAAGTCTATGCAAGTCGCCCCAAAAGAAGTACAGGAACCTTTTTCTAAGTCGGAGCGACTTGCATCGCTCCTATTAGAACAGTTCCATTGTACAGAACGGGAGGCGACTTGTCAGGCGACTAGGTCGCCTGACAAGTCGCCCCTGTGTGAACCGGCTCTTACTTTTAGGCAATTGTCTTTCACTTAAACGTATATGTGGGGCTTCAGAGCTTTTCAGTGGTAAAAACACCTGATGCGTCTAAACGCGTGTAAACAAGTGTTAATGCTGTATACTGTGTTTAGCCATATTTAGACGCGTCAAGCATTTTTTGGGGGGGTTAATGAATGTTATTGGTCACTGTAAGATCTGCAAACCAAGAAATTCCTGTTTGTACATTTCCTTTGCTAAGCCATGTGTTGTGTAAAGAGCTAAGGTGGCAGCAGATGTCTCCCATAGTGATCCAATTGCTGATGTTGAGGCCCCTTCAGAATTGTGGGGGTGTCCTCTCTTTAATGACAGGGTGCAGAAAGCCAAGCTTTGGATGGACCTCACTTCTGCTTTGAGAGAGGACACCTCCCACAATTCTGAATGGGCCTCGTGCCAGATAGTGCACTGGCCAGGCTTTGAGGCCTGGTAGACAAAAATTGCCCCGGACTTTAGTCAAAAGACCCTGCCCGTGAGGCACAGTGCAAAAGTTAAAGCAAATTTGGTGCTGTGACCATGTGTTCTGTTCACACTGTGGGGTCCCACACCCAAGTGTTACTAAGAGCACCCCTAGGGCGACCACACCCAGGGGGCACAGGCACCATGGCCCTCTGCCTTCCCAGCCAATGGCTAAACAAGGTAAATGTTCAAACCAGGAGGTAATGGGCAGTTCCAGCTTTCCCGGGGGAATTACTTGCATGCCCCAACTGCCTGTGGGCGCCACGGTTTCTGTTCCAGCTGGTACTAACCTTCCAAGCCCCATCACTCTAGCAGGTTTGCATAGCCACCACCCCAACCTTGGTCAGGTCAGGATAGTAGCACAGTGCCCCCACTTGATCACTGATAAGAACAGATACTACACTTGATCTTAGCCAAAAGGCTAAGAAGCAGTGGCTGTGGATGCAATCAGCGTCAGAGGAGGGCCAGCTTCAGTAATGAAAACAAGGACTGGGTAATAGCACTGCTGCAGGAAGTGGATGTGGCATAGTGTGGATGCCTCATTAGATCTGAGCAATCCACGCGCCTGCTTCTCTCTATAATGGAGCTCCGGAAAGCAGAAAACGCCAGATAGACCCTCCTCAATCGAAAACTAATAAAAAAAAGTTTTTGGATTGGCATACATATTAGGATTATCCTTTGTCAGATGACAGTGTTTAAAATTTATTGTAAATGTATGTTTATGAAATGCTCCAAAATGAACACAATTTAGGAAATGTAGGACTAGTTATTCAATGCAATTGGTGACAATGCAAGATATTGTATTATATGCACTAACCTTGATTGTAAAGCCAGTTAAAATAGTTAAAATAGAAAAGAGTGTATTGTACAGATTGGTCTCCTACCCCTTCTTCTGGAGTCCCCTGCTGTCTCTGTCTGCTCCTCCTCTTCTCCAAGTGCCCTCATAACAAGCCATGAGCTGAGGGTTCATCCATGCGTGTGCGCTCCTGAGCTGAGCTGACACATACAATGCAGCTCGGCCATACCCCCCAGTCCTCCCAACGGGATTTGACTGAAGGCAGCAGAAGCCATTGGCTCCCACTGCTGCTTGAGTTCCCTTTGAGAGAAGGAAGTGAAGAGAGAAAAGCTGCAACCAGGACAGTGCTTGACCATGGAAGGAGACAAGTAAGCGTTTGGGGGGGGCAAAACAAGTGGTGAAATTTGTTTTACCTGCAGGGAAAGCATTATGGTAAAACCATTTTTAGAACCATGTTAAGCATAATTTGTATTTAAGTTTCTTTTGAATCAAAAACCCCTTTCAAACTGAGGCAGTTTTCAGGCGTTTTAGCGCTAAAAATAGCACCTATAAAGTGCCTGAAAACTGCCATCCATTCTTAGCAATGGGTGCTTTCACACCTGGGCGCTGCGCTTGCGGGATGTTAGAAAAAGTACTGCAAGTAGCATCTTTGGGGCATCTTTGGGGCAGTTTGGGAGCGATGTATACAGCGCTCCCAAAACACCCCTGCCCATTTCAATGAGTGGGCAGCGTTTCGGAAGCGCCTGAAAAGTGCTTCAGAAGCGCTGCAACATGGGAGGTTTTTTTGGGGGTTAAAAAGCACTCCACTAGCGGCTAAAAAGCGCAGCAAAAGCGCCGCTTAAACAGCTTAAAAGTGCTGCTAAAATGAGCGGCACTTTAGTGTGAATGCACAGGCGGCCCCAATGTGAAAGGGATCTAAGTACATATTATGGCTCAAGGTATACCCACAATTTATTAATAAAATAATACCACTATTAGAGTACATGCCAATGTTCTAGGTTTGGAGTAATATTTTTGTTCCAATTCTCTAGGTTTGGAGTAATATTTTTGTTCCAATTCTCTAGGTTTGGAGTAATATTTTTGTTCCAGTTTTTAAATAAATAAATAGAAACATGTATGTCTTATTTATTAATAATGCAGCTTTCTAATGTTATAGTAATCATTACAGTTTGCATGATAGTCTAAAATATTTACATTTTGTGTAGGTTTGCATTAGCCTGAAATGTAGTTTTTTGGGATTTGTATTGTTAAAGGCATAGTTCATCTTTACAAAAAAAACTGCCTATGCAGATACGCAACGTCTGTAGATAGAAACAAGCTGTGCAGATTTGACCTAAGTTGAATAATGCCCTTGCTATAGGTGTAGGCCATTTACGTACTGTACCTCATGAAGTCTGACTGGAATAATCACATGACATTAATAGGACATTGCTAAGAGAGGCCTAGCTGTTACTCTTCACCTTTACCATCACAGAAGTGAGCTGTTTCTCTCATTCAAACCCCCTCACATGCACTTTCTCTCCATTGATGCAGTAGCTCTGAGCTCAGCATTTGAGAGCTCACGTCTGTGATAGTGGAGGAGAAAAGCATACTTGCCAACATTGCAAAAAAAAAAATTTGGGACACTTTTTTGCATGTAGGCAGAGCTTGCTATAATTAGGGGGCGTGGCATTCTTTTGTAGGCGGGGTATACCGTAACAGAAAAATGCGGCGCACGAAGCACGCCACGGTGAAAAATGGGTGTGGTTTGCGCGGAATAGTGGGCGTGTCTTAAATGGGTGTGGCTCGGAAGGGGTGTGGTATGAGATGAATGAGGGATGGAGGGAGAAAGAAAGAAAGAGGGAGAGAAAGAAAGAGAAAGAAAGAGGGAGAGAAAGAAACAGAAAGAGAGAAAGAAAAAGAGAGAAAGAAAGAGGGATGGAGTGACAGCAGGCCCAGATCCTACACAACAGTAGAAATATGTGTTTTCCAAAAAGTTTAACAAATCAGCAGATAAAGATACTCCAAACACCTAGTGTTGGTGCTTCAATCATCCCGGCACCAAGGTTGTTATGGTGTCAGGATGATTGAAGTGCATTATTTCTATTATTACATTGTAATATAGAATGAAATGATTTAACTCACCATAATGCAGAATCAGTGGAAACCCTGAGCGTGTCACCTGCCACGTCGCCTGCCACCAGATGCCATCAGGTGTCCCCAGTGGAGTCCCCCCTTACATCAGGCATTTCCAGCGGAGTCCCCCCTTACATCAAGCATTGCCAGCAGAGTCCTCCCTTACATCAGGCATTGCCAGCAGAGAGTCCCCCCTTACATCAGACATTGCCAGCAGAGTCCTCCCTTACATCAGACCTTGCCAGCGGAGTCCCCCCTTACATCAGACCTTGCCAGCGGAGTCCCCCCTTACATCAGACATTGCCAGCGGAGTCCCCCCTTACATCAGACATTGCCAGCGGAGTCCCCCCTTACATCAGACATTGCCAGCGGAGTCCCCCCTTACATCAGACATTGCAGCGGAGTCCCCCTTACATCTGACATTGCCAGCGGAGTCCCCCCTTACATCAGACATTGCCAGCGGAGTCCCCCCTTACATCAGATATTGCCAGCGGAGTCCCCCCTTACATCAGAGATTGCCAGCGGAGTCCCCCCTTACATCAGACATTGCCAGCGGAGTCCCCCCTTACATCAGACATTGCCAGCGGAGTCCCCCCTTACATCAGACATTGCCAGCGGAGTCCCCCCTTAAATCAGACATTGCCAGCAGAGTCCCCCCTTACATCATGTATTGCCAGCAGAGTCCCCCCTTACATCAGACATTGCCAGCGGACTCCCCCCTTACATCAGACATTGCCAGCGGAGTCCCCCTTACATCAGACATTGCCAGCGGAGTCCCCCCTTACATCAGACATTGCCAGCGGAGTCCCCCCTTACATCAAACATTGCCAGCAGAGTCCTGTCCTTACACCAGGCACCCCCCAATGAAGCCCCCCCTTTCCTTACATCAGGCATTCCCAGCAGTGGAGACTCTCTCTGCCACCATTACTAAATAGAATGGAACAAAATAGCCGGGTGGCTGCCAATAGCAATTGAGCTGCGGCGCCGCCCATCCCCACCCCTTCCCACAACAGGTCACAGACAGACGGCAGGGGGGCGGGAGGTGCGTGGTGCCACAGCTCAAATTCTATTGGCAGTCACCCGGCCATTGCTAAACAGCAATTTGGTCTTCGGGAAAATGGCGGCCGGTGGAGACATTGTCTCCGTCGGCCACAGACCTCTAACAGCAGTGGTGGCGGTGAAAAAAAAAATCGGTAAAATAAGAATTTCCCAGGTCATTTCCCGGGAATGGCTAAATCCGGGAAAAGGGTCTAAATCCCGGGAAGTCCCAGGAAATTCGTGACAGTTGGTAAGTATGGAAAAGTAACAAAAGTAACAGATGGACCTCTTTTTACAATGTCCTTAGCATTGTCCTGGGAGTTTTCCAGTCAGACATCATAAGGTAAATACAGGCATACCCCACTTTTAAGTATACAATGGGGTTTATTTATTAAAGCTGGAAAGTGCAAAATCAGGCTCACTTCTGCATAGAAACCAATGAGTTTCCAGGTTTTACTACCAAAGCTTAACTGAACAAGCTGGGGTTAGAATCTCATTGGTTTCTCTGCAAAAGTGAGCCTGATTTTGCACTTTCCAGCTTTAGTAAATAAACCCCATTGTGTACTTAAAAGTGGGGTATGCCTGTAAATGACCCACACTTATAGCAAGGGCTTTATTCAACTTTAGTCAAAGCTACACAGTTTTTATCTACAGATGGCCCTTATTGTGACTTTAACAAGCAAATACCTGGGAATGCAATCTCCCAAAATGAATTAGTAACTTTGCTAGTTAATATACAAAAAGCTTATTGGGAACATCCACCCCGTGGAGAAAATGTAACTAACCTCTCTACTATACTGGTGGCAATGTATAATTTCTTTTTGCTTGTTAGAGTTTAGGTGTTTAGAATAGTTAATGTTGAGCTGATGCTACAGTCTATAGTAATCCACAGAATAAGGCAGATATCTTGAATAAATCAATAGCAAAATACAGAACAATTTGCAGGGTACATAATGTATATTATTGCAGAGAGGCTAGGTACTATGATTCAGAAATCATAATGTTTGCCAGTGCATAGCTTTACTATCAGATATCTTTCTTGGATGAAGGTAGACAGGGTGATTAGCCATCCAAAATAAAATTCAAGCCCTTTGCTTCATGTTGTTTCTCAAATTGGGATTACCTTCAGTGTTGTGATTAAGACATCAAAATCACACATGTCAAATGTTTCTTTACCTAATTATCTTTGATGCTTAACCTTTGGCAAACTACTTGGTGAGTGCCATTACCCATTTAGTAAAATGTTGCAAAGCTGTCCAAAAACACTGTTGGGTTGTGTGACTATGTGCATGGCTCCTCAATTAAACAGTGTAGCTATGTAATACAATACAAAGTCTTTATAGAATGGGCTTTCTTCATGGCTAAAAGCTACTCCACATCATGGCAGTTTGATGAAACATGTATCTATCTTGGCCAGAACAACACAGACAATACATACACTGAACAGGATTTATGAAAATCCATCATATGAATACATGGATACAAAATAACAATAAAAGCTGCAATGGGGTTGTACATAAATATCTTAACCACTTACCGACCGCCGCACGCCGATGTACGTCCAAAGTTTGGCGGCGGATATTGTTGTTATGGCAGCAGCTAGCTGCCATAACCCCGGTATCCTCGTTTTCGTGCGGCGGTCGACTTTCAGATAAAAGTGATCTCTGTGGCGGATTCACCGCAAGATCACTTTTATCGGTGGCGGGAGAGGGGCCCCCCTCCCGCCACGATCCGGGTGCCCTCCGCTGCTTACCGGAGCTGTCGTAGTGGCGGAGGCGATCGCGTCTGTCTCCCTAATGTGCCTGGAGATGAGTGAGGCTAAGATGGCGCCCCCATCAAATCATTCTCTGCAGCTATTACCTTTTGTACCATCACCCCCTCCCTTAGAATGTAAGCTCTACGAGCAGGGCCCTCCTGTACCTTTTGTATTGAACTGTGCTGTAATTGTGTTGTCCCCCCTATACATTATAAAGCGCTGTATAAACTGTTGGCGCTATATAAATCGTGAATAATAATAATAATAATAATAATGACACTGCTGGGCGGAAGCGACGTCAAAACGTCACTTCCGCCCATACGTCTTAAAGGCACATTTTTTTCAATGTCATTCTTTTAAATGACTTTTTTTTTTTTGCCTTCTAGTGTAAATATGTGATCTGAGGTCTTTTTTGACCCCAGATCTCATATTTAAGAGGTCCTGTCATGCTTTTTTCTATTACAAGGGATGTTTACATTGACACAATTTTTTTTTATAAAAAACTGTGTAAAACTAAAAAAAATCATGTAAAATAAATAATAAAAATAAAAAAAACATTTTTAAACCCCCCGTCCCGACGAGCTCGCGCACAGAAGCGAACGCATACGTGAGTAGCGCCCCCATATGAAAACGGTGGTCAAACCACACATGTGAGGTATCGTCGCAATCTTTAGAGCGAGAGCAATAATTCTGGTACTAGACTTCCTCTGTAACGCAAAACATGCAACCTGTAGAATTTTTTAAACGTCGCCTATGGAGATTTTTGAGGGTAAAAGTTTGACGCCATTCCACGAGTGGGCGCAATTTTGAAGTATGACATGTTGGGTATCAGTTTACTCGGCGTAACATTATCTTTCACAATATAAAAAAATTGGGCTAACTTTACTGTTGTCTTACTTTTTTTATTCAAAAAAGTGAATTTTTTCCAAAAAAAAACGCGCTTGTAAGACCGCTGCGCAAATACGATGTGAAAAAAAAGTATTACAATGACCTTCATTTTATTCTCTAGGGTGTTAGAAAAAAAACAATATATAATGTTTGGGGGTTCTAAGTAATTTTCTAGCAAAAAAAACTGTTTTAACCACCTCAATACCGGGCCTATTCTGGCACTTCTCTCCTAAATGTAAAAATCATCATTTGTTTGCTAGAAAATTACTCAGAACCCCCAAACATTATATATTTTTTAGCAGACTCCCTAGGGAATAAAATGGCGCTCATTGCAACTTTTTATCGCGCACAGTATTTGCGCAATAATTTTTCAAACGCCTTTGTTTCATGAATTAAAAAATAACAAAACAGTAAAGTTAGCCCAATGTTTTTGTATAGTGTGAAAGATGATGTTACGCTGAGTAAATAGATACCTAACATGTCACACTTTAAAATTGCGCACAATCATGGAATGGCGCCAAACTTCATAACTTAAAAATTTCCATAGGCAACGCTTTAAAATTTTTTACAGGTTACCAGTTTAGCGTTACATGTCTAGTGCTAGAATTGTTGTACACGCTCTAACGCACGTGGCGATACCTCACAGGTGTGGTTTGAGCGGTGTTTACATATGTGGGTGGGACTTACGTGTGCGTTCACTTCTGAGCGCAAGCTACCGGGGACAGGGGCGTTTTCAATTTTTTTTTTTTTTAATTTTACTTATTTTTTTTTTATTTTTACACTTTTTTTACAATTTTTTTTGATTACTTTTATTCCTATTACAAGGAATGTAAACATCCCTTGTAATAGGAATCTATGTGACAGATCCTTTTTATGGAGAGATACGGGGTCAATAAGACCCCACATCTCTCCTCCAGGCTGGAAAGCATGAGATCGGAATTTTTTTTTTACCGATCTCATGCTGACAGCCGAGATCGCGGCTTCGGTTATTTCCGGGTACCCGGGCGTGACGTCATAACATCGCGCCCGGGCCTCCGACGGTCATAGAGATGACTGGTGACCATATGGTCACCAGAAATCTCTATCGTCCTCATCCGGCGGCGGCCGATTCATTCTCCGGGCTCCCGATGGCACGGGAGAGCCCAGAGAAACACCGGATGGCGGCGGGAGGGGGGTGTCCCCTCTCGTCGCCTATAAGAACGATCAAGCGGTGGAACTGCCTCTATGATCATTCTTATTGCACAGAATCGCCGGCTGAAAATAATGATATCTGAATGATGTCTGTAGCTACAGGTATCATTCAGATATCCCCCCCCCAAAGTACAGGACATTTATATACAGTGGCCGGTTTTGAAGTGGTTAAACATGTAAACACCTAAATTCCAAAATGAGCCTGGTCCTTAATTAAAGAGGTGTTCCATCTAGGGAAAAAAAATTAAAAGTCAGCAGCTACTAAACTGTAGCTGCTGACTTTTAATATATGGACACTTACCTGTCCAGGGAGCCTGCAATGTCGGCACCCCCCGCAGATTTTCGAATCATCTGTGGGTGCTGCCGCCTCTATCTCCAGTAAGGGAACCCAGAAGTAGGGATGAGAGCAATGTTTGAGTCGAACATAAGTTCAACTTGAACATCGGGTGTTCGCCCATTCACCGAATTTAGAACATTATGGGGCGTTCACAGGAAATTCGAGTGCCCGCGGAATGCAGTGGATTGACGGCTGCTGATTGGCCAGAGCGTGCACCTGACCTGCATGCTTTGGCCAATCAGAGTGCACTCCACTGTTAGAGCCATGATTGGCCAGAGACAGGGTGCCTTTGGCCAATTATGGCTCAGGGGGCTGAGTCCATGCCCCACACTATGTTAGGCTGCTTACATAGCGGCCATACATAATTTTATGAATGGGAGCAGCAAAATTACATTTGTAAAGGAAAAAAAATGTCATTTAAAACTGCTCGTGGCTGGAATGTATTGCTGAATCCCAGCAATATAGATAAAAATCATTGAAAAAAACGACGTGAGTTCCCCCCTAGTCCATTACTAGGTCCTTTTTTTTTACCAGGGCCTCTTCCCCACAACCTTTGCCAGTGGTTGTGGGGGTCTGCGGGTGGGGGGCTTATCGGAATCTAGAAGGTCCCCAGATCCCGGCCCCCCTATGTGCATTGGTATCGGGTACATTGTACCCCTACGCATTCACCAAAAAAAAGAGTAAAAAAAGTAAAAATGACAGGAGACAGTTTGGGAAAAGTCCTTTATTAAAAAATAAAAGAAAAAATATATCCCGCAATGTCCATCCATCTTTGATCACAGCGACGACGGACAGAAAAAAAAAAAAACGCCGCCTCCATATGAGGCGTCCCCACGACTGCAGGCTTTTTGCATTGACAGCTGTTATATAGATGAGGGCAGGGTCACCCATTTACATCACCAGGTGGCCCCGCCCTCAGTTATATAAGAACTGTCAGCACAAAAAGGCTCCAGTCGGCGGGAGCCTCCCATCGAGGCAGAGTTTTTCCGTTTCTTTTTTTCTCGTCGGACGCTGAAGATTGAAGATGAATGGACATTGCGGGACATTTTTTATTCTTATTTTTTTAATAAAGGACTTGTCCCAAACTGTCTACTGTCATTTTTACCTTTTTTGGTGAATGTCTAGGGGTACACTGTACCCAATACCCATGTTGAGGGCATGTGGCCTGGTACAGTTCAGGAGGGGGGAGGGTCTCTTGACCTGCCAGGTTGCGTGGTCAGTTAAGGATCTGGTATGGATTTTGGGGGGGCCCCCACGCCATTTATCCCTTAAAATCCATACCAGACCTGAAGGGCCTGGTATGAATTTTTGATTTTTCATGTTCGTGTCCCACAGACTTTAACGATGTTGCAAGTTCTGGTGCGAACCGAACCGGGGGGTGTTCGGCTCATCCCTACCCAGCAGTAAAGACTTTCGGCTTCACAGCCGGTTCCCTACTGCGCATGTGCGAAGCATGCTGCACCTTCTAACTGGCCTGGCAGGAGAGGAAGGAGAAGGGCCAAACTTCAGAGGGCGGTGTCACGGCACTGTCTTCCGGAAGTGAGGAAGGGTACCTATCAAAAACCTCCTGAAAGGTGTCAAATGTGGCACTGGAGGGGGGAAGAAAGCAGATCAGCGGAGATTTCACTTTTGGGTGGAACTCTGCTTTAATCTATAAAAAAAATGGATAGCTTAGTACAGCACCAATAACCTAAATGAAATCAGATTTTTATAAATATAAATGTTTCATACCATGCCAGGAAATACCTTCATCTGCCTCATTTCCTACACACATTTGTACTAGCCTCTTAAAACACTGACTGTTGTATAATAGCAGTGGAGGGCGTGTAGCCTTAGGCCTGAGGAGCAAGTCCAGTCAAATAGCCCATTGAACCACCAAATCAGCTCACCATCCATGCCCACCGGGTTTTAAAACAGATATTGATGTTATGAAGCAAGTCAAATATGATACAATGTGGTAACATAATTTAATGTTAATAGCAACAAAGGAGGTTTAACAAAAATAATGCATCAATGCAGCCTCACCAGTACCCATCAGTGCAGCCTGATTAGTGCCCATCAATTCAGCCTTACCGGTGTCCATCCAATGCAGCCTCACCAGTGCCTATTCATTGCAGCCTCGCCAGTGCCCATCAATGCAGCCTGATCAATGACCATCAATGCAACCTCATCAGCTCAACCTCATCAGTGCCCATCAATGCCCATCACTGCAGCCTCACCAGTGTCCATCAATGCAGCCTGATCAGTGCCCATCAATGCAGCCTCACCCTTTCCGATCAATGCAGCCTCACCAGTGCCCATTAATGCAGCCTCATCAGTGCCCATCAGCTCAGCCTCATCAGTGCTCATCAATGCCCATCAATGCAGCCTCACCAGAGTCCATCAATGCAGCCTGATCAGTGCCCATCAATGCAGCCTCACCAGTGCCCATTAATGCAGTCTCCCCAGTACCCATCAGCTCAGCCTGATCAGTTCCCATCAATGCAGCCTGATCAGTTCCCATCAATGCAGTGTCACCAGTGCCAATCAGTGCAGCCTCATCAGTGCCCATCCATTGCAGCCCCGCCAGTGCCCATTAATGCAGCCTGATCAGTGACCATCAATGCAGCCTCACCAGTGCCCATAAATGTTGCCTCATCAGTGCCCATCAGCTCAGCCTCATCAGTGCCCATCAATGCAGCCTCACCAGTGTCCATCAATGCAGAGTAAATAATAAAAGGAACCACTATATTGAATTAACTCATGTCTAGTATAAATGGTTAAATATCATATGATCAAAAAACCATTCGTGCTAAAGACGGGCTACCTCCCATGTAGCAAAAAACACTGAACAAAATAAGCAAAGGGGGGGGGGGGAGAGGGAATGAAGAAAACCCTCCCCAACCCCCTAGAAAGCTAACAAAGGGGAGAAGCAACCACGTGATAATGATCAAATTGAAAAACCTTTATTAGAAAAAGCATGAAGACAATTGTAAAAAAGAGGGGGAGAAAAGGATCCCACCTGCGTGGTGACACGCAGGTGGGGTCAACTCCACCGCAATATCAAATGTGTGTGGTTGACAATTCACAAAAATAGACTGTGAACATAGATATAAAACAACATTGAATATAAAAACAACAACAACACTGGTGGGCTGCCCCTAACTGTAACCCCCACCCTCACATAGACACCCACAGTCTCTAGGTATTGGTATACAGTGAACCTAAAGAACTAGATTGAGTAGATGAACCCCTTGTTGGGTAATATGGTGAATGGACCAAAACAAATCCAAAACAAAAGTCCGTGTATACTGTTGCCCAATCATGGGCTAATCGATGCCGTGCAAATGCAGTCTGAACTTGTATAAGGTAAGGGTGAAAGTAGTGTTGCAGCTGATAGAGCTAAAATAACAAGCCAAACACACAGACGGTCCTGCGGTGCACAAATAGAGAGCAGTGCTAATGGTGCTCAAGTTACTGCAGAGTAAGCAAAAGCAGGGTATGTCTCAGTCTTCAGATCTCCTAAGGTTCTATCATGTGATCATCCCATGTATATACATTGGGGAGACTGGGCTGTTCGTTCATGACATAAATGCATATAGAAGCATGGACAGTATAGTAGATCCTAGGCTTCTTACCCCTTCTGTCGCTTGAAAAGAGATCTCCTTCCGCAGGTCAAAACTGTTTAAGTCCAATACGCCGAGATGGTCCCACTGGAAGGTATGTTGTGTGACCTCGGTCCGAGGAACAGCTGACCGCGCTGGAGGACGTAAGTGATGGAAGCGTCTGCATGAGGTAAACTGTTCCTATGCTGTCTTGTGCGGCTGTGACCAGTAGAGGGCTCAGATTTCAAGAGCTCATGCTGGCGCTGCTGACATGGCTTGTAATGCAACACAATGTCACCTTAATACTAGTAAGGGCTGCACGGCAAGAGGGGAGAGGAGGACGACGACCCTCCAGCGTCTAGGGCATGAAATTGTCGACGCGTTTCGTGCTCCTAACTGAGCACTTCATCTGGACATTGTGCATAGGTGATTTCAATCTATAAATAGGGCTAACTGCCCAATCAGCATTTTAATTGCACATTTGACTGCCTATCGCTATCTTGTGAAGGCAATATATACTGACGTTCAGTCAGTCTAACAGTGAGTAGGCATACTTTTAATAACCCAGAACACCCCACAGACCCTATAATATATGAGTGCTCATTGTGGGGTGAACAAATTGAGACCAAACCACATCTATATCCGGGACGGAAGGGAAAGAGATAAGCAAGGAAAGGGAAGGAGAAAAAGATATCCCAATTCAAGGGAAGGCATACAATTAGGGTTGCAAAAAGACTTTCAGGCTGAGTTCTGTGTTAAAACCCTTGGGCTGGAGAGTTTGAAGTCTATATATCCATAATTTTTCCCTTTGTTGTAATACCGTATCAAAGTCTCCTCGACATTCAGGTAGGTCAAGGGCATAAAAGCCCTTTACTTTGAGCCCAGATGTATTGCCCTGATGAAAATCTAATAAATGTTGAGCTATCGGGGTCTCCTCTTTGAGTCAAATACTTTTCAAGTGTTCGGCAAATCTAATTCTGAGCTGACGCTTCGTCTTGCCCACATAAAGCTTGTGGCATGGGCATTCTAAGATGTATAGGATCTTGGATGTACTACAGTTGATAAAAGATAAAGATAAAAGAATTGATTGTATATTCCTGACTAGAATCTGAGTTGCAAAATATCTTGGTACGCTCAACAAACTTACATGTTAAGCAATGGCCACATGGGAACATCCCCTTTAATTTGGGCATATCTGTCAACCAGCTCCTATTAAACAGACACCGGAACTCAGATTCTACTAGTTCATCTCTGATAATTTTAGCCCTCTTTTCTACCATAAGGGGTCTCTCACCTACAATCTCTTTAAGTTTATCTGATCTTGTGAGGATATGCCAGTGTTCAGACAGAATGGAATGCACCTGTTGCCACTGTATACCAAAGGGGGTAATGAACCTTACAGGCTCACTGCCTTTACCCTTATCTTTTTCCTGAGAAGTAAGTAGGTCAATTCTGGATCTACGTCCTGCAATCATCTTGGCCTGTCAGGAAGGGCATGCCAGCACCCAAGATGGCTGCCAAAGAAGACAACCTGTTACCTCTGCCTGTCAGGAAGGGCATGCCAAGATGGCTGCCGAAGAAGATGACCTGTTACCTCTGCCCCTGTTAGAATGCCATTGGTGCACACACACCCTGTGACAGCTTTTGACACCCAAACAGGCTACTTAAACTCAATCAGTTTCAAGACTCAGTGCTGTCTGCTCTACAGCGTTCCCTGTGTATCCTGCAATTACCTACCTGACTTCCGTTCCTGTTGTGACCCGGCTTGCTTCCTGACGTTCCTGTTTCCTGTCTGCATCCGACCCCGGCTTGTCCTCTACTCTGCATCTGCCTGCTCCTTCTGCCACTTAGCTGCCAGTCTGCTGACGACCCGGCCTGTAATCTGATTCTGCTTCCACTTTAGCCTCTGTTCCCGACGTGCCCGTTTGTGTATGACCCGGCCTTCCTGTACCTGCCTTCTTTTCAGCCTTGAGGGTGCCATCATCCCTTCTGCTGCACCTGCACTTCTGCCTGTGGGGACCGGTTGTCTACTCACTCCAGCTACCTGCCTACCACTGCTCTGGTATTCCTACAGACACCTCTACAGCCCGGCCGAGTGCTCCGATCCAGCTCCAGGTTCAGCGATCACGCCAGGCACTTATGCGACTCTGCATCTCGGTGTTTCCTGTCAGCTCTATCAGGGGCTCCAAGTCAGAGTTGTAAGAGAAGCTGTCCTCTGCATATCAGGCTCCATCACCAGGTACGTGACAGTAGCAGACAGCCATGTCTGAGCCTGTGCAAGGACCCTCTCCTATGGAGGAACTCTGCCAACACCTAGCTGGTATAACACAAGCTGTAAAGGACTTACAACAGGGTTATACCCAGCTGGAAGTCCAAATACAGACCTTGTCTGCCTCTGCTCCTGCTCAAGCACCTTCCACTTCTGGGATGCCAGCAGCTCCCGCAGTCGTTATGCTACCACTTGAACCCAGAGTCCCAACTCCAGAAAAGTTCCACGGAGAACGGAACGAGTTCAGAGCCTTCTGCAACGCATGCAAACTCTATTTTTTGCTACAACCACGAACCTTCTCCCTGGAAGCCACCAAGGTCGGGTTTGTCATTTCCCTGCTTCAGGGGGAACCACAGGCCTGAGCTCACCGACTCCTTGAACAAAAGGCCACATCTTAGCTTCCTTTTTTGGAGCCATGGCTCAGTTATATGAAGACCCCCAGCAAGCCGCTACTGCGGAAGCTGCCCTTCACACGCTTCAGCAGGGTTACAGGGCCATGGAGGACTATGTTTCAGAATTCAGGCGCTGGAGTTCCGACACCAGCTGGAACGATGCTGCCCTGCGTTACTAGTTCTGCATGGGCCTTTCTGATGATCTCAAGGACGAGCTAGCACGAACAGGTGTCCCCTCCACCTTGGAGACACTTATAAATTTGTCAATACACATTGACCGTCGCTTAAGGGAACGTAGGTCGGAACGAGCCACCGACCAGTCCCGTCCAGTATGGATGCTTCCACGAGTGTCTAGTTCTTTCAGTCCCGCTTCACCTGCTCCTGCCGCATCCGCTTCAGACGCATCTGAACCCATGAGGCTTGGTCTCCTCCGTCCTTCTCTGACTACAGAAGAACGCCAGCGCAGACGCCAGCTAAATCTTTGCCTGTACTGTGGAGGATCAGGACATTATGTGAGGTCTTGCCCGATCAAGATCCGCAAGTGCCTCTCAGTTACATCCGCTTCTCCTCCATCTCTACCCAATCACTCTGCTCATCTTGCTCTTCCCATTTTGTTACAGCTCCCAGGAGGAACTATCCAGACCCCCGCTATAATTGACTCTGGAGCTTGCAGGTGTTTCATAGATTTGGCTTTTGCTGCCAAACATCACATTCCTCTACTACCCAAGGCTCAGAGACTTTCTGTACATCTGGCAGATGGATCCACCATTAAATCTGGATTGGTTACTCACGAAACCATCCCGTTATCTACCACCATTGCCGAGAACCAAGCTTCTACGCCTAGATGCAATCGCTTCCCCTCTGTTCCCAATCATTCTGGGTATGCCTGGGTTAAAAGCTCATAACCCTCATATTAACTGGGTTACAGAAGAAATCAAGTTTCTTTTCCCCTATTGCCTTCAGCATTGTTGGCAAGAGAATCATCAGGACCAATCTCCCCTGCTGTGCATTGATCTGGAGTCCGAAGCCCGCCAAGCCGTTCCAGTAGCATATCATGACTTTCTGAATGTTTTCAGCAAAAAAGGGGCAGAAATGCTTCCTCCTCATAGGGCTTATGACTGTCCAATTGAGCTCCTTCCTGGGGTTGAAGTTCCTTTTGGCAGGATCCTTCCTCTATCTGAATCTGAACTTGTTGCTTTGAAAGACTACATTGATGACAACCTTAAAAAGGTGTTTATTCACCCCTCCACATCTCCTGCCGGTGCGGGGATCTTCTTTGTAGAAAAAAAGGACCACTCATTACAGCCCTGTGTGGACTAGAGGTCGACCGATATATCGGCCGGCCGATATATATCGGCCGATATTTGGCGTTTTTTACTTAATCGGCATCGGCCGATTGTGCTGATAAAAAAGGCCGATTGTAACTTCAGCCGTGACTTGCAAATGACTTCTGTAATAGAAGTTAATGCAAGTTTCCTGACGTTATCTGTGGAGAGGATTCTCTCCTCCTCTGGGCAGCCTGCCAAGTCTGATAAGAAGATACATTGTATCTTTCAGGTTCTATTTATCAATAGACTGAACTCTGTGTGTAGAAGTTCTCAGTTTAACCATTTAAAGACTAAATCTTTTCTGACACTTGTTGCTTACAAGTAAAAATCCTGTATTTTCTGCTAGAAAATCACTTAGAACCCCCAAACATTATATATATTTTTTTAGCAGAGACCCTAGGGAATAAAATGGTGATTGTTGCAATATTCTATGTCACACGGTATTTGCGCAGCGGTCTTTCAAACGCAATTTTAAAAAAAAAATACAGTAACGAATTAAAAAAAAATCTAAGCAGTAAAGTTAGCCCATTTTTTTTCGTCCAAAAGTTTTGATTACCTGTTTTGTGTATTTAATATTTAAGATAGTTTTTTTTTTTTTTTTTTGTTTTCTAAATTATACATACAAGTGAACTGATTGGAGGTTTGTTTTGTTTAATGTTTAAATGAAAAAAAAATTTCTGTATTACTTAAGGCTGCTTTTACACTGGAGCAGGCATGCGTTGATGGTAAAACGCTGCTAGTTTTAGCGGCGCTTTACCGTCATTTTAAAGGCACTATTCGGCTGCTAGCGGGGCGCTTATAACCCAGCTAGCGGCCGAGGAAGGGGTTAAATGCGCCCCTGAAGCGCCGCTGCCAAAACGCTTTGCAGGCGCTTCGGCAGCGGTGCGCATTCATTTCAATGGGCAGGAGTGGTGGAGGAGCGGTATACACCGCTCCAAAGATGCCGTTTGCAGGAATTTTTTTTACATCCTGTCAGCGCATCGCCTCAGTGTGAAAGCACTCGGGATATCACACTGAGACTGCAGGGGAGCCGTTTTACAGGCACTTTACAGGCGCTATTTTTAGCCCAAAAGCGCCTGAAAAACGCCCCAGTGTGAAAGGGGTCTAACTGTTAGATTTTATGAGATGAAGGGAAAAAAGAAAAAAAAAAAAATCGGCCAAATATATCGGCCCAAAAAAATCGGCATCACATATCGGCCATCGGCCACCGCGATTTCTAAATATCGGCATCGGCATCCGCCAGAGAAAAACCCATATCGGTCGACCTCTAGTGTGGACTACCGTGAACTTAATAAGGTCACTGTAAAAAAACGTTACCCTCTTCTACTTGTGCCTGAATTATTCCAGTGACTCGGTACGGCCACCATTTTCACAAAATTGGATCTTCGGGGTGCTTATAATCTGGTTCGCATACGAGAGGGGGATGAATGGAAAACGGCGTTCCGCACACGGTTTGGGCATTTTGAATACCTTGTGATGCCCTTTGGACTTTGTAATGCCCCAGCTACCTTTCAGCACTTCATCAACGACGTCTTCCGAGATTTCCTGGATCTATTTGTTGTTATTTATCTTGATGATATACTAATCTTCTCTCCCTCTCTAGATCACCACCGTAGTCACGTCAAGAATGTATTGAGTCGCCTTCGACAACACGGACTTTATGCAAAACCAGAAAAATGTGTATTTGAATGCCAAAGCATCCAATTCTTGGGTTTATTCATTTCCAGCGAAGGCATCCAGATGGATCCCCAGAAGGTTACAGCCATCCTGGATTGGCCTGCTCCCAGTAATAAGAAGGGTGTCCAACGTTTCGTGGGGTTTGCAAATTTTTATCGAAATTCATCAGAAATTTTTCTGCAATCATATCCCCCATTACAAGTTTAACCAAACAAGGTACAAGATTCTCTTGGTCTCTGGAAGCTCAGAAAGCTTTTGACACCCTAAAAAGACTTTTCACATCTGCATCTGTCCTGAAACACCCTGACCCAGCCTTGCCCTACGTCTTGGAAGTAGATGCCTCAGAAACAGCGGTTGGAGCAATATTGTCTCAGAGGCAGGGAGCTAAGGCTCTACTACATCCAGTTGCTTTTTTTTCCCCGCAAGCTGTCAAATGCAGAAAGGAACTACGACGTCGGGGACCGTGAACTTTTGCCCATCAAAGCCGCCCTGGAGGAATGGAGGTACCTTCTAGAGGGGGCCGCACACCCAGTCTTGATCTATACCGATCATAAGAACCTCAAGTATTTAAAAACAGCAAAAAGATTGAAACCCTGACAAGCCAGCACTATTCTTTTCTAAATTCACTTTTCACTTAACGTTCAGGCCCGGATCCAAGTATGCAAAACCCGATGCATTATCACACATGTTCAGCAAACCTGAAGAAATCTCATCTCCAGATACCATTCTATCCCCTGGGAACTTCCTGTTACTTCAAGGAGAGTTAATAAAACAAATTAAACAAACTCTAATAAGGAACCCTTCACCAGCCGGGGTCTCTCTACTGGCAAAGGATGGGCTACTTTGGCATGAAGACAAGGTCTTTGTGCCAGAATACCTCTGAATGGCCATCCTGGTGCGATGCCATGATCATGTGCTGGCAGGTCATTTTGGCATTGGCAAGACAACTGAATTAGTACAACGGACATTTTGGTGGCCTGGGGTGGAAAAAGATTGTAGGAAATATGTGGAATCTTGCACCACTTGCATCCACAGTAAAACCAGCAGATCCAGAGCCTGGGGTCTGCTAAAACCCTTACCCTTACCTGTCCCCAGTAGACCTTGGAAGATGATCTCAATAGATTTTATTGTAGAACTTTCCCCATCTGAGGGCCACAACACCATTTTTGTAGTTGTCGATAGACTATCTAAGATGGCACACTTCCTGCCCATGAAGGGCACACCATCTGCTCGAGAAACAGCTCAAACCTTTGTCAAGGAGATCGTAAGGCTTCCGGACAATATTGTGTCTGACCGTGGGGTGCAGTTTACATCCAGATTCTGGAGAGCCTTATGTGATTCACTCGGGATTGAACTTTCATTTTCTTCTGCATATCACCCACAAACGAATGGGCAGACAGATAGGACTAATCAAACCCTCGAACAGTACCTGAGATGTTTCTCCTCATTTTCTCAAGACAATTGGGCTTCTCTGCTTCCCCTGGCCGAGTTTTCTTATAACAATTCAGTACACTGAAAGCAATCTCCATTTTTTGCAAACTACGGTTTCCACCCTTCTTTTTTGTCTAATACAATTCCAGATTCCCCTGTACCAGCTGTTTTCGAAACTATAAATTTCTTCGCCAATAACAAACTGCTACAGGAAATAATGGCCAAGACACAGGCATACAATAAGGAAGTTTTTGACAGGAAAAAAAGGGGAGAATTGATCTTGAACCCTGGTGACCAAGTGTGGCTAGCAACTACTAATTTGAAACTGGCCTGTCCCTCGAAGAAACTGGGCCCTAAATTTATAGGACCATTTCCGGTGAAGAGACGGATCAATGAGGTTGCGTATTAATTAGAGTTGCCTGAGTCATTTAGAATCCACCCTGTGTTCCACATAACCTTGTTGAAACCTGCCATTCCTGACCCCTTCCCAGGACGAAGTTCCGGCCCATCTGAACCTTTAATTATTGACGGGGAGGGAGGGTTTGAGGTAGAAACAATCTTAGACTGCAGGAAGAGAAGAAATCAGATCCAGTTCCTGATAAAATGGAAAGGGTATGGGCCAGAGGACAACTCCTGGGAACCTAAAGGTAATATCCATGCCCGAAATTTGGTTCAAGCTTTTAAGAACTCCCATCCTGACAAATGGGCCAAGTTGGGCATCCGGAGGCTGCCCTTTGGGGGGGGGCAGTGTCAGGAAGGGCATGCCAGCACCCAAGATGGCTGCCGAAGAAGATGACCTGTTACCTCTGCCCCTGTCAGAATGCCATTGGTGCACACACACCCTGTGACAGCTTTTGACACCCAAACAGGCTACTTAACTCAGTCAGTTTCCAGACTCAGTGCTGTCTGCTCTACAGCGTTCCCTGTGTATCCTGCAATTACCTACCTGACTTCCGTTCCTGTTGTGACCTGGCTTGCTTCCTGACATTCCTGTTTCCTGCCTGCATCCGACCCCGGCTTGTCCTCTACTCTGCATCTGCCTGCTCCTTCTGCCACTTATCTGCCAGTCTGCTGACGACCCGGCTTGTAATCTGATTCCACTTCAGCCTCTGTTCCTGACGTGCCGTTTGTGTATGACCTGGCCTGCCTGTACCTGCCTTCTCTTCAGCCTCGAGGGTGCCACCATCCCTTCTGCTGCACCTGCACTTCTGCCTGTGGGGACCGGTTGTCTACTCACTCCAGCTACCTGCCTACCACTGCTCTGGTATTCCTACAGACACCTCTACAGCCCGGCCGAGTGCTCCGATCCAGCTCCAGGTTCAGCGATTCCGCCAGGCACTCGTGCGACTCTGCATCTCGGTGCTTCCTGTCAGCTCTGTCAGGGGCTCCAAGTCAGAGTTGTAAGAGAGGCCATCCTCTGCATATCAAGCTCCATCACCAGGTACATGACATGGCCCTTTTAGGAGTGTGATGTGTATATCCACGTTCTCAAAAACGCTAATAGAGGAGTGCGGACTCGCGCCTGTAATCTTCCTCTGTGGAACAGTTCCTTCGAATACGAAGGAACTGTCCCACTGAAATACCTTTAATAAGGGACCGAAGGTGATGGCTATCAGCACGCAACAACGTGTTGGCAGCTGTCTCCTTACGGAATGTCGTGGTGGCTAATTTACCTTCAACTGCCCTGATAGTCAGGTCGAGGAAGAAGATTTTGCGTAGATCCGCAATAAATGTAAGTCGTATGTTGCATGTATTATGGCCTAATTCATCCATGAACTCCAAGATTTCCTGGTGGGTACCAGTCCACACCATGAATATGTTGTCAATGTACCGCAGCCACGCGTGGGCTCCTCCTCCCACCATCCAAGGTGGAGACAGGCATATGCTGGTGCCCATGGTGCTCCCATTGTGGTCCCACGGAGCTCCTGGTAATAGTGCTGTGCAAACTGAAAAAAAATATTTTTGAGAGCTAAATCCAGCAGCTCCAAGATAAATTCATTTTGCGCGGCTGAGTTAGGAAAAGGAAATCAAGGAAATGGTATACTGTCCCCCATTCATGTGGGATTGACGTATAGAGAGACTCCACGTCGATATCCACAAGAAGGGCCTCCTGGGGAGTTTCTAAGTCATGAATTTTATTAAGTACATCCCTGGTGTCCTGAACATATGAAGGCAGTAACTCAACCAACTCCTTGATCAAACCATTAATATATTTGCCCACTCTCTCTAGTGGGCCTCTGATGGCCGACACAATGGGTCTTCCCGGGGGGTTCTCCATATTTTTATGGATTTTAGGTATTATGTAGAGCACTGGAGTGTTAAAATCATCCACTCTCAGAAATTCATGCTCTTTTTTTGGTAATAAGTGAGGCTTCTAAGGCCCAGTGCAGGCGATCATTAATGAGTGCCACCAGGGAGCCAAAGGGATTATGGTCTAGTTTCTTGTACGTGGATTGATCTGACAGCAGACGGCGCACCTCTGCTTCATACATCTCTATCGGGAGCAAAACCACATTACCCCCCTTATCACTGGGTTTGATATAAATTTTTTGATTTTCCTGTAGTTCTTTTAAGGCTTGGCGTTCATCTAGTGATAAGTTACCTAGGTCTTTTATATGCCACTTGACCTTGGCCAGGTCCTCTTGGACCAAGTCCAAGAAAGTCCCCAATCTTTTGTCCTTCCTAAACTGGGGCATCTTTGTGGAACGAATACGTAACCCTGCATTCCTCCTCCAGCTACAATTGACTGGGAATTCTTCATCATCAGAGGAACATTCACCTTCTTCATAAAGGGATTCTAGTTGACTAAGGGCCTGAGCCTCCTCATTATTGGGTATGTCTGTTTGGGTGGATTCCCCCGGGGCTGTCTGAATAAATGGATCTAAAGTACACCTTCTAAGGAACAGGTTGAGATCCTTGTAGACCTCAAACTCTTCCATTGTGGATGAAGGTGAGAAGGATAAACCTCTGCCAAGAAAGGCTAGGTGTCTCTTCTCCAGTTTAAATTCGGAGAGATTAATAACTTTGAGATCCTCCCTGTCAGCACTTGCTGGCATAGGGTCACTCAGTGGTGCTGTCTTTTGACTTCTTGTGACTGCACGGTCTCGTTTTTGGATTTCTGCCTTCCTTTTCCGTGACTCCTTCCTCCTCCTGTTGCTCCTGCCTTGCCTCTCTTTAGAATGCCCTTGGTAGGGGGAGAGTGATCTCCCACTACTGGTAACTCTTTGTCTAAAAAAGATACTGTGTGAGATATGTCCTCATCACTCCCTGATGACTGGGCACTGCTGTCAGTTCCCGTTTGGGAGGGATGTCTTCGTTGACGTGACCTACTGCGGCGACCACCTGTGGTCAAATCAAATATCTCATCCCTGGCCCAGTCATCTAGATCACGTTTAAATTTGCTTTGCTTGGTAAGCTTAAGATTTCTCAGAGTTTTTTCCACCTCTTTTTTGAGAATATCGTTCAGCCTACCAAATTCAACGTGATCTTTAAGGGGTTCTAATTTAGAGCCACTAATGGCTATCTGCTGCTGTAATGTAGCTAGCTGGTCCATCAATGCAGCCTGATCAGTGCCCATCAATGCAGCCTCACCATTTCCCATCAATGCAGCCTCACTAGTGCCCATCAACGCAGCCTCACCAGTGCGTCAATTGTACCTATTGACATGGGGTGTTAACTGGGGGAGATGAAGTGATTAGCAATCTCCTTGGTAGTGGGTGAGTTAGTGGGGGGGGGGCAGTGGAGGACGAAGTAGAGAGTTAAAGGTAGATAAGAGTTGATGGGGACTGGATGAGAAAGTGTTAATGAGAGTGATAAAATAGGTCTGCTTGGCAGTGTGGAGGTAAGAATTGTATTTTTGGAGGGCAGATTTATATTGGTTGACGTCTTTGAGAGACTTAGTCTTATGCCACAGAGGCTCAAGAGCACAGTTAAGTTTTTTGAGATTTCTGGTGTCATCTGTTTGCCAGGGTTGTAGGGGTTGAGGCTTGATTCTGTGTGCAGTGAGGGGAGCAAGCTTGTCCAGGGTTTAGGACAGGGATTTATTGTAGACAGAAGTGGCTTGGTTGGGGCAGGACAGGGGTGAGATTTTGTCATAGAGGTGGTCAGTAGCAGAATAGATGAGAGAAGAGTTGAAGTGGTTTCTACGGATGATTGTTAGGCGATTGGAGGGAAAGGTTGGGCAAGACAGGGAGAGAGAGAAACTAATAAGGTGGTGATCAGAGAGAGGAAAAGGATTGTTGCAGAGATTGCATGGAGCGCATAGGTAGGAGAATACAGGGTCAAGGGTGTTTCCATCAGAGTGAATAGAAGCCTGTACCCATTGCTTCAGGTCAAATGAGGAGGTTAGACTAAGAAGTTTAGAAGTAGCAGGAGTGTTTGTATTAACAGGGATGTTGAAGTCGCCGAGAAGGATTGTGGGAATTTCAGAAAAGAGAGTAGGGTAGCCAGGCCAAAAACTCATCAAGGAAAGTTGATAACGGTCCAGGGGGATGGTAAATCACAGCAATTCTTAGGGAAGTTGGAGAGAATAGGTGTTTACAGTGAACTTCAAATGATGAGAGGGACAGAGAGGGAGGAGAGTGAAGAACCTGGAAGGTGCTCTGTGGGGATAGGAGGAATCCCACTCCTCCTCCATTGTGTCCATTAGGTCTAGGGGAGTGAGTCCAGAGAAGGCCACCGTGGGAGAGGGAAGTAGAAGGAGTGTCGGATTCATGCAGCCATGTTTCGGTGATAGCAAGTAGCTTAAAGGAGTTTGTGACAGAGAGGTCATAAACAGCGGTGAGTCTGTTGCAGTCAGAGCGGGCGTTCCAGAAGGCACAGGAGAAGGAGAGGCTGGTTTTGGGAGTATGGACACTAAATTGTGTAGATTGTGACTACTGCCAGAGGATGTGAGGTGATGGGTGTGTTGGGCACAGTTAAATAAGGGAGGCCCAGGGTTTGGGGCTATATCTCCAGAGGTTAGGAGAAGCAGAAGAGTAAGGGAGGTAATATGAAAATACGATTTATATGAGGGGACATGCTTTAGCCTTCTGGGGGTTTTGTTAGCATGTGGGATTAGAGTTAGAGAGAGGTGATGAGTAATAGGAAGAGGGGAGAAGAGAGGGTGATATGCAAAGATTGTGGGGTGGAGAAGAGGGGTGAAGAAAAGAGAGTTTGAGGAGAGAGGCTGCAACTGTGAAAAGGAGAGGTAAAGATTGCATGTTTCAGAGAGGAAGGAGAGTTGATTTGTAAATGAGGTTAACTGCAGTCTGATGTTTTGTAAAGTAGTCTGCTGATGCTGTTTGCTTTGTGCAAATCACTGAAGTGCAAGAGCGAAAGTGCCACTTATTTAAAGAACCCCACTTCTGCCCAAATATACAGACACATTGGACACAGATTGTGCGATTCTTACATGACAATATGGGATCCCCGGTGGTATTGGACCACAAACTATGTCTTTTGGGACTTCTGCCAGATGTAGAAATTGACAAATACCAAGCTACATTTCTAAGGGAAACTCTGTTTATGGCGCGTAAAGGCATAGCTAAGGTATGGATGCAGGCTCAGCCTCCCTCCATACGCCAATGGAAGAGGGATGTTAATGATGCACTACCATTTAAAAAGTTAGTCTATGCTCATAGAAAATGTGCACATAAGTACTCAAAGGTGTGGGATAGATGGTTAGAGGATGGAGAAACATGTGCTTAAAACACCTCGCAGACAGACCTACTTAGATAAAAATAAAAGTTGACTGTTCTAATGAAGGTCTAAAACAGGTAAATCTCAAGTAAAAATATATTGGTAGTAGAATGATAGGAAGTCTCTTATATACTGGATGTATTCACCATCATAACCTTGTACCTTAACATGTTTGTATGTAGGAAGAATCTCACACAAAATGCCTGTAAAAATGTAATGTTTATTATTTCGCATAAGTAACTACATTGTAAAATGTTTTCATTCAAATAAAGTTGTTTTTTTCCAATTAAAAAAAAAAAGAACCCCACTTCTTTGGAAGAACCCAAACATGCCCACCTAGCATGTGCCCCCCACATGTGCCTCCCCATAAAGAAGGTCTTGTTTTGTACTGTGATGGGTGTGGATGGAATTTGGCTATTAATCAATCAGGATGTAATACTAGGCGCACTACATTTTCACACCACAATCAAACTGCAAGAGAACCAAAAGGCCAGAATTGTAAAGATGAGGGAACCCATAATTTAGGTAAGACTTAAACAAAATAAACATCACAATAATGTGAACATGGTTACAGATAGAATGTGAAACACAAGTAACATAAATGCAGTTTACCAAAGAGACATTTGAAAAAGCAGTCAGTCTGTGTTCAGTTTAAGGTGAATGGGAGTAGCAGGATATAAATGCAGTTTACCAAGGAGACATTTGAAAAGCAGTCAGTCTGTGTTCACTTTAAGGTGGATGGGAATAGCAGGATATAAATGCAGTTTACCAAAGAGACATTTGAAAAGCAGTCAGTCTGTGTTCAGTTTAAGGTGGATGGGAGTAGCAGGATATAAATGCAGTTTACCTGTGAAGACAGAGAGAGAAAAAATTATCAGATGATGCAAGAGCAGAAGTGCCCCTTCTTTAATAAACACCACTTCTTTGGAAGAACCTCCAACATGCCCTCCTAGCATTTGCCCCCCACATGGTGCAGGTATTACAAAAATACACACAGCTACATAAATTTGTGTACAAATCCATATTCATAAAACCTGAGATGAAATATGCAGCAGGGAGAACAATGATACAGTAATGCTAAAATACAGTGTTCAAAGACCACCTAGATTGGCAGTAGATTGAGTTCATGACCGGATAATCAGAGATAAGAGAGTTCTCCAGAGCATATGGTTTTACACATGCCAAGAAAAGGGACGTCTGATTTCTAATTTTGTTCATATTTTCTATGGGGTTCAGGGAAGGGTAGTGAGTGACGGAGAGGAAGATCAGTAGTAGAGGAGTAAAAAAGAAAAAAAAAAAAGGGGTGGGGAAAATGGGGGAGTAGGGGTAAAGGAAGTGGAGGAGGGCAGTTACCGAGCATCTGGAATGATGATAGGCATGTCCTCTGGGTCGGGTTCAAACAGAACCTTTCCCTCATCAGAATATTTGAAAGCATTCCAGTGAAACCATGTTTTGCTGTAGGCCTCATGTTGGTTGTGCAAGGAGAGGATGAGATCTTCCATGTTGTTTATTTCTTCTACTTTAGAGATAATCTTTTTTTCATTTGTTTGTGTTCCATTTGGGGAGTTTTAATTTCACGTCCTTTTCTGGGGATACAGCAGGAACATAGAATATAAATCTCCAAAGTAAAAGGGAATCGTATCTTAGACAATTTAAACAGGTATCCCTATTGAAATATTTCCCCTCTTCTCCTCTATCCCTGTTCTGGATTTCCTATTACTTATTATTACTGTGATAATGGTCACAAGGATAAATAAATAGAATGAATGTCTCCAGCAGCGACATTATATTGGCTGTCAAAAAGTACTTGAAAAGCATATAGACCTCCCACACATTAGGTTGCCTTAATTTCAAAGTCTACTCTCAGGTTGGCATCAATACATTTCAGAGTCACACACAACATCTCTTGGCATCTGGAGTTTCCAAATCCTGCATATTGGGTAAGTACATTACCATTCTGGAGTACATGCCTTTAGTACCTGCCACATCATACAACAGACTTCAACAGAGGGTCAGCATTGGCAATCCTACACACAGTGGTGGTCTGATCAACCTTTTAGAAGATCACTGCACAGGTGTTCAGTCCTGCACTATGCTGGGGTCCAGGTTGTTAGCAGTAGGTCAAACACCAAGGCAATTTGTTCAGTTCCAAGTGGATTTTTTTAATGTTTAAGTAATAGTAATTACTGTATATACCAGCCATATCCAAATCCGGCCCGCGGAACAATTGTGGGCCGTGTTCTAGTTTTGAGCGACCCGCCTGTTAATTTGGACATATATATCGTTTGTGGCCCCCAAGGAATCTCCGAGCACCGGGGCCACAAAAGATATATATTCTGGCTGCCTCGGAGGGGACAGGAAGGGGACGGAATGAGTGCCGTACATACAGGAGTATTTCTTTTTTATGCACTGGCCTGTGTAATAGGAAGTCCCGTCTCCTGTGCTGACATTGGACGACTGTTCTGTCCATCAAAGGAAATGGGACTTTGTATTAAAGAGGCCGCCAAGAAAACAGGAGTTTTTCCTGTATGTAATCTGTTGGTGCTCGTCCCTCCCTCCTCCCTGTCCCCTCCGAGGCTGCAGATGGGCATGGATCAGGCTGCAATGATGGCAATGGTGAGTCTGCATTCATGGTAGTGGTGGGGCTGCATTCATGGCAATTGGGGTGTTGTATTCATGGCAATGGGGTTGCTGCATTCATGGGAATGGTGGGGCTGCATTAATGGCAATGGTGGGGCTGCATTCATGGCAATGGAGGTGCTGCATTCATGGCAATGGTGGGGCTGCATTCATGGCAATGGGGGTACTGCATTCATGGCAATTGGGGTGCTACATTCATGGCAGTGGTGGGGCTGAATTCATGGCAGTGGTGAGGCTGCATTCATGGCAGTAGTGGGGCTGCATTTATGGCAGTGGGGGGGCTGCATTCATGGCAATAGTGAGGCTGCATCTATGGCAATGGTGAGGCTGCATTCATGGCAATGGTGAGGCATTCATGGCAATGGTGAAGCTGCATTCATGGCAGTGGTGGGGCTGCATTCCTGGCAATGGTGAGGTTGCATTCATGGCAGTGGTGGGGCTGCATTCATAGCAGTGGTGGGGCTGCATTCATGGCAGTAGTGGGGCTGCATTCATGGCAGTGGTGGGGCTGCATTCATGGCAGTGGTGGGGCTGCATTCATAGCAATGGGGTGCTGCATTCATGGAACTTGTGAAGCTGTAGATGGGCACTGATAAGGCTGCATTGATGGGTACTGACCCTTATTTTGCTTCACAGTTCTTTATTTAAAATGTAAGTTTTTTCCTGAAACTTCCCTCTTAAAGTGAAGGTGTGTGTTATACGCCGATAAATACGGTATATCCAAATAACACGAAGGCAGGAGAATTCTTGTTGGGCAGTTTATTAGTGCTCGAATGAACACACTTAGACCAAATTTTAATGGTTGAAAGAATGTCAGGCAAAATGGTCGGCCCTCACGCATGTTCACTTCATCAAATCTGGCCCTCTTTGAAAAAAGGTTGGACACCCCTGGTATATACATTCTTGTAAACAACTGAGTACTGAGGTGCCTCCCCATCGTAAAGTGTAATGTTTAAACATGTGGCATTGATATGAAGAGTTTCTATGGTGTGTGTGTCTGCAGTAGACAGGCAGTAAAGGGAAAGGGATAGTGAGGGACAGCTTATTAACCCAATAGCCAACAGAAAACCCAGCAGGGCTATTGTTCCTAATACAGAGATGCACAGGTCTCTTTTTTAAGCAATTCAGCATCAAAGTCATCCATGTTTAACAGCCAGTGCAGTTGGTACATCCCCATCAGGTTTAGATCCCAGGAATTAGATCATGGAAACTCTCAAAAAGTTGTGCTAGTGGGCTTGTAGTTTTCCTAATCATAATATCTCACAATTCCTAATGCTAATGCGCAATTCACATTTGATCTTACCAATATATCATTTCCTTTGATACTGTCATGAATAATAATTTTCCCTAGCCACATATTTTTCCCTGATGGAACATATTTAGACCCTACTAGATGATCCTTCAGTTTCTTTAGCCATTGTGCTGCAATGGCTTAACAATTAGATTAAATTTATGTTTTTCTTATAAGGGCTGCCAACCTGAGAGTATACTTTAAACTTACTGTGCCTTGTGTGTGGGAGTTCTCCACGATTTAACGCAAAAGCACGGGCGGCCCCAGTGTAAATGGGGTCTTATTGTTTTTTTGCCAGCTTTTCATCTGTTTAGGTGTTATTGAACTGTTCAAATGGTTTAGGAGCAACACAGTCTAGGGAGGATGAGGGGGTTACAGAGTTGCCATGATGTAAAGTGTTTCAGGAATAGCCACACACTGATGATGTTCCTTAACATGAAAAAAAAAAGGTTTTGTTCAGCCAGAATTGACATGCATATAGTCCCTTTCTAAAGCCACACCTATCTGATGTGATTCTATGCAATTGGAGGCTTAATCTTAGAGATAGGAGTGGCTGGAGAAAAGGGGTACTAATATAAAACATATAATTAAAAACAACAAGAATATTGACAATGTGGTAATTAGCAAAAGGCATGGATGACTTAATGAAGCACACATTAAAACCTTTTTGGCACTGAATATAGTGAATGGAATTCCTAACTAGTAAACTAATACTCAAAAGAAAAACACCTGTTAGCCAATAAACAAAATAAAATCAAACATGTACAAATATGCGTACGGTAACGTATGATATCAGAAGGGTATTCAATGTATCTCTGCAATGTCAAAAATGTACAATATGTATGCATATGTAGCACCCTCCTAGATAGGTGTTAGGATTAGGTAAATTTAGTTCTGGTTCACTGTACCCAGTGGAACTGCTGTTCGTTGTTATACAAATTTCGTTTTGCCTCACTGTAACCAGTGTGGCTGTGTTGATTGCTTTGGTCTGTTCTAGGTTCCAGTAGTTGCAGGATTGACTGTTTCCCCCTGATTAGTCCAGAAAGCTCTGAAAATTAGTGAGCAGGAAGAGTATAATCAGCAGCTAAATATTTATACAACCCTGGTTAATCTCTGGGGAGGGTCAGCTAGATGGTAGCTGGGAGCCTGTATAAATACTTTGGAAGCAGCGTGGTCTTTTTCCCTAGAAGGATATTACAGCTTAGGGGGGGGGGGGGGGAGCTGTTTGCCTCCTTAGTCTATCCTGCCAGGTGGCGAGGCCTTAGGTGGGATACCTGGAGGCCTGCTTTGCTGGAGGCTGCAGATAGCTGACTGAGGGACCGTCATCTGAGGATCTAGTTTGGTATCACAGGGAGAACGTGTTGTGTGGATATTAGAAGGAGGCAGCCAATTTTTCAAGGACATTTGTGCATACAGACTGGAGAGAAAGATCCTAGAGACTGTGAGCTGAGACCATCATTCATGTGTTAGGGCTCATTTACACTTCAACGCACATTAACGGCTAGTTTACACTTGTTTCAAAACAAGGCTTCAGACAGGCTTTGTTAAAGCTCTCTGAAAACTAGTCAAAGCCCCTGCCACTAAATAAAATGGTTAGCTTACAGCCCTGTTTATACCTGCTTTTGCTTTGTTTTGCTTCGGCTTCGCTTCAAAAATTATACCCCATGTAGCTTTAGTGGTGCTTCAAAGCGTCTTCAAAGCCTCCATAGAAGTCTATGGCAAAGCTCGCTTGAAGCCTCATCAAAGCCCCATCTCATGGTTCCATAGAAGATAAGCCATCCTGAGGAAGTGGCCAGTTTAGTGCCACAAAATGCATTGCTGATGTGTTATACTACTCTGTCAGAAATAAGTATCCAATCAATGAAGAATCAATGAAGAATCAATTTCTTAACTTCACCTTCACATTCGGATGCCTCTGCTGACACCACTTTCCCATTTCTTGGGGTTCATAGACCTGTTACCATGAACACATCAGAATTCTGAGACTGCAGAGAGCAGGATTGTCCGGATCACCCCACCAAGAATCAAATGTGACCTTATTCTGTGCATGCCAGTCAACCCGTCAACCCCATCCAAGTTACCCAAAAATAAAGGTAAAAAACCTTCTCTGTGCAGCAGCCCCTCCAGCCCCCCCCCCAATACTTACCTGAGCCAAATTGTCATCCAGCAATGTGCATGACTGCCTTGGCTCTCCGGGGGCTCTCACTCCTAATTGGCTCATGCAACAGTTGGAGCTATTGGCTCTCTATTACAGCCAGTGAGCCAATGAGGAGAGAGAAGGGGCGGGGCCGAGCCATGGCTCTGTGTGTGACTGGACACACAGAGCAGTGGCTCGGGAGAGCGCCTGCTTGAGAGATGCTTGCTCTGGGGGCACTCAGCAAGAGGGAGCGGCCTGGAGGGCTGGAGGGGGACCAGAGAAGTGGAGGATCCAGGCTGCTCTGTGCAAAACCACTGCACAGAACAGGTGAGAATGACATGTTTGTTATTTAAAAAAAAACAAAAAGCCTTTTATATCACTTTAAGGTTTTTCACTAGATGAGCACCAATATTATGTAAAATTTTAATATTTTAGACCTGAATTTTTGTAGTCAGAACAACAAAAGAATACTTGGTTGAGTACAAATGGTAAAGTATGTTTAAAGTGTTTGTAAATTTAAAAAAAAATGATGGAACTGTCTTTTTAATTTTCAATAATTTTTATTGATACTATATTCACGGAAACAAAGTACGTTCCAAAAAGAAAAAAGGGAATGTTTGGTACATATGGCTTAAAGAAGTATATAAATTGGTCAACATGGCCTAACAAACAGTAAGATAACATGAGACTTGTTCATAGGATACAGCATAGGTTATACATGTGTAGTTGCAAAGGAGCCTTTTGTCAGCAAACAACGCAAACTCTGTCATGTTCCCGGGTCAGAATGATAAGCTTGTTAGTGGGTCAGTGATGAGTATGGGTTTGTTGCCCACGAGCTCCTAGCTAGTAATGGAGGGGAGGGTGAGAGGAAGTTCCCCCAGCCACCCCTACAGGGATCATGCTGTGGGAGGGGGAACTGCCCGCCCCCCCTCGACTCCTTTAATATTTGACCCAAGTCTCCACTCAGGAGAGTAATGTGCGAGAAGTATTGTTTAGATATATTAGTACATCAAAACAGGTAAAATACCCACTAATATATCCAGAACTGTAACTTGGTAGTTAAGAATGGAAGCGAGTTCAGATGGAGAGTAATGCCGCGTACACGTGGTTAGATTTTCCGATAGGAGCTTGTTGTCAGAAATTCCAACCTAGGCTCCATGGGACATTTTGCTCCGGAATTTCCGACAAACAAAATTTGAGATCTGGATCTCAAATTTTCCGACAACAAAATCCGTTGTCTGAAATTCCATTTGTGTGTACACATTTCTGACGCACAAAATTCCACGCATGTTCAGAATCAAGCAGAAGAGCCGCACTGGCTACTGAACTTCATTTTTCTCGGCTCATCGTACGTGTTGTACGTCACCGCGTTCTTGATGTTCAGGATTTTCCGACAAGGTTTGTGTGACCGTGTGTATGCAAGACAAGTTTGAGCCAACATCCGTTGGAAAAAAACATGGATTTTATTATTGGAAAATGCGATCATGTGTACGCGGCATTAGAGTTCCAGAGAAACTTAGCTCCAGTGTTGCTGTTCCATGCACATCTGATGCGTAATAAAGAAGTCAGGATCTGCCTTGTCTTATATACATTGTCATGGATCAGTGGAGAGAAAATTTAGGATAAAAGAATAGGAGAGGGAAGGGTGCAAGGAGAGGGGGACGAAAAGAGATGGGATAAGAAGGGGGATTCAGTAGGGTCATCTAGAGCCATTATCATTTAGAGGGGTCGACGCGTGGATATAAGGGGATATGACAGTATTTGGCCCAGGGTTCCCAGCTGAGTTTAAAAATACGGGTTTTGTCTTGTATATTGCTGATTATTTTCTCCTGCGCCATGATCCAGGATATTTTATGCATCACTGCTGTGATCAGAACCAAAGTTTTTTTTCCAATGGGCAGCTATTGTCATTTTGGTGCTCAACAGGATGAAGAAAATCAGTGCTTGAGTATGTTTGTTTACTTTATTCACTTTAAGGTTAAGGAGTGCTATGTCTGGTGTTTGGGGGACCTGTATGGTCGTCACTCTGCGTATCAAAGAAAATACTTTGTTCCACAGACCCCTTATGTGTGGGCATGACCACCATATATGAAACATTGTTCCCATGTGGTTGCATTTTCGAAAACACAACAGGGAAGCATCTGGGTAGATCCTAGTGAGGAGGGAGGGAACCCTGTACCATCGGGTCATTATTTTAAGGCTTGCTTCAATCAGGGAGATATTTAATATACCCTTGAAGGATCGTTGAAAACAGGTAAACCATTTATCCTGGTCCCAGGATATATCAAGGTCATTTTCCCAAGAGAGAGCGTAGGAAGATTTGGACATAGCTGAGGCTAGGGAGGAGTAGATGATGGAGGTCTACTCCTCTGATCCGTGATGTCCGAGCACCATGACTCATAGGTCGTGACCCTGAGGGGTTCTGGTTTATTAGGCCAGATCGAGTGGAGGAAATGTAGTAGTTTTGAGTATTTGAACCGTTCAGAGGATGGCATCTCTAGTTTACAAATGCAATAGATATGGGGCCTGTGGAAGTTAAAAAGTTCCCTATTCAGTCCTTTTTTGAGCCACCAACTGAATGCTAAAATGTTCATTCCCGGAGGAAAGTCGGGATTATGGAACATGTGTGTTAGGGGGCGAAGGGCCGAGACCAGGAATGGGTTTTTGTGTATTTGATCGCACAGAGCTAATGAGTGGGAGAGAGTGGAAGCTAAAATCGGGGGTCTGAGTGCAGCAGGTGACCATATTAAGAAGTCAATAGTGTGTAGGGGGACTGCTTGTCTCTCCATGGAGACCCAATCGGGTTTTGGGGCCCGTGAATAGACAATAGAGATCTGGGCCAGCTGTGCGGCTTGGTAGTACCACCAGATGTTGGATAGGGTGAACCCTCCCTGAGATTTGAGTCTAAATAGAATATTTTTAGAGCATCTTCTGCCTTTTGGTCCCCATATAAATTGTAGAATTTTAGATTGAAGTGTATGCAGTTGTGATTTCCAGATTGGGATAGGTAGAGATCTGAATAAGCAAAGGAGGCGATGGAGGAGGGTCATTTTGATTGCGTTTATGCGGCCTAGCCAAGATAGGTTGTGCTTAGCCCAATTGGTAAGGTCTGATGTCAGTTTATGGAAAGCGGCCGGATAATTAGAAGAGTATAAGGAATCTATTCTGGGGGGGATTGACCCCTAGGTACGGGATGAGAGTCGAGCACCAGGAGAATGCAAAATTGCTTTGTAAGTTAAATTGGGGGGGACAGTGATGTTTAGTGCTAATGAATATTTGAGATATTTACATGGAGGCCAGAGAATTTGCCAAATTTATCAAGCAGGGAGAAAATGTTGGGCGTTAATATTAGTGGAGAGGTGACAAATAGTAGCAGATCGTCGGCAAACAATGCGCACCTATGTTCTTGTTTTCCACAGAAGACTCCCTTAATGTCATTGCTTTGTAAGTTAAATTGGGGGGGACAGTGATGTTTAGTGCTAATGAATATTTGAGATATTTACATGGAGGCCAGAGAATTTGCCAAATTTATCAAGCAGGGAGAAAATGTTGGGCGTTAATATTAGTGGAGAGGTGACAAATAGTAGCAGATCGTCGTCAAACAATGCGCACCTATGTTCTTGTTTTCCACAGAAGACTCCCTTAATGTCAGGGTGAGACCTGATTGCTATGGCCAGGGTCTCGATAGCTATGGCAAAAAGGAGGGGGGAGAGTGGGCAGCCTTGTCTGGTACTTTTTTCTATGGTGAGGGGGTCAAAATAGCAGCCCTGGAGTCTAACCTGTGCACTAGGGCTAGAGTACAGGGCTCGTAGTGTCTCCAGAAAGTATGGGCCGAAACCCCAAATAGATAAGGCAAGGTAACTGTGTCGAAAGCCTTTTGAAGGTCGATCGACAGCAAGAATCCTTCCTGGTGGGGGCCTCCGTCCCAACGGGAGTTGAGGAGGGATATGATGTCAACTGCTCTCCTTATCTGGTCAGGTCCTTGTCTCCCCGGGATAAAGCCCGCCTGGTCCTAATTTGGTGGCTAATTTTTTGTAATGGCCGACGGAAAAGCCGTCCGGACCAGGGGCTGAGTTATGTTTAAGCTTCCTAAGTTTTATTACCTTGAGGACTTCCGATTCAGATATCGGCTCGTCCAGGAGGTCAGTGTTCCGCAGATAGTTTTGGGAGAGGGACGTTATTCAGGAATTCGTCTAGGGGAGGTTGAGTACTTAATTGCTCATTTTTATATAAAGTGGTGTAGAGTTCATGGAACATTTCCATGATGTGGCGTGGGTTTGGTGTCAGCTCGTATCTTGGGAAAGGTATGGGATCGGGGCTTGGGGGATAATTTTGCTGCCAATTTGGCTCCTATTTTGTCTTTCTGGGAGTAGAATCGTGCTCCTGACCATCTTAGATGTTTCTCAGCTTCGGTAGTTAGGGCAAGATTTAAGGACGTTCGGGTTGATTCAAGGGATTCCAGAGACTCTGTTTATGGGCCTTACTTAAGGATTGGTATTCCCTGGTGAGATTGTTGATGTCTGATTGCATTCCTTTTTAAGTCGTGAGGTAGTTTGGATAATCTTCCCCCTAATCACTGCCTTGTGGGCAGCCCACAGGGTTTCTGGGGAGATGGAGTCGCTATTGTTCAGAAGGAAGTATTCTTGGATTTCTCGTGTGAGGATCGTGCATTAAACTGGGTCGCCTAAGAGCCCTTCATTGAGGCGCCATATGAATTTTGTGCAAGGTTTGTGGGTATAAAAGAACCATAGAATGGTCCGAAATGATGGTATCTCTGATAACCGCTTTAGCAGCAGATGGAATGTTGTGGGACTGAATAAAAATGTGATCAATTCTGTTGTAAATTTGATGTGGTGCAGAGTAATGAATCTAATCTTTGGATCTAGGGTTTAGTTCCCTCCAGATGTCCACAAGGCCCAGGGAGCACAATGTGGAGGCTATCTTAGTTCTCTGTTTCGGGGGTTTCCTTGACCGAGAGGGGCCTGACCCCAATTTGTCAAGGGATTGATCAAAAGGAAGATTTGTGCCACCTCCGCCTGGTCTTTATTTGGGACATAGTAAGAGATAAATGAATACTGTGTGCCCTCAATAGAGCCTTTTACTAATAAGTATCTGCCTGCTTGGTCTCTTATTATGTCTGTTGGGGAGAATTTCAGGTTTTAAGATAAGCATATGGCCACTCCCCTGGTTTTGTTACCCGCATTGCAAAGGTAAAACTGGGGGTAGTTACCATGTAGGAAGGAGGGGTTGTACAATGATGGGAAGTGAGTTTCCTGTAATAAGAGAACTTCAATCTTTTGAGATTGGTAGTGTTTAAAAAGTTTTTGTCTCTTAACTGGGGAATTTATCCCTTGAACGTTGTGGGTAGGGATGAGCTTCGAGTTCGAGTCGAACTCATGTTCAACTCGAACATCAGCTGTTCGTAAGTTCGCCGAACAGCGAACAATTTGGGGTGTTCGCAGCAAATTTGAATGCCACGGAATACCCTTTAAAAGTCTATGGGAGAAATCAAAAGTGTTCATTTTAAAGGCTTATATTCATGGTATTGTCATAAAAAGTGTTTGGGGACCTGGGTCCTGCCCCAGGGGACATGGATCAATGTAAAAAAAAGTTTTAAAAACGGCTGTTTTTTCGGGAGCAGTGATTTTAATAATGCTTAAAGTGCAACAATAAAAGTGTAATATCCCTTTAAATTTCGTACCTGGGGGGTGTCTATAGTATGCCTGTAAAGGGGCGCATGTTTCCCGTGTTTAGAACAGTCTGACAGCAAAATGACATTTAATGCTATTAATGAATTGCCGGTCCGACAATACACATAGAAGTTCATTGATAAAAACGGCATGGGAATTCCCCACAGGGGAACCCCGAACCAAAATTAAAAAAAAAAAAAATGACGTGGGGGGTCCCCCTAAATTCTATACCAGGCCCTTCAGGTCTGGTATGGATATTAAGGGGAACCCCGGCCAAAATTTAAAAAAAAAAAATGACGTGGGGTCCCCCCAAAAATCCATACCAGACCCTTATCTGAGCACGCAACCTGGCAGGCCGCAGGAAAAGAGGAGGGATGAGAGAGCGTCCACCCTGAACTGTACCAGGCCACATGCCCTCAACATTGGGAGGGTGCTTTGGGGTAGCCCCCCAAAACACCTTGTCCCCATGTTGATGAGGACAAGGGCCTCATCCTCACAACCCTGGTCGGTGGTTGTGGGGGTCTGCGGGCGGGGGGCTTATCGGAATCCCCAGATCCCGGCCCTCCCCACTGTGTGAAATGGTAACGGGGTACAAAAGTACCCCTACCTTTTCACTAAAAAACTGTGAAAAATGTTAAAAATGACAAGAGACAGTTTTTGACAATTTTTTTATTTAAATGCTTCTTCTTTCTTCTTTCTTCTATCTTCCTTCAGTTTCTTCCTCCATCTTCTTCTTCTTCTGGTTCTTCTGGTTCTTCTGGTTCTTCTGGCCCTTCTGGTTCTTCCTCCGGTGTTCTCGTCCAGCATCTCCTCCGTGGCGTCGGTGTCTTCTTCCCTTCTGCTCTTCGGGCCGCTCCGCATCCATGATGGCATGGAGGGAGGCTCCCGCTCTTCTCTTCATCTGCTTCTCCTCTTCATCATCTTCTCTTCTTCATCTTCTTCTCCAGGCCGCTCCGCATCCATGGTGGCATGGAGGGAGGCTCCCACTGTGTGACACTTCTCCTCTTCTGATGGTTCTTAAATAACGGGGGGTAGGGCCACCCGGTGACCCCACCCCCCTTTGACGCATGGTGACTTGACGGGACTTCCCTGTGGCATCACGGGGAATGCCACAGGGAAGTCCCATCAAGTCACCGTGCGTTAGAGGGGGTGGGGTCACCGGGTGGCCCTGCCCCCGCTATTTAAGAACCGTCAGAAGAGGAGAAGCGTCACACAGCGGGAGCCTCCCTCCATGCCATCATGGATGCGGAGCGGCCCGGAGAAGAAGATGAAGAAGAGAAGAAGATGATGAAGAGAAGAGCGGGAGCCTCCCTCCATGCTATCATGGATGTAGAGCGGCCCGAGGAGAAGAAGGGAAGGAGACGCTGACGCCACGGAGGAGATGCTGGACGAGAACACTGGAGGAAGAACCAGAAGAGCCAGAAGAACCAGAAGAACCAGAAGAAGAAGAAGATGGAGGAAGAAACCAAAGGAAGATAGAAGATAGAAGAAAGAAAAAAGAAGAAAGAAGAAGCATTTAAATAAAGGAATCGTCAAAAACTGTCTCTTGTCATTTTTAACATTTTTGACAGTTTTTTAGTAAAATGGTAGGGGTACTTTTGTACCCCCTTACCATTTCACACAGAGGGGAGGGCCGGGATCTGGGGGTCCCCTTGTTAAAGGGGGCTTACAGATTCTGATAAGCCCCCTGCCCGAAGACCCCCATGTTAGGTGCTTCGTCTTCTCCTTGTGGCCTAGGCTCTTGGATGTGGCTCAGTGGAGGTCCTCGCCGGCGGTTAATCAATGACACATACACACATAGGTATGCTGAAAATGATTACAATTCTTTATTCTTAGATTCGCTTTTTTATGCTGTCTTTACAAGACTCTGCCCACAATTTTGGGGCCAATCAAAATGATAATACATATTAGCATATTCGGTAATTTCCAAACATTAATACATTAATACATCTTGTGATATCAAAAACTGGTGACCCCTGTTTTTTAAGTTAATAGGTCAAAACATTCCTTACCCTCTGTCATTGTCCACAGCTTCCCTAAAAAAGCCTAATGCCAGACAAAAAAGTACAGAAATAAAACCGCAAACAGATGCTTCCTCTGATGAACACAAGAAAAGAGGAAAAACGGTCAGTCTGGTAGATTTTAGTAAGATCACAAGACCTACATTAAAATATAATCATATTTTTCTGATTAAACAAGCAAAATCTGATTTAAAGCAAAAAACCCTGAATATATCATGAACAGGGTGAAATCAACACTTAATCAATAATGAAATGTAATATAGAATCTCCTTACAATCCTCCCTTTGACCATTCGATATCATCGAAATGGTCATTCTACCTTTTCGTCACGCCTCAAGGAGTCATATTCCTCAGCTACCTGTCCATCACGCCTCAAGGATTCATATTCCTCGGCCTCATTTCCCTGGTTCTCGTACCATACCGTGGGATCTCTGGTAATGGAAGTCAGCTTCATGGTTTCGGAAGGTGCTTTGCTACCCTTTTGGTAGAGGCATTTGAGTAACGTGAAGCATGCATACAAGAACAATATGAAAAGCAGTATGGTAAAAATTGTCATTGCAGTGTTCTTAAACCATGAAGTGAGACCTCCAAAACTGAACCCGGTAGAGAAAGGGTCCCATGTTTTCCCAATATCCCTTGCATCCTGTTGTAGCTTGTTTACCTCTTTTCTGTGTTGTGTAATGATGTCATAGTAATCAGGGATCTCGATACTGGTGTTGTGTATCCAAGTGCAGCATTCATAGTCCTCAGTAATTTCACAGAGGCCTGTGAGGGCTGCGCTCATGCTTTCTATAGCAAGGTCATGAAGCTCCAATTGTTTTCTAATAGCTCTGGTTTCTAGGTTTAATTTTGAGATGTCATCAGAGTCCTTCTCCAAGATCTCATCAATGATTGAGGTGTAGTTATTTAGTCTCTTCATCAAATCTATTCCCCAACCTGTCCAGGAAGGGAACCAAGCCCAGGTCATATCTTTCTCTAGGAATATTTCTCTCTTTCCAAGATGTTTTAGAGGGTATCTTGGGTGGGTGCTAGCTTTAAGTAGGTGTCCTTGCCCATTGTCTCCAACTACTCCCATTATAGGAACTATTTTAGCAAGGTAGCACCATCCCTGAGGTTCTTCAGGAATCCATGGGTAACAAAGCAGTTTACCACAACAGATGTACGTTGTGTTACCTAATGCCAAAGGTCGTTGACTAACAACGGTCCTTGCACCCTTTGAATGACCAGATGCCATCAGCAGAGCCAATAATTGTGCGACCATGGAGTGGGAACTGGAATTAAAAAGGTCATAGATGGTAGCATTTATCACAGGGTCTGAGGTGTGAAAAAGTGAGCTGTCGGTAAGGGAAGCCATGGAGACATTAAGTTTTGACCGTTTGCACACCTCAGCTCCCCTGGAAATGTTTCCCAGTATGAAACACCAATCTGGAGCGTGGCTCCTGCCCACAATTTGAAAACTGAGGGGCTTATTGGGACTTTTTCTTATGACATTGGCAAGAGTTATGGGGGGTGTTCCATTCAAAAAAGGAGTGATGTTTAAGGGAATGGCCATCAACGGGATTCTGGCTGTACTGGGGTGGAGTTTGCTACATATCCAACATTTCTCAAAACCAGACTTTTGTGCATAACTGTACTTAAACCTCAACAACGACATCTTGTCAGTGAAACCTGAAGGGGGTTCAGTGGAGGACATACTTCTTTTATATTTTATGCTAGGTGCTTTGGCTATCTGGGCCTTTCCACAAATCCCTTTTAGTAGCCCTAAACCTCCTGGATGGTACACACAATTCGCTATTAACCAAGTAGGTAGGAATACTATCAGAATCAGACATGTCCAGAGGCATAATGTTTTTCCTGACACAAAGGTGGAAATCATTTTGTCAGGTACTGTGTGCAAAGTTCTGTTACACGTTTCTTCCTGTTGGTGGGGGATTCGTCTCGTCGTCCAGAGAATTTTGTTTTATGCCTTTTTGAATGTCCTTCAAATCTGGTTGTTCCTGAAGAGAGAAGTCTTGGGATGCTGGTGGAGGGTCAGGGGTCTGGGGTTGCTGTGGACACTTCTTTAACCGGCTGGCGTGGATCCAGGTGTTTCCTAGATCGGTCAGTACAGCAGTCCTGGAAACCTTCTCTATTTTCCAAGGTCCGGTGAAAATGGGTCCAACCTTCTTTTTGTGTGCCAGTTGTTTCACCAGTACTTTGTCTCCTGGGATGAAGGGATGAGTAGGTTCTGTTGAAAGAGGAGAAAAGGTGACAGAGACTTGTTCGTTCATATCTTGTAGCATACTTACCAGATTTTTCACGTACATTTCCTGTTGAGAATAGATGTTAATGTCAGTATTTTGATCTAAGAGGGGCAGCCCTATGTTTGCAGGAACTCCCATCAAAATCTCAAAGGGCGAGAGTTTTGTTCTAGCATGTGGTGTTGTCCTGATCTGAAATAGGACAGAAGGAAGGTAATCCAACCATCCTTTCATGGTGCCCCCCGTGGCCTTTTTTAACTTGTCCTTGATGTTCCTATTCATTCTTTCCACTACTCCTGCACTTTGTGGGTGGTAAGGGATGTGCAGTTTCCACTGTAAGCCTAGTAGCTTAGCTAAAGTCTGTGTAACAGAGGAGCTGAAGGCAGGCCCTCTGTCTGACCATATGGCCGTTGGTATTCCGAACCTACACACCCAATGGTTCAGTAGGCACTTGGCAGCAATTTTAGCAGTCTCACCTGTACACGGAATTCCTTCAACCCAGCCCGACCATTTGCATACGATTACGCAAAGGCATTTCAAATTACCTCTTTGTTTGGGCATGTGCGTGAAGTCTATTTGCAAATCTGTTAGGGGACCCAGGGGTGAGGGCAGGTGGCCATGTAATCCATGATTTTTCCCTTGGACATTGTTTTGTGCACAGGTCAGACAACTGCTGGTGAGGAGTTTCGCCTGTTTACTTAAGTTGTTTGTGCAGAAAGACTTTGTGTATATGTTTGTTAGGGCGGTGGTACCTATATGTCCTGGACCATGGAGATAGGAAAGTATGAGAATACTGCTTGCTTCTGGTATTCCCAATATCTTCCCCTCTTTTGACCAAAGACCTTCTTGGTCCTTGGTCAAGCCATCCTTGACCCAAAAAGAAACATCCTCCTCTGTAGCTAATCCCTGTATTTGTGCCACAACGGTTTTAAAGTTGGGGAATGTAAAATGTTCTTTGAAGAACATTGTTGTGGGGGCTGGCTGACCAATGTACAGGGCAGCGGCTTTTTTTGCTTCTCTGTCTGCCAGAGCGTTTCCTTTGGAAACTCTGCTGTTATCTGATGAATGTGCTTTCACTTTGACGACCGCTATCCTCTTTGGGAGAAGAATGGCTTGCAGGAGTGCTTTAATTTGCGTAGAGTTGGCGATTGGCTTGTTGTCAGCGGTTTTAAATCCTCTATTCGCCCAGATTACGCCATAGTCGTGCGCTACACCAAAAGAGTACCTACTATCTGTGTAGATGTTTACCTCCTCATCAGAGAAAAGTATGCAAGCTCTTGTGAGTGCCTCCAATTCTGCTACCTGTGCAGAGGAGGGTGGTAAGGCTTTTGCTTCCAACACCACATCAGGTAGTTGGACAATGGCATACCCTGTCAGGAATGTTGCATCAGAGGGGCGAGTACAACTGCCATCTATGAAGACGTCCTGTACTCCTGGTAAGGGAATGTCAGTGAGATCTGGGCGAGGGCTGGTTATTGCTGCAACCTGTTCAACACAATTGTGCTTCTGATCAGGGTCTCGTGGCAGCTTGAGCAAAGAATGTAAAAGACGGACAGTGGGATTACTTGGTGGTGCGTGTTTGAGGGTGAGGTTATCAGTATTCAGAAGTGTGATCTCGTACCCACTAAGCCTTTGTGCTGTCATATGCTGTGTGTTCATGTTTTGCAGAAGGTGAGTTACTGAATGAGTAGTGTAGAGAGTCAGTTCATGGCCTAATACTGATTTGTTAGCCTCCTGAACTGCCATAGCACAAGCAGCAAGGTTTTGTAGACAGGATGGCATCCCCTGTACTTGGGTAGGCAACTTTTTTGAGAGATAGGAGACTGGTCGGTACCCGGTTCCATGTTGCTGTGTCAAAACCGCAGCAAAAGAATTTCCTGATACCACACAGTATAATTGAAAGGGTTTGCCATATTCTATCAATCCCAGGGCGGGGGCCTGAGTCAGACTTTTTAACAAGGCCTGAAATGCACAGAGCCTCTCTGTTGTCCAATCTACTGTCTTTGGGGCGGTGGACAAGGTAGCCTCCCTCAGAATGCCATCATAATATGAACAATCTGGGATCCATTGGCGGCAATATACAATTGCACCCAAGAATGAGAGCAAAGTTGCTTTGTCTCTTGGAGGACTGAGAGCCTGCAGGGCTGCGGCACGTTTGGGGGATACCAGCCTGGTTCCCTCCTTCAGAATGCATCCCAGGTATTCTACCTGACTTTGACACCATTGTATCTTCCTTTTCGATGCTAGGTGGCCAGACCTGGCCAGGTGATGTAACAGAGATGTGGAATCGACCGCACAATCTTCAGCAGATCGACTGCACAGGAGCAAGTCGTCCACATACTGTATTAGCACCGACCCGCGCTCAGCAGTCCATGACTTAATTGTCTCATTAAGGACCATGGAGAAGGCTGCGGGACTGTCCACATACCCCTGAGGTAATCTTGACCAGGTCAACTGCTTTTTCCCCCCCCATGAGAATGAGAACATGGGCGATACCCCATCATCGATCGGGATGCTAAAATACGTGTTCGCCAGGTCTACTACTGTGTAGCAAAGGGAATCAGCAGGTATTTTCAAGAAGATGAAAGAAATATCTGCCACCAAAGGTGGCAGAGGTATAACCTGCTTGTTCACGGCCCTTAGGTCCTGTACAAGCCTCCATTCCCCATTTGCCTTTTTCACAGGGTAGATTGGTGTATTCCAGGGGCTTATGATGTGTTTCAGAATCCCTTTTGCTATGTAATCATTGATTAATGGTGTGATGCCTTCAATTTTTTCAAGTGGCAGGGGGTATTGCTTGTGATATTGTACTACAGCGTCTGGACGCATTTGTGGTGTGTAGGGTGTACAGTTGATAAAACCCACACTCCCTTTGTTGTCTGCCCATATAGCATGTGTTTCTAGAGTGGGTGGCAATGATGCAAAGAGTCCCCTGAAAGTGTGTCTCTTTGGAGCATGTAAATCACAGAACGGTGAGTTGGCAGTGAGGGAGCCCCCTCTGTCAAATTTAATGGTGATATTCAGTTTTGAGAGTAGGTCCCTCCCCATTAAAGATACTGGGCAATCCACAAGGACAGCAAAACTCTGAGTGCACAGTTCCTGCCCTTCTGGAGTAGCCACGGGCAATGGTGGAGTAATGGGGTGGGTAACTGATGTCCCATTTATACCAATAGAGTTTCCCTCAGTGCAGTGCGGTGTGTCATATATGGCATCATTCAGACTACTGAATGTAGCCCCTGAATCCAGAAGTAGACATATCAGGTGATTGTCTACCCGCAATAGTACCTGTGGAAGACTTTTCCACGATGGATTATAACACACAAGGCTGAGGGACGGGACATACTCTTGGCATCCCTATTGTGGTGTCCGCCGAGCGGATGGCCACTGCATCGGAATGCGTGGGGGTGGTCTGTGAGGTTGAGGCTGATATTGGGGTTGTGGTGGGGGTGGTTGGGGTTGTGGTGGGTGAGGATACCTGATATCCTGAAAGCGACGGGGGCCGGTGTTAAGATTCCTACCCCTTCCTCTCTGGGCGTTTGTTCTAATTCTGTAGGGACATTGGGACTTCCAGTGCCCCAGTTCCCCACAGTTAAAGCACCCCTGGTCTGGTGGGTAAACTTGGTCTGGGGGATAAGATTGCATTGGTGGATAAGGTTGCATTGTCATTATGTGGGTGGGCGGAGTCCCACCAGTTGGCAGAGTCTGGGTTGGTGTTAAGGAGGGAAAAATACCACCCTTCTGTTCAAATACCCCTGATGTTTCTCGTGACCTAGCATCTTTCATAAATTCATCTGGGGGTTGTTCTGCCCACTTTGGATTAGTGAATTTAAGCAACTGTGTCACCTTCGTATCGCCACCAGCCATAATGGTGGTGGTGAACAATTGGGGGTTGGCGTTATCTACTGCTTTCCACAGACTATATACCCGGGTACAAAATTCATAGAACTTTTCCTTCGGTCCCTGTTTTGCTAGGACAAGTTCCTGAAGTGCAGATGAACCCTTGTATATAGCAGACCAATGATTCCCCATACCTTTCCAAAAAGACACCCAATCTTTATTTTCCTCTATGTGGGCTGTCCATAAGGCCTCTACGGGATGCCCCTCTGGGCTGTCAGGGTCTACTATACTAAGAATCCCTGCTATATCTTCCTTATCCAGGCTTGTCCCTGCACTGTATTTTGCAAGGAAAGCACCAGCCTCCCTAGGGCTTTTCTTTGGGCTGGGGCATAACTCCTTTATTTTTGACAGTGTGCCTAGGGGTAAGGGAATATGGACTTCCGTCTCCCCTATATGCATGAGTGGTGCTTTAAAGGTGGCACCTAGAGTTTCCTGTTCCACCTCCATTTCTCTTTCCTCAGTAGAGGATTCACCCTGCTCCCTTTCCTCCTGTGGGGGTTTCTGGCTTCTGAGTGTGGTGGATGGCTGTGAAATTATCTTCTCTTCAGCTTCCTTAATCCTCCTCGCCTTTTTCTCCAGTTTCCTCTCGTATGCCTCTAAATCTTCCCTTTTCCTTTGTATCCTTTCTTCCTCTTCCTGCTGTCTCTTATTAAATTCTTTCTGTTTCTCCTCCCATTCCTTTTCCCTGGGGCTTAACTTCCTGACTCCTTCCTCTTCTCCCTTTTCCAGGGACACTCCATCCCTTTCTTCCTTAGCTATCACAGAATACTCTCTCATCTCACCATCCCTCTTATCTAGCTCTCTTTTGTAACGTTCTAACTCTTTCTCCCTCTCCTTGAGCTCTTTTAACTTCTCTTCTAATTCCCTTTCCTTCGGATCTAACTTCCTAATCCTCTCTTCTTCTCTCCTACGTATACCTTCTGTCCGGACTTCCTCTTTCCTGCTTCTACTTTCGTTTTCCCATCGTGTAACCTGCGCCTGATCAGCTGCACTATATACCATGGTAGCTAATACTGCTGGATCCAAAGATGGATACAGCTGAAGACATGGACCCAATGTTCCATCCTCCTGTTTAACCATCACATAAGGGGGGGGTGCTTCGGGTTGCTGAGAAAGGGTGGGTGAATTTACAGGTTTTGGTGTGGGGGCTTTAGTTACATACTCTGTTTTATATTTGGCTAGGCATTTATTCCATATTTTGTAACAATTTTTCATATACTGGATGTCTTCCCATTTCCCAGGTGGGTAGGAGTGCTTGTGTACCTGACACACCTTGCTCACTTCCTTCCACTCATCCTCAGAACAGGGTCCCACTGGCCCTGGGTCATGTATCCCCAGCTGTTTGCACCTGTCTCTGACCTGTGTCCAAAACGGTTCTACCTGTGATCCCGGTAGTGTGTTTTTAACATACTCATAGGGAGATGGATTGGCCATGGTCTGGGTTGCCGCAGAATTCCCCATCTAACAACCTTGGAAGTGTATGACTTAGTACAGGGACAGAGATGAAAGCAACCTGTTTGTGCTATAATCTGTTCCCTGACTTGGGAGTAAGTCCCTTGGTCTCTTATGGCACTGGGGCTGAAATAGCTATGAAGATTAACTCTTAGTACCCGGCGTACAGTGCCCCTCCTTGTGGTGGGATAGACCCCCCTTGCACCAAGCCGGTATGAAAATCCGGTTGGTCTAGTAGTGAGCAGGATCCACGTCCTGTCAACACTAAGGAACAGTAGACCAAAGGTGCAACGTGGGCAGGCGGGCGCTATCTCACTACAATCAGGCTCCTGTCCTAGGTTGTTCATTTAGTACATATATGTGTAATACAATATCAACAAAATCCCTCTAAATCAATACAGTACTTTAAATTCAGTTGTCATACACATATATTATCATACACTTATCTCTAATTCTCTAATACTCTATACACTCTAAATACTTACGGTGTTACCTAGAAGCAAAACAAGCAAGAAAACAAGCAAAATCTTATATATACAGTGGCAAGATAAAGTTATAAAGTTACATTATATGAACATGTTATAATAAGTATAATAAGTGCACTTTTCAATATTTTCCCCAAAAATTGGGCGTCCACTAAGCCACTCCTTATACTACGGGCGTATTCTATACTTCCCGAGTTTTAAACACACATATATATATCTACTCAATCCAGTCAGACCAACCTAGTCAGACTACTCAAAAAACCAAAAAAAAACCTCTGCGAGCCCTTCTAACCCTCCAAGGGGCTACAGCCCGTTGCGAAGGCACAGTTTATGTAAGTGGGTGGACATACAAGGCTATTTGAACAAGGCAAGCATCAATACCAGTTACCAAAAAATAGGCAAAAAGGTATAAAAAATGTCTTACCTGTTCAAAACACCCCACCACTTCCTGGTACCAAAAACTGTTAGGTGCTTCGTCTTCTCCTTGTGGCCTAGGCTCTTGGATGTGGCTCAGTGGAGGTCCTCGCCGGCGGTTAATCAATGACACATACACACATAGGTATGCTGAAAATGATTACAATTCTTTATTCTTAGATTCGCTTTTTTATGCTGTCTTTACAAGACTCTGCCCACAATTTTGGGGCCAATCAAAATGATAATACATATTAGCATATTCGGTAATTTCCAAACATTAATACATTAATACATCTTGTGATATCAAAAACTGGTGACCCCTGTTTTTTAAGTTAATAGGTCAAAACATTCCTTACCCTCTGTCATTGTCCACAGCTTCCCTAAAAAAGCCTAATGCCAGACAAAAAAGTACAGAAATAAAACCGCAAACAGATGCTTCCTCTGATGAACACAAGAAAAGAGGAAAAACGGTCAGTCTGGTAGATTTTAGTAAGATCACAAGACCTACATTAAAATATAATCATATTTTTCTGATTAAACAAGCAAAATCTGATTTAAAGCAAAAAACCCTGAATATATCATGAACAGGGTGAAATCAACACTTAATCAATAATGAAATGTAATATAGAATCTCCTTAAAGAACCAGAAGAGCCAGAAGAACCAGAAGAACCAGAAGAAGAAGAAGATGGAGGAAGAAACCAAAGGAAGATAGAAGATAGAAGAAAGAAAAAAGAAGAAAGAAGAAGCATTTAAATAAAGGAATCGTCAAAAACTGTCTCTTGTCATTTTTAACATTTTTGACAGTTTTTTAGTAAAATGGTAGGGGTACTTTTGTACCCCCTTACCATTTCACACAGAGGGGAGGGCCGGGATCTGGGGGTCCCCTTGTTAAAGGGGGCTTACAGATTCTGATAAGCCCCCCGCCCGAAGACCCCCACAACCACCGACCAGGGTTGTGGGGATGAGGCCCTTGTCCTCATCAACACGGGGACAAGGTGTTTTGGGGGGCTACCCCAAAGCACCCTCCCAATGTTGAGGGCATGTGGCCTGGTACAGTTCAGGAGGGGGGCGCTCTCTCATCCCCCCTCTTTTCCTGCGGCCTGCCAGGTTGCGTGCTCGGATAGGGGTCTGGTATGGATTTTTGGGGGGACCCCACGCCGTTTTTTTTTTTTATTTTGGCACGGGGTACCCCCTAAAATCCATACCAGACCTGAAGGGTCTGGTATGGAATTTAGGGGGACCCCCCACGTCATTTTATTTTTTAAATTTTGGCCGGGGTTTCCCTTAATATCCATACCAGACCTGAAGGGCATGGAATGGAATGGAATTTAGGGGGACCCCCACGTCATTTTTTTTTAAAATTTGGTTCGGGGTTCCCCTGTGGGGAATTCCCATGCCGTTTTTATCAATGAACTTCTATGTGTATTGTCGGACCGGCAATGCATTAATAGCCGCGAGTAGTTTTCAATTACTTTTTTTCCTTTGAAATGTCATTTTGCTGTCAGACTGTTCTAAACACGGGAAACATGCGCCCCTTTACAGGCATTATATAGACACCCCCCAGGTTCAAAATTTAAAGGGATATTACACTTTTATTGTTTCACTTTAAGCATTATTAAAATCACTGCTCCCGAAAAAACGGCCATTTTTAAAACATTTTTTTGCATTGATCCATGTCCCCTGGGGCAGGACCCAGGTCCCCAAACACTTTTTATGACAATAACTTGCATATAAGCCTTTAAAATTAGCACTTTTGATTATTCATGTTCGTGTCCCATAGACTTTAACGGTGTTCGCGTGTTTGAACAAATTTTTTGCCTGTTCGCATGTTCTGGTGCAAACCGAACAGGGGGGTGTTCAGCTCATCCCTAGTTGTGGGTGGCAATACATAAGGGGGAAGATGTGTTGGTGTCAGAATACATGGACCAGAGGGGGGATGTGTACATCAATCTTTGGGTTCTTACCCTGACCTCCTGAAGTGGGTTATAGTTCACAGCCTCTGATGTCGGAGGGCCTTGATGATACATCTACAGGCATTGTGATGAGCCTCTGGGTGACCCAGGAGAAGAGAGAGAAGGCTTAGAGGGGGGGTAGAGACAGCCGCTCCTGAGGAAGATAGACAAGGCATGTCAAAAACATTGTACAGAACAATATAACAGGCAACAAAAATGCAGCTTAAGTAGAACCAAAGTCCCCTTGCAAGGAGAGGGGGCTGCGACCCTCCCTCGGCAAGTTTTCCCCCAAAAAAGTAACCCCAAACAGGGAGGTTGTTTTGCAGTCTTCGAGTGGAGGGAAAACACCACTCTGAGACAGGTGGAGGCGAAGTGCGGCTGCTCCAGCGATTCCACCAGGAAAAATAAAAATAAAAAGCTGTGGAAGCAAAGATTATAGGTGGCGACCTAGATCTTATATATAATGAGTATATATATATATATATATAAAAAAAAGGGGGGGAACAAAAATAATCCTGTGAGTGTGGGGTGTCCACACATCTGTAGTCTGAGATTTCTGTCTCCGTCCCCTGGTCAATATGTGAGGGGAGGGAAAGGGAAATCAGCTTTAGAGTAACCAAGAGGGTGATTAAATAGTCAGCAAGCTGTCTTTAGCAAGTCTTTTTACCCCCGTAAGGAGAAAATTACTAGTACACAACAAAGTATAGTAGGTGTGGGTAATGTCACTCAGGGGTCTGAGAATCCAAGTAGGAAGAGAATGGCAGGGTGTCCAGATCAATGTAGTAGAGATTTGGGGTGATTGCCATTATTGTACTATAGGACATGGAGCAGATCCAGTCTGTGTAAGGTGGGCAGTGATGACTTGGGGAGTCATTTGACCAGAGTTTAGTCAGTGAAGTCCCGAAAAGGAAAATAAAAGGTTAATTGCAGGATTCTCATTAAGGTGGACGTCCGTCTTTAGATCTCTTTGCTTGTTGTTTGTGCCACAGGGGTTTTATGGGTCTTGTGGGTAGGGATGAGCCGAACAACCCCCCCCCCCCCCGATTCAGTTCGCAGCAGAACATGCGAACAGGCAAAAAATGTGTTCGAAAACCGTTAAAGTCTATGGGAAACGAACGTGAAAAATCAAAAGTGCTAATTTTAAGGGTTAATATGCAAGTTATTTTCAAAAAGAGTGTTTGGGGACTTGGGTCCTGCCCCAGGGGACATGTATCAATGCAAAAAAAGTTTTAAAAACTGCCGTTTTTTTGGGAGCAGTGATTTTAATAATGCTTAAAGTGAAACAATAAAAGTGAAATATTCCTTTAAATTTCATACCTGGGGGGTGTCTATAGTATGCCTGTAAAGTGGCACCTTTTTCCTGTGTTTAGAACAGTCCCTGCACAAAATGACATTTCTAAAGGAAAAAAAAACAGAAAATTGTATCATACTTACCGTAATTTTCCTTTCCTGGTGCCTATCCATGGCAGCATACCTGTGATAAGCTCCGCCCCAGACCCCTCCCCTCAGGATAGTGAATATATTATAAAAGTGACAACCTACCCCCCGATAGCATTCTCCTATTATGTCGAATACCATGGGAGGGCATGTATGCTGCCATGGATAGGCACCAGGAAAGGAAAATTATGGTAAGTATGATACCATTTTCTGTTTTCCTGGTGCCTCCATGGCAGCATACCTGTGATAAAATAAATAGCTAACAACAGGGTGGGTAATGCTCATAAAGAAAACTTTATTACGGAACCAAGAGAGCTGATTCAATTGTCCTTCCGAATTCCACTAAAGTGAGTGCCTCTGGATCAGTCCTATAATGGCGCATGAATGTATTTGGGGATGACCAAGTGGCTGCTTTGCAAATAGTCTCTAGAGAGACATTAGCCCTTGCTGCCCAAGATGAGGAGACTGTCCTCGTCAAGTGAGCTTTCACCACTGGAGGATCTAACCCTCTAGTCCTATACGTCTTTTGGATTAGCTTACAAATCCAGGAGGCAATAGTTCTTGATGCAGCTTCCTTCCCTCTGTTCCTGCTCCAAGTAAGTATGAACAATCTGTTTGATGCTCTAAATGGACTTGTAGCCTGCAGGTAGCATCTTAGAACTCTGGAAATGTCCAATTCTTGCAGTGCCCCTGAGAGCGGATCCGTAAAGGTCGGTAGTGCCCAGGCTTCTGAGAGAGTGGATCGACAAGATACTTTAGGGACAAACCCCTGCACTGCCCATAGTTCCACCCTATCCAGGAAGAAAGATATGTGTTCATCTCCTGCCCCCAAAGCTTGTAGTTCCTACGCCCTCTTTCCTAAAGTCACAGCAATTAAAAAGACAGTCTTGAGCGTCAGGTTTCATAGGGAAGCAGATTCTATTGTGGCGAAAGGCTGAGACATCAGACAGTCCAGGACAAAGGACAGATACCAAGCAGGAAAATAACTCTTAACTGGAGGTCTAATTTTTTTTGACTGCCCTGAAGAATTGCATGATGAGCAAGTCCTCTGCCCATCTCTTCTGGGTAGCTGCCGAAATAGCCACCACCTGAACCTTCAGTGAGCTTAGACTGAGGCCAAGGTCCAGACCAGCCTGTAAAAAATCCAAGAGGAGTGTAGTGGAAGGGATTGTGGGATCCGAGCACTTGTCTGCCACTAACAATTTTGAACCTATTCCAGATTTTTGAATAAACATAATTCGTGGAGGGTTTTCTGGCTTTCAAAAAAGTTACAATTACATTTGAAGAGCAACCTAAGGATTGGAATTTCTTCCTTTCAACATCCAGACATGCAGATTCAACTTGTAAGGGGCTGGATGCACAAATTTCCCTTGAGAGAGAAGTTGAGGTATCACCGGGATTTTGAGAGGGCAACAAGTACTGAGGGACATTGCCCAGGGGAACCACGGCCTCCTCGGCCAGTATGGTAGAGTTGCCACTGCTGTGACTGGTTCCTTCATCAATCTGAGCAGAAACTTTGAGATTAGAGATTTGGGTGGAAAAGGCAGCGGTGTTCTCGGTGATGGAAGCTTATGGTGTTGAATTGGCTTGCTTGCAGGAAACTCACCTTACCAATGAAACTAAATTACAAATTCAGAGTAATAAATTTCAAGAACAGTACCACTCAGTCCATACCTCTTATTCAAGAGGGGTGAGTATACTGGTGAAGAGAGGTATTTCATTTTCCTGCAGGGGAGCCAAGATAGACACTTTGGGACGTTATGTCTTCTTGAGCTGCGTTGTGGAAAATAAACCTCTGGTGATAGCAAATATCTATATCCCTCCTCCGTTTAGAACAGAGATTATCTTGGACCTGTTGGAGTTTGTAGATAGTAGGGTGGATACTCCTATAATAGTGGTAGGGGACTTTAACGCAGTTCTGGACAACAAAATGGATCGGTTCCCGCCCGCCCCACGGACGGAAAGGATTCCAGAGGGGCGCCTAGGCCAACTCCTCGAAGAGATTGGATGGTGTGACCTGTGGAGATCTTATAATCCAAACACTCGGCAGTATTCTTGTTACTCAAGGTCATACTCTACTCTCTCGCGTATAGATATGGCAGTGGGTAATAGTGAAGCTTTGCGAATAACAGGAAACATAGAGTATGGACCAAGGGGAATATCAGACCACTCACCCCTGACCTTGACCCTAAACTTAAACACTAGATCTAGCCAAAAAAGGTGGACATTAAACCCACTATGGTTGGACCTTATACGTAACCCAGCAGAAATAGCCTTCAAACTAAAAGAGTTTATAACATTTAATTCAGGTACAGCATCAGTAGGGGTAGTGTGGGACACCCTAAAAGCATACCTTAGGGGACTATTACATCAGCAGGTGGTTATAGCAAAGAAAACATCAAGGGAATGGGAGGTGAGGGCTAGGAGGGAAGCCATGGAATCAGAAGCACAATATGTGCTAGACCCAACCCCGGAAAAACAGGAGATTTGGCTTAGTAAACAACAAGAGTATAAAGAAGTAATTAACAGAAGAGTAGAGAACAAGAGACTTTTTCAGAAACAAAATTACTTTGGCGAAGGGGAGAAAGTAGGTCGGACGCTTGTCCTTTTAATTAAGTCCAACCTATCTTCACCGGCCATCTCCTCAATCAAGACACCGGCTGGAAAGATTACATCCGATCCCGCCGAGGTCTTAGAGGCCTTCTCTACATTCTATAGAGACCTGTATAGGTCACGTCGGGGTTTGAATCAGAGTGAGATGGATGGGTTCTTGGAAAGGGTGAACCTGCCCGCACTCTCGGAGAGGGATAGAGACGAGATGGAGTCCCCTCTGACTTTGGAGGAGCTGCAAAAGGCAGTATCAGAGTTGTCAGGCCAGAAATCTTCGGGCCCGGATGGACTGCCATTGGAGATCTACAGGAAATACGGGGAGGTCCTGCTTCCGGAGCTTCTAAAAGTGTTGGAGCAAACGGTCAAGGACGGAAGGTTGCCCTCATCAATGTTGGAGGCTGACATAGTAGTTATACCAAAGGAGGGCAAAGACCAATTGGAAGTCTCCTCGTACAGACCGATATCACTGTTATGCACAGATGTTAAGATCATTGCAAGGGTGTTGGCATCCAGATTAAATAAATGCATTTATCCCCGGCCGGTCCACTAGTACAAATATCAGAAGGGCCTATTTGAATCTCCAGGTACCAACAGAAAATGTAGGATCCAGAGCTATATTGTCTCTGGATACTGCCAAGGCTTTTGATAGCCTGGAGTGGGAATATCTATGGAGGGTGCTAGAGAGGTTTGGATTCGGCCCCGTATTTATCAGCTGGTTAAAAATCCTATATAACCACCCAAGGGCAAGGCTCAAGATAAACGGCGAATACTCTGAAAATTTTCCCCTCGAAAGAGGGACAAGGCAGGGGTGCCCCCTATCTCCTTTACTGTTTGTCCTGGCCATGGAGCCATTGGCGGAAGCGGTGAGATCATCGCCCGAAATACAGGGATTTCAGCGAAAAGGGGGGGAAGAGAGAATAGCGCTTTTCGCGGACGACGTCCTATTTTTCCTGGGGGACACGACTGTCTCATTGGAGAAAGCGATGCACCTAGTGGAGGACTTCGGTAATTTCTCCGGACTAGTCATTAATTGGGAGAAATCATCGCTCCTGCCGGTTGATTTATTGGCCAATCCTACTTCGATGTGCTTGCCCCAATTGAAGGTTATGGGGAAGATGAAGTATCTTGGTGTTGTCCTGTCCAAGGACCCTAGCGCATTTATTGAAGACAACTTGGTCCCCCTCTTATCAAAATTTAAGAGAAAATGTGATACCTGGAGCAGACTCCCTCTGTCTGTGGCGGATAGAGTTAACTTGATAAAAATGGTATGGATGCCGCAGTTGTTATATTTACTCCACAACTCCCCAGTTTGGATTGGGGAGAAGTGGTTTCAAAAAATTCTCCTCTTCAGGGAGTTAATATGGAAGAAAGGTCAGGCCAGGATTGGCCTAAAAAACTGCAGCGCCCTGCCACGGAGGGGGGTTTGGGGGTTCCCCAACCGTTTATCTATTTCTTGGTAGCCCAGCTACAACAACTAGGGGGATGCGACACCGAGGGAGGTGGAAGTAACAATGTCAAAATTACTCTACAGGGGAACCCACATAGCTCACTAGTGGGAGCACTGGAGGCAGATTCACTGCAAGGGGAGATTCCGACATTTAAAATGATTACCAGGGTCTGGCAGGCAACCAAGAGAATAATGGGGTACAAAGGGATTTCAGAACTCTCGCCAATGTGGAACAATAAGCAACTGCATGAATTACTAACTGTCGATAAGAACAAGATGTGGGAAAGGTGTGGGATAAACCGACTGATTCAATTATATGAGGGGGACACTCTGAAATCTTTCGAGGAATTGAGACGTGAGTATGGATTACCAAACCAAGTATTCTATAGCTATCTACAGATTAGGCATGCATTGAGCAAGCAGTTCAATAGACAACCCCTAGTATGGTGTAGGATCCCGTTACTGCAAACAATAGTTAAGTCAGAGACTACCAAGGGTTTGATTTCAACGATATATACCCAGCTTACAAAGAGAATAAATACACAGGCAGGTCCAACAGGGGGAAGGGACAGGTGGGAGGCCGATGTGGGGGAGATAACGGACGAACAATGGAGAAGGATTCTTGAATTTGGATCGGAGGTGTCGGTCTCTCCCTCACAAAAAGCCTCCCACCTGATGTTGCTGCATAGGTCGTATCACACACCAAAAAAGTTGTTCATGTTTGGTCTTAGAGTCAATGATGAGTGCCCTAGATGCAGGGGAACAGGCGATCTAATTCATATGGTCTGGAGGTGCCCAAAATTAGTTAGATACTGGCCTGAGATTCTAAAGAAAATAAACACCACCTTCAGAGTTAACTTAGAACTTGATCCCAAGACCTGTGTGTTGGGCTATGTGAATAACGGGCCGAGGGGTAGGAATACAGATTTAGCGATAGCAAGATGCTTGTTCCAAGCCAGAAAACTAATAGCACAATCCTGGCAATCGAGAGCACCCCCAACCCCTGAAGCTTGAATTGAAACCATTAACGCTACAGTATGGAGCGAAAGGACATTCTATACCAGATCAGGCAATTACAATACATTTGTGAAACTATGGAATTTGTGGGTCCAAGCAATGCCGTGCTCTTTACCAGTGCTATTTTAGTGCCGAGAGCAATCCTCTTTCCACCCAGATAGAGGTGTCGTGCTGGGCATGGCTTGGAGTTTCGAAACCAAGAGAGAACAACGAAAAAGAACAGTAGCCAAATATAGGGTGTGCCTTGGAATTATGTGGGCCCGATAGGGGGGGGGGTGACTGGGGGGCGGGAATGGTGTACCAGACAGAACAGTAATAATGTACTAACACGCATGATAATAATAAGAGATTATGTGGCCGGTTGGCCTCGACGCACAAATTGGGTGTTTTATATGCTACACATTTGTATTATTGTAATTATTTAAATATGGAATGTATAAAGTAAAAGAGGGAAAGTTTGAAAGGCCACAATGATGTGACTAGGTAAGAGACACACATGAGTACCAAACTGAAAGCTGTCTCTGTATTAAGTTAACTGAAGTGGCTGGAAAAAAAAAAAAAAAGAGATTTGGGTGGAAATGCATAAGCTGTTTTGCAGTGCCACGGCCTGGAAAGGGCATCTACCGCCTCTGCCCGAGGGTGAGGCAGGCGGGAGAGAAATCTTGGTAGTTTGGCATTCATTGGTGAGGCAAAAAGGTTGATCTCCGGAGGATTCTGGAGATTACTGATCCAATTGAAAACCGAAGGGTGAAGAGACCACTCATTGTTGTCTTGAAAATACTGAGACAGATGATCTGCCTCCTCATTCAGATGACCCGAAAGGCAGACCGCCTTTAGATCCAGCAGATTTCTCTCTGCCCACAACATATTGGGCTCCACTTCTCTCAGTAAAGGGAGATTGTGGGTTCCCCCTTGTCGTTGGATATATGATACTGCTGCCCTATTGTCCTAGCGTAATAAGACCGGCTTCTGGTGTAGATGTTCTCCCAGACTCACCAGGGCTAGATAGGCAGCCCGTAATTTCAAGATATTGGAGACTATCCCCTTTGTGGGAAAGTCCCACCCCCCTTGTACTGCAAGGTGATCACAGTGTGCTCCCCAACCCATCAAGCTCGCATCGGTGGTGAGGATGGTCCAGGTGGGGTATTGAAGAAGTCAAGGTCTTGAGATCATTGTTATAGAGTATATGATCAACTGTAACTCCATTTTGTCTTTTGTCTTCCATTTTACAGTTCTTGTAAGTGTTGAACTTTAAATGACCTCTGCTTTATGACAAGTCGAAAATGTATTAAGATAGTTCATTCTAAGTACACCAATTAGACAAAGAACATTTTGACAATTGAATATATAAACCACAGAAGATAAGGTAAGAGTAAACCTCTCATAACAGGTGGTTTTAAATAATTAGGTGGGATACGGGAAAGTTATGTGCAGAACATTAATTAAGTTTGACAGGGTCAAACAAAGGTCTGTTTGTGCCCTCATTAAAACTGTTAAAATACATACATATAGTGAGACATATAACACATCTGGTGGGGTTATTGAAAGTTCATTCTCTAAAAGTCTATAATCTGTTATTCTTGAAGATAGTTAAACCTTATCAAGATGAGAAGGGTTTGATTTAACACAGCTGGGTGCCAGACGGTCTCTACACAGGTGTTCTTAATTGGACGAAACCAGTTATAAATCATTTAATGAACATATAGGAATTCTTTGAATAATTAAGTTTATCTGGTTGTAGAACAGGTGTCAGATTTATGGATAGTTACATTGATGTAGATCTTAGCGACCAATCATGTCTAGGAGTGGGTCTGCCCCTCCCCTCTAGTTTACTCCTTTATAAGCTGTATCCCTTAATAAAGATTTCAGACTTGCTTTGCACATTGCTTGTTGTGTGTGTGTCATTGAAGTCTCCAGAATTCTGATTGCGGTCACTGTGAATATACAGGATAAGAGGGTGGTCGGCTGTCCAGTAATCAATCCCTTTCAATCAGGTCCTTCTTCGACCACCAGAGGAGACCCCTCCTTATGGGAACTGAGATAGCAATGCGCTGATATAGCAACTTCCTCTTCCACTGACACAGGAAGCCCACCTGAAAAATCCTCAGATGCCAATGAGCCCAGGGTAGCATCGCGATACAGGATGTCATGGTCCCGATCAGACTCAAACAGTTTGACGCTGACAGGTGAGAAAGTGATTTGACATGACACATTTATTGGACAATAGCTGCTACTTTCTGGGGGGGACACACTGTTCCGGCTGAGGTGTTGAAAAGAGCGCCGAGGTAGACCATTGACTGGGTTGGAGTTAGGAGACACTTCTCCGTATTCACCAGCCACTCAAACTCCTTCAGGGTGGACAGGAGAATCTCTCTGTGATCCAGAAGCTGTGCTGGGCTGGGGGCTAGCAATTGGATGTGTTGTGAAAAATTTTATATTAATGTATTGTCATAAGAGTCTCCCAGTGTCTGTTCTTTCGCAGCCCGCTCTAAAGAGCTGACTGGGGCAGACTGACGCTGGTTGAGACCTGTTAGGTAGTGGAAAACTTCCTGGTGTTTAGAGAGAGGTGTTTGCGGAGAGAAGATATGTCCGCCAGCAAAGGGCCCCTGTGCAATGCACAGAACGATCATCTGGTGGGGGTTGTTTTAGCTCTGCAAAGACATTATCGGTTTAGCGGTTGTTTGCTCTTGTCACCCCTGATTGATTGATGTTGATGTCTGTATGTGGGGAATGAGGCACACACCAGAGGATGGCATATGATCAAAAGGTGAGATGCATTTATATCATTAGACGAAATTGTTATTATTAGTAGAAACAGGAGATTTGGCTGTGTGCTCCGTATAGCCAAATTTCGCTAACAGAATGACGAGTCAGAACTTAGGAGTGAACAGAACCTCCTTCAGAATCGGATCATTAAGATGTGTTGGGGAGGGTCTGCTTCGTGAAAAGAACAAACTTTTCATCTTTTGAAATAATGCTGGAAGTTTGATCGTATGTCTGGTGTGTGCCTGCGTTTGTGTGTGTGTGTGATTTGTATCTCGAATGTTTGTGTAAGGAGACTGTGTGCTGTGTGTATGTGTAAGTAACTGTATGTTGTGTAATAAGTATATGATAAATAGAAATGTATGATTATTTGCAGCCTACAATGTGGGTGTGACTGATGCTGTGTAACAAGTTTGTAATGCATGTGAGAAATGGATGATTTGTATTTATTACTTATGTATGGGACAAGTAGATTGAATGAGTTTTGTAGAGTGTTTAATTGTCTCAAGACACAGATGGTTAGTGGACTTTGATGGTTGTTTAGGAAAGCTTTTGGTTTAAAGATGGCTGCTGCATTTTTAAGTGGCCATCCGGCCTGGGGGGAGTGGCAGCCAAGCATTTTACAATGGTGAAAGTTGGCTGCTCCCTGTGGACAATAGAAAGGTTTTGTTTTGAGATGAAAAGAACAGACAAGCATTCACTGTTTGTATCTCTCAATGTCTTGTTCCTGTGAAAGCTGATGTGAACTGAGTTTGAGAAGAGAGGGTATGTTTCAACCTGTATGTTTCCTCAACAGGAAGTTGGTGGGGGGAGCTTGGGGTCCTATCACACAAGCAAATAAGATTTGTGCTTGAAAGGACAATGGGAAAATACTGGCATTTGAAAGTGTTTTAAATATCTCCCAGCTGTCTTTTTAGGTTTACACTGTAATACAGTTTCGGGTAGAGAGCAAACAGGAGGCATCCAACTTATTGTTGTAATATCTAGGTACAGATAGAAGCCATAATATTGTTTTGAATAGTGGAGGATTTCATGGTGCTTTGTAGTTTGTCTGACAACACATTTATAGGGCTGCTGATAACCGGTTGTAGAGCATGTAAATGTGAGGATTAGTATGCTAGCACACCGGGAGGCCGTGTAAAATAATCGGAGAACGCCGGGTGCCAGTACTGTAAAAATAGTCACTAAGCAGTACTGATCCGAAAACTAGTGCAAGGGTGCCCTGGACGCAGGGACCGTCATAAGCGATTCGAATCGTCATGGGTCCATGAATTGGAGGAAAAAAAATGAGGCTCCACGCCAGTCAGACAGCTACACTGCACATGAGATCTGGGTCCGGACATGAGACCCCTTAAAGTTTGGCAGATATGGTCAGAGGGTACAGAAAGGTGTATTCCTTTTGAAGGTACTTTTGATGTCTGGAGGTACGAGACCCCAGAATAAAAATACCTTGGAAGTAGTTTGGCTGTGGCTTCAGAAATCTGCAATGTTGAGTGAGTTGATGGATGCGTAGTACACGTTTGTGTGATTAAAAATATACAGGCCTGTTTTTGAACTTTTTGTGGCTGGTCCATGCAAAGATTTTGAAATGCTCTCGTGCTTTTCAAATTGTATACTTTTTCTATCACTAGAAGAGTGAAGGTAGTATTTCATCTGGTTGTTTTTATTTTTTTTTTTCATTTTCGTTTTTGGGAACTATGAAATATCTCCCCCACATTTGTATTTAAATGTTTGTCTCATGTATGTATGTAGTAACAAGGTGTTTGAGCCTACCGCGACAGCCCTCTTGCGTGTCGCAGCTGTTGTATTTTAGTAAAAATGTGAAAGTAAGATTTACAGAGGGTTTAGTTATTATTATCGATTTTGTGGAATGTCAAGTGACAATGTACACGAATGTTGTATTGTTTACCATTCTTTGAAGGATAGAGTAATAACTTTTGTTTATAAGTACTTTTTCAGGTCCAAAGAGTTTCTGAAAGTGTGTGTACAGGTGTATAAGAAGGTAAAAGTATAGGCTATTTCACTGTTTTATTCTGCACCATTCTAAACCCTGCATGTCTTCCTCCAGTTTGTAATGAGGAGGGAAGAAAAGGGGGGATGATAGTGGTGAGAATGACAATTTTTCAAACCAATAATACCTTTGTAATTCTTCTAACCAAGTTTGTGCCAAGACTGTCTTTCTTTGATAGAATGTGAATCAGCAAGCAGCAGTCCGGTGAAGTAGGCTCCCATCCCAGATGCTAAGAACCTTTTTGTCACTGGTTCCAGGTATTACACCCCAGATGGTAAGCCATGCACAGGTTATGCAGTGACCACAGTCCCGATGTCTGGGTTATTGTTATATGAGGTTTTTTTGGAGGTCAACCAAAAACAGAGTTGTACTTTCCTCATTAGCTGTCACCTACATTCTCAGCTGATGGGGTAGGTGCAATCACTGTAACATGAATTTCACAAGGTCCACCACAGGGTTTACGAGTCCATCCTGGACCCTGACACAATAATCAGTTTACATTCTTTCCAACCAGGTGACTGGGTCATTGTAAAGAAGCTTGAGGGATGAGACCACGCCAGCCACTGCAAGAAGCGGATCAACCACAAAGAGTAGAGGAGTATCTTCGTTTATTTATATTTTTTTGTTTAATAAATTTTAGCAAGGGTAACGATGAAAAGCATCCCAACTAGCTAAGAAAGAGAACAGGACACATGGTCGGTAGGGATGAGCCGAACACCCCCCTGTTCGGTTCGCACCAGAACATGCGAACAGGAAAAAAGTTTGTTCGAACACGCAAACACCGTTAAAGTCTATGGAACACGAACATGAATAATCAAAAGTGCTAATTTTAAAGGCTTATATGCAAGTTATTGTCATAAAAAGTGTTTGGGGACCTGGGTCCTGCCCCAGGGGACATGGATCAATGCAAAAAAAAGTTTTAAAAACAGCCGTTTTTTCAGGAGCAGTGATTTTAATAATGCTTAAAGTCAAACAATAAAAGTGTAATATCCCTTTAAATTTCGTAACTGGGGGGTGTCTAAAGTATGCCTGTAAAGAGGCGCATGTTTCCCGTGTTTAGAACAGTTTGACAGCAAAATGACATTTCGAAGGAAAAAACCCATTTAAAACTACTCGCGGCTATTGCATTGCCGACAATACACATAGAAGTTCATTGATAAAAATGGCATGGGAATTCCCCACAGGGGAACCCCGAACCAAAATTTAAAAAAAAAATGACGTGGGAGTCCCCCTAAATTCCATACCAGGCCCTTCAGGTCTGGTATGGATATTAAGGGGAACCCCGGCCAAAATTTTTAAAAAAAATGACGTGGGGTTCCCCCTAAATTCTATACCAGACCCTTCAGGTCTGGTATGGATTTTAAGGGGAACCCCGCGCCAAAAAAAAAATGGCGTGGGGTCCCCCCAAAAATCCATACCAGACCCTTATCCAAGCACGCAACCTGGCAGGCCGCAGGAAAAGAGGGGGAGACGAGAGTGCGCCCCCCCTCCTGAACCGTACTAGGCCACATGCCCTCAACATTGGGAGGGTGCATTGGGGTAGCCCCCCAAAACACCTTGTCTCGATGTTGATAAGGACAAGGGCCTCATCCCCACAACCCTGGCCGGTGGTCGTGGGGGTCTGCGGGCGGGGGGCTTATCGGAATCGGGAAGCCCCTTTAGCAAGAGGACCCCCAGATCCCGCCCCCCCGTGTGAAATGGTAAGGGGGTACTTACCCCTACCATTTCACTAAAAAATTGTCAAAAATGTTAAAAATGACAAGAGACAGTTTTTGACAATTCCTTTATTTAAATGCTTCTTCTTTCTTCTATTTTCCTTCATCTTCTTCTTCTGGTTCTTCTGGCTCTTCTGGTTCTTCCTCCGGCGTTCTCGTCCAGCATCTTCTCCGCGGCGTCTTCTATCTTCTTCTCCTCGGGCAGCTCCGCACCCCTGGCATGGGGGGAGGCTCCCGCTCTTCTCTTCATTTTCTTCTCTTCTTCTTTTCTTCAATTCTTCTCTTCTTCTCTTCTTCATTTTCTTCCCCGGGCCGCTCCGCACCCACGCTGGAATGGAGGGAGGCTCCCGCTGTGTGACTGCGTCTCCTCGTCTGACGGTTCTTAAATAACGGGGGAGGGGCCACCTGGTGACCCCACCCCCCTCTGATGCACGGTGACTTGACGGGACTTCCCTGTGACGTCACGGGGAATGCCACAGGGAAGTCCCATCATGTCCCGTGCGTCAAAGGGAGGCGGGGTCACCGGGTGGCCCCGCCCCCCATTATTTAAGAACCGTCAGACAAGGAGACGCCGCCACACAGTGAGAGCCTCCCTCCATGCCAGCATGGATGCGGAGCGGCCCGGAGAAGAAAATGAAGAAGAGAAGAAGAGAAGAAGGAAGAAGAGAAGAAGATGAAGAAGAAGATGAAGAGAAGAGCGGGAGCCTCCCCCCATGCCATGGGTGCGGAGCGGCCCGAGGAGAAGAAGATAGAAGACACCGCGGAGGAGATGCTGGACGAGAACGCCGGAGGAAGAACCAGAAGAAGAAGAAGATGAAGGAAGAAAGAAGAAGCATTTAAATAAAGGAATTGTCAAAAACTGTCTCTTGTCATTTTTAACATTTTTGACAGTTTTTTAGTGAAATGGTAGGGGTAAGTACCCCCTTACCATTTCACACAGGGGGGACTGGGATCTGGGGGTCCCCTTGTTAAAGGGGGCTTCCAGATTCCGATAAGCCCCCCGCCCGCAGACCCCCACAACCACTGGCCAGGGTTGCGGGGATGAGGCCCTTGTCCTCATTAACATTGGGACAAGGTGTTTTGGGGGGCCACCCCAAAGCACCCTCCCAATGTTGAGGGCATGTGGCCTGGTATGGTTCAGGAGGGGGGGCGCACTCTCGTTCCCCCCTCTTTTCCTGGGGCCTGCCAGGTTGCATGCTTGGATAAGGGTCTGGTATGGATTTTTGGGGGGACCCCACGCCGTTTTTTTTGGCACGGGGTTCCCCTTAAAATCCATACAAGACCCTTCCTGGTATGGAATTTAGGGGGAACCCCACGTAATTTTTTTAAAAATTTTGGCCGGGGTTCCCCTTAATATCCATACCAGAACTGAAGGGCCTGGTATGGAATTTAGGGGGACTCCCACGTCATTTTTTTTTTAAATTTTGGTTCAGGGTTCCCCTGTGGGGAATTCCCATGCCGCGAGTAGTTTTAAATGGGTTTTTTCCTTCGAAATGTCATTTTGCTGTCAGACTGTTCTAAACACGGGAAACATGCGCCCCTTTACAGGCATACTATAGACACCCCCCAGCTACGAAAGTTAAAGGGATATTACACTTTTATTTTTTGACTTTAAGCATTATTAAAATCACTGCTCCTGAAAAAACGGCCGTTTTTTAAACTTTTTTTTGCATTGATCCATGTCCCCTGGGGCAGGACCCGGGTCCCTAAACACTTTTTATGACAATAACTTGCATATAAGCCTTTAAAATTAGAACTTTTGATTTCTCCCATAGACTTTTAAAGGGTGTTCCGCGGCATTCAAATTTGCTGCGAACACCCCAAATTGTTCGCTGTTCGGCGAACTTGCGAACAGCCAATGTTCGAGTCGAACATGAGTTTGACTCGAACTCGGAGCTCATCCCTAATGGTCGGGTATTAGTGCCCCAGCGATGACGGCGGTACATGCTATATGTGACGTTCATATTGGTGTGAGGAGTTTTGACAAACTAGTAAAACCCAAACAGACACCTGTCAATAGAACTTAACAAAACATTTCTAGAGGGTAAAATGAATTATAATTTTAACAATAGCTCTGGTTTTTGCCAGCTTTGGTATCAGGGTAACTAGGTAGCCCACAAGTATGCTTCAACTGTAGTTTGGTATTAATGCGGATCTACAGCTTATAAGGTAATTCCCGTAAGGCAAGAGGTTCATGTGTGCTGGTGAAACTCGTCCCAGCATCTTATGTCGTGGCCGATCGTGAGGATCTGATGGCGCGAGAGAAGGTAAGAATGGCAGGGACAGCTGGAAGGGAATTGCTTGTACACGGTGGGGGCTTGAGCTTATAAAACGCTTGAACAATTTCTCATCCATTGAGGATGGGATGTTTTCATGTAACTGTTGAAGCTACAAGGAAGTTCCCACAGTCCAAGGGGGTTTCTGGGAATTCATAAGTAAAGATTGTTATATCTGGATCGGGGATAGTAGTGACAAAGTTCAGGCCCATATGGATAAGGTTTAGATCCCTACAAGGCAAAGCCAGAGCTATAGCTAGTGAAGGTTGGATTCCTTTTAGGGGTTTGGGAATCGTTGGGGATTTAATTTTTATTTTGCAGCGGATCATAGTGAAGAAAGTAAGGGTATATATACTCATGTTGTTTTTGTTTCTATACCTTCTATATGCCATGATGAGGTGCTCCTGCTGCCTGATTGGACGCGTGACCAGAGCCTGAGCAGATGACAACATCTTCCCTGATGAGATGCCCCGAAGCCCGATCCCACGTACAAGACACAGAGGATCCCAGACCAACTGGCGACTACTACAGCTCACCACGTCATCTCCAACAGAGTCTACATGTCAAGCCGTGTTTTACTTTTTATGGACTAAGAAGAAAATCAGGATTCATCAAGGGACACATGGGATCCTATGACAAGAGGAGGGACTGTTGTGGAAAATTTTATATTAATGTATTGTCATAAGAATCTCCCAGTGTGTGTTCTCTCGCAGCCCGCTCTAAAGAGCTGACTGGGGCAGACTGACGCTGGTTGAGAAATGTTAGGTAGTGGAAAACTTCCTGGTGTTTGGAGAGAGGTGTTTGCGAAGAAAAGACATGTCCGCCAGCAAAGGGCCCCTGTGCAATGCACAGAACGATCGTCTGGTGGGGGTGTGTTCGCTCTGCAAAGACTTTATCGGTTTAGCGGTTGTTTGCTCTTGTCACCCCGGTATGTCTGATCAACATATTTGGGGTGCCATGACGTACACCTGCAGATAATCTCCCATCCACAAGGAAATCTAGTCATCGTCATTTGGTTGTTGTATAAACTCATATCCTTGTTTGGTCATATCCTTGTTTGGTCATATCCTGTGAGGTCATATCCTGTGAAGGAAGCGATTGGCTGTTGGGGCAAGGGCTTCCTGTTTGTTATTGCTTTTGTTGTCTTTGAATAAAAGAGGCAGACTGAGGGCTGTGGCATTCAGTCTTGCTGGGTTGAGAATGTAAGAAGGGGTTGATGTCTGTTTGTGGGGAATGAGGCACACACCAGAGGATGGCATAGGATCAAAAGGTGAGATGCATTTATATCATTAGACGAAATTGTTATTATTAGTAGAAACAGGAGATTTGGCTGTGTGCTCTGCGTATAGCCAAATTTTGCTAACAGATATCATCCAAAAAGTGGAAAACTCACAGACCTCTCTGTCTGAGGGGTGCCAGGACAGTGATTAGTACCTTCGAGAATATCCTTGGGGATGTGCAGAGGCCGAAAGGAGGGCACTGGAACTGGAGGTGCGTGAGACCAACCACCACTCTTAGGAATTTCAGGTAGGGAGAATGGGCACATAAAAAAATAAACATCTTGAAGGTCCACCGAGATCATCCAGTCCCCCCGTTGGACCATCTGGATGATCGTTTGTAAGGTCTCCATTTTGAAGGAGTCTAATTGAATGGAACAATTTAATCGCTTCAAATCCACTACTGGTCTCCATTCTCCACTCTTTTTGGGGATAAGAAAAATAGGAGAATAGAATTCTGTGAATCTCTCGGAAGGAGGGACAGGGATCACTGCTTGCTGAACTTGTAGTAGGTGCTGGAACTGTGAGAAGTTCCTGTTCCTGGAGGGTTGGAATTTAGAGGAAAAAACTCAAGAACGTCTCACCCTCCTATCCTGGAGAAGTAATCCCGATTTCCCACTTTTTACTCAAGAGATTGCCTTCTCCAGCCTATCCCCAAATAAAGCTTTCCCATCAAGGGGATTTTGCACCCATTTTGCTTCGAGGCTGCGTCGGCTTCAGCCACAAGGCCCGTTTGGCCATGATCGTGTGAGACATTGCTCTAGATGAATACCTCACTGAATCAATTGCTGCTTCTCCTACAAATTCTGCAGATAATTTGAGCTCTTCCAGCGCTTTTATGATGTCATCTTTAGATACATCTTGTCGAATGGCTACTTCAATGTTCTCGGTCCAGACCCTGATGGCATTAGAGACTGATGCCAATGCTACCGCTGGCCTGCAGGCTCCTCCTGCCAATTGGTAAGCTTTCTTAAGGTCTGAATCGATGCGCCTATCCAACGGATCCTTAAAGGAGGCTGAGTCCTCCATCAGCAGGGTGATGTTTTTAGCTAGGTGCACCACCGCAGCATCGACCACTGGAGGGGTGTCCAAAAGAACAGAGTCGGACTGTGCTAAGGGATACAGTTTTTGAAGTCAGTTTAAGGTAAAACGTTTATCCGTTTTCCTCCATTCATCCTCTATAAGATCCTTTAACTCCTCCATAAAGGGGGAAAAAGAAAGTCTTTTCTTTAGGAATGGAAAAAAGGACTTGAACTTCTTAGACGGTTCCTCCGCCTCCTCCCAGCCGATGGCTTGTTTGACCGCTGTAACAAACGGTTGGACCAAAGAGAAGCTGAACCTTGAGGGCTCAGCTTCATCCACCAATTCATCTGACTCATCCTTGTCTCCTGCAGACATGGGAAGAGGCCCTGATGTGGGCACTGCAGGACCTGTGGACGGGCCTGGAAGGGCTGAATCCGACGTTTGAACCTGTCCACTGGCTGCGACCTGCTGTGACGAAGATGAGTCCATTAGTTCTGCTAATGAGTCTTTGACGACTTTTTTTATTAAATCCGTCACTTGCAGAACCTCAGATTTTTCCTGTTCAGCATAACCCATAAGACAGTCCTTGCAGATAAGCTTAACTGCCATAGGGGTGGCTCCACATGCTCGACACCTCTTGGAGCTTTCCCGCCTGGGGGGGCTTGATGACCGATGTCTTTAGAAGCCGACTTCCCATTGGAATGATGCTGAGAACTAGTTGAACGACTGTGATCAGAACTTGGCTGGGAATGACCACTGTGACGGCCAGAAGTTTTATTAGACATATCTTGGCGTATAGGGCTATAGTAACAGCATAAAGGTACTCTTTTGTTCCCAAAAAAAAAAATTCTTCTATTTTTTTTTTTTTATACCTTAGGTGCATGTCCTTACCTAAGAAAACAAGGGTCTTGGTCTGACGGTGGCTGACTCATAACTGTGGGGGCAGGCAGAGGCCAAAAGGCAGTAGAGCAAAGCACTAAAGAAGAGAGTAAGGGAAAGCCATAACAATAATAATAAATTTCCCTCTACAACTAGGTACAGTCTGACCAAAAAAAATGTTTCTTTCTTTTTTTTTTTAATATACCAAAAAAGGACACATATAGCAAAGAAAATATAAATATATTTTTTTATAAAGCACTTACACTCTCCTTCCTTTCTTTTTTTGTTTTACTGACCACAAAAAAAAATTATATTACTTTAGATCAATCAAGAGCACTTACCATAAGTAGACAAAACTGCAGCCACAGGAGCACTCAAAGAAGGAGCTGCTGGGATGAAGCCTAATGCCGTGTACACACGACCGCAATTTCTGTCAGAATAGACTCCGACGGTCTTTTCTGACGGAGTTCCGATGGAGTTCTGCTGAAAGGGACTTGCCTACACACGATCACACCAAAGTCCAATCGTTTAGAATGCGATGACATATGACGGGACTAGAAAAAGGAAGTTCAATAGCCAGTAGCCAATAGCTGCCCTTGCATTGTTTTTGGTCCGTCGGAATAGCATACAGATGAGCGGTTTACCCAATAGGAACTGATTCCGTCGGAAAGATTTGAAACATGTTCTATTTCTAGGTCCATTAGAATTTTAGAAAGAAAAAGTCCGATGAAGCCCACACACGATCGGAATGTCCGACAGAATGATTCTGTCGGACCTTTTCTGGTGGAAAGTCCAGTCGTGTGTACACACACGTCCTTCCTCCCTAGATCTGCCTCCTGACGCTCCCAACCGAAGTGAGGGCAAGCCAAATGGCTTTAGCCACAGATGAGATGGCACTGAGAGTGTCAGCCGCCTGAGCATGCGCCGGGCGGCCAGGAGCGACGCTCAGCCAATAGGAGCTCAGAGAGAACTCAGAAAAGAACCAATCAGCGGCGCTTTCGCGTCTCTGCACTCGCACGAGGGATGCCAGAGACCTGAGGAGAGAAGACAGATGTACAGAAAGGGGAAAGACACACACAGATACAGCCAAGTATGCAAAGGCTATAGGAAAGGAAGCCATTACCTGTCCCCACGGAGGATCTCAACCAGGCCAAAAATGCAGGACTATTGTTACAAGATTGGAAACCGTTGCTGCCCCAAAAGACCCTCAGAAATTTTGGTTCAGGATTCACCTTAATATTTATACCAGACTCAAAGGGCCTGGTATGGATTTTTGGAGGGACCCCCATGCCATTTTTCTCAATGATTTTTATCTGTATTGCCGAGACTCAACAATTCATTATAGCCGCAAGTAGTTTTAAATGACTTTTTTTCCTTTTAGAAATGTCATTTTGTGCAGGGACTGTTCTAAACACAGGGAAAATGCGTGACTTTACAGGCATAGCATAGACACCCCTCAGGTACAAAATTTAAAGGAATATTTCACTTTTATTGTTTCATTTTAAGCATTATTAAAATCACTGCTCCCGAAAAAAACGACCTTTTTTAAAACTTTTTTTGCATTGATACATGTCCACTTGGGCAGGACCCAGGCCCCCAACACTTTTTATGACAATACCATGCATATAAGCCTTTAAAATTAGCACTTTTGATTTCTCCCATAGACAATTCATTATAGCCGCAAATACTTTTAAATGACTTTTTTTCCTTTAGAAATGTCATTTTGTGCAGGGATTGTTCTAAACACGGGAAAAGGTCCCACTTTACAGGCACACTATAGACACCCCCCCAGGTACGAAATTTAAAGGAATATTTCACTTTTATTGTTTCAGCATTAATAAAATCACTTTTTATGACAATACCAAGAATATAAGCCTTTAAAAGTAGCACTTTTGATTTCTCCCATAGACTTTGAAAGGGTCTTCCGCGGCTTTCGAATTTTCCGCAAACACCCCAAATTGTTTGCTATTCGGTGAACAAGCAAACACTCGATGTTCGAGTCGAACGTACGTTCGACTCGAACATCGGGCTCATCCTTACTTGTGGGGGGAGGCCTTTTTGTGGAGATTGGAGTCCTGGGGTTCAATGTGAGGGCAGGAGAGTGGGAGATGAGGCCCAGTTGCAGTAGCAGGCATTCTCCGTCTACGAAGTTTGAGAAGCTGTATGTTTTGTTTAGATAGGCAAAGTTTAAGCGAAAAGGAAAAGACCATCTATAAGTGATCGATTTGCAGAAGAGGTTTTAAGGATCTTCTTTTTTGTATCGTATAAGGAGAGAGGTCAGCAAATATTTTGATGGGGTGTCCCTGTATAGTAAGGTTTTCCAATTCCCGGGCTTTACGCATGACCTCTCCTTTGACTCTGAAAAAGTGTGACTTTACCACAATGTGCGAACGATTTTATCAGTTTCCTTAAACAATTCAGGAAAACCTCTGAGTCTGAAATTGTACCTGCAAGATCTATTTTTGAGATCATCCATTTTTGAGAATGCAATATCCAACTGTTCATGTAGTTCTTGAATCCTGTCAGTATTCTGGTTGGCTATGGCAACAGTTTGGTCAGTTTTAGCTTCAATCGCCTCTATTCTGGCTCTCAGGTGATGCAGATCAGCCTGTATTATTGATGTAATTTGTGAAGAAATTTGGCCAAGTCATCTGGAGAGCATTTTTGAAAAAGTCTCCATTAAAGATGAAAAGTCTGTGGGGGTAGAGGGGATAGATCTGGTATGAGCCCCTGGATGGTCTGTGGTATTAGTAAGACCTTCACCTGGTGTAAGGGGGAGGCCATACAGGGTCCTGCCAAGCAGTGATTCAGTGGATGTGGGGGATAATAATGGGGGCTGTTGGTTAATCACTGTTGGAGGATGCAGACCCTCTGTGTATATGTCTTGGTCTGTTGGATCGGCAATGGATTCATCTGGATCCTAGACCAGGCCTTGTGCAGCTGTAGTGGCCGCCATTTTGACGAATGCCGTGGCCGGAGGACCGGGATTAAGTTGCCGGGATAGATCCCGTCTAGCTGTACCCTCGATCATGCGGGGGGGGGTTCCTCGTGTCCTCGGAGGGTGGTGGGGGGCCCGATCAAGGGAATCCTCCTTGTCTCTTAGCTGTGGTGGAGAGTGCAGGCTGGAGCGGTGCGGAGCTCTCAGATCTTGCGACCGTCCATGGAGCTGCCGCGCATTCGCCTGGTCTTTTTAAAGCAAGATAATATGCTTTGTAATATTGCAATGTTATTTAGTCTTTCCTGTGTTAGATAATATCTGGTTGATCCTGTCTGTGCTTCTCTTCCTAAGAGTCTTGATTGACTGAGGATTCTCCTGCAGCCACCGCCCCCCCCCCCCCCCCCCCACTAAAGCTCACAACATTTGATTAAGGAAGAATAATAAAGTTTGTATTTCACATATGTGTAGGAAGATTTACAACATATATTTGGTAGTCACTATTAAATTGTATTCAATAACATGATTTTGTGTTTTTTGTGACATGTGACTTGCACAGCACCAATCAATGCTGTGCAGACACAGAGTCAGAGTTTAGGACTCCTCAGCTGACTAGTACATACGTCACTGGGGATTAGCACTAGTCCTTCCAGATCAGTCTCTGTGCTTGGGAAGGAGAATAGAAAAAAATCGCACTATATTGCTTCTCATAAATAGCATTTAGAGGTTTTCTTTAAAAAAAAAAACACGCACACTACCGTTCTAAGAACACTGTATTAGAAGGGGTAATGCAATTTTAATTGTTTTAATGCAATTTTATTGTTCTGTGTTTACTACTACTTGTGATTGGTGCCTCATGTTGTTCCTATTTACCTTTTTCAGAGATCTTCATATGTTCATGTCATATGCCAAAGGTGAGTCTTTTAATACCAGACACTTGGCCAAATGCCTGACAAGATATGTAATGTATGTTATCTCATGTGCAATTTGTAGACAGTTGTGTGGCCTCATGAGAGATCATTTATCAAACACCAGGACATGTAAGAACCAGTGGCAGCTGGTGGACTCTTATTTTGGGGGGGCGGCAAACAAACCCCCCCCCCCCGCGGCATGGCACAGCACCTCCCTATGAGCGATCCTGCACGGCACTCGTGTGGCAGGACTGTGGTGTCTTCTCCTGGAGTGCGGGCATGTAGCAAAACATTTTGTAGCATATCTTGAACCTAGCATAGAATTCTTTAAATTTCAAGTTATTGACTGAGGGATTAATTAGGGGAGGTGACCATGTTTCTCTGTTGAGCAGAATAAAAGTATACTGGATCATTAGATTGGATACTCCTATGTATGAATTACATTATTATGTATACTATTTAGTTACAATAATTTCCTCCTCTTTTTCTTTTCTCTTTTCTTTCTTTCCCTTCCCTAAAAAATACCATTCCCTCTCATTTCTCCTTCCATGATGATATGCGCATGTTTGGGGGGTCTTTTTGTTCATTTGCTCACGGGTCTTTTTTTTTTTGATCACTGGTTTAATTTACTTTGGGAAGAGAGCATTTTAATGCATGTCACTTTAAGTCAGTGATGCCTTTTGCTAATTACCTGACTGTCAATATCTTTGCTCTTTTTAATTATATGTTGTGTATTAGTTTCCTATTTTCTCCAGCCTCTCCTGTCTCTACGATTAGGCCCAATCGAGGTGAAACGCATTAGTGAGGCATAGCTTTAGATGGGGACTTTCAGTATGTCAGTTCTAGCAGAGTGAAAACATTTTTTATGTAGAGTGATGTCATTAGTGCATGGCCTTTTCAAGCCGGAACCATCTCATCTTTGACAAGTGAGAGCATTGGTGTTTGGAGCAACGCTCATTCCTTTGGATTCTACTAACATTGTGAAAATATTTGATTATCATAGTGGGATATTGGGCTAGGGGATGCACATTCAAGATTTTTATCATATGGGAAATAATTAAGTATTTTTTCAGAAGGGTTTTTAACAAGTTCCCCCTCTGCTTATAGCCAAATCATGGCCGGGCGGGACTTTTGTCAATCCGGGTGGACGTGATATGACATCTTCCCAGCTTCTTTTCATGCCATTCACTGTGTACGATTGTGTTGCTAGCTGTGATTGGTCACAGTGATCACATGGTACAGACAGGGCCAATCACGGCCCATCTGTACCATGTGATTAGCTGTGGCCAATCACAGTTAATCACAACAAAACACCCCGAATGAATAATTTTCATTCAGTAAAAATGGTTGCTTATACCAGTGAAATGTGTAAAAAAAAATCCTGATCACTTCCCTAGAGTAGTACAGTGTTATTGTGATAACACTGCTCTGGTCACAGTGTGTAAAAAAAAAAAAAAAAAAATTGTAAAAAAAAGAAAAAAATTGTAAAAAAGTTATAATTATAATTTTTTTTTTACATACTGTCTCCAGTCAGCGTCCCTGATCACTGCCACACCTGGTATATGATAATGCTCTACTGCACGGGTGACATTATATAAAAAAAAAAAATGAAAGCATTGTTTTTTAATTTCTTTATTTTGCAAAAAATTGTGACAAAAAAAATTACAACTTTAAAAACTCACCATCCTACTTACGAAATACCTTGGGCTTTCTACTTCCCAAAAAGGGGTCATTTTAGGGATATTTGTACTGTTCTGGTGTTTTTAGGTCTCAAGAAATGAGGCTGTCATTACATCAGGATTGATCGATTTTCAGATATACAGTACACCATAGTTTGTGGACTCTATAACTTTCCTACAGGCTAAATAATAACTACTGATTTGGGTTTTTTTCATCCAAGAAAAGTAGTAGAATGCATTCGGCCTAAATTTAGGAAGAGAAATAATTTATTTGCAAAATTTTATAACAGAAACAAAGAAAAACTTTTTTTTTTACAATTTTTGAACTTTTTTCCTTTATTTAGCAAAAAATAAAAAACCCCAGCAGTGATTAAATACCACCAAAAGAAAGCTCTGTTTGTGTGAAAAATGATACAAATTTCATATGGGTACAGTGTTGCATGACCGTGCAATTGCCATTCAAAGTGCGACAGCGCTAAAAGCTGAAAATTGGCCTGGTCAGGAAGGAGGTATGAATGCCCGGTATTGAAGCGGTAATACTCTGTACAAAACGAAAACATTTGGAATTTAGATTTTCTTTCAAGGAAGATGATGCCAGTGCTTTGCAGCCTTTAAAGAATTAAAGTGCTTTGTAAATGTCTGCCACATTCAGGAAGACAGGCAGTATGGTCAAAATGATATAGGTACAGAAGTAAACAGTATGCACTGGTACAGTTTATTTCGACCTTCTGTACTGTCTTGCATTTTGTATGCAACTTGTTATATTTATCTGTTTAAAATATCATAACACATTGTCTCTACTGACTTAAAAAGCAGGGGCAAAGTCTTCTGTATGAAATTGTAACATGATGCATAGGTTTTTTTACTGTCTGCGATTATATTAGCAGTAGTTAGATACTTGGTTGTCAGACGTAAAGTAGATTGTGCCACTAAGAATACTGTCTGTAATTTATTTATCAGTTGTTTTTCTAATACAGCAAAATACCATCTACTTTGTAGCTGGCTCTAAGGTATCTGAGAGCCCCTGAAGTTCATGGTTTTTCCGGTATTCTAAGTTCTGCTTATGGCTTTTCCTGTATATGACACTCAACACCACCTCTGTGGTCTTAAAGGCCGTTCTCTTTTTACTTTCTTTAGTCACAAATCATTCTGAGGCATCCCTTAAGTGCATTTGTATTGTTAAGTGCACTGGCTTGATTTGGTGTTAATTCAATTGGAGTGCCCTTAATAACTTGTGGGACTGATGCAATACATTCAGCCTGCACCTTGTAAAAACAGGTTCCAGGTCTACAGGAGAGCAGTGCACCTATCCCACAGCAATTTACTAAAGTTGCTGATAAAAATTTCATAAGGGAGCCTTTTTAGCCTGACCCTATTGTGTTACTGTACCATTATGAGTCAAACTACTGAGACTGGCTTCTTGTGACACATGTATCACATTGTACTTTTGCAGAGAGCTCACTCTTTTTGTGTGGAACACAGGTTGCACTGCTTCAATATCTTCAATATCTGAATATGCTTCAATATCTGAAACAATATGCCTTTGAAAGTCTAAACCATGTACTCAACATTCTAACATTTTTTTTGCTTTGTGTAAACTACATATTATATTTAAACACTGCAGTTTTTTTTTTTTGAATACCATGCTCTTCAAGTGCATTTTATCCCCATAATTATTAGTAAAAGAAAAAAAAAACACTGTGCATGCACTTTTTAAAATATAAAAAAAAATTGTTACAATATTAAGTATTACTATTATTGCAGTAATGTAGAAATCACCTTTACGAACAAACCCTTTTTTGGTCCACTTTTTTTCCTATTGCAACTATAAATATATATATATATATATATATATATACAGTGCCTTGAAAAAGTATTCATACCCCTTTAAATTTTCCAAATTTTGTCATGTTACAACCAAAAAACGAAAAAACGTAAATATATTTTATTGGGATTTTATGTGATAGACCAACACAAAGTGGCACATAATTGCGAAGTGGAAAGAAAACAAAAACTGATTTTCAATTTTTTTTTCAAATAAATATATGAAAAGTGTGGCGTGCATTTGTATTCAGCCCCCTTTACTGGGATACCCTTAACTAAAATCTCGTGGGACCAATTGCCTTCAGAAGTCACCTAAGTATTTAGTAAATAAAGTCCACCTGTGTTTAATTTATGCTCAGTATACAGTAAATACAGCTGTTCTGTGAAACCCTTAGTGGTTTGTTAGAAAACCTTAGTGAACAAACAGCATTATGAAGGCCAAGGAACAGACCAGACAGGTCAGAGATAAAGTTGTGGAGAAGTTTAAAGCAGGGATAGGTTATTAAAATAATTATATCCCAAGCTTTGAACATCTCACGGAGCACTGTTTAATCCATCATCTGCAAATGGAAAGAGTATGGCACAACTGCAAACCTACCAAGACATGGCCATCCACCTAAACTGACATGCCGAGCAAGGACAGCATTAATCAGAGAAACAGCCAAGAGGCCCATGATAACACTGGAGGAGCTGCAGAGATCCACAGCTCAGATGGGAGAACCCGTCCATAGCACAACTATTAGTAGTGACTCCACAAATCTGGACTTTATGGAAGAGTGGCAAGAAGAAAGCCATTGTTGAAAGAAAGCCGTAAGCAGTTTGCAAGAAGCCATGTGGGGGTACACAGCAAACATGTGGAAGAAGTTGTTCTGGTCAGATGAGACCAAAATTTTACTTTTTGGCCTAAAAGCAAAACACTATGTGTGTCAGAAAACTAACACTGCACATCACCCTGAACACACAATCGCCACCGTGAAACATGGTAGTGGCAGCATTATGTTGTGGGGATGCTTTTCTTCAGCAGGGACAGGGAAGCTGGTCAGAGTTGATGGGAAGATGGATGGAGCCAAATAAAGGGCAATCTTAGAAGAAAACCTGTTAGAGTCTGCAAAAGACTTGAGACTGGGGTAGAGGTTCACCTTCCAACAGGACAACTACCCTAAACATACAGCCAAAGCTACAATGTAATGGCTTAGATCAAAGCATATTCATGTATTAGAATGGCCAAGTCAAAGTCCAGTTGTTCACAGATGCTCTACATCCAATCTGATGGAGCTTGAGCTATTTTACAAAGAAAAATAGGAAAAAATGTCACTCTCTAGATGTGCAAAGCTGGTAGAGACATACCCAAACAAACTTGCAGCTGTAATTGCAGCGAAAGGTGGTTCTACAAAGTATTGACTCAGGGGGGCTGAATACAAATTCACGCCACACTTTTCACATATTTATTTATAAAAAAATGTTGAAAACCATTTATCATTTTCCTTCCACTTCACAATTATGTGCCACTTTGTGTTGGTCTATCAGATAAAATCCCAATAAAATACATTTACGTTTTGGTTGTAACATGACAATATATATATATATATATATATATATATATATATATATATATATATATGTAGCGGGCACCTACTTTTATGTAGGTGACCTTTTCTTGTTAGCTTTCTGTTGCAGGTAAATTTAGACAGGTTGATGCTATTTGCAGCAGGCCTGTATTGTTTGATTTCTTTATTTAAGTGACAGGTGTTTATGTGTTGGTCTCAGCCAATCATTAATTTGCTTGGTAATCCCGGGACTCTCATATAAAAAGGGGGGTCACATGGTGTCCGGGAGTTTGAGTCCAGTCCTGCTCTAAGGAGCGAGAGAGCCAGCCTGGTTCCCGGAGGGGGAGTTGGAGATTTTCCCCTCCGGGGAGCCAACGGAGCTTCACCCTAGTGAGAAGGGTGGAGATCTGGTCCTCATGGAGGAACAGAGGACATCTTGCCGTGTGTAGTCGTGGATGTCGTAGGCCGCCCCTGCGGGGAGGGGAACGGGCCACAAAGAGATAAAGGAAGCTGATGAACATTGCGGAGGAAAAAGCAACAAAGCGGAAGGAAACTGGGCGATTGATCGTTTATGAGTGGCACATGGACTATCGATCACGTGAGTGAAAGCCCAAGGGAAAGGTACCGCCAGAGACTGAGGGTTGTTGGTGAACAAGTCAGTGAGATGGGCAGTGATGGCCTATGACTTTGAGTTCAGCATTGCCCCGGGATTCCAATCAGTCAAGCGGGAGGAGTTATTCAGATTTGCTCTCCTTTAGCCTAATTTGGAAGTACGATGTCGGTGGGAAGTAGTGGTAAAAAGGTAGCGGTGAAGCTGCAAGCACACATGTAGAGATATGGATCGTTCTTTTGGTTTCATAAAGTTTTTATTTTGTAAGTAAAAAGTACAGAGTACAAATCTTGAATTACAGAAACAAAATCAGCTTACATATCTTATACTTGTTAATCAATTACAGACCCATATCAGAGTGGAGTATAGGAAACTTCACCAAACGGGGACAGGTACATTAAGGACCTATATAGAGCCATAATCTATGAACTAGATAGAAGCTTAGTGGGGCCTAATAGAGTTCTGGGACGTGGCAGGTTCCGAGAGACGAGCCACCGAAATGAGAGCCTAACCCAGATCTCGGAGCCAACCGGCACACCACCCCAATGGGATCATGCTGTGGACATGCCAGGTCATCTCCGGTCCAGGGTCAGCCCCCCCCCCGTCCCATCACCTCCGCCCTCTTCTGACTCTGTCTCTGGCCCCTTTAATACTGTAATCAGTCTATGGGGTACTCACTCCACCTGCCAGACTGCTGTAATGCCTTCCCTTATAGTGCCAACCAGTGAAACTGAATTAAAAGAGATGAACTAACTAAAATGGGCGAAGGCATACCAACCACCAACAAATATCTATGCTTTTCCGTAATCAACCTGTAGAGGAGACAAGAGAGTCTCAAGCAAGAGAATAGGAAGAGGAGTAAAAGTGCTAGAGTGCGGAAAAAAGGAGAAAAAAAAAAAAAAAAAAAAAAAAAAAAAAGAAGAGGGGGGGGGGGAGGGGATTAGTATGAGTACCATTCCGTCTAAGGAGTTTGTGGAGTGGTCGGAAACAATGGAACCTTACAAAACTTTGCCCAAGGCTCCCAAACTGCAAAGAACATTAATGTTTTGTCATTTATTTTTGCTACTACTTGTTCCTGCGTCATGATCCACGAGACCTTCCTCTTAAAGCCCTTAAACGAGACACTAGGTTTTTTCCAGGATTTTGCCAGAGAAATTTTAGCTCCCAATAGGATAAAGAACATTAATTTCAGCGAAAATTTAGGAATTCTCCCTACCCTTTCATTTAGCAAAGCAACAGAGGGGTCAGGAGCGATCGTGTGCTGCAGGACAGTACTAATGGTGGTAAAAACTTTCCTCCAAAATGATCTGATTCGAGGGCATGACCACCATATGTGCAACATAGTACCTTCCAGTTCGCATCCCCTAAAACAAAGGGGGGATGACCCCGGGAAGACGACCGAGATGCGAGCCGGGACATAGTACCACCGTGTTATCACTTTAGCGCTGGCTTCTATTAAAGAGATATTTAGAATGCCTTGAAAGGATCGTTCAAACCTGCTAAACCAGTCCTGCGATGTCCATGAATTGTCTAGGTCCTCCTCCCAGGCTCGAGCGTAACCAGGCTTATCTGAAGAGGATTTTAAAGCAGTATAGATCAACGATATCCCTCCCCTCTGGACGTCAGTGTTGGAGCACCAATTTTCAAAGGGGGTCAATACAGAGTTCTTTTGGTGACGTTTCCAGATTGTGTGTAGAAAATGGTTGATTTGGGAAAATCTAAAGAACTCAGAGTCTGGCATGTCCAATTCGTTCCGACAGTGAGTCAACGTGATCGGGCCATTAGGAGAGATGAAATGGCCAATCCTATATAATCCTTTATCCGTCCACCATTTAAAGGCCTTAATTACCATTCCCGGCTGGAACGCTGGGTTATGGAACAGGTGATCTAGTGGCCTGATAGGAGAGATGAGGTTGCGGTGTGAGAAGAGCTTCGTGCATAAGGCTATAGAATGGGAGAGTGTGGGGGACAAAATTGCCGGCCTAACCTTAGGATCACACCAGAGAAGATAGTCTATAGTGTTCCGAGGGGTGGCCCACCTTTCCATTGAAAGCCAACTTGGTTTAGGGCCTTTAACGAGGGCCATCGATATTTGGGAAAGCTGAGCTGCCTGATAATAATGCCATAGGTCCGGAAGACCTAGGCCGCCCTGGCTTTTAAGGCGATAGAGTAAACTGGAAGGACATCTATACCCTTTACGATTCCAGATAAAGCGGACAATCTCAGATTGGAATTTGAGAAGAGTCTTTTTCGTAATAGGGATCGGGAGGGATCGAAAGAGATATAGCAGGCGTGGAAGAAGAGTCATTTTGACGGCATGAATTCTGCCCAGCCAGGACAGACCACATCTCCCCCACCTATCCATGTCACCTCTACATTTGCTAAACATAGATGGGTAATTTGCATTGAACAGCCTTTGAAAGTCTGAAGTTATCTTGATTCCTAAATAGGGAATTTCTGTAGGCGCCCATGGGAAAGAGAAGTTAGTGGAGAGCTGATTGAGAAGCTGCTGTGGTACTGAAATGTTCAACGCGACGGATTTGGACATGTTAACCCTGAGGCCTGAAATTGTGCTAAAGTCTTTGAGAGTCTTATAGATCGAAGGGGTGGTGGTGAGAGGGGAAGTGATGTACAGGAGAAGATCATCCGCATAGAGAGCGCATTTATGTTCTGTATCCCCACATGTGACCCCCTTTATATCCGGATTTGATCTGATTGCTACAGCCAGGGACTCTATCACTATCGCGAATAGGAGAGGGGAGAGAGGGCAACCCTGTCTGGTCCCCCTACCAATGGGAAACTGTTCTGAGTACCTCCCCATAAGACGAACCTGAGCAGTTGGATTTGAGTAAAGGGATTTGATGTAGTTTAGAAAAAAAGGGCCAAATCCCCACCTTTGTAATATATCATACAGATAATCCCAGTTAACAGAGTCAAAAGCTTTATGTAAGTCTATGGAGAGGAGAAAGCCCAGCTGTTTAGAGCCCCCATCCCATCCGGACCTCAAGAGGGAAATAACATCAATGGTTCTACGTATTTGATCTGGTCCCTGTCTGCCAGGGATGAAGCCCACCTGGTCGTTATGAATATATTTTGAAATAAAGCACGCCAACCTGTTAGCTAAAATTTTAGTTAGAATTTTGATATCATTATTTATGAGTGAAATAGGCCTGTAGTTGCTAAGTTCACTCGGATCTTTCCCCGGCTTCGGAATAACCGAGATGAATGCCGAATTAAGATCAGATCCCAGGAGGGCTCCATCCCGGAGGTAGTTGAAAAATCTAGTGAGGTGAGGAGCTAGACTAGGGGCAAATTTTTTATAATATCCGGTGGAAAGGCCATCCGGACCCGGGGCCGAACCAGTTTTAAGAGAACTGATTGTGTCCAACACCTCCTCTACCGATATCGATTCCTCCAATATGTCCCTATGTTCTTTAGACAGAGAGGGAAGAGGCAGATCTTTGTGGAAACTATCCCGTTGTGTCTGTGAAGGGGAGTCAGAGGGCTTATACAGGTGAGCATAAAACTGAGAGAAAGCTTCCATAATTTTTAGGGGATTTTGTGTCAAGTCTCCTGATATTGTCTTGATCTTGGGAAACGCTAAAGAGCGTTGTTTGGGGCTGAGTTTGGCTGCTAGTCTGGAACCCATCCGGTCCGTTTGATAATAAAACTTAGCCCCCGTCCATCTCAAGTGCCTCTCAGCGGCTGAGGTCAGAGCTAGGTTAAGAGTGGTCCTAGATTTGTCAAGGGTCTCTAGAGAGTCGGATGTGGGTAGTCTCTTGTGGGCCCTGGCAGCTGCTCGGTATGCTGAGGTGAGTTTGACAATGTCTGCTTTGTGGGCCGCTCTGATATGAGAAGATAAGCTAATGATGTGTCCCCTAATAACCGATTTGTGGGCTGCCCAAACGGTAGAGGGGGAGACATCCACCGTCTGGTTAATTTGGAAGTAATCTTTTATGGCCTTAGCTATATTCAGACAGTTTATAGGATCACTGAGGAGGGATTCCTGTAGTCTCCAGCGAGGAGGGCCCTTAGAGGGGCCTGCTTTCTGGGCCAAAACCAGGACCATGGCGTGGTCTGACAGCGGGGAGTCAACAATCTTGGAGCTAAAGACAAGTGGGATAGTGTGTGCACGGGTAAAGATGTGGTCTATCCTGGCGAAAGAGTTGTGGGGAGCTGAAAAGTGAGTATAATCTTTTTTATGTGGATTCGTTTCCCTCCAGACATCGACCAGACCCTCATCAAATAGGCGGGCTGCTATTTTGGTGCTCTGTTTAGATGGGCGTTTAGGTTTAGATGTCCCGTTAGCACGTCTATCAAGTGCAGAGTCAAAGGCAATGTTCGAGTCCCCTCCTAGAAATACAGTACCCTTGAGGTGAGCTTGTAGTTTAGTTAACATTAGGTCAAAGAACTTTCTTTGTCCTCTATTTGGAGCATAATAAGACACGAACGTATAGAGTTCGCCGTCGATGTAGCCCGATACTAGTAAGAAACGCCCTTGGGGGTCAACTATCTTCTCTGGCTGTGAAACATTCAGATGCTTTGCGAAACAAATTGCTACCCCCTTGGTTTTGTTTTCTGCCGAGGCAAGGAAGAACTGGGGATAGTGCTGATGAAGAAAGGACGGCTTGTAGCTCGCTGGGAAATGCGTCTCTTGTAGTAAGAGGACGTCGGTATGCATAGTATGATAGGATTGAAAGATCTTTCTCCTTTTAATTGGGGAATTTAAGCCCTGTGTGTTGTGTGAGATAATTCTAAGAGGATGTTTCGGATCTTTAAAACTAGCCATAGTCCAGAGGGGAGGGAGCTATCAATCCACAACACCGCTTACCTGCTCCTGAAGAGCTTAAAACGCATTGAAGCCTGATTGGTGCAGCACAGCATCCGCTAGAGCCTGGGATGAGGAGCCAGAGAAGTTCCTGGATTCCGGAAATACCCATACTGGGGAGCCTAAGGAGAGAAAAGGGTGGGGAAGGGAGAGCGAAGAGAAGAAAGAAGAAAAGTGCAAAAAAAGATATGCAGTGAGTGAAGAGTAACAGTGAAATATCCAACATATCTGCTAAGTGTACTGAGGGGGTTGGGGGCACCAACCCTACCCAGCCCAGAGAAAAGGAAGGACGTACGTTCCTACCTTTGCGGCCAATGAGGCCAGTGCCTCCCCTAATCAGGAAGGACAATGTAGAACCCAGGGGAACCAAGGTACTCCTGGGGTCTGTGAGCAGCGCACTGAGACCTCTTCGGCCCCAGTTCCTCATTTAAGCTAATTGAAGACCACATACGGGTCTATAAGCAAACTAATGACAGAGCATATAGTGATAGAATAGCTCTATGTCTAAAAACCCGTTAGAACCTTAAGTTTCAAAAATAACCTCCAAACAGAAGTAAAAACTTACCCCTTAATATATAAATGAGAAGGTTGAGCCCATTTTAACTTGGGAGGAGGTGGGAGGCCAGGAAACAGGACCAGCTCCCCACAGGGAACCCCACGGGCGTAGTCGCCCCCTCAGGGGACCCCCCAACAAACCCCCCCCTGCCCCTCCTAGACCTAATGAAGAAGAAACTACATAACTAATACCATTTCTTGTGTGGTAACTTAACAGTGCCACCTCAAGGTGAGCAAGAGAAAAATAACCTTAACTTTAAAAAGGGCCCCGGAAAAAAAAAAAAAAAAAAAAAAAAAAAAAAAAATTAGGGGGAGGAACGAGGGGGTCAAACCCCAGCCATGAGATGTCTCTTGACCCTTGTAACAATCAGGAGCAAAAACGTTCTTCAATGTGTCCAAAGACAGGCGACATTCGCCTTAGGGAATCTTTGATCCTAAAAAGAAAAAAAAGGGGGGGAGGAACAAGAGTCATGTAGGGAAATTTTCTTTCGACCTCTTCGTGCTTTGTTGGAGCCAGGATGGTTGGAGAGGGCTTGCCGGAGGGGGTCTCTTGGTGGAAGAAGAATTACCCCTGCTTGATTGAGTCGCAGTAGGATCTTGCGGGATGAGGCCTAGCTGGAGAAGAAGCCTTTCGCCGTCCGCGAAGGAGGAAAAGCTGCAATTTCTGCTCTTATGTGTGAAGTTAACCCGCAAAGGGAAAGACCATCTGTAAGGAATATCCTTCTCTTGTAGGAGCTGCAGTAAGGGTTTTAGGGCCCTCCTTTTCTGTACCGTGTAGGGGGAGAGATCTGCAAAGATTTGAATTTTGTGACCAAGAACCGTTAAGTCATTCAGATTTCTAGCTTTCCTCATGACTTCCTCCTTGACAGAATAATAGTGGGGTTTCACTATTATATCCCTTGGCAGTCCATCTTTACGGGGAGGTTGCAGAGCTCTATGAGCTCTATCGAGCTCCAGACGGTGCTCCGGAATCCCAGGGACTAGATCTCTAATGAGGGTCTTGATGACTGGGTGAACCTCTTTTTCAGCTTCCGGGACCCCCCGTACTCTAAAGTTATATCTTCTTGATCTGTTCTCCAAATCGTCGATCTTTGCTAAAGCTGTCTCAAGTTGATCCTGCATGTCTTGCAGCCGTGCAGTGTTCTGGTTGATCCTAGCCCCTGCTTGATCTGCTTTTTTCTCCATGTTATCTAGTCTGAGCCCGAACTGCTGCATGTCAGCATGTATGGAGGAAGTGATGTGTGCTGCATTTTGAGCTAGGCTTTTGGAAAGAAGCTGGGCAAAGGCCTCCATCATGGAGGGAAAGTCAGTGGGGATGGGAGAGGCCTCCTGTGCCTCACTGACAGACAGCAAAAGGCCTGTCTGTGGATCCAGCATGGGGGTGGATGGAAGGCCTGCTTGCAGGCTGAGCAGGAGGGATTCAGTGGACGCTGGTGAATGGGCCTGTGGAAGAGGGGAGCCCCCCATACCTGGTGATTGTGGTGAGTCACAGTCCTGGTCAGCAATAGAATCCTCTGCTGCGGTCATGCTGTGTCTCGGAGGAGCGGCGGCCATCTTGGCATAGCTGAGCGGCCCGGGCGCAGCCGTCATCTGGCTTGTTAGGCTTCGTTTGGCCGTCCCCGTCAGCATCGGACGATTCCTGGGGGTAATGTGCTCCTGGGGGTGTCGTTATCAGGTCCCGGTTGTGGCTCTGTCAGCGCTGGAGGAACGAACGGGGCCGGAGTGGAGCGGAGCTTCAGAGGCTAGCGGCCATCTTGGAAGCTACCGCGCATGCGCTCTGGATCGTTCTTTTAAAGTTATCCAGATGAAGAAGTTATTCAGAGTGACTCTTTATCAACTTATTCTCTATCAAATCTACTTCCATCGTCCCTGATTGAAGAGATCATTGAGAAATGATTTCCTGACTGTCCGCAATTGTACTCAGATTTTCTTGTATGATTCATGAAAGATGACAATGTAACAGAAGAGCATCTCAAAGGAAGTCCTTCTCCTATCCCAGTTTATGTTGATGAATAAAGCATTAAAGAAAAAGTATTAAGGACTGTGACTTTTAAATCTATGGGCTGCGAGGGTTGAGTAGTACACGTGAATTACGGATATAACAAATATTCAGCAGCTCCTTCGGTGGTAAGCGCTACATATATATATATATATATATATATATATATATATATATACATATATACACACAGTATCTCACAAAAGTGAGTACACCCCTCACATTTTTGTAAATATTTTATTATATCTTTTTGTGTGACAACACTGTAGAAATGACACTTTGTTACAATGTAAAGTAGTGAGTGCACAGCTTGTATAACAGTGTCAATTTGCTGTCCCCTCAAAACAAGTCAACACACCGCTGGAAACAAAAGTGAGTACACCCCAAGTGAAAATGTCCAAATTGGGCCCAAAGTGTCAATATTTTGTGTGGCCATTATTTTTCAGCACTGTCTTAACCCTACTGGCATGGAGTTAACCAGAGCTTCACAGTTTGCCACTGGAGTCCTCTTCCACTCCTCTATGACGACTTCATGGAGATGGTGAATGTTAGAGACCTTACGCTCCTCCATCTTCCATTTGAGGATGCCCTACAGATGCTCAATAGGGTTTAGGTCTGGAGACATGCTTGGCCAGTCCATCACCTTTACCCTCAGCTTCTTTAGCAAGGCAGGGGTCATCTTGGAGGTGTGTTTGGGGTTGTTACCATGTTAGAATACTACCCTGCAGCCCAGTCTCCGAAGGGAGGGGATCATGCTCCGCTTCAGTATGTCACAGTACATGTTGGCATTCATAGTTCCCTCAATGAACTGTAGCTCCCCAGTGCCAGCAGCACTTATGCAACCCTAGACCATGACACTCCCACCACCATGCTTGACTGTAGGCAAGACACACTTGTCTTTGTACTCCTCTCCTGGTTGCCATCACACACGCTTGACACCATCTGAACCAAATATGTTTATCTTGGTCTCATCAGACCACAGGACATGGTTCTAGTAATCCATGTCCTTAGTCTGCTTGTCTTCAGCAAACTGCTTGTGAGCTTTCTTGTCCATCATCTTTTAGAAGAGGCTTCCTTCTAGGATGACAGCCATGCAGATCAATTTATTGCAGTGTGCGGCGTATGGTCTGAGCACTGACAGGCTAACCCCCCCTACCCCTTTAACCTTTGCAGCAATGTGTCATACGTCTATTTCCCAATGACAACCTCTGGATATGATGCTAAGCACCTGTACTCAACTTCTTTATTTGACCATGGCGAGGCCTGTTCTGAGTTGAACCTGTCCTGTTAAACTGCTGTATGGTCTTTGCCACCATGCTGCAGCTCAGTGTCAGGGTCTTGGCAATCTTCTTATAGCCTAGGCCATCTTTATGTAGAGCAACAATTCTTTTTTTCAGATCCTCAGAGAGTTCTTTGCCATGAGGTGCCATGTTGAACTTCCAGTGACCAGTATGAGAGAGTGAGAGCGATCACACCAAATTTAACACACCTGCTCCTCATTCACACCTGAGACCTTGTAACACTAATGAGTCACATAAAACCGGGGAGGGAAAATTACTAATTGGGCCCAATTTGGACATTTTCATTTAGGGGTGTACTCACTTTGGTTGCCAGAGGTTTAGATATTAATGGCTGTATGTTGAGTTATTTTGAAGGGACAGCAAATTTACACTGTTATACAAGCTTGACTTGATTAAATTGATGATAGGCAACTCCTATCCTCATATTGATTAGTGGTTCCAAATGAATAATAACTACTGCAGTAGGGAACAGACACAAAAGATACGCTCAGCATTAGGGATGAGCTTCGAGTTCAAGTCGAACTCATGTTTGACTTGAACATTGGCTGTTCGCAAGTTCGCCGAACAGCGAACAATTTGGGGTGTTCGCGGCAAATTCGAATGCCGCTGAACACCCTTTAAAAGTCTATGGGAGAAATCAAAAGTCGTTCGAACACGCGAACACCGTTAAAGTCTATGGGACACAAACATGAATAATCAAAAGTGCTAATTTTAAAGGCTTATATGCAAGTTATTGTCATAAAAAGTGTTTGGGGACCTGGGTCCTGCCCCAGGGGACATGGATCAATGTAAAAAAAAGTTTTAAAAACGGCCGTTTTTTCAGGAGCAGTGATTTTAATAATGCTTAAAGTCAAACAATAAAAGTGTAATATCCCTTTAAATTTTGTAGCTGGGGGGTGTCTATAGTATGCCTGTAAAGGGGCGCATGTTTCCTGTGTATAGAACAGTCTGACAGCAAAATGACATTTCGAAGGAAAAACCCCATTTAAAACTACCCGCGGCTATTGCATTGCCGACAATACACATAGAAGGTCATTGATAAAAACGGCATGGGAATTCCCCACAGGGAAACCCCGAACCAAAATTTTTAAAAAAATGACGTGGGGTTCCCCCTAAATTCCATACCAGACCCTTCAGGTCTGGTATGGATTTTAAGGGAAACCTCGCGCCAAAAAAAAAAAAAACGGAGTGGGGTCCCCCCAAAAATCCACACCAGACCCTTATCCGAGCACGCAACCTGGCAGGCCGCAGGAAAAGAGGGGGGGACAAGAGTGCGGCCCCCCCCTCCTGAACCGTACCAGGCCACATGCCCTCAACATTGGGAGGGTGCTTTGGGGTAGCCCCCAAAACACCTTGTCCCCATGTTGATGAGGACAAGGGCCTTATCCCCACAACCCTTGCCGGTGGTTGTGGGGGTCTGTGGGTGGGGGGCTTATCGGAATCTGGAAGCCCCCTTTAAAGGGGACCCCCAGATCCCGGCCCCCCCCCTGTGTGAAATGGTAAGGGGGTACTTACCCCTACCATTTCACTAAAAAACTGTCAAAAATGTTAAAAATGACAAGAGACAGTTTTTGACAATTCCTTTATTTAAATGCTTCTTCTTTCTTCTATCTTTCTTCATCTTCTGGTTCTTCTGGTTCTTCCTCCGGCGTTTTCATCCAGCATCTCCTCTGCGGCATCTTCTATCTTCTTCTCCTCGGGCCGCTCCGATGGCATGGGGGGAGGCTCCCGCTCTTCTCTTCATCTTCTCCTTCTCTTCTTCCTTCTTCTCTTTTTCTCTTCTTCTCTTCTTCATTTTCTTCTCCGGGCCGCTCCGCATCCATGCTGGCATGGAGGGAGGATCCCGCTGTGTGATGGCGTCTCCTCGTCTGACAGTTCTTAAATAACGGGGGGCGGGGCCACCTGGTGACCCCGCCCCCCTCTGACGCACGGGACATGATGGGACTTCCCTGTGGCATTCCCCGTGACATCACAGGGAAGTCCCGTCAAGTCACTGTGCATCAGAGGGAAGTGGGGTCACCGGGTGGCCCCGCCCCCGTTATTTAAGAACCGTCACACGAGGAGACGCCGTCACACAGCGGGAGCCTCCCTCCATGACAGCATGGGTGCGGAACGGCCCGGAGAAGAAAATAAAGAAGAGAAGAAGAGAAGAGCGGGAGCCTCCCCCCATGCCATGGGTGCGGAGCGGCCCGAGGAGAAGAAGATAGAAGACGCCACGGAGGAGATGCTGGACGAGAACGCCGGAGGAAGAACGAGAAGAGCCAGAAGAACCAGAAGAAGAAGATGAAGGAAGATAGAAGAAAGAAGAAGCATTTAAATAAAGGAATTGTCAAAAACTGTCTCTTGTCATTTTTAACATTTTTGACAGTTTTTTAGTGAAATGGTAGGGGTAAGTACCCCCTTACTATTTCACACAGGGGGGGCCGGGATCTGGGGGTCCCCTTGTTAAAGGGGGCTTCCAAATTCCGATAAGCCCCCCGCCCTCAGACCCCCACAACCACCGGCCAGGGTTGTGGGGATGAGGCCCTTGTCCTCATCAACATGGGGACAAGGTGTTTTGGGGGGCTACCCCAAAGCACCCTCCCAATGTTGAGGGCATGTGGCCTGGTACGGTTCAGGAGGGGGGGCCGCACTCTCATCCCCCTCTCTTTTCCTGTTGCCTGCCAGGTTGCGTGCTCGGATAAGGGTCGTGTATAGATTTTTGGGGGGACCCCACGCCGTTTTTGTTTTTTTTGGCGGGGGGTTCCCCTTAAAATCCATACCAGACCTGAAGGGTCTGGTATGGAATTTAGGGGGAACCCCACATCATTTTTTTTTTAATTTTGGCCGGGGTTCCCCTTAATATCCATACCAGACCTGAAGGGCCTGGTATGGAATTTAGGGGGACTCCCACGTCATTTTTTTTTTTTTTAATTTTGGTTCGGGGTTCCCCTGTGGGGAATTCCCATGCCGTTTTTATCAATGAACTTCTATGTGTATTGTCAGCAATGCAATAGCCGCGGGTAGTTTTAAATGGGTTTTTTCCTTCGAAATGTCATTTTGCTGTCAGACTGTTCCAAACACAGGAAACATGTGCCCCTTTACAGGCATACTATAGACACCCCCCAGGTACGAAATTTAAAGGGATATTAAACTTTTATTGTTTGACTTTAAGCATTATTAAAATCACTGCTCCTGAAAAAACGGCCGTTTTTAAAACTTTTTTTTGCATTGATCCATGTTCCCTGGGGCAGGACCTGGGTCCCCACTTTTTATGACAATACCTTGCATATAAGCCTTTAAAATTAGCACTTTTGATTATTCATGTTCGTGTCCCATAGACTTTAAAGGTGTTCGCGTGTTCGAACGAACTTTTTTCCTGTTCGCATGTTCTGGTGCGAACCGAACAGGGGGGTGTTCGGCTCATCCCTACTCAGCATCTTTCCAAATTACTGTTCTGCTTTATTATGACGCAATTGAAGGTTTTTATGCACATGATTACATAGGTATCACATTAATATTACATTTGTACATTTATGGTAATAAGGGGCGTTGCATAGGCAGGCTAATTCTAATCAGGACTTGAAAGAATGTAAACATTTACTGAAAACATTATTAGTGCTGTGTGCACAGTGGGGGCAGTGTGCAATACATACAAAATAGAATACAATTATATACAGAACGTACAAATTTCCATTACAAAGCTGTACACTTACTACTTTACATTGTAGCAAAGTGTCATTTCTTCAGTGTTGTCACATGAAAAGATATAATAAAATATTTACAAAAATGTGAGGGGTGTACTCACTTTTGTGAGATACTGTATATATTAAAAACATGTTTATCTTTCTACTTTCTTGTCATAGATGCTTATTCTAAAATCAGTGCTGTATAAGATTCTGTAACAATCACTTATCAATTTCTGTAACTGCTTCAGTCAATGTAACAGTTAATGAGACCATGATCATGAAAAACCCTTGTTATTAAAGTGACCTTTCCAGCGGCCCATTTTCAAAATATATTCCTAGCTTTATGTCTTCTCCCTTTCTTGTGTGCATGAAATTTTTTTTCACAGCATGAAAAACTAAGGACACCATTTGTGTACCGTGGATTTATTTATTTTTTTACTACCCTATATTTTGCTGAACTAGCAGAATTTCAGACACAAAAAATGTCTGTGATGCAGAAAATGGTCAGTTGTGCTGATTTCTACTTGTGGATTTTGTTTCAGCTTACTTGAATTGCAAAATGCAGGATAACATAGCCAAAATGCTGCATGCAAGACATTTTAATGTGCATTGTAAAGCAACACATGGAACAGGCCCTTTAAAAAAAATTGCATTTTTCATGTCTGTGTATATTGCTGTGTGAAAATGACATTAAGGAAAACTATAATGGTTTTAGGTCAGTTATATTTTATTTTTTAAGTCTATAACTTATATGTTTTTCTGTGCTTTACTATAAATGCAGCGTTTACAACTTTTGTTTTATAAATAACCATTAAATACAGGGTGTTCTCAAGACACAGGCTAGGCTTCCCAGAGCTCTTTATATATCTAAAAAGAGAGCACAACAGAAATTGTTTCCTTTCAAGCCTGCTTTGTCTTTTCAAAATCTTTTCAAAATCATGGATGGAGCCAAATACAGGAAGGGACACCAGTCAGTGTGTGTGTGTCAACTTCAGCTAATGGACTCTGTAAACAGTAAGCTTTTTTCAGGATGAGGTAGAGAAACAGGAAAAATTAAAATGAGCATAAAGCTGCTGGCTGGATGCACTATGTGTTCTGTTCTTGCTACATGTTGCATTGTGCAGCTCGATATGCAGCTAAACCTCCCCATCCTGCAATAAACCAGACTATATGAACAATTTCTGAGGCTTTATTGAAATTAGCAGGGTGAGATGAAACCTGGAGCAAAATAGAAAGATACATTGATGATTTGATCATTATTGTTCATCACACTTTACCCACTACTGAGTTATTGGATTATCTGAACAATAGTCCTTTTGATTTATAGCAGAGGAACATCTTATTGAGATCAACTACACTGCTAAAAAAAAAAATAAAGGAACACTTTTTAATCAGAGTATAGCATCAAGTCAATTAAACTCCTGGGATATTGATCTGGTCAGTTAAGTAGCAGAGGGCATTGTTATTCAGTTTCAGCCGCTTTGGTGTTAAAAATTTAGTGCACAAAACAGGTGCACTAGATGGGCAACAATGAGACAACCTCCAAAACGGGAATGATTTTACATGTGGAGGTCACTGACATTTTTTTCCCCACTCATCTTCTCTGACTGTCTTTCACTAGTTTTACTTTTGGCTAGGGTCAATGTCACTACTGGTAGCATGAGGCGATACCTGCACCCTATAGAGGTTGCACAGGCAGTCCAACTCCTCCAGGATGGCACATCAATATGTGCCATTGCCAGAAGGTTTGCTGTGTCTCCCAACACAGTCTCAAGAGCATGGAGGAGATTCCAAGGGACAGGCAGTTACTCTAGGAGAGCTGGATAGGGTCATAGAAGGTCCCTCACCCATCAGCAGGACCGATATATGCTCCTTTGTGCAAGGAGGAACAAGATGAGCACTGCCAGTGCCCTACAAAATGACCTCTAGTAGGCCACTGGTGTGAATGTCTCTGACTAAAAAAATCAGAAACAGATTTAATGAGGGTGGCCTGAGGGCCTGATGTCCTCTAGTGGGCCCTGTGCTCACTGCTCAGCACTGTGGACCTTGATTGGCATTTGCCATTGAACACCAGAATTGGCAGGTCCACCACTGGCAACCTATACTTTTCACAGATGAGAGCAGGTTCACCCTGAGCACATGTGACAGATGTGAAAGGGTATGGAGAAGCCGTAGAGAACATTATGCTGCCTGTAACATCATTCAGCATGACCAGCTTGGTAGTGGGTTAGTGATGGTCTGGGGAGGCATATCCATGTAGGGATGCACAGACCTCTACAAGCTAGACAATGGCACCTTGACTGCTATTAGGTATCAGGATGAAATCCTTGGACCTATTGTCAGACCTATGCTGGTGCAGTGGGTTCTGGGTTTCTCCTGGTGCAAGACAATCCCGGCCTCATGTGGCGAGAGTATGCAGCTAGTTCCTGGAGGATGAAGGAATTGATACCATTGAATGGCCCCCATGCTCGCCTGACCTAAATCTAATAGAACACCTCTGGGACATTATGTTTCAGTCTGTCTGATGCCGCCAGGGTGCACCTCAGTCTATTCAGGAGCCCAGGTATGCCCTTATCCAGATTTGGGGGGAAATATCCCAGGACACCATTCGTCGTCTCATTAGGAGCAGGCCCCAATGTTTAAAGACATGCATACAAGCACATGGGGGTCATACAAACTACTGAGTGCTATTCTGAGCTGCAGCAATGAAATTTCAGCAAAATTGACTAGCCTGCTGTATCATTTTTTCACTTTGATTTTCAGGGTGTCTTTAAATTCAGCCTTCTGTATGTTGATAATTTTCATTTCCATCAAACAATGTGGCATCCTTTAGTTCCTAACACATTACCCAGTCCATAGAATGTGATAGAATGAGAGATCAATTTTCAAACGTAAGGACTAATAAAAATACTAACTTGGTCAGACATTTAAATTTGTTTCATGATCGCAACAAACAATCACTGAAGGTCAGTGGAGGCTAGTGCTCAAAATTTTTGAGGGTGCAAACAAACTGAAAAATTCTGAAAAAACAAACAAACATCAATTGCAGCCTCACTGTGCCCATCAAATGCAGCCACTGTGCCCATCAAACGCAGCCACTGTGCCATCAAACGCAGCCACTGTACCCATCAGTCGCAGCCACTGTGCCATCAAACGCAGCCACTGTGCCCATCAATTTCAGCCACTGTGCCCATCAAACACAGCCACTGTGCCCATCAAACGCAGCCACTGTGCCCATCAAACGCAGCCACTGTGACCATCAAACACAGCCATTGTGCCATCAAACGCCGCCACTGTGCCCATAAAATGCAGCTACTGTGCCCCATCAAATGCTGCCACTGTACCCACCAAATGCTGCCACTGTGCCCATTAAATGTTGCCACTGTGCCCATCAAATGCCACCACTGTGCCCATTAAAAGTGGCCACTGTGACCCCTCTGCCCGCTTTGCGCTCCGAGTTCACCTTTTCTTAAGCCTATTAGAGCCTATGGCTCTAATCAGGTGCTTCAAAAATACATCCTCGCCACTGTATTTCAGGCGCCCAGCATCCGAAAAGGAGCTGGACGCCTGAATAGGGGGTGGCAGCGGCGGCCATGGCTAGATTCATGCAATGCATGAATCTATCCATTAGTCATAGAGGGGGATGGCTATAGAGAAGGGCCCTTAATGGACGCACTGCCACTGATGAGGGTTCAGATTGTTGAAAAAACTGATCATCCAGTTCGTAGTGGGGTTTTTTAAGTTAGACACCCGCATCCCCAATTTTGAATGGGACATTATCCACTATTATGAGTGAATTTCACCTTTTCTCTCTTTTTTTTTTCTTGCAGCGGGCGGGGGGGGTTGGATGCAGGGGAATTAAAGATAACTTCATTTCAAGCCATGCTTTTATATATGTCTTTACCTGTAAGCAACACTGTATCCTGGCCTAGGTCGACAAGGCCCAGGCCTAGGGCAGCACTTTGCAGGGGGGCAGCACGGAAAGAGTCCCCGCCGGATTGCGCTACACTGTTAGTGTAGTGCCAGTCTTATGGGGCAGACTGGGCTGAGAGGCAAATTATTCTAGCGTTCCCATAAAGCGGCTGCACTGCTTCCGGTATGCGGGTGGCCGGCATTCTGCAACTGTGGGGGGGGGTGCCGCCTGTTCTATCATCCTGGACCACAAACCTTCCTCACTGTGCTATATATTTTTTGCTGCACCATTAGCATGGTTATATCTTCTTAGTCCTCTCCATAAAATTATCAGAAATTTGTGCATAAAGTAGAACTATAGGCAACACTTATTTTTTTCATTTTGGATAGAATAAGGGAGGGTTAGAGTCCTTGTCAGTTTAGTTTTTACCATCCCTGTCCCATTGCAGAGATTTCCCTTCACCACCTGCCCCATAGCCAAACAGGAAGTGAGAGGAAATCTTTGCAAATTAGGGGAATCCATTGCCCCCCCAGGCCCTCAGAACTCGTGTCCTCACTCGAAAATGTCAGGGCAGGTCTTAAGCAGCAAGGGGTGTGGCCTTGACAGGAAGAGGTGGGTCATATTTAAATTAGGGGGTGCACGAGTTTAGTCAGGCCTAGGGCACCACAAAACCTATATACACTTCTGCTTGTAAGCTAAGTTTGAATCCCATATGAAGATTAGTTTATACATTACTCATATACAGTATATTATTGTATTAGAATGCATGAAGTCCATTTATCACAGTTTAGGTGTTGTATTTTAGTTTGTTGATAATAAAATTCAATTTTTAATGGACTTTTTGAACTCCATATCCTGTGCTTTTGGAAAGATTTTTCTTTCCTTTTTTTGTTTTTCGGCTGCTTTGGGGGCTTATTCCTTTGTGGATGCATATTCATTTTTATGATTCTTTCATTGTTTGCCATCACTGGTTTTTAGTGCCCTTATTTATCTTCTGTATGCTTTGGCATTTTTTTGGACATTAAATATTTTCTTTTTGCATTTGCACATCAGCTTTTTCATGCTGTGTCATCCCAGTGTAAGGCTAATGTTCAGCTGACAACTATTTACCTAGTTAAATGGCAACCGATGATGCATTTATTTACCATCTATGGATCCTTATCCTCAGGACTAAGCTTCGTGGGTGGAGTGAAATGTGTTGGGGGTGTTGCCTAGTTGTAGCCTGGGGTGAGGCTTACATACATCTTTTTACAGGGTTTTGCAGAGATGTGCGACTTCCAGAACTTTTTCCTTTTCCATTAAAATAGAAAGACACATACAATAAGAATACATTAAATATAACAATAGTGTCTTCTGTTACTGAAGTTTGGCAGATACTGAGTAAAAGTAGATTCAGTTCTTACCAGCGATGCTGCCACTTAGACAAGACACAGGTGTAGCTCACCATTGTAGTCTTGTGCATAGAAAAGAGTGCAGCGCTAAATAAACAACAAATGAAATAATCTTTACAATACGACAAGTGAAAAGATATGTGAAAGGGAAAACTAAGGCAAAGTCCCAATAAGAAAAATGAATTCCAAATGTATGGTGTTAGACAAAATACAAATTACGTCAATTTGTCAATATAAAAAGTGTCCAGTGCAGAAATAATTTTTCAAGTTTGCATTAGAAAAATAAAAAATATAAAAAAAAAATTTAAAAAGTTGAAAAAAAAAAAAAATGTAATTAATGAAAAATTGTTTATGACAAAGTCCAAGTGCAAAATCAATCCATAAGAACAAAAATCTCCATCCATGTGTGATAATGATGACAAATAATGAGAAATCGTGCAGGATCTTCAAATGAAATGTACATCCAACTCCACACCCAAGTGAAAAAAATGGCCTGCTTACCAGCTATCCATGACTGCTAGAAAACAGTCTCACCTAGCACAGGGAAATCAGTCACCCCAAGACCCTTAAAGTTGTATGGGATTGAAGCCCAGTTTCTTCACCAATAGGATTTTCCCAACTGTGGTGGTGCTATTTATGGGAAACACGTCCGGATTTTACCACCAGTCAACTCTGGCTCATATTATTTTAATTATAAGGGCTTTTGCAGCATAGTGATGCTAGCTGTTGTGTCGGCCAATTATACATTTTTTTATTTGGACATTGGGAAGAACGGCTGCCACTCTGATGGAGGAGTCATCATGCAGACAGAGTTCTACAAGCATTTCCAGAATGGCACCTTAAACATGGCACCTGCTGATCAGAATGTGGAGGGCCTCAATTTTGTGTTTGTGGCAAATGAGGAGTTTGCTCTGGGGGAACATCTGATGAAGCCATTTCCTATGAGGAACCTCACCCCCGAGCAGAGAATATTTAATTACAGACTCTCTAGTGCCAGAAGGGTGGTCCAAATTGCCTATGGCACCTTATCCAACTGTTTCCAGCTGTTTTTCACTACTTCATCAACCTGGCACTCTACAAACTGAATTTTAAGGAGGAATGCTATGAGATACCTTGTCTTCCTGCCAAGTGTAAAAATCAAGTTACTACTGTATTAATAATCGATATTTCAATACATATTGATGAGGAAAGTTCCAAGAAAGTCTGTTCAGTTTTTGTGTAAAAACTCAAAAATTGATTTAATAATTAAAATAGCAAAATATTACAAAAACAATGTCAACATGTAAAATAGAAAAATAGCATCAATAAGTTTCTTATTCTTGAAAAGAAGATTGTATAAATGTATCCTTGTGTGTGAGTGTTTGTGTGTGTGTGTGAAGGTTTGTCAGACTCCTTCAATGTCTCCAAGTCTCTGCCTCAAAAACTTCTGTGACTGGCTCTTACTCTACAACTCAAACCCATGAAAACAGCCCCCACCTTTCCTAAAAAGGCTGGTTTAACGTTCCTCTGAGTCTTATTGTTCCACAGAAAACCCGTGAACTTACAAAAGGGTGGGGGTTGCTCAGTCCCCTGAGAAATGGGCATGTGGCCAGAATCATTTAACGTATACAATATAAGTTCCTTTTAACATCTAAATCAAACTACATATACTAATATGTATATTATTTTCATTGAAAACCGAATGTTCTTATTAATATCCTAATAAAGAAATATTATATAAGAAACTTATGATCTTTAACTAAAATTTTAAAACTTTATCATCTTAAGTATTATAAAACCTTCCTTCTCATCTGTGATGGGGGGAGGTGAAAGAAACCAACTCAAAATTCCTAATTACTAACACATGTTTGAGCTCTTTAGAAAAGCATATGAAGCTTATAACCATGTATATTTTCACAAATAAAAATAAATAAAAGTCTTATATAATTTCATGTTTTCCATACACAGAAGAAATATAAATATATATATTTATATATACAAATCAATTATTATGTAAGATATCATCCATTCATAAATATTCTAACAGGAACCCTGCGCCAAATTTAAAAAAATTTAAAAACATCGGGTTCATCCCTACTGTCAACCCTGCCTTCCACCTCTGTTGAGGGCACAGCTCCTGATGCACAAGATGAAGATGTGGAGGAGCCCATCTTGACACAGGTATAGCATTGTTGAACATATTTGGATCCAAAATACAATGATGTAACTAAACATTATTTGAAAAATATTTGAGCCTTAATAAAGTGGTTTCCATATCAATTCACAGTAGTGACCACAAATGATTTGAACAAGAATGAAAATGCTGGGGTCAGAATGATACTCTTTTCTATTTCTCCACATTTAATTTGCAACAGTGAGGAGATCAAAATTGTGTGCGATTGATGACCAAACCCAAAAAAATTCTAATTATCTCCCATTTTCATACATAGGAAAGTGTCAGTCTGAAGGAGCCAGCGGCCAGTAGTCAGACAGAGTTGCAGATCCCTCCCCTACCTCCTGCTGCAAAAAGAGCCAGGAAGACCAGAAATCTGGAGGCTACAGCTTAATTTCTCAGCCAGGCCTCAACTGCGCTCCGTACTGACTCAGATGAGGATTAGGTATTTGGGTGTGTGATGGACAATAAATTAAGGCTGATGGCCAGTGATTAAAGGAGCAGGTGTGAGGAACTAATCCTGCAGCTCCTCAACAAGGGGATGAGGGGTAAAATTTCAGAAAGCACCCACATTTCTGATTTTGTGGCCCAACATTCACCACCTCCACAGCCACTCCACCCACCACAGCCACCCCACCCACCACAGCAGCATGCCGGTCAGTGGCAATACCAGCCACATGAACCCCAACAAACATGCGGGTCTGGGGATTTTCACCCCTACCCCACCCCTACCCCCCTTTCTTTTCTATCATTTTGTGTATTTTTTGGTAATGCTTTGTTTTGTTATATTTTCTTTGTTTTTTTCTGCATGGAATGCACTTTTTTGTTGTTATTTTTATTTGGATGGCAGATAGCATCTCTAATTTAATTTCTGTTGGTTTTTTTTCTGCACAATAAAAAAATAGTGTAGAATAATATTTGGCTATGTGTTTTTCTTCAAATTACAATTTGGGAGTAGGCAGTTACATTAAAAATAACACAAGGGAAAATTAACAAGGGACACCAACATAGTTGTATCTCAGGGATAATGGTGTTGTGGTAACTTCCCCAAAAAAATCAAACAACAACCATAATATTAATATTATTTATATCACTACAAAACAAATGCCTTTTAAAAGGCATAACTATATAGGTTTGGCATAACTATATCAGTATTACCAGCAAAGCAGCTTCATTATTATCCCATTAACCACTTCAGCCCCAAACAAAATTGACATCCTTTTTTTCCCACAAATAGAGCTTTCTTTTGGTGGTATTTGATCACCTCTGAGATTTTTATTTTTTGCGCTATAAACAAAAAAAGAGCGACAATTTTGAAAAAACGCAATATTTTTTACTTTTTGCTATAATAAATGCACAAAAGTTATAGCGTCTACAATATAGGGGATAGTTTTATGGCATTTTTATTATTAATTTTTTTATTAGTATTGGCAGCGATCTGCAATTTTTATTGTGACTGCGACATTATGGCGGACACATCGGACACTTTTGACACTATTTTGGGATCATTGTCCTTTATACAGCGATCAGTGCTATAAAAATGCACTGATTACTGTGTAAATGACACTGGCAGGGAGGGAGTTAACCACTAGGGGACGATGAAGGGGTTAAGTGTGTCCTAGGGAGTGATTCTAACTGTGGGAGGGAGGGGCTACCTAGGACATGACAGCGATCACAGGGAGCAGTGGATCTCTGTCATGACACAAGGCAGAAGGGGGAAATGCCTTGTTACATAGGCATCTCCCCGTTCTACCTCTTCACACTGCAATCGCGGGCCGCCGGAGAACATCGAGTTCCTGGGACCTACGGGCATGCACCTGCATTGCGCAGCGGGCGCACACGTGCGCGTGCGTGAAAGGCGGCAAATTTAAAGGGACGTACCTGTAAGTCCATTTGCCTGCCTGTTCCATTGAGCCGACGTACATATGTGTGCTGCAGTTGGCAAATGGTTAAAGAAGATGAGAATGCGCGCTGCATTTCGACATTTCATCAACTGCCGTGTCACGAATGTTAATTCTAGATTATGAATGGTAGTTTACAAGATCAAACTCTTCCGGGTCGTTCCTTGATTCAGATCATGCGTGTTTGTACTTTCGACTTTTATGTGACAATTTCTGTACTGACCATCTGAAAATCAGACGTTGAGTTCACATCCAACAAAAATTTTAGTTTGTAGCCTGCAAAAAATTTTATAACCTGCACATCCAGCTTTTGTCTGACGAAAAAGTGAAATCGGCTGTCGAAAGCACTATACTAACAATCCAAATCTGATTTTTGTATCGTGTGTACAGGCCTTTAGTCATAACTAGGGATGAGCTTCGAGTTCGAGTCAAACTCGTGTTCGACTCGAACATCGGCTGTTCCCCAGTTAGCTGAACAGCGAACAGTTTGGGGTGTTCACGACAAATTCGAAAGCCGTGGAACACCCTTTAAAAGTCTATGGGAGAAATCAAAAGTGCTAATTTTAAAGGCTTATATGCATGGTATTGTCCCAGGGGACATGGATCAATGCAAAAAAAAATGTTTTAAAATTGGCCGTTTTTTCCGCAGCAGTGATTTTAATAATGCTTACGCTTAATATGCTTAAGTGAAACAATAAAAGTGTAATATTCCTTTAAACTTCGTACCTGGGGGGTGTCTATAGTGTGCCTGTAAAGGGGGCGCATGTTTCCTGTGTTTAGAACAGTCTGACAGCAAAATGACATTTCAAAGGAAAAAAAGTAATTTAAAACTACTTGCTGCTATTAATAAATTGCTGGTCCGACAATACATATAAAAGTTCATTGATAAAAATGACATGGGAATTCCCCACAGGGGAACCCCGAACCAATATTTAAAAAAAAAATGATGTGGGGGGTCCCCCTAAATTCCATACCAGGCCCTTCAGGTCTGGTATGGATTTTATGGGGAACCCCGCGCCAAAATTTTTTAAAAAATGGCGTGGGGTCCCCCCAAAAATCGATAGCAGACCCTTATCCGAACACGCAACCTGGCAGGCCGCAGAAAAAGAGGGGGGATGAGAGAGCGCCCCCCCATCCTGAACCGTACCAGGCCACCTGCCCTCAACATTGGGAGGGTGCTTTGGGGTAGCCCCCCAAAGCACCTTGTCCCCATGTTGATGGGGACAAGGGCCTCATCCCCACAACCCTTGCCCGGTGGTTTTGGGGGTCTGCAGGCGGGGGGCTTATCGAAATCTGGAACCCCCTTTAACAAGGGGACCCCCAGATCCCGGCCCTCCCCCCTGTGTGAAATGGTAAGGGGGTACAAAAGTACCCCTACCATTTCACAAAAAAAGTGTAAAAAATGTTAAAAATGACAAGAGACAGTTTTTGACAATTCCTTTATTTAAATGCTTCTTCTTCCTTCTATCTTCTATCTTCTTTCTTCTATCCTCTATCTTCTATCTTCCTTCGGTTTCTTCCTCCATCTTCTTTTTCTTCTGGTTCTTCCTCCGGTGGTCTCGTCTGGCATCTTGCTCTGTGGCGTCTTCTTCCCTTATTCTTCTCAGGCTGCTCCGCATCCACCATAATGGGAGGCTCCCGCTGTGTGATGCTTCTCCTCTTCTGACGGTTCTTAAATAACAGAGGGCGGGGCCACCTGGTGACCTCGACCCCTCTGACATCACGGGGAATGCTACAGGGAAGTCCCTGTGTGTCAGAGGGGGCAGGGTCACCGAGTTGCCCCGTCCTCCATTATTTAAGAACCGTCAGAAGAGGAGAAGCGTCACACAGCGGGAGCCTCCCATCATGGTGGATGTGGAGCGGCCTGAGAAGAAGAAGGGAAGAAGAGGCCACGGAGCAAGATGCCGGACGAGAACACCGGAGGAAGAACCAGAAGAACCAGAAGAAGAAGAAGTGGATCATGCTGGATGCGGAGCGGCCCGAGAAGAAGAAGGGAAGAAGACGCCGTGGAGGAAGATGCCGGACGAGAACACCGGAGGAAGAACCAGAAGAACCAGAAGAAGATGGAGGAAGAAACCGAATGAAGATAGAAGATAGAAGATAGAAGAAAGAAGAAGTATTTAAATAAAGGAATTGTCAAAAACTGTCTCTTGCCATTTTTAACATTTTTGACAGTTTTTTTTGTGAAATGGTAGGGGTAATTACCCCCTTACCATTTCACACAGGGGGGAGGGCCAGGATCTGAGGGTCCCCTTGTAAAAGGAGGCTTCCAGATTCCGATAAGTCCCCTGCCCGCAGACCCCCACAACCACCGGGTAAGGGTTGTGGGGATGAGGCCCTTGTCCCCATCAACATGGGGACAAGGTGTTTTGGGGGGCTACCCCAAAGCACCCTCCCAATGTTGAGGGCATGTTGCCTGGTATGGTTCAGGAGGGGGGTGCTCTCTCATCCCCCCCTCTTTTCCTGTGGCCTGCCAGGTTGCGTGCTCAGATAAGGGTTTGGTATGGATTTTTGGGGGGACCCCACGCCATTTTTTTAAAATTTTGGCTGGGGTTCCCCTTAATATCTATACCAGACCTGAAGGGCCTGGTATGGAATTTAGGGGGACCCCCCACATCATTTTTTTTTTTTTTGGTTCGGGGTTCCCCTGTGGGGAATTCCCATGCCGTTTTTATCAATGAACTTTTATGTGTATTGTCGGACCGGCAATTCATTAATAGCCGCAAGTAGTTTTAAATGACTTTTTTTCTTTGAAATGTCATTTTGCTGTCAGACTGTTCTAAACATGGGAAACATGGGCTCCTTTACAGGCATACTATAGACACCCCCCAGGTACGAAATTTAAAAGAATATTACACTTTTATTGTTTCACTTTAAGCATTATTAAAATCACTGCTCCCGAAAAAACGGCCGTTTTTAACACTTTTTTGCATTGATCCATGTCCCCTGGGGCAGGACCCAGGTCCCCAAACACTTTTTATGACAATACCATGCATATAAGCCTTTGAAATTAGCACTTTTGATTATTCATGTTCGTGTCACATAAACTTTAACGGTGTTCGCGTGTTCGAACAAATTTTTCGCCTGTTCGCATGTTCTGGTGCGAACCGAACAGGGGGGTGTTCGGCTCATCCCTAGTCATAACCTGTGTCATTGGGTTTTTGGTTTGTATTGAAGAGAGAATGAAGCTTGATTATAGGTCCTATTTGCTTGCATTTGAGATCAGTTTGAGATGCTTCTGAGATTTACAGTTCATTCAGAGTTGTGTTATTTACCTGCAGTTCACCTTCACTTAATCTGCATCTGACCTCCTAAGCTGCACCAACCTGCAATTTCCAATAACTTGTAGGAGCAGAGGTGCAGTATAGAGATGCAGTTCTGATGCAAAAGCCCAACAAAACATAGGCCTTAGAGCTGGCAGCTCACTTTACAGTTTAATTGTGTAAACTGTATGCAACCTCCTTATGATTTACCAACAAATATGTTGTTTAAAGTCCTACAGTGCCTTGAAAAAGTATTCATACCCCTTGAAATTTTCCACATTTTGTCATGTTACAACCAAAAACGTAATTTAATTTAATTGGGATTTTATGTGATAGACCAACACAAAGTGGCACATAATTGTGAAGTGGAAGGAAAATGATAAATGGTTTTCCAAATTTTTTACAAATAAATATCCGAAAAGTGTGTTGTGCGTTTGTATTCAGCCCCCTTTACTCTGATACCCCTAACTAAAATCTAGTGGAATCAATTGCCTTCAGAAGTCACCTAATTAGTAAATAGGGTCCACCTATATGTAATTTAATCTCAGTATAAATACAGTTGTTCTGTGAAGCCCTCAGAGGTTTGTTAGAGAACCTAAGTGAACAAACAGCATCATGAAGACCAAGGAACACTCCAGACAGGTCAGGGATAAAGTTGTGGAGAAGTTTAAAGCAGGGTTAGGTTATAAAAAAAATATCCCAAGCTTTGAACATCTCACGGAGCACTGTTCAATCCATCATTCGAAAATAGAAAGAGTATGACACAACTGCAAACCTACCAAGACATGGCCGTCCACCTAAACTGACAGGCCGGGCAAGGAGAGCATGGTAACTCTGGAGGAGCTGCAGAGATCCACAGCTCAGGTGGGAGAGTCTGTCCACAGGACAACTATTAGTCGTGCACTCCAAAAATCTGGCCTTTATGGAAGAGTGGCAAGAAGAAAGCCATTGTTGAAAGAAAGCCATAAGAAGTCCAAAACCAGGACCTTGCATTCACTATATCTGGTCTCCCACAGTACATAGAACATGGAAATGCAATAGTTTTAGTAAATATAAACAGCTAAATGCCTTTTCTCATCAGCAAGTGGAGCATTCTTGTGACTTCTATCAGTGTCCAGCAGAGCACTGGTTAGAGCTTGTAGGAGGAGTTTTCATCATCCCCTGATTGTCCTACGCGGTTGCAGGACCCCTGGCCCTCTGTCTGGACAGTGTCGACTGGCCCTGTGCTGATCACATGCACTCTCCCAAGAAAAAAAAAACAATTCTCTAGGGATAGATTTTATCCTTTGTTTGTTGCTCTCACTTGTCTTTGTCTGTTGCTTTAGGAAAGGGCAATCATCTCTTATTCAATTACAGTTTTCTTAACAAAAATTAGTAGTCGTGGCAGTTATTGTGTACGTTAAAAGAATAGCATATGTAAGAAAAAAATACATACAAATCCAAGGACAAAGATTTACAAACATGTAATGACATGCCATCTAGCAGCTATGAGTAAAATGGTACCAACATTTTTTTTCATAATTATAGACAGTCCAGCTTCTGTGAAACTACACATCACAGCATGTTAGAGCATGTAATTCCACAACACCTGCACAATAAAGGATGCAGAAACTGAGCATTTATTGTTAACACTAGTGGTTAACACTAACAAACTGAGCATACTTGGGTTTGGTTCAAGAAGGGTTCAGGGAACATGAATACAATTTAAGTGCTGAATCCAAAACCTATTGAATTCAATTGAAACCGAATGTTGAAAATCTGTTGCTGCCATTTTCTAGGCTATTAGGCAAGGAATTGTCAAAAATGGCATGAGAGGCTGGGCACATAGGGGCCTGGGGGACATGTAACAAAGAAAAAAAGATTTTTAAAAATGTTGTTTGTTGGGGAGCAGTGATTTTAGTAATGCTTGAAGTGAAACATTAAAATGCTAAATGCCATTGAATATTATGTCTGGGGGTGCCCTGACTCTGTCTGTGAAGTGGCACTTGTAAATAATGTATACAACTTGCTACAGCAAAATTGACACTTACAAAGAAAATTTGGTTTTATTTACATTTTATTAATTGTTAGCCAATGAGGATAGAGCGGGAGTGGGGCCAAGATGTGCTCTGTGTCTGAATCGACAGACAGAGCAGGCTTGGGAGCAAGCCTGCTTGGGTACCCCATAGCAATCTGCTTGCTATGGGGACATTTGGCAGGAGGGAGGGGCCAGGAGCACTGCTGGGGGACCTGAAAAGAGGAGGATCGGGGATGCTCTGTGCAAAACCACTGCACAGAGCAGGTAAGTATGACATGTTTGTTATTAAAAACAAAAAATCAGCCTTTAATATCACTTTAAACCCTAAAGGAGCACTACACCTTCCGCGTTCTTCAAAAACAATATTTAATTTATTGCTGACTAACAGGGATTATAACCATAAGCACTTTAAATAAAATGTCTAGAGTTGGGCTTTAAGCCCCTGGTCACATCAGTGTGACCTGTCATGGAATTTGATAGTTTCAAATCGCATGACAAGTCACACCCTATCGTCCGCAATTAAAGTGGTCAAATCGGTGCGACTCTGACTCCACTGATTTTGAGGAAGTAATTCCTGCAATACTTTTTGCAGGTTCAGGTGTGACTTGCATAGAAATCTGTGCATGAATTTGCACGGATCTCTGTCAAGTTGCACCTGAAGTCGCACTGACATGCAGCTTTGAAATCGTGTGATTTCATGTAAAATCGCATGATCGCAAAGCCGCATTCGATGTGACTGAATTGTAGGAGCATTCTGCAATCCAAATATGACACTTTACTGGACTTTTGTAACAAACTAACTCTGCAGCTGCATAAAAAATGGTACTGTTGGGAAGCCCTGCATTATTATTTTTCAAGTGAGATAATTATGTTGAAGCACAATTAAAACATTGTTAAAGGCATTGTATATTAGTTGATAATTTTCAGCAGGAAAAAACGAATTAGGAGAACTGGCAGCACCTAGTCAAAAAATGAAAATCAATAAAGCCTATTTACTAGACCCAAAGGCCATTACAGTAACTATTCACTGACTATATTAAGGCTAGATGCTTTCAAATCAGAAACCTACCTGTTTACTATCTATTATTAAAAAGGAATTTTCAAACGGACTATAAAATAAATAGTTTGTTTATAAAAAGTAAGGAATAGCTGCCCTGCATCACTATTTTGACTACCTTTAAATTTAAGCCAGTGTAAAAGTTGAAGTCTCTTTATATTTATGTGCCCCAGTATGTAAAAATGTATGACTTATTTTGTTTAAAAATACTTTAAAATGCTTTTTTTTTTACTCACTGAAAATTCTGCCTTGAATTTCACAGAAGAGGTGACATATCTAAACAGTTCCATGTGAATTACTGAGCCCAGTAGGCTGCACAGTCATATTTGGACAACCTAAACCCTGCTGTAAAAGGAAAGTGGATGTAAGACTATGAATATGAAGGTAGTTAATGCAATGGGGATTATTTGTTAAAGGCAAATAAACTGTGCACTTTGCAAGTGCATTTTCACACATTTTCCCGAGAGCTGTGAATGCGGTGACGCTCTGCTGATTTTTCATCTTCTAAATATTTGCAACCAAAAATGCTGTTTTTTCTATTTTCCTTGTACCTGATTGGTTATTCTTTACAAAGTTAAGCTTTATCACATTCACTAAGCTCTGGAAAAAATTATTGCAAGTTTCACATTTTCTGTAAGTCAACCCCATTGCATTAACTACCTCCAGTCTAATGGGCCCCAGAGTTAAGCCGGTTACAAACTATATGCTTTTTTTCATTCAACCTGCCGTGTTGAACGAAAAAAAAAACCTGTCAGTTCTGGTCGGAGCCGGAGCCGCTGTACTAACTATCTGAAATGATCCAAAGCAATCTCACCCACTGAGCTATTGTGTTCTAACAGGGAAACGGCCCCCCGCCAGAACACTTCGATCAGCACCCTCCGCCACTGGAGTTGATCGAGAGTTGGTCGGCTCTTTTTTTTCCAGCACGCTCATTGGACAATAGCCAGCCAAAGGACCGGCTTCTGTCAGACTAGGTGCCATACACACAGGCTGAATGTCGGCTATTTTCTTTAACCGGCCAATATCTCTCGACATTTGGCATATGTGTACAGTGCTTATAACCCAGTGGAAGCTTTGCTATCAGATATGATAATTAAGTGACTGGCGTAAAACTGTATTGATTGTTCAAGCAAGATGTGAATTGAAATAAGTTCTTTGTGTGGTGAGCTAGTTACATAGTTAGTTTGGTTGAAAAAGACACAAGTCCATCTAGTTCAACCAATAAAAGGAAAAAAAAAATCTTAAAAAAATAAGTATATATAACCTAAGTTATGCTAACTGTTCTATAAGGATGGTATAAAAGCAATAAAGTATGAGAATTAATGTAATAGAGGGTGCAGTTTTACTATCCTATGGCATGGGATACAGGTCCAGAGGTATGTGGAGGGCTTGGATGGAAATTAGTTGCAAGCAGAGATCTCTGAGAGACTGAAGGGTTCTGGAAAAAAATGGGTGAAATTGGTTTAGTAGAGATGTCTGTGTGTAGCAACCCTTGGGAACATTGCTCTCAAAATAAATAAAACATTGAGTATGATGCTTAGCACTTACTATCAGCATTGTAGGGTATTTTTGTAAAGGCTTTTTGTTTTATTCTACAACCATTTTAATAAACTCTGTTAACGAGAAACCTTTTAGATTTTTCATCGACATACATAAACTCCAGATGGTCTGAATTAAACCATAGATTCTTTTTCTTCTTGCCTTTCCTTGGTTCTTCTCTAAAAGGTTCACCTTACACTTTTAATACACTACTTGAATATACTGTTTAACACTCCAGCTATTTTGCAGGTCATTATTCTCTATTCTAATCTCTCTATCTCATTATAACACAATCTTCCTACAGTGCCTTGAAAAAGTATTAATACCCCTTAATATTTTCCACAATTTGTCACGTTACAACCAAAACATAAATGTAATTTTTTTTTTTTGTTCCAAATATTTTATTGAAGAAAGCAAATAAAATTACATGTAACATTGTACAGAGTTGTTTTTAGCATGAATCTTATATCAACAGTCGAAAAAAGTATATATATATATATATATATATATATATATATATATATATATATATACAATCAACTACCATTTCAAGTTACCCATCATTACTCTTGACATTTCAGGTCACACAACAAGACCTTAATTGAGGTGTGTCTCATGTGTTTGACGATACTTCGTCCACGTAGTCGTCATTGTTGCAGTAGTACCATGACGTGTGAATACAGTAGGAAATAGCATACTCTTATGGTTAATTAGGAGGTTCAGTGACATTACTGTTCGGTACTATCTCAAAATTCTATCTAGATTATACGGTGCACTTCTTTCCAGAAAATTTGGATTCATGGGTATGTCCACCAGATATGTATATCAATGTTCCACAGTCTTCATGACATCTCCAACATACGTCTGGTATTGTGGACTTGAATTTGTGGAGTAGGGCCGGTGTGCGGTACCAGCAGGATTTAATTTTATACCCTTTTCTTGTGCTGAGACGTTAGTGGTGCCCTTGTGGATGGTAAGATAACTTTTTTCCCAGTCTTCTGGTGTCAGGGGTATAGCTAGCTCCTTTTCCCATGCTTTACATGCTGTGGAGATATTGGGTTGGTGCTTCGAGAAGAGAAGGGAGTGGGCAGTGGATATGAGGTGGTTTTGAGGAAGCGTTTGTGTACATAGCCGTTCGAAAAGGTGTCAGTTGTCATGAGCAAGAGGATTTTTTATCTAGTGATCTTAGGTAGTGTGAGATCAATAGGTATGTCCATGGGGGGGATAGGGGGTTTGCCCGTTAGTGTGGCGAGATGGGAGGCTGAGCAAAGCTTCCCTTGATCATAGAAGTGATGTGCCAGGACATGCTCCTGTGACCAATACTGTTGGAGGAAGCAATTATTCAAACCTGGTGGAACGTCCGGGTTCTTTTTTATCGGGGTCATCGGGCACGGTATGGCTGATAGAGAGGTTTGTTTACATACGCTGTGAAAACATTGTATTGTAGGTCTGATGAGTGAGTGTGTTCCAATCTCCAGGTATGAATGATTTCCCTGCTCCCATGGGAGAGAATTAAGAGGTTGGCTTGTAAAGGATGCCTTCAGACCCACCCAGTCTTTGTTGGGTGCGTGTATGTTCCAATCAATTATCTTGGTTAAGTGGACCGCTTTATAGTAGTTCAACAGTTCTGGGAGATTTATCCCACCTAAGTGCTTGGGTAAAGAGAGTTGTGGGTAGCTAATTCTAGGCCTTTGTTCCCCCCAAGGGAATTTGCAACAGAGACTCCTATAAGTTCTGAAGAAGGCCAGAGGGATATGTAAAGTTACAGTTTGTAGTATGTATAGAATTCTTGGTAAAGCATTCATTTTCAGAATCGCAGCTCTGGCAAACCATGAAAAGAATGGTTTGTGCCAGTTTTTCCAGGTCTATAGTCAGTTTGTTCAGGATAGGTAAGTAATTTTTCGCGTATAGGTCTGTTAGTTTGGTGGTGAGTTGCATTCCCAGATATGTAATTGCATCTGACTTCCAGTGGAAGGGGAAGTTCTATCTACACTGTGTTACTAGTCGCAAGGGACAGGAGATGTTCAGGGCAAAGGATTTGGAGAAGTTTATTTTAAGTTTGGAAATCAAATTAAAGTGTTGGAATACTTCTAGTAATACAGGTATCGTGGTATGTGGGTTTTTGGAAAAAAGTAGAATATCGTCTGCAAATGCAACAAGTTTGTATTCCCTCTTATTGGTTTTAATACCTTGTGTGTCAGGATTTTGTCTTATAAAAGGGTTCCAGAATGAGAATAAAGAGGATGGGAGACAGGGGGCATTATGGATGGAGAAGGCACTCGACAGGGTATTATTTGCTCTAATCTTCTCTGAAGGATTGTTGTATAGGGATCGAATGAAGGTAAGCAATTGAGGGCCTATGCCCATGGTTTGTAGTACTGCTATCATATAGTTCCATGCTACCCTCTCGAATGCCTTCTCCGCATCCAGGGAGAGAAAGAAACCTTTTTTGGCTGGATGTTGTTATGCGATGGTGTAGGTTGATAGCCTTTATGGTGTTGTCCCTGGCTTCACGGCCAGGGACAAAACCCACTTGATCATGGGAGATGGGAGGGGAGAAGTGGTAGGAGTCTGTTGGCCAGGATTTTGGAGAAGATTTTAATATCTACATTGGGTAGTGATATGGGCACATAATTTGCGGTTTGTGTAGGGTCTTTGTCGTCTTTGGGTAGCACTACAAGATGGGCTTCCAGCATCTCAGGATTAAGTGGATTGGAGAGTGATAGGGAGTTGCAAGCCTTCTGGAATGGGGAGCTAAGTGTTTTGATGAATGTCTTGTAATACACGGCTGATAGGCCGTCTGGGCCTGGGCTTTTGCCAGATTTTATTTGTTTTAGCTCTACATCACATTAAAGTTAGGTGATTGGGCCTTCAAGTTCATTGGCGAGGTCCGCAGATGGAATCTTGGGGCAGAACTTGTCTAGGAATGTCTTGATTTTTTTGGCTCTGGTCATTTGGGATGGGGCAGAGGGGTTTAACTTGTCAATGTTGTATAGGTTTGTGTAGAAACATTCAAATTCCTGTGCGATATCTCTATTGTTTGTGTAGGTTGCTCCCATAGATAAGTGTAAACTGTGTACGGTTGTTTTAGCCTTTCTCAAGTGTAGTGCCTGGGCTAGGAAATGGCTACTTTTATTGCCAAATTCATAAAATAGTCTCTGAAAGTGTAAATTTCTTCCTGATGTTTTTGCCTATCTCATCCTGTATTAGTCTGCGTACCTCAGTGAGTTCCTGGTGGGATCAATGGGCCAGAGTACGTTTGTGTAGGGCCTCTAAATTCTTGAGTTTGTCAAACAGTTCTTTGGGTCATGATTGTTTTTCTTTTTTGATTCTGGCTGCCATTGAGATAAGTTTTCCTCTTATTACGCATTTATGTGCATTCCACTGGGTTATGCTTGATGTGTCAGGTGTGTTATTTTCTTTAAAATAGTTTACCAGGCATTTGCAAATTTCTATAGTGTGTATCATGTCAGTCAGAATGGTTGGGTCTAGTCTCCAGATCTGTGAATCTGTGTGTGATCCTTTCCGGGAAAGTCAGCTGGATAGAGATGAAGTGGTGATCTGACAGGGTCATTGGTTCAATCGTTGCCTTTGTCAGGTAAGAGAGGTAATTTTGTGTCAAAAATAGGTAATCAAGTCTAGAATATCTGTTGTGTGGTGTTGAAAAGAAAGTAAAGTCTTTTTCTTTGGGGTGGAGTGTACGCCAGGTATCGTGAAGCAGGAGGTTCTGTAGATTCAGTCTTATTTGGCGTAGGGCCCGATATGGTAAGTGTGAAGTTCCTGCAGATGTGTCGAGAAGAGGGTCTAGAGGGACGCTAAAGTCCCCTCCTAGGTTTAGTACTCCCGTCTGGAAGGTGGATAGTCGTTCTGTTGTGTCACGGAAGAATGGAACTTGGGATGTGTTGGGGCTGTAAATGTTGGTAAATGTGATAGACCAAGTGCCTTTAAGGAAGATGCATCTTCCTTCTTCGTCGACTAGTGTATCAGTTACCTGAAAGGGTATATGCTTGGAGAAAAGGATTGTGACCCCTTTAGATTTAGAGTTTAGGGAGGTTGCGTGAAAGCTTTGTGGGTAGTAGTGATTTGATAGTTTTGGTACAGCGTGTGAACGGAAGTGGGTTTCCTGCAAAAAGACTACATCGGCCCCCATACTCTTCATATGGGTTAGGACTCGTGAGCGATTCTCTGGTAAGTTAAGGGGGAGAGAAGAAGTGGAGGGTAAGGGGAGGGGGGTCAGGGAGAAGCAGCCAAGAGGCCCATGGTAACTCTGGAGAAGCTGCAGAGATCCACAGCCCAGGTGGGAGAATCTATCCACAGGACAACTATTAGTCATGCACTCCAAAAATCTGGCCTTTATGGAAGAGTGGCAAAAAGAAAGCCATTGCTGAAAGAAAGCCATAAGAAGTCCCATTTTCAGTTTGCAAGAAGCCATGTGGGGGACACAGCAAACATGTAGAAGAAGGTGCTCTGGTCAGATGAGACCAAAATTCAACTTTTTGGCCTAAAAGCAAAAATCTATATGTGGCAGAAAACTAACACTGCACACCACCCTGAACACACCATCCCCAACGTGAAACATGATGATGGCAGAATTATGTTGTGGGGGTGCTTTTCTTCAGCAGGAATAAGGAAGCTGGTCAGAGTTGATGGGAAGATAGATGGAGCCAAATACAGGGCGATCTTAGAAGAAAACCTGTTAGAGTCTGCAAAAGACTTGAGACGGAGGTTCACCTTCCAGCAGGACAACAACCCTAAACATACAGCCAGAGATACAATGGAATGGTTTAGTTCAAAGCATATTCATGTGTTAGAATGGCCCAGTCAAAGTCCAGACCTAAATCCAATTCAGAATCTGTGGCAAGACTTAAAAATTGCTGCTCACAGACGCTCTCCATCCAGTCTGACAGAGCTTGAGCTATTTTGCGAACACGAATGGGCAAAATGTCACTCTCTAGATGTGCAAAGCTGGTAGAGACATACCCAAAAAGTCTTGCAGCTGTATTTGCAGCAAAAGGTGGTTCTACAAAGTATTGACTCAGGGGGGCTGAATACAAATGCACGCCATATATATCAGATATTTATTTGTAAAAAATGTTGAAAACCATTTATCATTTTCCTTTAACTTCTCAATTATGTGCCACTTTGTGTTGGTCTCTCACATAAAATCCCAATAAAATACATTTATGTTTTTATTTGTAACATGACAAAATGTGGAAAATTTCTAGGAGCATGAATACTTTTTCAAGGCACTGTACATGTCCGTTTATTACCACCATTCACTAAAATCTCTATGGATCTCATACTCTTATATTAGAGTGTTACAAAATTAAGTAAACCTCAGTAAAGGGGGATTTGTGTATGACCCTTGAAACTTGGATGTTAATATTTGATAGATTTTTTCTTTTTTTTCTTCTGGAAGTTTTGTCCAAGCAACCCACTAATAATACTTTCTAAGATTAGTTTTGAAATTTCCTCTTGCTATGTTGAGGTCATGTCCCCGTGTTCATAATCTTTCTTTCCTCCAGATTGTACATATTAAGTTCTTGGAGTCTCTCCTGATATGTTTTATACCTCTGATCATCCACTGTTTTTGTTGCTCGTCTCTGGAATTATACTATCTTATCAATATCTTTATGTAAGTGTGGTCCCCAGAACTGGATGCAGTATTCTAAATGAGGTTTTACTAAACATCTATATAGGGGAATAAGGACCTCCTTGCTCCTGCTGGTGATCCCTCTAGTAATGCATCCTAGAATTCTATTCACTTTTTCCACTGCCTGGTCACAATGTTTGCTCATTTTGCAAGCATCTGAAATATAGTAAGTAATCTTTTTCCTCTGTGGTGCTGGCCAACACTGTACACCGAATATTGTACTCTATTGCGGGATTTTTTTCACTAAGTGCATTACATTTAGAAACATTGAACTGCAGTTTTCACTGTTTTTACCAGTTTTGCAGCAATGCCAAATCATGTTCCATGTTACATACACTTCCAAGGATATCAACTTTATTGCACACATTTTTGTCATTAGCAAATATACATACCTTACCCACCAAACCTTTAGATATATCTCATACAGATTAAATAGAACAGGACCTAGTACAGAGCCTTGTGGTAAACTAGTTATGACTGGTCTCTGTTCCAAGTGAATGCAAAACCACACTGTGGTGTCTATCCTTTAGTCTACTGCATATCCACTGAATAACCCAAGGGTTAAGCTATAGCTTGTACAACTTTTTTATTAGATCATTATGTGGAACTCTATGAAACACTTTGCTAAAATGAAAATAGGCCACATCACCACCCTGGTCCAAAACACTAATATATAGTAAAAAAAAAAATTAAATCAGATTTGTCTGACGTGATCTTCCCTCAGTAAAGTCAGGCTGGTCACTAAAGAAGTTAACTATGTTAGTTTCAATGTGGTACATTTGATCATTTTACTGTCTGGCAACCAAGTGGAAGAAGGAACCTTTTTCAATGAGGACAATATTCTGTGCTTTATTTTCATAACTTTTGTTTACTGCTACCGCAGTTATGTTTTGTGAATTCTTTTTTGTTTGCTTCCTCTGACTGTTATTTTTTTTCCAAATTCCTAATGTTTGTAAAATGAATTCATAAGCATCTGGAATAAGTATAAAATGTTTACAATGAACTGTTTTCCAGCAGCAAAATGCACATTCTTGCTTAATCAGTGATGATACAAGCAACACTCACTCCAAAACACACACACAAAAACAATTTAATAAAGTACTTCAAATCAGGTAAATACAAACAGATATAAAAAGACTTGTAGATGTGTCAGGCTACCTTTTACAGAGTTCAACAAAAGAAAACTTTTCTAAATCACATGATTTACAAGTGCATGGTTCATTCATGGCAATATGAAAAACAGGCCATCAGGGAGAGATCGCCTCATCCTTTGCCTTGCAAATACTCTTCAAGATCAAGGGCTGTTGGCTTCATCTATTATATATTCCACTGAAACGGTGTTCTTTTGACCAGAGCCTACACCTCTCTCTTGCCTTAAGCTCTAACCAATATTTCATTGGGCAATTGAAGTCAAAGATACATATTGCTTCATATTCTCTTTTTTCTCTTTCACAGACTATTTGGTACAACCTTTTGCTTAGACTTTAAACACATACAACGCAGATAGGTCAGGAACAGCAGCATACAGAACATCAAATTGTTCAATCAGGTTGAGGCTGGCAGAATTTTAAGAAGTTCCAAAGTCTTACTTTTAACCATGTGTCTGCCAAGCAAACCTTGAACAAATCTTCATCTTGGCCAGAACGCTTTAGTTGCTTCTCTAGAAGGTGTATCTTTATGCTTCACATAACAACATGTGATGATAGACATTGTAAGGTGGTTTTATGCCTTGTTTAATGTGGCGTGCAAATGAAACCATGCAGCAAGTGCAATGCTATTTATATACAACCCCTGGCAAAAATTATGGAATCACCAGTCCCTGAGGATGTTCCTTCAGTTGTTTATTGTTGTAGAAAAAAAGCAGATCACAGACATGGCCAAAAACTAAAGGCATTTCAAATGGCAACTTCTGGCTTTAAGAAACACTAAAAGAAATCAAGAAAAATAATTGTGGTGGCCAGTAACAGTTAGATTTATAGAAAAAGCACAGGGAATAAATTATGGAATAACTCAATTCTGAGGAAAAAATTATGGAATCATAAAAAACAAACAAACAAAATAACACTCCAACACATCACTAGTACTTTGTTGCACCACCTCTGGCTTTTATAACTGCTTGCAGTCTCTGAGGCATTGACTTAATGAGTGATAAACAGTACTCTTCATCAATCTGGCTCCAGCCTTCTCTGATTGCTGTTGCCAAATCATCTTTGCAGGTTGGAGCCTTGTCATGGACCATTTTCTTTAACTTCCACCACAGATTTTCAATTGGATTGAGATCCGGACTGTTTGCAGGCCATGACATTGACCTTATGTGTCTTTCTTCAAGGAATTTTTTCACAGTTTTTGCTCTATGGCAAGATGCATTATCATCTTGATAAATGATTTCATCATCCCCAAACATCCTTTCAATAGATGGGATAAGAAAAGTGTCCAAAATTTCAATGTAAACCTGTGCATTTATTGAAGATTTAATGACAGCCATCTCCCCAGTGCCTTTACCTGACATGCAGCCCCATATCATAATTGACTGTGGAAATGTGCATGTTTTCTTCAGACAGTCGTCTGCATAAATTTCATTGGAACGGCACCAAACAAAAGTTCCAGCATCATCACCTTGCCCAATGCAGATTCGAGATTCATCACTGAAGATGACTTTCATCCAATCATCCACAGTCCATGATTGCCTTTCCTTAGCCCATTGTAACCTTGTTTTTTTGTGTTTAGGTGTTAGAGATGACTTTCTTTTAGCTTTTCTGTATGTAAATTCCATTTCCTTTAGGCGGTTTCTTACAGTTCAGTCACAGATGTTGACTCCAGTTTCCTCCCATTTGTTCCTCATTTGTTTTGTTGTACATTTTCTGTTTTCAAGGCATATTGCTTTAAGTTTTCTGTCTTGACGCTTTGATGTCTTCCTTGGTCTACCAGTATGCTTGCCTTTAAGCACCTTCCCATGTTGTTTGTATTTGGTTCATGTTTTAGACACAGCCGACTGTGAACCACCAACATCTTGTGCAACACTGCGTGATGATTTACCCTCTTTACCTACATACTAACAAGCAGATTTAATCTGATGCAGGTGTTAGTGTTTGTAATGAAAATTTACAGGTTGATTCCATAATTTTTTCCTCAGAATTGAGTGATTCCATAATTTCTTCCCTGTGATTGTTCTATAAATCTAACTGTTACTGGACACCACAATTATTTTTCTTGATTTCTTTTAGTGTTTCTTAAAGCCAGAAAGTTGCCATTTGAAATGCCTTTAGTTTTTGGCCATGTCTGTGATCTGCTTTTTTTCTACAACAACAAACAACTGAAGGAACATCCTCAGGGACTGGTGATTCCATAATTTTTGAAAAAAAGATCATGTTTAGAAAATAGTAATCTGCTATTAATTACTTGACTTTGACTTTTACCTTTCTGCTTTACACAATCCCAGTATTCTTAAATGACTATTTAATTTATTTATCAGTGGAAAATATGTTTTAGTATCAGCAGTGGTTCCAAGCAGCAGTAACCATAGTATGTTGTTCAGTCTTTGGATTCTGCTGGTTCACAGAGAACCTATGTGTTTTCTCAGTCAAAACTAAAATTGACAGTTACACCTTTTAAATACTGTATAAAAATGTTAGCATTACACAACTAAAATTATTTCTAAGACATAATTAATTAAATGTTAGAACTCATTGGCCACCATATAATAGCTGATGGCTTCTTATCTAGCTATCTATTAGCTATAGTGAATTTACCCAGCTTTTGATGGGTCTGAGTCTTATGCCAAGACTGTGGGTTGACCTGAGATAGAGGTTTTCTGGGAAAGGTGGACTTAGAGGGCATCACTCTGTTGTGTAAACAATTTGGTGGCCTGGCTATGTAGCCAATTAAGCATTGTAATACTCACCTATGAAGGTATAACCAAATAAGGTAACATACATTTTATTCAAACTTCCAGCTGTGTTTCAGCACAGAAATCAGTCAAGTCATAAAAATATAAGTGAAATAATCAAGTGCTTGAGAACATATGGATTGTGTTATTACATGGAATTAGTATATATATGATGTACACTGAATGGGAACAACATAATGATACACAAAAACACCACTAAATTACTAAATTTTTGACTGTGTTGAATTTTAATGTGGTGTTGCAGGCATGGTTGACTTACAAATAATTACCATATGATTACTTTGATGATAAAATATTGTATGTTAATGGTAAATGCATTCTACCCAACTAAAAAAAATGACAGTCATAAGATCCATTACCAACAAATGTATGTTCGGATAAGTAAAAAAAAATGGCATTATGCAGATGTCATTAGCAAGCTTTTTTTTTTCCAGCGCTTACTTGAGTTATAATGTAGCCATTGCTGGAAGTACACAGTACAATAATATATCATATAATCATAAATGGAAGTCATGTAAAAAGAGACTTTCTCAAAAGCTAACACAGACAATTTTTTTTTATTAGTTTTGCATAGAGTATGGCAAGTCTACAACTTCTGTCAAGTTTTTATTGCCCTCTGTGCCCCTATCTGCGAGATTTCCCCTTCACTTTGGCGTGAAGGGGAAAGTAATAGGAACTCTTGCCAACGTGAGAAAACACATTTTAATAGAGTGAGAAAGAGTGAGAACCTCTAAAAAGGGTTTAATTACTGTCTGACTTAACTTTTTACTAAAAGCATTCCTCTTCTATTAGAAACTTGATAAAATTGGGCATCTACCCTTTTACTATTGCATATGCTTATTAAAAAACTTGCCTAGTGCATTGACCCACATTTGTCAACTGACAGCAACTCAAATCAAGGAGTGTAGTAGTAAAGTAAAGTGGTAAAGTAAATAAAGCCTAACAAAACAATGATGTGTAGAATAGGGAGCACAGGGAGAGCAGAAGATGATCTTCACATTATATGAATCAAGTTAAAAGAAAACATCAAACAACAAACTTATTTTCAGAACATGTTTTTTGTTGTTGATACATAAGCTGAATTAAATCCAATGCAAGCACGCAGGCTTTTCAGTGAGCAAGGGTAAGAAGACTTTTTACTGGTGCTGCTGATACATTTGCTGTTATTTTTCCTTATAAGGTCACATCATGGTGACATTTATTAGTCAAGATGGTTTACTTTAACCCCTTCAAGAGTAAAACAAATATTAATATTTGAGCACAATTTTGCAACTTTGACGTGTTAGCAAAATTACACATAACATCACAACTACTTTGTGTAGCCAGGTGGATTATATCTTGTTTTTTCAGGACAAATTGCTTTTTTTTTGGTGCTAAATGGTAATGGATATCTCCTGATTTTTTTTTTATTATCAAAGGAAAACTGGCCCAAAAATAGTAAAAAAAAAACCTTTTTTTTTAAATTTAGCTGTATATTTCTTACTACTACCATATCCTACCATCAAAGAACAAACCAAAATGTTTCTTCTGCTCCCGATGACTGCAGTAATACCACATATGTGCATGTTATTTGATGTTTGTACCTGTAGTACAGCCCAGAAACAATAGTGTGCATTTTGCTTTTTTTTTGTCCTACCTAAACCTTTTTAAACCTAAACTGTCAAAAATATACTGACACTGACCTTTGACCCTGACCTTGACCCACACACTAACCCTGGCACTGACCTAGATCAAACCTTGATCTAGGTATTTTTTTCTTTATTTTTTTATTATTATTATTTATTTATTTATTTTTACACAGTTGTGTTTTTTTCTCTGCCAGGAGAGAGAAGATACAATGTATATTTCCTCTCCATTCAGAGAGAGAATCACAATGGTGGGCTTCAGAATGATTGATCACTGTGGTAGCCAATCAGAGGCTATCACAGCGTTTAGATGACCTGGAACCGGGCATTCTGGGTCCTGATCGTTAGTAAATTCATTATTAAGATGTGTAGTTTTACGGTTTCAGATCATTTTTTACTTAATATCAGTTTGTAGAAGTATGTGTGTGTGTGTGTGTTTTTTTTTGCAATGGAATCCCTTTATACATATTAATTAATATCAACACCTTTATTCATGCTTCGAAGCTTAACTTCAGTCTTACCTAGGGTCTTGCTAAGTTGTACATTCTCCTCTTCTGTACTGAAATTGATGAGCTTTTACAGTGCACAATAAAAGCTAAAAATTACTAAACAAGCAGCACTAAATCCTCAAGTTTTAACCAGATATAAAGTGCAAAAAATGTTTATATGAACATTATAAACCTTAAAGTGCAAATGCATCACATATACAATTATTATCTGATTATTAAATATTCACATAATATTAGTGAACAGATCATATATTGGCTTCAAAGTGCTTAAGCATATTGCAATGTGCTTCCGATCGTCTATTGATCAAGTGTAGATCAGTGCTTCCACTACCAAGCACCCTGATAAAATGTGCCTTTTACCAAAGAGAGTGGGTCATTAAATTATAGATGGTCAATAATGCTTAAATAAATCCTCTCTAGAATTAACCCGTGCTTACACCACCGTGCGCAACCAATAAAGAGGGCCACTTACCAGATAACATGGACCATTAAGTTATAAATGGTCAGTAATGCATATGGATTATCCAGATGTAAACTGTGTTCCAAGATGGATTCCCTCCGGCATCTCCTGGCATCACCATCAGGGAAAAAAATTGTACAGATTCATTGTGAAATATGTAATAATTAGGATTTTATTTAGACTTCAAAAGGTACACCCATAAAAGCAGAAGATGTCCAAAAATATATTGCATGCAAAAATGATATTGTTCCAGTGTTTGTTCTCATATAGCAGGCAAATATGACAAACTTACTCCTCCACACCGGACTGCCCCTCAGTGTCATGCGTGATGATGTCACGTCATGGTCATGCCCACAATTAAAGCTGCAACAAATGAGACAGACCACATAATTTCCCGGCTGAAGGATATCCAGCATCATCTAACTCTTTCCTCCATAGCTTTACTATCCTTGGCCCCTTTTATTCACTGGATTTTATTTCTTTCAATCACAGAGACTCACTATCAAATGTGGGCATTACTTAAAGTGGATGTAAACCCTGACATATACCCAGTGAAGTGAACAGCCTCAGATAATACACAGGGATGACCAAATCTCCCTATATAAGTTTTACATGTATATCTGCTGTCTTCAGCTTTAATTATTCTTTAGATTGGAGGAAAGGCACACATCCCCTCTCCTCATAAGTAGAAACTTTCTGAACTCTTCGTTGAATAGTTCAGGACTCTGCTAATGTATTTATAACATCCTCCCCAGCACAAAACACTGACTGCTTTTATCTCAGTTGACGGAGAACTTGTCAGAAGCCATCAGGCTGATAACAGAAGAACGGAGCAAGAGAAAGCTACATGACACAGGTCTCTTAGGAGAGATAAGAAAACACTACAGATATATGTGCCCACCTTAAATTTTATGAATCGGGTTTACATCCACTTTAAGCAATCTTCATGCAAATGCAGCTTGCCTAAGAATGTCCACTCCCTCAGACAGACATTCACCTCTCAAGACATTTTTATATTTACATAACTGCTCCCATGGACCAGCCGATTGCCTGAATCAGGACTAAAGGCTTTTGAGAAGAGCAATAAAGCAGGGTGCTCTGATGATTATAGGAAGCTATATACAGCACCCTGCTGGCCCCTCCCACCAGCCATGATCTGCTTGCATTGCATGAAAAAGCACCTAATGACATTATTGGATCTTAAACAATGTATATTAGGAGAACAAACATTTTTTTGTTTTTTTTTTAAGCAGTGTATTTGGTAGATTGAGGATGGGGGAAAGGAGGAACCAAGGAAATCAAAATTTTAGAGGTTTACATTTCAGCTTTAAACAAAGCCAGCATAAAATTTGATATTCTGCACAGCCTTGTTCATGGTACTTGAAAAAACTTTTTGGCCATCAAAGAGGTGTCAATGTTTCTGCATCTCAAAAGAGAATATTTAAATATTGTATAGAAAAGTAATGTGTTTTATACTTTTTATAATACAATCATCTATAAAAACAAAAATAACTATGATATATACTGTAATTTTAAGTGATGGGTTCTATGACCTTGTTTATTGTGATGCTACCTTCTCTACCAAGCAAACATGGTTACAATGTGGTACATTTTTGATATATATATCTATGAGGAAGTATTTTTTGAATATTAAAGTGAACCTTGCTTTCATTTGCTATCCCATCTACAGTGCCTTGCAAAAGTATTCACCCCCTTGGCATTTTTCATGTTTTGTTGCCTCACACCTGGAATTCACATGGATTGTTTGAGGATTTGAATCATTTAATTAACAGAACATGCCCACAACTTTGAAGTTGTTTTTTTTTTATTGTGAAGCAAACAACAAATAGGACAAAATAACAGAAAAAGTCAATGTGCATAACTATTCACCCCCCTAAAGTCAATACTTTGACTTTAGGCTATCACAGCTCCAAGTCAATTTGGATAAGTCTCTATGAGCTTGCCACATCTTACCACTGGGATTTTTGCCCATTCCTCCTTGCAAAGCTGCTCCAGCTTCTTCAAGTTGGATGGTTTGTGCTTGTGAACAGCAATCTTTAAGTCTGACCACAGACTTTCTATTGGATTGAGGTCTGGGCTTTGACTAGGCCATTCCAACACATTTACATGTTCCCCTTAAACCACTCAAGTGTTGCTTTAGCAGTGTGTTTGGGTTCATTGTCCTGCTGGAAGGTGAACCTCCATCCTAGCCTCAAATCACACACAGAGTGGTACAGGTTTTGCTCAAGAATATCCCTGTATTTAGCACCATCCATCTTTCCCTCAACTCTGATCAGTTTTCCAGTCCCGACTGCTGAAAAACATCCCCACAGCATGATGCTGCCACCACCATGTTTCACTGTGGGGATGGTGTTCTTTGCATAATGTGATGTGTTGGGATTGCGCCAGACATTGCGTTTTCTTTGATGGCCAAAAAGTTCAATTCTAGTCTCATCAGACCAGAGCATTTTTCCTCCATACATTTTGGTAGTCTCCCACATGCCTTTTCGCAAACTAAAAATGTGTCATTTTGTTTTTTTGCTGAAAGTAATGGCTTTCTTCTGGCCACTCTGCCATAAAGCCCAACTCTATGGAGCATACGGCTTATTGTCGTCATATGTACAGATTCTCCGGTCTCTGCTGTGGAACTCTGCAGCTCCTCCAGGGTTACCTTAGGTCTCTGTGCTGCCTCTCTGATTAATGCCCCCCTTGCCCGGTCCGTGAGTTTTGGTGTGCGGCCGTCTCTTGGCAGGTTTGCTGTTGTGCCATGTTCTTTCCATTTGGTTATGATAGATTTGATGGTGCTCCTAGGGATCATCAAAGATTTGGTATATTTTTTTTATAACCTAACCCTGACTTGCACTTCTCAACAACATTGTCCCTTACTTGTTTGGAAAGTTCCTTGGTCTTCATGGCAGTGTTTGGTTAGTGGTGCCTCTTGCTTAGGTGTTGTAGCCTCTGGGGCCTTTCAAAAAGGTGTATATATATAATGACAGATCATGTGACATTTAGATTGCACACAGATGGACATCATTTCACTAATTATGTGACTTCTGAAGGTATTTGGTAGCACCAGAGCTTTTTATGGGCTTCATAACAAAAAATTGTTTTATGTATATATTTTTCTAATTTTACTTCACCAACTTAGACTATTGTGTTCTGATCCATCAAATATAATCCAGATTAAAAAAAACATTGAACTAAAGGCTGTAATGTAACAAAATAGGTAAAAAGCCAAGGGGGTGAATACTTTTGCAAGGCACTATAACAGTACCTGTTCATAGATGTTGCTGTAAGCTCTTTATTTAACATTATTTATTCTGGCCCTGCAAGACTTCAATTTTGTAATACTGAATCGGCTGAAATTCAAGCCGTGGGTAGCCCTGTCTGCGTCAATCAGCGCAACAAACTTCAATTGCAATAATTCTTGGCTGAACAATGTCTGCAGCCAATCATATGCAGTCACTGTTTAGGTATTTAAACAGCCATAGGTGCAGCTACAGTCAAAATATAAGCAGGGGAGAAGCAAGAGAGATGTGGATGGGGAAATCAATTGATTTATTTGTTCAGCCCACAGGGAACAACATTAATCTTAAAGTATAACTAAAGGCAAAACGTTTTAGTTTTGGATAGAGGACAGAGGGATTAGAACATCTGTCAGTTTTTATTGCTGTCTGTGTACCCGTTAGGGAGATTCACCCTCTCTATTTTTCCTGTTTACTGTTATCATTGAAATTGAAAGTAAACAAATTACAAATTTTGGGTTGTCCCTACAAAACTAATATGGGGCCTGGGGGTCCCCAAGAAATTCCTTTAAATTCCAGGGATTTCCTCTCGCTTCCAGTTTTGGCTATGGGACAGGAAGTGAATGGAAATCTCCCCATTGGGACAAAGAGGGCAAAAATACACGTTACAGGTGTTATAACCCTCCCTTACCCTATCCAAAATAAAAAAAAGTTTTGCCTATAGTTTTTTTTTCTTGTTTGATTAAGCGCCTAATTCTATTCTTTTGATATTTTCTTTATCTCTATTCCTTGTATTTACATTTTGGTTGCCATGTCTCAAACTTTAATATTTTAACTTTCACACTAGTATGCAAGTCCACTTTGTAAAATGAACAGTAGTTTAATGCTGCTTAAAAAATGTCAGTGTGGCAGTGGTGAGTATTTTCCATTATCATTGATTGCTATTGTCATTGCAATGATATCTCATTAAACCAGTTGAATCCCTCTGCTTCTATTAGTTGACATTAAGATATGTAAACACTTGGTTGTTCATATGAACTTGCAATATGCTTCTTTTTTTTTAAAAAAAATCCAGCTGAAAATCAGACCAATGGATTGCAATAGTACAGTTCTTTGAATGTCAAGACTACTAAGTTACATGAATCTTAATGAACTTTATCCCACAAAGGTACTGTATAGGAAAGAACAAGATTGAAATATTTCTGTGAAAGCTTTCATCCAGATCATAGTATACTGTACATATTAGTAGTTAGTCACATTCAACTGGACTTGTTCTGTAATATTAAAGATGTTTCACCACACATCCAGTGGCTTCTTTAGTTCAATTCCCATGTGATTTGAATATGGTTTTTATTATTTTATTATGAGCCAGACTGAGGTATTGTTCCCAGGTCTATCAGAACTATAGAAATGCACCTATGATGAGTGTGCACCAGTGCATCAAAAAGAGTTCTGAGCTTTCAAATGCTTTTCAAGCATTTATCATGCATTAAATATGACTTATAGCTTACAAAACACCGTAGACAGTTCAAATCACATTCATTTTTATATGCATTTTGTTAAAACTTAAATTACAACTGATAACATCCAAATATATAAGTACCGTATATACTCGAGTATAAGTCGAATTTTTCAGCACATTTTTTTGTGCTGAAAGTGCCCCCCTCGACTTATACTCGAGTCAAGCACTTTTCTGCAGCAAAAAATTTCATTTTCCGAACTGACTTTGGGGCCCCGTATCTCAGGGCCACTTGGTGCTAGAAACCTCAAATTTGGTATGCAAACCCAGTGGGCCTGGTCCCATAACATATCCAAAGCTGAAGTTCCTAGCACTAAGTGGCCCCGAGATACGGGGCCCCAAAATCGGTTCGGAAAATGTCATTCTCTGCTGCAGAAAAGTGCTTGACATTTTCTGAACCGAATTTGGGGCCCCATATCTCAGGGCCACTTGGTGCTAGGAACCCCACATTTGGTGTGCAAACCCAGTGCAACTGGTACCATAACATATCCAAAGCTGGGGTTCCTAGCACCAAGTGGCCCTGAGATACGGGGCCCCAAAACTGGTTCGGAAAATGTCATTCTCTGCTGCAGAAAAGTGCTTGACATTTTCTGAACTGATTTTTGGGGTCCTGTATCTCGGGGCCACTTGGTGCTAGAAACCCCAGCTTTGGAAATGTTATGGTGCTAGTTCCTCTGGGTTTGCACACCAAATTTGGGGTTCTTAGCACTAAGTGGCCACGAGATACGGGGCCCCAAATTCGGTCAACTGTGTCTATCTGCAGCAATGTCATTTCGGGACCCTTTGGGTTCAGAGACCCCAAATTTTGGCTGCAGCTAGGGGGCATCTAGGAACCCTTAACTACTGAGTTTGAAGTTCAGGGGACCTATGGCTGCAAATGGGCACAGTGAGGCATGTAAATGGGCACAGTGATGCTGCAAATGGGCATTGTTGACCCTCTTTTCCACTTAAAGTAGCTATGCATTTCTCACCCTCGTCTTATACTCGGGTCAATAAGTTTTTCCCATTTTTTTGTGGTAAATTAGGGCCTCGACTTATACTCGGAACGACTTATACTCGAGTATATACGGTAAATGTGTAATGCTGTAAGAAAACTTCACTTTATATTTTTATTTGGTTTAGTCTTCAATTTGAATTGAATTTAATAAAAGAAGGCAGATCAAATTCCCAAATTCCTTATAGATGTAAAGTTAGTTGCCAAGGTCTGAAACATTGCATATGAAGGCTGGATTGCTCATGGTTGAAGATCCAAGAACATGTGGCCCCCTGCCTGTTGACACTTCAGAATTAGGAGGACACTTTGAGAGGAGTCTTCAACAATGAAGAGAACGAGAGCAAAAATAGTGAAATAAAAACTCGCCTAGAGCAGATCCTGTAATTACATAGGATCAATACAGTAGACAATGCATGGAATTATTTACTGTAAAAATAAAAATAGTGCAACACTACCTTTTCCCAGTAACACAATGCAACATTAGTGCAAACATGGATCAATATAAACAGACAATGTACTGTATGTGACAAAAAATAGCATAGAAATCCACAATTTGATTTTACACTTAAATGTAAATAAAACTCCAAACTCAGAAGTAATAGAATTTCTCTTGTGTAGAGTTTTCGTAAAAAAAAGTTTAGTCTTGTGATCACTTGCCTTGAGACACCTTAGGCAGGCCTTACAGGGAGCAAATTTATTTCCTGAAGCTACAGACAGTGTTGACAGGGGAATCCCTCCTGCTGAGCTAATGTATTCTCCCGCTGGGAGCATGGGGGAAGCCGTCCCCACCGTGAGAAGACAGTGATTTATTGCTAGAGGCTACACCAGCTGCTAGCAAAAAAAGTATGTAAAATCCGGCAGGCTGGTTAAACCCAAGTTGGTCGATCAATCAACTTAGGTACACTCAGCCTGCCCATACATGGTTTGAATCTTGAATCATCTATGGCCGGCCTTAGAGTCTCACTTCACAGAGCAACAAGAAATTTGAATTTCTTAACATAATATGATATGATATGAGGTAGCCCAGGAATGTAAGCCAGCTGAGTTGGTAAAAGCAAAAAGTCCTTTTATTGGTATTTTCAAAACAAGTAAATACAAAGAGCTTTCATCAGCCAAAAGTAAAGCAGAAACAGTTGCTAGTTCGGGTATAAAAAAGATCACTCCACAGGCTCACCACCAGTTCCTTGACCCCACAATGGGGTTAGGGCTCCTCCTTGTATCAAGGTGCCACACAGGCTGCAGGGGTTCAGCTACCAGCGTCTCAGTTGCCAGAGGGTTCACCTTGCTCACAAATGGTGAACCTCTTCACTCTGCCTCACTGAAACAGGCGCTGATCCATTCCTGCTGCCATTCAAGACTCCTTTTGCTGAGGCTTAACCCCTTCAAGACCAGAGTCCTTGTAGTCAGGGGTTGGAGGTTCTTCCCTTCCAAAACTCTTTGAACCGCAAAATATCAACGTTCTTGATATAACTTACCAATTCAAAGAGTTCTGAAAATCTGTCCTCTCTTTCCACCTGGACTACCCCTCAACCTGCATGGGTGAGAAAACCCTAAGTACTCAAGCAAGTCTTCAAACTGCCCCCTTAAAGGAACAACAACTCAGATATTGGGGAAATATACAGTACCTGCCATTTAGGACACACTCCCAGTGTCCTGTACAATACCTGCACTAAACCCAAACCTGAAAATGTAATATATTTCAGTTTACTAGTCCTTGGTGTGGTGGCTGCCTTTGTTTTATTTTTTTCAAACTTCTTTTGCTTTATTTGCAGCAAAAGAAGTCCTGCAAATAAGACTCTTCCTGTCCCTGAGTGGCTACATCACTCCTTCACTGTGTCCAAGGAGGGAGCCATCACTGTCACCCTGACCCTGACCTGCATTCCTTATATGGACTACAAACATGTCCATATCTATTCATCTCAATTACATGGGGTGCAAGGCAATTGGTAGATTACAGAAGATAGCTTGGAAGGAGAATATAATTTGGTATAGCTTACAGGAAGTGAGAAGAATACATATATTGTCTGTTTAGATTGATACATTTTGCACTGATGTTACCTTGAGGTATTTGGGAAGGGTAGCACTGCATTATTCTTATATTTAAATGGTTTGAGATAATATATTCAGAACAGAATGCAGTTTGCGTCCTGACACATGCATTGTGAGAGACCCAGGGATCGTGGGATATACAGTTTCTTCCTATTAAGTGTCAGGTCTCAGACTACAGACAGAGGTCCTGCATTAACCTGAGCAGTGCCATGCATCATGTTTCCACACAAACTACGACATAGAAATAAGTATAGGCTGTGCATAAAGGTCAAAAAATGACAGCATGAAACTACATGATCTAAACACGTCCTATGCAGGTAAAAAACACAAGGTTTAGTATAAAATATACTGAATATGGGGACAAAACTGAGGGCTTTTTGGCTTTTTGGTCAATCCAGAAAATATTCTTTGCTCCATACCCAGAATCTATGACATTCTGGATATGGAAGAGCTAGATTGTGATGAGGTTTATGATTCCTATGTGAGCTCAACCATCTCTGTTAGAGACAAACCTGTCCAAGTATGTATTTTTCTTTTCTTTTAGGGTCTACATTACACCACTGTGACTGTTCAATATTGGGAAAACAATTGTCTATGTCAAAAAAGTCAGGGGGCTGATGTTGATCTTATACGAATAATATGGAAATACCCTATGGTTAGACCATTTTGGTCTTAAATTACAGAATGCATTTCTCAGCACTTTGAAATCGCTTTGATATATTTGTTAACTCAAAGTAGTACCTATTATGAGCATTTGATTGTATTGATTTTGGAAAATGCTCAAAAGACCTTTCTGAGACTTTTATTTTATGTTAGGAAGATTGATGTATTAGGCATTATTTCTACAGCACACGTGGACACATCCTTTACAACCTAATTGTATTGATCACACTATTTTTATCATCAATTTCATATGGGTTCTGTTAAAACATAAATGCATTCATGTAAAAGTTAGAGTGATGTTTTCCCTTTCGTCAATGTGTACTGTGTACTAAGAACACCTCCTCAATGTTTTTTAATTTTCCTTTTTCAGAAAAACTGAAACAAAAGTGTCATATTCTTTTGCATGTCAATAAAACACGTGCATGCAGTGGTGGCTAATGCTCAATTTTTGGGGGGGATGTGCAAACAAATCACTCGACACCCCCCCACCAATTAGTTTGATCTGTCCGTCAAACCCCCCATTGCCCCCCATTTGGTTGGTCAGTCTGTCCATCCGTCAGTCAAAATCCACCACCCCTCCTCGCTCGGTCGATCAGCAAACCACCCACCACGTCGCTTGCCTGTCCGCCCCGGAAGCTCCACACTTACCCCATCTAGGTCCCGAGCAACTTTGGCAGGTTTCCCCTGCATCTCCTCCTCGGCGGCCAATATGGTCGCTTCTCTTCTCGGCCAAGTGGGTCTTAAGACCCGCTTCCTGATTGGCCGGGAGGAGAAGCAGGAAGATAATATTAATTCACTATTATCACACAACTGGGTGGGCTCAGAGCGCAGTGCTCTGCGCCCGAGCCCACCCTTTTTTGAAGCCAATTAGAGCCTCAGGCTCTAATCATGTGCTTCAAAAAAAAAAAAAATTGCAATCCATGCATCCAGTGCAAATAGATAGGGGGGACCCCTAATGGAGCAGCCGCCACTGCGTGCATGAGAATAAAAAATCTTTCTAAAATTATTAATAATACTGCTAATAAAAATTAAAAAGAGTAACAAACCATGTTTAATGCCATTACTGAATAACGTGTTAATGGCTGCTTAAGGGGCCGTCCAAGCCCTTCTTGGATCAGGTTGGGCTTGGCTGTTCTGTCAAGTATATTGCAGAGCATCTCATTAAGACATGTTCCAGTTGAGATGCTTCACATTGCATTAAATAAAGTATCTAATGCACCCTATGGGCAACTGGTGGTGCTGGTAGGGTGGATTTGATAGAAGTGGCAGCCTCTTAAAACCCCAACAGTTCTATGTGTATTCTCTGCAGTAAAATGCAATCACAATGTTTTTGTACTTTTACATTGATTTATCATTTTTGCAAACAGATTGCATACATTGCATTGCATACATTGCTTTAGAATGCTGAAATTGAAAATAATAACTCCTGCAGAATAAAAAAAACCTTAAACTCCTTTAAAAATGAAAGCTCTGTCTGTCTTGACATGATATAAAAAAGATCTGTAATGTAAACTGTTACTAAACCCACAACAGTAAAATATCAGTCTGTATATGCAGTAAAGAATGCTTGTTATACTCACTGTGGAACCTAAGGGGTTAATGCTCTGCATTGTGTAAAAAAGCTGTTTGATACTGTCTTCTCTGATCCTCCCTTTCTTTCACTGTCACATGCTCAGTTTGGTGTGTATTGCTAGAGAGTTTTTTTTTTTTTCTTGGGAGGGTGCATGTGATCAGCACAGGGCCAATTACCACTGTGCAGATAGAGGGTCAGGGGTCCTGCAGCCTCATAGGACAGTCAGAGTAGAATGAAAACTCCTCCTACAAGCTTTAACCAGAAACTGATAGAAGTCACAAGATTGCTATATACTGCCGATGAGAAAAGGTATTTAGCAGTTTAAAAAAGCTGTTTGATCCTGTCTTCTCTTATCCTCCCTTTCTTTCACTGTCACATGCAAAGTTTGGTGTGTATTGCTAGAGAGTTTTTTTTTTTTCTTGGGAGGGTGCATGTGATCAGCACAGAGCCAATTAGCCCTGTGCAGACAGAGGGTCAGTGGTCCTGCAGCCTCATAGGACAGTCAGAGTAGAATGAAAACTCCTCCTACAAGGAGTTTTCAAGCTTTAACCAGAAACTGATATAAGACACAAGATTGCTATATAATGCTGATGAGAAAAGGTATTTAGCAGTTTATATTTACTAAAATAATTGCATTTCCATGTTCTGTGAGAGACCAGATATAGTGAATACAGGGTCCTGGGTTTAGTAACACTTTAAAGGGGTTTAGGGTTTCTGCGGCTAATGTGGTTAAGTAGCTCTAAGTAACTCCCTCCAGATAGGGGAAGATTGGGAACATTTGACCTGAAGGGCACACACAACCAATTGACCTGTTTATGTCAGGGATATTTTCTTGTGGGCTAAAGTTGCACTACAAAAAGTGTGCCACATTGATTGGTGGCCATAGTGAAGGGTAGTTTAATAGAAGGTTTGTTTTAATATGTACTGTAATTTCATAGATTGTAAATACAGGAAGTACATTATTAGCTGAACATAATGACTGCTGATCTTTAAAAATTACACAAACGCATCTAAATAACTTACTAACTGAAATAAAAAAAATCCATCATCACAAATAATCTGTATCATTCAGTGTCTTATAACAAATAATCATTTCAAAGCATTGACTTTCTTTGGCTGCAATCCGCATTTGGATGCATAACATCTCAGAACTGCAGAGATGAACTCAGAGTAACTTGGTGCTGGAAGACCTCCCTCCACCAGATACTGGGGTTGCAGGCCTGAATAGGGAACAGATAACTATCTAATGCCTGGCAGCTGTTATGACTGTGAGGCCTGTTCTGTGCGGGGTCTGAATATCTATATAACTTAGAGAAACCAGCCCAACTTATCTTATCTGTACTGGCCTAGAGGTCTAATGTCCCCTGCCTGTCAGTCCCCACCAGCCTCCAGTCTCCAGCCAACAAGTATTCTGAGACATCAGCCCTTTCTCAAAGCCCCTTCCCACTAGGGGTTGGCCGAAATCGTTTTTTCAGGGCTGATACGATACCAATTTTTACAGCTACCTTTCAAGTCGATAGCCGATATCAGGCACTGATATTTTGTACATTTAAAGTTTTTTTTTTTTACACTGTCCTTTTCATTTCTTATTTTTCTTTTATCACTTTTATTGCTGTCACAAGGAATGTAACATCTTTGTGGCAGTAATAGGCAGTGACAGGTCCTCTTTATGGAGGGATATGGGTTCTAAAAGACGCCAAACCCTTTCTCTGCACTTGAATGTATTCAAAACAACAACCTAAAGCAATATCGGTAATATCGGTACGTTTCTGGGCGATACCGATACTTCGAAAAATGTGAATATTGGCCCCCGATAATCGGCCGCTCTGATAATCGGTCGACCCCTACTTGCCAGATACGCTGATTTTCTTATGAATAGTATAATGGATTATTGCAAAAATACAAATCTTCTGTATCATAAGGATGAAGAATGTATTTACTGTAAACTTAGTCATATTGGGTGTCTTAGTAATAATTTGTGTTTTTAATAGAGATATTTTATGACATTCTTTTTAATGTTTAGACAGATGTTTTCCATTGTAGAATACAATAGCTATTTCTCAACAACCTAGAAATGTTAATTTCCCATACACCACACCTAACCACAAGGACATCAATCTCTGGGTATTGTACTTTAAAACATAACAACAACATTGAGAATTTTTTTATTGCTATTCCTACTGTCCTCCTGAAAAACGATTTGGGAATGTTATCTTGCCAGTAAATATATATATTTCTGTCAGGACAGTGGCTGTAGTATTTACAATTCTAATTTCATTGCTCAGAAATTATACTAAATTTTATAAGTATTCTTTTTCATAAGAAAGCTATTTGCAATGGAAAAGTGACAGAAGGCTTGCTCTGGTTTTGTGGCTCACATTTGTACGTTTTATTATTTAAATTTCTTTGATATGTGCTTTGCATGGCAATATAGAATTCCTTTTTCTACATACACATGCACATACATCCATATGGGAATATTAACATAAGTGCACTCAAAGCTTGTATCTGAGTTGTTCTATACTGAATCTGCTATTACCTCTTGGGAAACCATTAACAGGAAATTGTAAATGTGAATCCCACCAGTTGTGATAGGTATCATTCCCAAAAAGGTACAATGAAGCATGCACTTAAAGGGGTTGTAAACCCTCAAGGTTTTTCACCTTAATGCATTCTATGCATTAAGGTGAAAAACCTTCTGTAGTGCAGCTGCCCCCCAGAGCCCCCATTTTACTTACCTGAACCTGATCTTTCCAGCAACGGGAACAAGCCCAGCAGCTCCAGTCACTGTCTCCGGTCCTCATTGGACAGATTGATAGCAGCGCAGGCATTGGCTCCCACTGCTGTCAATCAAATCCAGTGACACAGGAGTCGGGGATGGGGTTGAGTCCTGCTGTCTGTGTCAATGGACGCAGCAGCAGGACTTGGGAACGCGCCCCCATGAGTGACCCCTTGGAAAGCGGGTATCTGAGGGGGCACTCAAGAAGAGGAGGAGCCAGTAGCTGCAGGGGGACCCCAGAAAAGGAAGATCAGGGCCACTCTGTGCAAAACCCTTGCACAGAGTAGGTAAGCAAATCATGTTTGTTTTTTTTGTTTTTGTAAAACACAAAGCTTTACAACCCCTTTAAAGTGATTGTAAACTATCACCTTGTAAAACAACCCATTCAGTTAAAAATAGAAATGAAAAACAAAACATTTTTGTATAGCTATAAAAATACATTATAAATACCTTTTTTCCCTTTTTTATAAGTGATCACATTCCCTCTGTTCTCAGCTGCATAAGAGCTGGGGGAGGAGTAGCAGCAGCACACTGAGCTTCCCAGTGAAAGGCTGTGCAGGAGAGGCTTGTCAGGACAAGTTTGATCATTGGAGGAGAGCACACTGAATTCAGAGCATACCTAGAGAACTGACCATGGTGTGCTCTCCTGCATAGTGTGGTCAGTTTTTATTAGGAAAGCAGAGGGACTGGCAGGAAGACCAGGGATTGTGCCAACCACTCTCAAGTAGGGATGAGCTTCGAGTTCGAGTCGAACTCATGTTCTACTCGAACATTGGCTGTTCGCAAGTTCGCCGAACAGCGAACAATTTGGGGTGTTCGCGGCAAATTCGAATGCCGCGGAACACCCTTTAAAAGTCTATGGGAGAAATCAAAAGTGCTAATTTTAAAGGCTTATATGCAAGTTATTGTCATAAAAAGTGTTTGGGGACCCGGGTCCTGCCCCAGGGGACATGGATCAATGCAAAAAAAAGTTTTAAAAACGGACGTTTTTTCAGGAGCAGTGATTTTATTAATGCTTAAAGTCAAACAATAAAAGTGTAATATCCCTTTAAATTTCGTACCTGGGGGGTGTCTATAGTATGCCTGTAAAGGGGCGCATGTTTCCCGTGTTTAGAACAGTCTGACAGCAAAATGACATTTGGAAGGAAAAAACTCATTTAAAACTAGCCGCGGCTATTGCATTGCCGACAATACACATAGAAGTTCATTGATAAAAACGGCATGGGAATTCCCCACAGGGGAACCCCGAACCAAAATAAAAAAAAAAAAATGATGTGGGGGTCCCCCTAAATTCCATACAAGGCCCTTCAGGTCTGGTATGGATATTAAGGGGAACCCCAGCCAAAATTGAAAAAAAAAATTGACGTGGGGTTCCCCCTAAATTCCATACCAGACCCTTCAGGTCTGGTATGGATTTTAAGGGGAACCCCGCGCCAAAAAAAAAAAAAAAAACGGCGTGCGGTCCCCCTAAAAATCCATACCAGACCCTTATCCGAGCACGCAACCTGGCAGGCCGCAGGAAAAGAGGGGGGGACGAGAGTGCGGCCCCCCCCCCCTCCTGAACCGTACCAGGCCACATGCCCTCAACATTGGGAGGGTGCTTTGGGATAGCCCCCCAAAACACCTTGTCCCCATGTTGATGAGGACAAGGGCCTCATCCTCACAACCCTGGCCGGTGGTTGTGAGGGTCTGCGGGCGGGGGGCTTATCGGAATCTGGAAGCCCCCTTTAACAAGGGGACCCCCAGATCCCGGCCCCCCCCCTGTGTGAAATGGTAAGGGGGTACTTACCCCTACCATTTCACTAAAAAACTGTCAAAAATGTTAAAAATGACAAGAGACAGTTTTTGACAATTCCTTTATTTAAATGCTTCTTCTTTCTTCTTTCTTCCTTCATCTTCTTCTGGTTCTTCTGGCTCTTCTGGTTCTTCCTCCGGCGTTCTCGTCCAGCATCTTCTCCGCGGCGTCTTCTATCTTCTTCTCCTCGGGCCGCTCCGCACCCATCGCATGAGGGGAGGCTCCCGCTCTTCTCTTCATCTTCTTCTCTTCTTCATCTTCTTCTTCATCTTCTTCTTTCTTCTTCTCTTCTTCCTTCTTCTCTTCTTCATGTCTTCTCCGGGCCGCTCCGCAGCCATGCTGGCATGGTGGGAGGCTCCCGCTGTGTGACGGCGTCTCTTCGTCTGACGGTTCTTAAATAACGGGGGGCGGGGCCACCCGGTGGCCCCGCCCCCCTCTGACGCACGGTGACATGACGGGACTTCACTGTGGCATTCCCCGTGACGTCACAGGGAAGTCCCTCAAGTCACCGTGCGTCAGAGGGGGGCGGGGTCACCGGATGGCCCCGCCCCCCGTTATTTAAGAACCGTCAGACGAAGAGACGCCGTCACACAGCGGGAGCCTCCCACCATGCCAGCATGGCTGCGGAGCGGCCCGGAGAAGACAGGAAGAAGAGAAGAAGGAAGAAGAAGAAGAAGAAGAAGATGAAGAAGAAGATGAAGCAGAGAAGAAGATGAAGAGAAGAGCGGGAGCCTCCCCCCCATGCCATGGGTGCGGAGCGGCCCGAGGAGAAGAAGATAGAAGACGCCGCGGAGAAGATGCTGGACGAGAACGCCGGAGGAAGAACCAGAAGAGCCAGAAGAACCAGAAGAAGATGAAGGAAGAAAGAAGAAAGAAGAAGCATTTAAATAAAGGAATTGTCAAAAACTGTCTCTTGTCATTTTTAACATTTTTGACAGTTTTTTAGTGAAATGGTAGGGGTAAGTACCCCCTTACCATTTCACACAGGGGGGGGGCCGGGATCTGGGGGTCCCCTTGTTAAAGGGGGCTTCCAGATTCCGATAAGCCCCCCGCCCGCAGACCCTCACAACCACCGGCCAGGGTTGTGAGGATGAGGCCCTTGTCCTCATCAACATGGGGACAAGGTGTTTTGGGGGGCTACCCCAAAGCACCCTCCCAATGTTGAGGGCATGTGGCCTGGTACGGTTCAGGAGGGGGGGGGGGCCGCACTCTCGTCCCCCCCTCTTTTCCTGCGGCCTGCCAGGTTGCGTGCTCGGATAAGGGTCTGGTATGGATTTTTAGGGGGACCCCACGCCGTTTTTTTTTTTTTTTTTTGGCGCGGGGTTCCCCTTAAAATCCATACCAGACCTGAAGGGTCTGGTATGGAATTTAGGGGGAACCCCACGTCAATTTTTTTTTTCAATTTTGGCTGGGGTTCCCCTTAATATCCATACCAGACCTGAAGGGCCTTGTATGGAATTTAGGGGGACCCCCACATCATTTTTTTTTTTTTATTTTGGTTCGGGGTTCCCCTGTGGGGAATTCCCATGCCGTTTTTATCAATGAACTTCTATGTGTATTGTCGGCAATGCAATAGCCGCGGCTAGTTTTAAATGTGTTTTTTCCTTCAAAATGTCACTTTGCTGTCAGACTGTTCTAAACACGGGAAACATGCGCCCCTTTACAGGCATACTATAGACACCCCCCAGGTACGAAATTTAAAGGGATATTACACTTTTATTGTTTGACTTTAAGCATTATTAAAATCACTGCTCCTGAAAAAACGGCCGTTTTTAAAACTTTTTTTTGCATTGATTCATGTCCCCTGGGGCAGGACCCGGGTCCCCAAACACTTTTTATGACAATAACTTGCATATTAGCCTTTAAAATTAGCACTTTTGATTATTCATGTTCGTGTCCCATAGACTTTAACGGCGTTCGCGTGTTCGAACGAATTTTTTTCCTGTTCGCATGTTCTGGTGCGAACCGAACAGGGGGGTGTTCGGCTCATCCCTACTCTCAAGGAAGGTATCATCAAACCCCTACTAAAGAAACCCAGTCTCGACCCTAAGGACCCCAACTACCGCAGACCAATAACAAGCCTCAACACCATCTCCAAGATCATGGAGAAAGCGGTAGTACAGCAGCTACAGCGCCACCTGGACACAAACCAAGTCCTGGATCCTCTGCAATCAGGCTTTCGCCCAGGGCATGGCACAGAAACAGCACTTTTCAAAATATGGGATGATGCCCTCGAAGCAGCTGATGACGGAGAATCATGTCTCTTGGTACTATTAGACCTCAGTGCAGCATTTGACACAGTGGACCACAACACTCTACTCGCCCGCCTCAAAGAAGTAGCAGGAGTCACAGACTCTGGGCTAAAATGGTTTGCATCCTTCTTACAGAATCGTTCTCAGACAGTGAAACTTGGAGCATTCACTTCTGAAACCCGGGCAATCTCCTGTGGAGTCCCGCAGGGTTCACCCTTATCACCAGTCCTTTTCAACGTCTACATCCGCCCACTCCTCAAAATCATCAGAAAATCGGACCTCTCCTTCCACTCATATGCTGATGACACCCAACTGTACTTTCGCATCACCAGACAAAAAGACCATCATCAGCGACTAGAAAAATGCCTCACTATGATAGATGACTGGATGACCGTTAGCTCCCTCAAATTCAACGGGTCAAAAACAGAACTTCTTCTCCTACACGCTAGCCAAAATGCCAAAAACAAGGCTCTGTGGATACCTCCCACCATCTTAGGACAGACCATCTCTCCGAGCACCAAAGTCAAGAGTGTCGGAGTTATCTTTGACTCAGAAATGACAATGGATGCACAAATAGGATCGGTTGTCAGTGGATCCCACCATCTCCTCCGCTTGTTACGTAGACTTATCCCCTTCATCCCAGAGGAGGACAAAGCAGCAGTAGTTGGAACAATCATCAATTCCCGACTCGATTACGCTAACTCGCTCTATATAGGATTACCCCAATATCAGCTTGCGAGCTTACAACTCATCCAAAACACGGCGGCAAGACTGTTAACAGGAAAAAAACCCTGGGAGTCAATCTCCCCAGCCCTCAGGAGCCTACACTGGCTAACCTAAAGAATCGGATCACATTCAAGACCCTATGCCTCACCCACAAATGCATACAAGGAAACACGCCTCAATACCTTCGAGAGAAAATAAAACACTACACACCAAATCGCAATCTTCGATCGTCCAACCAAAACCTCCTTCTCATTCCCAAATACCACTACAAAGCAAAGGGAGAACGAAGGTTTGCAGTCCAAGGACCTCGACTATGGAACGCACTTCCGCCCCACATACGCATGGAAGAAAACCATCTGGAATTCAGGAAAAAACTCAAGACCTTCCTCTTCTAGAAGCTGTCAACACCAACGCATTAGCGCCTTGAGGCGATTCAGTTCGCATTTGCAGCGCTCTATAAATTTTTCATTCATTCATTCGTTCATTTCACATAAAGAAAGCAATATAAAGAGAACAGGATACTTTCACATAAAAGTACATGGTACAGCAGGCACATATCAGGAATATGAAGTTTTGGGGTAACAAACACTTTAAGTGAAATCTCATGTACTGTAGGAAAGAAGTCGGGGGGAAGCATTTTGTAGACAATACCAGCATACTCCCAGTATTGCTTGGGCCCTTTGTCTTTGATTTAGATCAACTTCGGTGCAAACTCCATTAAAACAAAACAAAGATTTTCAGTTTTAAGAGGAATCTGGTTATTTCTGCAAAGTTTCAGAAGCTGAAAATCCTTATTTGACCAACTAACCATTTCTAAAGTTAGCCTAAAGGCCCGTACACACGATCAGACTTTTTGACAACAAACATGCAAATTAGCTGTTCTGGAGCAACATCCGACCGTGTGTACACTCCATCGGACAAACTTTTTCTGTTTCCATCGGACTTTTGTTGGCTGTGCAAACGCACAAACTTTCCGACAACAAAAATCCGATGGAGCGAAGTCCGATCGTGTGTACAGAAAACCATCAGGATTTTGTACAAACTACAGTACGCAGCCGCGAGAATCTGGTTCTCGGCGACAGGGTACTGTACATCTCGCGCTGGCTGCAATAGGAAAAACACATTTTCCTACTGCGGCGGGCGTGAGAGAGGGAATTCCCCTCTGGGGGAATACCAGGCCCTTCGGTCTGATATGGATTTTAAGGGGAACCCCCATGCTGAAAAAACGGCGTGGGAGCCCCCCGAAATCCATACCAGACCCTTATCCGAGCATGCAGCATGCAGTCAGGAAAGGGGGTGGAGACGAGTGAGCGCTCCCCCCTCCTGAACCCTACCAGCCCGCATGCCCTCAACATGGGGGGTGGGTGCTTTGGGGAGGGGGGCGCCCTGCTCCCCCCACCCCAAAGCACCTTGTCCCCATGTTGATGAGGACAAGGGCCTCTTCCCAACAACCCTGGCCGTTGGTTGTCGGGGTCTGCGGGCGAGGGGCTTATCGGAATCCGGGAGCCCCCTTTATTAAGGGGGCCCCCAGATCCCGGCCCCCCACCCTATGTGAATGAGTATGGGGTACATCGTACACCTACCCATTCACCTAGGGAAAAAAGTGTCAAGAAAAAAAACACACTACACAGGTTTTTAAAGTAATCTATTAGGCAGCTCTGGGGTCTTCTTCTGACTTCGGGGGTCTTCTTCCGACTTCTGGGGTCTCTCCTGCCTCTTCTCCCGGTGTCCGGTTCTTCACCGCTCTCTCCGGCGTCTTCTCCCGGTGTCCGGTTCTTCTGCGCTTGCTCTGGCCTCTTCTCCCAGTGTCCGGTTCTTCTGCCGGCTCCTCCGCTATCTTCTGCCGCTCTTTTGCTAGTGGTGGCCCGGTCTTCTACATTGTCGTCTTCCCTCTTCTTTTCTTCCGATGTTGACACAACGCTCTCTCCCGCTGTCTGAACGCTCCGCAATGACTTATATAGGTGGTGACCCCGCCCCTTATGACATCACAGTCCAGATGTGCTGGGACTGTGACATCATAAGGGGGCGTGGTCATCGGATGACATGACCCCCCTCCCCCAAAGCACACCCCCCCATGTTGAGGGCATGCGGCCTGGTACGCCTCAGGTGGGGGGGCGCTCGCTCATCCCACCCCCTTTCCTGACAGGCCGGGCTGCATGCTCGGATAAGGGTCTGGTATGGATTTTGGGGGGACCCCCACACTGTTTTTTCGGCGTAGGGGTTCCCCTTAAAATCCATACCACACCTAAGGGTCTGGTATGCCCCTGGTGGGTAACCCATGCCGGTTTTTAAATTAAATTTTGTCGTGGAGTTCCCCCTCAAGATTCATACCAAGCACAGTGCCTGGCATTGGCGGGGATCCAAGTCGGATCCCCCCACCAGTGTGAACCCGGCTCACAAGGTGTCAATCTCGCTGATAAAAGACACAATATTAGACAACAATACAGAAGTTGACCAAAGAGTGGTGGTAAAGAGCTGAAAAACCATGTGGTTTGGTGAAAGTTGGCTGAAAAAGTTCTGCCGTGTATGCAATACAGACTTATGGCCAACGCCCTTTGTACAAAAATCCGAGGGAAAGTTTGTACAAAGTCCTATCGTGTGTATGAGGCTTTAGATATATAAAGAAAAGTGTGGCGCTATAAACTCCGAATAAATAGCATCTCAAAGCCAAATAAAGTGTATATATAAATCATGACATACCATATGATTAGATATTCATGTGTAAAGGCTAGATGAATACATATATAGTATACAAAAAATGTGAACCAATGTGAAAAAAAACCCTGCAGTGTTGATATAAATGGAAATAGTACACTGTATATATAATATATAAATTATAAAAATATCAAACCGTGTGAACAGTGATACAAATATAAATAAACATGAAGAAAAAGTACAGTCCAAAAAAGTCTTGAGTAGGATTAGCACCACAAGGAACCAAATTATCAAAGTCCACCAATGATGTAGGAAATTGTAGGAGAAGTGAGAAAGCCATCACCCAGGGTCTTAGGGTGCTTAGCAGAAATAAATGACCTGGAACGACTTATACCGGCCAAGTCACAAGAGGCTATGATACCAACAGGTCACAAAAATATAACTCCTTAGACACACATGTTGACTCGCAGATTAAAGTGGAAGGTACATGAGGAGGCTGGGTAGAAGTTTAAAGGCGACCAAAATAACCAGGAAGGGTAATAATGGTGGAAAGAGCCATCACCTGAAGGTATTAAAGGCTTACCAGAGGTTGTTGACTTGGGGAGACTTATGTCATCCAAGTAAAAAAAGGTAAGGAGACTGACTGGTCGGAGAGGTACACCCCCTTACGATATCCTCAATCAATTCCAAAACAGGGCGGCTATTTATCATCCACAGTTGTCCTCAACATTCATGGAAAGTAATATCTCAATGAAAGGCCACAAACGAAATTTCATATGCCATGCGAGAAATGGATGAAAAAACTCACATAGCGTAATAACGTAAACACTGGTTTATTAAAAGTATAGGAAGTAAACTCACATATTTGTAGATCATCAAAATACAAAGATCAGGTAGCGGTAATAATGGGGAGTCCACCCAACGCGTTTCTGCTAAAGAGCTGTCATCTGGGATCAATTTACTTAAGACAATCATATGTGGTGTGCAGGCTCCATCTAGCGTTCCTTTTTGGTATTGCTGCAGCTCTGTTTATCTGTTTATTTGTATGTGTAGTTAAGGAAGTTGTCAGCAAGCAGGGAATTCTGGGTAGACAGGAAGTCAACCATCCACCATTCTTTTCAACACATTGCAAGACACAACACATGTATTTCTCTATCTATCACCATCACCCCTTAGAGAACTTAAAAAGTACGTTTTTACTATCCCATCTTGTACTGTATATCGTTGTTTATGCAATGTATGCTGTATTGTATGCAATATTATACTTATTGAGGTCTATTTCTGTTATTTTGTAGTTTCACCTGGCTTGTTCTAATAAAATTGAGATCAAAGAAATATGGTATCTACAGTTATTGGGATGAGAAGGTTTAGCTAGCTGTCCCAGAGACAGAACAGTGAAATTTTTAAGCTGACCTCTGAAGGGAAGATAAGCCGACTTCGGAAGTCTGTACAGCCCGGGGCTACACAGTATCCATACAGTTGGAAGCCTTAAAGATACAGGCCTGCGGCAGGCGAAGCAAGCAGCTATGCGACACAGAGATGCACTCTGTCAAGCAGCATCGACACTAGAGTGGTCTCTATACAGCAAGACAGCTTCTTCCCCGCAGCCATGTCTCACATTGGGACATCGTCTTACAAAACACGTTCACGAGCAAGCTCATCTATGTCATCTGTCGCAAATGCATCAGCTATCTCACGTTCAAAAGCTGAAGCAGCAAAAGCCAGGGCCGCATTCGCAGGCCAAGAGTTGCAGATGAAAAAAGAAAAGGCCCGCCTTGATGCAGAAAAGGTGAGATGGGAGCAAGAGAGAGAAAAGGAAAGAGTACGCTTAGAGCAAGAGAGAGAGAAGGAAAGAGTACACATGGAACAAAAGAGAGAGCAAGAAAGAGTACGCATGGAACGAGAGAGAGCAAGAAAGTGTATACATGGAACAAGAGAAAGAGAAGGAAAGAATACGCCTGGAAGAAGAGCTAGCCCAGCAGGAAGCATCTCTGAAATTGCAGCAAGCTTTCTTAGAAGCTAACATGGAGAAGCTGGCAGTAGAAAGAGATGCTGCTGCCGCCATTGCAGAAGCAGAAGCTTTAGAAGCAGCCGTCTACGATGAACCAAGACTAGGCAGCAGCATACCAGGTCTAGAAGAGGACCAACAAGATTTTTCGCAACGCACGTCAGATTATGTCTACCAGCACTGTGACCCAAGCAGCATCCCACAACAGGAGATTAAACATGATGTCAGTGAGTCACATCAAATAAAGCAGCAACAAGACGAGCTGGGACCTCAACACTGCAAGCAAGAAAAATCTGACAGAGTTCCAGACCTTCCAGTTCCAACCAAACCTTCTACTCCACAAGGTACCCAGCCTTCATACAAGCATCAAACACTAGTCTTCACTCCAAAGGTGTATGCAACGAGCCAGTACGAACTGCCAACCTTATGCAAGTTTGAACCCAGCGCGCCTTAAGAAGAGACTTTTACCAGGTATGTCTTTACACCACACCATAATACACCAGCAGCCTACCCCAATGCCAATCAGGCTACTGTAGACTTTGCCAAGTTCCTGGCCAAAAGAGAGTTAGTTACCCAAGGACTTGTCAAATTTAGTGATCGCCCTCAACAATACAGAGCATGGCGATCTGCTTTCCAGAGTGTCATTCAAGGTCTAGATCTATCCTGCAGGGAACAATGATTCTGCTGAACATGCCAAAAGGATCAGAGACATAAATATAAACCACCCTGAGATAGGCCTTACAAACATCTGGAACAGACTGGATAGATGTTATGGCTCACCAGAGGCTATAGAGAGTACACTGTTTAAAAGGATAGAAGACTTCCCAAAAATACCTAGCAGAGGTTACCAAAGACTCAGAGAATTCAGTGACCTGTGTATTTTAGTCGAGTTTCGACTAAAAAGCCTTCAACTGGGGCATGAAACAGCCACCCCACATTGCCCATATATATAAACTGTAAAACCCCATGCCAAATAATTGGGTCCACCCCCGTCATGGCGGGACCGGAAGTGGAGGGTTTGATGTTATAAAAACTAAAGACTGGCTTAAACTGGAATTGTTCCCATGTAAACTAGTACACACACAAGGCCCAGGGTATACCATAGTTGGGGGGTTACATCGAGTAGATTACAATGAGGAAGGGTCGTAAATATCGAATAACTAACTCGGCTTGCGTTCCAAGCCTCACGTTCGTAGCGGGACTTCCACATGTCTTAAACACGTGACCGGGGAGAGAAACAGCCGGCGAGTACTGTGCCGCTGCAGTTTCCCGCGGTCATCACGTGGGGCGTGCGTGCCAAGCCTCGGACGTGCGTATGAGAGAGAAACCAGCCCGTAACCAATGCGCCGCTGGCATCTCTCTCAAGGATATAACAAAAAGCACGAAAGCACTGATGATGTCATTTCTGACGAAACGGCCGTAGGATTGACACGCTCGTACCGACGGCGCATGCGAGAAGTTTCGTTTTAAAGCTGTATTGGTTCCTTGCAAGGAAAAGTGTTTTTATGGATGCCAGTGAGGCGACTTTTAATAAACAAGAGATAAAACGTTCTACACCATTGGAGTTTTCTCTTTTCTTTTAAACACGGTGAGAGCTCTCTTCCCTGATTGTACCGCTGTCTGGAAGCCTGTGGCGATCGTTTGTGGATCTACATCCATCATCCCAGCTAAAGTTCCAGCCGCTGTGGAGGGCAAACCCCAAGCTGTTAGCTCTATGCCTCTGATCAGAGGCTATCTGGTAAGCCTTCAATCTATACCAGGTGACGGGATTTCAACACGGTGACAGTCACGGATTTATTATTCATAGAAAGTCACATTTAATTGCTTTTTTGGACATTTGTTTTGACATAATTTTTGCATCTTTGGACTTTTTCTAAATGTGTGGATAAAAAACTGGGAATAGTCACGCATATATATCACTATAGTGAAGCATTCATGTTATTGTTCACGCATATATATCACTATAGTGAAGCATTCATGTTATTGTTTATTTTTATTTTTTTATTTTACCACATATGAAAGTTGTTGGTGCTTTAATAGTAATATCAATTTTTGTTGTATTTTTGCATTTATATCCAGCGCTGTGCTTTTTGTTATATCTATTTAGTAGTGCCCTTATCAAGGTATAGTGCATAGCTGCAGGATTTTCCTTCACGGGTGATATTCACTAAGTTACTGTTTGTACACCTAGCGCAAATTTTTTCTTTAGAAACATCTCTCTCAAGGAGCATGCGCTCCAAGCCTCTAAGTGGGGAGGGGCGGACGGCCGCTCAAAGCCCGACTGATCAATGATCAGGGCCGGCCGGACCAATCAGAGATGCACTAGATGACTGACCACTCCCCCTCCTATCATTACTACGCCACCTATACAGTACGCACTACCATGGCAACGGCCAATGCCGGTGCCAAGATAACGTAACTGCATGGGGGCCATTAAGCCCCTTAATCATAACCACAGAAGTGGCCAGACAAAAGGGCTCAATAAGTGTCCACATTTAGGTTGGACCCCGCATGGTAGGTGGATGTAAGGGAGGGGTGGGGGGAAGGGAATGTCAACCTACAACCTACAGTACAACCTGCATTAAACAAACAAACAAACTCACCCACCACTATACCTGAGCTAATCCCTATAGCTCAGACACAGTGATACACGCTCAGGCCCCCATAATGGGGACCCAGCAATATTACCTGTCAAACTGTCCCAAGAGGACCCAAAGCCCCAAGGTTAGAAGGGTTGTGTTGTAATTAACATAATGTGTCATTCATTAATCGATAGGTGGCAATCCTTCCCTAGGATCAGGCAAACTGAATACTATAGACATCAACTTAACCGACATACCAAGTCGATCACTTAGACAAACTCAGGTGGAATGTCATAGAGGGAGAGAAATTAAAAATACGGGAATGCCAGACCTAGGAATATGTTGGATGGCACCCCATAATAACCTACACTAAAACCGGATGTCCTAGTCTATTATGGTAAACCTCTGCCCTATCCAACGTAAATCAACCCGGACTGAGGTAAAGTATCAGAACTTAATATAACTTGACCTAATGGAACAGAGCCCAAAAATATAATATAATATAACTTGACATAATGGAACAGAACCCAAAAATGTTCAGAAAACTCCAAAAGGAAAGGGAGAAAACAGACACATGGAGTATGAATATTATCAAAATTCCAGACACTCATAACAACATCCCAAAAGCAACACAAGGTGAGGAGTGTGTCGCGGCTCGAGAACTCAAAATACCCCTCACGCACGGTTAATGAAACTATTGATGTCCAACTCGACATTCATACCGTGCGGAGAGAAGCACCCGAGCTCATAAATCCAATAAGTTTCGAGCCGCGACACACCCCTCAGACGAGACTCACCCCTCCAATGAGGAACGAACTTGTCTATAATTACAAAGGAGGTACCTGTAGGGTCCCTATTGTGACTTTCTAGGTAATGACGGGGAACGGTGTGCTTGATACAGCCCTTTTTAATTTTAGCAATATGTTCATTGACCCTGGTCGAGAAAGTTCTGGTAGTGCGCCCGACATATTGTCTACCACATGGACATGTGATAAGATAGACAACATATCGGGTAGCACATGTGGTGAAATGTTTCATACTGTACTCTCTGGATGTAACCGTAGAGTGGAAAGTCGTTGTTTTGCGTCTCCCACCTGTATTGTGTAGACCAGTGTTTCTCAACTCCAGTCCTCAAGGCGCACCAACAGGTCATGTTTTCAGGATTTCCCTCAGATGAAACAGCTGTGGTAATTACTAAGGCAGTGAAACTGATCAAATCACATGTGCAAAATAGTGGAAATCCTGAAAACATGACCTGTTGGTGCGCCTTGAGGACTGGAGTTGAGAAACACTGGTGTAGACACACGTTACATTTTCTACACGGGAAGTATCCTTTACAGTCTTGAAAGAAAGAGACAGCGGGGGGGTGGGGTAAATATTTTTTTTTTTTTTTTTTTTTTTTTTTTTTTTTTGTACTGGTGGGGGGGGGGGTAATGGGGTTTAGGGAAATGAAAAAGGAGGAATTATACGCTTGCCCTTGGAATAGAAGGACTCTGAACCAATTGGTAAGGAAATGAGTGAAAAAGCTATACTATGATAGAAAGAATATGTATATGCTGATATGATGTTTAAAAGAATATGTTCCATGTGGCATGTGATATATGACCGTCAAAAAATAAAGAATTTAAAAAAAAAAAAGAAAGAGACAGCCTGGGGGGGTCTATAACATTGGGGGCAATTTCCCCCTGGATCGAACGTGCACCCCTAAAGATAATACTAGCCCGGTCTGGTAAAACAGGGCCTAGAACTCGGTCATTTTTCAGAACCTTCCAGTGCCTCTCCAAAATCTTTTTGACCTCTTTATATTGAGTGGAAAATACAGTAAAGAACGACCATTTGTATGGGTTATCGCCCTGTGTTTTGGGGCGATCACTCAAAAGAGAATCCCTGTTCACCTCCCCAACCTCTCTGATAGTGTTATCGAGATCGGATGGTCTGTATCCCTTTTCTATAAATCTTTCTCTAATGCCGCGTACACACGGTCGGACTTTTCATCTACAAAAGTCCGACAGCCGGTCCGACAGACTTTCGGCGGACTTGCGGCGGACTTGCCGCGGACTTGTTGCAGACTTTCTAACGAACGGACTTGCCTACACACGACCACACAAAAGTCCGACGGGTTCATACGTGATGACGTACACCGGACTAAAATAAGGAAGTTGATAGCCAGTAGCCAATAGCTGCCCTAGCGTGGCTTTTTGTCCGTCGGACTAGCACACAGACGAGCGGATTTCGGGGTCCGTCGTAGTTACGACGTAAAGATTTGAAGCATGTTTCAAATCTAAAGTACGTTGGATTTGAGGCTAAAAAAGTACGTTGAAAGTCCGGAGAAGCCCACACACGATCGGATTACCAGCCAGCTTTAGTCCGTCAGCGTCCGTTGGACTTTTGTAGCTGAAAAGTCCGACCGTGTGTACGCGGCTTAAGGGTTTGGGACTGTGACTGGAAATCCTCGGTGTTATTGCAATTACGCCGTAACCGGAGAAACTGTCCTTTAGGGACAGTTTCTCATTGAAACTGTCCTTTAAGTTCGTTCCTCATTGGAGGGGTGAGTCTCGTCTGAGGGGTGTGTCGCGGCTCGAAACTTATTGGATTTATGAGCTCGGGTGCTTCTCTCCGCACGGTATGAATGTCGAGTTGGACATCAATAGTTTCATTAACCTTGCGTGAGGGGTATTTTGAGTTCTCGAGCCGCGACACACTCCTCACCTTGTGTTGCTTTTGGGATGTTGCTATGAGTGTCTGGAATTTTGATAATATTCATACTCCATGTGTCTGTTTTCTCCCTTTCCTTTTGGAGTTTTCTGAACATTTTTGGGTTCTGTTCCATTATGTCAAGTTATATTATATTATATTTTTGGGCTCTGTTCCATTAGGTCAAGTTATATTAAGTTCTGATACTTTACCTCAGTCCGGGTTGATTTACGTTGGATAGGGCAGAGGTTTACCATAATAGACTAGGACATCCGGTTTTAGTGTAGGTTATTATGGGGTGCCATCCAACATATTCCTAGGTCTGGCATTCGAATATTTTTAATTTCTCTCCCTCTATGACATTCCACCTGAGTTTGTCTAAGTGATCGACTTGGTATGTCGGTTAAGTTGATGTCTATAGTATTCAGTTTGCCTGATCCTAGGGAAGGATTGCCACCTATCGATTAATGAATGACACATTATGTTAATTTCAACACAACCCTTCTAACCTTGGGGCTTTGGGTCCTCTTGGGACAGTTTGACAGGTGATATTGCTGGGTCCCCATTATGGGGGCCTGAGCGTGTATCACTGTGTCTGAGCTATAGGGATTAGCTTAGGTATAGTGGTGGGTGAGTTTGTTTGTTTGTTTAATGCAGGTTGTACTGTAGGTTGTAGGTTGACATTCCCTTCCCCCCACCCCTCCCTTACATCCACCTACCATGCGGGGTCCAACCTAAATGTGGACAATTATTGAGCCCTTTTGTCTGGCCACTTCTGTGGTTATGATTAAGGGGCTTCAATAGAACTTCCCCCATGCAGTTACGTTATCTTGGCACCAGCATTGGCCGTTGCCATGGTAGTGCGTACTGTATAGGTGGCGTAGTAATGATAGGAGGGGGAGTGGTCAGTCATCTAGTGCATCTTTGATTGGTCCGGCCGGCCCTGATCATTGATCAGTCGGGCTTTGAGCGGCCATCCGCCCCTCCCCACTTAGAGGCTTGGAGCGCATGCTCCTTGAGAGAGATGCCAGCGGCGCATTGGTTACGGGCTGGTTTCTCTCTCACACGTACGTCCGAGGCTTGGCACGCACGCCTCACGTGATGACCGCGGGAAACTGCAGCGGCGCAGTACTCGCCGGCTGTTTCTTTCCTCGGTCACGTGTTTAAGACATGTGGAACGCAAGTCCCGCTACGAACGTGAGGCTTGGAACGCAAGCTGGGTTAGTTATTCGATATTTACGACCCTTCCTCGTTGTAATCTCCTCGATGTAACCCCCCAACTATGGTATACCCTGTGCCTTGTGTGTGTACTAGTTTACATGGGAACAATTCCAGTTTAAGTCAGTCTTTAGTGTTTATAACATCAAACCCTCCACTTCCGGTCCCGCCATGACCGGGGCGGACCCAATTATTTGGCATGGGGTTTTACAGTTTATATATATGGGCAATGTGGGGTGACTGTTTCATGCCCCAGTTGAAGGCTTTTTAGTTGAAACGCGTAGGGCGTTTGAGCTCCCCACATTGCCATTGTCTTTTATTCAGTGATCACTTTTAATTTGTAAGGTTTTTATTCAATAAATCCCTTTGAAATTTTTGACCTACGCCATGTGGAGCCCCTTCTTTTCTCTTTCCTCCATGAATACTTCCATGATGGGGTGTTTCTGACCCCTCGAACCTGCCGAGAATCGGAGAGTGTGTGAGTGAGCTGACAACCCCCACCGGCGATTGTCCTGGCTATCAGGGACCGCGATTCAGGCTAACTTCACCCATTGGAGATCGTGACCATAGGGAGAACCTCCGGGGAGAATACACGGGAAATCATTCTCACAAGCTCTGATAGATGTACTGCCGTATGGCAGATATGTCCCACAGGATCTGGTAAGAGTATTTAACTCTACAAGTTTATGTCGTTTTACCTCTGATTGCTGTGATATCCAGTCTTCAGTCAACACCTTATTTCCAAGCACCTCCCCTGTCTGAGAAGACTCCTTCCATGTATACCTATTAATAGCGGTCTTTTTAGCTCTAATATGTTGAGGTCAATTTTTGCCTCTGGACATTCTTGAATTTAGTGTATTCACTTTGGACATTCTTTGGTATACCTCACAGGTGTATATTGTGTTTAGTAATCTCACTTTTAGTCACTTTTAATTATTGTCTTATTTTTATTTCCACTTTTCCTTTTTTTAGTTAGCGCTGCACGTTTAGCAATGTCTATTGAGGATAGGCTCTTCCTAGAAGTTATAGAAAGGAGTATGGAGAAAGACGGGACTAATAGCTGGGTTGCACCTCTTCCCTTAAGACCACAAAGATGACGTTTACCTAACAATAGAGAACTAGCATATAAACGTCTCACTTCCCTAAGACACAATCTTCAAAGGAAACTAGAGATGAAAGAACATTTCTTTTCCTTCATGGAGAAAATATTCCAGAATGGTCATGCTGAGATGCTGCCCCAAACCTCAAAGACTCAGAGGAATGCTGGTACTTACCTATATTTGGGGTCTATCACCCTAAGAAGCCAGGACAGATTAGAGTGGTGTTCGATTCCAGCGCCAAACATGAGGGTGTCTCTCTAAATGATGTCCTCCTCTCTGGCCCTGACCTTAACAACAGACTTTTAGGAGTACTTCTTAGCTTTTGCAAGGATTCAGTCGCATTCATGGCAGACATACAACAAATGTTCTATTGCTTTCTTGTCAAAGAAGAACACCAAAACTTTCTGAGGTTTCTCTGTTTCAGGGACAACAACCCCTCTGGATACATGACAGAATACTGCATGAGGGTGCACATATTTGGCAACAGTCCTTCCCATGAAGTTGCTATATATGGCCTCAGACATTCTGCTAGAGTGGGAGAGTCAGAGTATGGGTCAGATGTCAGACAGTTTGTGGACAAGGATTTCTATGTAGACGATTTCTTGAAATCACTACCCACCAATGAAGCTGCAATCAGTCTCCTTAAAAGAACTCAGGCAATGCTTGTTTGTTCCAACTTAAGACTCCACAAGATTGCTTCCAACAGTAGAGAAGTTTTAGAAGCCTTTCCTGTCCAAGATCTTTCTAATGAGTTAAAGGACTTAGATCTAGGCACAGACTCACTTCCCATGCAACGCAGTCTTGGTTTGCTTTGGGACTTAAGATCTGACACGTTTATTTTCCAAGTAAACACAGAAGAAAAACCCTTTACCCATAGAGGTGTCCTGTCTACCATAAACAGCCTGTATGATCCCTTAGGCTTTGAAGCACCTGTCACCATCCAGGGTAAGGCACTACTTAGAGACTTAACCTGTGAGTCACTAGATTGGGACCACCCTCTCCCCACTGACAAGAAGAACCTATGGCTAGAGTGGAAGGACTCACTAACAGCTCTATCCAATCTTAAAATTCCACGACCTCATGCTCCTCTGTCATCTGCTAATGTTCAGATGCAAAGACTTTGTGTGTATTCAGATGCTTCTGTTAAAGCAATTGCTGCTGTAGTTTACCTGAAAACCATAGACACTAAAGGACAATGCCACATAGTGTTCCTAATGGGGAAAGCAAAACTTGCACCACTTCCTGAACACACCATACCCAGGCTGGAACTTTGTGTTGCAGTATTAGCTACAGAGCTAGCGGAACTAATTGCAATCAGAGGCCCAGTGAAACTCATTTGTTCTGTAAAAGAACTTCAAATTCCTTCTAACTTGGATGTTCTCAGAGTAGAAAGATACTTAAGTGAACAAGACTGCACGTGGATCTTCAACCTACCTCACTCTTCTCACATGGGAGGTGTTTGGGAGAGGATGATAGGCATAGCCCGCAGAATTCTTGATTCTATCTTCCTACAAGTAGGAACTGCAAGGCTTACTCATGAATGTTTAGTGACATTTATGGCAGAGGTTACAACTATCATTAACACCAGACCCTTGACATCCATTTCAAGTGACTCTGAAGATCTAGTGGTCCTCACACCTACCATGTTACTCACGCAAAAGACTAGTCTTGTTGGTGCTCCAGCTGGAGAGTTTTGTGAGAAGGACCTTTACAAACGTCAATGGAGACAAGTACAAACCCTTGCCAATACCTTTTGGAGCCGGTGGAGGGAACAATATATATCTACTTTACAAGTAAGTAGAAAGTGGCACACTGAAAAGCCTAATCTTAAACTTGGTGATGTTGTGCTCATGAAAGATTGCCAGGCACTAAGGAATATGTGGCCTTTAGGTTTGATCACCAAAGTACTGCCAAGCAAGGATAATCGTGTCCGTAAGGTCGAGGTCAAGATCTTTCAACAGAATGAAGTTAAAGTATTCTTGAGACCAGTGACTGAACTTATTCTGTTGCTTTCTACGGAGGACTCGGTTAGTGACATCACTTGATGTAAGGCAGGGAGTGTTCTGTCGACCAGATGTCTTGCTGATTATTTGTACCTTATTTGTACCTGTGTTGTTAAATTTACATGCAAAATGTGTAATTTACTTAAGACAATCATATGTGGTGTGGAGGCTCTCTAGCAAGTCACACCAAATTGAGCATGTGCAGCCTGTCCCCTGGCTCTATATTATCAGAAAATATATTGGGGACAGTGGAAGGAGGAGAGGCTTAGAAGAGACAGGATCAAACAGCCTTTTTACACAATGCAGAGGATTAACCCCTTAGGTTCCACAGCATGCTTTACTGCATATGCAGACTGATTTTACTGTTGTGGGTTTAGTAACACTTTAACCTCTTCATCCCCTAAACACACCTTCTTACATGGGCCCATCTTTTACTCATTGTCCAGGTCAGAGCTCCCAAAGTCAATCCAAAGACTCAGAGTCTGTGTAGCATGATTATGTTCCTCCAATCACCACCTGCTCCATGACCAACCAGGTTTGCCCCAAACACTTCACAGTTAACATGACTCCACTCTCAACTGAATATATATTCTTCTTTACAAATATGGCAGAGCGATAATTTACATCTTCACCAGATACACTTTTTGAGTACTGTTCTCCAGCTAAGACATTAAGGAGACAAGGAGGTGCTTTGCTTTTAACTGATTAAAAGTAGATGAAATTATAAGGCCTTGTGCACACTGGATGTGTTTGCAGCTATTCAAGTTTTGAATTTTTAGTCCTGAGATAGTAAGAGCCATGCAGAGCAAATGCCATAACAAAACTGTTTTTAAAAATGTTATATAAAGTTATACTTTTTTGCAATTAGGTGACAGTAACATTTATAAATGTTCAAGGAATGAACTATATATTAATATATGCAGTTAAAGCATCAGTACACAGCCCTGGAAACTGCATAGAAGCATAACCTGTGCAATGGCTCTCAGCCATTGGTTAGCATGGTTATGTGAGAGCGCTGTTCAGAGTCTCTGCTTTTGGCCCGGGAGTAAAAAGAGACTCCCATTGGTCAGCACTATTACATGCCCACACTAACCAATGGCCAATAGCTATTGCACAGATTGTGCTTCTGCACAGCTTAAAGGGCTGTGTATGGATATTTCAACTGTACAGAATTATGGGCAGCGGAAGATGTTAGAGAAAAGCAGATAAGTGCACAGGGAACAGTGAGGAGGATGTTAGGAAGGATTTTTTTTTTCAGGTACAAATTTGGAAATACCTTTTAAATTGTATTCATTGGCACACAATTTGTTTAAACTGTGTTTATATATTTTTGTTTGCAGTTCAAAAATTCCATATTACCAGATTTGTTTAAAATGCGTGGAAGCATGTACTACACATCCAAAGCTTAAATAATAAGTAGGAAATTCAAAAGTGCATGTCAGATTTTTATAAATACAATATTCAACCTCTGTGGCTGAATTTTCCACTGAGGCTGTTGAAATTTGAATGAGAGTTTAATAGTATATCATAAACCTATGGCATACAATGGCGAGTATATAATTATGATAAAAAAAAGGTTGCTGACAAAAATCACCGAACACATTTGTGCCCTTTTAAAATCAAACAAGAAACAGCAACAGTACAAATTGGAGGAATTGGCCAAAGGATTGTGTATGCTGTATGAACAATAGTTTTATATAGTCGTGAAACAAGATACTGCAGTTAGAAGGTTGTTGGAATCATGTTTTAAAGTCTAATGGTTCATGGTCAGTGCAAGCTCCTTTTTTCCATTGGTTTATTTGTGGTTTTTCTGTTTTTGCTCAGAAACTACACTGCAATAACTAAAAGTGAGTATGACACAAATGCAACTGGAAGGATTGGAGCAGTTAGCATCCAAATGCGGTTCATCAGGTTTCTAAGATTTACTAACAAAATTGAAAATGAGCTCAGAAACAGGATCTTCTGTTTTGTAGCATGTTTTGGTCACCATTACTATGGAAATCATCTTTAAAACATAGTATAAAGTCACCATGAAGGCCAAAATATGATTTTAGATATCTTGGTAAATATCCTTTCTATTATTTAGCTTAATACTGTATTTAAAGAAATGCATTTTTAATTTTTAGTTTAACAAATATGTATAATTACTTACCACAGGCAATAATTACCTATTTCACTATGCAAAATAGAATTCAGGTATCAACAAGAATTAAACGTTATTTCCCCATTGAACCCTAATCATGCATATTAATTTGAGAAGGAAATAGGCTTACCAAATCCAAAAATATCAAAAACAATGCTGAATCAACCAAATATTTAAAACAGAAATGAACTTCCATAATTGCTAGCCTTTACCATGGAGCCTTTACAGTATGTTCAAATTTAAAGCACAACTCCAGTTTTTTTTTATATATTCTTCCAGGAGTAGGTTATATATATATATATATATATATATAAAGCAGCTCTGGCTGCAATACACATCTCCTATTTAGTGCTGCCACCTCACCATAATTTCTTTCTGCCACTAGATGTCCTTGGTTTTCCTGGTTGAATGATGCCCTCATCATTCATCCAAAAGACTGAGGACACATTGGGGTTGATTGATTGGAGAGTGCAAAATCTGGTGCAGCTCTGCATATAAACCAATCAGCTTCCTTTTTTTTTTTGTCAAAGCTTAATTGAACAAGCTGAAGTTAGAAGGTGATTGGCTACCATGCACATCTGCACCAGAATTTGCACTTTCCAGTTTTAGTAAATCAACCCCATTGGGTGCAGGGTATCATTGACACAGTCTCTGAGGTGACATCACCAAAGGACCCTGCACTATCAGTGTATTGATGCAGAGAAGGATACTGATGATATCACACCACCACGGTCTGAAGTCCGCTCTCTGCTGACGTCACCAAGATCAGTCCAGGCACCACGTCATCCCGACTCTGGAAGTCTGGATCCATCAGGTGCCTGGACTGATAGGCGTCTCAGCCTCTCAGCGAGCCGCTGAGATGGCTGCTCCCCGGCCCTCCACAGCTCAGCGTTTCAGTGAGCATGGAGAGTAGAGCAGGAGAGCTGCTGACTGACAGGCAGCAGCTCTCCGCTTGGGGAGGTGAGAGAGATGGTTCTCAGTGCAGAGGCGCCGGGGGACAGATGCAGCATCAGACCGATGATTATGGGCTAAAAAGAATCCCATACTTCTTTTTTAAAGAATAAATGAACCTTTAGGCCGTTTTCACTTTAAGAATTTTCTTGAATTCTGCTGTAAAAAAAACAAAAAATGAATTGAGGTTTCCTGCCTGAAAGTGGTGGGATGGCATCTTTTCTTTCTGTGGCAACTGATTCTCAGCACCTCTAAAATATAGCCTTCATGGGCGAGGCATGTAGGCATCTCTCTTATACCGGGAGTTGAAGCATGATCTATCGATATTGTAATATTGCAGTCTGTCAACACACCCCACCCCCCTTCCTTTCTTCCCCTCTGTCTTCCTTTCCACCTTTTCTTTTCTCTCTTTCTCCTTATTCTCAGGAAGTTATTATTTTACATCTACAGAAAGTATATGGTTCCACACGGTTTCTTTCAGTTTTTTAGGCACATGACTACAATCAGACGGTACCTCGACCCATTACCCATGGGTCGACCTCCTAGTCGGAACCCTCAGGTTATTTTTATGGCACCCCTTGCTCCTTTGGCCTTCTGGCAATAGAGGGCTTGGGAAGGCTTCCTCACGCAGCCTGGGACCTTCACTCCCCCGGAAGGCGCAATGGGCCTCAACAGTTTAACTACTCACCTTACGGTTAACTAAAGTAACTCTCCGATGCTCGACACAGTATGTTCCCGATAGGGGTGTCGAGCCTACCTGCAGCACTAGGTATTGCCATTTCATGCCTGAGGGTTCTTTTCTCCTGTCTTATGTATAAGCCTACGTATTTGGTTATCTTCTCTGTTTCTGTTCATCATTTGAGTATGGTCACAGAGGTGGGCTGCACCCCACCAGCATTTCCGTTATATGAACTGTAATGTACTGCTCTTCAATAAAACTTCTTTAAAATTAAAAAAACAAAAACAAAAAAAAAATAAAAAAATATAGCCTTCATATTGTGAGTAAAAGACAAGAGAACGCCAGAGCATGTGCCTTCAGACACAGATCAGCAATGGCTGGACTGTTACACAGCTCAGCAAGGAACAAGCCCCGACTACAGCCTACTAATTATAAAGGAGCAGCAGCACTGATGAAGTCAACCCTAAGTTCTTTACTTTTTTTAACCATATCAATTTGAAAGCTGTAAAGCACTGATTGTCTTTGGACGTCCCGTCCCCTTCCTTTCCCATTCTGAGCCCTGCTGTTCAGAGGATTACATGAAGCTAAAAGAAATATAGAATTTAGGTACTTATACTAGTTGCATTGAAAATAGAGTTAATGATTTGTCAATGATTATGTAACTGGAAAATGTGGCATTTCTTCATATAGGCCTAAAGCTGAGTTTTAAAAGCATTCAATATATAAAATTATATCATCTGGAGAAACATGTGACATATTCACAAATGTGATTTTTAACTATCCAATATGTTTGGCTACTGAAAATGTACAACATTAAAAAATAAATACCCAGTATTTATCCTGACATATTGCAATTCCCTGCGTACATCTCTATCATTTTTGCAGTGCTTTATAGAGTACATTGAGCAATTACTATCAATCCTTGAGCCAGAGAGAGAGAACATTCTAGCACAAACATACATATGTTATTGGAAGTAAATAGGAGTATTCATACCTATAAAAGACCCATGTAACTTTTGGGAGGAATTGAAAAAGCAATGCTAACATAAGGATCCTAATTCCGAAGTTTACAAACCCACACACCAGTCCTAATCTCCCTAAATTAAACCTACCTTAGATGTTAGCATTCACCAGTAAGGATGAGCCGAACACCCCCCCCCCCGGTTCAGTTCGCATCAGAACTTGCGAACCAAAATGAAAAAAAAAATTGCGTGGGGGTCCCCCCCAAAATCCATGCCAGACCCTTTAGGTCTGGTATGGATTTTAAGGGGAACCCTGCACCAAAATGTAAAAAAAATGGCGTCCATACCAGACCCTTATCCTAGCACGCAACCTGGCAGGCCGCAGGAAAAGAGGGGGGACGAGAGAGCGCCCCCCTCCTGAACCGTACCGCCCCCCCTTCTGAACTGTATTAGGCCACATGCCTTAACATGTGGAGGGTGCTTTGGAGTTGCCCCCCAAAACACTTTGTCCCCATGTTCATGGGGACAAGAGCCTCATCCCCACAACCCTTGCCCGGTGGTTGTGGGGGTCTGCGGGTGGGGGCTTATTGGAATCTGGAAGCCTCTTTAACAAGGGGACCCCCAGATCCAGGCCCCCCTATGTGCATTGGTAAGGGGTACATTGTACCCCTACCATTTCACAAAAAAAGTGTCAAAAATAGTAAAAAAGACAGGAGACACTTTGAGACAAGTCCTTTATTATAAAATAAAAATGTCCAGCAATGTCCATTCATCGCCCGCAGACCCCCACAACCACCGGGCAAGGGTTGTGGGGATGAGGCCCTTGTCCCCATCAACATGGGGACAAGGTGCTTTGGGAGGCAACTCCAAAGCACCCTCCACATGTTAAGGCATGTGGCCTAATACAGTTCAGGAGGGGGGGTGCTCTCTCGTCCCCCCCTCTTTTCCTGCGGCCTGCCAGGTTGCGTGCTCGGATTAGGGTCTGGAATGGATTTTGGAAGGGATCCTTACACTATTTTTTTTTACATTTTTGAGCAGGGTTCCCCTTAAAATCCATACCAGACCTGAAGGGCCTGATATGGATTTTGGGGGGACCCCATGCAATTTTTTTAAACATTTTTGGTTCAGGGTTCCCCTTAACATTCATACCAGACCCAAAGGGCCTGATAATGGACTGGGGAGGGGGACCCATGGCGTTTTTTCAATGAGTTTTATCTATATTACCGAGACCCAACAATTCATTACAGCCGTGATCAGTTTTAAATCACTTTTTTCCTTTAGAAATGTCATTTTGCTGTGTTATTGTTCTAAACACGGGAAAACTGCACCAATTTACAGGCATAGTATAGACTATACTATACATACTATACTATACATACTATAGACACACCCCAGGCACAATATTTATATTTATTTTTTATTGTTTCACTTTAAGCATTATTAAAATCACTGCTCCCGAAAAAACATCAATTTTTAAAACTTTTTTTTTTCATTGATACATGTCCCCTGGAGCAGGACCTGGGTCCCCAAACACTTTTTATGACAATAACTTGCATATAAGCCTTTAAAATGAGCACTTTTGGTTTTTCATGTTAATGTCCCTATGACTTTAACTGTGTTCCGCGGCTTTCGAATTTGCTGCAAATACCGCATAATGTTTGTTGTTCGCCGAACGTTTCGAACAACCAAAGTTCGACCCGAACTGATGCTCAGGCCGAACAGTTCGCCCATGCCTATTCACCAGTATGTTCCATTTTTTGCCCTATACATACACTTCATAGTATCCTGCCAAACCATGACATCTACTTTTTAATTCCTGGCCTTACCAAGTACAAGGATTGACTACCTAGTCCTTGAACTTTATCCCAATAACTCAGCTCAATACCTGGTTATTGCTGCCTCCATTGCCTGGCAAATTGAGATCACCGACCAGTAACAACATTACCACCAATATTACAACAATGTTTATTTCTTCAATGTCTTGTCCTTTAGTAAAAATAAATTGGAATATAAAATAAAAAGTGTTTAACTTCACTTTACTCGTAGCTTACATTGCACAACTTGGAAATTATGGAAGAAAACTATCCATATGTCTGTTTTTCTCAGTGATTGCTCACCTGTTTAACATTGGCAAAGAAAGGAGATGTCTCCTGCTGGTAGTCAAGCACAATTTAAGGCTGCTATTCTGAAAAGATAAACCTTGATGCAAAGCAGCACACTAATGCCCCGTACACACGGTCGGATTTTCCGACGGAAAATGTGTGATAGTTGTTGTTGGAAATTCCGACCGTGTGTGGGCTCCATCACACATTTTCCATCGGATTTTCCGACGCACAAAGTTTGAGAGCAGGCTATAAAATTTTCCGACAACAAAATCCGTTGTCGGAAATTCCGATCGTGTGTACACAAATCCGACGGACAAAGTGCCACACATGCTCAGAATAAATAAAGAGATGAAAGCTATTGGCCACTGCCCTGTTTATAGTTCCGATGTACGTGTTTTACGTCACCGCGTTTAGAACGATCGGATTTTCCGACACCTTTGTGTGACCGTGTGTATGGAAGACAAGTTTGAGCCAACATCCTAGGATTTTCTTGTCGGAATGTCCGATCAATGTCCGACCGTGTGTACGGGGCATTACACTATATAGGATGTACTGTATTTTCTAAGATATTATCATAACTCACCTGTCATTTTAAGGCATTGTTATACCAAAACTATAGAAGTAAATTTTAAAAACAGCTGTCAGCATTTATGCTATTAACCACTTGCCAACCGCCCTATAGCCAAATGACGGCTGCAGGGCGGCTGGATAACTCTGGGATCACGTCATATGACGTGATTCCAGAAAACTGCTCCCGCGCGCCCCGGAGCGATCACATGTAAACAAACCGGCGTCATGTCATGACGCCGGTTCCTCCCTCCCCTCTCTGTACCGATCGGTACAGAGGGGGAGAGATCAGATGTGAGCCGAGCTGTGGGCTGGATGTGTAGTGCCCACAGTGCAGCTCAGTGACATGTCCAGTCACATCCACCCCCCCCTATGCTGTGCAAAGACCCTGTGCAATACTCTGCAAAGACCCTGTGCAATACTCTGCAACCCTGTGCAATACTCTGCAAAGACCCTGTGCAATACTCTGCAAAGACCCTGTGCAATACTCTGCAACCCTGTGCAATACTCTGCAAAGACCCTGTGCAATACTCTGCAACCCTGTGCAATACTCTGCAAAGAACCTGTGCAATACTCTGCAAAGACCCTGTGCAATACTCTGCAACCCTGTGAAATACTCTGCAACCCTGTGCAATACTCTGCAACCCTGTGAAATACTCTGCAACCCAACCCTGTGAAATACTCTGCAAAGACCCTGTGCAATACTCTGCAACCCTGTGAAATACTCTGCAACCCTGTGCAATACTCTGCAACCCTGTGAAATACTCTGCAACCCAACCCTGTGAAATACTCTGCAACCCTGTGCAATACTCTGCAACCCTGTGAAATACTCTGCAACCCTGTGAAATACTCTGCATCCCTGTGCAATACTCTGCAACCCTGTGAAATACTCTGCAACCCTGTGCAGTACTCTGCAATGATCATGTGCAACCCTGTGCAATACTCTGCAATGATCCTGTGCAACCCTGTGCCATACTCCGCCATACCCCGCCATAATACGCCATACCCCGCCATACTCCGCCATGCCCCGCCATACCCCGCCATGCCCCGCCATACCCCGCCATACTCCGTCATGCCCCGCCATACCCCGCCATGCCCCACCATACCCCGCCATGCCCCACCATACCCCGCCATACTCCGCCATGCCCCGCCATACTCCGCCATGCCGCGTCATACCCAGCCATACTTTGCCATGCTCGGCTGTACTCGGCCTCTGTATGTGGCCAGGCTGTGGAAGTCTCACACATGTGGTATCGCCGTACTCAGGAGGAGGAGGAGAATCTATTTTGGGGTGTCATTTTTGGTATGTCGTCATACGACGTCCTTGACTTTGTGCGGGGATATCTGAATGATGGGTGCAGCTACAGGCATCATTCAGATATCATCTTTTTCAGCCGGCGATTCCCTACACCATAAGAATGATCATAGCGGCTTTTTCATTGCTTGATCATTCTTACGGGAGGCGAGAGGGGACGCCCCCCCTCTCGCCGCCCTCAGGTGCTTCTACCGACTCACCGCTACGATCGAAGCCAGGATCTTTTTTTTTTTTTTTTCAGGCTTCCCAGCCTAGAGGTGAGATGTGGGGTCTTATTGACCCCATATCTCACTGTAAAGAGGACCTGTCATGCCATATTCCTATTGCAGGGGATGTTTACATTCCTTGTAATAGAAATAAAAGTGATCAAAAAAATTTTTTTTTTGGAAAAAAGCCCCAAACTAAAATAAATAAAGTAAAATGAACAATAAAAAAATAAAAATAAAAAAAATATTTCCCCGTGTCCCCGTGTGCTCGCAGTCAGAAGCGAACGCATACGTAAGTTGCGCCCACATATGAAAATGGTGTTCAAACCACACATGTGAGGTATCGCTGCGATCGGTAGAGCGAGAGCAATAATTTTGGCCCTAGACCTCCTCTGTAACTCACAACATGTAACCAGTAAAATTTTTTAAAGCGTCTCCTATGGGGATTTTTAAGTAGCGAAGTTTGGTGCCATTCCACGAGCGTGTGCAATTTTGAAGGGTGACATGTTAGGTATCTATTTACTCGGCATAACTTCATTATTCACATTATGTAAAAACATTGGGCTAACTTTACTGTTTTGTTTTTTTTGAAAGCACAAAACTGTTTTTTTTTCAAACAAAACATGTTCGAAAAATTGCTGCGCAAATATAGTGCGAGATAAAAAGTTGCAACGACCGCCATTGTATTCTCTAGGGTCTTTGCTAAAAATATATATATAATGTTTTGGGGTTCTATGTAATTTTCTAGCAAACAAATTATGATTTTTACATGTAGGAGAGAAATGTCAGAATTGGCCTGGGCACTCCAGAACGCCTGATGGTGTTCCCCTGCATGTTGGGCCTCTGTATGTGGCCACACTGTGTAAAAGTCTCACACATGTGGTATCGCCATACTCTGGAGTAATAGCAGAATGTGTTTTGGGGTGTAATTTGTGGTATGCATATGCGGTGTGTGAGAAATAACCTGCTAATATGACAATTTTATGAAAAAAAAAAAAAGAAAAAAAAAATCTTGATTTTGCAAAGAATTGTGGGAAAAAATGACAACTTCAAAAAACTCGCCATGCATATTTCTAAATACCTTGGAATGTCTTCTTTCCAAAAAGGGGTCATTTGGGGGGTATTTGTACTTTTCTGGCATGTTAGGGTCTCAAGAAATGAGATAGGCGTCAGTAATTCAGGTGTGATCAATTTTCAGATATTGGCACCATAGCTTGTGGACGCTATAACTTTCACAAAGACCAAATAATATACACCGATTTGGGTTATTTTTACCAAAGATATGTAGCGGTATACATTTTGGCCAAAATATATGAAGAAAAAATTACTTATTTGCAAAATTTTATAACAGAAACGAAGAAAAAAGCATTTTTTTACAGAATTTTCGGTCTTTTTTCTTTTATAGCGCAAAAAATAAAGAACCCAGCGGTGATTAAATACCACCAAAAGAAAGCTCTATTTGTGTGAAAAAAAGGACAAAAAATTCATTTGGGTACAGTGTTGCATGACTGAGTAATTGTCAAAGTGTGAGAGCACCGAAAGCTGAAAATTGGTCTGGTTAGGAAGGGGGTTTAAGTGCCCAGTGGTCAAGTGGTTAATGGGCAATGTAGATGTGAATGAAAATGGTGATGACAAATATTTCACACATTTTATTTAGTTTATTGTGTTGCAACCCTGCTCTTTCTAATCCACTCTCCAGCATGAGTATCCAAGAAAATAAACATCTATCAACAATAAAGTCTCTTTTTGTTGACAATGTAAGCGTAGGGATAAAACACTGCTATTAACATTATCATCAACAGTTCTTTATCCAACAGCATCCCACTGTTTTATTTGGCTTGCTTACCATCACAAACAATTTCTCTACATTGCAAAGGATTTTTCTTATGGAATACAGCCAAACCATTTGGACAACACGTCAGTTTAAGCTTTCACACTAGAAGATGCCAAAACACATGGGCGAGGGTGCTCGCTTATTGGAAACCCCATGAATGATGCTTTTTCACTTTTACACAAGAATGCCAGGAATCCTTGATAATAAAAGTAACCCTATTTTCTAGAAAAAATGTGGTCAATTATTTTATGCAAATTCAAATATTTCACTTGGGTTTGCTAGATGACTCTTTGAATGGAAGTTGAAGTTAAATTCTGATTTTACTTAAATACTATGAAAGAAAAGCAATACTAATAAATTATAATAACAAAAATATATACCGTATATATTTTTTGATAATAACGATAATCAGGGCTTTTTTTCAGCAGGAACTAGGGGGAACTGAGTTCCACCACCTCTGGCTCAGGTCTTCTGCTCTCTGCTCACCACTATCACTTGGTAACACTGAAGTCCAGCTTCTGCGTTTACATGTGATAGCTTATCTCCCAGTAGCTCCCACAGGTCAGATCTCCTGCGCAGATTCCACTGAGTGTCAGACAGGGACAAGGGAGATACAGAACAGGTGCACCCTAGGTGGTCTCCATTTTTTCCCTGGTGACCAATTGTTGATGCTCCTACTGTATGATCTCCCTTGCAAGTGACTGTAGTATAGTATAGTATGCTGCAACAAAGGTAAGGCATATGACAGATGGTGGAGCTTTTAAGGAGGGGGGGGAGATGAGGGCAGTGGAGGGACTGGTTGTATGCATAGGGAAGAGCTACTATTTGATGCCATTGGGCAGGTATGTGTGTGTGGTGGGCATGGTTGAGTTCCTGAACCTTTTCTCTGGGAAAAAAAGCCCTGACGATAATTATGTATTTTGTTGGATGAACCTGCTGCATACTGGTTGGCTGAACAAAAGGAGTGAAGGAAGGTATTCTCCAGTATGGTCAGTATGGTTATATCAGCCATACCATTTTCAAATCTATCTATCTATCTATCTATCTATCTATCTATCTATCTATCTATCTATCTATCTATCTATCTATCTATCTATCTATCTATCTATCTATCTATCTAGCATCTTGATTCTAGATAGACCTATTAGGCCTCTTGCACGCTATACTCCTGTTTGAGCATCTACTTTTTCAGACTTGTTTTTAAATGTTTTTTCACGTATTTTCGCGCATATGCGTTCGCGCAATTTTTTCACGCAAATTTGCACACATTTTAGCGCATGCGCGAAAACTTGTTCCCGGATTGACAATGTCAATGGACAAATCTGTGTGCATTTGCGCGCAAACGTGTTTACACGCCTGTGTGCATAGGCACATTACAATTAATGGGCTGTATTTTACCTCAGTTAAAAAATAAGCTATGCTGAGCATTTTTAAGCTGCAGTGTGCAAGAGGCCTTACAGTGATTCACATTCATATTTATATACAACGTATTTCACATATGTATCTTAAACACAACAGGACATGCTCAAAGATTGTCCCTCAGTAAAAAACATTGATAATAATAACTTCGGAGTGATAACATTTAAACCAGCTGTACAAGCCTAAATCTGAACTCTGGGCACACAAACTTTACATTACATGTATTGCTCAATAGCAACATAAGATTTAATTCCACTTTGTGTACACCAAATGTCTTTGCAAACCCATAATGGGGACATCATCTCTGTTCTGCACATAGTCTGTGCAGAATAAGTCTAGCCATTACAGAGTGCCTGCTGAAAAATATAGGTAGGGGTGGATACAAGACCAATCATCCTGCTAAAAAAAAGAGCAGTGACTAGTTTTAAGCTCCTGAATAGAGGCAACGTTTTAAACAGATCTGCACAGATCTGGAAGAAATACACAAAGTACACCAAGATTCAAGGAAGAGTACACACACCTCTTGTACTTAGACAGCTTAAGGCCTCTTGCACATGATACTCCTGTTTAAGCATCTGTTTTTCAGACTTTTTTTATATGTATTTGCTTGTATTTACGCGGATTTTTGTGTATATGCGCACACGCATTTGCAGGCGCACTCGCCCACTTTCGCGCAGATGTGCGAAAATTTATTCTCACGTTCTCCTTATTGGTTATGGGGGGGGTGCGGGGGTGACTTACTGGAATCTGGAAGCCCCTTTACTAAGGGGGGTTCCCAGATCCCAGCCCCCCATGTGAATAAGTATGGGGTACTCATTCACCAAAAAAGTGAACGCCGGATGCCGACCCCCTCCAAAAAAAAAGGTCCGCACCCGTCTAAGGCTCCAGCTGAATGACAGCTCCGCTGCCTCCTGCCACAAAATAAACGAAGGGGTAGAGCCACACAGTGACATCACTGGGTGGCCCGGCCCCCTTGTGACATCATCGACCCAGCATGCCCTGGTCAATTTTTATTGCCGGCAATTGTTTTGACTGACAGCTTATGAGTCATCTGTTGTGTAGTACATGGTGGCCGACTTGCAACTCCTTAACAACCAGCTACTCACTTAACAAAAACGCTACCACTCCTAAACACTTTTGAAAATGCTCCTAATCACTGCAAAACGCTGGCAAAAACATTTTTATCCAGCATTTTTTTAGCGGTTTTTGAGCATTTAGTGTGCCTTTGAGCCTTAAGGAAATATTGAAAAACACGACCTGTTGGTGTACTTCAAGAATGATATAGAATATGTTATCTATGAATAGCATATGGCCCTCCAGCAAAGAGGGTTTTTTTCCAAAGTAAACCCTCAAATAGGTTTGAGATGTGCATCCCTGCTCTAAATAGGTATTGGAAAACCCAATGCATACACTTAATAAGATTCTTCCCTCAAACATATTAATCTCCTCTCTTTGAAAAAAACAAATGAGGTTAGTAAGGAAAAATATATGTGTGAGCCATCATTATTGCTCCAATGACCCAGCCTGTTCTAAAAAATAAGTAGTCTGGTTAATTAAGTTTGATTATAATCGACCACCAGCAACTGAAATGAAATTGATTGCCAAGGAATCTCTAATTTAAGTGCTTCCTCTAACCATTATATCTTTCTTCCCTCTGCTTAAACACAATTTATACCAAAATGTGACTGGGGTCATTGTCTGCATAACTGGACATTTTAGTTATACCATTTTGTGGAATAAAAATGTAAAGTATAAATACAAAACAAATTTTAAGAACAATAATTCTGAGCATAATTTTTAAATTGTAGAAAAATTACAAAATTGAATACAATTTTAAAAGACTCAGTATATCAAACAATAAACTGACTAATTATTTCATTTTTTACAATGTTAAAAGCTCTAACCAAGCAGGTGACATCACTATTATTGGTTCAGCTTTACAGCTTATTGTCTCACAGCCTTTTAACAGAATAGTGAATCAAAATGCGTTCCCTCATTTTCCAGTTATGCCCTGTACACACGATTGGACTTTCCGACAACAAAACCGTGGAATTTTGTTCAAAGATTGTTGGCTCCAACTTGTCTTGCATACACACGGTCACACAAATGTTGGCCAACAATTACGAAGTGATGTACTGTACAAGACGTATGGCGAGCCGATAAAAAGGAAGTTCAATAGTCATGCACCACCGTTTGGGCTCCTTCTGCTAATGTTGTGTTTGGTGAGCATTGATTCTGAGCATGCGTGGACTTTTGTGCGATGGACTTGTGTACACACGATTGGAAAGTCCAACAACAAAAATTTGTTGGTGGAAAGTTTGAGAACTTGCTAGCCAACATTTTTTGGTGGAAAGTCCAACAACAAATGTTCGATGGAGCATACACATGGTCGGACTTTCCCGCCAACAAGCTCACATCCAGCATTTGTTGTCGGAAAATCCGATTGTGTGTACGGGGCATAAGAGTTGACAAGGGAATGTAAACCCCCCCAGGGCACGCAGTCTATGACAGAGCAGGGGATGCACAGAAGGGACTGAAAACAGGACTTGGGGCCCTCTCTCTCATCCCCAATCACTTCTCTCGCTTTCTCCCCTCTCACCCCTCTCATCCCTCCCCTCTCTTTCTCTCATACCCCTCTCTCTCACACCCCCTCTCTCTCACCCCCCCTCTCTCTCTCTCATTCCCTCCTCCTCTCTCTCTCTCATCCCCACTCTCTCTCTCTCATCCCTCACCCCCTCTAATATCCCCAATCCCCTCTCTGTCACCCCCCCTCTCTCTCGCATCCCCAACCCCCTCTCTCTCATCCCCAACCCCTTCTCTCTCACCCCAATCCCCTCGATCTCTCATCCTCACCTCTCTCATCCCCCTCTCTCTCATCCCCAATCCCTTCTCTCTCATCCCCCTCTCGCTCTCTCTTATCCCCTCTCTCTCTCTCATCCCCCCTCTCTCTCGTCCCTCCCCCAATCCCCCTCTCTCTCATCCCCAATCCCCCCTCTCTCTCTCATCCCCATCCCCTTTCTCTCTCATCCCCAATCCCCCCCTCTCTCTCTCTCATCCCAAATCATCCCCCCTCTCTCTCTCATCCCCAATCCCCCCTCTCTCTCATCCTGTCCTCTCACCACTCTCTCATCCCCAATCCCCTCTTTCTCTCTCTCACCCCCAATACTCTCACTCTCTCATCCCCAATCCCCTCCCTCTCTCATCCCCAATCCCCTCTCTCTCCCTCATCCCCCCTCTCTCTCTCTCTCTCTCATCCCCCTCTCTCTCATCCCCCCTCTCTCATCCCCCCTCTCTCTCTCATCCCCCTCTCTCTCTCATCCCCCTTTCTCTCTCATCCCCATCCTTCTCTCTCATCCCCCTCTCTCTCATCCCCAATCCCCCCTCTCTCTCATCCTCCCTCTCACCACTCTCTTATCCCTAATCCCCCCTCTCTCTCTCTCTCTCTCTCATCCCCAATCATCCCCCCTCCCTCTCTCATCCCCCTCTCTCTCTCATCCCCCTTCTCTCTCTCTCATCCCCCTCTCTCTCTCTCATCCCCACCCTTCTCTCTCATCCCCCTCTCTCATCCCCAAACTCCCCTCTCTCTCATCCCCAATCCCCTCTCACCTCTCTCTCACCCCCCCTCTCTCATCCCCAGTCCCCTCTCACTTATCCCCAATCCCCTCTCTCTCATCCTCCTCTCACCCCCTCTCTCTTTCATCCCCAATGCCCTCTCTCTCTCATCCTTCCCTCTCTCTCTCATCCCCAATCCCCCTCTCTTTCCCTCTCACCCCCTATCACCCCTCTCTTATCCCCCCTCTCACCCCTCTCTCATCTCCCCTCTTTCTCATCCCTCCTCTCTGTCTCATCCTCCCCTCTCACCACTCTCTCATCCCCAATCCCCTTTCTATCTTTCATCCCCAATCACCCCCCTCTCTCTCTCACCCCCTTACTTTCTCTCTCTCATCCCTCTCTCTCACTCTCATCCCCCCTTCTCTCACACCCTCTCTCATCCCCATTTCCCTTTCTATCATCCCTCTCTCATCCTCTCTCTCTCTCGCCCCAATCCTCTCTTTATCATCCCCAATCATCCCCTCTCTTTCTCATCCTCTCTCTCTCTCTTTCTCTCTCTGTCATCCCCAATACTCTCCCTCTCTTACTCTCACTCCCTCATAGCCAATCCCCCTAACTCTCTCATCTCCAATCCACTCCCTCTCCCTCATCCCTCCTCTCTCTCTCTCTCTCTCTCTCTCTCTCTCTCTCTCTCTCTCTCTCTCTCTCTCTCTCTCTCATACCCCCTCACTCTTTTTCATCCCCCCTCTCTCTCACCTCCCTCTTTCTCTCATCCACAACCCCCACTCTCTCTCTTATGTAGATAGTACATGGACAAATATTAGCTACTGGATTATGGGGAAAAATTGGCAAACCCAAGGCATACTACCAGCAGGTACCACCTACATAGATATCATCCACCCTCCAGCCCTCCTCAATAGTCCCACTGTTTTTTGTTTTTTTTGGGGGGGAAGAGGGGAGGGGGGGTGCAAGTAGCTGGTCTTGCCTAGGGCGCAAAATAGTCTAGCACCGGCCCTGTGCAATTGCATCCCTAGATTTATGATTGGCCTCACTTAAGCCAGCCATAGATGGGTAGACTCTCAGCTGGTTCAGCAGGGACCAGCCAAGATTCAATCCACCTATCGGCAGGCTGGTTATACTAACATTAATCCATCGATCGGCGTTAGTACAAAAAGACTGTCTGATTTTTTGCATGTGATTACTGCCGGTGTTTATAGCTGCCAGCAGTAATCGTTGTGTTCTGTATGGAAGGCTCCCTTCCTGCAGAACACAATAACACTGTGGGAGGGATTGCCTCATCAACACTGACTGTGTTGATGGGGGAAGTAAGCAATTTTCTTTCCTGTAACCCATGGTTACAGGAAAGAAAATCACATCATGTATTGCTTGCCTTACACCAGTCTGGAGACTGGCTAGTTTGCTTTCACCTAGAAACACCCTGACAATTATTACTATTATTTTAATACCAGGTTTATATAGCACAAAACATTTGGAACACTACTTTAAAAATTACAATTACATTACAATCCTATCCAACATAAGAAGATTCAGACCGCCCTGCTCGTAAGAGATTAAAATCTAAAAGGAACAGCACAAAAATAATTCATGTTCTATAACTGGGTTAGATTTTACTAAAATTTACAATGTTTCACCATGCCAGCTTACGTACAAACAACCAGTTCTTATTCTGTCACTGTTTTTTTTTAAATGTTAATAAAGTGGTTGTAAACTTAATTATTTTCTAAAATAGCAAACATGTAATACTTACATGCATGCAATGGTAGTGCCCTCAAACCTTCTCTTCTGGGGTCCCCCGCTGGCGCTTTGGGCTTCTCCTCTTCTCAGTGCGGCACTGTAGGACGCCATGCCCCAGGGGGGCACATCTGCAGGCTCGCTCCCGAGCTGGGCTGTGTGCGTCTATAGACACACATAGCACAACTCTGCCCCACCCCCACTGCCTCCTCACAGGATTTGATTAACAGGAGTCAATGGCTCCCGTTGCTCTCACTAAGTCCTGTGAGGAAAGGATCAGAGAGCAATGCTACTGCACACCGGCACAGCGCTTGATCTAGATAGGACTCCGGTAAGTATTTTATGGAGGTCAGGGTGTGATTAGGGTTGGCCCGTCCATTAAGGGTGTACAAGCGCCGCACCCCCATCCATGCGTCCGGCCCCTTTCAGGACCCCGGAAGCATGTTTTCCAATGGGGTAGTGGGTGTTTTTTTGAAGCACCTTATTAGAGCCAGAGGCTCTAATAGGCCTCAAAATAAGGTGGCCTCGGGGTGCAGAGAATGTGAAACGAGCCCATCCAGGTGTGTTAAAATAGCAAATGAATATTCACTATTGTAACACTGATCCTCCTCCCGGCTAATCAGGAAGCGGGTCTTGAGACCTGTCACCCGATTGGCTGAAAGGACAGGAGGGGAGGAGACACACGGCGAGTGGGCGCATGGGGGGGGGTTGAGGTGGTTTTTTGCCGCCTCCCCCCCCCAAAAAAAAACACCAGCCACCACTGGGTGTGATACAAATACTGGGACATTTTTTTACCTTGATACAGGAAATGCATTAAGGTAAACAATGCCCTGCCTTTAGAACATCTTTAAGTGTAACATTGGTTCTGTGTCTTGCACAAAAGGAATCAATGCTACTGCAAGCTCAGTGGCTCTCAAAATACATTCTCGTACTACTGAGCACTGCAGTACAATACAGGACACTGTCTTGTCTTTTATGAATGAGACTGGTATCCCATATTGAATGTGTTACCTTAACTGTGCTGACTTTCCTAGGGCTTCCCGTTAGTATGATGACATCAGTGTTCCTGCTCCCCGACTGAATCTTAGCTCAAGGGACTGCTATTTGTTAGTGCTAAATCTAATTGCCTCAAATTGTCAGCGTGCACATTTGGATGTATTTCAAGCTTTCATTATTTATTGAGAGGAGCTGCGGTATTGATTTTGGATGGCCAGTGGAATGCTGGGGATATTAGCAAGGAGCTAGAAGAACGCAGCTCATAAACTTTTATGATGTGATGTCAAACTGGATTGTACAGACATAAACGAGGGAAAGAGGACAATACGTTCTGCAGCAACTAACAGAACGTTCCAGTCACTATATATCAAGATGCTAAAGAGCAGTGCTGTTTTGCCCTGAACTTAAATCTTCCACGCGTTTTATTCTGATGATTTAAAGAAGATTAAGTAAATTGTTTTTGCAGATGATTATGTTTTACCAGAAAAGTTATATTAGTACTTTTTCATAAAGAAAAAAACAAAACAAAATATGAATGCTTCAAATGTATGAGGATGAAATGCATAACATTAATACCCTGGATTTTTGCATTACAAGAAATTTAAGAATTCTTTCTATTATTAGTCCTCATGCACACGGACGTTTTTACAGCCGCGTTTTTGAGCGTTTTTTACAGCTTAAAAATGCCTGTCTATGTTAGTCTATGGATTCATGCCCACCTAGACGTTTTTGAGCTGCAAATGGCCTAGGCGTTTTTAAGCTGTAAAAAAAACCCAGGACCAGTGCGTTCCGAGGCGCGGCGCTAAAGCTGTAAAAACACGAAACGCGCAAAAATGCGCAAAAACGCGACCGCTACGTTTTTTCGCGTTTTTTAGCTCCGGCGTCTTTTTGCTCAAAAAAGATGATTGGACACTGTAATCTCTGTAAAAACAGGAAATTCCTGTCTGGAGATTAGATTACCCAAGAGTCCTTTGCACAGCCGTGTGACTGTGCTTAGTGAGTTCAAGATGGCAAGTTCTGTGTCACAAGTGGAGCTGATAAGCGCTGTACAGGCCCATCCTGAACTGTGGGATGTGGTACATCCACTTCATGGAGACCACATCCGCAAAGTCAAAGCCTGGGAGAATATCAGTGCTGCCATTACCCCTGGCTGGGTAGAATTGCGATATGCAGAAAGAAAGGAAATAAGTAAGTCTATTTTCCTTGAATGCATGATCTGTTTGTGTGCAATGTAAATGAAGATTGCATATTTAATCCTTTGTTTTCCATGTTATTTTAGGCAAAATTATACAGCGCCGCTGGAAGTCCCTACGTGACCCTGTCAGGAGGGACCTCACGGACGAGGACAAGGCGGCACGTAGTGGAGCACCAGCGCCAACTAAGAGACCACACGTCTACCACACCAATCTTCTCTTTTTACCGCAAAATATGCTGAGCCATACCAAACCGTAAGTTTTTGTTTTTTTTCATATATTTGCCTATGTACTTTGCTTTTCAGGCAGTATGTTCCATGGCTATTGTAACCACTTTCCGAACGCCACATGTACATATATGTCGGCAGAATGCACGGCTGCACAAATGGGCGTACCTGTACGTCCCTTTTAAGTTGCCGCCTTGGCGGCGCGCTTTCCCATTGCGAGGTCCATGAGTCCGACCGCGCGTCCTGCAGACTCAATGTCCGCGGGCACACCGGCGATCGTCTCAGGGAGAGGAAGAGGTTAACCCATTCAATGCCAGTGTAATTTTTACAGTAATCATTGCAATTTTAATCGCACTAATCGCTGTAAAATGACAATTTTGCAAAAAATTTGTCAAAATTGTCCAATGTGTCCGCCATATTGTCGCAGTCAGGCTAAAAATCGCTGATCGCCCCCATTACTAATAAAATAAAAATTAGTAAGAAAAATGCCATAAAACTCTCCCCTATTTCATAGACGCTATAACTTTTGCCAAAAAAAATTTTATTAACTGAAATCTGTAGAAGAATACATATTGGCCTAAACCAAAAAAATTTTTAGATTTATTTATTTTTTGGGGGATATTTATTACTTAAAAAAATTTAAATTCAAAATTAAAAAAAAAAAAATGACACTCTTTTTTATAGCTCCGAAAAAAAAACAAAAAAAAAACCCAGAGGTGATCAAATACCACCTAAAAAAAGGTCTGTTTGAGGGGAAAAAAGGACATAAATTTTTTGGGGAGCCACGTTGCACGACCACCATTGTTAAAGCGATGCTGTGACAAATCGCAAAAAGTGCTCGGTCTTTGGCCAGCTAAATGGTCCGGGCTGAAGTAGTTACGTTTATACATTTTGTATTGTCTGCAGGACAACTTCTAACATTAGACTGAGAGTCAGCAAGGTGGAGAGCAGCGCGGTCGTGGCGGTGTTCGTGGCAGCGGGCGTGGACGTCAGACGAGGGGCGGGTTCGATCCAGAGGCTGATGACAGAGTGCTAGCACTGCTGCAGGAAGTGCGGCAGGAGAGGCACAGTATGGATGCCTTTTTAGACACCAACAACCCACGCACCTGCTTCTGCCGCAGCCTTTACCACATCCTGGAGGACATTGGGGGAGACCAATAGAAGCTTTGTATGGATCGCATGTACGCTATTACAATGCAATACCGACATGCGAAATTAAGTGGCGGGCCACCTCCATGCGATCCATATAATGTTTCTCATGATCCCCCAATGGGACCTCAGCAGTGCTAGCACCCCCCTCTCACTATTAGCCCCCTCCTCAACGCCAACCACCACCTATCCCATCCCAGACCTTGTTCTATACACCTCACTCCTATGCTGAATTTCCACCTCCCATTTTCAGCCCTCATACCCTGTACCCCGCTACCAGAAGGATTTTGGGAGTGATCGCCGGGCCCAACCATTACCCCGTCCCCAATCCCCACATCCCCAAAGCGATCAAGCATCCACCACCACCTATCACCAGTTGTGATCCCAAAATAAATATGTTTTTTGATTGAAATACCAGTTGTGATCCCAATCCTTTAATAAATATTTTTTTTGCTTGAAAATAAAATGTGTTCAATTTGTCTTTTATATGATGCACAACAGCACTCCTTTGCATTCTGCTTGCCCTGAAGGCAGAGTGCAAAGGACTCTATTGTACTCTGCCTTCGGACAAGCGTAAGCTAGCTCTTTTTTGGGCTTAGCCTAGGCTTACCCCGAAGGCAGAGTCAAATTGACTTGTTGAACAATCGTTGATAAATGGACATAAAAATAACAAACTTCAACTTTGAAATGCTTCATTTCAAAAAACACAAGAAAGCAAAGGTAGATGTATTCCAAATATTTTTTAGACATAATCATTCTGCCATGATACCTCTCCATCAGGGGATTCAAAAAATTCTGCAAATTGGTTTCGAATGCTCATGACGTGTGCAGTTGAACGCAAGTCCATAAATTGAACCCTCTGAAGTTTGTTAATGGGCTCCTGTTCAACATTAATTCTGTCACTGTCCCGCAGAAAATTGTGCAGAACGCAGCATGCCAGGACGACTTTAATGGCGTTGTCAACATCCAGTTGCATACTTGTCAGCAAAACTCGCCATTTGGCCGTGCACACCCCGAATGCACATTCAACAACACGGCGTGCATGGCTGAGCCGATAATTGTAGATTTTTTGTCGTCGGCTGAGACCATTGCCACTGTATGGCCTCATAAGATTTTCAGCCAGTCCAAAGGCCTCATCTGCCACCATGACTAATGGCAAGCTGGGTTCTTCAGTGCAGGGTAGAGGCCTGCTTTCAGGAATAATGAGTCGTCCCTCATGTAGACGACGTCCGAAGGCCGACTCACGGAATATGCGGGCGTCACCTTGGCTTCCATATGCTCCCACATCAACAAAAAGAAATTTAAGGTGTGCATCGGACAATGCCAGGAGGACCACTGAAAAATATTTTTTATAAATAAAATATGACGATCCAGAGTGGGGAGGCTTCTTCACCCTGATGTGTTTCCCATCAAGGGCTCCTATACAATTTGGAAACTGAGTTTTTTCCCAAAAAGTGTCCACAACTGATTCCCAGATGTCTTCTGTTGGCTCTGGCATTACAATGTTATGCAATTCCTCCCATATTGCCACACATGATTCCTTTATTATTTTTGACACCGTTGAGAGGCCAAGGAGGAAGTAATGATGCAAGGAAAAGACGAAGGCGGCCTTGCTCTCCCGAATCCATGGTTGTATTATCTGGCGTCCCAGATGCAACACTTGATAGGTACTATGGCCATGGAGGGTGTAGTGGGCGACAGATCCCCCAGTGCTTCCGAGGCTATTATGCTCCATGCAGTGGGTGGGCGATCAGTCCCGACTGCTCTTGAAGCATTGGCCTTTGGTAAACCTCAAAAAACCTTCCCCACATACAGTCTTATACAAAAAGTATGGAATAAGGTCAATTATTTGCAGGGGGTCACGGGTTTCACTGAGTTTAGCCCGATTTGGGCAAATGGGACCTACCCGGATGTCAGGTTCCACACTTACCAGACAGGTGAGTCCACGTGGGCAGAGGGTAGGCTCCCTTACGTGTCCGATTCGGGGCCCCTGGTAGAGCAGACAGGAGGCCCGCGAGTGCGGAGTGGTATGAGAGCCTGAGGTAAAGTCCTGGAGCACAATGGTCTGGCAAGCAACCGGTAGAGCTTGAGACTTGGTGGAGCAGGTGCAGAGCAGGAGTTGGTCAGACTTGGTCATACACAGGCAAGGTCGGTAACGGGCTGGCAGCAACGGTACAAGGGAGCAGGCAGAAGAGAAGTCAGACAAGCCGGGGTCGGGTACAGGCAGCAATCAAGGGAGGTCCAAAGGTAGCCGGGTCACAACAGGTAAACACTACGGAAGCACAGGAACACGGGATGATCACGGGACAAGACACGGAGCTGTTTGATCAGGCAGCACTGGGTCAGTGCAGAGGCAGGATTCAAATAGGCAGATTGGCGCCAAAACGCCGCGCACGTGCACGCGCCGATTCGCCAAAGCGCGCCGCGCACCCGCGCGCGCCCGAGCGCGCCCCCGGAACCAGCACGCACGCCCACACCACCAGACATGTCAAAGGCAGCGCCCACAGGCGGACGCGCGCTAACGCGGACGCGCGCTAGCGCGAACGCGCGTACGCACAAACGCCCGGACGCCACCCCGCACGCCACGGCCGGTGAGCCCAGGCACGCCGGTGCCCACAGGGACACGCGCCCCAGCACGCACAGGGACACGAGCGCCAACGCGCCCCGGCGCGCACCGGCGCCCAACCAGGTAACCTCTCTGACAGTGCCCCCTCCTCAAGGGCAGACTCCGGATGCCCAACTGGGCCATCTTCGAGGCATGAGAGGTTTTGAAGGACTGCAGGAGTTCTCTGGCGTGTAAGTTGCTTTCCGGCTCCCACGAATTATCTTCGGGTCCATAGCCTTTCCATTTTACTAGATATTGCACCTGATTGTGCCTTCTTCTACAATCTAGAATTGCTTCCACTTCAAACTCTTCTTCGCCATTCACCTCAATAGGTTTGGGTGGGCCGATGTTGCGCCCAGAAAAGAAATTAGGAGTGACTGGCTTCAGGAGAGATACGTGGAACACTGGGTGTATCCTCAAAGAATTAGGAAGGTCAAGTTCGTAGGCCACGTTGTTGATCTTCCTTTTTATCCGGAAGGGGCCCAGGTATTTGGGGCCCAGTTTCTTGGATGGGCAGGCCAACTTGAGATTAGCGGTAGACAGCCAGACAGAATTGCCAGGTTCAAGAACAAGTTCCCCCCGTCTCTTCCTATCAAAGATTTTCTTATAATCTTCCTGAGCCTTGGTCATGGTCTCCTGCAGCAATTTATTGTTGCTAGAGAAAAAGTCCAAAGTTTGGGATACTGCAGGAACAGGGCATTCAGGGACTGATCCGGGCAAGAAGGATGGATGGAAACCGTAGTTGGCAAAAAACGGAGACTGGTTTGTAGCTGAATGTAGGGAGTTATTGTAGGAGAACTCCGCGATGGGAAGCAGGGAGGCCCAATCGTCCTGGGAAAAGGCAGAAAAACAGCGGATGTATTGCTCAAAAGTCTGGTTCGTCCTCTCGGTTTGCCCATTTGACTGAGGATGGTAAGCCGAAGAGAATGACAGCTCGATCTCGAGCGCGCCACAGAGGGCCTTCCAGAATCTGGAGGTGAACTGAACGCCCCTGTCCGAGACTATGTTGGTCGGGACTCCATGCAGCCTGACGATCTCCTTTATAAAGATGGAAGCGGTCTCCATGGCCGAAGGGGTACCCTTCATGGGGAGGAAGTGGGCCATCTTAGACAGCCTGTCAACCACTACGAAAATGGCCAAAAAACCTTCTGATGGTGGAAGCTCAACAATGAAGTCCATTGATATCATGGTCCATGGCCTCTCTGGGACTGGCAATGGCCTCAACAAGCCCCAAGCTCTTGTCCGGCTAGTCTTGTTTCTGGCACACGTGTTACAGGACTCCACGTAGTCCTTGCAATCCTTAGTAAGACAAGGCCACCAAAAGGTGCGTTGGACGAGGTCGGTTGTTTTTCGAGTACCAAAGTGGCCGGCCAGTTTATGATCATGACATAAACTTAACACCTGTACCTTTAACTCCTCAGGGACCACAATCTTATTTTTGAACCAAAACAGACCATCTTTGGTACAAGACTCGGCAGGTGGAGACATTCCCATGGAGGCGCGTCTGATTCGGGAAATTAAATCCTCCTGAAGGATTAGGAAATTTCCAGAGGGAAGAATAGTATCCGGGGACATGGTTCTTTCGGAATCGAGGAACATCCTGGAGAGAGCATCAGGTTTAACATTCTTGGATCCGGGCCTGAACGTAATGTGGAAAATAAATCTGGAAAAAAAAAGTGCCCATCTGGCCTGCCGGGGTCTCAATCTTTTGGCTGTCCTTAGGTATTCCAAGTTCTTATGATCTGTGTAGATCAATATGGGGTGTGCTGCGCCTTCCAGAAGGTAACGCCATTCTTCCAGAGCCGCTTTAATGGCCAAAAGCTCCCGATCACCCACGTCGTAGTTTTTCTCGGAAAGAGAAAGTTTGCGTGAGAAGAATCCCACAGGGTACAGCAGTGATTTGGCACCCTGCCTCTGTGAAAGCACAGCTCCGACTGCAACCTCAGACGCATCCACCTCCAGGACGAAGGGCAAGGCAGGATTGGGATGCTTAAGGATAGTGGCTGAGGTGAATAGTGCCTTGAGTTTTTCAAAGGCCCTTTGTGCCTCAGGTGTCCAGCGGAATCGGCATCCTTGTTTGGTAAGCTCTGTGATGGGAGTTATGATCGCAGAAAATCCTTTAATAAACTTCCTATAGAAATTGGCGAAGCCAATAAAGCGTTGTACTCCTTTTTTATCGGTCGGTGCAGGCCAATCCAGAATAGCGGATACTTTTTGTGGATCCATTTTGATGCCATCAGGGGAAATAATCAGGCCCAGGAACTGGATAGATTGGAGCTCGAATTCACATTTCTCAAGTTTGGCGTATAGTCCGTGCTGTCTGAGCCGGGAGAGTACATTTCGCACATGTTTACGGTGTTCCATCAGGGAGGCCGAGAAAACCAAGATATCATCCAGGTAGACGATGACATAAAGATCCAATAAGTCGTGAAAGACATCGTTGATGAAATGCTGGAACGTCGCCGGTGCATTGCACAGACCAAAAGGCATGACGAGGTACTCGTAATGTCCGAATCGAGTACGAAAAGCCGTCTTCCACTCGTCTCCTTCTCTTATGCGGATCAAATTATAGGCTCCACGGAGGTCAAGCTTGGTAAAAACGGTAGCCGATCCCAGTCTCTGGAATAGTTCAGGAACCAAGGGTAGCGGGTATCTGTTTTTAATAGTAATCTTATTGAGCTCCCGATAGTCAATGCAAGGACGTAAGGAGTGATCCTTCTTTTCCACGAAGAAGATACCTGCCCCAGCTGGAGACGTGGAAGGACGGATGAACCCCTTCTTCAGGTTCTCGTCTATATAAGACTTCAGGGTGCCTAACTCCTGCTCCGTTAGAGGGAAGATCCTCCCAAAGGGAACTTCGGTACCTGGTAGGAGTTCAATTGGGCAGTCATAAGGCCTATGAACTGGAAGGGTTTCTGCCCCTTTTTTACTGAAGACGTCCAGGAATTCCCGGTAGGGTTCGGGAAGATCTTGGCAAGGCTTAGCTTCAGAGTCCATGCGCAGGCATTGGGAGGGGGTTAATGGGGTCCCCCGTAAACAATGTTGTCTGCAATATTCCGAAGAAAACTGAATCTTGCCTGTAGACCAGTCGATACTGGGATTATGGGCCTGTAGCCAAGGTATTCCCAGGATGACTGGGAAGAGAGGCGAGGTAATGACATCTAGGCGTAAAAGTTCCTGATGTTCCGGGCCAATGGTGGCCAACAGAGGAACCGTTTCTTGGGTGACGGGTCCGGAGCGGAGGGTGGAGCCGTCCGCTAAGTAAACTGCCAGTCCTTGAGCTTTAGTCTGAGTGGGGATATGATGGGTTTCGACAAAGGTCCGGTCAATGAAACCACTACAAGCTCCAGAGTCAATGATGACCGGTACTGGGATGCTCCTTCCAGGTAACTGCAATACAATGGAAAAAGTTAGATGATTACCGGCACTAGGTAGGACAGGTGCACACAGAGAAGAAGATGGCAGACACTTACGTCTCTTGTTTGGGCATACTCTTGCAAAGTGACCAGACTCCCCACAGTACAGGCACAAATTGAGTGTGCGCCTGCGTGTCTTCTCCTCAGAAGTCAGAGAGGGACGGAGCAGACCCAACTGCATGGGCTCTGGGGCCTCCGGGCCCGGGGTAGAAGAGACCAGCGGAGCTTGATTTGGGGCACAAGGAGCCCTAGGCAGCATCCAGGTAAGGCGTGGGTGACCTTGACTGGCAGACCTCTCAGAGCGTCTCTCCCTGAGGCGACGGTCTATCTGGATGGATAGGTTGATCAACTCTTCCAGTGTCTGCGGTATCCCCACTCGTGCCAGTTCGTCTTTTAGCGGGTCTGACAACCCCAGCCGGTATTGGTGACGCAAGGCTGCGTCGTTCCAGTTTGTGTCCGAGCTCCAACGCCTAAACTCCACGGCGTAATCTTCAGCAGCTCTGCGTCCCTGTTGAAGGGTATGTAAAGCGGTTTCTGCCGTGGTTGTTAGCTGGGGGTCCTCATACAGCTGAGACATAGCTTGGAAGAAGGCATCTAAGGAATCAAGAGATTGGGCCTTCTGCTGCAATAGGCGGTGGGCCCAGGTTTGGGGTTCATCGATCAAAAGGGATATGACGAACCCCACTTTAGTAGCTTCCAGGGAGAATGTCCGAGGCTGCAAAGCGAAGTAGAGCTCACATGCGCTGCGAAACGCTCGGAACTTGCTGCGTGCTCCAGAGAATTTTTCGGGTGTGGGCACCCTGGGCTCTGGTGGTAACATTACTACGAAGGGTGCTGAGGCAGGGTTGGCGGAAACTGCCCCTGGTGAAGAAGCTGAAAGAGCCTGGACTTGTCCTTCCAATCTGGTGTAGCCTTCCTGTAGGCTTTTAACGGCTTGAGTAAGGCCCGCTAGGTGCCTACACAGTTCATCCATGGGGGAGGCCCCCTGCCCGGACTCAGTCATGGCTGCCTGATACTGTCAGGTTCCACACTTACCAGACAGGTGAGTCCACGTGGGCAGAGGGTAGGCTCCCTTACGTGTCCGATTCGGGGCCCCTGGTAGAGCAGACAGGAGGCCCGCGAGTGCGGAGTGGTATGAGAGCCTGAGGTAAAGTCCTGGAGCACAATGGTCTGGCAAGCAACCGGTAGAGCTTGAGACTTGGTGGAGCAGGTGCAGAGCAGGAGTTGGTCAGACTTGGTCATACACAGGCAAGGTCGGTAACGGGCTGGCAGCAACGGTACAAGGGAGCAGGCAGAAGAGAAGTCAGACAAGCCGGGGTCGGGTACAGGCAGCAATCAAGGGAGGTCCAAAGGTAGCCGGGTCACAACAGGTAAACACTACGGAAGCACAGGAACACGGGATGATCACGGGACAAGACACGGAGCTGTTTGATCAGGCAGCACTGGGTCAGTGCAGAGGCAGGATTCAAATAGGCAGATTGGCGCCAAAACGCCGCGCACGTGCACGCGCCGATTCGCCAAAGCGCGCCACGCACCCGCGCGCGCCCGAGCGCGCCCCCGGAACCAGCACGCACGCCCACACCACCAGACATGTCAAAGGCAGCGCCCACAGGCGGACGCGCGCTAACGCGGACGCGCGCTAGCGCGAACGCGCGTACGCACAAACGCCCGGACGCCACCCCGCACGCCACGGCCGGTGAGCCCAGGCACGCCGGTGCCCACAGGGACACGCGCCCCAGCACGCACAGGGACACGAGCGCCAACGCGCCCCGGCGCGCACCGGCGCCCAACCAGGTAACCTCTCTGACACCGGAGCTAGCCAAATTGCAGCACACAGACAAGTGGAAGGGACATGGTATCTTCTACCTGGCTCAAATTATAAGTAATGGGAAACTGGTGTCCTGGGAAATTTTGAAAGAGAAATACGGGTTACCTCAACATATGAAGTTCTACTATATGCAACTCAGACACGCATTTATAGCCCAATCTAGGACCACGGAGTGGCATATGGACCCTAATCCCATTCTTTCCCAACTTAGAATTGCTGAGGTCTCCAAGGGATTTATTTCCCAATGCTATGGCACATTATCTACTCAATACCATTCCAAACACCCCCTTACGGTCAAAAGAAAGTGGGAAACGGACATAGGGCCCCTAGATGACGATCAATGGGAGGAAGCCCTGCAATCAGTGGCTATCTGTTCCCTAAATGTGTTGCAAAGGTTGACCCAACTATACACACTTCTGAGAGTATATTACACGCCCCATAGACTCCATGCTATGGGACTGACGCCCTCCCCGCTGTGTACTAGATGCAAAAGGGATCATGGTGAGTTGATACATATGCTTTGGCGCTGTCCCAAACTCCATATGTATTGGAGGGGGGTGATAGAGGTTCTGTCTGCAGTGTTTGGGGTACAGATTCCCCTGGACCCTAGACAGTGTATTCTGAACTTATTGGACGAATTAGAATGGGAAACACATATTAGAGAAGCCCTCACACGGACCCTTTTCATGGCCCGTAAATTGATTATGATACATTGGAAGTCTGAGTCACCCCCTACAGTTAAGGAGTGGATTACAGCAGTGGGCAATACGCTAAGGATGGAGAAAATCATATACCAGCATAGGGGATGTACTGCCAAATTTGAAAAATTGTGGGAGCCGTGGCTGGGAACTCCGGGATTGGCCCCGGAGGACCTGGTCATGGATAGACTCCTGAGACTTAATGCGGGATGAGAGACCCCACTCCCCAATAATCTGACAGAACATACATTTAAATACAGATGTATTGGAAGCTATGCAGGGTATTTTGAATGTGAAGTGTGTTGGGGAAAATGGCATGTTATGTTATATTACTTTGCATATTTGTGGCTTGGCTCCCAGGGAACTGGGGGTATTATACCATGTCGTAATTGTAAGGCTTATGAATCTCTGGACTGTATGCTGTTAATTTTCAATAAAAAAAATTTTTCTGGATAAAAAAAAAAATGATGCAAGGAAGCATAACTTTGTCCCGTGGCAAGGAACCTAAGATAACATAATAAATTTAGTTATTGAAAGAGAAAAGCATAAACATAAGTCCTAACCCTACCCTTAAACCTAACCCTATCTCCTAACCCTAACCCTATCTCCTAACCCTAATCCTATCTCCTAACCCTAACCCTATCTCCTAACCCTATCTCCTAACCCTAACCCTATCTCCTAACCCTAATCCTATCTCCTAACCCTAACTCTATCTCCTAACCCTATCTCCTAACCCTATCTCCTAACCCTAACCCTATCTCCTAACCCTAATCCTATCTCCTAACCCTATACCCTAACCCTATCTCCTAACCCTATCTGCTAACCCTATCTCTTAACCCTAACCCTATCTCCTAACCCTATCTCCTAACCCTAACCCTATCTCCTAACCTTGACCCTATTCACTAACCATAACCCATATGTGTATTCACTTACCTGAGTGTCACTAGCATCCGTTCCTCCGGTGACACAGAGCTACGCATCACAGTGTCCATCCTTGTGAGCCTTGGCCTGAGCCTCTCCAACAGGTCATCAAAGAGCGGCACTGACATCCTTGTAAAGTTAAAGAATTTTGTCAGATATGAGCGCAGTTGGGAATAAATATTGCCAAAGTACCCCGTAGAAAACCAATTGGATACCATTGGATGCACCCAAAATTGACGTCTGCTGCTTCTCTCCTCCTCCTGTCTCATTCTCCACAGCCTCCGCAAAACAATCAGAAGGATTGCCTCATCGATCTTCTGGATGACAGGATCCATATTTCTCAGAAAAATACACAAAACTCAAACAGACTCTAAAACACTCTCTCCTCTCTCTCTCTCCTACCAAAATGGCACCGACACATGCTCATTAACATATTTTCTTTGGTTTCTGTGGCATTGTGGGACATTTGGGAGTGTATATAGCTGAGAGATGTGTTTTTCATAAAAAACCGCTACTTAGCGCTAACGCTAAAAAACACGCAAAAACGCGCAAAAACGCGCAAAAACGCGCAAAACGCGGTAAAAATCGCGTTTTTAACGCCGGTTTCTCCAGGCGTCAAACCTAGCTTTACAGCTCGTTTTTTAAAACGTCCATGTGCATGAGGACTTGTAGGACTTTGTCAGTAAAGTTTAACATTGTTAAAGCTGAACTCCAGGCAAACCACTAAATAGACATATGAAATACATATATGGGAGCAGTTAGCCCGGCCAAAAGATTTGTGTTTTTACCCATCAGCAAGGTCCTTTCTGGCAGAGGGAGGAGATTAGCTTATCTTTGGTCACTCTTCCCTCCCTTACTCCCCTCCTACCAGCATGTTCCTTCTATCAGCACTGAAGCACAACTGACTGGTTCTTTGTGCTAATCTCTTTCACCTAGCACTGGCCCGTACACACGATCAGAAAATCGGATGAAAAATACGACTTATATATATATTTATACCAGATCCAAAGGGCCTGGTATGGACGGGGATCCCATGCCATTTTTTTCTTAATTCTGTCATAGGGCTTCCCTTAACCACTTCAATACGCTATATTATATATTGTACACTGCACTATATACCCTGCACTGTATTATATACTACACTGACTGCTCTATATACTCTGAACTGTAGTATATATACTATACGGACTGCACTATATATACTCTGAACTGCAGTATATATACTATACGGACGTTGTTATATACTCTGCTGAAAAATTGCCCTTAGGTATTGGTGGTGCCAGTACACCTCACAGTTACTCTTGTTGGGTGCGGGGACAGGCTCTGCTGTTAAATATTATTTAAAAAATTGTAATTACAAGGCCCCTGTTAACCCCTTCCCGTCCGGCCTATAGCAGATTGACGGCCGGGAAGTGGTTCTGTTATCCTGACTGGGCATCATATGACAGCCAGCAAGATAACATGCCGGCGCATGCCCGCGGAGGGGCACATTGCAGCGATCGCATCTCTGATCATGGTAAGAATCCTCTGACAGAGGCTTCTTACCACCTGATCAGCTGAGACCAATGACAGCTGATCATCGTGTGAACCAGGCATTCCTCGGTTCGCGCTGACAGGGAGAGCCGATCGGTGGCTCTCCCTATTAGAGTGGGGTCTGTGCTGATAATCAGCACATTGATTATCAGCACAACCCCATCAGATGTGCCACCACAGCTGCCAAAAAGGTGCCCATCAGCTGCCAGTCAGTGCCCCCTCAGGATTGCCTGTCAGTGCCCAATAAAGTGCCAATCAGTGCCAATTAGTGCCCACCACAGTGACAGACAGTGCCCATCATATTGCCAATCAGTGTCCTACAGTAACACCTGTCAAAACCTCATCAGTACCTCATCATCAGTGCTGCCCATCAGTGCCACCTGTCAGTGCCAATCAGTACCACCTATCAGTGCCAATCAGTGCCCTACAGTAACACCTGTCAAAACCTCATCAGTACCTCATCATCAGTGCTGCCCATCAGTGCCACCTGTCAGTGCCAATCAGTACCACCTATCAGTGCCAATCAGTGCCGCCTGTCAGTGCCCATCACAGCCGCCTGTCAGTGCCCAACACAGCCGCTTGTCAGTGCCCATCAGTGCCACCTATTTAAAAAATTTGAATTACGTGCCCCTGTTAACCCTTTCATGACTAAGTCTATTTTTGACATTTGGTGTTTACACGTTAAAATCCGTACTTTTTGCTAGAAAATTACTTAGAGCCCCCAAACATTATATATTGTTTTAGCAGAGAATCTATAGAATAAATCGGTGATTGTTGCAATATTTTATGTCACACGGTATTTGTGCAGCGGTGTTTTAAACGCAGCTTTTTGTGAAAAAGGACACTTTCATAAATTAAAAAAAAAACAAACAGTAAAGTTAGCCCAATTTTTTGTATAAGGTGAAAGATGATGTTATGCCGAGTAAATAGATACCAAACATGTCACGCTTTATAATTGCACGCACTCGTGGAATGGCGTCAAACTACGGTACCTACAAATACCCATAGGCGATGCTTTAATCTTTTTTTATGGTTACTAGGTTAGAGATACAGAGGAGGTTTAGCGCTAGAGTTATTGCTCTCACTCTGACAATCGCCGAGATACCTCACATGCGAGATTTGAACACCGTTTACCTATGCGGGCGCGACTTCCATATGCGTTTTCTTTGCTGTGCGAGCTTGCGGCGACAGGGGTACTTTAAAAAATGTTTTTCTTATTTATTTTATTTATCTTTATATTAATACATTGTGTTTAAAAAAAAATTATCACTTTTATTGCTGTCACAAGGAATGTAAACATCCCTTGTGACAGTAATAGGTGGTGACAGGTACTCTTTATGGAGGGATTGAGGGTCTAAAAGACCCCCGATCCCTCCTTTGCACTTCAAAGAATTCAGATCGCTATTTCCAGTGATTCTGAATACTGTATATTTTTTTAAAACCGGCGCCATTGGAAGCTGAGTAAACGGGAAGTGACGTCATGACATCGCTTCCGTGTTTACAATCAGGAGACTGGAACGAAGCCACTTACAGCTTTTTTTCAGTCTGTTCCTAGCTGCCAGAGGTGGCAGATTGTTGATCGGCCTCCCAGTGGAACGGGAGGCTCGGGAAGAGTGGCGGGAGGCGGCGAGAGGGGGGGACGTCCCCTCCCGCTCCTTTGTTATAACAGCCGAATGGCTTTTAGCCGCATTGGTTGTTATCCATGGAAAGCCGATCACCGGCTCTAAAAAACAGTACTGGGATGATGCCTGCAGCTGTGGGCATCATCCCGGTATAACCCCCGAAAGCCGAGTAAGCACATCTGCGTACGCTCGGGTTAAACAGGGGCAGAAACATTGGGCCCTAGGTGTTGGTGGTGCCAGAACACGGTAACCCCCCAGAGTTACTCTTGTTGGGAGCAGGAATGGGCCCTGCTGTTAAATATTATTTCAAAAATTTTAATTACATGCCCCTGTTAAACAGGGGAAGAAAAATTGAGTGGTGGTGGTGGTGGTTGTGCCCTAAACCAAAAATATTGTTGAAAGATAGCATCATCATGATTGAGGAGGAATAGGATAGGCAACATAGGCAGTCTTTAAGGGATCCCAGATCCATAGCAAATTCAATCAGTTACATTAGCATCAGGTGCTCGATAGCTGCTGATCCAGGACTGATTCATTTTTATAAATATATGCCTATCAACAGAGTCTGTGGACAGGCGCACTCTTTGATCCATTATAAATGCTGTGCATTCTGAAGGACTGAGGACTGAAAAGTTGTTTAAAGGCATCGGTCAGCCGGCCACCTTCTCCACCGCTCTTCCTCAAACCGAACAAAGCCTCAGAAATACGTTGTCCAGAACCAGGAAATGGTAACCTCCCAGGGTCTGGAAATGCTTCCTGAAGATGTTTCATTCTCTGCTCCCTCTGCAAAGGCAGGATGAGTTCTGCAACCTTACTCTTGTAACGGGAATCAAGAAGGGTTGCCAGCCAGTAATGATCCCTCTCCTTAATACCACGAATCCTAGGGTCCTTTCGCAGGATTTGCAGAATCAGGGAGGCCATGCAGAGCATTCCATTCTGAGTCCTCTGGGTCACTAAGGATCATATTAACTACCTCCTCCCAGCCGCGTACAATTCCTTGGGTTTCTGGGGACTGAAAACCATTTCTTGAAAACTGCGGTGTGTTATCCTCAACACTCATGCTGACACAATCCTCCTCCTCTTCTTCCTGTGTGTTTTGTGGACCCGCAGGAATGCTATCTGGATAAAGGGGACCTTGAGAGGAAAGGAAGTCCTCCTCTTCCTCCTGCTGTTCTGCTTCAAGTACCCTGTCCATGACTCCACGAAGTGTGTGCTCCAGCAGGAAGACTAGAGAGACAGAGTCACTGATGCATGCATTGTCACTGCTCACAATCCTTGTGTCCTCCTCAAATGGTGACAGGACAGTGCATGCATCCTTGATCAGTAGCCACTGGCATGGCAAAAAGAAGCCAAGCTCCCCTGACCCTGTCCTGGTGCCATACTCGCACAGGTACTCATTGATGGCCCTCTGCTGTGTGTGCCAACGTTGAGTTCCACCTGGTGGGCATATCACAAATGAGGCAGTTGGTGGGCAGGTTGCATTCCCTTTGAATGTCAGCCAGCCGAGCACTGGCATTGTATGACCACAGACGGTTCTGGCCTGCCTCAGGAGATCTTGTAAGCCTGGGTACCTGGTCAAGAAACGCTGCACCACCAAATTCAGGACATGTGCCAAACATGGAACATGGGTCAAGTGTCCCTGTCGGAGGGCGGACAGAAGGTTGGTGCCAGTGTCGCATACAACCATTCCTGGCTGAAGCTGGTGTGGCATCAACCACTTCTGAGCCTGCCCCTGCAGAGCTGACAGAATGTCTGCCCCAGTGTGGCTCCTGTCCCCTAGGCAGTCCAACTCAAGCACCGCATGACATCTTTTTGCCCGACTGCATGCGAAGCCCCATTTAGGGAGCACTGCTGGTTCAGACGACAATTCTGCAGAAGAGGCCATAGAGGAAGAAGAAGAGGAGGGAGGGGAGCATACAGATGTTGTGACAGAATCACCACTAGTTTTTTGGAAGCGTGGTAGCGGAATAAGCTCCAACACTGAACCCTGTCCTGCATCCCTCCCAGCTACCAGCAGTTACCCAGTGCGCCATGAAAGAAAGGTAACGTCCCTGCCCATGCCTGCTGGACCATATGTCAGCGGTAATATGAACCTTACTGTTGACCACCCTGTCCAACGAGGCCAAAACATTGCCTTCTACATGGCAGTAGAGAGCTGGAATGGCCTTATGTGAAAAAAAATTGCATTTTGGAACCTGCCACTGTGGTACAGCACATTCCACAAATTCATGAAAGGGGGCCAAGTCCACCAGCTGAAAAGGCAGCAGTCTTAGTGCTAGCAATTTGGCCAAGTTAGCATTTAGACGCTGAGCATGTGGATGGCTGGGACCAAATTTCTTTTTATGGTTCAGCATCTGGAGTAGGGAAATTTGCCTGCTGAAATCAACTGGTGGTGTACTGCTAGCATATTGTCTGCAAGTACTTGTGACACCTATTGCTATACCTTCATTCCTCTCAGTGCAGGTTTTTGAGAGGACTGGAGGTATAGTAGGGTTTGAGATCCCAGATGAGGAGCAAGCAGAAGTCTGCCTTTTTCTATGATGTGGGTCTTTCAGGTGCTGCTACCAATGGACTGCATGGCAGGTCGTCATATGTCTGGTCAAGCATGTGGTGCCCAAGCGGCTGCTGTTCTGGCTTCAAACATAGGTTGCAAACAGCAACAGTGCGATCTGCTGCACATGTGTCAAAGAAGGCCCACACCAAGGAACTTTTAAAAGTTAGTGCGGAGTCAGTAGAGCCCTGCACCTGCAGAGATCTGCGTGTGATGCAATACGGTGGCTGCCTTTAAGCTGACCCCTGGAGGACATCCTGTCTCGCTGGAGTTGTGCCTCCTCCTCACTTTCCTCCTCTCTTCTCTCAGGCACCCAAGTATGGTCAGTGACCTCATCATCCCCTCCCTCCTCATCACTGGAGCAAACTTGGCAGTATACTGCAGCTTGGGGAACATGACAGCCAGTTTCTTGTCCTTCTGTGTCACCCCCTCTCTTTAGGCTCACGTTACTCCCTTCCTCCACCTGGGAACCAACATCGAAGCTTTCAAATTGCTGCGCATGCTCCAGCAGCATGTAACTGACACTGTGGTCAAATAATTCTGTGGACTCCTTCGTGCATGATGGTGGGGCTATGGAAGGAGTAACTGTGAACAAGGAGCCGGTGGAATAGGCCACTTTGGCAGCTGCGTTGGAAGGCAAACTACTATGAGCCTGGGTGACAGAGGATGAGGAGGATGAGGAAGGCTTTGTTATCCACTCCTCCAACTCTTCTGCATGTTCTGGCTCAATAACATGGCCAACAGCAGAAAAAAGGGACAAGCGTGCCCCACAGCCACCTGCACAGGATGCACCAAGTCCACGACCACCACTGTTGACTGTAGACACAGAGGCTGCTTGCCCTCTTTTAATGGCCTGTGAGTGTCTGCCTCTCCTTGGTGGCCTTCCAGACATGATGGGGATATTTTCTTTTCACAGCACACTACACTGTATTATATACTGTGTACACCGCCTGCACTGTATTAGAAACTGTACACCAGCTGCACTGTATTATATACTGTGTACACCGCCTGCACTGTATTAGAAACTGTACATACTGTATTATATACTTTGTACATTGCCTGAAGTGTATTAGAAACTGTACATCACTGAATGCACTGTATATATAGGCTACACCTACTATTATATACCGTGTACACCGCCCGAGGTGTATTAGAAACTGTACACAGGCTGCACTGTATTATATACTGTGTACACCGCCTGAAGTGTATTAGAAACTGTAAACTGGCTGCACTGTATTATATACTGTGTACATCACCTAAAATGTGTTAAAAACTGTACACACTGTATTATATACTTTGTACACTGCCTGAAGTGTATTAGAAACTGTACACCACCGAATGCACTGTATATATATGCTACACCTACACTGAATGCAGAGTGTATATATAAACACTAGACTGTATATATATATATATATATATATATATATATATATATATATATATATATATATATATATAGTGGGGACAGAAAGTATTCAAAGTATTCAGACCCTCTTAAATTTTTCACTCTTTGTTATATTGCAGCCATTTGTTAAAATCCTTTATGTTCATTTTTTTCCTCAATAATGAACACACAGCATCCCATATTGACAGAAAAACACAGAATTGTTGACATTTTTGCAGATTTATTAAAAAAGAAAAACTGAAATATCACATGGTTCTAAGTATTCAGATTCTTTGCTCAGTATTTAGTAGAAGCACCCTTTTGATCTTATACAGTCATGAGTCTTTTTGGGAAAGATGCAACAAGTTTTTCACACCTAGATTTGGGGATCCTCTGCCATTCCTCCTTGCAGATCCTCTCCAGTTCTGTCAGGTTGGATAACACAAGCACCCCCTATCGGAGTCCAATTCCTCTAATGGGACTTTTATCATAGGGTCACCTCTAATGAAAGTAGAAAATAGTAGAATTTTGTATAAAAGTATTGTATTTATTAATTTGCCATCTAAAAATCATTAACATGACCTAACAGTACATACATTAAAATGGATGCAGTTCTGTCAGGTTGGATGGTAAACGTTGGTGGACAGCCATTTTTAGGTCTCTCCAGAGATGCTCAATTGGGTTTAAGTCAGGGCTCTGGCTGGGCCATTCAAGAACAGTCATGGAGTTGTTGTGAAGCCGTTCCTTCGTTATTAGCTGTATGCTTAGGGTCATTCTCTTGTTGGAAGGTAAACCTTCGGCCCAGTCTGAGGTCCTGAGCAGTCTGGAGAAAGTTTTCGTCCAGGATATCCCTGTACTTGGCCGCATTCATCTTTCCCTCGATTGTCATCCTGTCCCTGCAGCTGAAAAACACCCCCACAGCATGATGCTGCCACCACCATGCTTCACTGTTGGGACTGTATTGGACAGGTGATGAGCAGTGCCTGGTTTTCTCCACACATACTGCTTAGAATTAAGGCCAAAAAGTTCTATGTTGGTCTCATCAGACAAGAGAATCTTATTTCTCACCATCTTGAAGTTCTTCAGGTTTTTTTTAGCAAACTCCATGTGGGCTTTCATGTGTCTTGCACTGAGGAGAAACTTCTGTCGAGCCACTCTGCCATAAAGCCCCAACTGGTGGAGGGCTGCAGTGATGGTTGACTTTCTACAACTTTCTCCCATCTCCCAACTGCATCTCTGGAGCTCAGCCACAGTGATCTTTGGGTTCTTCTTTACCTCTCTCACCAAGGCTCTTCTCCCCCGATATCTCAGTTTGGGCGGATGGCCAGCTCTAGGAAGTGTTCTGGTCATCCCAAACGTCTTTCATTTAAGGATTATGGAGGCCACTGTGCTCTTAGGAACCTTAAGTGCAGCAGAAATTTTTTGGTAACCTTGGCCAGATCTGTGCCTTGCCACAATTCGGTCTCTGAGCTCTTCAGGTAGTTCCTTTGACCTCATGATTCTCATTTGCTCTGACATGCACTGTGAGCTGTAAGGTCTTATATAGACAGGTGTGTTGCTTTCCTAATCAAGTCCAATCAGTATAATCAAACACAGCTGGACTCAAATGAAGGTATAGAACCATGTCAAGGATGATCAGAAGAAATGGACAGCACCTGAGTGTCACAGCAAAGGGTCTGAATACTTAGGACCATGTGATATTTCAGTTTTTCTTTTTTAATAAATCTGCAAAAATGTCAACAGTTCTGTGTTTTTCTGTCAATATGGGGTGCTGTGTGTACATTAATGAGGAAAAAAAATTAACTTAAATGATTTTAGCAAATGGCTGCAATATAACAAAGAGTGAAAAATTTAGGGGGTCTGAATACTTTCCGTCCCCACTGTATGTTTATATTAAATAAACTGCAACTAACTTACTAACCTGCCTGCCTAATCTAGCTCAATCTATCTCCGCCCACAGTCACACACTATACACAGTGGCTATGTAAGCCGCCTCATATAGTGTGGGGTGTGGACTTAGTCCCCCTGAGCCATGATTGGCCAAAGGCACCCTGTCTTTGGCCAATTATGGCTTTCTCTGCAGAGTGCACTGTGATTGGCCAAAGCATGCAGGTTTTGGCCAATCATCAGACAGTAGTGCACTGTGATCTCGCAGTGCATTTTGGGGTGTTCGAATTTCCCACAAACGCCCCATATTGTTCACTGCTTACGTTTGACTCGAACATTCTGTCTCAACTCGAACATTCCGCTCATCCCTACTATGCATAGCTCTAATAGAGGGGCTGCCAGTGATTTCCATGTTTGACTTAACAAACACTTTAAATTTAAAATAATTTATGTTTTTCCACTTAAAATGAAATTCTAGTTTTGCATTTTAGCAAACTTTCTGAAGCCTCCATACGCTTTGCATACAGTGCAGAGGTCTCACCCAAATTATTTTTTCAAATGTATTTAGCGTATAGTGTTAGGTTATTTTCTCTGTTAATTGAATGTTCTATTTTTTCTTGTAATTGAATGTTAGGGAATGAAAAATTCACCTTGTAGAAATAGAACAAATATAAACTGACACTTCACAAACATTTTGGTTATTATTTATGACTTTTGCATAAATGCCAAGATTACTCACAAAAAACATTCTCAATATAATAATTTAATACCACACAAACATACCTTTACAGAAAAAAAGTTCTTTAACCATTTGCTGACCTCTCTATAGCAGTTTTACTGCTACAGGGCGGCAGCTGTGCACCAAATCACATACTGTATTTATAAGTGATCTGGTTCTTTCAGGTAGTGGGTAAATTATTCACAGCAGGAGCTGATCGTTTGATACAAAGGCAGAGCGGACATCTACCTATGTAAACAAGGCAGATTGTCGTTCTGTCAGTAGGGAAAGCATTGATCCTGTGTTCCTGCAAAGCAGGGACAAAGATCCATGTCTTCCCTTAGTAAAAGCAACTCACACACTGTACAAAAACACAGGCTAGGCACCCAGTTACTCTTTGATCGCCCCTGATGTTAACCCGTTCCCAGCCAGTGTCAGTGATAGTGCATATTTTTAGCACTGATCACTGTATTAATGTCACCGATCCCCAAAAAAGTGTCAAAGTGTCAGTTAGTGTCAGATTTGTCCGCCAAAATATCTTAGTCCCATTATAAGTCACTGATCACCGCCATTACTAGTAAGAAATAACAAAATAAATAAAATTTCCATAAATATATCCCATAGTTTGTAAACGCTATAATTTTTGCACAAACCAATCAATATACGCTCATTGGGATTTTTTTTTACAAAAAATATGTAGCGGAATACATATTGGCCTAAACTAATGAATAAATTAGATTTTTTACATTTTTTTATTGGATATGTTTTATAGCAGAAAGTAAAAAATGCTGTTTTTTTTCTTCAAAATTTTCAGTCTTTTTTTGTTTATAGCGCAAAAAATAAAAAACGCAGGGGTGATAAAATACCACTAAAAGAAAGATCTATTTGTGGGAAAAAAAAGGACATACATTTTATTTGGGTGCAGTGCCGCATGACCTCGCAATTGTCAGTTAAAGTAACGCAGTGCCGTATCGCAAAAAAGGTTCTGGTCATGAGGGGGTAAATCTTCCAGAGCTGCAGTGGTTAAAGTGTTAAACACCGCATCTGTAAAGGACTATTAAGCAAGGCTGATTACACAGGTGGCACTAAATTACAGTATGTTGAAAGTTCCTTTTTTTTTTTTAGGGCACAACACTAACAGGTTATACTAAGTTCAAAATATAGTTCAATGAGCCAATTAAAGAACATGGAAGAAACCAGAGACTTTCTGCAGCTGCAGCAGAGTACTTCTTATGACACTACCACACAAGTCTGGTGTTTGCCTTGGCTCCAGGACAACATGTTCACATCATCTCTTCTGAACATTCTGCTGCTTAAAGGTTATGATATGGAGCTTCAAGTAGCAATTAATTTCTAATGTCTACAGTTTTGTATCATTAGTAAAGAAGCCCATCTTATTGTAGTATTTTCGACACTTGTGGTGTCCTATAGGATATTTATTACAGAGGTAAAATCTAAAGCCATACCTTAAGGCTGGGTTCACACCTATGCGAATTGGATGCAGCTTTCCTCGCATCCAATTTGCATAGCAGGAGAATATGACTGGCTCTCTATGGAGCCGGTTCACATGTCTCCGGGGTGGCTGCAGAGCGCACTGCACAAAACGCTGTGTGTCTTTGCCTCCATTTCAGGGCCGAATTCAGGCAAAGATTCTGCCCTGATTCGTCCCTGAAACGGAGAACAGGGACATACAGCAATGCTGTGCGATCTGCGGCCGGTTTAGTTGTGAACTGAGCCTAAGACACTAGAAGCAAAATATACATGGATAAAACAAAAAACAGTAAGCTGGATTGCAGGCAATGACAAGAAAAATTATCTCAAGGTATTATGTTCTTACTTGAATATATCTAATGCATTCACACGAATTTCCGTAAAAAAAAGTGTGATGGGAGCTTTTGGTCGGATATTCCGACCGTATGTATGCTCCATCCAACTTTTTCTGTCTGAATTTCCCCCAGCAAAAGATTGAGAGCTGGTTCTCTATTTTTCAGACGGAAAAAGTTCTTGACGGAAACTCCGTTCGTCTGTATGCAGTTCCAACCCGCAAAAAACACGCATGCTCGGAAACAATTTGACGCATGCTCAGAAGCATTGAACTTAATTTTCTCGGCTCATCGTAGTGTTGTAAGTCACCGCGTTCTTGACGGTCGAAAGTTCAGAGAACTTTTGTGTGACCGTGTGTATGCAAACCAGGCTTGAGCGGAATTCCGTCGGAAAAACCATCAAAGATTTTTCCTACGGAAATTCCGCTTGTGTGTACGGGGCATAAGGCCAAAATGTCCTTTTTAGTTTTTGAAATTGGGTAGATGGGTTAGGAGCGCTGTCAGATCTAAATATCTGCCAGGGATATTTATTGTCCCTATTTATCTAAGAAACCACTGTCACCAGGACTGGAAATTTGACAAAATTTTGAGTTGTAACCAGTAAAAGAATTAGGATAAAATCTTCCCAAGGAGATTTTTTTATGTTAACGATTGTCTAAAAGATAATTTACCTACACTTTGGAGATATCTATTTGCAAGATGTAAGTTGCAAAATAAATTAATAAAAATATAAATAAAAGCAAATAAACTGTGTTTTAACCATTTTCTACTCCATCCAAATATAAAAAGAAAAGTTTTTGTTTTAGATGTACTTCAAGATTTTAGTACAGATTACTAATCTATGCACAGATCTGTGATGCTACAAAATCCCAACCCACCATATTATGAGTTAAACATCACTGGGAGCTGTCCAAAAATTAGAATATATTGGAGAGAGGTATTGGAGACAATAAAAGATATAACTAAAGTGGAGGTTTCTGAGGACCCGTGGGTGTGTTTGTTCCATCTGACAAAAATTCCAACCAAACAATACGAGAGAACTTTGGTCCCTTCATTGATAAACGCGGCAAAAAGTCTAATCCCCAAACAGTGACAGGACCCAGAGAGTCCTACACTGAGGATTTGGTGTAATAAGGTAAATGAAATTTACAGCTTGGAGTATCTGAGATTCAGTGGGGAGGAGGGATGGGCAAGATTCAAAGAAAAGTGGAATGATTGGGTTAAATTTAAGTATACAACTAAGTTTGCAGAAAAAATAGGAGATATGTGAGGAGAGAGGATAAGTGTGGGGGTATAGCTGGGGGACAAGTAGAGATGAACTAAGGCCAGTGAGGGGGGGGGGTTGGGGGTTGGTGGGGTGAAGGGAAGGGGTGGGGGAGGATGGGTGGGAAGTTGACGTATTGACGTATGTATTTGACGTATTGATGAGAAGTTTTTTTTTACTTTTTTTTGCTTGACTGGTTGTTTGTAAATCATCATTTTTTTTATAAGAAACAAAGAAAATTTAATAAAGAGATTGAAAAAAAAATAAATAAATAAACATCACTGGGGGTTTATTTATATCATACAAAATCATGCATATTAAAGCGGACCATCACTCTAAAATCAAAGTTTGCAGCATGGTAATCTTCCCCCTTCCCTTTTAACAAAAACGAATCATTCTTTAAGGTTTTTTGTTTAATGCTCAATCTTTTTATCAAATGGGAACAAAGAGGTATCACCTCCGATCATTCAATTCAAATATTGAAAATAGAATTGCTAAAGTATTCCACAGCACTAAGCAAAAGGGTACTTTGTTCAAAAATAAAGGTGGGCAACATAGATGGCTCCTCCAACCTATTAAAATGGACCAGAATTTAAAAAAGTGAAGATTTGCTATCTTATAGAAAATATCTAGATGTATTATTTGTGCCTACACAGTACCCTGAAAAAGCAACCCTTTACTTGAACTCCTCTTAAAATCTAGTGAAGTTCCTGTGAGTGCCTAGACATTCCTGTGCATGTAGCCTCATGTCTATGTATCTACAGTTTGAGAGGCACTGCTGTCTATGACTGCTAATCTCATGAGATTTGGAATTAAATTTGGTTATGTCCCTATTGTGCTGCTCGCTTTTTTTCTTGCTGGAGAGGAAGCTGTAATTGAGATCTTGCAGTGCAAGGATATTTCGCCTCATTTATTCTGGGGACCGTGGATTTCTAAAACTCTCCTGTTGCTTCTTGAATATTACCCCACCAGTCATTAGGTCACTAGTCATTAGGGAGCATCTCTGATTTGAAGAAGCATAGTCCTTCCATCTTCCAAAATTGTCACCTCTATCAAGAAGCATGGTAGGTCAGTAATAGGAAAAAAATCTGCTGAAGGGGCAATACTTACTATTTTTTTGCCCCCACCTGCTTTTTTAGACACAGCTTTAACAGTTCAGGTCCTCTCTAAATATTAAAGCTCATTCATTTGGGTGCATAGCTCGGTGCAGCATGTGGACCCATTTGTTCACTTTTTCTACTAGTGGTGATCTACAGGTAGGCACCCATATAAAGAGAATGGATACACATTGGCTGTACAGACTAAGGTTGCCACCTCATCCCTTTAAAACCAAACACATAATAATTACACAGGTGCTGTGGCTGATTAAGGTGATAATTAAACTCACTTGTGTGCATTATCTGCATTCAATTAGTCTCAGAACCTGTGTAATTAAAATGTGTTTGGTTTTAAAGGGATGAGGTGGCAACCCTAGTACAGATGCACCTGCACAGAGGGGTTTGACTGGTGCAGGGACCTGGAAGCATAGGCTCTGCAGATCCATGCACCTTTCCCTGTGTACCTGTCAAAATTGGCTGTTCAGATGAGCCTGCGTAGTAGATGGCAGTATTTATAAGTTCGTAGCTGAACTCTGTGGTAAAACTTTATGTCTCTTCTCTGATTTAAAAAAAAAACGTTTTCCTGTTTCCAGAGAAGCAGCAGATAAACACTTGTGGACTCTGCACGTTCTGTTCTGTAGGGCTATATACAACATTTCTAACAGGTTAAAGCCTCAGGTATAGCCAAGACACCCAGCCAGACACCCACCCAGACACCCAGAGAAAGGCTGAGAACCCAGCCATAGGCAGCTACAGCAACAGAAAGGAGACTGCAAAAGAATAAAAGAGAAAAGCCAGTAACACAGCTTCAACAAAGCTTTGATTTGCAAATCTGACAAACCAGAACTACCAGTCTTGGAAATTCAAGATGAAAATACTGCTAATAAGAGAAGGTATGTGGAATTGTATAAATTAGGTCAGGGCAGAACACCCTTCAGATGAGAGGATAGAGAAAGTCCAAAAAGCTCAGAAATCTCACAATCTCTCTTAGCATAGAAGGTGATCAAATCATACATATATGTAACTGTGAAACTGCTAAAGAAATGTGGGAAGGATTACAAAAGGTGCATGAAAGAGTTAATCTCAGCAATAAACTGTATTTGTTAAGAAAGCTATGTCAAACCAAGCTTATGAAAGGCCAGGATATGTAGGATAACATAAGACATCTTGGAAATGGGTGAACGTCTGAGAGGTATAGGAGAAGAAATAAAAGAATGTCTTGTCACAGCACTATTACTTAGCAGTTTACCAGAAAGTTATGAAACTCTTGTCACAGCACTTGTTGCACATCCAGATGATGAACAGACATTGGAATATGTTAAGGGCAAGCTTGTGGATGAATATAAGCCTAAAACAGAAAGCATTAATAGTGACAGTGCTTCTGTCACAGAGTCTGCTTTAACAAAAGTAGGAATAAAAACAGTAACATGCAACAAGAAACACGTGAATGTTTTGTGTGCAAGAAACAAGATAATTTAAAAGCAGATTGCAGAATCTGGAAAGCTAGAATGCAAAAACAAACTAAACTGCAAAAAAGTCAAAAGTGTGAAGGAAGAAACTGATTTTGCTCCAGATAATGAATATGTTTTTCAATCTAAAAGTTGCACCTCATATTTGCAGGCATGGTGTGTTGATTAGGGAGCTATGAGTCACATGACAAATGACAGAAATTTATTTTTTTACCTTGACCCGCGTAAAACAGAAAAAATTGCCACAGCTAATGGGTAAATAATGGAATTAGAAGGAATAGGAGACAGTTTTCTTTACTGTCCTATTTCCCAGAGTCCATCTCTTCTGGTAAGCGCAATTTGGTTCATATGGTGGAGGACATCGTCACTCATTTTCACTTGGAGGAATTAGTTCACTCTCTGTCACAAGGAATCTTGGCTTCCATCCTTCCTGGATTTAGCATTGTTTTACTCATATGGACTGGACTTATTTCTTTTCTTTATTTTAGTATATATATTGCGCCGCACTTACCATCATTTACCAATTTACTTTTTAGGCATATGTGATTACCTATAGGGTTCAGCTTGCATTTTATTTGTGCTATTTAGTTTTGTTTGCGCTGTTCCTTGTTTTTCTATTTTCCAGAGTGCCACCAGAAAGATACCTGTATACAATGTCCCTGCTCTTGAAACTATTCTTTTGTCAGTGAAGAAGCTCACAAAAAAGGCAATGTAGTGACTTTCCAAGATTATATTTGTGTAATCTTGCAAAGGCAGATGTCTTGCAAAGGCTAAAATTACAGATGAACTGCATCAGCTGAACTGCAATGAGGTGGTTAATATCTTCAAGGAGAAACACATTTAAACTGCATTCACACAGGGCACAGGTGCCTTGGGTAAAGAAGTCTAGACATAATAAAGAAATTAACTGAGAATGACTATGCAAGTGGAATACAAAAAAGCCCATATAGACTGAGCATGGTCTGTTCTGTAGGGCTATATACAACATTTCTAACATATCCATTCACTTTATGAGGGCTGCCTGCATGGATCTCAGTGGTGGTACATAAAAAAAATATAACAAAAAAAAAAGAAACGGCAATGCACGCTGCCCTGTGTCAATGAGCCATTAGACAAACACACAAAAGCATCTGCAATTACAATGACTTGAATAATAACTACTAGAACAGCTTTAGCAAAGTAAATGTAGCAAAGGATGATGACCTAATAAACATTTATTATGTCTCCTTATTTTGATGTCCTTTCCACTCGTTTTGTTTTCTTCCTTTGCCTTCCTTTAACTATATTTTTCCAGTCTATTTTTCTCACCTGTTATTTTCCCCCTGAAATGCTCGTTTCTTGCTGTTTCTTCCTAAACGTTTGATACATTAATAATATTTTGCAGCTATTTTTTGATTCAGTAAATTCAGTGTTCAACAGTTTTTCTCTGGTTTATAAAACTGAATAATAGTCAAGTGACCATTCAGTGTTCAATGCATTCATCAATGCACTCACATCCTAGAAGCTATGTACAATTTGTGTTTTATGCTCTGTCACCTTGAGCTTCATCCCTTGATAATATGCCTGCCACGGGCTTGCTTTGAGACACAGATCCAGCAGGATACAAGTTTGTATAACAAAACGTATGCTTTGACATTTTTGGTCGAACTGAAAAGCGTTCATAGGTGTCAACTGCCAAGTAATATGTGTTTTTTTATTTTGGTAGATTCAACTACCTAGAGACCATATGCCTTTTACGCATGTTTTGGATCCATAGGTCACCTTGTTGTTCATAACAGGATTTCACCCTGCCACTGTGGCTTGTTCTTTGGATGCTTGTTATGTAAACCCCAGAGATTCTGTACCTCTTTTTTTATTTACAAGTGCAGACCAAGTCCTTAGAGTCTCCTGTCTGTGCTCACACTTATTTTGTGTGCATGTTTTAAAGATCACTGTAATCAATTTTTTCAATGCCATACTCTTTGTGATTGAAATATTCTCATTGACAGGGCATTGCAACAGTTTATGCTTTTAGTGTTCTTGCTTCCTTGACATCACAGGTAGATAATACAGTTTTTACAGTGTGTCGGTTATAGATGTAATCATTTTATTTTTCATATACTGATTCTGTTTAAACTAAAACAAACGTTTTTATAACATAGTCATAGCTAACCCCATATTGAAAATGCATTATTTTGCAGCTTAGTAGTCCTTAGATTTGGTGGCTGGATTTGTTTACTTGTTTAAGCTTTTTTTAAGCTTTTTTCCCCATTATTTTTACCTAGGGATTCTGACAGTAACAAACTTCTAGTCCTAGCACTCCACCCTCTATAATCAGGTCAAGGAAGCCAGAGAGAACAATAGAACCCAAGCCTATCTCCTTTCCATTAGTGAGGTCAAATAAGCGCTTGTTTTTGTTTGCAATCTCTATTTTTTTTAAATGTTCACATTTTAAACAACATACAAAAAATGTGATAACCATTTTTAGGATTGGATACTTCCATGCAATAAAAACATATTATACTAAAGACACCCCTTTACATTTCTTATTTTTACAAATCTTTATTAAAACCTTACAAAATATCTAGATCTTTAATAGGTTATAGCTTCATATTCAAACATCAGAGAGACCCTATATCAACGGTCCAGACTTTCATATCTAGATAAGTAACAGTAAATCCCTCACCACTCTACATATATCCTACCCATAAAAGATAAGATATATCTAAGCTCATAACCTATATTTCTGCATGCCAGGTAATGGCGACTATATCCCTGTCCCCAGTTGTAACTACACTTAAAATATCTCAATACTAATAATTAAAACAGTACAAAATACTCATGTAGTAAGGTGATCTCTACACCAACCTCCCACTACCACTATCCACATCCCAAATGATAAAATAATACCAAAGAACATTACACATATACAAAAAACAAACAAACAAATGTAGCGCTGGTATATTTCTAATCTACCTCTTATAGGTAAATTTAATGGATCATCTGTGCTATATATTGTTCAGGTTTAATCTAAGGTTAGTTTAGCCTCTGTTCCAGCTTGGCTGTGTTGCGTGCAGTACCACATTGCGCCTGTGGGTGTCATTGTCATCGTGGGTCAATGTTGGAAAGCAACAAGCTGAAGTGTATGAGTGCTCTTCTGTCCCGGAGATAACTTGGCGGAGGTGGTCCTCCGAGCTGCATTCTGGGAGAGGGTATTTTTGGGGCAGACGCCATGTTTTGGAGAGCTTTTTGCCTCGTGGCCCTCCTGGCCTAGAGGTATGTGTCAGTGAGTGCTATCTTGTAGCCCTCCGGCTTGGAGGGTTACGCCGCTGCACCCGGGCGGGTAGGCCCAGATGTCTGTCTGGGGCCTGCTACTGCTGGGATGGTCCTGTGCTGTCTGTCCTGCAGGAAGAAGCCGGACAATTGAGAAGAATCCAGGGGAGGACCCGTCTTGGAAGGGACCATGCGGAGCGCTGGTCTGTAGAGGGGCCTGGTGACTCAATTGGAGGATGTACCCTAAATTACCCTACCACACAAGTACTGCCGGGTCGGCTTAAAGGTTCTGGTACTGTGTTTGCTGTTCATCGAAAACTACTACAGAGGATCATATGAGTTTGCCCCACCAAAGTCTGTGGCAGAGACTTTTTGTTCGTGCTGCGTCCCGGTTGCTAGGTTAGTGAGAGAAACCTGTCCGGGCGGGCAAAAATTTAATCCCAAGATGAGGATACATTCATCCTAAAGATTTAAATTCCTTGACACTACGCCAAGAAAAGGTATTTGAACACCCCTGCAACTCTCCTTCTACCTCTTTCCTGCTACTTCTTCCAGTTATCCCCATTAAAGCATTGAAAAAGTACTTAAGTGACTGGTGCCTACATTGCCTCGCAGTAAGCTCAACGGAGACCCCTAGATCTGATGTTGGTGAAATTACAGGTAACAAGGTGACGGCAACAGCCCGCTTTAAATCAGCAACTCCACCGTGAGTTACTGCTACATGTAGGAGCGTTGTCCGGGATTGTTAGCCGTCAACCTCCCGCAACCCTAAAAAGTATTTCACCAGGAGTTTATGTTAAAAGAGGTTTCTGGACTTTGTCACTTTTTCCAGGAAGAGAAGGGGTTAAATTGCAGGACTTTATTTCTTACTGCGTAGGCTGTGGGTGAGAAGTAAAAGCCTGGGAGCTATGTGAACAGAGGAACAAGTGGGAGGAGCCTAGTCTACTTGTTGCCGCGTGTGTGTGTGTTGGCGCCAAGGGAGAAGAGAGGCCTTGTGATCGTGCTGAGAGGATCGGAGTGCAGCGAGTACCGCTGCTGGTGCTATCCTGACTGGAACCCTGCTTACAGATACTGGCATTCGTTTGAAGTCGCAGGGGAGGTTCGTACTATATACAGTACTATATATTGAAGGGCTGGGCATGCTTTTCCACAAGTGTGAAGGACTGGCCATACATCTCCATCCATTTGTCCGATGTTTGCAATGCGGAGAATATTTGTTCACTGTGGAGCAACCTACCATGTCGCCCCGTGCTTATCGTGTGGATTGGGCGACAGGTATTGCCACAGCGGAGACTGTTGCCATTGCTGCTGGAGAGCAAGAGGCTGTGATCTCGTCTGCTACCGAGAGTGTTTCTGAGGGAGATGTCGCTGTTACCGTTTCATCAGCGGACATCACCTTTATTTCTACTTCTACCACACCTATCCCCGTTGCATCTGCCCAGAGGAAGGTGCGATATGTGAAGGCTTCCGGCGGCCGTGGTCGAGGTCTACCCCAGAGACTACCCGAACTGGAGCCGGAGAAATACATGGATCCGGAGAAGTCCACGTCAGGAACGGGTGAGAGATCAAAGGAGAACATATCTGGGACTCTTTGTAAATATTTGCCTGCAGAAGAGTTGAGAGACTCGGAGATAGATTCTATGTCAGATCTCTCCGGTGATGATGATTTGTTTGAGACAATGTCACAGGAACTATTGTGGGCCCAAGGTGAAGACGTTGCTTCTGCCCTGACTTTCTCAGAATGGATAGCTCTAGATTCTGGGAAGACATCACCTTGTGTGGAGCCGCACAGTACTACCAAAGAGACATTGCTTAAAGTTGATAGCTTGTTGAAGTTTGAACCGACACCCGTCGGATCTATGGTGAGTAAATCACTGAACTCTTGTGTGCCTCCTGGCTTGGGGAAAAATAGAACTTTGCCTAAACTTGCCCGCTTACAGAGGGTGCTCACCAAACGAGTTGCCACAGAATATGGTCTGGAATTTCCCTTTGTTACTCAGGAGATTATGCAGGAAATTGAGACCAACCGGGAACAATGGTACAGTGAAGCTGTTTGGGACTATTTGTCAGTGCCACAACCTTTCCGGAAGGCTGGGTATTCTGTTGTCATGGATTAACATTTCAATGGATGTTTGCTACACTGGAACTATGGCCGGCACATCTATGCTGACAAGGTGATCATTTGCAGACCCGGAAAAGATGACATTGTGTATTTTATCACTACGATAGATAAACTGGGAAGGAAACTGATATTGTCAGATCCCCGGTGTTATTGGTGACTATGCAAAAGAACTTTGGGGTATATAGTTAGATAGTGTCAGTGTTTAGAGATCTCCGTGGTCAAGAAATTATATTCAGCCCAGCGTCTTCAGATTTAAAGATCTTTGCTGATTGAATTTTCTTTATTGGAAAGATACAGTTTGCTCAGAGATAGGGATGGACTTTTCAAGTCGGGTTTTGTGTTAGTTCATATTAAAAAAAAAAAAAGGGAAAGAAAATCTGTGGGAAGAGAGTGTCATTCTTCTGCTGGAATGAGGCTTTGCTCCTAATTTGTCTAGTGATGATACTGTGTATGTTTGTGTGTCTAACTTCGTTTTTTTTCAGGAACCATCGGATCTCCTATCAAGCTGTTAGGCTTTTCAGCTAAATAGATAGTGAGGGTTTATGACATGTCTTATGTGAATATGTTATTGTATAAATGTTGAAACTTTAATATTTCTATACTGTCTTTTCCTCTTTTCCATCCAAGTTCTAAGTTCAAATACCTACTCTCAGGCTTGGGAGTTATATTTTGGCAGACGTTGGGGACAACATCTATTATAGTGGGGGGAGTATGTAGCACTGGTAGATTTCTAATCTACCGCTTATAGGTAAATTTAATGGATCATCTGTGCTATATATTGTTCAGGTTTAATCTAAGGTTAGTTTAGCCTCTGTTCCAGCTTGGCTGTGTTGCGTGCAATTCCACATTGCGCCTGTGGGTGTTGTTGTCATTGTGGGTCAATGTTGGAAAGCAACAAGCTGAAGTGTATGAGTGCTCTTCTGTCCCGGAGATAACTTGGCGGAGGTGGTCCTCCGAATTGCATTCTAGGAGAGGGTATTTATGGGGCAGACGCCATGTTTTGGAGAGCTTTTTGCCTCGTGGCCCTCCTGGCCTAGAGGTATGTGTCAGTGAGTGCTATCTCGTAGCCCTCAGGCTTGGAGGGTTACCCCGCTGCAGCCGGGCGGGTAGGCCCAGAAGTCTGTCTGGGGCCTGCTACTGCTGGGATGGTCCTCTGCTGTCTGTCCTGCGGGAAGAAGCCGGACAATTGAGAAGAATCCAGGGGAGGACCCGTCTTGGAAGGGACCAAAGATTTAATCCTAAACTGAGGATACATTCATCCTAAAGATTTAAATTCCTTGACGCTACGCCAAGAAAAGGTATTTGAACACCCCTGAAACTCTCTGTCTACCTCTTTCCTGCTAGTTCTTCCAGTTATCCCCATTAAAGCATTGAAAAAGTACTTAAGTGACTGGTGCCTACATTGCCTCGCAGTAAGCTCAACGGAGACCCCTAGATCCGATGCTGGTGAAATTACAGGTAACAAAGTGACGGTAACAGCCCGCTTTAAATCAGCAGATCCACTGTGAGTTAGTGCTACACAAACATAACTCAAAAAAGTACATAAACCAAGAAAGGTCACAAGACAAACAACAACAAAAAAGAGAGAAAAAAAAGTAAAACATCAGCGCTTGTTTTTGACCACAGTGACAAGAAGATTCGAAGGAGCAGGATGGAAATTTTTAACAGTGTATGTGATTTTCATTTGAGAAAGTCCATTCACTCCAAAAATTCAATTGAATGTTGAATGCAAATGTTTTTTGAAGTCCTTTGGAATGACATTTGACATATCATTGAATGTACTAGTGAGTATTTTACATACTTTGTGTGAACGTTCATTTGAAAATTTGCTGTTGGCCAGCTATAGAAGGGCTTGGTTCTTCAGAAAGCTGAAGCCTGATAATAGTTAACAAAGGCAGAAAGTGCAGGAAGTTATAACTCACAATATTTCTTGCAAGATCATCAAGTATTTTTGAACTTATCAGATATAATAAAATGCATACAATGTTACATTAGCCACTTCAGCCCCGGAAGAATTTATCCCCTTAATGACCAGAGCATTTTTTGCAATACGGCACTGTGTCGATTGACAATTGTGCAGTCGTGCAACGTTGCACCCAAATAAAATTGACGTCCTTTTTTTCCCACAAATAGAGCTTTCTTTTGGTGGTATTTGATCACCTCTGCGGTTTTTATTTTTTGCTCTATAAACAAAAAAAGAGCGACAATTTTGAAAAAAAAAACAATATTTTTTTATTTTTTACTTATAAAAAAAATTTTTTCTTCCTCAGTTTAGACCGATATGTATTCTTCTACATATTTTTGGTAAAAAAATTAGCAATAAGTGTATATTGAATGGTTTGCACAAAAGTTATAGCGTCTACAAAATAGGGGATAGATTTATGGCATTTTATTATGAATTTTTTTTGTTAGTAATAGCGGCGGTCTGCCATTTTTATCGTGACTGCGACATTGCGGCGGACAGATCAGACACTTTTGACACTATTTTTGGGACCAGGGAAATGCCTTGTTTACATGGGCATCTCCCCATTCTGCCTCTCTGTGCCCTGATCGCGGGTCACCGGCGTACATCGAGTCTGTGGGACCCACCGGCACGCTCCCACGGCGCCAGCTAGCCTGCGATGATGGAGGGACATACAGGTACTCCCATTTGCGCAGCCGTGCCATTCTGCCGACGTACATTGTCGTGCAGAAGAAAATTTTACAGCGCACACATGCAAAAAAACATTCACCTCCAGCAAGGCTAGTTTAAAAACACCTAAACATTTTCAAAAATACATTATCAAAAATATGGGGATTTGGTCACACCATATTGCTATATGGTGCTAAGCCCACTTACTGCGACAAAGTATCCCATGATTAGTGGGTCCTACACTATTCATAGATTTGGGAGATCCTGCTTCTCTAAACCATGAGAGCTACACTCTTCTAAATGGGAGAATCATGAGGACTCCATCTATGACACAAGTGGACACTAATGAGAGGTACTTAATGAGGGAGTGGGGTGCTCTACTGTATGGTCTTATGGCTGCACCAGCTTTAATGAGAGGGTGTGCTCCCCAAATATCTTGTTTGTTTATGGATTCTGACCAAATCCTTTTGGGATAGGAGCACCCCACTCCCTCATTAAGTACCTCTCATTAGTGTCCACTTGTGTCATAGGTGGAGGCCTCATGATTCTCCCATTTAGAAGAGTGTAGCCCTCATGGCTCAGAGAAGCAGGATCTCCCAAATCTATGGATAGTGTAGGACCCACTAATCATGGGGTACTTTGTCGCAGTAAGTGGGCTTAGCATCATATAGCAATATGGTGTGACCAAATCCCCATATTTTTGATAATGTATTTTGAAAATGTTTAGGTGTTTTTAAACTAGCCTTGCTGGAGGTGAATGTTTTTTTGCATGTGTGCGCTGTAAAAATTTTCCTCTACTGTATGGTCTTATGGCTGCACCAGCTTTAATGAGAGGGTGTGCCCCCCAAATATCTTGTTTGTACATTGTCGTGCAGCGGTCAGCAAGCGGTTAAACAGGGGCCATGTAAGAAAAGTTAATTGTTAGATTTTACCTAACCTTTAATTTCAAACTTGAATATAAATGGGAGCTTATTGCAGACCACTTATGGCAAAACATTTGGTAATATTAAACTATGAATTAGAAATCAGATTGTGGCATCTGTCTAGTAGAGATGTGCAGAAAACTCGTTGACTGATGCTCACATAAAGTTAAAAACACACACAAAAAAAAAAAAAAAAAAAAGGTACTACTTAACCACTTGCCGACCGCCGCACGACGATGTACGTCGACAGAGCGGCACGGGCAGGCAAAAGGGCTTACCTGTACGTCCCTGCCTGCCCGCGGGTGGGGGGTCCGATCGGACCCCCCCCCGGTGCCTGCGGCGGTCGGCAAATGTCCCCCGGCGATCGGTGGTGAGGGGGAGGCCATCCATTCGTGGCCCCCCCCTCGCGATCGCTCCCAGCCAATGGGATCATTTCCCTGCCTCTGTATTGTACACAGAGGCAGAGGAAATGATGTCATCTCTCCTCGGCTCGGTATTTTCCGTTCCGGGCCGAGGAGAGAAGACTGTAATGTGAGTGCACCAAACACACACACAGTAGAACATGCCAGGCACACTAAACACCCCGATCCCCCCCCCCGATCGCCCCCCGATCCCCCCCCCAATCACCCCCCCCCCTGTCACAAACTGACACCAAGCAGGTTTTTTTTTTTTTTTTTTTCCTGATTACTGCATAGTGTCAGTTTGTGACAGTTAGTGTGTTAGGGCAGTGAGTGTTAGGCCCCCTGTAGGTCTAGGATACCCCCCTAACCCCCCTAATAAAGTTTTAACCCCTTGATCACCCCCTGTCACCAGTGTTGCTAAGCGATCATTTTTCTGATCGCTGTATTAGTGTCGCTGGTGACGCTAGTTAGGGACGTAAATATTTAGGTTCGCCGTCAGCGTTTTATAGCGTCAGGGACCCCCATATACTATCTAATAAATGTTTTAACCCCTTGCTTGCCCCCTAGTTAACCCTTTCACCACTGATCACCGTATAACTGTTACGGGTGACGCTGGTTAGTTTGTTTATTTTTTATAGTGTCAGGGCACCCGCCGTTTATTACCGAATAAAGGTTTAGCCCCCTGATCGCCCGGCGGTGATATGTGTCGCCCCAGGCAGCGTCAGATTAGCGCCAGTACCGCTAACACCCACGCACGCAGCATACGCCTCCCTTAGTGGTATAGTATCTGTATGGATCAATATCTGATCCGATTAGATCTATACTAGCGTCCCCAGCAATTTAGGGTTCCCGAAAACGCAGTGTTAGCGGGATCAGCCCAGATACCCGCTAGCACCTGCGTTTTGCCCCTCCGCCCGGCCCAGCCCACCCAAGTGCAGTATCGATCGATCACTGTCACTTACAAAACACTAAACGCATAACTGCAGCGTTCACAGAGTCAGGCCTGATCCCTGCGATCGCTAACAGTTTTTTTGGTAGCGTTTTGGTGAACTGGCAAGCACCAGCCCCAGGCAGCGTCAGGTTAGCGCCAGTACCGCTAACACCCACGCACGCACCGTACACCTCCCTTAGTGGTATAGTATATGAACGGATCAATATCTGATCCGATCAGATCTATACTAGCGTCCCCAGCAGTTTAGGGTTCCCAAACACGCAGTGTTAGCGGGATCAGCCCAGATACCCGCTAGCACCTGCGTTTTTCCCGTCCGCCCTTCCCAGCCCAGCCCACCCAAGTGCAGTATCGATCGATCACTGTCACTTACAAAACACTAACCGCATAACTGCAGCGTGTGCAGAGTCAGGCCTGATCCCTGCGATCGCTAACAGTTTTTTTGGTAGCGTTTTGGTGAACTGGCAAGCACCAGCCCCAGGCAGCGTCAGGTTAGCGCCAGTACCGCTAACACCCACGCACGCAGCATACGCCTCCCTTAGTGTTATAGTATCTGATCGGATCAATATCTGATCCGATCAGATCTATACTAGCGTCCCCAGCAGTTTAGGGTTCCCAAAAACGCAGTGTTAGCGGGATCAGCCCAGATACCTGCTAACACCTGCGTTTTGCCCCTCCGCCCGGCCCAGCCCACCCAAGTGCAGTATCGATCGATCACTGTCACTTACAAAACACTAAACGCATAACTGCAGCGTTCGCAGAGTCAGGCCTGATCCCTGCGATCGCTAACAGTTTTTTGGTAGCGTTTTGGTGAACTGGCAAGCACCAGCGGCCTAGTACACCCCGGTCGTAGTCAAACCAGCACTGCAGTAACACTTGGTGACGTGGCGAGTCCCATAAGTGCAGTTCAAGCTGGTGAGGTGGCAAGCACAAGTAGTGTCCCGCTGCCACCAAAAAGACAAACACAGGCCCGTCGTGCCCATAGTGCCCTTCCTGCTGCATTCGCCAATCCTAATTGGGAACCCACCGCTTCTGCAGCGCCCGTACTTCCCCCATTCACATCCCCAACCAAATGCAGTCGGCTGCATGAGAGGCATTTTCTTTACGTCCTCCCGAGTACCCCTACCCAGCGAACCCCCCCAAAAAAGATGTCGTGTCTGCAGCAAGCGCGGATATAGGCGTGACACCCGGTGTTATTGTCCCTTCTGTCCTGACAATCCTGGTCTTTGCATTGGTGAATGTTTTGAACGCTACCATTCACTAGTTGAGTATTAGCGTAGGGTACAGCATTGCACAGACTAGGCACACTTTCACAGGGTCTCCCAAGATGCCATCGCATTTTGAGAGACCCGAACCTGGAACCGGTTACAGTTATAAAAGTTAGTTACAAAAAAAAGTGTAAAAAAAAAAAAAAAAAAACACATACAAAAATATAAAATAAAAAAAAAATAGTTGTCGTTTCATTGTTCTCTCTCTCTCTATTCTCTCTATTGTTCTGCTCTTTTTTACTGTATTCTATTCTGCAATGTTTTATTGTTGTTATGTTTTATCATGTTTGCTTTTCAGGTATGCAATTTTTTATACTTTACCGTTTACTGTGCTTTATTGTTAACCATTTTTTTGTCTTCAGGTACGCCATTCACGAATTTGAGTGGTTATACCAGAATGATGCCTGCAGGTTTAGGTATCATCTTGGTATCATTCTTTTCAGCCAGCGGTCGGCTTTCATGTAAAAGCAATCCTAGCGGCTAATTAGCCTCTAGACTGCTTTTACAAGCAGTGGGAGGGAATGCCCCCCCCAACGTCTTCCGTGTTTTTCTCTGGCTCTCCTGTCTCAACAGGGAACCTGAGAATGCAGCCGGTGATTCAGCCAGCTGACCATAGAGCTGATCAGAGACCAGAGTGGCTCCAAACATCTCTATGCCTAAGAAACCGGAAGCTACGAGCATTTTATGACTTAGATTTCGCCGGATGTAAACAGCGCCATTGGGAAATTGGGAAAGCATTTTATCACACCGATCTTGGTGTAATCAGATGCTTTGAGGGCAGAGGAGAAATCTAGGGTCTAATAGACCCCAATTTTTGCAAAAAAGAGTACCTGTCACTACCTATTGCTATGATAGGGGATATTTACATTCCCTGAGATAACAATAAAAATTACTTAAAAAAAAAAAAATGAAAGGAACAGTTTAAAAATAAGATAAAAAAATAATAATAATAAAGAAAAAAAAAAAAAAAAAAAAAAAAAAAAGCACCCCTGTCCCCCCTGCTCTCGCGCTAAGGCGAACGCAAGCGTCGGTCTGGCGTCAAATGTAAACAGCAATTGCACCATGCATGTGAGGTATCGCCGCGAAGGTCAGATCGAGGGCAGTAAGTTTAGCAGTAGACCTCCTCTGTAAATCTAAAGTGGTAACCTGTAAAGGCTTTTAAAGGCTTTTAAAAATGTATTTAGTTTGTCGCCACTGCACGTTTGTGCGCAATTTTAAAGCATGTCATGTTTGGTATCCATGTACTCGGCCTAAGATCATCTTTTTTATTTCATCAAACATTTGGGCAATATAGTGTGTTTTAGTGCATTAAAATGTAAAAAAGTGTGTTTTTTCCCCAAAAAATGCGTTTGAAAAATCGCTGCGCAAATACTGTGTGAAAAAAAAAAATGAAACACCCACCATTTTAATCTGTAGGGCATTTGCTTTAAAAAAAATATATAATGTTTGGGGGTTCAAAGTAATTTTCTTGCAAAAAAAAATTATTTTTTTATGTAAACAATAAGTGTCAGAAAGGGCTTTGTCTTCAAGTGGTTAGAAGAGTGGGTAATGTGTGACATAAGCTTCTAGATGTTGTGCATAAAATGCCAGGACAGTTCAAAACCCCCCCAAATGACCCCATTTTGGAAAGTAGACACCCCAAGCTATTTGCTGAGAGTCATGTTGAGTCCATGGAATAATTTATATTGTGACACAAGTTGCGGGAAAGAGACAATTTTTTATTTTTTTTATTTTTTTTTGCGCAAAGTTGTCACTAAATGATATATTGCTCAAACATGCCATGGGAATATGTGAAATTACACCCCAAAATACATTCTGTTGCTTCTCCTGAGTACGGGGATACCACATGTGTGAGACTTTTTGGGAGCCTAGCCGCGTACGGAACCCCGAAAACCAAGCACCGCCTTCAGGCTTTCTAAGGCCGTAAATTTTTGATTTCACTCTTCACTGCCTATCACAGTTTCGGAGGCCATGGAATGCCCAGGTGGCAAAAAAAACCCCAAATGACCCCATTTTGGAAAGTAGACACCCCGAGCTATTTGATGAGAGGTATAGTGAGTATTTTGCAGACCTCACTTTTTGTCACAAAGTTTTGAAAATTGAAAAAAGAAAAAAAAAAAAAAATTTTCTCGTCTTTCTTTATTTTCAAAAACAAATGAGAGCTGCAAAATACTCACCATGCCTCTCAGCAAATAGCTTGGGGTGTCTACTTTCCAAAATGGGGTCATTTGGGGGGGTTTTGTGCCACCTGGGCATTCCATGGCCTCCGAAACTGTGATAGGCAGTGAGGAGTAAAATCAAAAATGTACGCCCTTAGAAATCCTGAAGGCAGTGATTGGTTTTCGGGGTCCCGTACGCGGCTAGGCTCCCAAAAAGTCCCACACATGTGGTATCCCCGTACTCAGGAGAAGCAGCTAAATGTATTTTGGGGTGCAATTCCACATATGCCCATGGCCTGTGTGAGCAATATATCATTTAGTGACAACTTTGTGCAAAAAAAAAAAAAAAATTGTCACTTTCCCGCAACTTGTGTCAAAATATAAAACATTCCATGGACTCAACATGCCTCAAAGCAAATAGCTTGGGGTGTCTACTTTCCAAAATGGGGTCATTTGGGGGGGTTTTATGTCATCTGGGCATTTTATGGCCTTCAAAATGGTGATAGGTAGTGAGGAGTAAAATCAAAAATGTACGCCCTTAGAAATCCTGAAGGCAGTGATTGGTTTTCGGGGCCCCGTACGCGGCTAGGCTCCCAAAAAGTCCCACACATGTGGTATCCCCGTACTCGGGAGAAGCAGCTAAATGTATTTTGGGGTGCAATTCCACATATGCCCATGGCCTGTGTGAGCAATATATCATTTAGTGACAACTTTTTGTAATTTTTTTTTTTTTTGTCATTATTCAATCACTTGGGACAAAAAAAATGAATATTCAATGGGCTCAACATGCCTCTCAGCAAATTCCTTGGGGTGTCTACTTTCCAAAATGGGGTCATTTGTGGGGGTTTTGTACTGCCCTGCCATTTTAGCACCTCAAGAAACGACATAGGCAGTCATAAATTAAAGGCTGTGTAAATTCCAGAAAATGTACCCTAGTTTGTAGACGCTATAACTTTTGCGCAAACCAATAAATATACACTTATTGACATTTTTTTTACCAAAGACATGTGGCCGAATACATTTTGGCCTAAATGTATGACTAAAATTGAGTTTATTGGATTTTTTTTAGAACAAAAAGTAGAAAATATCATTTTTTTTCAAAATTTTCGGTCTTTTTCCGTGTATAGCGCAAAAAATAAAAACGGCAGAGGTGATCAAATACCATCAAAAGAAAGCTCTATTTGTGGGAAGAAAAGGACGCAAATTTCGTTTGGGTACAGCATTGCATGACCGCGCAATTAGCAGTTAAAGCGACGCAGTGCCGAATTGTAAAAAGTGCTCTGGTCAGGAAGGGGGTAAAACCTTCCGGGGCTGAAGTGGTTAAAGTGGTTGTAAGCCCTCACATATATACAGTGAAGTTAACAGCCTCAGATGATACACAGTGAGGAAAAAAATCCTCCTATATAAGTTTTACTTGTCTATCTGCAGTCTTCTCTTCACTACACCCCTTCAAAAGGGCAGAATCATTTTAAAATCCTTCTCCGACACAAATTTATCTCATGTGTTAGGAAAATTTCTAAGTAGTGACTTGTGCTGATAACAGAGGAATGAAGCACCAGAGAAAAAAGACAGCCTGATCTAAATCCAGCGCTGTGCCTATCTGCAGTAGCTCTTCTCTCCTTCTCTCCTCTCACAGGAGACTCTGCAGCAATGGAAACCATTGGCTCCCACTGCTGTCAGTCAAATCCTGTGAAGAGGGAGGGGGAGGACACAGCCGAGCTGCACTGTGTATCAATAGATGAACACAGCGCAGCTTAAGACCGAGCCCACGTGAGTGCCCCGCTTGCCAGCAGCATTCTATGGGAGCACTCAGAGAAGAGAAGGAGCCAAGATCACCAGTGGGGAGCCATAGAGGAGGCTTGGGGCCGCACTGTGGAAAACCATTGCATAGAGCAGGTAAGAAGAAAAAAGCAGCTTTAAAATCACTTTAACTGTCTATGTGAATTACATCTTATTGTTTGAGTATAAATCCTACACTAAGTATGCACTCCAGTACACACTGCAGCATGCAGCCTAACATGCAGTGTTGTTGTGTTCCAATACTCACCACATTGTGTCCCATGCTGTGTACACCAATACACAGCACTGTGCACCTCAATGCACACTGCACAAGGCATACTGTGCAAAGCAAATCAGTACACAGCATCATATACATCATTTACATCATAACATAATATATAGTACTTAATCAGAACAATCCATACATGGCTCAGAAGCCTTCATTTACCATGGGCTACTCACAGAAAGGATGCACCACTCACTTTGGTTGCAGAAATTTTTATCTCAGATAATGTTTGGGCAATGTTGCAAAAAAAGATGGTTAGGAAAAATAATGTAAATAAGCATACTGTACTTAACACTTAAAAATGTACAAAATTACAAAGGTATAAAATAATTCAATATGTAAATACATGAATAAAATAGTCAGTCTTGTTAATTTTCAATTTTCAGTATACTTGTTCTATAAATAGGTACATTTCAGTTAAATTATAAAAAAAAAGTATGTACACTGCCCTTTTGAGCATTTTCACAGCTGATACATAGTTGTCTTTCATTAGCACTTTTGCGTTTCCACATGGCTTTTTTTTATCATGAAAGAATCATAAAATTAGTTTAAAAAGGTTCTGGGGAACAGCTCCATCTCTAGCGTTTAACCAGCTTCTGCTCCCGGAAGAGAAATGTAATATTTTTCCTGGAAAGAACCCTAAGTATTTAAGCTGTAAAATAAATTACTTTAGAGAATTAGTCAGCTGTTACAGAGGATATAAAGGAATCGCCAGGGAATGAGATACCACTATCACTTTATGAAAGGTCAACAATGGGTAATGTGCAAGCGAGGGAAAAAAATGAATATCACTATTTAGATAAGAAAAGTAAAAGCACATTAATTTATTATTTCTTTTCCCTTTAAGTCACATAAGGATTAAAAAGATAATGCATGCTGATTGTAGGAAAACTGCTACTCGTTTCTAATTATTCATGATAAGATAATAATTGGTGGTTATTATGGCATATTATTTATTTGATTTTCATGGAACTTAAATTGGAGAAATGCACATAGTTAAGATAAAGAACAAATGCTGTATAGTTTGTTAAATGGTCATTATAGAAACAGAAGTGTCATTTTAAAGATGTGTGCTTTTTTAGAGCTACCTTTTCTATGGTTGCTACTTAAATTAGCCTAAAACTTTTTTTGCAGTAACAAACATGCTGAAGTTCCCACAACAACATTATTAAGTCTTCAAGATGATCCACTGGCCCAGGCTATACATTAATCTTCTCCCCTTCCAGAGAAAGCCTCCACCCCTATGATTCAACTGTGAAATGCCCCAACTTTAGTAAGAAAAAAAGAGTCTGTCATTTTCAAGGAAAATAAAATACGGGGCTAATAAACAGAATGAATAGAGCTTTGTTTTACCTTGAGCTAAAATGCAACCCCTATGATATCAAGAATGTTCCATAGGAACATAGGGGCCAAATTGAAGATCTAGGACTTTGTCACTAGAATAATTTTATAGCAGTGATTTTTTCTTTCCAGCGGCTAAAGAATCAATCTCCTTATTGTTTTTTTTGCCTGGGAAAATCAAATTTCAGTTAATATGTTGCAGTGAATCCAGTGATTTGTAGCACTGTTACTGAGCATTTTACTTTTTTCAGTGTTTGAAGCTAGTTCTAGAATTCTCAGTTTGAATAGCTATGTAGATGATGCAATACAACTGTAAATGACCATGGCATATGAGGGATTTGTAGCTGCAACCTAAGTATTGCAGGCAACTTCTGCAACAACTTTGTTGTTATGCACTAGTTATCAGAAAGGGTAGACAGGGAGCTTTGAACCTGCTACAAAGTTGCATGTGTGTAGTAATAGTAGAATCTGCTTGTGTTCAATTCGCCAAGGGTTCAATGAATTTTGTCTGAAATTTGGTTGAACACAAACCTAGAGGCAAATCCTATTGAATTCTATGGAGGGGAATATTGCTGTGAAATTCTGGCCATTTTTAGGGTCAGTAGATAAACTACTGTCAACAAAAATATATGAAGCTGGAAACTGCCACGGAGACATGTACCAATGAAAAATGTTTACTGTACAGCAGGGAGAGGGTATTTTCATATGACTTTCAGGAAAAAAAATGAAGAAACATAAATCCTTTAAATAACATGCTTTGGAGATGCCTTAAATCTGTGCATGAAAGTACAATTTTCAAAAACAGAGTACAGGTATTTGATTATTTGAGATTTGCTATAAGACTTATGATACCGAAGAGGCAGCAGCAGTGAAACATTGGCCAGAAGCAGGAAATTTGTTCCCTGGGATAATAGGCCTAACTGGTGTGCGCCTAATTGTATTTTATCTGTGGGGATGTGGGGGGGGGTAGTAAATGTAAGTGATGTCATTTGTGGTTGTTTAGGTGTGCAACATTCTTGCACTGGTCAATAGCAAGTGAATGCTGGACTTTCAGCAGCCCTATCAACATAAAAAAACATGCAATAAAATAAACAAAAGAAATGAAAGCCCCAAAATACTACAACTGAAACAAAAGCCCATCCCACCCCCTTTTTTTAAGGAAAGCCATGCAGCAAAGAAAAAAAAAAAAGCAATTTAACTTTAACTTAAATAATGAAATATTGAAATTGAATTTGAAATATGCCTCCGAAATAAGTGAACACAACAAAATACCACCTCCTTAAACAAAAGCTTATTGCAAGGGAAGCCTAAAAGCAGGAACAGTTGTCTATTGACCTCAAGGTAACCACAAAAAAAACAAAAACGCAAAGAAGTTGATTTCCCAAAAAGCTAACAAAAAAAGTGAAAGTACAGTTTCCTAACTGACTGTAATCTGTCCTATTTAGTTTGTCAGCTTTACCAATACCTTTTCTTGTTTACAAAACCAATACCTTTTCTGTAGCAGCCTCCAGTACACTGAGGGGGGCTGTCCAAAGGGCCACTTACTGTACCTTCTAAACCTGCTGCTAATAATTCAAAGGCTAGCATGTTTTCCAAAATTATACACATAAATTTTATGAGACAACAAATTTCAACTTGCAGACTACCATGAAAGTGAATGTGAACGTTAACAATGAACGTATCCTATTTGATCTGTTAAATACAAAAAAAAACATTTTTTTTACATCTGTTTGATAGATACAAATACACTTGCTAATTCTGTCAGAAATCTTGTCAGCTGAGGACTACAAAACACCTCACCCATATGTTATGGAAAAGGGAAGAGGGAAAAGTGTTTTGATTTAAATTCTTTATTTAGTGATATGCAATCAGAAACAACAGAACAACAAAGCATGTTCCAACACCCCATAATTGAAGTACAAAGTAACAATTTTTCAAGTTGTGGATCTGGGGTTACATAAAAGATCGCAAGAGACTATACAAATTATCAGGTAATGCCATGAGCACAGAAAGCCATGGGTTCTTCATACAAAAACAAGTAAAACAGTAAACTTGAGCAATTGTCCAGTATAACCTTTGTGCTTTATGCTCTGTTGTTTTGTCTTTGAGGGCGGGGGTTTAAATGTTCCATAGTTTGTATGTCATTCACTCTGGCAATCCAGTGAGATACAGCGGGTGGGGATTGTTGTTTCCAAATGCATGGGACGCAGGCCCTAGCAAAAATGTGAAGTAACGTGCCGGTGTGAGACACGCATTTCCAGCAGAGGTGGGTTTGTCCTGCGAACAGGACACTAGGACTGACGGAGTCCTAAACCACCTCATCAGGATTTTATATGTGGTTTCCTGGTATTTACTACAAAGGGAGGATTTGTACCTAACATCCATCGGAAAGGGGGGTGGGGTTTGGGTGACCTGATGGGCAGGAAGGTGTTCCCATCGGGGGGGGTTTGTAGTGGTCGCTCGCCCTGGCAATTTCTTTCTTGGGGGGATGGCCATGTCCGGTAGCCTCTGAATGTGCAATTGAACTTTGTTTTGTCTATATACATTGTTATAAATTTTTTTCTGATTATATATTTCTTTATTCAGAATTCATTAAATTTAAATTAACAAGGAAGCCAATGTTGGTGAAACATGTAGGAACATAGTACCTGTTAACAAGACCTGCCCACTGGCTGGTTATTGTATTATTAATGTATATGCTGGTTCTGTATATCCCCCCTTTGTTTGTTTACACCCTTGTTGCGTATACTTTTTTTTTATACCTTTCTTTTAATCTGTTTGTTAATAAAATATCATATTTTTAATACTTGTGTGTTACTTTACAGTATTTAAAATCCTGGCACCGCTATAATCCCCCTACCTTTTCCCTACTGTTGTTACATCATCACTGGATCTCTGAGTTCCTTTATGCAATACAGGTAAATCATGGCTAGTGGGAAGAGATGGCAGGATGCTGTAAATAGCATCCTGAAAGACATCACAGCGCCCTACTTTAGTACTCCTCCTTTGTAGTGTGTAGCAAGGTGGCAGTGGGGTGCCAGGTGTGATGAAGATGAGGATGACAGGGGGCAGTGTGTTAGGAAGGTGGCAGTGGGGTGCCAGGTGTGATGAAGATGAGAATGACAGGGGGCAGTGTGTTAGGAAGGTGGTAGTGGGGTGCCAGGTGTGATGAAGATGAGGATGACAGGGGGTAGTGTGTTAGCAAGGTGGCAGTGGGGTGCCAGGTGGGACGAGGATGACAGGGGAGAGAGAAAAAGAGGAAAGGCAAGAAAGAGACGAGAAAGAAGGATCACAAATATGAAAAAAGAAAACATAACACATTTTTGGCACAATCTGTATTATTTATGAATTTAGACATTGGGATCTCAATATGCACGTCTGCAGGCTGTAACTGATGCTGTTGATAGGTCAAAAAATAACACTGCAAAGACATGTACAGTGGTGTTCTCACCTTTATGGGAATCACTGAAATCCACTATAGCCTTTGTCCTCATGCTTTTATGGGAGGCGGATCATCCATCAATCAAGATGTAACATCCTACCCACTGTGTTCTTTTTTAGTTACTGGGCATGGAGGAGGAGGGAGGGACTGGGCTGTCATTTAGGATCAGTATACACATCCAAATGTGTGATGTCAATATCATGTGACCTGACTAGCTCAGCTCAAACAGGAAATGTTCTCTCTAGCAATAGAGACCAAACTGAGCATGTGCAGCAGGACTACTCTGACTGTGTCTTATCTGGACTTGTCCAGAGTGACCCTGCAGGAGGGGGAGGATCTGTGCATATGGGCTCAAACAGCCTTTTTTACACAATGCAGAGAATTATCCCATTAAGTTCCACAGTGAGTATAACGAGCATGCTATTCTGCATATACAGACATATTTTACTGTTGTGGGTTTGATAACACTTTAATGCAATATTTTGTTTATCCATAGTAGTTTCTGGTGATAGAATCATTTTATCTTCATTTGAACTCAGTGTTTCAAAACGCTATCTGACTCCCAGGTTTGGCGTTTGACAGATAGTTTATACAAATGAAACAATGATGTATTGCTTTGCTGTAAATACTATAAGTAAACTTCACAGATTATTAGGCTTTTTTAAAATATGGCTTTGCAAAGAGAAGTAGCGATGTGCAATGTTCAGTAACCTATGACAAATAACCAGATATCAGTTACGGTAATGGGATGATTAGAGAATTAACTTTGATTAAAGGCACTGGGTTACTGCACTTTGCACATCACTATTGCTCTTTGCAAAGCCATATTTTATAAGCCTAATCTGTAAAGTTTTCTGATGTATTAAACACATCTAATTCACACATCTGGGATGTCACAATTCTCCTGCTGAAATGTACAGCTGGAGCTGTGCTTATAATAGATCAGTTACATCATATGCATACATTTACAATAAACATATACAAACAATAAGGATAAAAATATCACATGGGTTAAAACGGGAAACTGTCTGAAAGTGGATATCAAACAGTTGTTAACCACTTGCCTACTGGGCACTTATGCCCCCTTCCCGCCCAGGCCAATTTTTAGCTTTTAGCGCTATCGCATTTTGAATGACAATTGCGCAGTCATGCAACACTGTACCCATATGACATTTTTATCATTTTTTTCACAGAAATAGAGTTTTCTTTTGGTGGCATTTAATTACCACTGGGTTTTTTAAGAGACAAAAAAAGACAGAAAATTTTGAAAAAGAACATAAACATCTTTCATAGTTTGTTATAAAATTTTGCAAAAAAAATTTTCTCCTTCACTGATGTGCACTGATAAAGCTGCACTGATAGGCACTGATGAGGTGGCACTGATGGGCACTGATAGGTGGCACTGATGGGCACTGAGGCAGAACTGGAGGGCACTGATGAGGCAGCACTGAAGGGCACTGAGGCGGCACTGGTGGGCACTGATGAGGCTGCACTGATAGGTGGCACTGATAGGTGGCACTTAAGGGCACTGAGAGGAAACACTGATAGGTGGCACTGATATGGGACACTGATGGTGAGGCACTGATGGGCACTGATTGGAAGCACTGATGGACACTGATAGGTGGAACTGATGAGCACTGATTGTCAGTACTTGTGGGCACTAATAGGTGGCACTGGTGGGCACTAATATATGGCACTGGGGGTCACTAATAGGTGGCAAATGTGAGCACTGATTAACAGCACTGGCGGACACCGAGGCAGGGACCGATGTCCCTTTAACAAAAGCCGTTAACTGGCTTTCTGCTTCTCTCCTTACGCTGAGCGTGCCGCCCGAGCATCGAGATCACAGGAGGACGTTTATTAACGCCCTCCCGCTACTGGAAAAGAAAAGGGGAGGTACCTGCTATGGAGTACCAGGTAAGGGTTACTTCCAGCAACAAAAATAGATCAAACTTGTTATTGCAAAAGCAAACGAAGTTTATTTTAAATATGTCTAATACATATGGTATCAAATTAATTAAAGAGAGAGTGCAGTAAAAAAAGGGGCTAAAGTGCTACGTTGTGGCTATGGATATTCATCACAGTCATACGACAAACAGAAAAACATATAACATGACAGGATAACACTGAAAATAGTCCAGACGTATTGGTATAGCCGATGGTCAGTCACCAATGGGGTTAAATATATTGTAATTTGGTAGAGGGGTACAATGGACCCCGATGGCTTCAATTTATGGTGACTGGCAGAGGGCTAGTCCAATGTTGGAGAGAGTGGGGATGGGAGATGGAGGGGGGTGGCTGACTGAGACTATAGATTTAGGGAGTGTCCATAGGCTGCAGTGATTAAAGGCAATATTGGCCCCTGGTCGGTATTTGGAAATAGTGTCCGGCACGTACAGTCTTGATCTGCACTTTGTTAGGTCGACCAGAAGTCTGGTCATGGAATAGTTAATGCAATGCTATAATTTCAGTATTCATTTGGCTCCCTTCGTTTTAATGGAGAAGTGTAGCTAGCATGTCATAATCATCACCTGTTCTTAAAGCTGGGTTCCCACTGTGGGGGATGTATAAGAAATTGGCTATGAGCATACAGTATATCTATTTGTGTCCTTTGCCAATATTTTTGAAAGAGGAAGCCGATTCCCATCCTCGTGTCCCACCGTGGGTCTTCACAGCTGATTGCTCAATGGGGCCGGCATCTCTGACATCTCCTTAGTCCATCCCACACTCAAGCTACGTCAAAGGACTAGGCAGCGTAGTGATGTCAACGCGTTTCGCTCTGTCTATTGGCATAGCTTCATCTCGGATGATACTAAGACTAACACCTGCATATCCTTTTATAGTGTAGTTGATACATGCAATGGCCCCAAGGGTATTCTAAGTTTTAAAAGAGGAAGTGTCTTGTTTGACTAAGTGAGGAGACTTTCTCTCGGCAGTTTTTAAAGCCCATTATGTTTAGTAGGAAATGAGTATCCATTGATGGCTTTAACAAAGGCTGAATGCTAAAGGATTCGTTAAGGGGATTTCAAATTTGGAAAATAGTAATGATGGAGGGGGAAAGGGAAAGACACAAGAGTAAAGGACAGTATGACACTTATGGGGTGGTACCAAGTTAATAAAGTTATAAAGGCAATCATGTGTAAAGAAATGTATGCATACACACATGACGGTGACATGCGGATATAGTGGATGAAAATTGTAGGGAGAGGAAGGATCCAACATGCCACATGGATCCTATTTGGCCCAATTATCGCAAAGATTGGAGATAGGGCTAGAGGAAAATCACTAAACTTCAAGGAAGGGCTGTAGATTTAGTTCAGTGTTTAAACCCACAGGGACGAGGGACTTCAATCGATCCACCCACCTTTTTTCGTTTTGCAGGAGTATACGATCAAAGTCACCCCGTCTAGTAGGTTACTTTAATGCATAGATTCCTTTCAACCTCATGCCATGGGAACTCCCCCCATGGCAGAGTGCAAAATGTTTGGCAAGGGGTTTGTCTGGATTTTACCTTTTTCATTAATTTCCCGTAAGTGTTCACCTATTCGTACCCTTAGTTGTCTTTTTGTTTTGCCCACATAAATTTTGGGGCAGGGGCAGGTTATCATATAGATGACACGCGATGTAGAGCAATTGATCAAGTCTCGAATTTCATAGTCTCCTTGCCAAGAGCATCGGTGAATGTAGAGGTTCTGTGTACCAGTGGACATATCTGGCATCTATTGCAGGGGAACGTCCCAGTCGTCCATGGGTGGTCTGCTAACCAAGTAAGGTCTTGTTATTTAGTAAATTCTGACTGTATCAACATGTCTCCCAGGTTTTTGGCTTGACGTACCACTTGTTTTAGGGAGGTGCTGACAACCCTTTCCAATTCAGGAGAATTAGTTAGGATCCCCCAGTGTTTCTCCAAAATAGATCGTACTGTGGTCCACTGTGACCCTAAGGCTCTTATAATCCGGATTGGGTCATTGGTCATCTGGGGGAGTCCATTTGGTTGTTTTGGCTGTTCCATAGTTAGGAGGCTGTTGCGATCCCTAATTGCTACTTTCTTTTTGGCTCTTTTAATTTGTCTATGCGAGTAGCCCCGCTCACGAAATCTGGTATAGAGATCACGAGCCTCGCGTCTGTATTCATCTGCACTTGTACAATTCCACTGGAATACCATTCATGTAATCCATCGGGGGTACCCTTCCAAATCATAAGTACATCGTCGATGTACCGCCACCACGTATGCACGTGTTGGCGGTACATCGGCGAAGCGTAGACCTCCTCCACTTCCCAGAGACCCAAGACGAGGCAAGCATAGGCCGGTGCCCACACTGCCCTCATCGCGGTGCCTCGTTGAGTAGTGCAAACTCCAACAAATCCACCAAAAATTCATTTTGTGGCCCTGATTCTGGGTACGTTGAATTTAAGAAAGATTCAACAGCTTGTATCCCACACTGATGGGGTATTGAGGTATACAATGATTCAACGTCAATACCCACCAGCCATATGTCTTCATTTTGCTTAAATGCCTTGAGTGTGGAAATCTTTGCCAAGACATGGCGGGTATCCTGTACATAGGATTTGAGTGTCCTGACCATATCTTTCGGTAGTGAGTCCAAGTACCTACCTACCCTCTCAAGGGGACCCTGGCATGCCAAAACTATTGGCCTGCCTGGTGGGTTTTGTATGTTTTTATGTATTTTTGGGATTATATAAAAGGTAGGTACATTGAACTCACAAACTGTAAGGTATTAAAATTCATGAATGGTCAGTAGTCACTCATCTTTGGCCACCAGTAGTATTTGATTTAGTCTCCGGACAACCTCAGGAAAAGGGTTGTGGTCCAATTTATTATATGTGGTCCTGTCATTGAGCAGTTTTTTTGCTTCTTTTTCATAGTGTTGTTGATTTAGCAGGACCATGTTCCCACCTTTATCGCTATTTTTAATAGCAATATATTTCCTTTTCCTAAGGTCGTTGAGAGCTTGTCTTTCACCGGCGGTTAAGTTGTCGACGGCCTTTTTTGTCCAGTCAACTTTCTCAAGGTCTTTTTGAACCATGTCTAGGAATAGATTCAGCCATTTATTTTTTGACAAGGGGGGCATTTTTAGGGACCTAATTCCTAAATTGGCTTGTCTTCTTACCGATGTTGTTGTTTCTAAAGGTCCCTCATTTTCCTTGAGCAGTGAATTTAGTATATCAAGGGCCTTTTGGTCTTCAGCGTTCACAGTCATCGTGGAGGTTGGCTGGTTATCTTTCCTTTCATGCAGGGAGAGCAAGAAGGCTTTCTGCAGAAATAGGGTTATGTCCTTGTATACAGTAAATTCATCCATATTAGTAACTGGAGAAAAGAACATACCTCTTTGTATTAGGCTAATGTGGTCAGGGGTAAGTGTAAAGTCAGATAAATTCACAATTTTCATGTCACCAGTTCTTGAATCAGTATTTGTGGAAATTAATTCCATCAATGTCTCATTTGACTCCTTGTGTTGGTTCGCTCGTTGGTGGTTTTTGGTTGTTTTTTGGGCCAGTTTTCGTCCTTGGAGGTGGGGCCTGTTTGGAAGGCGGCTCCACCCCCTCTTGGTCTAAAAAAATAACAGTTTTAGCGGAATCTTCTTCAGAGTCACTATTAGCGATTTAGTTCAGCGTTGTCTGGACTGTTGGCGTGACCCCCGTCCTTGTGATTTACTTCATCCACGTCGAATTGTCAGGTCAAAAACCTCGTCTTTCTCAAAGTCAGCTATGTCACGTCTGAATTTACTCTGTTTAGTGTTTTTTAAGTTTAGTTGTACCTTTTCAATTTGGTCGAATTAACAAAGTGCACTTCAAGACTGTACGTGCCAGACACTATTTTCAAATACTGACCAGGGACCAATATTGCCTTTCATCACTGCAGCCTATGGACACTCTCTAAATCTATAGTCTCAGTCAGCCACTCCTCCCCATCTCCCATCCCCACTCTCTCCAACATTGGACTAGCCCTCTGCCAGTCACCATAAATTGAAGCCATTGGGGTCCATTGTACCCCTCTACCAAATTACAATATATTTAACCCCATTGGTGACTGACCGTCGGCTATACCAATACGTCCGGACTATGTTCAGTGTTATCCTGTCATGTTATATGTTTGTCTGTTTGTCGAATGAATGTGATGAATATCCATAGCCACAACGTAGCACTTTAACCCCTTTTTTTACTGCACTTGCTCTTTAATTAATTTGATACCATGTATTAGACATATTTAAAATAAACTTCATATGCTTTTGCAATAACAAGTTTGATCTATTTTTGTTGCTGGAAGTAACCCTTACCTGGTACTCCATACCAGGTACCTCCCCTTTTCTTTTCCTTATATGCAATACAGTTATAGCAACAACACCAAATTTGGTGGATGATCAAACAGGTCAGGTTTTATCCCGACTGTACATTGGTGGACAGCTCACCTTTCCCTCTTCTACCTCCCCCATTTATTGAACTCTCGCTACTGGAACCCTGTGCTGTAGCCATCATTCGGCTCAAACAAAGGCAGGTTTAATAAGTTCAGTTCATGCATAGGATGATGTGGGCAGTGGAGAAGATCACCTTCATTGCATTCTGTGTAGGGTACTTCCACTATGTAATAACACCGCGTGAGGGACAACTTCCCCTATGGGGATGCACTCACCAGAAATACAGTTATAATGAGCCCTGGTTCATAAAAAGCTTCTCCACCGCTCCAACTCAAACGTCCAACAGGTGTCAGTCACGCTATTTGGCGCTCGGATTGAGCTGTAGTCACAGCCTCCGACCTCCTCTCCCCATAGAGGGGAGCCTTGGAATAAATAGGTAGAGCTGACAGTGGGGGTAATTTATTAAAACAGAATCTGGAGCAGCTGTGCTTATTAACCAATTAGCTTCTATCCTCAGCTTTTTTGGTCAAGCTTTAAAAATGAATGTCAGAAGCTGGTTGTCATGCAAATCTGCTCCAGATTCCAGTCTTAGTAAATTCCCCTCGGTGTATTTTTGGGAAGAGATAGTTGCTGTTATACAATGCTATATACGGTACTATAAAATGCTTTATTGTGCTACATTATTACAGTAAATTGCAGTGTGGTGGGCGGGCTACATAGACCTCTGGGTTCACAGTGAATAGACTCAACAGTCCATTTTAAACCTGCTTGTATATTTCAGCAACAACTTCAGTTGCTGCTTAGCTGATGCGCCCCCACTTAAAGTTTTATTTTTTTTAGGGTTTTTTTAGGGGTTTTTTTATTTCACATTTTCCTATTTTTTTTCACCTTCAATTAGATAAAAAAAAAATTACCAGATACCAGTGCAATAAAATTTAGTGAACCAAATCACCACATTGTAAGTGCCCCAAACCACCACATATTCTATCCCCCCCGATGTATTATCTTCTAATGAAGTTAGGTAATCCCCTGTATCCATCATGCTTGGGAGGCCTAAAGGGAGAGGCATAGGTTCTTCACATACAGCTAGCAGGAGCAATAAGATTCTGCATCCACAGGAGAAATCTGTGGTAGGGCCACACCTTTGAGAGACAGGGCATGGTCTATCTTTTCTTTCTGGTATTGGGTGTGCTATACAGTGGAAGGGGTCCTTACAATGGCTAACCAAGCCTTCCTCATCCTTCTCCTTCTCCCAGTTGCAGAGCAGTGCATTTTTAATAGCAGCTGCAAATGCATCCTTCCCTCCTTCCTCCTCTACTGCTAATTTTTCTGTTGCCCCATAAACTGGCATGGAGAAGTGGGCTGCATTTCTTTCAAAATGGCATAAGTCACTTGTATGTCCAGGAAAAGTGTGAAAGAAGCATAGAAAGAAGAGGACAACAGAAAGGAAGTAGCATTTGCCATTGAAGTTCTTGCATCTACAGCTTACTCCCAAAAGAGCTCAAGCAATAAGGAGAATAGGGGTAACAGACCCTACCTAGGTATTCTAAATGAACCCTTTGCACATTGCTATACACCATTACATATTTCCAGCAAACTTTTGCATAAAGCATATTTTTTTAGTTCACATATATTGCAATACATGTTCAAGCTGACCAGCTGCATAAAAATAATTCCTATCTCTACTCTTCTCTGCAAAATGCCAATTACTTACTTGTTTATAGCATACCTTAGTGAACATGTAGTTCCAATATGGGGCAGACAGATACAGTCGGAGGACAGCTACAAACTCAAGTCTAGTCACTGATCTGCACCATGCAATAGGATTTTGTCCAGGGGCAGGGGTAGCTTGCAGAAGAGTGCATGAAGCAGCCATCCTATTCCACAGAATGGCACTGTCCCCTGAGTGCAAGTCACTGCCTTCCCCCAGGTTGCTCCACATGCAGTAGCTCAGTAGTCCGGGACTTTTTAAATACATCTGCTGCTGACAGGAGCATATTGGTTTGCAGTCTCTGCCTGCAGCCTATCAAACTTTTTAATGTACCAGTCATGTGGGTACCACAAACATGAACAGAAGTATGATTCTTCACCACAAGGCTCAGTGGGAGCAGAACATGAATAATACCAGTCAGCAGCAAAAGGTCCGTACTCATTCTCCTTATCACTCCTCTCTTACCACCTTTACTCCCAGTTCACAAGACTTTTCTTTTATATCCTAAGCATAATCTGTGGAATAAAGCACTATGAATTGAAGTCTGTCAAGGGGTTTGGGAGGCTTATCGTATGGTGCATGAAGCAGGGAAGAGGGTTAGCGTGCAGCCATGCAGAGTAGGACCGAGTGTAGGCAAGGGTCTCTTCCCTAGCTGCTGGAAAGAATAAATTGTCACCCAGTCACCCCTATGCACTATTACTTTGCAGTGTAACAGAGCAGGTTCCTCTAGCAGGAGAAAAAGGAGGACTTTATGCTGTCTGATGGACAGCTAGATCCTTTCACAACTGACTCCATCGCCGTGAGGCAGCAGCAGGCAGAGGAGAAATATGAGGAGGAAAGTTGGCCGGCTGATGGTGAGGAGAAGGGCATGGTGCAAGTGTCCAAGGGTATGTTTCACCCCACCCATTGTTGAGGAGACCTTTGGCCTCTGGAACACTAAGCACACTGGGCCCCCTGCTGCAGGCAATTTCTGGTGAATAAGCTCATTCATGCTGCAGTGCCTGCACAAGGAACCCAGAATTTACGCCATGAAAGAGAGGAACTGGCTGACTACCTATTTGGATCCCTGATACAAGGAGAAAAAGACAGTTTTTGTGCTGCCATCTCAGATGGAAAAAATGCACTATTTGGAGGAGATACTCTCAAACACTATAACAATTTAAAAAACTGTGCGCTTAGGTCACAAAATATCAAGCAATATCTGAGAAACTAGTTATCAGCTTCCATATACAATATAGCAGTTAATAAAATTCAGAGGAATAATTTGTCACTCTCAGGCAGCGCTCCACTAATTAGTGTGTTAAACATTGAGGTTGGACCACTGTATACGATGGAGCTGCAGTCAGTGTGATGTCAGAGAAGACATTCAGTACCAAGGGGTGGTTTTCAAGATACAAAGCTGCCTGTCCCCACCTTTCCCCTGAAACACTTGACTTACTTTTTTATACTCTGATGTTTTTTTTTTTTTATTAAAAGCTGACTGGTGCACCACCAGTTCAAAAAGTTGCCTACTCTAATGCCCTGTACACATGGTCGGACATTGATCGGACATTCTGACAAAAAAATCCATGGATTTTTTCCGACGGATGTTGGCTCAAACTTGTCTTGCATACACACCGGTTGGACAAAGTTGTTGGAAAATCCGATCGTTCTGAACGCGATGACGTAAAACACGTACGTCGGGACTATAAAGTAGTAGCCAAAAGCTTTCGTCCCAAGGTCCTATCACACATTTTCCGTCTGAAAATCCGACTGTGTACAGGGCATAAGTATTTAAATACTGTCTATGAAATCTGTAAAATATTTCTTTCTTTTTTGTGAAATATACACACTTTAATGTGGATTTGTGGGACTAAAAACTACATAATGTGTGTCATTTTGAAAATGCAGCCAACTCCAAAAAGTGTATTTAGTAAAACATTTGCATAGCCCTGAAAACTTTCCCTGAAAAATTTCCTCTTCAGAGAAGCCGCCTATCCTGCCTCCATCTAACAAGTGCACTATTTTCTCCATTAGCTCATCCCCCACAGCTATTACCCTTTTGTATAACTTGACCCTCCCTCCTAGATTGTAAGCTCTAACGAGCAGGGCCCTCTGATTCCTCCTGTATTGAATTGTATTGTACTTGTACTGTCTGCCCTAATGTTGTAAAGCGATGCGTAAACTGTTGGCGCTATATAAATCCTGTATAATAATAATAGCCATTCATAAATGGATTTGATGCAAACAGGCAAAATCAAATGTTCTTCTATTTTCTCTACAGGATGAATGTTATCCATTCATAAAAAGTGGTTAAGTACTTATTTCCTGTGATCTTTAACTCCATTTATTAGAGTCAAATATGTTTTTATTAGGTTTACAAGGTAAGACAATGCCAAACAGTATATGGCAGTACGTTCAATACATCAATAACATGGTAGAGGTCAGTCTGCCTGGTTAAACTATGAATATAAGTCGGTACAACATAGAAATGTAGGTAAATGTTAGGTCTGCTAGATTTCCGGATAGTAAATAATAAAACATCCATGTTATGATACAACCAAAAATCATTAGTTTTAAGATCCTGCTACTGGAATCATAAAAGGGAGGAGAAGAAGAGGATAGAGAGGAAAAGAGAGAGAAGAAGGAAAGGAGAGGGAATAGGTAGAGATGGGAGGGTCAAGGCAGATGAGCAGGCCCTGGAGCAGCACATTGGGGAGTCCGGGTAGAGTCTGTTGGATTAGGTGATGTTAGCAAGGTCTTTAGAGCATCTGAGGTGGAATAGTCAATCCAAATTAGCCATAGGGTTTTGAATTTATCAAAGGTATCATTGTCTAGGGCTATCATCTCCTCCATTCGCATAATATCGTTTACAATAGAGACCCAAGAGGACAAAGGTGGCGTAGTAGTGGTTTTCCAGTAGAGGGGTATAAGTTGCCTAGTTGCTGAGAAAAAAAATCGAAGTAGGGTTCGTTTCTGTGAGGATATGGAGCCTGGTAGCATGGACAACAGTGCTACTTCGGGCGTGGGTACCGTAGGCCTATCGTAAAGGCTACTATATATGGCAAAGACCTGGGACCATAGGGGCTGGATAGCATTGCAGTCCCACCATATATGGAGATAACTTCCATCTGTTTCTCCACATCTCCAACAAGACGTAGGGGTGGATGGGAAAATTCGATGTAGTGATTGGGGGTCCCTGTACCACCTAGCCAGAAGTTTAAAGTTCTTCTCTTGTGTGTAGCAAGAGATGGAGGATTTGTGTGTGAAGTGGAATGACTTTTGCCAGTCAACCAGTGAAAGATCCCTTCCCAGGTCCATGGCCCACCTCCTCGTGGAAGCTGATCGTGGGTCAGTGAGTGTAATAGTTTGTAAAAGCATAGTGGATAGCAAATGTTTAGGTGTTTCCGAGAGAGAGCACAGCTGCTCGTAGTCAGTCAGAGGTCTATGTGTGTGGTTGGAGGAAAACAGGTCAGAGCAAAAAGAGGATATACGCAGGGTTGTAAGTCAGTTGCCACGGTCCCCTGGTAGAGCGGGCGTGCCCTCAGTTGGATGTATGAATGAGTTCGCTGTAGGCCAGGTGTCTCGTAAAAATGGACCTACAGAGCAATGGAACCCATGCCTTGGGCGAGATCAGGGTGGTCAAAAAGTAAAGTAAGTGGTGAGGAGTCAGTGGATAGTAATGATAATAGTCCCTTTTTGTACCACAGGTATAATGCTGCAGTCGTTAATGGAGAGGAGTTTGATAGGATGGACAGTTTTTGACCATATCCCCAGAGCAAAGCCCGAAGGTCAGAAAATGAGAGATCTTGTTCTATGGCAGTGGATGCCTTGGGGAATGGGCGAGGGAACCACTCGAGGATTCTAGAGAGGACAGCAGCCCTGTGGTACATTTCAAAGTCTAGGAGACCCACTCCGCCTCGTATTTTAGGGTATGTCAACAAAGTATGGCGGATACGGGACATTCCTTGTTGCCAAACAAAACGTATGGACATAGATCTCAGAGAGGTAAAGAATTGCTTAGGGATAATGATAGGTATCGTCTGGAATACGTAGAGTAATTTAGGGAGTGTGTCCATTTTAAGTGTGTTGATGCGACCAAACCAGGGTAGTGGCGTCTGATTCCATGAATCCAATTCTTTCCGTATACGTGATAGAAGAGGGAGGTAGTTAAGATTGTAGAGATCTGATAAGTTAGATGGGATTATAATACCAAGGTAGGAAATGCCCTTTGATCCCATTTGAAATGAAAAGTTGGCCTATATTTGTGTAAGGGTAGAGGGTGTTAAGGATATGTTGAGGGCTTCTGTCTTAGACATATTAAGCTTAAAATTACTCAGATCTCCAAATCTACGAAACTCTTGCATTAAAGAGGGTAGTGATGTATGAGGTTGTTAAATGTAAACGAGGAGATCATCAGCATAAAGTGAAAGTTTATATTCAGATGATGGCGTCGGTATACCCCTAATATTGCTATTCTGTCTAATAGATGTCGCCAGGTGTTCCATCACCAAAATGAAAAGTAGGGGGGACAAAGGACATCCCTGCCTAGTTCCGTTGGAGATTTGGAATGAGGTGGATGAGGAGCCATTGACCAAGACAGAGGCTGTAGGATGAGAATAAAGCACCATCACTTTGGATATAAATAAAGGACCAAGTCCAATCTGTTCCAAAGAGAGGCGCAAAAACTGCCAGTTGACCGGGTCAAATGCCTTCTCGGCATCAAAAGAGAGGATACATGCCTTTAGGTTGTATTTGCGGATGTAGGAAATAAGGTGGATCGTTTTTGTGGTATTGTCCCTGGCCTCTCGACCAGGGACAAAGCCCACTTGGTCTCTATGTTTGATAGAGGGTAGAAGGGGTGAAAGGCGATTGGCTAGGATCTTTGCAAAGAGTTTAACATCTAAATTAAGGAGAGAAATGGGCCTATAACTAGTACATTGGGAGGGGTCTTTCCCAGGTTTAGGTATGACTGAGATAGTGTCAGAAAGAAGGGATTTAGAGAGGGGGTGGTCGTCATCTAGATAGTTGAATGCCGCAGTAAGAAGTGGGGCTAAGGAATGGGCGAATGATTTGTAAAATTTGGATGAGAAGCCATCACGTCCCGGGCATTTTCCAGGTTTCAGTCCCTTAATAGCTAACAGAAAATCCAATGTCGACAAGGCTTCATCTAGGACTGTAGAGGCGGAAGGGTCTATTCGTGGAAGGGCCGTTTCCGAAATGTAATTTTCCATATCGGGGAGTCGTGTATCATGTTTTGGAGGCTGTTGAGGTCGTGTGGGGAGATTGTACAGTTGAGAGTAATAGTGTTGAAAAGCATCCGCAATGCCCCTAGGAGTTCAAATCTTTTGTTGGCCAGGAGTGCAAATGTACGGTATGGGGTGTCGTGGAGGTCGAGGATGCAGGACCTTAGCTAGGTGTTGCCCGCACTTATTGGCCAGCATGTAATGACAATTTCGTCCTTTATCTCTAGCTATAAGGGTGTTTGCATCTAAGATACAGAGCAATTCTCTGCGGGCATTGGAAAGGTCTACGAAGTCAAGGTCTTTCTTATGTGCGATTTCTAAGGAATGGATAGAAGATAACAGTTTAGTGATATCAGCCGATCTAGCTTTCTTTAACCGAGCGCCATGTTGGATGAAAATTCCCCATAACACACATTTCAGGGCTTCCCATTTGGTGAGTGGGTTGGTGTCATCTGAGCGGTGATCTTGAACAAAGTTCCGGATCGCCTGCTCAATATCTGTCACACAGGGGGTATCTTTTAAAAAGTTGTCATTTAAGCGCCATGAAAATGTCCTGTGGGATTTGGGTAGATGAGCCAAGCTTAAGTGTGCAGGGGAATATTACCAAAGGACGCCTGTAAAGGGATATCAAGTAGGGATTGGGACACGAGAAAATAGTCAATATGACTATAGGAATTATGAGCAACTGAATATCGGCTGTAGTCTCTCTCGAATGGGTGTTGCACCCGCCAAACATCCACTAGTTGGGCAGAGTGCAAGAGTGATTTTATGTGTGTAAGGGTGGAGTGTGGGATAGAGGACTTACCGGAGGAGGTGTCCACTGTTGGTGAGAGGGTCCTGTTGAGGTCTCCACCTAGAATAAAACAGGAACTCCCAAACGAGATTAATTTGTCTATGATCATAGAGAAAAAGCTCCCCTGGTCCTGGTTTGGTCCATATACATTAGCAACTGTGAAAATAGAAGAGTTAGATTTTAGTTTAAGGAAAATAAAGCAACCTGCAGGGTCTATCAACGAGTCTAGAACTTCTGAATGAAAGGATTTATGACAAGCTATTGACACCCCTTTGGACTTAGTAAGTGGGTTGGTACTATGGAACCATTGGTGAAAATGGGGGTTGTTCAGGATTGGGATGGCCGAGCCCTTAAAATGCGTCTCTTGTAGGAGTAAGAGTTGGGATTTAGCTTTGTGAAAATGATATAATACTTGGCTCCTTTTCTCTGGGGTATTAAAGCCCCTGCAGTTAAAGGAAGCTAAAGTTATATGATCTAATGGAGATATGGGAGCGGTGGAGTGGAAGGAAGCTCAGATTCTCCTGCTAGTTCTCTAATGACCCATGTGTGCCCCAGGACCTGCCCAGGAGGGGGAGAGGGAAAGGGGAAGAGGAAAGGGGAAGATAAGGAGATTAAGTACAGCGAAAAAAAAGAAATAAAAGAAATGAGGTAGACAAGGAAGGTGGACAGGATCCGTCTCAAGCGTGTAGAAGCGGAGTGCATCCATAGGTCAGACGGAAAGAGCCACTTTGAAAGACAAAGGTAAAAAAGAAGGGTGTAACCACAGAGTGGTAACCAAAAAATGATTACAAAGTATAATCCCAAAGAAAATGAAAAAAAAGATACTAAGTAACGTAAACAGTGCAGTAATAAGCACTATTGGTCCTAAGTGGGGTTTAAACGCGGTAAGTGCACGGAGCGTCTCCCGGTCCCGGGATCCCCACTATATAAATAACATTAGTAACCTAAGGACAACGCTCACATACAACCTCAACCATGTATATTATGTGGCGGGCCCAACTTGGCACATCTGCCTTTCTTCCACACTATTACCGGAGTGCCCAATAAGGTATGAGGGCCTCTCATGCACTGAAACAGTACATGCGATGCCATAGAGGTGGGAAAGGATGGAAGGGGGGGTGGCCATACTCCCTCCTAAGTAAGGTCAAATTAAACTTAGTGTGGAAGGAAAGCATCAAGGTAGTAAATATAACACTAAAAAGAGGATTAATTATAATAAAGCAGAAACTAAAATCCAAAATGTAGGAACAAACAAAACCTTCCCACACTGACACCAACCCGCCTCCCCACTCCCCCCACCTCACAGCAAAAACAATTAACCTTTAACCGTGAGGAGTGAGAAAAAATGGCAAAGAACAACATGTGGGGAAATGCACAGTGAAAAAAGAAAAAGACAAATAAAAGAGTCCGTGTGCATCACATGTAGACAATTCTAGGTCAGCCGACCCAAAAACCTGGTGTTAGGGTTGAGGCCCTAGTTCGGGGGTGAGCGAGTGAGCTCAACTCCAATGAAGGAGCGAGAAAGGGAAAAAGGTAGAGTACTGTAGTTCAAGGGGACATCAATCATCAGGCGATTTTTGAGGTGAAGATCTGGGGCGCTTCTGCTTGCCGGACTTCTGCCATTGCGTATTGAATGGAAGGCCAGGAGTGGTGTTTGGGAGAGGCCAGTCTGGCAAAGAGACCTGCAGAAGTTCTAGGGTGCTCAGGAATCGTGGCAAGTCTCCCAGAGTGCGGAAGAGAGCCGTCTTGCCCTCATGGTGAACTCGCAGTTGGAATGGAAAGCGCCATTGATATCTGATTTGCCTCTCCTGCAGGAGTGAAGTTAGGGGCTTCAAGGAGCGTCTCATGGCTAGCGTTTGGCGGGAAAGGTCTGGAAGTAGCATAACAGGGGTGTCATTCAGCCTGATGGAGCCCTGTGTGCTAGCAGCTCGCATGATGCTTTCCTTTACTTTAAAAAGGGGACTCTACATAAAGTGTCACGGACATAAGCAGAGTCAGGGTTGCGTGGGCCAGAGGTCCTGTGCACTCTGTCCAGTTCAATGTGGGTATCTTTGGGTTGTTGGAGCAGGTGATTGAAAATAGAAGTCACAGCCCCTGCCATGTCTTTATGCTCAATGATTTCTGGGATACCACAGATTCTAATATTATTCCGTCTGTTACGGTTCTTAATGTCATCTTGATGGTACATGAGCTGTTGTATTAAGACAGTATGGGAGTTCAAAGTTTCCTCATGAGATTGCAAAGTGTTGCATATACCCTCAGCGGTATGCTCCACGTCTTCTATGCGGGTCCCCATATCCCTTTTAAGCTCTACAATCTCCTGCTTATATGTTTTTTCCATACAGGAGGTGTAATGTTCAAAATCAGCTTTAGTTGGGAGGGATCGCAGGTATGTGTGGAGGGATTGCATCTGCGATTCTATGTCCCATTCATCCCCAGAGTTCAGGGATGCCTGGGACTGGCAGTAGGGGCTGTGCGGGCTGTGATGGCCCTGCAGTGAAGGCTCTAAGTGGGCTAGTGAGGCAGAAGGGCCTCTGGAGCCTACCTGTATGGCGTCTGAGGGCTCAGAGTGGGCGGGGGATAGAGGTGCCGTCACCATCTTGGGCTTCCCCTGAGCGTTGTAGGCCCAGGAAGCCCGGGTCACAAACTAGCCCAGATCACTTTGGGTACGATCGCTGATGAGCTTGGGATGTTCCTTGGGCTTTCCTTTGTCCATCTGTGCGGTATGGAGGCGATGTGAGACGTGATGTCCGCGTTATAACCTCGTGGAGATCTGTAGGACCGGGAGCCGCTGTAAAGTGCGACCTATGGCTCCATGCGCTAGGCCACGCCCCCTTAACTCCATTTATTAGACTAATTGTGGTATTTTCTCAAACCACATTATTTTTTATTAATGAATAACATTTGACCTCTAGAGCAAATACTGTAAAAGAAGAACATTCAATTTTGCCCCATTCACACAGATTGAACATACAGTACCACCAATTTTGCTAGACAAATAACTATGCATTTTTTTCTTTCTAAATATATTCCTAAGAGTTTAAATATTCTTTAAGAAGTCTACATGGTACTTTTTCCTTTTTTTTCTGTGAAATATGCACACTTGAGTGTAGATTTCTTTTGGGCTGAAAAACTTCATGCTGTGTGATATTTTGAAAATGTGGCATACTCCAAATGGTTAGGCAATATCTATTATGTCCGTACAATATTTCCTCTCTTTTCTGTGAAATATATATACGCTCTGGTGTTATTTTGTATCAAAATCTGTATACTGTGTATGCTTTTGAAAATGCAGCCTGCTCTAAGTTTTTAAATACTGTTAATAGAGTCTGTACAATATTACTGTATTTTTCTGTGACATAGAAACTCTTCATGGTTAATTTTTGAGCTGGAAAGCTGCATGCTGCTTGTCATGTTGAAAATGTGGCCTGATTCAAGTGTTTTTATACTGTTTATAAAGTATGTACAATATTTCTACTTTTATAGTAAAATGTCTACTGTTTAGTGTTGATATAAACTCTTCATGGTGGATTTTTGGGCTGTAAAGCTGCATGCTGCTTGTCATGTTGAAAATGTGGCCTGATTCAAGTGTTTTAATACTGTTTATGGAGTATGTACAATATTTCTTCTTTTTTAGTAACATTTCTACTATCTAGTGTTGATATAAACTCTTTGTGGTGGATTTTTGTGGCCGAAAACATGCATGCTGTGTGTTATTTTGAAAATGCATCCTACTCCAAGTGTTAAAAATGGAGTCTATATCCAATTCCTTCTCTTTTATGTGAAATATATAAACTTTAAACTAGAATTTTTGGAAGAAAGACTGTGTATTTTAAAAATGTGGCCTACTCCAAGAGTTACTACTATCTACAAAGTCTGTACAATATGCCTTCCTTTTATCTGTGAAATAAATACTCTAGTGTTGACTTTTGGATGGAAATCTTTATACTGTGAGTCCTTTTGAAAATGCATTCTACTCCAAGTGTTTAAATGCTTAAAAAAAATGGTAGCTTACACCATTACCATCTTCTGTCACTTCTACAGGCCTGCCACCATTAGTAGCTCCTGATTCCTTTGCTGGCTTGCCATCGTTACAAGCTCTTGGAGCCTCTGCTAGGCTGTTTCCATTACCAGCTCCTACAACTTCTCTTGTCCTGCCACTGCCACCATTATCAGCTTCTACCACCTCTTCTAACCACCTGCCATGATTACCAGGTCCTGCCACCTCTACTGGAAAGGCACCATTATTAGCTACTGAAACCTCATTTGACCTGCTATAATTACCAGCTCTTGCAGCCTCCCATGTTTTAGCACTGTAAAGGTGACACACCTAATCTTATCACAAAACAATGATAGCTTACACCAGTCCAAGATCCTGTCCCCTTTGCTGGCTTTTCACTATTGCCAGCTTCTGTTACCTCTGTGTCACGTCTACCCCAACGCAGGTGGTCAGCTGGCTACTGTGCGCTTCACCTATAGCAGCCCCCTGTCCCTTAAGGCAAGCAGGCCTACCGGTACTTTGTTGCCCCCAGGACTTATACACAATGCCATAGTGCCTGGCCACCACACCAGAGCAGATGCGAACTGAGCAAAGCAAAGAGATACTTGCAATTAGCAGACAGAAAGCGTGGTTCTATGACAGTCCAGGTAAAAAGGCAGGCTGAGTTCAAGGAATAGCCCAATAATCTGGTCCAAAGTTGTACACAGGGAAATCCAAACTAGCAAAGCAGGGCAGACAGACAGAGAGCTTGATCAGGAACAACACAGGTATCACTCACTATCACAAGCAAGAGACTGAGCATTTGGCTTGCTTATAACAGGTGACTGACCACATCAATCACCTTGCAGGTGGACACAGACAGGGAGAATGCAGTAGCCAAAAATTGGATGCTGGAATGAGGAGCAGGAGCACTTAAGTGATGCTGACATTTCCCCCCTCTGAGGAGGGCCCCTCTGACCCTTAAATACAAGCTGGACATCCAGCACAGGACCATCAGACTGGACAGAGGTCAGTGGATGCACGGGGTCAGGTTGGTTAGCAGGTGACATGTCACATGATTCAAGCCGGATAGGTTATACGTGAGCAGAGTGCAGAGAGCCCTGAAAAAAGGTTAAAAGCCCCACTTGGCCGAATGAAGCAGTCTATCCAAAGGATGGATTGAATCTCTTGGACAGGTTTGAATGGGTGTAGTAGAAGTAGGGTGAGGCCAGGTTGCAAAAAGTCCTGAATAAGGCATATCTGGTGCAGTGGCCGACTGGACCACTGTCTGAATCGCATCGCCAGGCGTAGCAACTAGGGATGAGCTTCGAGTTCGAGTCGAACTCATGTTCGACTCGAACATTGGCTGTTCGCAAGTTCGCCGAACAGCGAACAATTTAAAAGTCTATGGGAGAAATCAAAAGGGCTAATTTTAAAGGCTAATATGCAAGTTATTGTCATAAAAAGTGTTTGGGGACCCGGGTCCTGCCCCAGGGGACATGGATCAATGCAAAAAAAAGTTTTAAAAACGGCCGTTTTTTCAGGAGCAGTGATTTTAATAATGCTTAAAGTCAAACAATAAAAGTGTAATATCCCTTTAAATTTCATACCTGGGGGGTGTCTATAGTATGCCTGTAAAGGGGCGCATGTTTCCTGTGTTTAGAACAGTCTGACAGCAAAATGACATTTTGAAGGAAAAAACTCATTTAAAACTACCCGCGGCTATTGCATTGCCGACAATACACATAGAAGTTCATTGATAAAAACGGCATGGGAATTCCCCAAAGGGGAACCCCGAACCAACATTAAAAAAAAAAAATGACGTGGGGTTCCCCCTAAATTCCATACCAGACCCTTCAGGTCTGGTATGGATTTTAAGGGGAACCCCACGCCAAAAAAAAAAAAAAAATGGCGTGGGGTCCCCCCAAAAATCCATACCAGACCCTTATCCGAGCACGCAACCTGGCAGGCCGCAGGAAAAGAGGGGGGATGAGAGTGTGGCCCCCCCCCCTGAACCGTACCAGGCCACATGCCCTCAACATTGGGAGGGTGCTTTGGGGTAGCCCCTCAAAACACCTTGTCCCCATGTTGATGAGGACAAGGGCCTCATCCCCACAACCCTGGCCAGTGGTTGTGGGGGTCTGCGGGCGGGGGGCTTATTGGAATCTGGAAGCCCCCTTTAACAAGGGGACCCCCAGATCCCGGCCCCCCCCCTGTGTGAAATGGTAAGGGGGTACTTACCCCTACCATTTCACTAAAAAACTGTCAAAAATGTTAAAAATGACAAGAGACAGTTTTTGACAATTCCTTTATTTAAATGCTTCTTCTTTCTTCTATCTTCCTTCATCTTCTGGTTCTTGTGGTTCTTCTGGCTCTTCTGGTTCTTCCTCCGGCGTTCTCATCCAGCATCTCCTCCGCAGCGTCTTCTATCTTCTTCTCCTCGGGCCGCTCCGCACCCATGGCATGGGGGGGAGGCTCCCTCTCTTCTCTTCTTCTCTTCTTCTCTTCTTCATTTTCTTCTCCGGGCTGCTCCGCACCCATGCTGGCATGGAGGGAGGCTCCCACTGTGTGACGGCGCTCCTCGTCTGACAGTTCTTAAATAACGGGGGACGGGGCCACCCGGTGACCCCGCCCCCTCTGACGCACGGTGACTTGACGGGACTTCCCTGTGACTTCACGGGGAATGCCACAGGGAAGTCCCGTCATGTCCCGTGCGTCAGAGGGGGGCAGGGTCACTGGGTGGCCCCGCCCCCCGTTATTTCAGAACTGTCAGACGAGGAGCGCCGTCACACAGCGGGAGCCTCCCTCCATGCCAGCATGGATGCATGGCGGCCTGGAGAAGAAAATGAAGAAGAGAACAAGAGAAGAAGGAAGAAAAGAAGAAGAGAAGAGCGGGAGCCTCCCCCCCATGCCATGGGTGTGGAGCGGCCCGAGGAGAAGAAGATAGAAGACGCCGCAGAGGAGATGCTGGACGAGAACGCCAGAGGAAGACCCAGAAGAGCCAGAAGAACCAGAAGAACCAGAAGATGAAGGAAGATAGAAGAAAGAAGAAGTCTTTAAATAAAGGAATTGTCAAAAACTGTCTCTTGTCATTTTTAACATTTTTGACAGTTTTTTAGTGAAATGGTAGGGGTAAGTACCCCCTTACCATTTCACACAGGGGGGGGCGGGATCTGGGGGTCCCCTTGTTAAAGGGGGCTTCCAGATTCCGATAAGACCTGAAGGGTCTGGTATGGAATTTAGGGGGACTCCCACGTCATTTTTTTTTTTTTAATTTTGGTTCGGGGTTCCCCTTTGGGGAATTCCCATGCCGTTTTTATCAATGAACTTCTATGTGTATTGTCGGCAATGCAATAGCCGCGGGAAACTTTTAAATGAGTTTTTTCCTTCCAAATGTCATTTTGCTGTCAGACTGTTCTAAACACAGGAAACATGCGCCCCTTTACAGGCATACTATAGACACCCCCCAGGTACGAAATTTAAAGGGATATTACACTTTTATTGTTTGACTTTAAGCATTATTAAAATCACTGCTCCTGAAAAAACGGCCGTTTTTAAAACTTTTTTTTGCATTGATCCATGTCCCCTGGGGCAGGACCCAGGTCCCCAAACACTTTTTATGACAATAACTTGCATATTAGCCTTCAAAATTAGCACTTTTGATTATTCATGTTCGTGTCCCATAGACTTTAACGGTGTTCGCGTGTTCGAACAAACTTTTTTCCTGTTCGCATGTTCTGGTGCGAACCGAACAGGGGGGTGTTCGGCTCATCCCTAGTAGCAACTACCTGAATCGTATCACCAGGTGTAGCGACTGTGGAACTTGCAGACAAGTCAGCCTGGCTGTGCTTCAGAACCAGAGAAGTGTGGCTTAAGCTTAAAGTATAGCATACAACTATTTTTAAAGTTGGAAAACATATTGGGGTCTCCAGAAAAACGATCAGGCAGGTTAACTTTGGGCTCTGGCTCCTGCATTACTGCTGGAGGTGCGCTTACATGCACAGACAGTTCCTGGACTTGGCATGTCAGTTTGCAAATTTCCTCAGCAAATAAGCAAGCCTGTGTAGAGTCCATCTTGACAGAAAATGTTTTTTGTTTAAGGCTTGTGATAATGTCATATCTACCCCAATGCAGGTGGTCAGACACTATAGCTGGCTACTGTGTGCTTCACCTATATCAGCCCCCTTTCCCTTAAGGCAAGCAGGCCTACTGGTAATTGGTTGCCCCCAGGACTTATACACAATTCTATAGTGCCTGGCCACCACACCAGGGCAGATGCAAACTGAGCAAAGCAAAGAGATACTTGCAGTTAGCAGACAGATACCGTGTTTCTATAACAGTCAAGGTAAAAAGGCAGGCACTACAAGTGCACTTGAAACTGCACTTGTAGTGCAACGTGGATTTGCCCTTAGGAAATAACCCCCATTGTCACAGAAAACACCAATTTGAGCACAACAAAATTTTTGGAGCGTTCAAACAATAATCCACACATTCTTGAGTATCAATCTTTTTAATACCAGCACAATCACATGTGCATTTATAAAATGTTTTTAAAACAAACCAACATGTTTGTTGTATAACAATTTTTTGGGTCACATTACTAAAAGTAGAAACTTCCATTTAAGATAAAACAGGCATGTTTAAAAACATCAAGAAAGACACAAATCTGGAACTTACAAAGTTCAACTTTTCAAGAAATTGAAGGCAATATCAGACATGAGTATTTCTAAACTGTGTTTGATATTGCGTTCAGATGGGGTGAAGTCCCGGCTGGAAAAGCCAAATTTTGAAGATGCACACAAATTGCTGAATGTCAACATGTGCTAGCTGCCATCACGGGGGATCAAGGGACGTGTTTTGGGGGCGCAACCCCTTCCTCCCAGCTACTTTATTATTGAGGAAGGGGTTGCACCCCCAAAACACGTCCATTAACCTCCCGTGATGGCAGATAGCACATGTTGACCAACTGTGTGCATCTTCAAAATTTGGCTTTTCGAGAATATGTCAAAAAATGTTTGAAATTTTTAGAGCCCAAAAAGCACAAAAAAGGGAAGGGATTTTAAACTCTCCCTAAAACATCAATGATGTTCTTCATTTTTTTTGAACATCATTAATGTTTTTCTTGATGTTTTCCAAGTCCCTATTACACCACATGATCTCCCCGATCAGGATCTGTGCACTTTCAGAGGTGAAATGCCCTGGATCCACAACATCACAATCACCTAAAAAGATAGAAACAAAAACACACCATGTATTATAAATCTGCCGGCATCCATCTCTTACCTGAGCCTGTGGTCGCAGACACTCACCTGTTGTGGTGACAATTTCCACCACATCTCCTTCCTCCTCCTCCTGTTGTCTTTGGTAGGTCTCCACTTCTTCCTGAGGTGGGGGGTCTGTTGTCTCCTCGGTTGAGGGGTGTCCTCCGAGTCTTTTATCCCCTATGTAAAAAAAAAATAGGTATACTTAGCACACAGATATTTGATGACAGAAATAGGAATATGAAACATTGCTTGAAAGTGGGGTACAATTGTCTGTTTTGGCAGAGTTCCAAGATTAAGAAATATTTTTGTCCTTTGTCAAGCTTGAATACTTACCTGTTTTGTACAAGCTTCACAGATGGAGTCACCCCTATAGTATACACTGGAGCATCTGTGTGGGCCCCTAATAAAAAGGGTGTTCTGGTGTCCCACACTAGTGCTTCAGCGTCCAGATGTGTAAACAGCTGCTGAGTGTCCTCTCCTTACCCAGAATCTAATTTGCATTTCATTCTAGTTACAAACCCATCTACACAACCAAATTATTTTAAGACAAGTAGGCCATAAAAAATCAATTCAAATGCATATGGCCAAACAAATGGTGATTTCTAGGCCGAACGAACAATGTTTCATACGAACGAATAATGTGCCCATTAACATGAAAGTTGCCATTTTAAACTGTACAACAGTTAAGAAAAGCACATGGAGCAGCACGAGCGTTAGAAAAATAAAGAATAGGAACACAGCACAACTACTTACTTTTTTGCAGCACTCTCCTGATCCTTCTGTACTGCTCGTGCTCCCTTAATTTGAGGTCCGGCCACCACTTCCAGAACTGATCTTTCGATCGTCGTACCCCGAAATTCCAGTGCAGACTCTTGACTACTTTTGCCATGATCTTGGCCTTTCGGACATTGGGGTTGGGGTAAGGTCCATACTTCCTGTCATAGTCGGCCCTCTTCAGTATGTCGACCATCTCCAACATCTCCCCAAAGGACATATTTGAGGCCTTAAATCGTCTCCTTCTGGATCGAGACTTTCAGGCTCCGGGCTTTCCTCCTCCTCCTCGTTGCTGTAATTAGCACGCACCTGCTGTGTCTCTGCCATGTGCGCTTCCCCCACTGCGACGAACAAGAAGGGGCGGGGAATAGACTAGAAAGAACGTCAGGGGCGGGCGGAGTTTCACACATGCTCAGTGTATATAAAGCGTAACACGCATGCGTAGTACGTACGATCTGTGAGCGGAGGAAGGAGTATTGGAGGTGCCGATCGTGATAACGAAGGTAAGATCTAAGGTTAGGAGGGTTTTGCCTGACATTAGGGTTTGTCTTGTGTATTGCAGATAAAATGGATGGCTTCAATGACCACAACTTCCTCCCCCTGTTCATAGATAAATACAGGGAGCTGCCCTGTCTGCGGCAGGTGAAACATCCACATCCCCACGGCAACCATCCCCTATTTAAAAGCCAAAATTGGTGGCCTGAGGAGCACTTATCTTAGGGAGCGCAAGAAGGTCCAGGATTCCCAGAGATCCGGAGCTGCAGCAGATGACGTTTATGTCCCCAGGCTGTGGTACTATGAGAGACTGCGATTTCTGTCAGACCAGACTGGAGTCAGGGAATCCCTCTCCACTCTTCCTTCCACTCTTCCTTCCACCCCAGCTGACGCTTTCCATGTCCAACCTGGGACTTCCAGCCAAGAAGAAGTGGAGCTAGGTATAGCATTGTTCTACAGATTTCTGGTCAAGAAATAAATGATGTTTACTAGATCACAACCCCAATTTTGATGTTTACTAGATGTTATTATTGATAACTAATTGCTGATTGAATAAAGTGTTTTACATATCAATAGACAGTAATGGGCAAAAATAATTGGGACAAGAATGAAAAATGCTGGGCTCAGAATGATAGTCTGTTATATTTGTTAACATTCAATTTGCAACAATCATGAGGTCAAAATTGGGTGTGATTGATGAATACAAAACTAAAACTATGTCCCTTTTTCATACACAGGAAGACCTCAGCCAGGACGAGGCTGTGGAATGTGCCACACAGGAGGAGGCTGTGGAATGTGGCAGCCAGGAGGAGGTGGGGGTTAGTGGTAGCCAGGAGGAGGCGGGACTAAGTGACAGCCAGGAGAAGCCTGGGCCCAGTAGGAGCCTGACAGAATCACAGGTTCCTACCCTCCGCCTTCCAAACAAAAGACCCGGGAAGGGGAGTCACGTGCAGGATTCAGCACTCAGGCTGATTCAGGAGGCTTCTGCGTCCCTCAGAGCCACCCCCACTCCTGAAGAGGCCTTTGCCTCCTGTGTGAGGACCTTATTTATAAAGTCTTAACTAAGGGGGTGAGGGGCGAAATCACACACAAAACCCACCTGAGTGAGTTGGACAATCCTCCTCCTCCTGCCACAACTCCACCACCAGAGCCACAGCGTGGAAGGAAGCGTGGAAGGAAGACCAGAGAGTGATGACCTGGGTTCAGTCTGGTCTGACAAAAGATGCAGGCTCTTGTATGACCACAGCCTGGCAACATACATGTCATCTGCTGCTTTCATGATCTCTGGGACTTCTGGACCAGACTGCACTCCCTTAGATAAGGACTCCTCAGACCACCAATTTTGCCATTAAATAATTGATGACTGCCCTGGGGGCCAAAGGCTTCACCAATTTCTACTGTTTCTCCAGCGTTGCCTCCCTCTTTGTTTGGTTTGGATCCCTTGATAAAGGAATTTTTGTTTCAATTATGATCGCCTATGTGTGTTTACTTCAAAAAGGACAGTTTGTTTGTGAGGAGGCAGGTACATTTCAAAAATACAATGTGAAATTAACAAGGGACACCAACAACAACCAATCTCCTTGAGATTAAAGATTAAATAATACCAGATAATAATGGTGTTGTGGTAACTTGACACACAAAACACACACAAAAATATTCAGGATCTAAAATAATTTAAAAAAAAACTAACAACAAGATCAGGCTTGAAAACAATACAAACCAAAAAAAAAAAAAATAATATATATTTTTTGCAATGTGACAAATCTAAATATAATGATGAAATCACGATAAATAATAAAGAAAGAAGTTTGTGAGAAGTCTGTGTGAATATGAGCAGCAAAAATACTGAATTCTTCTAGCATTATAAAGAAGAAGAGAGTGCGCTGTATTAAACAATTTTAAACATTGCAGCCTGACGAAAGTGCTATATCCATTCCGAACGCTAATTTTACCAGACCGAGCTGTTCCGTTTCGGAATTTCTTCTGAGCATGCGTGGCACTTTGTGCGTCGGAATTGGCCACACACAGTTGGAATTGATGCGATCGGATTTTGTTGTCGGAAAATTTTATAGCCTGCTCTCAAACTTTGTGTGTCGGAAAATCCGATGGAAAAAGTCCGAGGGGGCCCACACACGGTCGGAATTTCTGACAACACGCTCCGATCGCACATTTTCCGTCGGAAAATCCAACCGAGTGTACGGGGCATTAGAGTGAAACAATAAAAGTGTAATATTCCTTTAAATTTCGTACCTGGGGGTGTCTATAGTATGCCTGTAAAGTGGCGCATGTTTCCCGTGTTTAGAACAGTCTGACAGCAAAATTCTCATTTCAAAGGAAAAAAAGGTCAGAGAAAAGGGGAGAGACACATACTGAGAAGATATAGAGTGCTGCACACCCCGATTAATGTCAAAAAGAAAAAGAAGATATCCCCCGTGGGGCTTTAAAGCAGCAAAAATTATGAAAATAATGAGTTGTTACTTGAAAGGGTTTTTTAATTAGTGGGACTTAACCGTAATGGTTAAAATAAGAGCTGTGCTACAGGAGATAACACAAAAGAAGCTGGCACAAGTTTATACAATGATCAAGCGCTATAATAGGGTGATAATGCTGACCCGTTTCGACCCCGTTGGGTCATCTTCAGAGGATTGAGGCGCTGTGACAAAATTTACGTATTAGAGTTCATGGATGTGACCATAAAAATATAATATAATATATATATGTTTAACAGTATAATTACCAATCACATTGTGTTTGAGCAGTTTCTCCTGAGCTTATAATTCTCCGACGTCTTCCCCACCGGGTCCCGACAGGGGTCATTGGCCGTCCACCACGTCAGCAGGGGAAAAAGGGGGGGTTTACTCATCCATGCGTGTCTTACAAGGAGTCACACCAAGTGGATATTTCCCAAAACTGGGGAGGGGCGTGGGGGCAAGCGAGCGACACCTGCAGCCAAAGCATCAAATAACAGACAACTGTACCATCAGTGCGTTCTGTTTAGCACGGATAGAGATATATGTATCATGTGTCACTTTTTGAAAAAAAGGATAACTCTGTTTATAATTTATTTACTATTTGTTTGATGTTGTCTGTACTTATTGGGGTCAGCGATGTATGAATATTCCCATAGTGGTGATGGTAACAAGGGGGGGGGGAGGGGTTAACAAGGGTAGATAGGACTGCATGTAGATATCAGTATGTCAGAGTGTGTAATGTAATAAGTAAATAGTGGTATCTATGTGTTGGCCATGAAATAAGTGACAAAGTAGGGTGAGAATATAGGAATGTAAAGAAAAAAGCGAGTGTGGGGAGAGCATGTGGGGAGAACATGTGAGGAAAGAAGGGGACGGGCAGACTAGTAGGGAATGGAAAAAAAAAACAAAAAAAACAGGGGAAAGGAAGGGGATGGGAAAGAAAGAACGGGAAGGAGGGGGGGGGGGGATGGTTAAGGGGAGAATGGGAAAAAAGATTAGGGAGTGAAGGATTGTGTTTTTTGCTGATGTTTTTGCTTTCACTGCTTTTTGATTGTGTTATTTGACCCCTTGCACTGCACCTTCCCATTTCCCCACCCCCATGCTTCCCTTCCACTCACATGTATCACCCCACCTGCACTATCCTCACACTTCACCAATCTGTCTCCCTTTTTTTCCCCTGGATCTTTTCCTCATAAGCTTTTTTCCTTCACTCCCTAATCTTTTTTCCCATTCTCCCCTTAACCATCCCCCCCTCCTTCCCGTTCTTTCTTTCCCATCCCCTTCCTTTCCCCTGTTTTTTTTCTTTTTTTTTCCATTCCCTACTAGTCTGCTCGTCCCCTTCTTTCCTCACATGTTCTCCCCACACTCGCTTTTTTCTTTACATTCCTATATTCTCACCCTACTTTGTCACTTATTTCATGGCCAACACATAGATACCACTATTTACTTATTACATTACACACTCTGACATACTGATATCTACATGCAGTCCTATCTACCCTTGTTAACCCCCCCCCCTTGTTACCATCACCACTATGGGAATATTCATACATCGCTGACCCCAATAAGTACAGACAACATCAAACAAATAGTAAATAAATTATAAACAGAGTTATCCTTTTTTTCAAAAAGTGACACATGATACATATATCTCTATCCATGCTAAACAGAACGCACTAATGGTACAGTTGTCTGTTATTTGATGCTTTGGCTGCAGGTGTCGCTCGCTTGCCCCCACGCCCCTCCCCAGTTTTGGGAAATATCCACTTGGTGTGACTCCTTGTAAGACACGCATGGACGAGTAAACCCCCCCTTTTTCCCCTGCTGACGTGGTGGACGGCCAGGGACCCCTGTCGGGACCCGGTGGGGAAGACGTCGGAGAATTATAAGCTCAGGAGAAACTGCTCAAACACAATGTGATTGGTAATTATACTGTTAAACATATATATATTATATTATATTTTTATGGTCACATCCATGAACTCTAATACGTAAATTTTGTCACAGCGCCTCAATCCTCTGAAGATGACCCAACGGGGTCGAAATGTGTCAGCATTATCACCCTATTATAGCGCTTGATCATTGTATAAACTTGTGCCAGCTTCATTTGTGTTATCTCCTGTAGCACAGCTCTTATTTTAACCATTACGGTTAAGTCCCACTAATTAAAAAACCCTTTCAAGTAACAACTCATTATTTTCATAATTTTTGCTGCTTTAAAGCCCCACGGGGGATATCTTCTTTTTCTTTTTGAGGAAAAAAAGGTCATTTAAAAGTGCTAGCGCTAGTGCCGGCTATTAATGAATTGTCGGTCCCGACAATACACATAAAACTTCATTGATAAAAATGGCCTGGGATCCCCCACAGTGCATTACCAGGCCCTTTGGGTCTGGTATGAATATTAAATGGAACCCCGAGACAAAATTTTTTAAAAAAATGGCGTGGGGGTCCCCCCAAATTCCATACCAGGCCCTTCAGTTCTGGTATGGATATTAAGGGGAACACCGCACCAAAATTAAAAAAAAAAGGGGGGGTCCCCCTAAAAATCCATACCAGACCCTTATCTGAGCACGCAACCTGGCAGGCCACAGGAAAAGAGGGGGGACAAGAGAACACCCCCCCTGAGCCGTACCAGGCCACATGCCCTCAACATGGGGAGGATGTCCCCATGTTGATGGGGACAAGGGCCTCATCCCCACAATCCTTGCCCGGTAGTTGTGGAGGTCTGAGGGCGGGGGGGCTTATCAGAATCTGGAAGCCCCCTTTAACAAGGGGACCCCCAAATCCCGGCCCCCCCTGTGTGAAATGGTAACAGGCACAATGTACTCCTACCAATTCACTAAAAAAGTGTCAAAAATTGTAAAAAAAACACAGACATAGCATTGGACAAGTCCTTTATTAAAAAAGAAAAAAAAATTCCAGCATTGTAATTATTCCTCGTCCAGGAATACGGAGAAAGATGCCGCTACGACATGAGCCGCCTCCATGGGAGGAGCCCGCGGCGTTTCAACGTTGCATCAGAGGGGGGCGGGGTCACCCGCGCACGTCATGGGTGGCCCTGCCCTCTGCTTTTTAAGAACTGTCACGGCAGTTCTAGCGTCATTCAGCGGGCTCCTTCCATGGAGGCGGCTCGTGTCGTGGTGGAGTCTTTCTCCATATCCCGGAACGAGGAAGGATTACATCGCTGGAATTTTTTTTTCTTTTTTAATAAAGGACTTGTCCAATGCTGTGTCTGTGTGTTTTTTACAATTTTTGACACTTTTTTTGTGAAATGGTAGAAGTACAATGTACCCGTTACCATTTCACACAGGGGGGGGACCGGGATCTGGGGATCCCCTTGTTAAAGGGGGCTTCAAGATTCTGATAAGCCCTCCACCCACAGACCCCCACAACCACCAGGCAAGGGTTATGGGGATGAGGCCCTTGTCCCGATCAACATGAGGACATCCTCCCCATGTTGAGGGCATATGGCCTGGTATGGTTCAGGAGGGGGGCTCTCTCTCGTCCCACCCTCTTTTCCTGCAGCCTGCCAGGTTGCGTGCTCGGATAAGGGTCCGGTATGGATTTTTAGGGGGATCCCCACTCCATTTTTTTAATTTTATTTTGGCACGGGGTTCCCCTTAAAATTAATACCAGACCTGAAGGGCCTGGTATGGAATTTGGGGGGACCCCCACGTATTATTTTTTTTAAATTTTGGCATGGGTTCCCCTTAATATCCATACCAGACCTGAAGGGCCTGGTATGGAATTTGGGGGGACCCCCACACATTTTTTTTTATTTTGGTTTGGGGTTCCCCTTAATATTCGTACCAGACCCAAAGGGCCTGGTAATGGACTGTGGGGGAATCCCAGGCCGGTTTTATCAATGAACTTTTATGTGTATTATCAGGACCGACAATTCATTAATAGCCGGTGTCTTGCCGAGAAAGTTCCCCCGGCAGATAAGGACCCCCTGTACTGCGCCTGCGGTGCGCTTGCGCAGTACGAATGACTACGGAGCTGCTGAAAGTCTCCGAAGTTGAACAGCTGATCATCAGCTCTACACAGCGCCTGCGTACTACATTCTGCCTTGAGTCCAGGTTCAAACCCCACCATCCAAGGGGACATAGAGTTAGAATAAAAATATGCAGAGAGAAGCGAGGCCATGCCCGAAGCGTGGCGAGTGAAGTGAGCCCGCGAGGGGCCCTGTCACAGGCGCCGTGTACAGCTGACTCACAGGTGTTCAGCTTCAGCTATTTTCGGCGGCTCGTACTGTGCAAGCGCTGCGCCTACGCAGTACAGGGGAGTCCTTATCCGCCAGGGTAACTTTCTCGGCAGAACACCAGCACTAGCGCTAGCACTTTTAAATTACTTTTTTCTTCCTTTAGAAATGTCATTTTGCTGTCAGACTGTTCTAAACACGCGCCACTTTACAGGCATACTATAGACACCCCCCAGGTACGCAATTTAAAGGAAAATTACACTTTTATTGTTTCACTTTAAGCATTATTAAAATCACTGCTCCCAAAAAACTGACATTTTTAAAACTTTTTTTGCATTGATACATGTCCCCTGGGGCAGGACCCGGGTCCCCAAACACTTTTTATGACAATAACTTGCATATTAACTTTTAAAATTAGCACTTTTAAATATTCATGTTCATGTCCCATAGACCTTAACGGTGTTCGCACAAATTTTTTGTCTGTTCGCATGTTCTGCTGCGAACCGAACAGGGGGGTGTTCGGCCCATCCCTAGTTATCATTGAGAATCATGGGGTACAACTTGTCAAGCAAATCTGGGGTCCAAAGTCGCCCAACTGTGAAACAAGTCATATATATTTTAATAGAAAGGAGCTCTCATTTATACTTGAATTTACATCAGCAGAACAAATGCAGGAAGTGATGTGTGCACATGGACCAGAAGCAAATGTGTGGGGATGCCAAACAAATCAATGAACCCCACCCACACCAAATCTAACTACCACATCCACCACACATTGATTAAGCACAAGTACATATTATACCCTTATCTGGAAAATGAGCAGCACCTCCTCTTTGCTAAAGAGGGGTCATGTCCACCTAGATGGAGATCCTGACCAGCACAGGAACTTCCGGATGATTACAATGACTTATTTCTGGGTCAGAAGGTGAAACCACACTCTTTTGATAGCTGCTGCGAATGTTTGATCGCAACCACAATTAGAATTTCATTATTTTTGTTTATTTGCAGATATGCAAATTTGTATTTTTACTTATGATATTTAAAGGCGTTCGATAAGAAATGGTGTCCCTGGGTTAGCAGCAGGTGAATGACAAAAACAAAAGACCCAATTTGAGACCTGGTTCACACTGACAGAGGGAGGAAATCGGTCAGCTGAAATCACACAATTTCATTCCCGCATGTCAATCCCGACTGCAGGGGGACTTTCAGAGACATCTGTGCAGGGTTCTGCACTGATAGCAATACAAATTGCACACCAAACTCGCACCAATTAAAACCGTGCAATTACCACCACTTTGACATATGACACATACAACACTGCCTATCCACCAGCTGAATTCATTACCTGCAATTCTCCACAGCTGTTATATATAAAGATTCCACCTTTATCATTTACTTGCAGGTGTGCAGAAGCCTAGGTTTACATTGGCTTCTGCACACCTGCGATTTGAGAGATCAAATCGCATGACTATTGGCAGCAATGGCACTGTTCCAATCGATGCAACACCGATTTTGTGGCGCTGCACCAATTTGCTAAAGTAGTTCCTACACTACTTTTGCCGATTTCAGGTGCGACTTCAATAGACATTTGTGTATGAAGCCACACGGATGTCTATCAAGTAGCACCTGAAATCACGCTGACCTTGCTACTTTGAAATTGTGCTACTTCTAGTGCAGTAGTGCTATTTCAAAGTAGCATCAATGTGAACCAGGGCGAAGAGATTAGTTTTTTGGTGCACAAATACATATTGAAATAAGATATGAGATATTCCCAAAACCACCACCCACAAAAACTAAAGAGAAAGAAAAGTAGAAGAAAAAAAAAACACACCACAACAAAGCTCAATAATGTACTTTTATTTTACCAGCAGAAAATAAAATGTACATTCATTTACTAGCTTCAAAAAAATTTAGACAGGATATATGGTGCTACATTTAGCAATGGGATTTTAAGGGCCCTGCTTATAGGAGCTTACAATCTAAAATTTAACACAACCTTAGAGTGGACACAGCTTTAATTTCAGTGTATAACAGGCAACACATCACATTTTTATCTGCAAGAATATAGAAACATACTTAACAATCATTCTTACAAAGCATTCCAACATAAGATTAAAAAAGACTTATTCAAAACACCCACCACCAGCCCACAATCCACACATACATAGGTGATGTTCTGGTGGAAGCTGCATTCCGGTGTACACGATTAAACAAGATCAAAAAGGGTAGAAGGTCAGCAGATGCTTTCAAACGATGTTTGCACGATCAGACATGAAAAATACACACACAACATTGACAGTATGGCCACATAAACCCACTTTTGATTGAAAAAATGCACAAGAATTTCAGCAAATATCCCTAGTTGGGCATTTGTCAATATGCACAGTATCATTCCTTCGCCCCCACAAATCACAGCAAAAAACCTGACCTTCTCAGGCCAAACGAACCCCCCCTACTGCAGACCTTTATATAAGAGAGGTTGTATTGTTAGCACACTGACACACCCAATTGAAGTACACTCCCACCAGTATGTTTCAATCTATCTCTTCATGTATTTCTAAAGTGATTGCACCTGATGAACAGGAACACAAAATACTATTCGCAAAGTACATTTGCCTCCACATAAACAAAGCAACAGTTTTCTAAGCATATGTACCTGTGCAGTGTAAACCCTAAAATTTTAAATGTCCAAGTCCCTGGGCATGATTAGTGCTAATAAACATTAACATCAGTCCCTGGCTGCAATGGGCTTCCAATATAAAGTTCAAAATTAACTTTCTTACATTAGAACCTATTTCGACAGGAGACAAATAAAATGCCAGCATGTCTTTGGATTGTAGTGAGAAACCCACACAGAGGAATATATAAACTTCAACACAAGCATTAGCATGTTGGGGAATTAAACCAACATCTCAGGCGCTGCTAGACAGAACTGCAGACCCAGTTAGCCACCAGGCAGCCTCACACATGTTTTCTGCATCTCTGTGGTGTGAACCAGCCCTAAGTCCATAGCCATGCTCAGTGTCACAAGCAATATACAATATACAGTACCTGACCGCAAGAATGTGTTTCCAGCGCGATCCCATCACGCTGGTTCTCGGCGACAGGGTACTGTGCATCTCGTGCTGGCTTGCTCATCGGGAAAGGAAAACTGTGTTTTCCTTTTGCGATGAGCGACAGGCAGTGCTGACAGCTGTCTGGTATGAATCATGAGGGGGAACATCACGCCAAATTTTTAATTAAAAAATGGCGTGGGTTCCCCCCAGGGGCATACCAGGCCCTTAGATCTGGTATGGATTTTAAGGGGAACCCCCCTACGCCGAAAAATCTGCTTGGGGTACCCCCAAAAATCCATACCAGACCCTTAACCGAGCACGCAGCCCAGCCGGTCAGTAAAGGGGGTGGGGACCACACCAGGCTGCATGCCCTCCACATGGGGGGGTGGGCACTTTGGGGCAAGGACAAGGGCCTCTTCCCGACAACCCTGGCTGTTGGTTGTCGGGGTCTGTGGGCGGAGGGCTTATCGGAATCCGGGAGCCCCCTTTAATAAGGGGGCCTCCATATCCCGGCCCCCCACCCTATGTGAATGTGTATGGGGTACATCGTACCCCTACCCATTCACCTGGAGAAAAAGTGTCAATAAAAAAACACACTACACAGGTTTTAAAAGTAATTTATTAGGAGGCTCCGGGGGTCTTCTTCCGACTTCGGGGGTCTTCTTCTGACATCTCCACTCTCTCCGGCCTCTTCTCCCGGTGTCCGGCCTCTTCTGCTCTTTTGCAGTTCTTTTGCTAGCGGTGGCCCGATCTTCGCCGTCTTGTTCCTTCTTCTCTTCTTCTAATGTTGACACAACGCTGTCTCCCGCTGTAATGCTGTGTGAGCAGTGCACGATGACTTATATAAGCATGGGCCGTGGTCACCGGGTACTGACACCCGGTGACCCCGCCCCTTATGATGTCACAGTCCTGGGGTATGATGGGACTGTGACATCATAAGGGGTGGGGTCACCGGGCGACAGTACCCGGTGACCACGCCCCATGCCTATATGTCATCGCGCACCACTCACATGGCATTACAGTGGGAGACAGCGTTGTGTCAAAGAAGAGAAGAAGGAACAAGATGGCGAAGACCGGGCCACCACTAGCAAAAGAGTGGCAAAAGACCAGAAGATAGCGGAGGATCCGGGAAGAAGAACCGGACACCGGGAGAAGAGGCCGGAGAGTGCGAGAAGAGGCTGGACACTGGGAGAAGAGGCCAGGGAGAGTGGAGATGTCAGAAGAAGACCCCCGAAGTCGGAAGAAGACCCCCGGAGCTGCCTAATAAATTACTTTTAAAACCTGTGTAGTGTGTTTTTTTTATTGACACTTTTTTCCCCAGGTGAATGGGTAGGGGTACGATGTACCCCATACTCATTCACATAGGGTGGGGGGCTGGGATCTGGGGGCCCCCTTATCCCGGATTCCGAAAAGCCCCACAGACCCCGACAACCAATGGCCAGGGTTGTCGGGAAGAGGCCCTTGTCCTCATCAACATGGGGACAAGGTGCCGTGGGTGGGGGGCCGGCAGGGTGCCCCCCTGCCCCAAAGTGCCCACCCCCTTATGTTGAGGGCATGCAGCCTGGTACGGTTCAGGAGGGGGGGCTCGCTCGTCCCTACCCCCTTTCCTGACCGTCCGGGCTGCGTGCTCGGATAAGGATCTGGTATGAAATTTGGGGGGACCCCCACGCCGATTTTTTGGTGTAGGGGGATTCCTTTTAAATCCATACTAGACCTAAGGGCCTGGTATGCCCCTGGGGAGAACCCACGCTGGTTTTTTATTTAAAATTTGGCACGGCGTTCCCCCTCATGATTCATACCAGACAACTGTCAGCACTGCCTGTTGCTTATCGCAAAAGGAAAAAACAGTTTTCCTTTCCCAATGAGTGAGCCAGCTTGGCGCTGGCTCCTGCGACGGGGCTCGCAGGTGTCAAATCTCGCCGTTAACAGCGGCGAGATTGACACAATATCGTGGTCACCTACTGTATTGACCTAAGTATTGGGACGCCTGCCTTTAAACGCACATGAACTGTAATGGCATCCCAGTATTAGTATTGAGTTTTAAAACTCATTTGGCCCACCCTTTGCAGCTATAACAGCTTCAACTCTTCTGGGAAGGCTGTCCACAAGGTTTAGGAGTGTGTCTATGGGAATGTTTGATCATTCTTCCAAGTGCATTTGTGAGGTCAGGCACTGATGTTGGACAAAAAGGCCTGACCTACAGTCTCCTCTCTAATTCATCCCCAAGGTGTTCTCTTGTGTTGAGGTCAGTACTCTGTCCAGGCCAGTCAAGTTCCTCCAACCCAAAATCACTCATCTGTGTCTTTATGGACCTTGCTTTGTGCACTGGTCCAAATGATTTGGTACGGGGGGATTATGATGTGGGGTTTTCTTTCAGGGGTTGGGCTTGGCCTCTTAGTTCCAGTTAAGGGAACTCTTAAGGCGTCAGCATACCAAGACATTTTGGACATTTTCATGCTCCCAACTTTGTAGGAACAGTTTGGGGAAAGCCCCTTCCTGTACCAACATGACTGCACACCAGCAAGGTCCATAAAGACATGAGTGAGCAAGTTTGGGGTGGAGAAAATTGACCTGGCCTGCACAGAGTCCTGGTCTCAACTTGATAGAACACCCTTTGGCTAAATTAGAGCAGAGACTGCGTGCCAGGCCTTCTCATCCAACATCAGTGCCTGGCCTTACAAATGCACTTCTGGAAGAATGATCAAACATTCCCATAGACACACTAAACCTTGTGGACAGCCTTCCCAGAAGCTATTCTAGCTGCAAAGGGTGGGCCAAATCAAATTTTAACCCTACGGACTAATGCCCCGTACACACGGTCGGACATTGATCGGACATTCCGACAACAAAATCCTAGGATTTTTTCCGACAGATGTTGGCTCAAACTTGTTTTGCGTACACACGGTCGCACAAAGTTGTTGGAATTTCCGATCGCCAACAACGCAGTGACGTCAACCACGTACGACGAGACTAGAAAAGGCCATTTCAGAACCAAGCGTGGCACCCTTTGGGCTCCTTTTTGCTAATCTTGTGTTAGTAAAAGTTTGGTGAGAGACGATTCACGCTTTTTCAGACTCGTGGCTTTCAGATCGTTTTCTGAGGTTCAGTTTGTGCTTGTGGGTTTGTATCTGCTCTTCAGTGCGTGCAAGCAAGCTACGCGTGACTTGTCATTGTGTTCTTGTTCGTTCTTTACTGTTTTCAGGTTGCTCTTCACAGGCCTTGCTGTTCTTCAGTGCGTTCTGTTACTTCGTTCTGAGCAGCCAACCGTTTTCTAGCCATGTTGCCTATACGTACTCCTCATAGAGTTTGTGCTGTGTGGGGGCTTGGTGTTGGGGTCCTGACCTTGACACAAGTCCAGTCCATGAACAGGGTGGGGAGGAGTTTATGGACCAAGAATTGGTTGCTCTCATATGTCTTTGCTCCGTGAGATCCGTGAGAATAATCCTGATGATTTCAGAAACTTTCTCAGGATGACGGACACCGTATTTCACCGTTTGTTGGCTTCGCTGACCCCCTATATCAGCAGGCAGGATACCTGCATGAGGCAAGCCATCACTCCGGAGCAGAGGCTCGTCGCTACCCTGCGGTACTTGGCGACAGGGAGAAGCCTGCAGGACTTGAAGTTCTCGACAGGCATCTCCCCCCAGGCTCTGGGGATCATTATCCCAGAGACCTGTTCTGCCATCATTCAGGTCCTGCATAAGGAGTATACGAAGGTAAGATTTTAATCCTTTAATATCACATTTTATTGTATATAATGTTTGCTAATATATTGTATTTCTTTCCTCATTCCCTAATTACCATGATTGTAATATGCTGTGAATGTCTTTGTTCTCATGCATGCTGGAATTTTATGCAATTTTTTTTTTTCGTCCTTCATACATATTTGCCTTCACTTACCTCCACAGCATGCTCTCCTGCCCCTATATTCACCTCATGTAGTCACTTAACAATGTATTTTATCAGCTCCATAGTAGTGCTTTACCCCAAACAACACCTAAAATGTTTAGAAATGTGATTTGTGCTTTAAATTCAGGCAGAGTGCCAGAGGCTTTTTTTGGGGGGTCCCCAAATCATTTTTAACCCTCCCTCCCCCCAACTGCTAAGTCAGCTGATAACAATTCTCTATCTACCCTCAATCATCTATCTGCTGACTTTGCCAAACCCATACACACTATACCCATCTCTTCTGTGCTCAGATTTATGGATGAATTCCCCAAAGCATGTAGTGCAAGGCCCTGCCTGTATACTTTCAAATGGTACTGTTTTGAAATGGTAAAGTTTTTGTATCCTATTATTCTCTTGATAGGTAATAGCAGAATGTCCAAATGTGCTCAAATGTGTACAGTGTGTATTTATATCTTTGTATTATGACACTTCTTACCTGTCCAGTGGGCTGCCAATAGTGTAACTAAGGAGGGGCTGTTCCAAGTATTACCCATTATTTAGGCATTCATCTCTCAATGAAGTGGAGAGGGTTACCTGTCCAAGATTCCCCCCCTATAAATTTAGAAATGGCCCATGAGAGGGGGGAGGGGGAATATGATAGGTGTACCTTATACTTTGGTGTTGTAAAATTCCCCTTAATAAATGTTATCTGGATGTTGGCCAAGAATGTTTGTGTCTAATCTGCTTTCCATGTTTATGTGCAAAAATACTAATTTTTATTTTCCTCAACAGTTTCCTTCCACGCCACAGGAATGGCAGACTGTGGCCTCCCACTTTGCCCAGCAGTGGGACTTTCCTAACTGCGGAGGGGCAATTGATGGGAAACACGTCCACATCATCCCACCACCCAACTCGGGGTCATACTATTATAATTACAAGGGGTTCAATAGTATTGTGATGTTGGCGGTTGTGTCGGCTAATTACGAGTTTCTGTATGTGGATGTGGGGAAGAATGGCCGGATGTCCGATGGTAGAGTCATCGCCCAGACGGAGTTTTACAGGTGTCTCCAGAATGGCAGCTTGGACTTGCCACCTCCAGAAGAGAATGTGGAAGGACTCCCATTCGTCTTCGTTGCGGATGAAGCATTTGCACCGGGGGACCATCTTATGCGGCCATTCCCGATGAGGACCCTCACCCCGGAACAGAGGGTTTTTAATTACAGTCTGGCCAGAGCCAGAAGAGTGGTGGAGAACACATTCAGAATCATGGCCAGCCGGTTCCGCCTATTTCTTACACCCATCCATATGGTGGAGTATAAACTGAATCATATAATCCTGGCGTGCTGTGTTCTACATAACTTTTTACGGCAACATTCGGCCAACTATGCTGGCTCAGTTGGGCCTGAGGCCAGAATTCTAAATGAAACAACCCTGATGGCGCTTGAAAGTGGCCGTCCAGGCTTGCCCTCCCTGAGTGCCCGTGATGTCCGGTTAAGATACCTTGAGTTCTTTGCGGGTAGGGGGGCCATCAATATGCCAGACAATTTGTGAAACCTTGATCCAATAAAAAAAAAATTACGCAAATCTTTGGTGACATTTACTGCTTGCGTTTGTTTTCGTGACCCTGACAGAAATGTGGTTAGTCCAGAAAATGGCGTGATTGTGTAACCTTATACAAAGCACTGTTGGGTGTTATTTACTAAAGGCAAAGACACTTTGCACTACAAGTGCACTTGAAACTGCACTGAAACTGCACTTGTAGTGCAAAGAGGATTTGCCCTTAGGAAATAACCCCCATTGTCACAGAAAGCAGCAATTACATCACCACAAAAGTGTTGTAGCGTTGAGACAATAATCCACACATTCTTGATTAACAATCTTTTTAATATCTGCACAATCACATGTGCATTTACCAAAGGATTTGAAAACAAACCAACATGTTTGTTGTATAACAATTTTTGGGGTGGCATTATCAAAAATATAAATGTCCATTTAAGATAAAACAGGCATGTTTCAAACCAACAAGAAAGACACAAATCTTGAACTTACAAAGTTTACATTAGGTAGAACTTGAAGGCAATATCAGACATGAGTATTTAGGAACTGTGTTTGATATTGCGTTCAGATGGGGTGAAGTCACCCCAAGAAAAGCCAAATTTGGAAGATGCACACCAATTTAAGAAGTTCAACATGTGCTAGCTGCCATCACGGGGGATCAAGGGACGTGTTTTGGGGGAGAAACCCCTTCCTCACAGCTACTTTATTTTTGAGGAAGGGGTTGCACCCCCAAAACGCGACCATTGATCTCCCGTGATGGCAGATAGCACATGTTGACACACCGTGTGCATCCTCCAAATTTGGCTTTTCTAAAAATCGCTAAAAAATTTGGAACATTGTAGTACACAAAAAACAAAGTGATTTGGAGGGGTTTTAAACTCTCCCCAAAACATCAAACAAAAACAGGTATCAAAAATATGCCGGCATCCATCTTTTACCTGAGCCTGTGGTCGCAGACACTTACCTGTTGTGGTGACTAGTTCCACCACGTCTTCTTCCTCCTGCTCTTCTTGTGTTGGGGGTATTTCCCCTTCTGCCAGAGGGGGGGGGGATGGTCTCCTCGGATGGGGGGTGTCCTCCAAGTCTTTTATCCCCTATGTAAAACAAAAATGGTATACTTAGCACACAGATATTTGATGGCAGAACTATAAATAGGAAACATTGCTTGGGAGTGGGGTACAATTGTCTATTTTGGCAGAGTTCCAAGATGTAGAATTTTGAGTGTCCTTTGTCAAGCTGCAATACTTTACCTGTTTGGTACAAGCTTCACAGATGGAGACCCCCCTATAGTATACACGGGAGCACCTGTGTGCCCCCCCCCCCAATAAAAATGGTGTTCTGGTGTCCCACACTAGTGCTACAGAGTCCAGATGTGTAAACAGCTGCTGAGTGTCCTCTCCTTACACAGGATCTAGTTTGCATTTCATTCTAGTAACAAACCCATCTACACAACCAAATTATTTTCATACAAGTAGGCCCTAAAAAATGTGGCCAAATGCATATGGCCAAAACAATGGTGTTTTATAGGCCGAAATAAAAATGTTTGATATGAACGAATAATGTGCCCATGAACATGAAAGTTGCCATTTTAAAATGTACACTTTTACTTTTTTGCAGCACTCTCCGGATCTTTCTGTACTGCTCGTGTTCTCGTAATTTGAGGTCCGACCACCGCTTCCTGAGCTGATCTTTCGATCGTCATACCCCGAAATTCCGGTGCAGACTCTTGACCACTTTCGCCATGATTTTGGCCTTTTGGACATTGGGGTTGGGGTAAGGTCCATACTTCCCATCATAGTCGGCCTTCTTCAGGATGTCGACCATCTCCAACATCTCCCCAAAGGACATATTTGATGCCTTAAATCTTCACCTTCTGGATTGGGACGTTTCCGGACCCGGGCTTTCCTCCTCCTCCTCCTCGTTGCTGTAATTAGCACGCACCTGCTGTGTCTCCGCCATGTGCTCTTCCCCCACTGCGCCGAACGAAAAAGGGCAGGGAATAGACTAGAAAGAACGTCAGCGGCGGGCAGAGTTACACGCATGCACAGTGTGTATAAAACGTAACATGCGTGCGTATTACGTACGATCTGTGAGCGGAGGAAGGAGCATCGGAGGCGCCGATCGTGATAATGAAGGTAAGATCTAAACTTGGGCCTATACTGCTTCGAAATTGAAGCCTATATTGTAACAAGATTAGGAGAGTTTGGCCTGACCTTAGGGTTTGTCTTGTGTTGTGTCTTGCAGAGAAAATGGATGGCTTCAATGACCACAATTTCCTCCCCCTGTTCATAGACAAGTACAGGGAGCTGCCCTGTCTGTGGCAGGTGAGACATCCTCATTATAATAATAAACAAAAGAGGCAGGCAGCGCTGGAAAAACTGCTGGAGTTGGTGAAGCCGGTGGTCCTCACAGCAACCATCCCCTATTTAAAAACCAAAATTGGTGGCCTGAGGAGCAATTATCTTAGGGAGCGCAAGAAGGTCACAGATTCCCAGAGATCTGGAGCTGCAGCAGATGATGTTTATGTCCCCAGGCTCTGGTACTATGAGAGACTGCGATTTCTGTCAGACCACACTGAAGTCAGGGAATCCCTCTCCACTCTTCCTTCCACTCTTCCTTCCACCCCAGCTGAGACTTCTGATGTCCAACCTGGGCCTTCCAGCCAGGAAGAAGTGGAGGAGCCCAGCTGGAGTCAGGTATAGCATTGTTCTACAGATTTCTTGTCAATAAATAAATTATGCTTACTAGATGTCATTATTGATCACTAATTGCTGCTTGCAAAAAGTGTTTTACATATCATGAGACAGTAGCGGGCACCCAAAATTGGGACAAGAATGAAAAATGCTGGGCTCAGAAGGATAGTCTGTTATATTTGTTAACATTCAATTTGCAACAGTCAGGAGGTGAAAATTGTGTGTGATTGATGAATCAAAAACTAAAACAATGTCCCTTTTTCATACACAGGAAGACCTCAGCCAAGAGGAGGCTGTGGAATGTGGCACACAGGAGGAGGCAGGGCTAAGTTGCAGCCAGGAGGAGGCAGGGCTAAGTGTCAGCCAGGAGAAGCCAGGGACAAGTTGAAGCCTGACCGAATCGCAGGTTCCTCCCCTCCGCCTTCCATACAAAAGAGCGAGGAAGGCGACTCACATGCAGGATTCAGCGCTCAGGCTGATTCAGGAGGCTTCTGCGTCCCTCAGAGCCTTACCCACTCTTGAAGAGGCCTTTGCCTGCATGGCTGCCACCAAACTGCAGGGCATGCAGGAGGGCCAACGCAAGCTATGTGAGGACCTTCTGTATAAAGTCCTAAGTAAGGGGGTGAGTGGGGAACTAACACCCAATACCCACCTGAGTGAGTTGGCCCCTCCTCCACCTCCTCCTCCTGCTGCCACAACTCCACCACCACCAGAGCCACAGCGTGGAAGGAAGCGTGGAAGGAAGACCAGAGAGTGATGGCCCTGGGTTCAGTCTGGTCTGGCAAAAGATGCAGTCTCTTGTATGACCACAGCCTGGGGACACAGATGTCATCTGCTGCTTTCCAGATCTCTGGAACTTCTGGACCAGACTGTACTACCTTAGATATGGACTCCTCAGGCCACCAATTTTGTTTGAAAATAGTTGATGTGTGCCCTTGGGGTCCAAGGCTTCACCCATTTCTGCTGTTTCTCCAGCGTTGCCTCCCTCTTTGTTTAGTTGTGAGCCCTTAATAAATGAAATTTTTTTGCAATTATACTCTCCTATGTGTGTTTTCATTCAAAAAGGACAGTTTGTTGGTGAGGATTCAGGTACATTTCTAAAGTACATTGTGAAATTAACAAGGGACACCAACACCAAACAATCTCCTTGAGAAAAGATATCAATGGTGTTGTGGTAACTTGACACACAAAACACACACAAAAATATTCTGGAGTAAAACTAAAATAAAACAAAGATCAGCCTTGGAAAAAATACAAACCTAAAAAAAATTAAAAAATTCTGCCTTAAAAAAAAAACAAAAAAAAAAACAACACAAAAATATTTTTGTCAGATGTGACAAATCAAAATATATTAAGGGAATCCCGATAAATAATAAAGAAAGAAGTTTGTGAGAAGTCTGTGTGAATATGAGCAGCAAAACTACTTCATTCTTCTCATATTATAAAGAAGAAGAGAGGGCGCTGTATTAAACCATTTTTAACATTGCACCGTAACGAAAGTGTTGTATCCATTGCGGACGCTAAGTTTACCAGACCGAGCTGTTCCGTCTCGGAATTTCTTCTGAGCATGCGTGGCACTTTGTGCGTCGGAACAGGCCACACACGGTCAGAATTGACGTGATCAGATTTTGTTGTCTGAAAATTTTATAGCCTGCTCTCAAACTTTGTGTGTCGGAAAATCCGATGGAAAATGTCCGATGGAGCCCACACACGGTCAGAATTTCCGACAACACGCTCCGATCGGACATTTTCCATCGGAAAATCCGACCGTGTGTACAGGGCCTTAGACTAGGCTGCCATTAAAGGTCATGTGTGTGTAAAGGCGGGCATCCCAATACTTTCGGCTAAATAGTGTATCTGGAAAAGACTTACAATGGTGGTGGAACCCTCCTACACATAAATACTACATTTAGACATAGGGATAGGACCTGGGAGATGAGACAACTTCTCTACATGAAGCAGCATGTTTGGGATTTGAACCCAGACGCTCAGGTATTCTAAGCAGAAGTTCTAACCTCTAAGCCACAGAGCTACCACATGTGAGAACCTCCTACACATAACTACACATAAATAGACATAAAAACACATAAATACTGCATTTCTTTGGACATACTGGTGATGGAATTACATTACTCAAGAGTTATTCTTCTTGATTTATTCTGTGATATTTGTTTTTTTGTGGGTGAGAGTATAATATTACCCTCAAATTTTTGGGAATTACATTTTGATTTCTGATGTTGGTACACATATCACATTTTTTGGGCTCAAATATGAATATTTGGAAATAATAAAAAGCACAAAAAATTGTGATTCTTTTTAAATTTGCATCAGCAATGGTATTGTTTGTGGTTTGTAAAGACACCTGTGTCAGTTTGGGTAAAGATTTTTGTGAGTTGGAGAGTAACAAGTGAAAGTGACAGAGAAAAATATATTTTACTAAAACATCAAGACATTCCACATTCTAGCATTCTTAAAAACATAATATTTTATGTAATAGCAACAATGTTGCAAAGGAAAATTTATTTCAGAGAAAGATACATTTCATCTCAACATTAAAAGTTTTTTTTTTGTGAAAGTTACAATTGTTCCATTAGAATCAATGGCTGAAACTTGCATTGGACTAGAATAGAGCAGATTTTCACTTCCAAAAAATGCTCTCTAATTAGCTCTCATTTTGGTATTTACTATAGCGTCGGGTAAAAAAGACACTTGAGTTAAAATGAGAGCTATTTTCAGGTCTGAGCATGCTCAGTTGTGTTGGCACCTAGTTGTCTAAAATGGGGAATTTTTCACTTTGCAGACTTTTAAAGATATTTCAGTGTAGAAATCACTTTTTCACACAGTTTAAAAGCAGATTATCTTTAAATAATATACCACATATTTCAGTACAATTTAGACAATTATATCATGCTCTAAACATTATTTCCATGTGCACTACTCCAGGTTTTAGCAGAGTAAGGGTTTGGGCGCTATTTGGTTTCAAGGAACTATAGTAAATTCAGTTTTGGGAGTATTTTCTCACCAGCGCTATAGTGAATACAGTTTTAGCGCTAAATTGCCACTAGTTAGTACTAATTAGCGGCAATTAGCACCGCAGCTCTATAGTAAATGACCCCCAGTATCTGAAAAGTACTTGGCAATGGAGGGAAAGATATTCCAGGATTGATGCAGCTGAAGAGTCAGGTGCAGCTGAAAGGTCAGGATACTTGATAAAGGAGGTTGTATACACCCCTTTACTTCCCTATGCCTGCTGTCTTGGTCTTAGGATCCCATAGATGCTGCTGTTTTCACGCCCCTTTGGCATGTCCGAAATCTTTTGCTGCACTCCTCTATTACAAGCTCAACCAAAACTGTGTTTACTTATGTTGTGCAATAAATGGATACATACTTTTATTAACATGTGCGCTGTGGCCACTTTCATGTTTTCCACTATATTTAAAGGAATTATTCATTTTATTGTTTTACTTAAGCATCATTAAAATCACTGCTCCTATAAAAACAAACTTTTTTAAAAGTTTTTTTTGCATTGGTACATGTCCCCCAGGGCAGTACCTGGGCTCCCATGTCCTTTTTATGGCCAATAACTTACTTATAAGCCTTCAAAATGAAGACTTTTGATTTTTAAAGTTCGGGTCCCATAGACTTTAATATAGCCTGTGGTGCCACTCTCATGTTCTGCCTGTTTGCACTACAATGCTAAGAAAAAATGTTGCAGGGAGCATGGCTATCTGCATTGGCACTGCTGATTCACAAGCCTGTAACGTGTCGATCAGCACCTGGTCACACCTATTCCTTCCCATTGTTTTCTGGGTTGGCAGAGCTGCCTCTCTTGCTAAAACTCTTCTACTATGAGCTGCAGTATCTCAGTGGTCGGTGGTGAGGACAGAGGACAAATGAGGTAGAATTTGGTTTAGTCAGGAATAGTAAAAGGAAGGTTTCTCCTTTTTTATGAGATTTGTAACTGGATCTGATGCTTGTTTAAACTGTCATATAGGAGCCTTTAGTTCCACTTAGTAGTGCCTTCCAAATGTAATGGTCATCTGACAAAAAATGTAGAAACTAAAGTATGAAATAGCCTGACCTATAACCAAAAGGCAGTTTGGATGCCACAACGAATGGAACAAAGTGTGAATATTGGTTCTTCTCCATGCAGTAAATTACAGTCAGGTCAATAAATATTGGGACATCAACATAATTCTATTCTTTTGGCTCTATACACCACCACAATGGATTTAAAATGAAATGAACAAGATGTGCTTTAACTGCAGACTTTCAGCTTTAATTTGAGGGTATTTACATCCAAATCAGGTAAACGGTGTAGGAATTACAACAGTTTGTATATGTGCCTCCCACTTTTTAAGGGACCAAAAGTAATGGGACAATTGGCTGCTCAGCTGTTCCATGGCCAGGTGTGTGTTATCCCCTCATTATCACATTTACAAGGAGCAGATAAAAGGTCCAGAGTTAATTTCAAATGTGCTATTTGCATTTGGAATCTGTTGCTGTCAACTCTCAATATGAGATCCAAATAGCTGTCACTATCAGTGAAGCCTCTTTAGGCTGAACAAACAAAACAAACACATCAGAGAGATAGCAAAAACATTAGATGTGGCCAAATCAGCTGTTTGAAACATCCTTAAAAAGAAAGAATGCACCGGTGAGCTCAGCAACACCAAAAGACCCGGAAGAACATGGAAAACAACTGTGGTGGATGACCGAAGAATTCTTTCCCTGGTGAAGAAAACACCCTTCACAACAGTTGGCCAGATCAAGAACACTCTGCGGGAGGTAGGTGTATGCGTGTCAAAGTCAACAATCAAGAGAAGACTTCACTAGAGCGAATACAGAGGGTTCACCACAAGATGTAAATGTAACAAGCCCCTGCTCGCTCGGTTCCACTCTCCCGACACTCCTCTGTGGCTATAGAAACAGATTGCAGATCGCAACATCTGATGGTTCGGTCATCCGATGCTCCGGGATTCGAACTACAGCTATGTGCCATTTGAATCCATATGTGATAGCTCAGAACAAACACCAGGCAGGCTGTATGCAAGTTCAAACAGGAATTTCACTTTTATTGGATGCACACAACACACTGTTATACACAGCAGTTTGAACACCCCGCCCCCAACAACCACTTCCCTATTGGTCAATTGTAAAGTACCCTCTAGTCCTCAATTAGGTCTTCTTGGCCATGCAAATGGGGACTTGAAACAGGGTCAGTAGGGATTGGTCCGATAGCTTGAATAGGAGGACTGATATGTATAATGACACAGAGAAGCCCCAGGGGGTAGTTAAAGTACATAAACAAATGGCCAAACACAGAACAATGCCTTCCTTCCAGACCATGGAGCCATCTGGAGGGGGTTAGCTTTAAGACAGGGCGGAAGACCCCCCCACTGTGTAATAGAATCAAAGGAGCAATACTTCAGTATTCCAAGGTTCATGACAATACTACCCCCTGGAAAACAGTCCAACAGCCACAGTGGGACCCCGAACGGGTCAACTCAAGGATGTTGGAAAAGTAGTCTTAAGGTTCCAGGTCCGTCTGCTGGGATAACCCATCCGCATTCCCGTTTTGAGGCCCTGGCCGATATTGCATGGTGAAATTGTATGGTTGTACCTTAGTAATCGGCCGTTCTCTCCCGCCACCCGGTTAAGCCATATCAAGGGATTGTGGTCTGTCATGACGATAAAAGAGCATCCATACACATAGGGCTGCAATTTCTTTAAAGCCCACAGTAAGGCCAAACACTCTTTTTCCACGGCAGCATATCCAACTTCACAGGGTAACAACTTGCGGCTGAGATATGCCACCGGGTGCTCTTTCCCGTCCTCGCCAACTTGACTTAGTACAGCTCCCAGTCTGAACATGGAGGCGTCTGTATGAATGATAAAGCATTTGATAGGATCGGGTGCCACCAGTATGGGAGCTTGCGTTAGGGCGGTTTTTAACTGATGAAACGCTGTCTCGCACTCCGGGGACCACAGGACCTGTCTAGGGAGAGTCTTTTTGGTCAGGTCCATCAGGGGTTTGGCTATGTCACTATAGTGGGGTACAAACATCCTGTAGTACCCTGCTGTCCCTAAAAATGCAAGTACCTGGGTCTTGGTTCTGGGAACCGACCAGTTTAGGACGGCCTCGATTTTTGCAGGTTCTGGCCTCTGCTTCCCACATCCCACTCTATGTCCCAGATATTGTACCTCAGACATCCCGATATTACATTTGTCTGGCTTCAGGGTCAGGTCAGCGGCTCGGATCCTATCTAGCACTATTCCCAGGTGTCTAAGATGTTCCTCCCATGTCCGGCTATAGATTGTGATGTCGTCAAGATATGCGCATGCAAAATTTTGCAGACCATCGAGGAGTTCATCTATCATACGCTGGAAGGTAGCCGGAGAATTCTTCATCCCGAACGGGGTGATGAAGGCTGACTTTGAAATTGCTTCCGCTTCCAAGGGGAATCTGCCAGTAGTCCTTACACAAGTCAATAGACGTCAGATAATGTCCCTGAGCTATTTTGTCCAGCAATTCGTCCACTCGGGGCATCTGTCACAGTACAGTCATTGAGTCGCCTATAGTCCACACAAAATCGGGTCGTGCTATCCCATTTTGGGACTAATACTACAGGGGAAGCCCAAGGGCTTGCTGATGGTTCGATCACCCCTAACTGGAGCATCCCCCTAATCTCCGCTCTCATCCCTTCTTGCACTGCTCCAGGAATTCTATAGGCTAGTTGTCTCAGGGGCTTCTGCCCGGGGGTCTGTACCTTGTGCACAGCTATGTGAGTGTACCCAGGGAGTGCTGAGAAAATCTCCTGCTGGTCCTGGAGTAATTCTCTGGCCTGTTCTCGTTCTTGGGTTCCTAATCTATCTCCTAGCCGTACATCTTCCACACCCCCAGAACAGTTACTGATTTCGGGAAGCTCCAGCATCGGTAGATATTCAGAGTCCCCGGTGGCAGGAGTGCATATGGCGGCTACTGCCTCAGTCCTCTCATGATAGGCCTTCATCATATTAATGTGGAACGTCCTCTTAATTTTTGTGTCTGCATCAGCTGGCAACCACGTAGGTGGTATCGCACAGCTGTTTTACCACCTGATAGGGGCCCTGCCAGGAGGCCTGTAATTTATTTTGCTTCAGGGGTTTTAGTACCAGGACTTTCTGTCTGATATAAAAGGTGCGATTCCGAGCAGACCGATCATACCAAACCTTCTTCTGACTCTGGCCTGATTGCATATTCTCATGGACTCGATTGGTAAGTTCCCACAGTCGCTCCCTGAGTTCCAATACATAACTAAGGATGGGGAGGCCTTCTGGATCCTCTACCCCCTCCCACTGGGCCCTCACTAAGTCTAAGGGTCCCCTAACCCTTCACCCATATAACAGCTCAAACGGGGAAAACCCTGTGGACTCTTGGGGTACCTCTCTATAGGCAAACAGTAGATGGGGAAGATATTTCTCCCAATCCTTCCTACTCTCCACGAAGGCCCGAAGCAGCTGCTTCAGGGTCCCATTAAATCTCTCACACAGCCCGTTAGTCTGAGGGTGGTAGGGGGCACTCTGGAGGGGTTTAATCCCACAGAGACACCAGAGCTGCTGCACCAGCTTGGCTGTGAACTGGGTACCCTGATTGGACAATATCTCATGGGAAAACCCTCGCCCCGGAATTGCGTAGTCCCTGGGCCGGCTGCCCATTAACACATACTGCCTGACGATGGTGCTGCCGAGCAGCTTGGACGGGATCAGCCTCGAAAAGTTTGCCGCACTCTTCCTGAACATCTCAATGGTTGGGCTCATTCTGGAAGCAATGAGCCGCTGGTCTGGATGGATGAGCAGTCTCTCGGTACCTTGTGGATCGGGTAGGGCAATATCGCTGCAGATGACCGGTTTGGTTACAGGTATAGCACTTAGGTCCGGTAGGAGGGTTGGGTCGGGCTGGGGGTCTAGAGGCAGACCACTGAGGTACTGAAGTTGGGTTAGAGGCTGGTAAACTGAGCCGAGATATTGGATAGTGCTCGCTTTCGCCTGACCTTCGAGAGTCCAGATATTCATCGGCCAAAGTAGCCGCTTGCTCTATAGTCTGTGGTCGCTTTTCTCGCACCCAATCCCGTACCACCAGAGGGGTGTGGTTAAAGAACTGTTCTAAGAGTACTAGCTGGGTGATGTCCTCTATGGTATGAGCGTGGCTTCCCTGGAACCAGCCCTTAGGATTCCGCTGCAGACGATGTGCCCACTCCATGTATGTTATGTTGGTTTGTTTCCAGGATTCTTAAAATTTAATCCAGCTGACTTTGGGTGTAATGGCAAATAGGGCTAGTAGGGCTTCTTTTACCAAGTCATAATCTTTAGCGTCCTCGTCCTCCAGGGCCCGATACGCATCGGCTGCTCTGTCAGTTAAATTACTCGCCAGTAAGGCGACCCAATCTTGGGACCGTACTTCATGTATCTGGCATAGTCTCTCAAAGTCCTGCAGGAATGTTTCAATTTCCTCCTCTCCTTTCTTAAATAGTTTGAACGCGCGAAAGGGCAACTTACGGAAAGGCGCTGTGTATTTAGGTGTTGTCTCCGATTGCCGTATTTCTGCCATTCTCCGCTCATGTTGCTGCTCTAGTTTTCTCTCTTGTCGCTCATCCTGCAGCTGGATGTCTCTAATGGCATTCTGTATGGTGGTCTCTGATGGGTTAGCACCATATAATGCCTACCGCTCTTGAACTCGTTGCTGAAACAAGTCTGACCGGGGTCCCACATCACCATCCCTCTGATCCATCTTGGCTAGCTCACTGCTCAGGGTGGCCTTGTTCTTTGTTCCACCGGTCCCTCCACGGCTCTCAAGTAAGTCTTTCAGCGTGGCTTTCCTGCAGGCTGCATAGCTGGTCATTCACTGTGGTGGTTTGGAGTGTCCCAGTAACTTGAGAGCAAATGCCACTGCTGCCACCAATGTAACAAGTCCCTGCTTGCTCGGTTCCACTCTCCCGACACTCCTCTGTGGCTAAAGAGAAAGATTGCAGAACGTAACATCTGATGGTTCAGTCATCTGATGCTCCGGGATTCGAACTACAGCTATGTGCAGTTCGAATCCAGTTGTGATAGCTCAGAACAAACACCAGGCAGGCTGTATGTAAGTTCAAACAGGAATCTCACTTTTATTGGATGCACACAACACACTTTTATACACAGCAGTTTGAACATCCCGCCCCCAACAACCACTTTCCTATTGGTCAATTGTAAAGTGCCCTCTAGTCCTCAATTAGGTCCTCTTGGCCATGCAAATGAGGACTTGAAACAGGGTCAGCAGAGATTGGTCCAATAGCTTGAATAGGAGGACTGATATGTGTAATGACACAGAGAAGCCCCAGGGGGTAATTAAAGTACATAAACAAATGGTCAAACATAGAACAATGCCTTCCTTCCAGACAATGGAGCTGTCTGGAGGGGGTTAGCCTTAAGACAGGGCGGAAGACCCCCCACTGTGTAAAAGAATCAAAGGAGCAATACTTCAGTATTCCAAGGTTCATGACAGTAAACCATCGGTGAGCCTCAAAAACAGGAAGGCCAGATTAGAGTTTGCCAAACAACATCTAAAAAAGCCTTCATAGTTCTGGAACAACATTCTATGGACAGATGAGACAAGATCAACTTGTACCAGAGTGATGGGAAGAGAAGAGTATGGAGAAGGAAAGGAACTGCTTATGATCCAACGGATACCACCTTATCAGTGAAGCATGGTGGTGGTAGTGTCATGGCGTGGGCATGTATGGCTGCCAATGGAACTGGTTGTCTTGTATTTATTGATGATATGACTGCTGAAAAAAGCAGCAGGATGAATTCTGAAGTGTTTTGGGCAATATTATCTGCTCATATTCAGCAAAATGCTTCAGAACTCATTGGACAGCGCTTCACAGTGCAGATGGACAATGACCTGAAGCATACTGCGAAGGCAACCAAAGAGTTTTATAAGGGACAGAAGTGGAATGTTATGCAATGGCCAAGTCAATCACCTGACCTGAATCCTATTGAGCATGCATTTCACTTGCTGAAGACAAAACTGAACGGAAAATGCCCCAAGCACAAGCAGGAATTGAAGACAGTTGCAGTAGAGGCCTGGCAGAGCATCACCAGGGGTGAAACCCAGCGTCTGGTGATGTCTATGCGTTCCAGACTTCAGGCTGTAATTGACTGCAAAGGATTTGCAACCAAGTATTAAAAAGTGAAAGTTTGATGGATGATTGTTAATCTGTCCCATTACTTTTGGTCCCTTATAAAGTGGGAGGCACATATACAAACTGTTGTAATTCCTACACCGTTCATCTGATTTGGATGTAAATACCCTCAAATTAAAGCTGAAAGTCTGCAGTTAAAGCACATCTTCTTCGTTTCATTTCAAATCCATTGTGGTGGTGTATAGAGCCAAAAAGATTAGAATTGTGTAGATGTCCCAATATTTATGGACCTGACTGTATCAGTCTTTCATGAAAGATCAGAGTGTCACATGAGGGCACATAGTAATTCACAAGCTTTGATGAAGTTATGTTTTCACAATAAACTACACATAAGCATTAAGTTTCTGAACCTAATGGAAAGAAACAATTCCAACTACATTTCCTGCTTACAGAGTAATAAGTAGAAGGTCTAGTCAACAAGCTCATGTCGTAAGATATTTACTAGCATGCATTACACTATTGAATTTTCCAATTGATAGTGCGATAGTTGACATAATGCACAATTATGAAAGTGGTAATGTGATTTTAATGGGACACATGAAATTAACATTTCAGGACGCAGTCCCTTTTTCATGACATTGATTTCTTTTTTCTTCTCATTAAAGTGGCACTTAACAGAAGTCATTACATTATTGCTCATTCACTCTGCTTTAATTCAGTATTTTGAGCCTTTGCTACTTTTTATCAACAAGACCTTACCTAATGAAGTCTGTTTTATGACACTAACTGACCCGGGTATTTTTTGCTGTAGAGTAGTTTTAGATCTTTTTTCTTTAAATATTCTCTATCCTAACCCTTCAAACATAATCGCAGTGCAGGAACTTTTGGTCAATCCACATCATGGCCTGCATTTTTCAGCCCATTCATAAAATGCAGGCCACGGTGTGGAGCCTGTGGTGTCTCAACAACTCAACACACAACCATTAATGTCTAAGACAATGGCAACAAAAGTGAGTACACCCCTAAGTGAAAATGTTTAAATTGGGCCCAATTAGCCATTTTCCCTCCCAGTGTCAAGTGACTCATTAGTGTTACAAGGTCTCAGGTGTGAATGGGGAGCAAGTGTGTTAAATTTAGTGTTATCGCTCACTAGAAAGTTCAACATGGCACCTCATGGCAAAGAAGAATTGTTGCTCTACATAAAAATGGCCTAGGCTATAAGAAAATTGCCAAGACCCTGAAACTGAGTGGCAACACGGTGGTCAAGACCATATAGCGGTTTAACAGGACAGGTTCCACTCAGAATAGGCCTTGCCATGGTCGACCAAAGTTGAGTACATGTGCTCAGCATCATATCTAGAGGTTGTCTTTGGGAAATAGACGCATGAGTGCTACCAGTATTGCTGTAGAGGTTGAAGGGGTGGGGGTCGGCCTGTCAGTGCTCAGACCATACGGCGCACACTGCATCAAATTGGTCTGCATGTCTGTCGTCTCAGAAGGAAGCCTCTTCTAAAGATGATGCACAAGAAAGCCCGCAATGAGTTTACTGAAGACAAGCAGACTAAGGTCATGGATTACTGGAACCATGTCCTGTGGTCTGATAAGACCAAGATAAACTTATTTGGTTCAGATGGTGTCAAGCATGTGTGGTGGCAATCAGGTGAGGAGTACAAAGATAAGTGTGTCTTGCTGTCAGAAACCATGAATCAGACTGAGATAGAAGTACAGTTAAATCACACTTGTTTAATAATAATAGTAAAAAGGTAAACAGAGTAAACGTAGTCAAAACATAGCCAGAGTTCAGGAACCAGAATGGATAGTTAGACAAGCCAAAATGTTAGGGAGCCAGAGATGAGCGTAGTAGAACAGCAAGCAAGATCTGGAGCCAGAAGGAATGTCAGCCAAGCAAGTCTTTAACAGGAACACAGAAGCTCTAGAGATGTGACCAAGGCGAAGGCAGAGATCATCTGGGTTGGACGGCTTAAGTAGGAAGGACATCATCAACAGGTGAGTCATTGTGGGGAGAAAGGAGCTGGCAATTAGCCGATAGCTGAGTGGCCAGCTTTGAGAAGGAAGAGCTGAGCCCAGCCCTGACACTTGCCTACAGTCAAGCATGGTGGTCGGAGTGTCATGGTCTGGGGCTGCTTGAGTGCTGCCGGCACTGGGGAGCTACAGTTCATTGAGGAAACCATGAATGCCAACATGTACTGTGACATACTGAAGCAAAGCATGATCCCCTCCCTTCAGAGACTGGGCCGCAGGGCAGTATTCCAAGATGACAACAACCCCCAAAACACCTCCAAGACGGCCACTGCCTTGCTAAAGAAGCTGAAGGTAAAGGTAATGGACTGGCTAAGCATGTCTCCAGACCTAAACCTTATTGAGCATCTGTGGGGCATCCTCAAACGGAAGGCGGAGGAGCGCAAGGTATCTAACATCCAATAGCTCGGTGATGTTGTCATGGAGGAGTGGAAGAGGACTCCAGTGGCAACCTGTAAAGCTCTGGTGAACTCCATGCCCAAGAGGGTTAAGGCAGCGCTGGAAAAAAATGGTGGCCACACAAAATATTGACACTTTGGGCCCAATTCGGACATTTTCACTTAGAGGTGTACTCACTTTTGTTGCCAGCGGTTTAGACATTAAGAGCTGTGTGTTGAGTTATTTTTGAAGGGACAGCAAATTTACACTGTTATACGAACTATACACTCACTACTTTACATTGTAGCAAAGTGTCATTTCTTCAGTGTTGTCAAATTAAAAGATATAATAAAATATTTACAAAAATGAGAGGGGTGTACTCACTTTTGTAAGATACTGTATATGCCCAGCTCAAATTTCATGAATCGGGTTTACATCCACTTTAAAGCCGCTCTTTTTAAACACGCCTAGTTTTTTATCTGTACTAAATTATCTATGTAAAATATTGCAGTTTTAGCATCCTAATTGCATTTAGGTTTTTCTTGTATATGCTCTCTATTACCTTTCTGTTATGTAATTCAAGTTACAGTACATAGAAGAGCCACTAGCAACATCATCTTATACATAGAGTAAAACAACCCTGTTCAGCTTCACTTTACAACCTATTGATAGTTGCAGCTTTAGACTAAATGAAAGGCAAGACCTAGATATTGCTGTTGGGGCATCTAGAATTAAAAAGCCAGGGGGTAACTGACAATTGATATTTCAAATATTTAATTTAGATGGACTGACCTTTTAAATCTGCTTCCATTTACTTTAGACTGTTTACATGCACTTCAATTTTTTTTATAAAGGATCAATATGCATTTTTAAAAATAAAGTGCTTAAATAAGTGCTTCCACGATCAACACACGTAAGTGTGCAATGCAAATGGATAACATCTCAATATTTCCATGGGAAGTATTTAGTCCAAACATACAAAAACCAATCAGTGCAAACCCCACAAACACCTCTTAAATAGATACCAGTCCATGTAAAGTTCTCTTGATTTAGGTGTTGCAGCTCTCTCAGAAATCCACTGGGTGGCGGACTAAAATCTGTAACACATGAAGAGAATGAGAGCGCACAGCTGCCCTAGGGTAATATTGTTTTATTTATTAAAATCATAGGTAAAAAGTGTTTCACTCACAAACGGAGATAGATTCTCACATTGACACCAACAGATAACCTCCTCTCCCGGCCTGTATAACTGGATGGACTCCAGGACCCGATGAGCGGTGTGGGATGTTGTTACAATCCTGGCTACAGCGTCTCGCTGTGCGGTACGAGGAGCCGCGCATGCACCCAGACCAGACGGTGCTAGGTGATGTCACTCAGGGCCGGGAAGGGGAGTGGTGGGAGTGTAACGCGGGCGGTTGCTATGACTACATGTATTGGAGGCTCGGCCTCCTTCTTTAGGTTACGCCCTTCCTGTCTCTACCCCCACTAGTATATGGAACCCCAAGCCCCTCCCTGGGACAAGTGATAACATGAACCAGGCTGGGAGTATGAAGTTCACAATGGAAGATATAGAGGGGGAGGGCAGATGATTAGCAAAACGCCCTGGGTTTAAATTATTGTCAAACTGACTAAGCAGTGGTTTACAATTAATAGGAACAATCACATACTCTACCAAAGAGTTTAAAATGTGAAATATAAAATCACGTTTCAATAGTATTATTAAAAATATTCGCATAAAATACATTAAGAACAAACAGACACATATATTTACATCTACAGAAAAAACCCTTTTGGATTTTTCAAAGCTCATCCATAATCCATTATAGTGGTATTATTTTTAATGTATGCTAAATAAAATGTAATTTTGATTTGATATAATATGAAATAATTAAATATAATTAAACACAAACATTCCAACCATTAACTACTAATAATATGTACTAATTAGTGTCGGAAGACACCAACCAATAATTATAAATATAAAGGAAATTAATAAATCATTGATAGATTAATATTTAAACATTCAATCATGTAATGAATTGATGTGTTAATATTTTAGTAAACTAACCAATCGATCGATTAATTAGTTCATGGTTGGTGGATTGATTAGTTGATATAGGTACCCTAAGAAAAACGAATTATTAATTAAATTAGCTAAATTATTATTAGATCAAGTTACCTATCTCTAGTTCCTCATTAAGCCCTATAGATGTCATATTATTTAAAGTAAATATCCAGGAGGACTCCCGTTTACACAAACAGGTAAATCTTTCACCTTCTGGAATAGACATAGATATTAACTCTATGCCAAACAGTTCCAAGCCCTCTGTACTGCCCCCATGTTTATGTTTAAAATGACGTGGAATGCTATGTTGCTCAATTTTCTTCTCTATTTACAAAGCTCGTCAAAGCGTGTACGCATGGCTTGTACCATCCTGCCTACATAGAGAAACCCACAAGGGCACCTCTACCCATATATAGTGAATTGAGTGCTACAGCAAATGATATGGAAAATACGTCCATCTCTACTGCTAAAGGATTTTTGGCCAAGGTAAATGAACTTGCACGCTTTCCTTTTGCTAAGCTTGCACTTATGGCACTCTGTAATGTTGAAAAATTGGGGGATATTATCTGCCTTTGAAGTATGTTTTTCTCTGATGCTCATCTGAATACTACTTGAGGTTTTTTGGGCAGAACTCTCCCTAGCGCTTTGTCCTGTCCCAAAATGGGACAATGTTTTAGGACCACTTTCTTGATGGCCCAATGTTGATCATTGTATCTGGTAATAAACAAGGTACCATGATGTTTCTTATAAAACGTTGGCCCATCCCTATTGGTATTACCCTCTCTATATCGATCACCTGCCTTCTGGATGTGTTGGGGATTATATCCTTTATCTAGAAATTTTGTAGTAAGTATGATGGCTTGATCACCATAATCCCTTGTTACATAGTTATATAGTAGGTGAGGTCGAAAAAAGACACAAGTACATCAAGTCCAATCTATGTGTGTGATTATATGTCAATAGTACATTGTATATCCCTGTATGTTGCGGTCGTTCAGGTGCTTATCTAATAGTTTCATAAAACTATTGATGGCCCCCCGCTAAGACCACCGACTGTCAAAGGGAATTCCACATCCTTGCCACTCTTATGCCCCGTACACACGGTCGGACTTAGTTCGGACATTCCGACAACAAAATCCTAGGATTTTTTCCGACGGATGTTGGCTCAAACTTGTCTTGCGCACACACGGTCACACAAAGTTGTCGTAAAATCTGATCGTTCTGAATGCGGTGACGTAAAACACGTACGTTGGGACTATAAACGGGGCAGTGGCCAATAGCTTTCATCTCTTTATTTATTATGAGCATGCCTGGCACTTTGTGCGTCGGATTTGTGTACACACGATCGGAATTTCCGACAACGGATTTTGTTGTCTGAAAATTTTATATCCTGCTCTCAAACTTTGTGTGTTGGAAAATCTGATGGAAAATGTGTGATGGAGCAACAAGGTCCTATCACATTTTCCGTCGGAAAATCCGACCATGTGTACGGGGCATTACGGTAAAGAACCCTGTACGTAGTTTAAGGTTAAACTTCTTTTCTTCTAATTTTAATGAGTGGCCATGTGTCTTGTTACACTCCCTTCCGCGAAAAAGTTTTATCCCTATTGTGGGGTCACCAGTACGGTATTTGTAAATTGAAACCATATCCCCTCTCATGTGTCTCTTCTCCAGAGAGAATAAATTCAGTGCTCGCAACCTTTCCTTATAAATAATATCCTCCAGACCCTTTATTAGCTTTGTTGCCCTTCTTTGTACTTGCTCCATTTCCAGTACATCCTTCCTGAGGACTGGTGCCCAGAACTGGACAGCATACTCTAGGTGCGGCCGGACCAGAGTCTTGTAGAGCAGGAGAATTACCGTTTTATCTCCGGAATTAATCCCCTTTTTATTGCATGCCAATATTCTGTTTGCTTTGTTAGCAGCAGCTTGGCATTGCATGCCATTGCTGAGCCTATCATCTACTAGGACCCCCAGGTCCTTTTCCATCCTAGATTCCCCCAGAGGTTCTTCCCCCCAGTGTATTGATTGCATTCATATTTTTGCCACCCAAATGCATTATTTTACATTTTTCTACATTGAACCTCATTTGTCATGTAGTTGCCCACCCCATTAATTTGTTCAGATCTTTTTGCAAGGTTTCCACATCCTGTGCAGAAGTTATTGCCCCGCTTAGCTTAATATCGTCCGCAAATACAGGGATTTAACTATTTACCCCATCCTCCAGGTTGTTTATGAACAAATTAAACAGGATTGGTCCCAGCACAGAACCCTGGAGAACCCCACTACCCACCCCTGACCATTCCGTGTACTCCCCATTTATCACCACCCTCTGAACTCGCCCTTGTAGCCAGTTTTCAATCCATGTACTCACCCTATGGTCCATGCCAACGGACCTTATTTTGTACAGTAAACATTTATGGGGAACTGTGTTAAATGCTTTTGCAAAATCCAGATACACCACATCTATGGGCCTTCCTTTATCTAGATGGCAACTCACCTCCTCATAGAAGGTTAATAGATTGGTTTGGCAAGAACGATTCTTCATGAATCCATGCTGATTACTGCTAGTGATACTGTTCTCATTACTAAAATCTTGTATATAGTCCGTTATCATCCCCTCCAAGAGTTTACATACTATTGATGTTAGGCTAACTGGTCTGTACTTCCCAGTGATGTATTTTGGGCCCTTTTTAAATATTACTGCTACATTGGCTTTTCTCCAATTAGCTGGTACCATTCCAGTCAGTAGACTGTCAGTAAACATTAGGAACAATGGTCTGGCAATTACTTGAGTTCCCTAAGTACCCTCGGGTGCAAGCCATCTGGTTCCGGTGATTTATTAATGTTAAGTTTCCCAAGTCTAATTTTAATTCTGTCCTCTGTTAACCATAGAGGTGCTTCCTGTGATGTGTCATGAGGATAAACACTGCAGTTTTGGTTACTAAAGCCCCTTGATTCCCTCATGAAGATTGAGGAGAAGAATAAATTCAATACCTTTGCCATCTCCCCATCCTTTGTAACCAGATGTCCTTCCTCATTCTTCATGGGGCCAATATGGTCTGTCCTCCCTTTTTTACGGTTTACATACATAAAGAATTTCTTGGGATTTTTTTGCTCTCCTCCGCTATGTGTCTTTCATGTTCTATCTTAGCCGTCCTTATTGCACCCTTACATTTCTTGTTGCATTCTTCATAAAGTCTGAATGTTGATGATGATCCCTCAACCTTGTATTTTTTGAAGACCTTCTTCTTTGATTTTATATGCATTTTTACATTGGAATTAAGTCATCCAGGACTTTTGTTCACTCTTTTAAATTTATTACCCAATGGGATGTGTTGGCTAATGCCCTATTTAATATGCTCTTAAAGCAAACCCATCTCTCCTCCATGTTCTTTGTTCCTAAGATTTTATCCCATTTATTGCCTTCTAGCAAGGTTTGTAGTTTAGGGAAGTTGGCTGTTTTGAAAATCAGTGTCTTTGCATTCCCCTTATGTTTCCTATTTGTGTGATTTTTACTGAAGCCAATTGACCTGTGATTGCTTTTACCTAAATTGCCCAGTATTTCCACCTCCATGATCAGGTCTGTATTGTTGGTAATCAGTAGATCCAGTAACACTTTTTTTCTAGTTGGTGCGTCTACCATCTGACCCATAAAATTGTCCTGCAAGACATTTAGGAACTAATGAGATGAATGCGTATCTTGTGTTGGTACAGTTTCTACGCAGCTGGCAAAACTGGCTGTAAGGTATGTTTTTTCTTCCATTTTGGATGATGGCAACTCTCTCGAAGGAGATAAGAGTTACCAGCTGTCTCCTTAAAACAGGTTTTGGATGTGATGTTATCATCTACATCACTAGCCAGTTCAAGGTCTAAAACGACCAAAGATTTGGCATCTACTACATTAGTAAAATGGGTGCCACATTTGTTAGAATTACAATAGGAAACAAATTGACCAACAGCTTCAAGAGAGCCATCCCAAATAATGAGGAAATCGTCGATGTACCTCCCGTAATATAGCAGATGTCTAGCAAAGGGGTTCTGGGACCAGATGTAAAACTGCTCCCAAAACCCCATAAACAAATTGGCATAACAGGGTGCAAAATGTGCACCCATGGCAGTGCCTGATATCTGTCTATAAAATTAGCCTTGGAAAGAGAAATAGTTCCTCTCCAGGGAAAAATGAGTACACCGGCAAATTAACTCTGATTGTGTTGGATTAATGTGATCCACCTCGGACAGGAAGTATTCAACTGCAGTCCACCATCATGAGGGTGTATAGCCTCATGTGTATAGCAAGTTCACATCCAGAGCACAGGGAACGGAGTTCTGCTCTGTGATTAATCGAGCAGAGGACGAGCCACTCAAACTGTGGGGAGACATTGCAGGATCCAGGGGACAAGGTAAGTAAGCTCTTCCTGGATCCTGCAATGCGATCCAGAGTCTGGCTCGGGGTTACCGCTTTTGGTTCTGAAATTCCACCCTGAGCCAGGCTCGGGAATACAGCCAGGGAGGTTAAAGGACTGTATACAAAATTCAAAATGCCTTCAAATAACATGCTTGGGGGATGCCCTTAATCTGCCTGTGAAGTGGTGCTTCTATACTTTGAATATAACCTACTGCAAGAAAACTGAAATTCACAAGGCAAAAAAATGCTGTTTAAATTGTCATTAAATGAAATCTCCCAGCAACTTGCGTTTGTTTGTAAACAAAGTGGCCGGGGGTACCCCTCATCTATACCAAACTTTTATTGTAGAGGAGAGTCTGATATGGATATTAATGAGGGACTAATCAGAAAGAATGGTGTGAGGGTCCCCCTAAAAAAAACATACCAGGCCCTTTTCCTTGATGAAGGTCTGGTATGGATTTCAAGGAGGACCCCCACACAGCATAAAACCAAAAAAATGCACAGGCTCTCTCCCAAATGCCATACTAGAGCCTTTGTAGTTGATTTACTAAACCTGGACATTATAAAATATGGTGCAGCTGTGGTTGTCAATTGGTAGCCAATCAGCTTCTAAATTCAGCTTGTTCAATTACACTCTCAATTAAAAAAAAAACTGAAAGCTGATTGGTTTCTATGCAGAGTTACACCAGAGTTACTCCAGTTTTGGAAAATCAACCACTATGAGTCTGGGTATGGATTTTAAGGGAGTACCTAATGAAATAAAGAAAAAAACACATGACCCCCCCTAAAATATCATACCAAACCCTTATCTGAGCATGCAGCCTGGCAGTCTGGCAGGTCAAAAGAAAGCTTGGCAAAGCTCCCCCCATGTTGACATGGACAAGGGCTTCTTCCTGACAACCTCTGCTCAGTATTTGTAGAGGTCTGGGGGGGAGGCATTTTGAAACCTGGAAGCCCCCATCAACAATAAAGGGCCTCTCAGATTCTGCCTTCCATGAATGACTAAGGGGCGCATTGTACTAATACCCGTTCACAAAAAAAGTTTAAACAGCAAATAAACACACTGGGGTAGATTTACTAAAACCGGTGCACACTGAATTTGGTGCAGCTGTGCACAGTAACCAATCAGCTTCTAATTTCAGCTTGTTCAGTTAAGCTTTGACAAGCACACTCCAGTTTTAGTAAATCTCCCCCACTGACACTTTTTGACAAGTCATTTAGCCACTTCAGCTCTCACACCTATACACTCTCTATGGAAAAGAGCAATTTTTAAATTTCTGCTGTGCGTCTGTTTATTTGGTAGTAACTTTGTAAAAAGTTAAGATGATAAAGTAATACATATTTTTTAACAAGGAGAAACAATGTTTTTTTGTCATCTTGAAACTTTATTTTTTGCAGTATCCTTAGACAAAAAAGGAACAAAACTAGAAAAAAACTCACTTTCTTTTTTGACCAGTGTTAGTTTAATTTAAAAAATATAGTATAAATTGTATTTTGTAATCTTTCCTGCTTAAAATGGCGCTTTATGTACAATTCTAGTAAAAATCATTACAATGTTATATACACATTAAATATAGCTTCTTTTTTTTTAATTGTTAAAGGAACACAAAAGGTTTTTTTTTCTTTTTAAATAACAAACATGTTATACTTACCTCCACTGTGCAGCTCGTTTTGCACAGAGTGGCCCCGAACCTGGTCTTCTGGGGTCTCTCGGCAGCTGTCTCGGCTCCCCCCCGCAAGGACTCAACACTTTCATGCGAGCTCCCTCGCATGGTGTTGAGTGTTTGCAGGCGCGCTCCCGTGATACAGCCGGCAGCCATAGCCGCTCACTGTATCACTCGGCCCCGCTGCGTCAGTGGATGTGATTGACAGCAGCGCGAGCCAATGGCTGCGCTTCTTTCAATCCATCCACTGTGACCAATCAACGGCCAGGCTGAGCGATGAAGAGGATGTCGGGAGCGAGTGTGGGGCTTTCAAAGGGTCAGGTAAGTAAAACGGGGGGGCTGGGGGGGCCGGCATTGTAAGATGTTTTTTCACTTTAATGCATAGAATGCATTAAGGTGAAAAAACTTTTACCTCTACAACCCCTTTAACTGACCTCTACAGAACAAAGAGGAATGAAATAAAGAAAAAAAGTAAAAATGTTACTTTGCATCTCTGTATTTTGTATCTGATCGGTGTTGTTGGCTTTATTATATTATTTTATATAAAATAATATATACAGTATCTCACAAAAGTGAGTAAAAACCTCACATTTTTGTAAATATTTTTTTTTCTATGTTTTCATGTGACAACACTGAAGAAATTACACTTTGCTACAATGTAAAGTAGGGATGAGCCGAACCCCCCCCCCGGTTCGGTTCGCACTAGAACCTGCGAACGGACCAAAAATTTGCACGAACGTTAGAACCCCATTGATGTCTATGGGACTCGAACACAAAAGTGATAATTTTAAAGGCTAATTTGCATGGTATTGTCCTAAAAAGGGTTTGGGGACTCGGGTCCTGCCCCAGGGGACATTTATCAATGCAAAAAAAGTTTTAATTTAAGTTTTTCGGGAGCAGTGATTTTAATGATGCTTAAAATAAAAAAAAGTGAAATATTCCTTTAAATATCGTACCTGGGGGGTGTCTATAGTATGCCTGTAAAGTGGCGCGTGTTTCCCGTGCTTAGAACAGTCCCTGCACAAAATGACATTTTTAAAGGAATAAAAGTCATTTAAAACTGCTTGTGGCTTTAATGTAATGTTGGGTCCTGGCAATATGGATGAAAATCAGTGAGACAAACGGCATGGGTACCCCCCCAGTCCATTACCAGGCCCTTTGGGTCTATATACTCTGAACAGCAGTATACAGGCAGTGCAAACAAGACAGGGACTGTAGGTTTGTTGTTAAGTAGAATCTGTTTGTAATTTTGAACTGGTACATTTTTAACGTTTTTAGCTCCAGCCCAAAAATCTATTTTAAGCTTTTTGGAAAACCTAGGGAAGGGTTATCACCCCTGTGACATTTGTTTTGCTGTCTGTGCTCCTCTTCAGAAGATTTCACCTCACTTTCTGTCTCAATGACAAATGTTTTTAGAAACTTTGGGGTTTTTAGTGAAACAAGGATTGGTGATAAAGCATCAGTGGAAAGGAGAAACGTTTTTCCCATATTAACTCTTACAGGAGAGAATTTCCCTTCCTAGGGGTAGATTTCATCTCACTTCCTGTTGTCTCCTTCCATTTGCAAGTAGGAGTCGTTTGTAAGTTGGATGTTTGAAAGTAGGGGCCTGCCCTATATACTCAGAAGAAATTGGGGCCTTAGGTGTTGGTGTTGCCACAACACTGTAAGCCCTCACAGGGCCCTGCTGTGAAATATTAGATCAAGAATTGTAATTACATGCCCCTGTTGAACAGGGGCAAAAAAATTGGGCCTTTGGTGAGGGTGGTGGTGCTGGTGCCACAACACTGTAAGTCCTCACAGTTACTCTTGGTGGGCACAGAAACAGGCCCTGCTGTGAAATATTAGATCAAGAATTGTAATTACATGCTCCTGTTGAACAGGGGCAGAAAAATTGGGCCTTAGGCACTGGTGCTGGTGCCACAACACTGCAACCCCTCACAGATACTCTAGTTGAGCGCAGCAACGAACCCTCCTGCAAAATATTGCATTAAAAATTGTAATTACACATCTCTGTTAAACGGGGCTGAAAAATTGGACTTTAGACACTGGTGGTGGCGCTCAGAACCAAAAATGCTCTTACAAGCTATCAGCATGATCATTGAGGAGGAAGAGGATAATCACTCAGCATAACAGGATAGTCTCTCAGCATCAGCATAGGCAGTCTTGAAGGGATCTGACATTTCAAAAAAAAATATTCGGTTACATCAGCATCAGGTGCTTGGTAGCTGGTGGTGGTCCAAGACTTATTCATTTTTATGAAGGTCAGTCGATCGACCGAGTCGGTGGACAGACGCACCCTGTGATCAGTTACAAAGCCTCCAGCAGCACTGAATGTGCATTCCGAAAGAACGCTGGATGCAGGACAGGCCAGTAGCTCAATTACATAATGTGCAAGCTCTGGCCAGTGATCCATCCTCAAGACCCAGTAACTCAGAGGATTTTCGGTGGGAAAGGTGTACAAGTCAGATCTTTCCCCTATGTATTCCTGCACCATGTAAAAGAGATGCTGGCTATGGTTGCTGGAACCGATCATACCTTGGGGCTGTGGACTAAAAAATTGTCTGAACGCATCGGTCAGACAGCCATCTTCTCCACCGCTCCTTCTTTGACTGACTGAAGCCTCAGCAACATGTTGTCCAGGAACAGGAATTTGTAACCTCCCAGTCTCTGAGAGCGCATTGCACAGACATTTCTGCAAGGCCTCCCAAAGATGTTTCATCCTCTGCTCCCTCTGCGACAGCAAGATAAGGTCCGCAACCTTACCCTTGTATAGTGGATCAAAGAGGGTTGCCAGCCAGTATTGATCCCTCTCCTTGATACCACGAATAGAAGGATCCTTCCGCAGGCTTTGCAGGATCAGGGAGCCCATGCAGCATAGGTTTGCTGAGGCATTCGGTCCGGAATCCTCTGGGTCACTAAGGACCATATGATCCGCAGCCACCTCCTCCCAGCCACGTACAAGTCCATGGGCTTCTTGGGACTTTAAATGATCCCTTAAAGACTGCTGCTGATGCTGAGTGCTAGGCTCCACCTCCATGCTGACACAATCCTCCTCCTCCTCCTCCTCTTCTTGTGCGATCGGCAGGCACGCAGGAACACTGTCTGGATAAAGGGGGCCTTGAGAGCTAAGGAAGTCCTCCTCTTCCTGCCTCTGTTCTGCCTCAAGTGCCCTGTCCATTATTCCACGCAGCATGTGCTCCAACAGGTGGACAAGGGCAGAACAACCTCCAACACTACTGCACCTTGTCCTGCATTTTTCCCAGCTGCCAGCAGAGTCACCCAATGAGCCGTGAAACTTAGGTAACGTCCCTGTCCATGCCTGCTGGACCATGAGTCAGTGGTAATATGCACCTTACCCCTGACTGCCCTGTCCAGCGAGGCCAAGACATTGCCTTCTACATGCCAGTAGAGAGCCGGAATCGCCTTCCGTGAGAAAAAGTGGCGTTTGGGAACCTGCCACTGAGGAACCGCACATTCCACAAACTCACGGAAGGGGGCAGAGTCTACCAACTGAAATGGTTGCAGTTGAAGTGCTAGCAATTTTGCCAAGCTAGCATTCAACCATTGGGCATATGGATGGCTGGGAGCGAACTTCTTTCTGCGATGCAGCAGCTGGGGCAGGGAAATTTGCCTGGTACAATCTGACGTCGGTGTACTGATAACAGATTGCCGGCAAGTACTTGGCTGTGACACACCTAATTCTACACCTTCATTCCTCTCAGTGCAGGTCTCAGAGAGGACTGAAGGTATAGTGGGGTTGGAGATCCCAGCTGATGAGGAGCAAGGAGAGGTCCTCTTTGTTCTTTGGTGTGGGTCTTTTAGGTACGCTTGCCAACGAACTGCATGGCAGGTCCACATATGTCTGGTCAAGCATGTGGTGCCCAAGTGGGAGATGTTTTGGCCACGTGAGATACGCTTGAGACATTTGTTGCAAATAGCAGCGATGGGATCTGATGCACTCGTCTCAAAAAAGGCCCATACCAAAGAATTTTTGGAATAACGCGCAGCAGCGCCCTGCACATGCGGAGCTCTGCAGTGTGATGCAGTCAGTGTGCTGCCCTAGGCTGGCCCCTGGAGGGCATCCTGCCTTGTTGGTGATGTGCCTCCTCCTCTTCCTCTCTCCTATCAGGCACCCATGTGGAGTCAGACCCCATCATCCCCTCCCTCCTCTTCATTGGAGCAAACCTGGCAGTATGCTGCAGCAAGGGAACATGACTGCCAGATGTCTTTCTTGGGCACCCCCTCTGTCTGGGCTCACGTTACTGCCTTCCTCTAGCTGAGTACCATCATCGGAGCCTTTAAAACGCTGGGCATCCTCCTGAAGCATGTACCCAACACTGTGGTCAAACAGTTCGAGGGACTCCTCAGGAGGACATGGTGGGGCTAGGGAAGGAGTCACTGATGCCATTGAGCCGAGGGAAGAGGCCGCGTTGGCAGCTGCTTTGCCAGACAAAGTACCCTGAGTCTGGGTGAGAGAGGATGAGGACGATGAGGACGGCTTGGTCATCCACTCTTATAATGTATCCTTTAGAGTACAAAGGTAAACAAAGTGATGTGCTGTGAACTAAAACCATTACTTTGTGTACCAAAAAAATATTAATTGATATGTTTAAAAAAAGGTTGGTAAAAAAACAACGATAAAGTCCAAAAGGAGACCCAATGGGATTAACACCATTAAGAGTTCCTTATCAAGAAAGTCCACAAATGTTGATTGCAGAAGTGAGGAAGTGAAGAAAAACCACCACCAGGGGTCTATGGAGGCTTACCAGAGGTAGAGGACTAAAGTCCACCAGCACTTATTGACTTGAGAGGACATACGTCATACAAGTCAAAAAGGCTTAATGACAAACAGGTCTGGATGATACGTCTCTTCAGATGTCTTCAATAGTTTGCAAATGGAGATGGCGATACGACTTCCACAATTATCCACACAACATAAACAATCCAATAGAGACCATACGAATGTTCATATGCCATGCAAAAAATGAAAAAAACTCACATAGCGTGATAACGTTAACACTGGTTTATTAAAATAATAATAAAAATAGACTCACATTTAGGAAGATCATAAAAACACAAAATTCAAGTAGCGGTAATCGTGAGGGATCCATCCGATGCGTTTCAGCTAAAGAGCCATCATCTGGGGTGCAGAACCCCCCCACCTCACCGCTATATAAACCAATAATGACCCCTCATGAAAGTGTCATAATAACGGAAGTGCAATGGAAATGTATTACTTCCGGTTTGGAGAGACCACTGGTTTGTAATCTGGCTCATATATAAATATATAAATAAAGAGTCTCAGCAGGTCTTTAACCCATAGGCAAGATGTAAACAAAAAAAATAATGAAATAAATAAACTAGATGTCTAAAAAAGCTGGCCATAACCGTAATTAGATAGAAACATAACCAAGCCTTGTTTCCATACAGGTAATACGATACTGCACATACCAAGCCTCGCTCCTGTATGGCGAAGTGATGTGACGACCCGTACAGATATTACGGTGTCGCAGCGTTCCATGCACTGGACCAAGCCTCAAACTGAGGTCAGTCACATGACACGCTGACGTGTCAAGCGTGCAGAGAAAACAGCACGGAACCTAATAGCATCCGCACAGTACGTCATGACGTCACTAGTCACAGCAACGGCGTGACGGCGCCAGCACAAGAAACAAACCAAGCCTCATTATAAATCATAAGACTTGCAGGAAAACTGTAATGTTCCCTGGGACAGCAAATTAAATAGTAAGTAAAGAAGAATATACTGATTAAATCCAGCAACTGGGTGTAAATACATCCAGAGCTGGAAACCAAAAATTAAAACTAGTGTCTTAAATAATAATATGGTTATATTAAGAAATAATAAATGTTTCGGAATAAGATCCAAACAAGATATATAAAAACCGAAATGTAAATTCACTAGGGGTCCCAAAAATAGCTAAATGACACAGCCAGTAGGGGTCACTAATGATTAGCATAACGATACCATTAACAAATATTATACCAATAAAAAATATTAACAATAAATATCAAGTATATGATAAGATAAGAGCAATAAAAAGAAAAAAAGAAAAAGAAAGAGAGAACACTCATTCTAGGCTTGATTAATAAATGAGTTGATGTCCCACTCCACATTAATCCCCAGTGGAAAATGGGACTGCAACTCATATATCCAATATGTTTCTAAACGAGAGACACCCCTCAAAGTAGACCCACCCCGCCATGGGGCAACATATCTGTCGATGATAAGGAACTGTGTGCCCATAGGGTTCCGATCATGAAATTCCCTATAGTGCCGAGGAACAGTATGCTTAGTGCTACCCGCCTTGATTAAATTTATATGTCCAGAGACTCGCGTCGAAAAGGATCTGATACTACCACATACTGTTTGCCACACGGGCAAGTCAGCAGATATACTACTGCTGTAGTGACACAGGTACAGAATTGTTTTATCTGTGCCACTACAGCAGTAGTATATCTGCTGACTTGCCCATGTGGCAAATGGTATGTGGGCCGGACTATCAGATCCTTTTCGACGCGAGTCTCTGAACGTATAAATTTAATCAAGGCGGGTAGCACTAAGCATTCTGTTCCTCGGCACTATAGGGAATTTCATGATCGGAACCCTATGGGCACACAGTTCCTTATCATCGACAGATATGTTGCCCCATGGTGGGGTGGGTCTACTTTGAGGGGTGTATCTCATTTAGAAACATATTGGATATATAAGTTGCAGTCCCATTTTCCACTGGGGATTAATGTGGAGTGGGACATCAACTCATTTATTAATCAAGCCTAGAATGAGTGTTCTCTCTTTTTCTTTTTTTCTTTTTATTGCTCTTATCTTATTATATACTTGATATTTATGGTTAATATTTTTTATCGGTATAATATTTTTTAATGGTATCGTTATGCTAATCATTAGTGACCCCTACTGGCTGTGTCATTTAGCTATTTTTGGGACCCCTAGTGAATTTACATTTCGGTTTTTATATATCTTGTTTGGATCTTATTCCGAAACATTTATTATTTCTTAATATAACCATATTATTATTTAAGACACTAGTTTTAATTTTTGGTTTCCAGCTCTGGATGTATTTACACCCAGTTGCTGGATTTAATCAGTATATTCTTCTTTAATTAATATTTAATTTGCTGTCCCAGGAAACATTACAGTTTTCCTGCAAGTCTAAAGATTTATAATGAGGCTTGGTTTGTTTCTTGTGCTGGCGCTGTCATGCCGTTGCTGTGACTAGTGATGTCATGACGTACTGCGCGGATGCTATTTGGTTCCATTTGCTGTCTTCTCTGCACGCTTGACACGTCAGCGTGTCATGTGACTGACCTCAGTTTGAGGCTTGGTCCAGTGTGTGGAACGCTGCGATGCCATACTATCCGTACGGGTCGTCACGTCACACCGCCATACAGGAGCAAGGCTTGGTATGTGCAGCCTTGTATTACCTGTATGGAAACGAGGCTTGGTTATGTTTCTATCTAATTACAGTTAGGGCCAGCTTTTTTAGACATCTAGTTTATTTATTTCATTATTTTTTTTGTTTACATCTTGCCTATGGGTTAAAGACCTCCTGAGTCTCTTTATTTATATATGAACCAGATTACAAACCAGAGGTCTCTCCAAACCGGAAGTAATACATTCCCATTGCACTTCCGGTATTATGACACTTTCATGAGGGGTCATTATTGGTTTATATAGCGGTGAGGTGGGGGGGGTTCTGCATCACAGATGATGGCTCTTTAGCTGAAACGCGTCGGATGGATCCCTCACGATTACCGCTACTTGAATTTTGTGTTTTTATGATCTTCCTACATGTGAGTCTATTTTTAATATTATTTTAATAAACCAGTGTTAACGTTATCACGCTATGTGAGTTTTTCTCATTTCTCGCATGGCATATGAACATTCGTATGGCCTCTATTGGATTGTTTATGTTGTGTGGATAATTGTGGAAGTCGTATCGCCATCTCCATTTGCAGAAGAGACGTATCATCCAGACCTATTGGTCATTAAGCCTTTTTGACTTGTATGACGTATGTCCTCTCAAGTCAATAAGTTCTGGTGGACTTTGGTCCTCTACCTCTGGTAAGCCTCCATAGACCCCTGGTGGTGGTTTTTCTTCACTTCCTCACTTCTGCAATCAACATTTGTGGACTTTCTTGATAAGGAACTCTTAATGGTGTTAATCCCATTGGACCTCCTTTTGGACTTTATCTTTGTTTTTTACCAACCATTTTTTTAAAAGTATTAATTAATATTTTTTTGGTACACAAAGTAATGGTTTTAGTTCACAGCACATCACTTTGTTTCACTTTGTACTCTAAAGGATACATTATAAGTTTGTGATATCAGTTTAATACACACTGTATATTGTTTTATTTATCTATTTACTTAATTTTTTGGGGTTTATAGCACTACACTTTTTTGCATATCATCTTTACCCTGGGTCTATAGGTGTGTTGGCTGCTATTTACTTCCATCCTCTAGCGCAGCGCTGTATTTATATTTCTTTTGGTCATCCACTCGACCAAGCTTTCCGCATGTTGCGGCTCAACACGGCCAGCTGCCGAAAAAAAGGCCAAGCGTGTCCCACGGCCACGTGCTGATGAGGATGCACCGTGTCCATGACCAGCACTGTTGCTTCTAGACACAGAGCCTGCTTGCCCTATTTTATTGGCTTGTGACTGTCTGCCTCTCCTTGTTGGCCTTCCAGACATACTATTGGCCTGCAGTGAGCTGCACAAAACTGGGATGTATATATATATATATATATATATATATATATATATATATATATATATATATATATATATTATACTGCAGCTAGCAGGATCAACTGCCTGCCTGTAGTATTATTAGTATGATAACACCTGCACTTCTCTTCAGGTAGCTATACTGTAGGTGCAACTGTGCAGGGTACACAGTACAGTAACTGGAAATACTTCAAGAGTCTACACAAGCACCTGGCTGTAGGTAGCTATACTGTAGGTGCAAATGTGTGGGGTACACAGTACAGTAACTGGAAATACTTCAAGAGCCTACATAAGTACCTGGCTGCAGGTAGCTATACTGTAGGTTCAGCTGTGCGGGGTACACAGTACAGTAACTAAAAATACTTCAAAGAGCCTACACAAGCACCTGGCTGCAGGTAGCTATACTGTAGGTGCAACTATGTGGAGTCCACAGTACAGTAACTGGAAATACTTCAAAGAGCCTACACAAGCACCTGGCTGCAGGTAGCTATACTGTAGGTGTAAATGTGCGGGGTACACAGTACAGTAACTGGAAATACTTCAAGAGTCTACACAAGCACCTGGCTGTAGGTAGCTATACTGTAGGTGCAAATGTGCGGGGTACACAGTACAGTAACTGGAAATACTTCAAGAGCCTACACAAGTACCTGGCTGCAGGTAGCTATACCGTAGGTTCAGCTGTGCGGGGTACACAGTACAGTAACTAAAAATACTTCAAAGAGCCTACACATGCACCTGGCTGCAGGTAGCTATACTGTAGGTGCAACTATGTGGAGTCCACAGTACAGTAACTGGAAATACTTCAAAGAGCCTACACAAGCACCTGGCTGCAGGTAGCTATACTGTAGGTGTAAATGTGCGGGGTACACAGTACAGTAACTGGAAATACTTCAAAGAGCCTACACAAGCACCTGGCTGCAGGTAGCTATACTGTAGGTGTAAATGTGCGGGGTACACAGTACAGTAACTGGAAATACTTCAAAGAGCCTACACAAGCAGCTGGCTGCAGGTAGCTATACTGTAGGTGCAACTGTGCGGGGTACACAGTACAGTAACTGGAAATACTTCAAAGAGCCTACACAAGCAGCTGGCTGCAGGTAGCTATACTGTAGGTGCAACTGTGCGGGGTACACAGTGCAGTAACTGGAAATACAACAAGAGCCTACACAAGCACCTGGCTGCAGGTAGCTATACTGTAGGTGCAACTGTGCGGGGTACACAGTGCAGTAACTGGAAATACTACAAGAGCCTACGCAAGCACCTGGCTGCAGGTAGCTATACTGTAGGTGCAACTGTGCGGGGTACACAGTACAGTAACTGGAAATACTTCAAGAGCCTACACAAGCACCTGGCTGCAGGTAGCTATACTGTAGGTGCAACTGTGCGGGGTACACAGTACAGTAACTGGAAATACTTCAAAGAGCCTACACAAGTACCTGGCTGCAGGTAGCTATACTGTAGGTGCAACTGTGCAGGGTACACAGTACAGTAACTGGAAATACTTTAAAGAGCCTACACAAGCACCTGGCTGCAGGTAGCTATACTGTAAGTGCAACTGTGCGGAGTACACAGTACAGTAACTGGAAATACTTCAAAGAGCCTACACAAGCACCTGGCTGCAGGTAGCTATACTGTAGGTGCAACTGTGCGGGGTACACAGTACAGTAACTGGAAATACTTCAGGAGCCTACACAAGCACCTGGCTGCAGGTAGCTATACTGTAGGTGCAACTGTGCAGGGTACACAGTACAATAACTGGAAATACTGTAAAAACACCTGCCTGCCTGTCAGTATATTAGGAAGAGAAGAACAGGATCTAGCTAAACTGAATACAGTGTATATATATATATATATATATATATATATATATATATATACACAACACCTGGGATGCATATATATACACAATACACTGTAAGTGCAGCTAACTAATTCGCCTCCCTACTCTATCTAACTTAAATCAAATGACACTGTCTCTCTCTCTGTCTATCTCTCTCTCAAGCCGGAACACACTACACAGGGCCGATGTGCAGTCAGCCTTATATAGTATGGGGCGTGTACTAAACCCCCTGAGCCATAATTGGCCAAAGCCTCCATGGCTTTGGCCAATTACAGCTCTCTGTACACACAGCGCTGTGATTGGCCAAGCATGCGAGTCATAGTGCATGCTTGGCTAATCATCAGCCAGCAATGCACTGCGATGCCGCAGTGCATTATGGGCCGTGACGCGCCACTCAAATTTGGTGCGAACCGCCCATATCGTTTGTAATTCGGCAAACGACCAAACACACGATGTTCGAGTCGAACATGAATTCGACTCGAACACGAAGCTCATCCCTAATGTAAAGAAGTGAGTGTACAGTTCGTATAACAGTGTAAATTTTCTGTCCCCTCAAAATAACTCAACACACAGCTATTAATGTCCAAACCACTGGCAACATAAGTGAGTACACCCCTAAGTGAAAATGTCCAAATTGGGCCCAAAGTGTCAAAATTTTGTGTGGCCACCATTATTTTCCAGCACTGCCTTAACACTCTTGGGCATGGAGTTCATCAGAGCTTCACAGGTTGTCACTGGAGTCCTCTTCCACTCCTTCACGACAACATCACAGAGCTGGTGGATGTTAGAGACCCTGCGCTCCTCCATGTTCCATTTGAGGATGCCCCACAGATGCTCAAACGGGTTTGGGTCTGGAGACATGCTTGCCCAGTCCATCACCTTTACCCCCAGCTTCTTTAGCAAGGCAGTTGCCATCTGTGAGGTGTGTTTGGGGTCATTATCATGTGGGAATACTACCCTGCAGCCCAGTCTCCAAAGGGAGAGGATCATGCTCTGCTTCAGTATGTCACAGTACATGTTGACGGGCCAGCAGCACTCGTGCAGCCACAGACCATGACACTCCCACCACCATGCTTGACTGTAGGCAAGACACACTTGTCTTTGTACTCCTCACCTGGTTGCCACCACAAACGCTTGACACCATCTGAACCAAATGTGTTTATCTTGGTCTCATCAGACCACAGGACATGGTTCCAGTAATACATGTCCTTAGCCTGCTTGTCTTCAGCAAACTGCGGGCTTTCTTGTGCATCATCTTTAGAGGCTTCCTTCTGGCATGACAGCTATGCAGACCAATTTAATGCAGTGTGCGGCGTATGGTCTGAGCACTGACAGGCTTACCCCCCACCCCTTCAACCTCTGCAGCAATGCTGGCAGCACTCATACATCTATTTCCCAAAGACAACCTCTGGATATGACGCTGAGCACGTGCACTCAACTTCTTTGGTCGACCATGGCGAGGCCTGTTCTGAGTGAAACCTGTCCTGTTAAACCGCTGTATGGTCTTGGCCACCATGCTGCAGCTCAATTTCAGGGTCTTGGCAATCTTCTCATAGCCTAGGCCATCTTTCTGTAGAGCAACAATTCTTTTCTTCAGATCCTCAGAGAGTTCTTTGCCATGAGGTGCCATTTTGAACTTCCAGTGACCAGTATGAGAGAGTGAGAGCAATAACACCAAATTATTATATTATACAGTATTTATATAGCGCCAACAGTTTTAACACACCTGCTCCCCATTCACACTAACGAGTCACATGACACCAGGGAGGGAGAATGACTAATTGGGCCCAATTTGGATATTTTCACTTAAGGGTGTACTCACTTTTGTTGCCAGCGGTTTAGACATTAATGGCTGTGTGTTGAGTTACTTTGAGGGGACAGAAAATATACACTGTTATACAAGCTGTACATTCACTACTTTACATTGTAGCAAAGCGTCATTTCTTCAGTGTTGTCACATGAAAAGATATAATAAAATATTCACAGAAATGTGAGGGGTGTACTCACTTTTGTGAGATACTGTATTTATATTATTTTATATTATTTATTTTTTAATACCGCCAATAAAACCTCTATTTGTGGGAAAAAATGATAAAAATGTAATTGGCGTATAGTGTTGCATGACTACGCAATTGCCAGTTAGCGCAGTGCTGAATAACAAAAAATGCTCTGGTCCTGAAGCGGGTACAACCTTCCTAAAGTCAAGTGGTTAAGGGTCAAAAATTGCTAGGCAGTGGGAAGGGGGCTGAATCAGGGCAGAAAGATGGGACATGCTCTACATATTCTGTGTACTTTCCCGCAAGGGCCTCATTAGAAGATACCTCATGCTCCCAACTACCTCCAGATACTGGGCTTGGCCATGGGCATGTGTTGTGCCCCAGGCCTATGCTAACCTGTACCTGGAGGGTGGGAGCGTGAGGTATTTTCTTAAGAGGCCCTTACACAATATATTGAAGATGCACTATGCTGGTTGTGTTACATAGATGTTTAATTTATCATCTGGATGGGGTCAGCAGTCATTCTAAAGGAATTTATACAAAGATTAAATGTTCACTCTTACAACCCTAAATTTGCATTGAATTATAATGCCAATACCATTTCCTATTTGGATTTGCAAATCTTCAAAGACTAAAATGACTACCTTGCTATCACTCTATATAATAAACCCACATAAGGGAATAGGATTCTACACACCAGTAGTGCGCATCCACCAGCATTTATTCTAAGCATTCATCATTAGATTTTGGCTAAATTGTACACATCTTGATGATTTTAAACTACAAGCTGCACATTTACGTGAACAGCTCTTAAAGCATGGATATAGCAAATCACTATTGCGCAAGGCCTATAACAAGGTTTTAGAACAATCACAAACTACAATTCTATATCACAGTTCTAAACCAGAATGTGACGGTAACGGGTTTTTACCAGATATTCGTAACATCTTGCAATATTACATTCATTGCTTAACCAACACTGGCATTTTCTCCCTGAGGATAAAATCTTAGCCAAATAACTAAGAGGCACTCTGGAAATAGGCCCCTACGAAATAAGGTCAAGGCAAGTCACTATGTTCCCTTTTCCATTGATGAACTCTGGGGTATTTCTGTACATTACTTAGACTTTCTCTAAGACATGATAATAGTCCATTTCATGCTTGAGCACAGCCTAACTGAAGCCACTGTACCCCTTCAACAATAAACCTTACTCTGCATACCAAAATCCTAGATTCAGTGTCAGTGTCAGTAATCCTAGATTCAGTGTCTCTCATTGACATTTCTTCCCTTTGTAACACAGAATTCTGATGAAGAATACAACTGGTTGGGTGACACATATTATGCAAGAATGGTCCACCAATTTTGCTATCAGGAATGTGCAGCTGATACTTGAGAGAGTGTATGTTGTCAGGAAGTGTCTGAAATAGGGTGAAGGAGACCAGCATCACTGAGATGCAAAAAAAAAGGTGAAAGCAGTATTTTATGGAAACATTGCAATTGTTTATGATACACAATGCTTTAGCCAACTAAATCGTATCCAGTTAGGATTCATATCTGCTTTAATGTCAACTCTTGGGGTGGAAGGGCACTGTTTATGCTGCAATTAGTTCTACTGATAAGTCTAGGGTCTCTTCAAAAGGCTTAACTACTTGGCATCCGCGCTATAGCCGAATGACGGCTACAGCGCGGACCTACATTCCCGGGAGGCCGTCATATGACGGCCTCCCCTGTGCACGCTCCCTGCGCGCGCCCTATAGGGCGCGCGCTGGGCGCGTTGTGATCACCGAGTCTCTGAGACTCGGCTGATCACCGATCTGTGTAAGGGGCCGGTCCCGGCCCCTTACCATGTGATCAGCTGTCAGCCAATGACAGCTGATCACATGATGTAAACAAAAGATCGGTAATCGTTTTTTTTTTTACTCACGCTGACAGCGCGAGTAGAAAAAAAAAGCCGATCACCGGATCGGATGTGAGGGACATCGGTCCCCAAGTGGAAGAGGCACATCTGCCTCATCAGTGCCCAATTAAAGTGCCACCTAACACTGCCCACAGTGCCACCTAACACTGCCCACAGTGCCACCTAACAGTGCCCACAGTGCCACCTAACAGTGCCCACAAGTGACACCTATCAATGCCCACAAGTACCACCTATCAATGCCCACAAGTACCACCTATCAATGCCCACCTGTAGTGCCAATCAGTGCCACCTGCCAGTGCTGCCCATCATTGCCACCCATCAGTGCCCATCACTGCCACCCATCAGTGCCCATCACTGCCGCCTATCAGTGCCCATCACTGCCGCCTCATCAGCGTACATCAATGAAGGAGAAAAAATACCCGTTTAAAATTTTTTATAACAAAATATAAAAAAATAAACTTTTTTTAAAAAAAAAATTCAGTTTTTTACATTTTTTTAATAAAAAGTAAAAACCGCAGAGGTGATCAAATACCACCAAAAGAAAGCTCTATTTGTGGTGAAAAAATGATAAAAATTTCATTTGGGTACAGTGTTGTATGACCGCGCAATTGTCATTCAAAGTGCGTCAGCGCCGAAAGCTGAAAATTGGTCTGGATAGGAGGGGGGTTTAAGTGCCCGGTAAGCAAGTGGTTAATAGAACGTGTCCCTCATCAGTTGCAACCAGATTAACTTTTAGAGAATACAGTGCCAATAGGAGGCCATATGATTTCTGATGGTGGTCCTGGTTACACACAGGCACTGACCGCCAAAACTGGGGGGGTTGATTGTTCCAGCCAACAACTGACCACCAGTACTGGGGGGCATTTTCATAGCTAACCATCAATCACCAATGCTGGAGGGATTTTTATAGGCCAGCCACCGACTACCAATACTTCTGATCAAAGTGTCTATTACCGGTTGCTAATAGGAATGGGCCGAACAACCTCCTGTTCGGTTTGCACCAGAACTTTCGATCATCGCAAAAGTTCGTAATTGAATAACCAACCCCATTGAAGTCTATAGGACCCGAACTGGAAAAATTAAAAGTGCCCATTTTGAAGACATATATGCAAGTAAGTTGGCATACAATGGTTATGGGGTCCGGGTACTGTCCTGTCAAAAAAAAACCCATAATTTTTAAATGAGCAGTGATTTACTGATGCTTAAAGTAAAAGCATAACAATGGGAAATAACAATAAAAATGAAAAATTCCTTTCAATATAGTACCTGGTTGGTCCCCTTAGTCTGCCTGTAAAATGGCACATCTGCACTGTGTATAGAAGCTGCTGCAGCAATAATTGCATTTATAAAGCCAAAAAAATGACATTTTCCCTGTAAGCTTTCTTTATTTTGTAAACAACAGCTTGGGCAACCAGTCTGTATGATGAGACCACAATGTAGTGCACTGGGAACAAGATTTGTTGGCTAAATTCTAGTGTAACAAATGTAGAAAAATTAGTCTTTGGGTGTCAGATGTGCCTTCACACTGTAACCCTATAGACTGTAATGGGTTACAGTGTGAAGGCACCCAAAGACCAATTTTTCTGCACATGTTTGACAGGTGCGGCAATTCTTGATTTCATCAAGAGTACCTCTATTTTTGCTTTCAAAATTTTAAATGATATGTACCTGTCAAACTGGTGTATAAAAATTGGTCTTTGGGTGTCTGTGGTGCCCTCACACTGTAACGCTATAGAGGTACTCTTGATGAAACCAAGAATTGGCCTTGCTGTAAAAAATTAATGATATGCACTTGTCAAACAGGTGCGGAAAAATTGGTCTTTGAGTGTCCGTGATACCTTCACACCATAACCCTACAGAGGTACTCCTGATGAAAGCAAGAATTAGCCTTGCTGTCAAAAATTGAAATGATATGCACCTGTCAAACAGGTATGGAAAAAATGGTCTTTGGGTGTGGGAGGGGCCTTCACACCGTAACCCTATAAAGGTACTATTGATGAAAACAAGAATTGTCTTGCTGTAAAAAATCAAAATGATATGCATCTGTCAAACAGGTGCGGAAAAATTGGTCCTTGAGTGTCCGTTGTGCCTTCACACCGTAACCCTATATGAGCTACTCTTGATGAAAGCAAGAATTGGCCTTGCTGTTAAAAAATGAAATTATAAGGGGGCGGAGCTTGCAGCAGAAGGAGATGGACGCTCACTAGCTGAGCTCCTCAGCACTCAGGGGGAAAACGGCACACACCACCTGTAAACCTAAACAGAAAAGGCACAACAAGCACCAGCGGACCCTCAGCACACCCCGGGGATCCGACCGAATATTCCGCGGAGAAATAAGGAGCTCCGTAAGCCGCAGAAACTTACAGAATATTACCCGCTCGGGCCTAAGCAAGATGGCGGCGGACCGAAGGAACGAGGTATGTCCAGTACACCTCAGTATAACCAAATAAAAGGCAATCCGCACAAAAGGATTGCTCCACAAAGGAGCTCACAATCTCCGATTCACACCCCTACCTCAGGGAGCCCAGAAAAGGTGAGGGTGAGGCTGGATGCCTCTGATACAAGCCAGGACATAACACAAGGCCTAGAATCAGGGGAGGATACCAGAGACCTCCCAGACTCCATTGATTTATTCCCCACTAACAATCAGCCTGTCCTGGACACTACCCTCAGGGACATGTTGGTGTCTCTTAGAAGCTCCCTACATGCTGATTAGGGATGAGCCGAACACCCCCCGGTTCGGTTCGCACCAGAACCCGCGAACGGACCGCAAGTTCGCACGAACGTTAGAACCCCATTGACGTCTATGGGACTCGAACGTTCGAAATCAAAAGTGCTCATTTTAAAGGCTAATTTGCATGGTATTGTCCTAAAAAGGGTTTGGGGACCCGGGTCCTACCCCAGGGGACATGTATCAATGCAAAAAAAACTTTTAAAAACGGCCGTTTTTTCGGGAGCAGTGATTTTAATGATGCTTAAAGTAAAAAAAAAAAAGTGAAATATTCCTTTAAATATCGTACCTGGGGGGTGTCTATAGTATGCCTGTAAAGTGACGCGTGTTTCCCATGTTTAGAACAGTCCCTGCACCAAATGTCATTTTTAAAGGAAAAAATCTCATTTAAAACTGCTTGCGGGTTTAATGTCATGTCGGGTCATGGCAATATGGATGAAAATCAGTGAGACAAACGGCATGGGTACCCCCCAGTCCATTACCAGGCCCTTTGGGTCTTGTATGGATATTAAGGGGAACCCCGCACCCAAATTAAAATAAGGAAAGGTCCCTATATACTCTGAACAGCAGTATTCAGGCGGTGCAAACAAGACAGGGACTGTAGGTTTGTTGTTAAGTAGAATCTGTTTGTAATTTTGAACATTTTTAATGTGTTTAGCTCAGGCCAAAAAATCTTTTCTAAGCTTTTTGGAAAACATAGGGAAGGGTTATCACCCCTGTGACATTTGTTTTGCGTCTTTCCTCCTCTTCAGAAGATTTCACCTCACTTTTTTGTCCCAATGAAAAATGTTTTTGGAAAATTTGGGTTTTTTTGTGGAACAAGGATTGGAAAGCATCAGTGGAAAGGAGAAATTGTTTTCCCATATTAACTCTTACAGGAGAGAATTTCCCTTCCTTAGGGGTAGATTTCATCTCACTTCCTGTTGTCTCCTTCCGTTTGCAAGTAGGAGTCGTTTGTAAGTTAGATGTTTGAAAGTAGGGTCCTGCCCTATATACTCAGCAGAAATTTGGGCCTTAGGTGTTGCTGTGGCCAAAACACTGTAAGCCCTCACAGGGCCCTGCTGTGAAATATTAGATCAAGAATTGTAATTACATGCCCCTGTTGAACAGGAGCTGAAAAATTAGGCCTTAGGCACTGGTGCTGGTGCCACAACACTGCAACCCCTCACAGACACTCTAGTTGGAACGCAGGAACGAGCCCTGCTGCAAAGTATTGCATCAAAAATTGTAATTACACGCCCCTGTTAGACAGGGGCAGAAAAATTGGGTCTTAGGCACTGGTGCTGGTGCCACAACACTGCAACCCCTCACAGACACTCTAGTTGAAACGCAGGAACAAGCCCTGCTGCAAAGTATTGCATCAAAAATTGTAATTACACGCCCCTGTTAGACAGGGGCAGAAAAATTGGGTCTTAGGCACTGGTGCTGGTGCCACAACACTGCAACCCCTCACAGACACTCTAGTTGAAACGCAGGAACAAGCCCTGCTGCAAAGTATTGCATCAAAAATTGTAATTACACGCCCCTGTTAGACAGGGGCTGAAAAATTGGGTCTTAGGCACTGGTGCTGGTGCCACAACACTGCAACCCCTCACAGACACTCTAGTTGGAATGCAGGAATGAGCCCTGCTGCAAAGTATTACATCAAAAATTGTAATTACACGCCCCTGTTAAACAGGGGCTGAAAAATTGTGCCTTAGGCACTGGTGGTGGCGCCCAGAACCAAAAATGTTCTTACAAGCTATCAGCGTGATGATTGAGGAGGAAGAGGATAATTACTCAGGGATAGTCACTCAGCATCAGCATAGGCAGTCTTTGAAGGGATCTGAGATTTCAAAAAAAATTATTCGGTTACATCTGCATCAGGTGCTTGGTAGCTGGTGGTGATCCAAGACTGATTCATTTTTATGAAGGTCAGCCGATCGACCGAGTCGGTGGACAGACGCACCCTGTGATCGGTTACCACGCCTCCAGCAGCACTGAATGTGCGTTCCGAAAGAACGCTGGATGCAGGACAGGCCAGTAGCTCAATTGCATACTGTGCAAGCTCTGGCCAGTGATCCATCCTCAAGACCCAGTAACCCAGAGGATTTTCGGTGGGAAAGGTGTCCAAGTCTGATCTTGCCCCTAGGTATTCCTGCACCATGTAAAACAGACGCTGGCGATGGTTGCTGGAACCGATCATACCTTGGGGCTGCGGACCAAAAAATTGTCTGAACGCATCGGTCAGACGGCCACCTTCTCCACCGCTCCTTCTTTGACTGACCGAAGCCTCAGCAACACGTTGTCCAGAAACAGGAGTTTGTAACCTCCCAGTCTCTGGGAACGCGTTGCACAGACCTTTCTGCAAGGCCTCCCGAAGATGTTTCATCCTCTGCTCCCTCTGCGATGGCAAGATAAGGTCCGCAACCTTACCCTTGTAACGTGGATCAAGGAGGGTTGCCAGCCAGTATTGGTCCTTCTCCTTGATACCACGAATACGAGGATCCTTACGCAGGCTTTGCAGGATCAGGGAGGCCATGCAGCGTAGGTTTGCTGAGGCATTCGGTCCGGAGTCCTCTGGGTCACTAAGGACAACAACGTCCGCAGCCACCTCCTCCCAGCCACGTACAAGTCCATGTGTTCCTTGGGACTGATCCCTTAAAGACTGCTGATGCTGAGTGCCAGGCTCCACCTCCATACTGACACAATCTTCCTCCTCCTCCTCCTCCTCCTCCTCGTCCTCTTCCTGTGTGATCGGCGGGCACGCAGGAACACTGTCTGGATAAAGGGGGCCTTGAGAGCTAAGGAAGTCCTCCTCTTCCTGCCTCTGTTCTGCCTCAAGTGCCCTGTCCATTATTCCACGCAGCGTGTGCTCCAACAGGTGGACAAGGGGGACAGTGTCACTGATGCATGCACTGTCAGTGCTCACCATCCTCGTGGCCTCCTCGAATGGTGACAGGACAGTGCATGCATCCCTGATCATGGCCCACTGGCGTGGGGAAAAAAAACCAAGGTCCCCTGACCCTGTCCTGGTGCCATAGTCGCACAGGTACTCATTGATGGCCCTCTGCTGCGTGTGCAGCCGCTGCAGCATGGCCAACGTCGAGTTCCACCTGGTGGGCATGTCACAGATTAGGCGGTTCTTGGGCAGGTTAAACTCCTTTTGGAGGTCCGTCAGCCGAGCACTGGCATTATATGACCGGCGGAAATGCACAGAGACTTTCCTGGCCTGCCTCAGGACATCCTGTAAGCCCGGGTACCTGCCCAAGAACCGCTGCACCACCAAGTTAAGGACGTGAGCCAAACAGGGCACATGGGTCAGTTGTCCCTGTCGGAGGGCAGAGAGGAGGTTGGTGCCATTGTCGCAAACCACCATTCCTGCCTTAAGTTGGCGTGGCGTCAACCACCTCTGAACCTGCCCCTGCAGAGCTGACAGAACCTCTGCCCCAGTGTGGCTCCTGTCCCCCAAGCACACCAGCTCAAGCACCGCATGGCATCTTTTGGCCTGCGTACTTGCGTAGCCCCTTGAACGCCTACGGAGCACCGCTGGTTCCGAGGAAGAGGCCATGGAGGAAGAAGAAGAGGAGGGGGTGGAGGAGAGAGGTGTGTCACAATCAGCATTTTGGAGGCGTGGTGGCGGAACAACCTCCAACACTACTGCACCTTGTCCTGCATCCTTCCCAGCTGCCAGCAGAGTCACCCAATGCGCCGTGAAACTTAAGTAACGTCCCTGTCCATGCCTGCTGGACCATGAGTCAGCGGTAATATGCACCTTACCGCTGACCGCCCTGTCCAGCGAGGCATGGACATTGCCTTCCACATGCCGGTAGAGAGCCGGAATCGCCTTCCGTGAGAAAAAGTGGCGTTTGGGTACCTGCCACTGAGGAACCGCACATTCCACAAACTCACGGAAGGGGGCAGAGTCTACCAACTGAAAAGGCAGCAGTTGAAGTGCTAGCAATTTTGCCAAGCTAGCATTCAACCGCTGGGCATGTGGATGGCTGGGAGCAAACTTCTTTCGGCGGTGCAGCAGCTGGGGCAGGGAAATTTGCCTGGTACAATCTGACGTCGGTGTACCAAAAGCAGATTGCCCACAAGTACTTGGCTGTGACACACCTAATTCTACACCTTCATTCCTCTCACTGCAGGTCGCAGAGAGGACTGAAGGTCTAGTGGGGTTGGAAATCTCAGCTGATGAGGAGCAAGGAGAGATCGTCTTTGTTCTTTGGTGTGGGTCTTTTAGATACGCTTGCCAACGAACTGCATGGCAGGTCAACATATGTCTGGTCAAGCATGTGGTACCCAAGCGGGAGATGTTTTGGCCACGCGAGATACGCTTGAGACATATGTTGCAAATAGCAGCGGTGCGATCTGATGCACTCGTCTCAAAAAAGGCCCACACCAAAGAACTTTTTGAATAACGCGCAGAGACTGCAGCGCCCTGCACATGTGGAGCTTTGGGGTGTGATGCAGTCAATGTGCTGCCCTTAGGCTGGCCCCTGGAGGGCATCCTGCCTAGTTGGTGATGTGCCACCTCCTCCTCCTCCTCCTCCTCCTCCTCCTCTCTCCTATCAGGCACCCACGTTGAGTCAGTGACCTCATCATCCCCTCCCTCCTCATCACTGGAGCAAACCTGGCAGTATGCTGCAGCAGGGGGAGCATGACTGCCAGATTGCTGTCCTTCTTGGGCACCCCCTCTGTCCGTGCTCATGTTACTGCCTTCATTGAGCTCAGTATCATCATCAGAGCCTTCCAAACGCTGGGCATCCTCCTGGAGCATGTACCCAACACTGTGGTCAAACAGTTCGAGGGAATCCTCATGAGGACATGGTGGAGCTAGGGAAGGAGTCACTGATGACATTGAGCTGAGGGAAGAGGCCGCTGCTTTGCCAGACAAAGCACCCTGGGCATGGGTGAGAGAGGATGAGGAGGATGAGGACGGCTTGGTCATCCACTCGACCAAGTCTTCCGCATGTTGCGGCTCAACACGGCCAGCTGCCGAAAAAAAGGCCAAGCGTGTCCCATGGCCACGTGCTGATGAGGATGCACCGTCTCCACGACCAGCACTAGACACAGAGCCTGCTTGCCCTCTCTTATTGGCTTGTGACTGTCTGCCTCTCCTTCTTGGCCTTCCAGACATACTAATGGCCTGTAGCTGCACTAAGCTGGGATAGAACACCTGTAATTTTCTTCAGGTAGCTTTATATACTGTAACCAGACAAGCCTGCCTGTCAGTAGGAAGATAACAGGAACGGATCTAGCTGAACACTGTGAGCAGGACGTACTGCACTAAATGTATATAGCAGGAACGGATCTAGCTGAACACTGTGAGCAGGACGCACTGCACTGAATGTAAATACCAGGAACGGATCTAGCTGAACACTGTGAGCAGGACGCACTGCACTGAATGTAAATACCAGGAACGGATCTAGCTGAACACTGTGAGCAGGACGCACTGCACTGAATGTAAATAGTCTAGCTGCCTGACCGTGGTACTAATAGGATCAAAAAGAACACCTGTAATTTTCTTAAGGTAGCTTTATATACTGTAACCAGACAAGCCTGCCTGTCAGTAGGAAGATAACAGGAACGGATCTAGCTGAACACTGTGAGCAGGACACACTGTACTAAATGTAAATAGTCTAGCTGCCTGACCGTGTTACTAATAGGATCAAAAAGAACACCTGTAATTTTCTTAAGGTAGCTTTATATACTGTAACCAGACAAGCCTGCCTGTCAGTAGGAAGATAACAGGAACGGATCTAGCTGAACACTGTGAGCAGGACGTACTGCACTAAATGTATATAGCAGGAACGGATCTAGCTGAACACTGTGAGCAGGACGCACTGCACTGAATGTAAATACCAGGAACGGATCTAGCTGAACACTGTGAGCAGGACGCACTGCACTGAATGTAAATAGTCTAGCTGCCTGACCGTGGTACTAATAGGATCAAAAAGAACACCTGTAATTTTCTTAAGGTAGCTTTATATACTGTAACCAGACAAGCCTGCCTGTCAGTAGGAAGATAACAGGAACGGATCTAGCTGAACACTGTGAGCAGGACACACTGTACTAAATGTAAATAGTCTAGCTGCCTGACCGTGTTACTAATAGGATCAAAAAGAACACCTGTAATTTTCTTAAGGTAGCTTTATATACTGTAACCAGACAAGCCTGCCTGTCAGTAGGAAGATAACAGGAACGGATCTAGCTGAACACTGTGAGCAGGACACACTGTACTAAATGTAAATAGTCTAGCTGCCTGACCGTGGTACTAATAGGATCAAAAAGAACACCTGTAATTTTCTTAAGGTAGCTTTATATACTGTAACCAGACAAGCCTGCCTGTCAGTAGGAAGATAACAGGAACGGATCTAGCTGAACACTGTGAGCAGGACACACTGTACTAAATGTAAATAGTCTAGCTGCCTGACCGTGTTACTAATAGGATCAAAAAGAACACCTGTAATTTTCTTAAGGTAGCTTTATATACTGTAACCAGACAAGCCTGCCTGTCAGTAGGAAGATAACAGGAACGGATCTAGCTGAACACTGTGAGCAGGACACACTGTACTAAATGTAAATAGTCTAGCTGCCTGACCGTGGTACTAATAGGATCAAAAAGAACACCTGTAATTTTCTTAAGGTAGCTTTATATACTGTAACCAGACAAGCCTGCCTGTCAGTAGGAAGATAACAGGAACGGATCTAGCTGAACACTGTGAGCAGGACACACTGTACTAAATGTAAATAGTCTAGCTGCCTGACCGTGGTACTAATAGGATCAAAAAGAACACCTGTAATTTTCTTCAGGTAGCTTTATATACTGTAACCAGACAAGCCTGCCTGTCAGTAGGAAGATAACAGGAACGGATCTAGCTGAACACTGTGAGCAGGACGTACTGCACTAAATGTATATAGCAGGAACGGATCTAGCTGAACACTGTGAGCAGGACGCACTGCACTGAATGTAAATAGCAGGAACGGATCTAGCTGAACACTGTGAGCAGGACGCACTGCACTGAATGTAAATAGCAGGAACGGATCTAGCTGAACACTGTGAGCAGGACGCACTGCACTGAATGTAAATAGCAGGAACGGATCTAGCTGAACACTGTGAGCAGGACGCACTGCACTGAATGTAAATAGCAGGAATGGATCTAGCTGAACACTGTGAGCAGGACGCACTGCACTGAATGTAAACAGCAGGAACGGATGTAGCTGAACACTGTGAGCAGGACGCACTGCACTGAATGTAAATAGCAGGAACGGATCTAGCTGAACACTGTGAGCAGGACGCACTGCACTGAATGTAAATAGCAGGAACGGATGTAGCTGAACACTGTGAGCAGGACGCACTGCACTAAATGTAAATACCAGGAACGGATCTAGCTGAACACTGTGAGCAGGACGCACTGCACTGAATGTAAATAGCAGGAACGGATCTAGCTGAACACTGTGAGCAGGACGCACTGCACTAAATGTAAATACCAGGAACGGATCTAGCTGAACACTGTGAGCAGGACGCACTGCACTGAATGTAAATAGCAGGAACGGATCTAGCTGAACACTGTGAGCAGGACGCACTGCACTGAATGTAAATAGCAGGAACGGATCTAGCTGAACACTGTGAGCAGGACGCACTGCACTGAATGTAAATAGCAGGAACGGATCTAGCTGAACACTGTGAGCAGGACGCACTGCACTGAATGTAAATAGCAGGAACGGATCTAGCTGAACACTGTGAGCAGGACGCACTGCACTGAATGTAAATAGCAGGAACGGATCTAGCTGAACACTGTGAGCAGGACACACTGCACTGAATGTAAATAGCAGGAACGGATCTAGCTGAACACTGTGAGCAGGACGCACTGCACTGAATGTAAATAGCAGGAACGGATCTAGCTGAACACTGTGAGCAGGACGCACTGCACTGAATGTAAATAGCAGGAACGGATCTAGCTGAACACTGTGAGCAGGACACACTGCACTAAATGTAAATAGTCTAGATAGAAGATAACAGGAACGGATCTAGCTAAACTGAATACAGTGTATATATATATATGCAACACCTGGGATGCATATATATACACAATACACTGTAAGTGCAGCTAACTGACTGACTGTTCTGCCTAATCTATCTAACTCAAATCAAATGACACTGTCTCTCTCTCTCTCTATCTCTCAGCACACCGGAACACACACTACACAGGGCCGCAGTGCAGGCGGCCTTATATAGTGTGGGGTGTGTACTAAATCCCCTGAGCCATAATTGGCCAAAGCCACCCTGGCTTTGGCCAATTACAGCTCTCTCTACTGACGGCGCTGTGATTGGCCAAGCATGCGGGTCATAGTGCATGCTTGGCCAATCATCAGCCAGCAATGCACTGCGATGCCGCAGTGAATTATGGGCCGTGACGCGCCACACGAATTTGGCGCGAACGGCCCATATCGTTCGCAATTCGACGGACGGTCGAACAGCCGATGTTCGAGTCGAACATGGGTTCGACTCGAACACGAAGCTCATCCCTAATGCTGATATGTTATCATGTGTACACAAATTCGGTGTGGAACTCAGAGAGACTACTGCTAGAGTGGATCACATAGAAAATAAAATGGGAGAATTTGCAGATACCATTAATGATCTTGTGGATGCCCATGACAATAATACTGATGAGCTGGACACTATCAAAGCTAAAATGGCGGACATAGAAGACCGCTCTAGGAGAAACAATTTGAAAATAAGAGGGGTCCCCGAGTCAATCCAACAAGCAGAACTACGTACCTATGCAGCACAATTATTCCAGGCAATAATCCCCGAATTATCAGAGCTGGAAATAACAGTGGATAGGATCCACCGCCTACCCAAACCAACACACCTACCAGACAACATACCCAGAGATGTTATACTCAGATTACATTTTTTTCAAACGAAAGAGCGACTGATGTCGGCCGCACGCAACAAAGATCTCATCCCACCACAGTACAAAGATTTACAATTCTTTGCAGACCTGTCCCAATTTACCCTACAGAAAAGGAGAAACCTCAATACAATTTCTAAAACATTGAGAAACCATAAAATAGCCTATAAATGGGGATTCCCTACGAAACTGATCATTTCCCGAGATGGTAAAGATCACGTGGTGGATAACCTTGCCAAAGGTTTGCTCTTGCTCCAACACTGGCATATTATCCCAGAGGACATGCCTAAAGAACGCAACGCAAAAAGCCCTGATCACATTGCTGAAAATTGGAACCTGGTAACTTCTAAGAATGCCCGTAAACACACCTAAACTACTCAATACCAATACAGGTTATACATAACTGTCCCCTGACACAGAGGAAATGTCTGTTAAGCTGGATTGAACTTAGATATAACCCCTGATCACAAGATGAGTGACTTAGTGTCACACCCAGGTCGCATAGACCTACTCGCTGTTCTTTGTTCAATTTTACCCTTTTTTTTCTTCTTAGTTATTTACAAGTTATCTCAGCAGCCGCAGAACTTTGCTACAGTTCTCAAGATTGACCAAGCCGTACAGCAGGACTACTTCCACCTGATCCTCCCGGACTTAACTTCTACCAAAATCTACTCTGACAAGCTAACTACCAACTGTAAGTGTTATGTACACATACTTCACAATGCATCAAATCCAAAAAACAAAAATGCCTATAACGTTCCTAACAGTCAATGCTAGAGGACTAAATCATCCGGCCAAGCGTAGATCCATGTGGAAGGAAGCACTTCAACATAAAGGAGACATATTCTGTGTACAAGAGACGCATTTTAAAAAACAAGCCCAACCTACCTGCTCTCATCCTAAATTCCCGCACATATTTTTTGCAAATTCTAATACCAAAAGAAGAGGAGTCCTCACAGCAATAAAAGACACAGTAGCCTTTCACCTCCACACTGAGATAAGTGATACACAAGGTAGATACCTTATCTTAATCTGTGACATCAACAATACCACCTATACAGTAGTGAACGTTTATGCTCCCAATACGCATCAATCCCGCTTTCTTCATAAATTACTGAAAAAAGTACAGCGAATACAGAAGGGGCACCTAATACTCTGCGGGGACTTTAATCTGCCACCAGACCCTACCATGGACTCTAGTTCAAGTACTAAAAGAAGACCCCAATCACTCCAACACCTCTTGAGGACTTTTGATATATACGATGCGTGGAGATGTCTTCATACCTCAGAAAGAGACTACTCCTTTTTTTCAGCTAGCCACAAAATGTACTCCAGATTAGATCTGTTTTTAACAGATAGATGGTTACTAACCAAAATTAAAGCATCTCAGATCAATGGCATTACCTGGTCGGATCACGCATCGGTCTCACTGCTGGTCGAGGATCAATCTGCTAGCAGTGCCACCTTTATATGGAGATCTAACCCACACCTATTCCAAGCTGATCCTTCCAGGTCTGCTTTACAAAGAGATCTGGAGGAATTTTTTGAATACAATGCAGGTTCAGTTAATGATCCTTTTATTACATGGAACACGCATAAAGCGTTTATGAGAGGCCTTCTAATCAAAATGGGGGCCAGGGCTAAGAGAAAGAGGGGGCAGCGCATAATGGACATTTCCAAACAAATACAGACATTAGAAGATCAAAACAAAGCCAATCTCACCCAAACACAAACAGAAGAAATAACCAGGCTGAGGCATGAATTACGTCTCATACTGCTGGAGGATTTTGAAAAATCTTCCAGGAGGTTGAAAATGACATATTATGTTGCTGGAAATAAGGCAGGGAAATTATTAGCCACTCGTTTACGAGGCCTTAAAGACATAAATCCAAAATTCCCTGCATTATTCACCCAGTAACTCAAACTAAATTATACCATCCCCAGGCAATAGCAGATGCCTTTAGCGCTTACTACGGGTCTTTATATAATTTAAAAAAAGACCCCCAAGTAATTCAACCATCAACCGATACTATCTCTGAATTTCTCAGCAAAATAGATCTACCTCACCTTACAGATAACCAAATTGAAGCACTGAACTCCCCTTTCACGACACAAGAAGTATCTCAAGGGATAGACTCACTACCCAAAAATAAATCCCCAGGCCCTGATGGATTTTCAGGCGAATATTTCCAAACATTTAAAGAAATATTGTCACGGAAATATATAACCGAGCTGCCTCCTCCTCCTCATTTCCCTCTGAAATGTTAAAAGCGATGATTGTAGCATTGCCGAAGCCAGGGAAGGAACCAAACACCCCACAAAACTTCCGCCCGATTTCATTACTCAATAATGACCTAAAACTATACGCTAAATTAATAGCCGGAAGAATAGTTAACCTCCTTCCTTCTTTGGTTCACCCAGATCAATCTGGTTTTACTAAAGGACGCCAAACAGTGGATGCAACCAGACGTTTGGTCAATCTTATCCATGCAGCCAACAGAACTGGAACGCCTTCTCTGCTCCTTGCTTTGGATGCAGAGAAGGCGTTCGACAGAATCCACTGGAAATATCTAGAGCAGGTTTTAGCCAAGTTCGGCTTTGAGGGCCACATATATCAAGCTATTATGGCACTTTACACATCCCCGTCAGCACAGGTTTACATATCTGGAATGCTCTCCACCCCATTTGATATTACAAATGGGACACGTCAAGGGTGTCTATTATCCCCATTAATTTTTAACCTCCTAATGGAACCATTAGCAGCATATATTCGCCAACACCCCCAAATCAAGGGATTAACAATAGGGAACAACATGCATACCATAAGTCTATTCGCAGATGATATAATTTTAATTCTAACTGATGTCACATCTTCCCTGGCTTCGGTTCATGATGCTTTACATTTGTTTAATGCTATATCATATTATAAAGTAAATGATACCAAATCCTACCTACTGGGTCTGGGGCTTACAGAAAAGGTGAAAAATGACATTACTTCCAAATTCCCATACAGATGAAAGAAAAAGGCATTGCATATCTAGGGATTACTCTTACACCTAAAACCTCAGATTTAGTAAGGGAAAACTACACCCCTTTTTTAGATTCCTTAAAATGTAAACTAGACAAAATGCAAAAGTTTGTATTGTCCTGGACAGGCAGACTTGCAGCATTTAAAATGCAAACTTTACCACAATTCCTTTATTTATTTAGGACCTTACCAATACCGGTTCCACAGTCATTCTTTCACCAAGCACAACTTATAGTCGACAGGTATTTATGGGCAGGCAAAAAAGCACGTTGCGCTTTCAACAAACTTATAAAATCTAAACAGATGGGAGGGATAGGACATGTTTCTATAAAAGACTACTATGTAGCTACCATACTTACCCAAGTTAAGACTTGGTTTCCTCAGAGCACTACCACACTATGGTCGGAACTTGAAAGCGCACAAATTAAAGGGGGGAACTTATATAACTACCTGATCTCTAGTCCACACCATCATACCAAACCATCATCACTTGCACCTACTATACAGGCTTCTATTGAATCCTGGAAATACCTACTTGCAAATATAACCCAAGAAGATCCACAAATTCTTCTAAAATTTCCGATCACAGCCTTGGAACATGTTATCCCTGACTTATCGCTAACAAACTGGTGTAATAGCAAATTACTCCTCCTAGAGGACCTTTTTGTAGGACCTACAATGAAATCATTCAGATCATTACAAATCGAATATTCCATACCAGAATCTGAGACCTACAAATATATCCAATTATCCCACCTAATAGACAATAAGAGTAGCAACCTACTTACACAAATACCTTGGAAACTGGCCCTCTTCTACACAAACACCAAATCAACTCAAAAAGGCACATCCTTAATATATAAATTCTTACAAGACAAACAATCCTTTCGTAAAACTAACAACATCACAGCGTGGGAAAGGGACTTTGAAAGGACCTACACAGAGGAACAGTGGACAAAAGCATTCAGATTTACATATAACTCTACAAGAAGTGCTAACCTATGGGAATTGTACTATAAAATACTACTGCGATGGTATCTTACTCCACACCGAATTTCTAAATTTGCTACTGCAGCATCCCCTGACTGTTGGAGGAACTGTGGTCACAGGGGTACATTACTACATATACTGTGGTCATGCCCACACCTTAAAAGGTATTGGTCCCTCGTTTTTAGTACCATAGAACAAATCTCAGGTACCAAGATTACATATTCTCCAGGTATGGCACTTCTGTCATTAGGAATAGAAATAATACCTGCTCCAATAAGAACTGTAATATCACATCTACTTATAGCAGCCAGACTCAACATAGTCAGACATTGGAAGGAAATAAACCCACCATTAATAGGGGAAACCCTAAGCATAATGACTACACACAGTGCATATGAGTTACAATTTGCCCGAAGCCAGGGGAACTACAACCAGGCTTCCAAAATTTGGAACTCCTGGTTAACATGGTATCCAAAAAACTCAGGACTGAATTTCTATGGGAACATTAAATAATTATATAATCAATAAATTCATATTTAATTGAGATAGGATAAAATGATATATACATCAAGTCCATGCTCCACGGATGGTCAATAGCAAAAGTTCATACTGCGTAAATATATTAAAAGTTCTGTTAATAGTTCTTCAGTGGCACTATTCATGTGTTGTCCAATAAGAGAAATACTGTACTGGTTAGATATAAACCTATGTCATGAAAGAACACCAGACACAACGGGTTATGTTGGGACTGTGAAAAACTCCCCCTATAAGACACAGTCAGATCCCAAAAAGGGGTGTCTTGGGGATTCGAGTAACACTCCTGATATGCCTGTATCCTCAAATGGTAATGAATGACATACAAATGAAAATACTTGTCCTAACAGGAACCTTGTAAAGCAAAATTGTGACAACTCTTAATGATTATACTGTACTTTATTCTCTGTTCATTATTATTTCATGAAAAAATTAATAAAAATTTATTGAAACTAAAAAATGAAATTATATGCAGGTGCAGAAAAATTGGTCTTTGGGTGTTAATTGTGCCCATGAAACATACACCAAAACATTTCTTCCAGATGAAATCAACACCCACAATGCTAAGCAGCCTAGAAGTCTTAAAAAAAATTGTGATCAATCAGCGCAAACAAAAAACTTAACCTTAAAAGCCGCTATAACACTCAAGGTCAAAATACAAATCCTCAGTAAAACTTTTTAAACTATTTATGTTTTAAAAAGCCTAGAAGTCTTGCAGAGATTCCACATCCCCAAAACACTTAATTATCAACATCAGCATCAGGGGCTTCATAGCTGCTGGTAATCCAGGAATGATTAATTTTGATAAATCTCAGCCAGTCAACGGAGTCTGAGCTTCATTATCAGTATGCCCGTTCAGAAAGTATTCTGGATGCAGGGCAACCCAGCAGCTCAGTTGCACACTGGGCAAGTTTTGGCCAGTGGTTTATTCTCATGACCCAGTAACCCAGTGGACCGTCAACTGGAAATCTCTCCATCTCTGTTTTTGCCCCTAGATAATCATCCACCATATGATGCAGATGCTGCCAATGTGATGTCGAAGCTAACAGCCCTGGGCGCCAAGGACTAAAAAAATGTGAAATGCATCACTTAGGCTGCCCCCTTCTCCACAGCTCCTCTCTTGACCAACAGAAGCCTCAAAACTATGTTTTCCATGACACTGTAACCTACAAGAGTCGGAAAAAGCATTAGACAAACTCCTCTTTAAGGTGTCCTCAAGAGATTTCATCTTCTGCTCCCTCTGTGAGGATAGGATGAGTTCTGAGACTTTCCCCTTGTAACGCTGGTCAAGGAGGGTTGCCAACGAATAGGGATCCTTTTACTTGATGCCATGTATTCTCTGGTCCTTTCGCAGGAGTTGAAGCATGAGGGAGCCCATGCACCACAAGTTTGTGGAGGCATGAGAAGCAGGCTCTTCAAGGTCACTGAGGATTACAGTATCTGAAACTGCCTCCTCCCAGCCACATACTACTCCCAAGAACATAAAGCGGAGTTCCACACAAAAATGGAACTTCCGCTTTTCAGAACCCTCCCCCCTCCGGTGTCACATTTGGCATCTTTCAGGGGGGAGGGGGGTGCAGATACCTGTCTAAGACAGGTATTTGAACCCACTTCCGGCATAGACTCCCATGGGATTCTACGCCTCTTCTCGTCCCCACCGCGCTGTCTCCTGGGAAACACATAGCTCCCAGGAGAGAGCAGGGACCACTTGGGATGCGCAGCGCGACTCGCGCATGCGCAGTAGGGAACCGGGAAGTGAAGCTTCACTTCCTGATTCCCTAACCTAGGATGGCGGCGGCAGCTGCCGAGAACCGAGCGGGTTCTCGGCGTCGCCTGCCGACATCGCTGGACCCTGGGACAGGTAAGTGGCCATGTATTAAAAGTCAGCAGCTGCAATATTTGTAGCAGCTGGCTTTTAATATTTTTTTTTTTGGCGGTGTGGGTGGACCCCCGCTATAAGTTCTACTGGAACATTGGGTGTTCGCCTGTTCGCCGAACAGTGAACATTATGGGTCGTTCACGGAAAATTCAAGTGCCGCGGAACACCCCATAATGCACTGCGAGATAGCAGTGCATTGCTGTATGATGATTAGCCAAAGCATGCACCTGACCTGCATGCTTTGGCCAATCACAGTGCGCTCTGCTAAGAAAGCCATATATGGCCAAAGGCAGGGTGCCTTTGGCCAATCATAGCTCAGGGGGACCAAGTCCACGCCCCACACTATATAAGGCTGCTTACAGAGCAGCCGTGTGTAGTGTTGTTGGCGTGGACAGAATATATATACTGTATATACTCTGCATTTAGCATAGACTATATATTCAGTGTTTACTCGATATTCAGTCAGTGCCGGCAGTGTATTAATATAGAGTATCTCACAAAAGTGAGTACACCCCTCACATTTTTGTAAATATTTCTTCCACCTTTTCATGTGACAACACTGAAGAAATTAAACTTTGCTACTAAGTAAGGTAGGGAGTAAGTGAAAATGTCCAAATTGGGCCCAACTAGCCATTTTCCCTCCCCGGTCTCATGTGACTTGTTAGTTTTTACAAGGTCTCAGGTGTGAATGGGGAGCAGGTGTGTTAAATTTGGTGTTATCGCTCTCATTTTCTCATACTTGGATAGACACTATGTAGCCTATGTGCTCTTTGCACATAGACTCTCTGCACCCAAAACCACACATGTTTTTTTCTATCTTTTCATTTTAATTTTTGTTTTTTTACGGCGAGCTTATATTTTAAAAAATTAAAAATTAAAAAAAACAATTTGCTACTTCATCATAATTACAAATGTTTAAACATGCATATTGAAACCAATCTAACATCCTTACTGTATTTGGTGCTTAGACAATATGACACACATTTTCTCTTCACTTTAACAACCCTATATTTATAATTAATTAGAATATAATTTCACTCTCTTTCTATAGTTATGGGGACTATTCTACAACAAAAAAACTCTCTCTCTCTATATCCAAGTGGTCCTCACGTACCATCTGCAGGTATCTATGTGGAATACATTACAAATTATTAATAATTTAGCTTCTCTCTGTGCTCCCTGTCTCATGCAGTGATTCTTGTTTTTTTTTTTAGATGAGCACACCGCACAGGTCAGAGGCACGAAGATATAAAGAAAGGTACGAGGGGGCGGCGTGGGGAAGACTGCATGGTCCTGATCGGGATGTTTACCGCCACAATTACGATAGTCTCATGGGCCAGGTGGCACATGAGGGCATTCCAGGTAACCTTCTTAAGCCAATGGGACGGGTCATCCAAGAACCAGAAGATATACATCCCAGAGGGAGTACGTCGAGATCTAGGCTTGTGGACCGTGCCAGAGAACCTATCACGGGGGGTATCCCTCAACCCAGTGGACTGAACTTTGGATGCCAGCCTCTGGGGTTGGGGGGCCCATTGTCAGGGAAAAGAAATCCAAGACCGTTGGAACCCACTATACAAACAATCAGAACTATTTGGAACTCAAGGCAGCTTTTCTTGCTCTACAGGCCTTTCAGGAAGATTCGGGGAGCACAAGTCAAGATGCTACTAGACAACAAGACCGCAGTAGCTTACCTAGCCCACCAAGAGGGGACAAGGAATCTAACACTACTTCACCTTTGGCAGACATCTTTGCCTGGGCAGTGGAGCATCTGACAACAGCATATCTCCCAGGAAGTCAGAATCAACTGGCAGATCAGCTGAGCAGACATTTCCCTGAACACAGCGAGTGGTCACTCCAACCGAGGTACCTCCGGACAGTTTTCAGGAAGTGGGGCATGCCCACGGTTGATTTGATGGCGACCCCACAAAATGCTCAGTTTCCCCTGTTTGTGATGAGATACAATTACGCAGGAGCACTAACACAGGATGCATTTTCAATCCGCTGGGCTTTTCCGATGGTGTACATTTTTCCACCAATCCCATCATTATTGAATGTCCTGTTGAAGATCAGAGCAAAGAAGGTCCACACAATGTTGGTGGCTCCCCGATGGCTGAGGAGGAGGAACCGCACGCATGAACATGTTTGGACAAATTTGTAGAGTTCGCTGAATGCGAACACTTTTCTCCTGAATCTCCTTCTCGGCCAAACATACTGTATTTCCTGCAGTCAGCCCTAGATAAGGGGTTATAGCATATAACTTAATTAGGGTGCAGGTCTCTGCCCTATCATCTCTCACTGGGCATAGGTGGGCTGAAGATCCCCTAATCAGGCGTTTTCTGCAGGCTGCAATTCGCATTAAACCACCAAAGAAATGCCTTATACCTTCTTGGGATCTCGGCTTGGTCCTCAGGTCACTCACACAACCTCCATTTATACCTCCAGACTCTTGCTCCTTATGGTTCCTGACCTTAAAAATTGTGTTTTTGGTCATCATAGTCTCAGCAAGGAGTTTCAGAATTGGCAGCTTTGTCCTGCAAAGAACCTTACTTTGTGATCCTTCCACAAAAAGCCATTCTCCGACCTGCTCCAAGTCTGAGGTCTAAGGTCGCATCTAGCTTCCATGGGAAGTTTTGACCAAATACCTTCATCTGCACTAACAGCAGATTTCAGCTCACTGGATCTGGTGAGCCTGCTGGCCATGTATATGAAGAGAGCTGCTCCTATTAGAAAGGTGCATAACCTTTTTATCCTCCCAGTTGGCGCCAAAAGGGGTGAGGCGGCAACGTCAAGAATAATTTCTTCCTGGGTATCAAGGGTCATCACCCTAGCCTACAAGAACCAAGGTCTGGCTTCTCCAGAAGTGACACATGCTCATTCAACATGAGGGATGGCAGCCTCCTGGGCAGCATACGCTAAGGTTCTGCTAGAAGACATCTTTAGGACTGCCAGTTGGAGTTCCTGCACAACCTTTGCGCACCACTATAGCCTGGATATTCAGGCCACAGCATCCGCAAAGTTCGGGACAGTGGTGGTCTCGGCAGCCTTACAAGAGAAATAAAATTTGTTTTTCCTTATTATGCAGCATATCTTGGCTAAGTGTCCTTTTGTTTTTCCCACCCTGGTGGCCTGTCGCTATCTAGTTAAAGAACACCAGGGATTAGGAGGGTGGGACTTTTATTCTATCTATTGGAGGTGGTCCTTGGGGTTACCTACGGAGGATTAACCCATGGTGTTCTGACGTGAGGGTACGTCAGGAAAGGAAAATTACGGTAAGTACTTGATAACAATTTTCCATTATATATATATATATATATATATATATATATATATATATATACACTCTGCATCCAGTGTAGCCTATATCTACAGTGCATTCTGTGATGTACTGTTTATAATACACTTCAGGTGGTGTATATAGTATCTAACTCTAACACAGTGTGTACAGTTTCTACTACACTTCTGGTGGTGTACACAGTATACAATACAGTGAAGCCGTTGTACAGTTGCTAATACAGTGCAGGCAATGTACACAGTATCTAATACAGTGTGTACAGTTTACAGTACACAATACAGTGCAGCCATAGTACAGTTTCTACTACTTTTCTGGTGGTGTACACAGTATCTAATACAGTGTATACAGTTTCTACTACACTTTTGGTGGTGTACACAGTAAACAATACAGTGCAGCCATAGTAAAATTTCTACTACTATTCTGGTGGTGCACACAGTATCTAATACAGTGTGTACAGTTTCTACTACACTTCTGGTGGTGTACACAGTACACAATCCAGTGCAGCCGTTGTACAGTTCCTAATACAGTACAGGCGATGTACACAGTATTTAATAGTGTGTACAGTTTCTACTACACTTCTGGTGGTGTACACAGTGCACAATACAGTGCAGCTGTAGTACAGTTTCTAGAAAAGTGCAGGCATTGTACACAATATCTAATATAGTGTGTGCAGTTTCTACTACACTTCTGGTGGTGTATACAGTATACAATACAGTGCAGCCATTGTACAGTTTCTAACACACTTCAGGCAGTGCACACAGTATCTAATACAGTGTAGTGTGGTGTTGAAAAACAAAAAATACATCATGTCTGGAAGGCCACCAATGAGAGGCAGATGCTCAAAGGCCACTAAAAGAGGGCAAGCAGCCTCTGTGTCTACAGTCATCAGTGGTGGTCATGGACATGGTGCATCCCCTGAAGGTGGCCTTGGGGCACGCGTGTCCTTTTTTATTCTGCTGCTTGCCATGTTATTGAGCCACAAAATGCAGAAGAGTTGGTGGAGTGGATAACAAAGCCATCCTCATCCTCCTCATCCTCTGTCTCAGGCTCATAGTAGTTTGCCTCAGGGCCGGACTGGCCTACCGGGATACCGGGATATTTCCCGGTAGGCTGGCTGCATTTAGTATCCCTGAGGCCGCTTTTGCCTCGGAGCTTGGCTGGCTGCCTGTGTCGGCGGCCACCGCAGCACTATGCAATGCCTGTGTGACTGTGTCTCCTCCTCCGATCCGGCGCCGCCCACACTCGGCGCCGCCCACACACTGTGTGTGTGAGGGGAGGAGCAGGAGAACACCGTGCTGCTTGATTTTTCTCGTCCTGTGCGGCGCCAGCACCGCCCTCTAATCTGCACAAGGAGAACGGAAGTGGCCGGCTGTGCAGCTACAGTACAAGAATTAAGGTACAAACCAAAATCTCTCTCTCTCTCTCTCTCTCTCTCTCTCTCTCTCTCTCTCTCTCTCTCTCTCTCTCTCTCTCTCCATAAATTCCCACCACTGTGCCCATTAAACGCAGCCACTGTGCCCATCAATTGCAGCCGCTGTGCCCATTAAACACAGCCACTGTGCCATCAAGCGCAGCCACTGTACCCATAAATTGCCACCACTGTGCCCATTAAACGCAGCCACTGTGCCCATAAATCGCAGTCGCTGTGCCATCAAACGCAGCCACTGTACCCATCAATTGCAGCCGCTGTGCCCATTAAACACAGCCACTGTGCCATCAAGCGCAGCCAATGTACCCATAAATTGCCACCGCTGTGCCCATTAAACGCAGCCACTGTGCCCATAAATCGCAGCCACTGTGCCCATTAAACGCAGCCACTGTGCCCATAAATCGCAGCCACTGTGCCCATTAAACACAGCCACTGTGCCATCAAGCGCAGCCAATGTACCCATAAATTGCCACCACTGTGCCCATTAAACGCAGACACTGTGCCCATAAATCGCAGCCACTGTGCCCATTAAACGCAGCCACTGTGCCCATAAATCGCAGCCACTGTGCCATCAAACGCAGCCACTGTACCCATCAATTGTAGCCGCTGTGCCCATTAAACACAGCCACTGTGCCATCAAATGCAGCCACTGTACCCATAAATTGCCACCACTGATCCCATTAAATGCAGCCACTGTGAGCATAAATTCCCGCCACTGTGCCCATCAAACGCAGCCACTGTGCCATCAAACGCAGCCACTGTACCCATCAATTGCAGCCACTGTGCCCATTAAACGCAGCCACTGTGCCATCAAGCGCAGCCACTGTACCCATAAATTGCCACCACTGTGCCCATTAAACACAGCCACTGTGCCCATCAAACGCAGCCACTGTACCCATAAATTTCCACCACTGTGTCCATTAAATGCAGCCACTGTGCCCATAAATTCCCACCACTGTGCCCATCAAACACAGTCACTGAGCCATCAAACGCAGCCACTGTACCCATCAATTGCAGCCACTGTGCCCATTAAACACAGCCACTGCGCCATCAAGCGCAGCCACTGTGCCCATCAAACGCAGCCACTGTACCCATAAATTCCCACCACTGTGCCCATTAAACGCAGCCACTGTGCCCATAAATTCCCGCCACTGTGCCCATCAAATGCAGCCACTGTGCCATCAAACGCAGCCACTGTACCCATCAATTGCAGCCACTGTGCCCATTAAACGCAGCCACTGTGCCATCAAGCGAAGCCACTGTACCCATAAATTGCCACCACTGTGCCCATTAAACACAGCCACTGTGCCCATAAATTACAGCCACTGTGCCCATTAAACGCAGCCACTGGGCCATCAAGCCCAGCCACTGTACCCATAAATTGCCACCACTGTGCCCATTAAACACAGCCACTGTGCCCGTCAAACACAGCCACTGTACCCATAAATTCCCACCACTGTGCCCATTAAACGCAGCCACTGTGCCCATAAATTCCCGCCACCCTATGTGCTTTTATATGTGTCTTATCTATATAAAATGCACTCTTTAAATGTGCTTTAGAATGCATGGTTTTCCATTTTATGAACAAGAAAATAATGACGTTATGCTGTTGGGTTGGTATTATAATGCTATGGGGCTGGTATGACATTTTTTCCAGGGCTGGTTTTCATACCCAGTCCGGCCCTGGTTTGCCTACCAATGCAGCTGTCAAAGCGGCCTGTTCCACTGACTCCTTGTCCACAGTCACTCCTTCTGTAGCCCCACCATCATGCACGTAGGAGTCCCCAGAATTATTCAACCCCAGTATCAGGTACATGTTGCTGGAGGATGCGCAGCGATTTGAAGGCTCTGATGTTGGTTCCCAGGTTGAGAAAGGGAGTAACATGAGCCTAGAGAGAGGGGGTGCCCAAGAAGGACAAGAAACTGGAAGTCATGTTCCCCCAGCTGGCGCCATTATATAAACATAGGAAGACTGTGGGCTCCCTGCAAGCACTGACACCAGACGACACTTGGACATTGTGACCTGGACACCTATAGGCTAACCTTTTTGGGACGTCCGGATAGTCATCCGTTTGTTATGCAGTTTATATGGAAAACTCTAACGCTTACTTGTGCCTAACAACCGCGCCCTATATATATTGATATTGGAAGTACGGTGCACTTGAAAAATTCTTCTCACTACCAGGGTCTGGCATCCATGGAACATTTCACTTGATTTAATCAACCTTAGTGCTGGTCTAACCGTGAACTATCTTATTTGAATCTAGACACTTGTAACACTCCCATCATTTTCAACTCTCAAACCCCTGATGAAGGTGTTGGAATACTGGAAACGCGTCAGGTATCGGGGTATACTACGCCTAGGAGAGTACATATGATATGTTGATACATCTCTGTATATTTTTTGTCTTGTGTTTTTATGGAATGTAGTTGTGTTTTGTGCAGACGCTTTCACGTCTTTTTACTGTACATCAATAAAATTATATTTTTTTACCAAATAGAGCTGGTGGTCTGTCAAAGTCCCATATAGGGGGGAAATTTGTCTTTGTTTCATGCCAGTAGGGATGGGACCACCACACTCTACACTTTGACATGATGAGAGGGGATGATAAGGCACAACTCCAGTGAGGCAGGATGTCCTCTAGGGGGCAGATTAAGGGCAGCCACCCTATTGCATCACACTGCAGAGCTCCGCAGGTGCAGGGTGCTGCTGACTCTCTGCTGACTTTTAAAAGTTCCTTGGTGTGGGCCATTTTTGACACGTGTGCAACAGATCGCATGAAGCATGTCAGATGTCTGAAGTGGATCAAGCATGGCCAGAACAGCAGCTGCTTGGGCACCACATGCTTGACCAGACATATGAGGACCTGCCATGCAATCCATTGGCAACAGCACTTGAAAGACCCACATCAAAGAAAAAGGTGGATTTCTCCTTGCTCCTCATCTGGGATCTCCAGCCCTACTGTACCTCCAGTCCTCTCAAAAACCTGCACTGAGGGGAATGAAGGTATAGCAATAAGTGTCCCAAGTACTTGCAGCCAATCTGCTAGAAGTACACCACCAATTGATTTTAGCAGGCAAATTTCCCTACCCCAGTTGCTGAACCATAAAAATAAATTCGGTCCCAGCCATCCAAATTGCTAGCACTGCAACTGCTGCCTTTTCATCTAGTAGACTCTGCCCCCTTTCATGAATTTGTGGAATGTGCTATACCTCAGTGGCAGGTTCCAAAACACCATTTCTTTTCACGGATCTCTACCGGCATGTGGAAGGCAATGTTTTGGCCTCATTGGACAGGGCGATCAGCAGCAAGGTTCATATTACCGCTGACTCATGATCCAGCAGGCGTGGGCAGAGACGTTACCTTTCCTTCACAGAGCACTGGGTAACTCTGCTGGCAGCTGGGAAGGGTGCAGGACAGGGTTCAGTGTTGTTGGAGCTTGTTCCACCACCATGCCGCCAAAATGCTAGTGGTGATTCTGCCACAGCCCTCTCCTCCTCCTCTTCTTCTTCCTCTATGGTCTCTTCTGCAGATTTGTCCTCTAAACCAGCGGTGCTCCGTAAGCATTTAAGGGGTTACGCAAGCAGTCAGGCAAAAATATGCCATGCAGTGCTTGAGTTGGTCTGCTTAGGGGACAGGAGCCACACGGGGCAGAGATTCTGCCAGCTCTGCAGGGGCAGGCTCAGAGGTGGTTGACACCATGCCAGCTTCAGCCAGGAATGGTTGTATGTGACAATGGCAGCAACTTTCTCTCCGCCCTCCGACAAGGACACTTGACCCATGTTCCATGTTTGGCACACGTCCTGAATTTGGTGGTGCAGCGGTTCTTGAGCAATTACCCAGGCTTACAAGATCTCCTGAGGCAGGCCAGAAAAGTCTGTGGTCATTTCCACCAGTCATACAATGTCAGTGCTCGGCTGGCTGTCATTCAAAGGGAATGCAACCTACCCACCATGCCTCAATTGTGACATGCCCACCAGGTGGAACTCAACGTTGGCAATGCTGCAGTGCTGCACACACAGCAGAGGGCTATCAATGAGTACCTGTGCGAGTATGGCACCAGGAGGACAGGGTCAGGGGAGCTTGGCTTCTTTTTGCCACGCCAGTGGCTACAGATCAAGGATGCATGCACTGTCCTGTCACCATTTGAGGAGGCCACAAGGATGGTGAGCAGTGACAATGTGTGCATCAGTGACACTGTCCCTCTAGTCTTCCTGTTGGAGCACATGCTTTGTGGAACCATGGACAGGGCACTTGAGGCAGAACAGCGGGAGGAAGAGGAGGACTTTCTTACCTCTCAAGGCCCCCTTTATCCAGATAGCATTGCTGCGGGCCTGCCAAACACACAGGAAGAAGAGGAGGAGGATTGTGTCAGCATGGATGTAGAGTAAAATGCCCCGTACACACGGTCGGATTTTCCGATGGAAAATATTTGATCGGAGCGTGTTGTCGGAAATTACGACCGTGTGTGGGCTCCATCGGATATTTTCCCTCGGATTTTCCGACACACAAAGTTGGAGAGCAGGAGATAAAATTTTCCAACAACAAAATCCGATCGTGTCAATTCCGACCGTGTGTGGCCTGTTCCGACGCACAAAGTGCCACCCATGCTCAGAAGAAATTCCAAGACGGAACAGCTCGTTCTGGTAAACTTAGCGTTCGCAATGGATACAGCACTTTCATCACGCTGCAATGTTAAAAATGGTTTAATACAGCGCACTCTCTTCTTCTTTATAATGTGACAAGAATAAAGTAGTTTTGCTGCTCATATTCACACACACTTCTCACAAACTTATTTCGTTACTTTTTATCGTGATTCCCTCAATATATTTTGATTTCTCACATCTGACAACATATTTTTGTATATTTTTTATATATTTTTGGCTTTAATGTAGATTCTTTTTTTGTGTTTGTATTTTTTTTATTTTTTTGGGGGGGATTTTGATTTGTACTCCCGGAAATATTTGTGTGTGTTTTTTGTGACAAGTTCCCTCAACACCATTGGTATGTTGTTCTATTTAATCTGTAGGAGATTGTTTGGTGTTGGTGTCCCTTGTTAATTTCACATTGTATTTTACAAATGTACCTGAATCGTCACCAACAAACTGCCCTTTTTGGATGAAAACACACACAGGAGAGTATAATTTCCCAAAAAAATTTTTATCAAGGGGTCACAACTAAACAAAGAGGAAGGCAACGCTGGAGAAACTGCAGAAGTGGGTGAAGCCTGGGACCCCCAGGGCAGACATCAACTATTTTTATGCAAAATTGGTGGTCTGAGGAGTCCTTATCTAAGGGAGGGCAGTGTGGTCCAGAAGTCCCAGAGATCATGAACAGCAGCAGATGACATCTGTGTCCCCAGGCTGTGGTCATACGAGAGACTGCAGCTTTTGTCAGACCAGACTGAACCCAGGGCCATCACTCTCTTGCCTTCCTTCCACGCTTCCTTCCACGCGGTGGCTCTGGTGGTGGAATTGTGGCAGCAGGAGGAGGAGGATGGTCCAACTCAACCACGTCAGTCTTGGGTGTTAGTTCCCCACTCACCCCCTTACTTGGGACTTTGTACATAAGGTCCTCACAGAGCTTGCGTTGACCCTCCTGCATGCCCTGCAATTTGGTGGCAGCCATGCAGGCAAAGGCCTCTTCAGGAGTGGGTAAGGCTCGTAGGGACACCGAAGCCTCATGGATCAGCCTGAATGCTGAATCCTGCACGGGACTTGGAGTGGCCTTCCTGGCTCATTTGAGGGGAGGGACCTGAGACTCAGTCAGGCTGCGACTGGTCCCTGGCTTCTCCTGGCTGACACTTAGCCCCGCCTCCTCCTGGCTGCCACTAATCACCGCCTCCTCCTGACTGCCACATTCCACAACCTCCTCCTGGCTGAGGTCTTCCTGTGTATGAAAAAGGGACATAGTTTTATTATTTTTTTCATCAATCACACACAATTTTCACCTTTTGACTGCTGCAAATTGAATGTTAACAAATATAACAGACTATCCTTCTGAGCCCAGCAGTTTTCATTCTTGTCCCAATTTTGGGTGCCCACTACTGTCTATTGATATGTAAAACACTTTCAAGCAGCAATTAGTGATCAATAATAACATCTAGTAAACATCATTTATTTATTGACCAGAAATCAGTAGAAGAATGCTATACCTGACTCCAGCTGGGCTCCTCCACTTCTTCCTGGCTGGAAGGCCCAGGTTGGACATCAGAAGCCTCAGCTGGTATGGAAGGAAGCATGGAAGGAAGAGTAGAGAGGGATTCCCTGACTTCAGTGTGGTCTGACAGAAATCACAGTCTCTCATAGTACCACAGCCTGGGGACATAAACGTCATCTGCTGCAGCTCCGGACCTCTGGGAATCTGTGACCTTCTTGCGCTCCCTAAGAAAAGTGCTCCTCAGGCCACCAATTTTGGCTTTTAAATAAGGGATGGTTGCTGTGGGGACCACCGGCTTCACCAACTCCAGCAGTTTCTCCAGCGCTGCCTGCCTCTTCTGTTTATGGTTATAGTGGGGGTGTCTGACCTGCCACAGACAGTGCAGCTCCCTGTATTTGTCAATGAACAGGGGCAGGAAATTGTGGTCGTTGAACCCATTCATTTTCTCTGCAAGACACAACACAAGACAAACCCTAATGTCAGGCAAAACTCCCCTAATCTTGTTACAATATAGGCTTCCATTTGGAAGCAGTATAGGCGCAAGTTTAGATCTTACCTTCGTTATCACGATCGGCGTCTCCGATGCTCCTTCCTCCGCTCACAGATCGTACGTAATACGCACGTGTGTTACGCTTTATACACACTGCGCATGCGTATAACTCCGCCCGCCCCTGACGTTCTTTCTAGTCTATTCCCTGCACCTTTTCGTTCGGCGCAGTGGGGGAAGAGCACATGGCGGATAGACAGCAGGTGCGTGCTAATTGTAGCGACGAGGACGAGGAGGAGGAGGAGAGGCTGGATCCGGACACGTCCCGATCCAGAAGGAGATTTAAGGACTCAAATATGTCCTTTGAGGAGATGTTGGAGATGGTGGATATCCTGAAGAAGGCCGACTATGATGGAAAGTATGGGCCTTACCCCAACCCCAATGTCAGAAAGGCCAAGATCATGGCGAAAGTGGTCAGGAGTCTGCACCGGAATTTCGGGGTACGACGATCGAAAGATCAGCTCAGGAAGCGGTGGTCGGACCTCAAATTACGAGAACATGAGCAGTACAGAAAGATCCGGAGAGTGCTGCAAAAAAGTAAGTAGTTGTGCTGTGTTCCTATTCTTTATGTTTATTACGTTTGTGCTGCTCCATGTGCTTTTAGGACTGTTGTACAGTTTAAAATGGCAACTTTCATGTTCATGGGCACATTATTCGTTCGGATCAAACATTTTTCGCTCCAACTATAAAATACCATTGTTTAGCCCATATGCATTTGGCCACCATTTTGACGCCCTATACTTGTCTTCAAAGAATTGGGTTGTGTAGATGGCTTTGTTACTAGAATGAAATGCAAACTAGATTGTGTGTAAGGAGAGGACACTCAGCAGCTGTTTTCATCATCTACATCTGGACACATCTGGACACTGGAGCACTAGTGTGGGACAAAAGAACACCATTTTTATTAGGGGGCCACACAGGTGCTCCAGTGTATACTATAGGGGGGGCTACATCTGTGAAGCTTGTACAAAACAGGTAAAGTATTGCATGTTGACAAAGGACACTAAAAAAGCTACATCTTGGAACTCTGCTAAAATTGACAATTGTACCCCACTTCCAAGCAATGTTTCATCTTTATAGTTCTGCCATCAAATATCTGTGTGCTAAGTATACCATTTTTGTTTTACATAGGGGATAAAAGACTCGGAGGACACCCCTCATCTGAGGAGACCAGAGCCCCCCCCCTCTGGAAGAAGGGGAAATCCCCCCAACACAAGCTGAGCAGGAGGAAGAAGATGTGGTGGAACTAGTCACCACAACAGGTGAGTATCTGCAACCACAGGCTCAGATAAGAGATGGATGGCGGCATTTTTTTTAAACCTAATTTATTTTGGGGTTCCTCTCTTTTTAGGTGATCGTGAGGGTGTGGATCCAGATCCTTTCACATCCGAAAGTGCCCAGATCCTGATCGGGGAGATCATGGGGTGTAATTTACAATTGGAAATCATCAAGCAAAAGATCAATGATGTTATTCCAAAAAATAAAAACATCATTGATGTTTTGGGGCGAGTTTAAAGCCCCTCCAAATCACTTTCTCCTTTTGTGTGCTACAATGTGCAAAATGTTTTTGTGATTTTTCCCAAAGCCAAATTTGGAGGATGCACACAGTGTGCCATCATGTGCTATCTGCCATCACGGGAGATCAATGGACGTGTTTTGGGGGTGCAACCCCTTCCTCAATAATAAAGTAGCGGTGAGGAAGGGCTTGCTCCCCCAAAACACATCCCTTGATCCCCCGTGATGGCAGCTAGCACATGTTGACATTGGTAAATTGGTGTGCATCTTCCAAATTTGGCTTTTCCAGGGGTGATTTCCCCCCAACTGAACGCAATATCAAACACAGTTCCTAAATACTCATGTCTGATATTGCCTTCAAATTCGACCAAATGTGACGTTTGTAAGTTCAAGATTTGTGTCTTTTCTTGTTGGTTTTACACATGCCTGTTTTATCTAAAATGGACATTTTGAGTTTTGATAATGACACCACAAAAATTGGTATACCACAAACATGTTGGTTTGTTTAAAAAAACCTTTGGTAAATGCACATGTGATTGTGCAGGTATTAAAAAGATTGTTAATCAAGAATGTGTGGATTATTGTCTCAACGCTACAACACTTTTGGGGTGATGTAATTGTTGTTTTCTGAGAAAATGGGGGTTATTTCCTAAGGGCAAATCCACTTTGCACTACAAGTGCAGTTTCAGTGCAGTTGCAAGTGCACTTGTAGTGAAATGTGTTTTTGCATTTAGTAAATAACAGCCAACAGTGCTTTGTATAAGGTTACACAATCACACCATTTTCTGCACTCAAAACATTTCTATCAGGGTCAGCTAAAACAAACACAAGCAGTAAATGTCCACAAAGAATTTCTTTTTTTTTTTATTATAAAAAGGCTTCACAGATTGTCTGGCATATTGATAGCCCCCCTACCCGCAAAGAACTCCAGGTAGCGTAACCGGACATCACGGGCACTCAGGGAGGGCAAGCCAGGACGGCCATTCCGGCCTCAGGCCCAACTGAGCCAGCATAGTTGGCCAAATGTTTCCTTAAAAAGTTATGGAGAATACAGCACGCCAGTATAATATGGTTCAGTTTATACTCCACCATATGGATGGGTGTCATAAATAGGCGGAACCGGCTGGCCAGGATTCCAAATGTGTTCTCCACCACTCTTCGAGCTCTGGCCAGCCGGTAATTAAAAACCCTCTGTTCCGGGGTGAGGGTCCTCATTGGGAATGGCCGCATCAGGTGGTCCCCCAGCGCAAACGCTTCATCAGCAACAAACACAAATGGGAGTCCTTCAACATTGTCCTCTGGAGCTGGCAAGTCCAAGCTGCCATTCTGGAGACGCCTGTAGAACTCTTTCTGTGCGATGACTCCACCATCGGACATCCGGCCATTCTTCCCCACGTCCACATACAAGAAGTCGTAATTAGCCGACACCACCGCCAACATCACTATATTATTGAACCCCTTGTAATTATAATAGTATGACCCCGAGTTGGGTAGTGGGACGATGTGGACGTGTTTCCCATCAATTGCCCCTCCGCAGTTAGGAAAGTCCCACCGCTGGGCAAAGTGGGAGGCCACAGTCTGCCATTCCTGTGGCGTGGAAGGAAACTGTTGAGGAAAAAACAATAAACATTACTATTTTTTCACAGAAACATGGCAAGCAGATTAGACACAAACATTATGGGGCAACCTCCAGATAGCATTTAGTAAGGGGAATTTAACAAGGCCAAAGTATAAGGTACATCTATCATATTCCCCCTCCCCCCCTCTCATGGGCCATTTCTAACAGTATAGGGGGGGGACTCTTGGACAGGTAACCCTCTTCACTTCATTGAGAGATAAATGGCTAAATAATGGGTATTACTTGGAACATCCCCTCCTTAGTTACACTATTGGCAGCCCACTGGACAGGTAAGAAGTGTAATAATACAAAGATATAAATACACACTGTACACATTTGAGGACATTTGGACATTCTGCTATTACCTATCAAGATAATAATAGGATACAAAAACGTTAAACAGTACCATTGGAAAGTATACAGGCAGGCCCTTGCACTACATGCTTTGGGCAATTCATCCATAAATCTGACCAGAAAAGAGATGGGTATAGTGTGTATGGGTTTGGCAAAGTCACCAGATAGATGATTGAGGATAGATAGAGAATTGGGATCAGCTGACTTAGCAGTTGGGGGAGGGAAGGTTACTAAAAATGACACCACAAAAAAAAGCCTCTAGCACTCCTGCCTGAATTTAAAGCAAAAATAACATTTCAAAACATTTTAGGGGTGTTTGGGGTAAAGCACTACTATGGAGCAGAAAAAATACATTGTTAAGTGACTACATGAGGTGAATATAGGCCAGGAGACACCATGCTGGGGAGGTTATTGAAGGGCAAATACGTATGAAGGACCTAAAATAATAATTACATAAAAATCCAGCATGCATGAGGACAAAGGGGACATTCACAGCATATTACAATCATGGTAATTAGGGAATGAGGAAAGAAATACAAGATATTAGCAAACATTCAATACAATCAAATGTGATATTAAAGGATAAAAATCTTACCTTCATATACTCCTTCTGCAGGACCTGGATGATGGCAGAACAGGTCTCTGGGATAATGATCCCCAGGGCCTGGGGGGAGATGCCTGTCGAGAACTTCAAGTCCTGCAGACTTCTCCCCGTCGCCAAATACCGCAAAGTAGCGACCAACCTCTGCTCCGGAGTGATGGCTTGCCTCATGCAGGTATCCTGCCTGCTGATATAGGGGGTCAGCAAAGCCAACAGACGGTGAAACACGGGGTCCGTCATCCTGAGAAAGTTCCTGAAATCATCAGGATTATTCTCACGTATCTCACGGAGCAAAGGCATATGAGAGAACTGGTCATGCTGAAGCAACCAATTCTTGGTCCATGAACTCCTCCCCACCCTGTTCATGGACTGGACTTGTGTCAAGGTCAGGACCCCAACACCAAGCCCCCGCACAGCACGAACTCTACGAGGAGTACGCATACGCAACATGGCTAGAAAATGGTCGGCTGCTCAGAACGAAGTAACAGAATGCACTGAAGAACAGCAAGGCCTGTGAAGAGCGACCTGAAAAACAGTAACAAACGAACAAGAATACAATGACTACTTAAAGTCACGCGGAACTTGCTTGCACGCACTGAAGAGCAGATACAAACCCACAAGCACAAACTGAACGGCAGAAAACGATCTGAAAGCCACGAGTCTGAAAAAGTGTGAATCGTCTCTCACCAAACTTTTACTAACACGAGATTAGCAAAAGGAGCCCAAAGGGTGCCGCACTTGGTTCTGAACTGGCCTTTTCTAGTCTCGTCGTACGTGGTGTACGTGACCGCGTGGTTGGTCGGAAATTGGTGGAAATTCCGACAACTTTGTGCGACCGTGTGTAGACAAAACAAGTTTGAGCCAACAACCGTCGGAAAAAATCCTAGGATTTTGTTGTCGGAATGTCCGAACAAAGTCCGACTGTGTGTACGCCCTATAACACTCAACAGCAGTCTTCGAGGGATGGTTTTCAGTCCCCAGAAACCCAAGGAGTTATACGTGGCTAGTAGGAGCTAGTTACGGAACATGTGATCCTTAGTGAACCAGAGGACTCAGAATCAAATGCCTCTGCAAATGCTGCATGGCCTCCCTGATTCTGCAAAGCCTGCCAAAAGACCCTAGGATTTGTGGTATCAAGGAGAGGGATACCTGTTGGCTGGTAGGGATAAGCTTCGAGTTCGAGTCGAACTCATGTTCGACTCGAACATCGGCTGTTTGCCGAACAACGAACAATTTGGGGCATTCGCGGCAAATTAAAAAGCCACGGAATACCCTTTAAAAGTCTATGGGAGAAATCAAAAGTGCCAATTTTAAAGGCTTATATATTATGGTATTGTCATAAAAAGTGTTTGGGGACCTGGGTCCTGCCCCAGGGGACATGTATCAATGCAAAAAGAAGTTTTAAAAATGACCGTTTTTTCAGGAGCAATGATTTTAATAATGCTTAAAGTGAAACAATAAGAGTGTAATATTCCTTTAAATTTTGTACCTGGGGGGTGTCCATAGTATGCCTGTATGCCTGTAAAGGGGCGCATGTTTCCCGTGTTTACAGTCTGACAGCATTTTAAAGGAGAAAAAGTAATTTAAAACTACTCGCGGCTATAATGAATTCCGACAATACACATAAAAGTTCATTGATAATAACGGCATGGCATTCACCACAGAGGAACCCCGAATCAAAATTTTTTTTTAAAATGGCATGGGAGTCCCCTTAAATTCCATTCCAGGCCCTTCAGGTCTGGTATGGATATGGATATTAAAGGGAACCCCGCGACAAAATTAACATAAAAATGACGTGGGGTCCCCCCAAAAATCCATACCAAACCCTTATCCTAGCACGCAACCTGGCAGGATGCAGGAAAAGAGGGGGGGCGAGAGAGCGCTCCCCCCTGAACCGAACCAGGCCACATGCCCTCAAAATTGGGAGGGTGCTTTGAGGTAGCCCCCCAAAGCACCTTGTCCCCATGTTGATGAGGAGAAGGGCCTCATTCCCACAACCCTTGCCCGGTAGTTGTGGGGGTCTGCGGGCGGGGGGCTTATCGGAATCTGGAAGCCTGCTTTAACAAGGTGACCCCCAGATCCCGGCCCCCCATGTGTGAATTGGTAATGGGGTACAAATGTACCCCTACCATTTTACAAAAAAAGTGTCAAAAAGGTTAAAAAACACAAGAGACAGTTTTTCACAAGTCCTTTATTAGTTTCTTCTTCTTTCAGCTTCTTCTTCCATCTTCTTCTTCTGGTGTTCTTTTGGTGTTCTTCTTCTTCCTCCATCTTCTTCTTCATCTTCTTCTTTTCCATCTTCTTCTTCCTCTTATCTTCTCGTCCCGCATCTTCCTCCAGGCTTCTTCTCCGCTCCATCTGCACGATCTGCCTCAGTGGGAGTCTTCAGCCATGTGACGCCGTGTGGGGCCCCCTGGTGACCCCGCCCTCCTCTGATGCACAGGGAATTCACGTGATTTCCCTGTGGCTTTCCTCATGTTGTCAGAGGGGGGCAGGGTCACCGTTTACGTACCCGGGTGACCCCGACCCCCTCTGACAACACGGGGCAGTTTTGAATGACATATTTTCCTTTAGAAATTTCATTTTGCTGTGGCACTGTTATTAACATGGGAAAAATGCACTACTTTATAGGCATACTAAGAACACCCCCAGGTACGACATTTAAAGGAATATTTAATTTTTATTGTTTCACTTTAAGCATTATTAAAATCACTGGTCCCGAAAAAAACAGCCGTTTTTTAAACTTTTTTTGCATTGATACATGTCCCCTGGGGCAGGACCCTGATCCCCAAACACTTTTTATGACAATAACTTGCATATAAGCCTTTAACCACCTCAATACAGTGCACTTACACCCCCTTCCTGCCCAGACCAATTTTCAGCTTTCAGCGCTCTCACACTTTGAATGATAATTACTCAGTCATGCAACATTGTACCCATATGAAATTTGTGTCCTTTTTTTCACACAAATAGAGCTTTCTTTTGGTGGTATTTAATCACTAGTGGGTTTTTATTTTTTGTGCTATAAATAAAAAAGTCTGTAAATTTTGTGAAAAAAATGCCTTCTTTGTTTCTGTCATACAATTTTGCAAATTAGTAATTTTCTTCATAAATTTTGGCCAAAATTTATACTGCTACATATCTTCGGTAAAAATAACCCAAATAAGTGTAAATTATTTGGTCTTTGCGAAAGTTATAGAGTCTACAAACTATGGTGCCAATCACTGAAAATTGATCACATCTGATCACACCTGATGTACTGAAGGCCTATCTCAATTTTTGAGATACTAACAAGTCAGGAAAGTACAAATACCCCCCAAATGACCCCTTTTTAGAAAGTAGACATTCCAAGGTATTAAGTAAGTAGCATGGTGAGTTATTTTAAGTTGTAATTTTTTCCCACAATTTTTTGCAATATTAAGATTATTTTTAATTTTTTTTTTTTTTTTACAAAATTGTCATATCAACAGGTTATTACTCTCACAGAACATATGCATACAACAAATTACACCCCAAAATACATTCTGCTACTCTTCCCGAGTATGGCGATACCACATGTGTGAGACTTTTACACAGCCTGGCCACATACAAAGGCCCCATATTGAAGTAGCATCTTCAGGCGTTCTACAAGCATAAATGACACATCTCATTTCTCAACCACCTATTACACTTTTGAAGGCCCTGGAGCACCAGGACAAGAAAATTGCCCCCAAAATGACCCCATTTTGGAAAGCAAACACCCCGATGTATAATCTATGAGGCATAATGAGTCTTTTGAACGGTTCATTTTTTTCCAGAAGTTTTTGGAAAATGTGGAAAAAAAATGAAAACGCTTTTTTTTACACAAAGTTATCCATTTAGCAGATATTTCCAACACATATCATGTACATAGCAAAGATGACACCCCAAAATACATTCTGCTACTCCACCTGAGCATGGCCATACCACAAATGTGAGACTTTTACACAGCCTGGCCACATACAGAGGCCCAACATTGAAGTAGCATCTTCAGGCGTTCTACGAGCATAAATGATACATCTCATTTCTCAACCACCTATTACACTTTTGAAGGCCCTGGAGCACCAGGACAATGGAATTTCCCCCAAAATTACAGCATTTTGGAAAGCAAACACCCCATTGTATAATCTATGAGGCACAATGAGTCTTTTGAACGGTTCATTTTTTTCCAGACGTTTTTGGAAAATGTGGAAAGAAAATGAAAACGCATTTTTTTACACAAAGTTGTCCATTTATCAGATATTTCCAACAGATAGCATGTACATAGCAAAGATGACACCCCAAAAATACATTCTGCTACTCCTCCTGAGTATGGCAATACCACATGTGTGAGACTTTTACACAGCCTGGCCACATACAAAGGCCCAACATTGAAGGTAGCATCTTCAGGCGTTCTACGAGCATAAATGACACATCTCATTTCTCAACCACCTATTACATTTTTGAAGGCCCTGGAGCACCAGGACAATGGAATTGCCCCCAAAATTACCCCATTTTGGAAAGCAAACACCCCATTGTATAATCTATGAGGCACAATGAGTCTTTTGAACGGTTAATTTTTTTCCAGAAGTTTTTGGAAAATGTGGAAAAAAAATGAAAACGCATTTTTTTTTTACACAAAGATGTCCATGTATCATATATTTCCAACACATAGCATGTGCATAGCAAAGATGACACCCCAAAATACATTCTGCTACTCCTCCTGAGTATGGCGATACCACATGTGTGAGCTTTTTACACAGCCTGGCCACATACAGAGGCCCAACATCCAAGTAGCACCATCAGGCATTCTAGAAGCATAAATGACATATATAATTTCCTGGCAACCTATCATTTTTGAAGGCCCTTCATATTTCTAACACATAGCATGTACATACCAAGAATTACAATCCAAAATAAATTATATTGCGGAAAGGGTAAAAAAGTAGTATCCGTAGAGGAGAGCACTGGTCCAGGCAGCAGGCAGGGATGTGCTTAGCAACAGCAATAGTAATTATCCAGGCAGCAGGCAGGAATATTATCTATAGTCAGCACAAGGATATTGTCAGCACAGCACAGTCCATAGAAATTGTCCAGGCAGAGACAGCCAGCACAGCCATAATATTGGTCCTGGTACATTGTTACCTGCAGATACTCATTGTACCGCTCTCCAGCCCTTTATAAGCATACTGCCTCTTGCTACAGCTAATTATTTGCATAGTCCATGTAGCGGTGTGGTCCGTTCATGCGGCAGGCAGAGGCATGATGGCAGTAAGTAAGTCAGCATCAGGCTGAGGGCCGCAATCAGGTAAGACCTGTGCACAGGGGCACAGGGGTAGAGGCTTCGACCCACCCAAATCTCTATGAAGCCTCCGGACTCCAGACCCTAATCCGGAAATTCCGAAACCCGGAGAAAACAAAAAAAATTGTTTTCTCCATCGGGAAAAAAAATTCTGGAGCCCCTCACATATGTGAGACCCCTTTGTACTACAGTAGCAGGGCAACAGATCAGTCCAAGCTGTAGGCAAAAGCATAGTCCATAAAACAGGCCAGGGTCAGTTCACGTGCAAGCAGTCCAAGTGGTGGGCAGTAGCGTAGTTGATAAAACAGGCCAGGGTCAGTTCACGTGGAGGCAGTCCAAACGGTAGGCAGAGGCATAGTCACAAAACAGGCCAAGGTCAGTTCACATGGCAGCAGTCCAAACGGTAGGCAGAGGCATAGTCAAAAAACAGGCTAGGGTCAGTTCACGTGGAAGCAGTCCAAACGGTAGGCAGAGGCATAGTCAAAAAACAAGCCAGGGTCAGTTAACGTGGAAGGCAGTGGCATGGTTATTTGGGGAAGCATGGAAAATAGTCAGCACAGATGATGAAAAAGGGGGAAATGGTTAAAAATATGGGCTAATATTTTAGGGATGTATGATAAAGTTGGAAGCATTCACCGATGCAAAGGCCCGGTTGGGAGGGACACTGGGGACAATGGTAGCTGGTATCTTTTCAAAATCCTCTTTTGGTGCACACGCAACTTTTTTTTGCCATCTTCGGCCCGCTTCAGATGGTAGAATGTTGAAGGGGAAGTGGCGCTCATGAAGTCGGCAAACAGCCTCAGAGCGAAGGTCTTCGGGGGGTCTTTGGTGATAGATGAGGGACGTAACAACTTCTTCTATGAATTGTAGGAAGGGGGGGCTTTCTGTGGATTTGGTGTAGACTACATAGGAATTATAAACGGCCAAATGTATAAGTTAAATTGCTACCTTTTTGTACCAGAATCGGGACCTCCTTATCGACAAATAGGGCTGAATCATTTGATCATTGAAATCCACCCCCCATGTAGAGATTATAATCTTGGACACATACTGGCTTTTCAATGGGACCTCTTCTTCTTCGAACCTCAATTGTAGTGTCGTCATGGATGGTGGATAGGGATGAGCTTCGTGTTCGAGTCGAACCCATGTTCGACTCGAACATCGTCTGTTCGATCGTTCGCCAAATTGTGAACGATATGGGCCGTTCACGCCAAATTTGTGTGGCGCGTCATGGCCCATAATTCACTGCGGCATCGCATGGCATTGCTGGCTGATGATTGGCCAAGCACGCACTATGACCAGCATGCTTGGCCAATCACAGCAACGTCAGTAGAGAGAGCTGTAATTGGCCAAAGCCAGGGTGGCTTTGGCCAATTATGGTTCAGGGGGTTTAGAACACGCCCCACACTATATAAGGCCACCTGCACGGCGGCCCTGTGTAGTGTGTTCCGGCGTGCTGAGAGATAGAGAGAGAGAGACAGTGTCATTTCATTTGAGTTAGCTAGATTAGGCAGGACAGTCAGTGAGTTAGCTGTACTTACAGTGTATTGTGTATAGTACCACAGTCAGGCAGCTAGACTATTTACAGTTAGTGTAGTGCGTCCTCCTTACAGTGTTCAGTTAAAGCTACAAGTTAGTTTAGTGTGACCTCTGCACAGTGTTCAGCTAAAACTACAAGTTAGTGTAGTGTGTCCTCCTCCCATTTTTCAGCTAAAGCTACAAGTTAGTTTAGTGTGACCTCTACACAGTATTCAGCTAAAGCTACAAGTTAGGGTAGTGCGTCCTCCTCACAGTGTTCAGCTAAAGCTACAAGTTGGTGTAGTGCGTCCTCCTCACAGTGTTCAGCTAAAACTACAAGTTAGTGTAGTGCAACCTCTGCACAGTGTTCAGCTAAAGCTACAAGTTAGTGTAGTGCGTCCTCTGAACAGTGTTCAGCTAAAACTACAAGTTAGTGTAGTGCGACCTCTGCACAGTGTTCAGCTAAAGCTACAAGTTAGTGTAGTGCGTCCTCTGAACAGTGTTCAGCTAAAACTACAAGTTAGTGTAGTGCGACCTCTGCACAGTGTTCAGCTAAAGCTACAAGTTAGTGCAGTGCGTCCTCCTCACAGTGTTCAGCTAAAACTACAAGTTAGTGTAGTGCGACCTCTGCACAGTGTTCAGCTAAAGCTACAAGTTAGTGTAGTGCGTCCTCTGAACAGTGTTCAGCTAAAGCTACAAGTTAGTGTAGTTCGTCCTCCTCACAGTGTTCAGCTAAAGCTACAAATTAGTGTAGTGCGACCTCTGCACAGTGTTCAGCTAAAGCTACCTGTAGAAGGTTGGTGGTGTTTTCCTGGTCCTATCACTACCGCAGGCAGTTAAATAAGCTACAAGTTATTTTTTTGCGAGCTCTGCACAGTGTTCACCTAAAGCTATCTGTAGAAGGTTGGTGGTGTTTTCCTGTTCCTATCACTACCGCAGGCAGCTAAATAAGCTACAAGTTATTTTTTTGTGTGCTCTGCACAGTGTTCACCTAAATCTACCTGTAGAAGGTTGGTGGTGTTTTCCTGATCCTATCACTACCGCAGGCAGCTAAATAAGCTACAAGTTTGTTTTTTGCGAGCTCTGCAGAGTTTTCAGCTAAAGCTACCTGTAGAAGGTTGGTGGTGTTTTCCTGATCCTATCACTACCACAGGCAGCTAAATAAGCTACAAGTTAGTTTTTGGCGAGCTGTGCACAGTGTTCACCTAAAGCTACCTGTCGAAGGTTAGTGGAGTTTTCCTGATCCTATCACTACCGCAGGCAGCTAAATAAGCTACAAGTTAGTTTTTGGCGAGCTCTGCATAGTGTTCAGCTAAAACTACAAGTTAGTGTAGTGCAAGCTCTGCACAGTGTTCAGCTAAAGCTACCTGTAGAAGGTTGGTGGTGTTTTCCTGATCCTATCACTACCACAGGCAGCTAAATAAGCTACAAGTTAGTTTTTGGCGAGCTCTGCACAGTGTTCACCTAAAGCTACCTGTCGAAGGTTAGTGGTGTTTTCCTGATCCTATCACTACCGCAGGCAGCTAAATAAGCTACAAGTTAGTCTTTTGCGAGCTCTGCACAGTGTTCAGCTAAAACTACAAGTTAGTGTAGTGCAAGCTCTGCACAGTGTTCAGCTAAAGCTACCTGTAGAAGGTTGGTGGTGTTTTCCTGATCCTATCACTACCGCAGGCAGCTAAATAAGCTACAAGTTAGTTTTTTGCCAGCTCTGCAGTGTTCAGCTAAAGCTAACTGTAAAAGGTTGGTGGTGTTCTCATACTACAGGCAGGCAGTTGATTTTGCTAGCTGCAGTATCAGTATAATTATATATCTCCCAGCTTGGTGCAGCTACAGGCCATTAGTTTGTCTGGAAGGCCAACAAGGAGAGGCAGACAGTCACAAGCCAATAAAAGAGGGCAAGCAGGCTCTGTGTCTAGAGGCAACATGGAGACGGTGCATCCTCATCAGCACGTGGCCATGGGACACACTTGGCCTTTTTTTCGGCAGCTGGCCGCGTTGAGCCGCAACATGCGGAAGACTTGGTCGAGTGGATGACCAAGCCGTTCTCATCCTCCTCATCCTCCTCATCCTCTCTCACCCATGCTCAGGGTACTTTGTCTGGCAAAGCAGCTGCCAACGCGGCCTCTTCCCTTGGCTCAATGGCATCAGTGACTCCTTCCCTAGTGCCACCATGTCCTCCTGAGGAGTTCCTTGAACTGTTTGACCACAGTGTTGGGTACATGCTCCAGGAGGATGCCCAGCGTTTAGAAGGCTCTGATGATGATACTGAGCTAGATGAAGGCAGTAACGTGAGCACGGACAGAGGGGGTGCCCAAGAAGGACAGCAATCTGGCAGTCATGCTCCCCCTGCTGCAGCATACTGCCAGGTTTGCTCCAGCTATGAGGAGGGAGGGGATGATGAGGTCACTGACTCAATGTGGGTGCCTGATAGGAGAGAGGAGGAGGAGGCACACCACCAACAAGGCAGGATGCCCTCCAGGGGCCAGCCTAAGGGTAGCACACTGACTGCATCACACCCCAAAGCTCCGCATGTGCAGGGCGCTGCTGTTTCTGCGCATTATTCCAAAAGTTCTTTGGTGTGGGCCTTTTTTGAGACGAGTGCATCAGATTGCACCGCTGCTATTTGCAACATATGTCTCAATCTCGCGTGGCCAAAATATCTCCCGCTTGGGCACCACATGCTTGACCAGACATATGTTGACCTGCCATGCAGTTCATTGGCAACGTATCTAAAAGACCAACACCAAAGAACAAAGAGGACCTCTCCTTGCACCTCATCAGCTGAGATCTCCAACCCCACTATACCGTCAGTCCCCTCTGAGACCTGCAATGAGAGGAATGAAGGTGTAGAATTAGGTATGTCACAGCCAAGTACTTGTGGGCAATCTGCTTTCGGTACACCGACGTCAGATTGTACCAGGCAAATTTCCCTGCCCTAGCTGCTGCACCGCCGAAAGAAGTTTGCTTCCAGCCATCCACATGCCCAACGGTTGAATGCTAGCTTGGCAAAATTGCTAGCACTTCAACTGCTGCCTTTTCAGTTGGTAGACTCTGCCCCCTTCCATGAGTTTGTGGAATGTGCGGTTCCTCAGTGGCAGGTACCCAAACGCCACTTTTTCTCACGGAAGGCGATTCCGGCTCTCTACCGGCATGAGGAAGGCAATGTCTTGGCCTCGCTGGACAGGGCGGTCAGTGGTAAGGTGCATATTACCGCTGACTCATGGTTCAGCAGGCATGGACAGGGACGTTACCTAAGTTTCACCGCACATTGGGTGACTCTGCTAGCAGATGGGAAGGATGCAGGGCAAGGTGCAGTAGTGTTGGAGGTTGTTCCGCCACCACGCCTCCAAAATGCCACTACTAATGATTGTGACACACCTCTCTCCTCCACCCCCTCCTCTTCTTCTTCCTCCATGGCCTCTTCCTGTGCTTTGTCCTTGGAACCGGCGGTGCTCCGTAGCCATTCAAGGGGCTACGCAAGTATGCAGGCCAAAAGATGCCATGCGGTGCTTGAGCTGGTGTGCTTGGGGGACAGGAGCCACACTGGGGCAGAGGTTATGTCAGCTCTGCAGGGGCAGGTTCAGAGGTGGTTGACGCCACGCCAACTTAAGGCAGGAATGGTGGTTTGCGACAATGGCACCAACCTCCTCTCTGCCCTCCGACAGGGACAAATGACCCATGTGCCCTGTTTGGCTCACGTCCTTAACTTGGTGGTGCAGCGGTTCTTGGGCAGGTACCTGGGCTTACAGGATGTCCTGAGGCAGGCCAGGAAAGTCTGTGTGCATTTCTGCCGGTCATATAATGCCAGTGCTCGGCTGGCAGACCTCCAAAAGGAATTTAACCTGTCCAAGAACCGCCTAATCTGTGACATGCCCACCAGGTGGAACTCAACGTTGGCCATGCTGCAGCGGCTGCACATGCAGCAGAGGGCCATCAATGACTACCTGTGCCACTATGGCACCAGGTCAGGGTCAGGGGAGCTTGTTTTTTTTTCCCCACGCCAGTGGGCCATGATCAGGGATGCATGCACTGTCCTGTCACCATTTGAGGAGGCCACGAGGATGGTGATCAGTGACAGTGAATGCATCAGTGACACTGCCCCCCTTGTCCACCTGTTGGAGCACACGTTGTGTGGAATAATGGACAGGGCACTTGAGGCAGAACAGAGGCAGGAAGAGGAGGACTTCCTTAGCTCTCAAGGCCCCCTTTATCCAGACAGTGTTCCTGCGTGCCTGCCGATCACACAGGAAGAGGATGAGGTGGAGGAGGATTGTGTCAGTATGGAGGTGGTGCCTGGCACTCAGCATCAGCAGCAGTCTTTAAGGGATCAGTCCCAAGAAACACATGGACTTGTACGTGGCTGGGAGGAGGTGGCTGAGGACCATGTCATCCTTAGTGACCCAGAGGACTCCGGACTGAATGCCTCAGCAAACCTACGCTGCATGGCCTGCCTGATCCTGCAAAGCCTGTGTAAGGATCCTCGTATTCGTGGTATCAAGGAGAAGGACCAATACTGGCTGCCAACCCTCCTTGATCCACGTTACAAGGGTAAGGTTGTGGACTTTATCTTGCCATCGCAGAGGGAGCAGAGGATGAAACATCTTCGGGAGGCCTTGCAGAAAGGTCTGTGCAATGCGTTTCCAGAGACTGGGAGGTTACAAACTCCTGTTTCTGGACAACGTGTTGCTGAGGCTTCGGTCAGTCAAAGAAGGAGCGGTGGAGAAGGTGGCCATCTGACCGATCAGCGTTCAGACAATTTTTTAGGCCGCAGCCCCAAGTTATGATCGGTTCCAGCAACCATTACCAGCGTCTGTTTTACATGGTGCAGGAATACCTAGGGGCAAGATCTGACTTGGACACCTTTCCCACCAAAAATCCTCTGGGTTACTGGGTCTTGAGGATGGATCACTGGCCAGAGCTTGCACAGTATGCAATTGAGCTACTGGCCTGTCCTGCATCCAGCGTTCTTTCGGAACGCACATTCAGTGCTGCTGGAGGCTTTGTAACCGATCACAGGGTGCGTCTGTCCACCGACTCGGTCGATCGACTGACCTTCATAAAAATGAATCAGTCTTGGATCACCACCAGCTAACAAGCACCTGATGCTGATGTAACCGAATAATATTTTTTAAAATCTCAGATCCCTTCAAGATTGCCTATGCTGAAGCTGAGTGACTATCCTGAGTAATTATCCTCTTCCTCCTCAATGATCACGCTGATAGCTTGTAAGAACATTTTTGGTTCTGGGCACTGCCACCAGTGCCTAAGGCCCAATTTTACAGCCCCTGTTAAACAGGGGCGTGTAATTACAATTTTTGATGCAAAACTTTGCAGCAGGGCTCATTCCTGCATTCCAACTAGAGTATCTATGAGGAGTTGCAGTGTTGTGGCACCAGCACCAGTGCCTCAGGCCTAACTTTTCAGACCCTTGTTATCAGTGGCGTGTAATTACAATTTTTGATGCAATACTTTGCAGCAGGGTTCGTTCCTGCCTTCCAACTAGAGTATCTATGAGGGGTTGCAGTGTTGTGGCACCAGCACCAGTGCCTAAGGCCTAAATTTTCAGCCCCTGTTAAACAGGGGCGTGAAATTACAATTTTTGATGCAATACTTTGCAGCAGGGCTTGTTTCTGCGTTCCAACTAGAGTATCTGTGAGGGGTTGCAGTGTTGTGGCACCAGTACCAGTGCCTAAGGCCCAATTTTTCAGCCCCTGTTCAACAGGGGCATATAATTACAATTCTTGATCTAATATTTCACAGCAGGGCCCATTTCTGCGCCCACCAAGAGCGAGTGAGGACTTACAGTGTTGTGGCACCAGCACCACCACCACCACCAAAGGCCCAATTTTTCTGCCCCTGTTCAACAGGGGCATGTAATTACAATTCTTGATCTAATATTTCACAGCAGGGCCCTGTGAGGGCTTACAGTGTTGTGGCCACAACAACACCTAAGGCCCAAATTTCTGCTAAGTATATAGGGCAGGCCCTTACTTTCAAACATCCAACTTACAAACGACTCCTACTTGCAAACGGAAGGAGACAACAGGAAGTGAGATGAAATCTACCCCTAGGAAGGGAAATTCTCTCCTGTAAGAGTTAATATGGGAAAAACATTTCTTCTTTACACTGATGCTTTAATACCAATCTTTGTTTCACAAAAAAACCCAAATTTTAAAAAAACATTTGTCATTGGGACAAAAAGTGAGGTGAAATCTTCGGAAGAGGAGCACAGACAGCAAAACAAATGTTACAGGGGTGATAACCCTTCCCTATGTTCTCCAAAAAGCTTAAAATAGATTTTTTGGCTGGAGCTAAACACGTTAAAAATTTACCAGTTCAAAATTACAAACAGATTCTACTTAACAACAAACCTACAGTCCCTGTCTTGTTTGCACCGCCTGTTTGCTGCTGTTCAGAGTATATAGGGCCTGGTGGCCCCACGCCTTTCCTTTTTTTAATTTGGGTGCGGGGTTCCCCTTAATATCCATACAAGACCCAAAGGGCCTGGTAATGGACTGGGGGGTACCCATGCTGTTTGTCTCACTGATTTTCATCCATATTGCCAGGACTCGACATTACATTAAAGCCGCAAGCACTTTTTTTCCTTTAAAAATGACATTTTGTGCAGGGACAGTTCTATGCATGGGAAACATGTGCCACTTTACAGGCATACTATAGACCACCCCCGGGTACGATATTTAAAGGAATATTTCACTTTTTTTTTACTTTAAGCATCATTAAAATCACTCATCCCGAAAAAACGTCAGTTTTTAAAAGTTTTTTTGCATTGATACATGTCCCCTGGGGCAGGACCCGGGTCCCCAAACCTAGGACAATACCATGCAAATTAGCCTTTAAAATGAGCACTTTTGATTTTGAACGTTTGAGTCCCATAGACGTCAATGGGGTTCTAACGTTTGTGCGAATTTTTGGTCCGTTCGCAGGTTCTGGTGCGAACTGAACCAGGGGGTGTTCGGCTCATCCCTAATGCTGGACATCATGTGCATGTTCCTTTTATCCTTCCACCTCAAGGCCAGCACTTTGTTGCATCTCAATGCTGCTCTTTCCCCCCTTCGCAGCTTTTTGTTTGCTAGAGATAGTGGGAAGCCCTTCCTATTTTTTCTGAAAGTTCCGCAGACCAGGGTTTTTGCAATGTATAGGTGTTTGAAAAGGGGCAGGCCAGTGTAGAAATTTTCGAGGTATATGTGATATCCTTTGTTCAGAAGTGGGTATGCCAAGTCCCATACAATCTTTCCAGTTGTGCCCATGTAGGCCGGGCACTCAGGGGGCTGGAGCTGGGAATCTTTTCCTTCATATATGCGGAACGCATACAAATATCCTGTGGCTCTCTCACAGAGCTTGTATAATTTTACTCTGTATCTGACCCTTTTGCTAGAATTATATTGCTTTAATCCTAGCTGGCCTGAAAAGGGTACCAGGGACTCATCGACACATATATTCTTATCGGGGACATAGAGTTCTGCAAATTGTTGGGAAAAGAAATTTATCAGTGGGCGAAGTTTATATAATTTGTCGTAATTTGGATGATTGCGGGGAGGGCACTGGGTGTTGTCGCTAAAATGAAGAAAGCGCATTATCATTTCGTATTGGGACCTGGCCATTACGGCAGAATAAATGGGCATGTTGTGGATAGGGTTGGTGGACCAATAGGCATGTCCTTTATTATTTTTGTAAGCCTCATGTTTAGGGTGAGGGTGAGGCCCATAAACAATTTGAACTCCTCCAAATTCAGATCTCTCCACTCAAATGGACGTGCATAGGATGATTGGGGGTGGTTGGCAATATATTGCTGGGCATATAAATTTGTCTGGTCCACAATGAATTACAGCAAAGTGTCGGGCAAAAACAGATACAAAAAATCAAATGTGAAATTTTGGGTGTTGGCCTGCACACCTGGCTGTGCTGTAAATGGGAGAATAGCTGGTGATCCCGAGTCGGATGGCAGCCATGTTGGGTTGGCAAGACCATCTGGCATATATGTAGAGGCTCTTGGGGACGTGACACTCCAGTAGTTGGGGGAATTTAATTTCCTGTGCTGGTACTCAGGCGTGATGTGGCAGCACTGGTACTGGGTCTGGGCATTTGTTCCTGGGCCTATCGCTGGCGACAGCGCTGGTACTGGGCATTTGTTCCCTGGGCCTATAGCTGGCGGCAGTGCTGGTACTGGGAATTTGTTCTTGGGGCCTATTGCTGGTGGCAGCGCTGGTACTGGGCCTTGGAATATAATCCTGGTTTACAGAGTGCCGTGCCGTTTTAGGAGGGACCCATTCTTCCTCTGAATCATTTGCCGATTCACTATTGGGCTAAAATGCCGAATTTGATTCGGAATCAGAATTGGAATCTGATGAGAATTCCCCGTTGCTCTGATCAGTCATGGAGAGGATCTTGAATGCCTCCTCACTGGTGTATAATCTTTTGGACATGACGCTGATGGCTGTGTGACAGGTGGCAGGCGACGGTCACTGATGGGCTGTGAGATGGGTGGCAGGTGATGTTCACTGATAGGTGATGACGGTGTGACAGGCGATGGTCACTGATGGGTGACAGGCCACGGACGATGATGGGTGATGGTCACTGATGGGTAATGGTCACAGACGGGTGACAGGCCATGGTCACTGATGGGTGATGGGTGCACGGCTGATGATCACTGATGGGTGACGGGTAATGGCTGACATCACTGATGGGTGACGGGTAATCGCTGACGCCACTGATGGGTGATGGGTAATCGCTGACGTCACTGATGGGTGACGGGTGATGGCTGATGGTCACTGATGGGTGACGGGTGATGGCTGATGGGTGACGGCTGAAGTCACTGATGGTTGACGGGTAATGGCTGACGTCACCGATGGGTGATGGCTGATGGTCACTGATGGGTGACGGGTGATGGCTGATGGTCACTGATGGCTGACGGCTGACGGTCACTGATGGGTGATGGGTAATGGCTGACGGTCAGTGATGGTTGATGAGTAATGGCTGACGTCACTGATGAGTGACGGGTGACGGGTGATGGCTGATGGGTGATGGCTGATGGTCACTGATGGGTGACGGCTGACAGGTGATGGCTGACGGTCACTGATGGGTGACAGGTGATGGCTGACAGGTAACAGCTGACGGTCACTGATGGGTGATGGGTGATGGCTGACAGGTGCACTGCTGACGGTCACTGATGGCAGTCTTATGTGACAGGTGCACTTTAAGGGGTGACTGTGGTGACTGTTGGGTGACAGATGACATTTGGGGGGGCAATGGGACAAGTGTTGTGCTTGTGCAGTACAATACAGACACAGATTGGTAACTCGCTGCTCCTAGCTCTTCTCTCCTCACACTGGAAACGGTGTGTGAGGAGAGAAGAGCTGGTAACAGGTAGTTACCGCTCTGTGTTTACATTTAGTGATCGGCTGTGAATGGATCACAGCTGATCACGTGGTAAACAGCCGCCGGCCAATAGCTGTTTACCTTCATTGGTGATGAGCAGTGTTCCCGGGATCACGCTGCCACCGACGTGCACGCGCTGCACGCTCCCCATGCACTGTGCACAATGGGGCGGTACCAGCTGTCATCGGTCGTGACTTCATCACAGCCGATCACGTGGTAAACAGCCATACCCAATGGCTGTTTACCCCCCTCGGTGGCGAGCAGTGTCTCTGTGACACCCTGCCACCGAGGGTACAGGGATGCGCGCGCACGACCGCGCGCATTCCCTGTTTAAAGGGCAGGGCGTCATATGACGCCCTCCCAGAACGAGAGCCGCGCCGTCATATGACAGACGGCGGGCGGCAAGCGGTTAAAATGAGCACCTTTGATTATTCATGTTCGTGTCCCATAGACTTTAACCATGTTCACGTGTTCAAACACATTTTTTGCCTGTTCGCATGTTCTGATGCGAACCAAAACGGGGGGTGTTCGGCTCATCCCTACTGGCTGGCAACCCTTCTTGATTCACATTACAAGGGTAGGGATGAGCTGAACAACCGCCCCCCCCCCCGGTTCAGTTCGCACCAGAACCTGCGAACGGACCGAAAGTTCATGCAAACTTTAGAACCCCATTAAAGTCTATGGGACACGAACGTTCGATATAAAAAATGCTAATTTTAAAGGCTAATATGCAAGTTATTGTCCTAAAAAGGGTTTGGGGACCCAGGTCCTGCCCCAGGGGACATCTATCAATGCAAAAAAAGTTTTAAAAATGGCAGTTTTTTCGGGAGCAGTGATTTTATTGATGCTTAAAGTGAAAAAAAAAGTGAAATATTCCTTTAAATATCATACCTGGGGGTGTCTATAGTATGCCTGTAAAGTGGCACATGTTTTCCATGCTTAGAACAGTCCCTGCACAAAATGCCATTTGTAAAGGAATAATAGTCATTTAAAACTGCTTCCGGCTTTAATGTAATGTCGGGTCCTGGCAATATGGATGAAAATCAGTGAAACGGCAAACAAACGGCATGGGTACCCCCCCAGTCCATTACCAGGCCCTTTGGTTCTTGTATGGATATTAAGGGGAACCCCGCACCCAAATTATACATATATAATACTGTAGTATATATACTCCAAACAGCAGTATACAGGCAGTGCAAACAAGACAGGGAGTGTAGGTTTGTTGTTAAGTAGAATCTGTCTGTAATTTTGAACTGGTACCTTTTTAAAGTGTAGCTCCAGCCAGAAAATCTATTTTTAAGCTTTTTGGAAAACATAGGGAAGGGTTATCACCCCTGTAACATTTGTTTTGCTGTCTGTGCACCTCTTCAGAAGATTTCACCTCACTTTCTGTCCCAATGACAAATGTTTTTTGAAAATTTGGGGTTTTTAGTAAAACAAGAATTGGTGATAAAGCATCAGTAGAGAGGAGACATGTTTTTCCCATATTAAGTCTTACAGGAGAGAATTTCCCTTCCTAGGGGTAGATTTCATCTCACTTCCTGTTGTCTCCTTCCATTTGCAAGTAGGAGTCGTTTGTAAGTTGGATGTTTGAAAGTAGGGGCCTGCCCTATATACTCTGCAGAAATTGGGGCCTTAGGTGTTGGTGTTGCCACAACACTGTAAGTCCTCACAGCTACTCTTGGTGGGCGCTGGAACGGGCCCTGTTGTGAACTATTATATCAAGAATCGTAATTATATGCAACTGTTGAACAGGGGCAGAAAAATTGGGCCTTTGGTGGTGGTGGTGGTGTTGCCACAACACTGTAAGCCCTCACAGTTACTCTTGGTGGGCGCAGGAATGGGCCCTGCTGTGAAATATTAGATCAAGAATTGTAATTACATGTCCCTGTTGAACAGGGGCAGAAAAACTGGGCCTTAGGCACTGGTGCCACAACACTGCAAACCCTCACAGATGCTATAGTTGGAATGCAGCAACGAACCCTCCTGCAAAATATTGCACCAAAAATTGTAATTATACGCCCCTGTTAAAAAGGGGCAGAAAAATTGGGCTTTAGACACTGGTGTTGGTCCCACAACACTGCAACCCCTTACAGATACACTATTTGGAGCACAGGAATGAGCCCTGCTGCAAAGTATTGCATCAAAAATTGTAATTACATGCCCCTGTTAAACAGGGGCTGAAAAATTGGGCCTTTGCCACTGGTGGCAGCACCCAGAACCAAAAATGTTTTTACAAGCTATCAGCATGATCATTGAGGAGGAAGAGGATAGTCACTCAGCATAACAGAATAGTCACTCAGCATCAGCATAGGCAATCTTGAAGGGGTCTGACATTTCAAAAAAAATTATTTGGTTACATCAGCATCAGGTGTTTGGTAGCTGGTGGTGATCCAAGACTGATTCATTTTTATGAAGGTCAGTCGATCGACCGAGTCGGTGGACAGGCGCACCCTGTGATCAGTTACAAAGCCTCCGGCAGCACTGAATGTGCATTCCAAAAGAACGCTGGATGCAGGACAGGCCAGTAGCTCAATTGCATACTGTGCAAGCTCTGGCCAGTGATCCATCCTCAAGACCCAGTAACCCAGAGGATTTTCGGTGGGAAAGGTGTCAGAGTGTGATCTTGCCCCTAGGTATTCCTGCACCATGTAAAACAGACGCTGGCAATGGTTGCTGGAAAGGATCATACCTTGGGGCTGCGGACTAAAAAATTGTCTAAACGCATCAGTCAGACGGCCACCTTCTCCACCGCTCCTTCTGTGACTGACCGAAGCCTCAGCAACACGTTGTCCAGGAGGACCAGGAAATTGTAACCTCCCAGACTCTGGAAACGCGTTGCACAAACCTTTCTGCAAGGCCTCCCAAAGATGTTTCATCCTCTGCTCCCTCTGCGATGGCAAGATAAGGTCCGCAACCTTACCTTTGTAACCTGGATCAAGGAGGGTTGCCAGCCAATAATAATCCCTCCCCTTGGTACCACGAATACGAGGATACTTCCGCAGGCTTTGCAGGTTTAGGGAGGCCATGCAGCGTAGGTTTGCTGAGGCATCCGGTTCAGAGTCCTCTGGGTCACTAAGGACGACATGATCCGCAGCCATCTCCTCCCAACCACGTACAAGTCCATGGGTTTCTTCGGACTGTAAATGATCCCTTGAAGACTGCTGCTGATGCTGAGTGCCAGGCTCCACCTCCTTGCTGACAGAAACCTCCTCCTCCTTGTCCTCTTCCTGTGTGATCGGCGGGCACGCAGGAACACTGTCTGGATAAAGGGGGCCTTGAGAGCTAAGGAAGTCCTCCTCTTCCTCCCTCTGTTCTGCCTCAAGTGCCCTGTCCATTATTTCATGCAGCATTTGCTCCAACAGGTGGACAAGAGGGACAGTGTCACTGATGCATGCACTGTCACTGCTCACCATCCTTGTGGCCTCCTCAAATGGTGACAGGACAGTGCATGCATCCCTGATCATAGCCCACTGGCATGGGAAAAAAAACCAAGCTCCCCTGACCCTGGCCTGGTGCCATAGTCGCATAGGTACTCATTGTTGGCCCTCTGCTGCATGTGCAGCCGCTGCAGCATGGCCAACGTTGAGTTCCACCCGGTGGACATGTCACAGGTTAGGCGGTTCTTGGTTAAATTCCTTTTGGAGGTCAGCCAGCCAAGCACTGGCATTATATGACCTGCAGAAATGCACACAGACTTTCCTGGCCTGCCTCAGGACATCCTGTAAGCCCGGGTACCTGCCCAAGAACCGCTGCACCACCAAGTTAAGGATGTGAGCAAAACAGGGCACATGGGTCAGTTGTCCCTGTCAGAGGGCAGAGAGGAGGTTGGTGCCATTGTCGCAAACCACCATTCCTGGCTTAAGCTGGCGTGGCATCAACCACCTCTGAATCTCTGCCCCAGTGTGGCTCCTGTCCCCCAAGCACACCAGCTCAAGCACCGCATGGCATCTTTTTGCCTGCGTGCTTGCACAGACTCTTGAATGCCTAAGGAGCACCGCTGGTTCCGAAGACAAATCAGCACAGGAAGAGGCCACGGAGGAAGAATAAGAGGAGGGGTGGAGGAGAGAGTTGTGGCAGAATCACCATTTTTAGAATTTTAAAAACGTGGTGGTGGAACAACCTCCAAAAGAGGGGGGATGTGAGAGCATCCCCCTCCTGAACCGTACCAGGCCACATACCCTCAACATTGGGAGGGTGCTTTGGGGTAGCCCCCCAAAGCACCTTGTCCCCATGTTGATGGGGACAAGGGCCTCTTCCCCACAACCCTTGCCCGGTGGTTGTGGGGGTCTGCGGGCGGGGAGCTTATCAGAATCTGGAAGCCCCCTTTAACAAAGGAAACCCCAGATCCCGGCCCCCCCTGTGTGAAATGGTAAGGGGGTACTTCCCCTACCATTTCACAAAAAACTGTCAAAAATGTTAAAAATAACAAGAGACAGTTTTTGACAATTCCTTTATTTAAAGTCTTCTTTTTTCCATCTTCTTTCTTCTATCTTCTTTCTTCTATCTTCCTTCAGTTTCTTCCTCCATCTTCTTCTTCTTCTGGTTCTTCTGGTTCTTCCTCCGGTGTTCTCGTCCGGCATCTCCCTCCGCGGCGTCTTCTTCCCTTCTGCTTCTCCGGCCACTCCGCATCCATGATGGGAGGCTCTCGCTGTGTGATGCTTCACGTCTCCTGACGGTTCTTAAATAACGGGTGACCCCGCCCCCTCTGACGTCATGGGGAATGCCACAGGGAAGTCCCCATCAAGTACCTGTGCGGACGGGGGGCGGGGTCACAGGTGGCCCTGCCCTCCATTATTTAAGAACCGTCAGAAGACGAGAAGCGTCACACAGCGGGAGTCTCCCATCATGGATGCGGAGCGGCCCGAGAAGAAGAAGGGAAGAAGACGCCTGGGTGATCCCCATGCCATTTTTTTTTAATTTGGGTGCGGGGTTCCCCTTAATATCCACACCAGACCTGAAGGGCATCCATTTTGTATTTCTGGTATTTTTATCTATAGTGCCGGGATCCGACCATACCTTACAGCCGCAAGCAGTTTTAAATCACATTTTTTCCTTTAGAAATTTCATTTTGCTGTGGTACCGTTATTAACATGGGAAAAATGCACTACTTTACAGGCATACTAAGAACACCCCCAGGCATGATATTTAAAGGAATATTTAATTTTTATTGTTTCACTTTAAGCATTATTAAAATCACTGATCCCGAAAAAAACAGCCGTTTTTTAAACTTTTTTTTGCATTGATACATGTCCCCTGGGGCAGGACCCTGGTCCCCAACCTTTTTTTATGGCAATAACTTGCATATAACCCTTTAAAATGAGCACTTTTGATTTTTCACATTCGTGTCCCATAGACTTTAACGGTTTTTGCGTGTTCGAACAGATTTTTTGCCTTTTTGCCATAGACTTTAACGGTGTTTGCGTGTTCGAACAGATTTTTTGCCTGTTCGCATGTTCTGTTGTGAACCAAACCGGGGGGTGTCCGGCTCATCCCTACTCTCTACTCTCCCATAATGGCTGCCTCGTTGGGGTTGTGCCTCACTCTTACTTTTATCCTCTGCTCTATCTGGCAGCCAAGTTGCAACAGTGACCTCATCATCATCATCTCCTCCATCCTCATTATCACTGGAGACAACTTGGCAATACGCTGCGGCCGGGGGAACGACTGCCATTTTGTGTACCAGTGTTCTGCCCTCTCTGTAGGCTCATATTCCTACCTTTCGCAACCTCAGAACCAACATCTGAATATAGTAAAAGTTGTGCATCTTCAAAGAGCAAATGGCTGATGCTGTGTTCAAATAACTCAGCTGACTCCTCCATGCCTGATGCAGGGGCTATGGCAGCAGTAGCTGTGACAAGGAGGCAGAATAAGCTGCTCTGGCAGGTGCAGTGGACTGTGCACTAGTCTCTGCTTGGGTGACAGAGGATGAGGATGGTTTATATAAAACCCCTTCCTGTTTTATACAGTTCAACTACCTTTTCCCGCAGATCCTTTGACAATTCTTTTGCTTTCCCCATGACTCAGAATCCAGAAACATCAGTGCAGCACTGGATTAAAGATGCCTGTCAGGAGTCCAGAAACTCATTGACATTTTATACACACACACACACTAATTATAAGCAAACAGATCACAGGTGAGGATGGGTACCTTTATTACACATTCAAACCCATTTGTGTCAACTTGTGTGCAGGCTAAAATCACCAGGGTATGTAAACTTTTGATCAGGGTCATTTGGGTAGTTTCTGTTGCCATTATGATTTAAAAAGAGTAAACACAGTTGATTGATAATAAATGGCTTTAGCCAAACACTAACCATGTTTTTGTGTTATCATTCATATTCTCTGAAAAATGTCCAAGAAATCATAAATTCTGCCAGGGTATGTAAACTTATGAGCACAACTGTACTACCTGAGAAGATCACACCATTGAGAGGCATTTATAACATCTGCATACCCACTGATCTACTCATACGTTGGCCTACAACAGTAAGGTTTTTTTTTTCAATAAGTACATACTGTATTTATTCATCCACACAAATAAGGTGAATGGTGGAAGGGCCCCCCTCCTCCCTCCATCAAAGCCCCGCCACTGTGGAAATACATTGATCTGGAGTTGCAGCCGAGCTGCTATAGCCACTGATCGAGAAAGGTTTTCCAGTATGTCCCTTCAACAAAAGTTGAACAAACGATTGGCCATACACTGATCAAAGTTTGACCCTGTTTCACTGTCCAAATTTCAATCAGTGTATGGCTAGCTTTATCAATTAATCACTATCAATTTTAGTAACATAACTGAGCTAAAAATATTGCCCATGTTTCCTTATACTTATGTATCAGGGTCAGTGAAGGAGTCAGTCAGTTTTCATATACTGTACCTAAATTAGTAATATTGTTTTAGGGTGGACTTACTTGTTAATACAATCGGTATACTTTTTATGCACATGAATGTGCTTCTAAAGGTTCAATTTTTATTTTGTTATACTGCATAGCCAATATTTATTTATTTATTTTTTCCTAAGTAATAAAAAGGTGCTTTAGAAATTGTATTCAACAGATAAAATGAACACATCCTCCTATTGTAAGCAGAACTTTTAGTATCACAGTATTTGATAATGCAACACGAAAATTCTACATGCAATATTAAAAAAGACATGAAGATACTTGTTGATTCATTTTATCGCTCCACAGCAAGATACAAATGCTGTAACAAAAAATGAAAGTGCCATATAGATGGCACCATGTATTTTGCATATGTCATTTGAGGTATGATAAACAGTCTTTTGTCTTCTTCCTCAGTAAGAGTGTGGATGAAAAAGGCATTATTACATTGTAGTAAGATCGAGTTAAATTGCAGGAATCAGGACAAGATTTTCTGCAAATCAGAACAAGCTTCACACAATACAGGAAGAGACCTATACAGAAAAAGCATTGAAATACCACATTGAAAGTAATTGGATTTTTAGGGGCTTGAACAATAAGTTCAGAAGTGGTATTAAAGAAAAAAAGGTGATTCAATTTTGACGTGCTCAGCTAATGGTTTTATTTTTTTTTTAATTCTTTTTCAATCTTTTCATTTCGTCAACACAACAATTACTCGGCAAAGGAATATTTTGAACAATGTAAAAAAAAATGTAAGTAAGCACTGCTGATAATGTAATTATCCCAATAAGACCAGGATGAAATATACAGTATTTGAGTTTAAAGTAGGGTTGCCAGTTTAACAAATAGTTTTACACTGCTGCTTAATGTTATGTAAGAAGTAAGGCTAAATTTCCCAACAGGGACAGATTGTGAAAATAATAGGAAATAGGTTCTAACCTTTTCCTATTTTGTAGAGTGGGCTCTATTGCTGTCTATGTTCCAATTGGAGAGATTTACTGTAATTTTCCATTGGCACATGTGAAAAGAGCTGGAATCAATCTAATGGTAAAACAAATGCCGCGTACACACAATCGGACTTTATGGCATACTTGGTCCGGTGTACTGGATTTCGTCGGACAATTTGATAGTGTGTGGGCTCCAGCGGACTTTGTTTTCTCAAAAGTTTGACGGACTTAGATTTGAAACATGCTTCAAATCTATCCGACGGACTTGAGTCCGGTCAAAAAGTCAGCTCGTCTGTATGCTAGTCCGACGGAGAAAAACCGACACTAGGGCAGTTATTGGCTACTGAGTATGAACTTCCTTGTTTTAATCCGGTCATACATCATCACGTACTAATCCGTCGGACTTTGGTTGATCGTGTGTAGGCAAGTCCGTTCATTCATAAAGTCCGTCATAAAGTCCGTCCAAAAGTCCGCCGGGCAAAGTATGCCGTAAAGTCCGGTCGTGTGTACGCGGCAAAACTGTTATAAAAACCCCACAGAGGTCCTAATCCTTCTTCACTGCTTTCAGCTGTTTTTGTTGATGTCTTTGATGCTATTGGAGGGATTAATTACCCAACTGCCACCTATCACCAGGACAAAAAATAAGTAGGAATTTACCTTATATGGATATTGACACTTTCAAAAACTGACAGGAATTTTAGCCATTCATCATGCTTGCAAAACAAAGTGGCCAGTTCCAGTGATCTAAAAATTGAAAATTGTATCAAACACTTACCGTAATTTTCCTTTCCTGAAGCCAAACCATGACAGCATACTAGTGATGGGCTCCGCCTCTCTTCCACTCCCTCAGCAACAGTGAATAGCATAAATTAAAGGCCTAGTTAGGCCCCACCCTATTCTTTGTAGTTAGTTACATACCGAAACGTACAAGGGTGGGTCTGTATGCTGCCATGGTTTGGCGTCAGGAAAGGAAATTTACTTTAAGTATTTGATACAATTTTCCGTTTTCCTGACACCACCATGACAGCATACTAGTGATAAATAACTAGCTGACAGGGTGGGTTGTACTTGTCGAATCAATTTTTAATTAGAATGGGATAGAAGACGAAACAGTCCTTCCTCCTTAGTCAGCTAATGGCAAGACCCCCGGATCTACTCCATACCGCTTAAAAAGGTATCCTGAGGTGACCATGATACTTCCCCGCAGATGGATTCCATGGACGCCTTCGAATGGGCAGCCCATGAGACCGAAACCACTCTGGAAGAGTAGGTATCCACTGCTGAAGGAGATTCAAGATCCCTTGCCCTATATGCACCAAATCTACTAAATCCAGGAGGTAGCCTCTTTTCCCTGATGAATTCAAGCTGGAAAGATGAAAGGCTTATTACATGATCTGAAAAGATCAATTGTGGATAGGGACTTCAAGTTCTGTACACGTCCAACTCGTGTGACCCTCCTGAGTGATCCTCTGAGAAGTTAGGAAATGCCCAGATGACTGTTAGATGGAGGGCTGTCACTACCCTTGATACAAGATCTACCGGACACAAGTCTACTCCTTCTGGAAAGAAAACAATATCTTCTCTCTGAGCTTGAATCTCAGACATCCTTCTGCTTGAAGATCTTGCGATAGATACTGCCTAGTAGGTAATGTCATAAACTGAACACTGTTCTGTTGGAGCAAATGGTTGAACTGATTTGAAATCCAGCAACAACGATAGATTCCACTGGGAAAGATCCTCTTTTGTGGTGGTCCAAACCTCCTGACTGTCTTCAAATTTTGTGCAAATGAAAGGATTTCTGGCACATTTAAGCCTTGTTATTGCCAACCTAGTTGACACTTGCAATCTCAAGGAATATAGGCTAAGGCTCATGTCTAATCTGGTCTACAAGAAGTCCAGAACAGCTGTCACCGGAGGTGCAGTAATATCAATATCTCATCCTGCTGAGAAATAACGCAAACTTGTTCCAGATTTTGGCATAGATGTTGTCAGTAAAGTGCTTTGTTACACTCCAAAAGGTAGAGATCATCATGGAGCAGACTAGGTTCTCAAGCTTCCCCTATCAGTCGTTCTGTTTGCAGCCACGGCCTGCATATATGCAAAGGGGAATTGGATTCTGTCTCATAAGATAAATGGCCACAAAAACTCAAGTCCCTCATTGTCAAAATGGAGGAATGGATATGACTATAATTGTTCACTCTCGGCAGCCTCAAGTGGAATCTCATTACGAGAAATGTTGGTGGAAAATATATAGGCTATATTACAGATCCATGGAGAAAATAAAGGCATTTGTCCCCTCTGCCTTTGGGTGCGGAACTGATTCAGACATCCTCCTAAGTTTGAAATTGCTGTGAGAAGCAATGTAGTCTGTCTGTGGTTGGCCCCACCTGTGGACTAGCTCATAGAAGACCTACAGTGTAGGATCCACTCGTGCTCTGGAAAGTTTGCATGATGGTCTGTCTGTGTGTTCATGTCCCCTAGGAGGTAAACTGCTTTCAGAATTTGAAGGTGATTTCCTGACCCCGACAACGTGGCGTTCACCCCTCTTGCCACAAGTTCCTCCTTGGTGATGAAAATAGGCAACTGCTGCCATGTTGTTCAACTGCAGAGAGACTGTTCTTCCCTTGATTCTGTGTAGTGAGTTGAAAGGTGCTAAAGAAGCTGCTTGGATTTCTAAGGTATTTAAGACTACCTCGCTTGGCTGGGAATCTCCCATTGGACTGAACGGTTTCTCGCCGTGTGTCTTCCAGGCTAGCTTTGCTGAGATGAATAGTAATTGTTATCTAGTCTAATGGTTCTAACGGGGCGATTTCATCAGATTCTCCCTCTTTAGCCACAACTGTATACCCCTGCTCATACTAAGTGACAGTTGATAAATTTGCCAGACTCTGTTTCCTCTATTACGCTAAGAATCCCAGCTTAAACTGTCGAAGTCAGAGTGCCCAAGGGATTATTGGTATGATGACATTGTGCTCCAAAGATTGAGGCACTGAGAAATGGTCAAATAAGTGGAGATTACTGTCTTCAGCATTCCTTCTTTGACCACCACCGTTTTCTCTGGTGAAAGACGAACAGAGGAGTTGGCAGAGTACCTCCCAGCATACTAACTGTTAAGTTAGAGAAAGTTAATAAACCAGCCATATCCCCGCAGGGTGTTTATGAGAATCTCTTGGTGCATCAGCAATTGTTTCAGACCTCTGGATAGAAGAATAATGTTGTCCAGGTAGCGGCACACCCTGAGAATTTGTTCTCTGAATGGAGCTAACACTGCACTGAGAACCCTTGTTAACAGTCTCCAAGACCTGCATAGGCCAAAAGGCAGACTGTTAAACTGGAAATGCGTCTAGATGAACGCAAGCTTACCAATTATGAAAGAAAGAAATATTTTGGGATGTTTAGATAGTCATCGTGAAGATCCAAGAATAGCATTTTGCTATCTGGCTGAGCTGGTTTAATGAACTACATTTTGAAGATCTCTAAGGGGATAAAAAAGTTTAACGTCTTCAGATCTACAACTGGACGCTAGCCACCATCCCTTGCAAACTAAATACAGGGTTGAATTGAAGCCTGTATATTCTTTTTGTGAATGGAATCAGGATGAAATAGGTCTGATATGTATTTATTATAGCAGCCCATCTGCCTAGAAGAATAGAACCTGCTGAGAGGAGGAACATTCCCTATCCTTTTGCTTCCCATCTTGCGGGAACAGGATTGACTTCCTATCACTCCTGGTATGGCTGTGTTATGTTTCCTACCACCACAGAGATTTCCTGTTATAAGGTATCTTACACCGAACTTGACTGAGAAAACAAACGCAGCCCAAAGTTTCAAACATCGTATCTACTGTAGGCGGGAATTAAAGCGATGCTATCCAATCTCTAAGGCCTCATGCACACGAGATGCTGTTAAACTCGTGTTCAGAGGCAGTTGGACACTTTTTTCAACTGCCCCTGAATCCATTCAATGTTATCCTATGTGTCCATGTACACAGTCTTGTTTTTGGGTGTTTTTAGGCAGTGTTTAACCTTGTTTTTCCAGAAGCAAAAAAATGGGTTCAGACGCAAACGTTTTCCACGTTTCAGATGCCAAACGCGGCTAAACACGGCTAAACGCCGGTACCGTGTTTAGCTGCGTTTGCGTTTATAAGCGTTTTTTACAAGCCCACTTTGAGGCCCCATATCTCGGGGCCACTTGGTGCTAGGAACCCCACATTTGATGTGCTAACACAGTTGGACAAACAATATAACATATCCAAATTTGTGATTCCTAGCACCAAGTGGCCCCGAGATATGGGGCCCCAAAGTCAGGTCACAAAATCTCATTCTCTGCTGCAGAAAAGTGCTTAAAATTTTGTGACCCGAATTTGGGGCACCATATCTCGGGGCCACTTGGTGATAGGAACCAAAAATCTGGTGTACTAACACAGTTGGACTAACACTATAACATATCCAAATTTGAGGTTCCCGAGATACGGGGCCCCAAAGTTGGGTCGCAAAATTCTCTGCTCTGCAGACGCTTCTAGACGCAAACACGGCTAAACGCGGCTAAACGCGGCATACAAACGCCACCAGCTGAAGTTCAACAGAAGATGGGTGTAGCAACAGGACAACGACCCAAAGCATAGAAGTAAATCAACAACAGAATGGCTTAAACAGAAGAAAATACGCCTTCTGGAGTGGCCCAGTCAGAGTCCTGACCTCAACTCGATTGAGATGCTGTGGCATGACCTCAAGAAAGCGATTCACACCAGACATCCCAAGAATAATGCTGAACTGAAACAGTTCTGTAAAGAGGAATGGTCAAGAATTACTCCTGACCGTTGTGCACATCTGATCTGCAACTACAGGAAACGTTTGGTTGAAGTTATTGCTGCCAAAGGAGGTTCAACCAGTTATTAAATCCAAGGGTTTACATACTTTTTCCACCTGCCCTGTGAGTGTTTACATGGTGTGTTCAATAAAAACATGGTAACATTTAATTCTTTGTGTGTTATTAGTTTAAGCAGACTGTGATTGTCTATTGTTGTGACTTTAGATGAAGATCAGATCACATTTTATGACCAATTTGTGCAGAAATCCATATCATTCCAAATGGGTTCACATACTTTTTATTGCAACTGTACATACTGTATATACAGTCAGTCAGTCATATATATATATTATATATATATATATATATATATATATATATATATATATATATCCACTGTATCCAGTGTAGCTAGATCTGATTGCAGTCCGTTCCTAGTGTACTGTTTCTAAAATACTTCAGGCAAGCAGGCGATTCAGCTAGCTGCAGTGCATTTAATATATATATACAGTCTAGTATATATATACATCCACTGTACCCAATGTAGCTAGATCTGATCTGACTGCAGGCTGTTCCTGGTGTACTTTTCTTTTTCTAATATACTGTCAGGCAGGCAGGTGATTCAGTGAGCTGCAGTGCATAATATATATATATATATATATATATATATATATATATATATATACACACACACACACAGTCTCCTACATATATATATCCACTGCATTCCAGTCTAGCCAAGCCTATATCTGACTGCAGGCCATTCTGGGTGTACATTTTCAAATATACTTTCAGGCAGGCAGGCAGGTGATTCAGTGATCTGCAGTGCATAAAATATATATATACAGTCTCCTATTTATATATAACCACTGCATTTCAGTCTAGCCAAGCCTATATCTGACTGCAGGCCATTCCTTGTGTACGTTTTCAAATATACTTTCAGGCAAGCAGGCAGGTGATTCAGGAACATGGAAATGGAGCGCTGACAGGTGCTATTTTTGAAATAAAAAATGGGACAGTGGCGTGGATCAGGAAGTGTGGTGTTTACAGGAGGCAAACAGTTGAGGTGGTCATTAGACCTACAGTACTGGATACAAATGGATGGGGTAGGCGGCAGTCAGCTTCTCAGAGCAGAAGGGACTCTGTGGGGAAGACAAGCAGAAAAAAAGAGCAGCGCCGCTCTAAGGGTAGTAGTTTGTATAAAAGGCTTTAATAATGTTTAAAATATGCACTCACATTTAGGCTGATAAAAACAGGCATGTAGTGTTACTATTTAACATCATGAGATCACATCCGGTGGACCGCTGGGCTGTGGAGGAGTCATTCCCCAGCCACTTCCAGTGGCGTCGGAAGCTCCGAGGTATGTAGTTCCATCAGACAGTGCGTCAGCTAGTCAGTGGGTGGAGATGTCAGATGCTGGAGAGCTGGGGGCATGGCCATAGCGCTCCCGTTCGGAGCATGCGTGCTCCTTCATCAGGCTCCTTGCTGGGAAGACCAGTTATAGGTGGGGGCAGTGACCCTTTTTTTGTATTGTTGACATATTGGTCAGGCAATGCACTGACACCTTTGCTGCCATTGTGCAATGTGCTGGGTGTTCAGTGTGCTCCTGCACCTTTAAGGAGGGTTTGGCTTCCTCCAGTCATCTGCCCTTCACCTATCCTTTAAAATACATGTGCTCCCACCGTGGAGACTCTTCAAAGTTAGAGTTAGGGTCTGCAGGATACAGGGTGCCTTGCCGTGGCCTGCAGCTTATGCATGTATTTGCAAATGTGTGCAACTAAACCCCTGTTTTTAAACGCATACTGTTAGGCAGGTTAATTCGGTTGGTCGCAGGCTGGTCGGTAAGTTGAGCTTGGAAATTCTTTGGTTTTATTTTACATGCGTTTGACCTTCCAGTGCTCCTTGCTGTGAAGACCAGTTATAGGTGGGGGCAGTGACCCTTTTTTTGTACATATATATATATCCACTGCATTCTAGTCTAGCCAAGCCTATATCTGACTGCAGGCCATTCCAGGTGTACGTTTTCAAATATATTTAAAATATATTATTTAATAAATTTAATAATAATAGTATTTTATATACATATACAGTTAGTCTCATATATATTCCTAGTGTACGTTTTCAAATACACTTTCAGGCAGGCAGGCAGGTGATTCAGTGATCTGCAGTGCATTAAATATATATACAGTCTCCTACATATATATAACTACTGCATTCCAGTCTAGCCAAGCCTATATCTGACTGCAGGCCATTCCTGGTGTACGTTTTCAAATATACTTTCAGGCAGGCAGGCAGGCAGGTGATTCAGTGATCCGCAGTGCATAAAATATATATACAGTCTCCTACATATATATCCACTGCATTCCAGTCTAGCCAAGCCTATATGTGACTGCAGGCCATTCCTTGTGTACGTTTCCAAATATACTTTCAGGAAGGCAGGCAGGTAATTCAGTGATCTGCAGTGCATAAAATAGATATACAGTCTCCTACATATATATCCACTGCATTCTAGTCTAGCCAAGCCTATATCTGACTGCAGGCCATTCCTGATGTATGTTTTCAAATACACTTTCAGGCAGGCAGATGATTCAGTGATCTGCAGTGCACTAAATATATATACAGTCTCCTAAATATATATATCCACTTCATTCTAGTCTAGCCAAGCTTATATCTGACTGCCGGCCATTCCTGGTGTATGTTTTCAAATATACTTTCAGGCAGGCAGGTGGGTGATTCAGTGATCTGAAGTGCATAAAATATATATACAGTCTCCTACATATATTTATATCCACTGCATTCCAGTCTAGCCAAGCCTATATCTGACTGCAGGTCATTCCTTGTGTACGTTTTCAAATATACTTTTAGGCAGGCAGGCAGGTGATTCACTAATCTGCAGTGCATAAAATATATATACAGTCTCCTTCATATATATATCCACTTCATTCTAGTCTAGCCAAGCCTATATCTGACTGCAGGCCTGGTGTACTTTTACAAGTAAACTTCAGGCGGTGTTTTGCTAATAAAATTTTACAGCATGTCTAGAAGGCCACCAAGGAGAGGCAGACGCTCACAGGCCACTAAAAGAGGGTAAGCAGGCTCTGTGTCTAAAGCCAACAGTGCTGGTCATGGGCATGGTGCATCCTTAGCAGGTGGCCGTGGGGCACGCTTGTCCTTTTTTTGGGCAGCTGGTCGTGTTGATCTACAACATGCAGAAGAGTTGGTAGAGTGAATAACTAAGCCATCCTCATCCTCCTCATCCTCTATCACCCAGGTTCAGAGTAGTTTGCCTGCCAATGCAGCTGCCAAAGTGGCCTATTCCATCAGCTCAATGTCATCAATCACTCCTTCCCTAGCCCTACCATCATGCACGGAGGAGTCCCCCGAACTGTTCGAACACAGTGTCGGGTACCTTCTGCAGGAGGATGTGCAACGTTTTGAAGGCTCCGATGATGGTACCCAGGTTGAGGAAGGCAGTAATGTAAGCCCAGAGAGAGAGGGTGCCCAAGAAGGACAAGAAACTGGCAGTCATGTTCCCCCAGCTGCAGCATACTGCCAGGTTTGCTCCAGTGACGAGGAGGGAGGGGATGGTGAGGTCACTGACTCTACGTGGGTGGTTGATAGAAAAGAGGAGGAGGAGGCACATCTCCAATGAGGCAGGATGCCCTCCAGGGGCCAGCTTAAGGGCAGCCATCCGACTGCATCACACTACAGAGCTCCGCATGTGCATATTTTGTTCTTTGGTGTGGGCCTTTTTTAAAATGTGTGCAGTAGATCGCACTGTTGCTGTTTGCAACATATGTCTGAAGCGTATCAAGTGTGGCCAAAACAGCAGCCGCTTGGGCAACACATGCTTGACCAGACATATGTCGACCTCCCATGGAAACCACAATTCGCCATAAACTGAGACAATCAGGAAGCAGAATTCAAGGCACTGTTGTGAGCAAACTCTGCCCATGGTAATAGGTCTGACCAGTTGTTGTGATGGTTAGAAATATAGCAATGTAGGAATTGCTCCAAGGACTGATTGGCTCGTTCTGGGGCCCCATTAGACTGTGGGTGATACACAGAGGAGAAAGCAAGCTGAATTCCCAGCTGTGCACAAAAGGCTCACCAGAACCGGGACACAAACTGACTACCCCTCCCGAGACAATCACCTTGGGTAGCCCATGTAAGCGAAAGATCTCCCAAGCAAAAATGGAAGCCAGTTCCTTAGAAGTGGGCAACTTCTTTAGTGGAATACAGTGACACATCTTTGAGAACCGGTCAACCACCATAAGGATAACTGTGTTGCCTTGGGAGTTGGACAACTCCACAATGAAATCCATAGACAGGTGGGTCCAGGGCCTCTCTCCATTGGGTATGGGTTGTAGGAGGCCCACTGGAAGGTGTCGTGGAGTCTTACTCTGAGCACACACATAGAACAGGCAGCTACGAAGGCAGTTACATCAGCACATAGACTAGACCACCAGAAGTGTTGGGAAATGGCCCAAACAAGTTGATTCTTACGAGGAAGGCCAGCTGCCTTGGGAGAATGGTAAGTCTGGAGCATTGCAGTACAGAGACACTCTGGGACAAAGTAGCAGTCACAAGGTTTCTCAGGAGGAGCATCGACCTGAGCAGCAAGAATTTTGTCACCCAAAGGAGAAGTAAGACTGGTGTGAACTGAACCCAGAATTCGATCAGGAGGAATCATAGCAACCGAAACCGACTCCAACTTGGAAGTGGAGGAAAATTGTCGTGACAGGGCGTCAGCCCTTACATTCTTAGTACCGGGTAAGAATGATACAATGTAATTGAAACTTGACAAGAAAAGAGCCCATCGCGCCCTTCTGGGAGAGAGGAGTTTAGCCTCAGACAAGAATGTGAGATTCTTATGGTCAGTAAGAATGAGAACCGGCACAGTGGTAACTTTGAGGAAATGTCTCCATTCTTTCAGGGCTAAAATGATTGCCAACAGCTGTCTGTCACCAATCTCGTAATTGCACTCGGCAGGTGACAATTTCTTGAAAAAGTAGCCACAAGGATGCATAGCACTCTCTTTTTAATTAGTTTTTTATCAGAGTTTTAACAAGTACATAAATTACAGTAGTAACATTAATACTGAGAGTTACATAATGTTGTCAAATACATAAGACCTGATCAATGGGGATATCAATGGTACATCAAGTAAGTTTAAAGAAAAGGAGTTCGAGGGAGGAGGCGGAGCCTAGCAGAGCAGACATGCATTGTTAGAGCTCCACACCGCTGAGGAGAGAAGGGAAGGACAAAGCGGAGCCTGCAGGCTCAAAAGGTATCCATTTGAACCTTTTTGCCCCAGGGAACAAACTGTGAAAGTTTGGGCAGGAAATATGGTACTGGGAGGAAACCGTGGCAGAAATAAAAATCACCTCACAAAGAGCTCACAGGCACTCACTGCAGCTGAAGCAGCTCCAGTCACCTCACAATATACAGCATCAGGGCGCTCTCACAGACAGAAAATGTCACAGCAAGACTCTCCATTTGAGTCAGATACAGAACAAATCCTCTCACAAACTTCTCCACAAGCCTCCTCAGTATCCCCAGTAATATTATTACAATTTGAAAAGATGCTTCATAAGGCTTTAAAACAAACCTCAGACCAAATAACAAAAAGCCTAACCAAAGAAATAAGAGAGCTGGGAAACCGCACCGCAGCCTTAGAAATAAAAATGGATGAAATTGAAATTACAACCCAAGAAAATATAACAGAATTGGAACAATTAAAAAAAGAGAATTTAATACTTCAAACTAAGCTCGAAGATTACGAAAATAGAGCCAGACGTTCAAACTTGCGCATAAGGGGAATACCTGAAACTGTGACAGACCTGCAATCTACTATTACTGCTCTATTACAAGAACTAAAGCCAGATATCCCTATTGAACGTTTAGAACTGGACAGAGTACACAGAGCCCTCACAGCCAAAAAGAAAGATGGACCCCCATGTGATATAATCACAAAATTTCATTATTACTGAACGAAAGAACAAATACTAATTGCTGCAAGAGAAAAAAAGGAACTTAATTTTCAAGGACACAATTATCAAATTTTTGCTGACCTATCCCAACTTACTATTACTAAAAGACGATCCATGAAACCCCAACTAATGGAACTGCAACACCACAACATTATGTATCAATGGGGCTTCCCCTTTTCAGTCAGATTTAACTACCAAGGTACAATTTACAGAAGCAGATCAGCAGATGAACTACAACAAACCCTTTTAAAATTAAATCTGACAGAACCCACAAGCAGCAACTCTCCCACACGCAGAAGAATGGCGTCATCTTCACCTTCAGGCAGCACCCAGAAAATTTCAGAACAAACTGGGAATCATCATTCTCACAAAAGAGGCCGTTATGCCACATCATCCATGGACCAAGAAGATTCAATGGACTGATATCCTAATTCCTGATATCTCTTCATTTATTATACTAAGAGATGGTTCTCTATAAAAAACCTATATTTATAACTGAATGTAACTGCATTCTGATAGTCACACACTGTGTGGGATCATGTTACATTCCAGTTATATTTCTTATTACTTCTGATTCATATAGCCTTAGAATATATAAGTGAAATAAGGAAATTCTTGTTCAGTTATATATTATCAGGTAATAACATTAGATGTATTACTTTTTAGGACAAATATGTTCAATAATCCAGAAGTAATGGAAGCTTTTTCTTTCTTTTCTTAAAACAAATATATTATTACCTAACTAGTTCCTAGAATTATGTTTTTGTTTATTCTAATATGAAGCAATACAACCTCAATTTTATGAGTTAACATATCTAAACAGTTACATATGAATAAAATATGTAATTGTTTACTCTAAAAGGGTTAAAATCCCCAAATAATTCAAACTATCTTCATCAATACCAAAGTTATTAACAGTACCTTTCTAACTGAATTATTTAGCCTAGGGCAAGACTAACCATATACAACCACGCTGGAATAAATAATTTCAACAAAAACTATATTCTGCACTCCAATTAATGAAACATCATTTTGATGTCTTTTGACATAGCACTTCTCTCCTGTAAGCGGAAGATCCCTGTACCCCCATTAGCCCTCCTCATTCTCCCAACCATATTATGTGGGAGTGTGACGAAGGCACTTATTCCCCTGAGAGAGATATTTATTCTCTTTCATGGGTAAATTGTGATTACTTGCAAAAAATAATTTATACAATGTATCATCTAATCTCATATGTTTTTTGTTTACTCTTTACTCCAGAATTCACTGGTTTCTTTTCTATCTATTCATCTCTTCAGTCCACACAGGTTGATCTGCGCAGTCAGCTCTGCATAACAAAAAGTAAGTCAAAACTATTTGATCTATTGCCATGGCACCACTGAATATACTTTCCCTGAATGTTCAGGGAATAAATGTCCCTCAAAAAAGGACCAAAGCCTTCCGTTCTTTCCATAACAAGAAGGCTCACATAGTATGCCTCCAAGAAACACACTTCACCAAAGATTCTACTCCAAAATATATTTCTCCTTTTTATCAATAAATTTACACGGCTTCTGCCTGTACCAAGCAAAGGGGAACTCTAATTGCATTTCACCGATCCACACCATTCACCTTATCATCAGAAATTAAAGACCCAGAAGGTAGATACCTGATACTCATGGGTTATATAATGGATACAGCAATCACGGTGATTTCCTACTACGCTCCTAACAAACAACCTACACCATTCCTCTCACATATATTACAAGTGATTAATACACACAAAATAGGAACAGTAATAATGTGTGGGGATTCGAACCAGGTCCTCCTCCCATTTCTAGATAAATCACCTTTTACACCATCCAAAATAACCTCTAGATTACCTTTTTCTCAACTTCTTTCCAAATACAATCTGGTAGATTCATGGAGAGAAAGTAACCCAATGAAAAAGAAATTCACTTATTTCTCGCACCCTCATCAAACCTTCACCAGAATAGATCATATTTTTCTAACAATAGGAATGATACCAGAAATTATTGCATCAGATAGAATTCCGATTCCGTGGTCTGACCATAATGCAGTATACACTACTATAGCCTCAGCCATACCAAAAGCGCATGACCCAACGTGGTACTTACCGGACATAATGCTCAAACACCCACTACATCAGATGGCCATTGAACAAGCTTTAAAGGAATACATATCAATTAATAATACAACAGACATCTCCCCAATAACACTGTGGGAAGCTCATAAGCCTGTCTTGCGTGGTACAATACAAAAACAAATGGCACTATTTAAACGGGAACGCAAAAATCTAGCAAAAAAACTAGAACTCAATTTTAATGCAGCCTACATATCATTTCAAGATAATCCATCTCAGAGTACAAAATCTCATCTGGAAAAATCTAGATTGGAATACGATCTATTTCTCACTGAGTCAGTTGATAAATCCCTCAAACGCTCCAAACACAATTTCTACATGAATACAAACAAACCAGGTACATATTTGGCTCGGGCATTAAATTCAACTAACAAATCTTTCAAACCAATACGTTTGAAATTATCAAAAAATGTTTACACTTGTAATCCAGTTAAAATAGTCCATAAATTTCACTCACATCTCGCAACTTTATACAAGACAAACAATGAATTTAATCCTACAGAAGCTGAATCCTTCTTCTCAAAAATAACCTTACCTGAGTTATCTCAGAATCAAAAAAGCAGTTTGGATGAGCCTATAACTATAGATGAAGTTGCTAACGCCATAAAAGACCTAAAACTTAACAAAAGACCAGGCCCAGACGGCTACTCGGCTTTATACTATAAAACATTCTCAGAAATACTCTCTCCCATTCTCACTGAAACTTTTAACAAACTTCTAGATGGACATTCTTTTCGGCAAGAAACACTAATGGCAATTGTTTGTATGATCCCAAAACCCCTTTCTGATGATACTTCCTGTGTGAATTATCGGCCTATCTCTCTGTTAAACCTCGATATTAAATTATTAGCAAAAATAATAGCAAAACGCCTCAATAGCATTATAGGAAAATTAATACATAGAGATCAAGTAGGCTTCATGCCAAATAGACAGGCAGGCGATAATATACGCAGGGCAGTGTTATTGGCACATATTGCTAAAAAACGGAAAATCCCTTTATGTTTTCTATCTCTCGATATTAAGAGGGCATTTGACACAGTATCCTGGCAATATATGCAATATTCATTACAAAAATGGGGTTTTGGACCCCACTTTTTAACATGGATCAAGGCATTATATAATAAACCCAAAGCCTATATAAAATATGCTGGATACAAATCTGAAGCCTTTAATATCGAAAGAGGTACCCGACAGTAGGGATGAGCTTCGTGTTCGAGTCGAACCCATGTTCGACTCGAACATCGGCTGTTCGACCGTCCGTCGAATTGCGAACGATATGGGCCGTTCGCGCCAAATTCGTGTGGCGCGTCACGGCCCATAATTCACTGCGGCATCGCAGTGCATTGCTGGCTGATGATTGGCCAAGCATGCACTATGACCCGCATGCTTGGCCAATCACAGCGCCGTCAGTAGAGAGAGCTGTAATTGGCCAAAGCCAGGGTGGCTTTGGCCAATTATGGCTCAGGGGATTTAGTACACACCCCACACTATATAAGGCCGCCTGCACGGCGGCCCTGTGTAGTGTGTGTTCCGGTGTGCTGAGAGATAGAGAGAGAGAGAGACAGTGTCATTTGATTTGAGTTAGATAGATTAGGCAGAACAGTCAGTCAGTTAGCTGCACTTACAGTGTATTGTGTATATATATGCATCCCAGGTGTTGCATATATATATATACACTGTATTCAGTTTAGCTAGATCCGTTCCTGTTATCTTCTATCTAGACTATTTACATTTAGTGCAGTGTGTCCTGCTCACAGTGTTCAGCTAGATCCGTTCCTGCTATTTACATTCAGTGCAGTGCGTCCTGCTCACAGTGTTCAGCTAGATCCGTTCCTGCTATTTACATTCAGTGCAGTGCGTCCTGCTCACAGTGTTCAGCTAGATCCGTTCCTGCTATTTACATTCAGTGCAGTGCGTCCTGCTCACAGTGTTCAGCTAGATCCGTTCCTGCTATTTACATTCAGTGCAGTGCGTCCTGCTCACAGTGTTCAGCTAGATCCGTTCCTGCTATTTACATTCAGTGCAGTGCGTCCTGCTCACAGTGTTCAGCTAGATCCGTTCCTGCTATTTACATTCAGTGCAGTGCGTCCTGCTCACAGTGTTCAGCTAGATCCGTTCCTGCTATTTACATTCAGTGCAGTGCGTCCTGCTCACAGTGTTCAGCTAGATACGTTCCTGCTATTTACATTCAGTGCAGTGCGTCCTGCTCACAGTGTTCAGCTAGATCCGTTCCTGGTATTTACATTTAGTGCAGTGCGTCCTGCTCACAGTGTTCAGCTAGATCCGTTCCTGCTATTTACATTCAGTGCAGTGCGTCCTGCTCACAGTGTTCAGCTAGATCCGTTCCTGGTATTTACATTTAGTGCAGTGCGTCCTGCTCACAGTGTTCAGCTACATCCGTTCCTGCTATTTACATTCAGTGCAGTGCGTCCTGCTCACAGTGTTCAGCTAGATCCGTTCCTGCTATTTACATTCAGTGCAGTGCGTCCTGCTCACAGTGTTCAGCTACATCCGTTCCTGCTGTTTACATTCAGTGCAGTGCGTCCTGCTCACAGTGTTCAGCTAGATCCATTCCTGCTATTTACATTCAGTGCAGTGCGTCCTGCTCACAGTGTTCAGCTAGATCCGTTCCTGCTATTTACATTCAGTGCAGTGCGTCCTGCTCACAGTGTTCAGCTAGATCCGTTCCTGCTATTTACATTCAGTGCAGTGCGTCCTGCTCACAGTGTTCAGCTAGATCCGTTCCTGCTATTTACATTCAGTGCAGTGCGTCCTGCTCACAGTGTTCAGCTAGATCCGTTCCTGCTATATACATTTAGTGCAGTACGTCCTGCTCACAGTGTTCAGCTAGATCCGTTCCTGTTATCTTCCTACTGACAGGCAGGCTTGTCTGGTTACAGTATATAAAGCTACCTGAAGAAAATTACAGGTGTTCTTTTTGATCCTATTAGTACCACGGTCAGGCAGCTAGACTATTTACATTTAGTACAGTGTGTCCTGCTCACAGTGTTCAGCTAGATCCGTTCCTGTTATCTTCCTACTGACAGGCAGGCTTGTCTGGTTACAGTATATAAAGCTACCTTAAGAAAATTACAGGTGTTCTTTTTGATCCTATTAGTACCACGGTCAGGCAGCTAGACTATTTACATTTAGTACAGTGTGTCCTGCTCACAGTGTTCAGCTAGATCCGTTCCTGTTATCTTCCTACTGACAGGCAGGCTTGTCTGGTTACAGTATATAAAGCTACCTTAAGAAAATTACAGGTGTTCTTTTTGATCCTATTAGTAACACGGTCAGGCAGCTAGACTATTTACATTTAGTACAGTGTGTCCTGCTCACAGTGTTCAGCTAGATCCGTTCCTGTTATCTTCCTACTGACAGGCAGGCTTGTCTGGTTACAGTATATAAAGCTACCTTAAGAAAATTACAGGTGTTCTTTTTGATCCTATTAGTACCACGGTCAGGCAGCTAGACTATTTACATTCAGTGCAGTGCGTCCTGCTCACAGTGTTCAGCTAGATCCGTTCCTGGTATTTACATTCAGTGCAGTGCGTCCTGCTCACAGTGTTCAGCTAGATCCGTTCCTGGTATTTACATTCAGTGCAGTGCGTCCTGCTCACAGTGTTCAGCTAGATCCGTTCCTGCTATATACATTTAGTGCAGTACGTCCTGCTCACAGTGTTCAGCTAGATCCGTTCCTGTTATCTTCCTACTGACAGGCAGGCTTGTCTGGTTACAGTATATAAAGCTACCTGAAGAAAATTACAGGTGTTCTATCCCAGCTTAGTGCAGCTACAGGCCATTAGTATGTCTGGAAGGCCAAGAAGGAGAGGCAGACAGTCACAAGCCAATAAGAGAGGGCAAGCAGGCTCTGTGTCTAGTGCTGGTCGTGGAGACGGTGCATCCTCATCAGCACGTGGCCATGGGACACGCTTGGCCTTTTTTTCGGCAGCTGGCCGTGTTGAGCCGCAACATGCGGAAGACTTGGTCGAGTGGATGACCAAGCCGTCCTCATCCTCCTCATCCTCTCTCACCCATGCCCAGGGTGCTTTGTCTGGCAAAGCAGCGGCCTCTTCCCTCAGCTCAATGTCATCAGTGACTCCTTCCCTAGCTCCACCATGTCCTCATGAGGATTCCCTCGAACTGTTTGACCACAGTGTTGGGTACATGCTCCAGGAGGATGCCCAGCGTTTGGAAGGCTCTGATGATGATACTGAGCTCAATGAAGGCAGTAACATGAGCACGGACAGAGGGGGTGCCCAAGAAGGACAGCAATCTTGCAGTCATGCTCCCCCTGCTGCAGCATACTGCCAGGTTTGCTCCAGTGATGAGGAGGGAGGGGATGATGAGGTCACTGACTCAACGTGGGTGCCTGATAGGAGAGAGGAGGAGGAGGAGGAGGAGGAGGAGGAGGTGGCACATCACCAACTAGGCAGGATGCCCTCCAGGGGCCAGCCTAAGGGCAGCACATTGACTGCATCACACCCCAAAGCTCCACATGTGCAGGGCGCTGCAGTCTCTGCGCGTTATTCAAAAAGTTCTTTGGTGTGGGCCTTTTTTGAGACGAGTGCATCAGATCGCACCGCTGCTATTTGCAACATATGTCTCAAGCGTATCTCGCGTGGCCAAAACATCTCCCGCTTGGGTACCACATGCTTGACCAGACATATGTTGACCTGCCATGCAGTTCGTTGGCAAGCGTATCTAAAAGACCCACACCAAAGAACAAAGACGATCTCTCCTTGCTCCTCATCAGCTGAGATTTCCAACCCCACTAGACCTTCAGTCCTCTCTGCGACCTGCAGTGAGAGGAATGAAGGTGTAGAATTAGGTGTGTCACAGCCAAGTACTTGTGGGCAATCTGCTTTTGGTACACCGACGTCAGATTGTACCAGGCAAATTTCCCTGCCCCAGCTGCTGCACCGCCGAAAGAAGTTTGCTCCCAGCCATCCACATGCCCAGCGGTTGAATGCTAGCTTGGCAAAATTGCTAGCACTTCAACTGCTGCCTTTTCAGTTGGTAGACTCTGCCCCCTTCCGTGAGTTTGTGGAATGTGCGGTTCCTCAGTGGCAGGTACCCAAACGCCACTTTTTCTCACGGAAGGCGATTCCGGCTCTCTACCGGCATGTGGAAGGCAATGTCCATGCCTCGCTGGACAGGGCGGTCAGCGGTAAGGTGCATATTACCGCTGACTCATGGTCCAGCAGGCATGGACAGGGACGTTACTTAAGTTTCACGGCGCATTGGGTGACTCTGCTGGCAGCTGGGAAGGATGCAGGACAAGGTGCAGTAGTGTTGGAGGTTGTTCCGCCACCACGCCTCCAAAATGCTGATTGTGACACACCTCTCTCCTCCACCCCCTCCTCTTCTTCTTCCTCCATGGCCTCTTCCTCGGAACCAGCGGTGCTCCGTAGGCGTTCAAGGGGCTACGCAAGTACGCAGGCCAAAAGATGCCATGCGGTGCTTGAGCTGGTGTGCTTGGGGGACAGGAGCCACACTGGGGCAGAGGTTCTGTCAGCTCTGCAGGGGCAGGTTCAGAGGTGGTTGACGCCACGCCAACTTAAGGCAGGAATGGTGGTTTGCGACAATGGCACCAACCTCCTCTCTGCCTTCCGACAGGGACAACTGACCCATGTGCCCTGTTTGGCTCACGTCCTTAACTTGGTGGTGCAGCGGTTCTTGGGCAGGTACCCGGGCTTACAGGATGTCCTGAGGCAGGCCAGGAAAGTCTCTGTGCATTTCCGCCGGTCATATAATGCCAGTGCTCGGCTGACGGACCTCCAAAAGGAGTTTAACCTGCCCAAGAACCGCCTAATCTGTGACATGCCCACCAGGTGGAACTCGACGTTGGCCATGCTGCAGCGGCTGCACACGCAGCAGAGGGCCATCAATGAGTACCTGTGCGACTATGGCACCAGGACAGGGTCAGGGGACCTTGGTTTTTTTTCCCCACGCCAGTGGGCCATGATCAGGGATGCATGCACTGTCCTGTCACCATTCGAGGAGGCCACGAGGATGGTGAGCACTGACAGTGCATGCATCAGTGACACTGTCCCCCTTGTCCACCTGTTGGAGCACACGCTGCGTGGAATAATGGACAGGGCACTTGAGGCAGAACAGAGGCAGGAAGAGGAGGACTTCCTTAGCTCTCAAGGCCCCCTTTATCCAGACAGTGTTCCTGCGTGCCCGCCGATCACACAGGAAGAGGACGAGGAGGAGGAGGAGGAGGAGGAGGAAGATTGTGTCAGTATGGAGGTGGAGCCTGGCACTCAGCATCAGCAGTCTTTAAGGGATCAGTCCCAAGGAACACATGGACTTGTACGTGGCTGGGAGGAGGTGGCTGCGGACGTTGTTGTCCTTAGTGACCCAGAGGACTCCGGACCGAATGCCTCAGCAAACCTACGCTGCATGGCCTCCCTGATCCTGCAAAGCCTGCGTAAGGATCCTCGTATTCGTGGTATCAAGGAGAAGGACCAATACTGGCTGGCAACCCTCCTTGATCCACGTTACAAGGGTAAGGTTGCGGACCTTATCTTGCCATCGCAGAGGGAGCAGAGGATGAAACATCTTCGGGAGGCCTTGCAGAAAGGTCTGTGCAACGCGTTCCCAGAGACTGGGAGGTTACAAACTCCTGTTTCTGGACAACGTGTTGCTGAGGCTTCGGTCAGTCAAAGAAGGAGCGGTGGAGAAGGTGGCCGTCTGACCGATGCGTTCAGACAATTTTTTGGTCCGCAGCCCCAAGGTATGATCGGTTCCAGCAACCATCGCCAGCGTCTGTTTTACATGGTGCAGGAATACCTAGGGGCAAGATCAGACTTGGACACCTTTCCCACCGAAAATCCTCTGGGTTACTGGGTCTTGAGGATGGATCACTGGCCAGAGCTTGCACAGTATGCAATTGAGCTACTGGCCTGTCCTGCATCCAGCGTTCTTTCGGAACGCACATTCAGTGCTGCTGGAGGCGTGGTAACCGATCACAGGGTGCGTCTGTCCACCGACTCGGTCGATCGGCTGACCTTCATAAAAATGAATCAGTCTTGGATCACCACCAGCTACCAAGCACCTGATGCAGATGTAACCGAATAATTTTTTTTGAAATCTCAGATCCCTTCAAAGACTGCCTATGCTGATGCTGAGTGACTATCCCTGAGTAATTATCCTCTTCCTCCTCAATCATCACGCTGATAGCTTGTAAGAACATTTTTGGTTCTGGGCGCCACCACCAGTGCCTAAGGCACAATTTTTCAGCCCCTGTTTAACAGGGGCGTGTAATTACAATTTTTGATGTAATACTTTGCAGCAGGGCTCGTTCCTGCATTCCAACTAGAGTGTCTGTGAGGGGTTGCAGTGTTGTGGCACCAGCACCAGTGCCTAAGACCCAATTTTTCAGCCCCTGTCTAACAGGGGCGTGTAATTACAATTTTTGATGCAATACTTTGCAGCAGGGCTTGTTCCTGCGTTTCAACTAGAGTGTCTGTGAGGGGTTGCAGTGTTGTGGCACCAGCACCAGTGCCTAAGACCCAATTTTTCTGCCCCTGTCTAACAGGGGCGTGTAATTACAATTTTTGATGCAATACTTTGCAGCAGGGCTTGTTCCTGCGTTTCAACTAGAGTGTCTGTGAGGGGTTGCAGTGTTGTGGCACCAGCACCAGTGCCTAAGACCCAATTTTTCTGCCCCTGTCTAACAGGGGCGTGTAATTACAATTTTTGATGCAATACTTTGCAGCAGGGCTCGTTCCTGCGTTCCAACTAGAGTGTCTGTGAGAGGTTGCAGTGTTGTGGCACCAGCACCAGTGCCTAAGGCCTAATTTTTCAGCTCCTGTTCAACAGGGGCATGTAATTACAATTCTTGATCTAATATTTCACAGCAGGGCCCTGTGAGGGCTTACAGTGTTTTGGCCACAGCAACACCTAAGGCCCAAATTTCTGCTGAGTATATAGGGCAGGACCCTACTTTCAAACATCTAACTTACAAACGACTCCTACTTGCAAACGGAAGGAGACAACAGGAAGTGAGATGAAATCTACCCCTAAGGAAGGGAAATTCTCTCCTGTAAGAGTTAATATGGGAAAACAATTTCTCCTTTCCACTGATGCTTTCCAATCCTTGTTCCACAAAAAAACCCAAATTTTCCAAAAACATTTTTCATTGGGACAAAAAAGTGAGGTGAAATCTTCTGAAGAGGAGGAAAGACGCAAAACAAATGTCACAGGGGTGATAACCCTTCCCTATGTTTTCCAAAAAGCTTAGAAAAGATTTTTTGGCCTGAGCTAAACACATTAAAATGTTCAAAATTACAAACAGATTCTACTTAACAACAAACCTACAGTCCCTGTCTTGTTTGCACCGCCTGAATACTGCTGTTCAGAGTATATAGGGACCTTTCCTTATTTTAATTTGGGTGCGGGGTTCCCCTTAATATCCATACAAGACCCAAAGGGCCTGGTAATGGACTGGGGGGTACCCATGCCGTTTGTCTCACTGATTTTCATCCATATTGCCATGACCCGACATGACATTAAACCCGCAAGCAGTTTTAAATGAGATTTTTTCCTTTAAAAATGACATTTGGTGCAGGGACTGTTCTAAACATGGGAAACACGCGTCACTTTACAGGCATACTATAGACACCCCCCAGGTACGATATTTAAAGGAATATTTCACTTTTTTTTTTTTACTTTAAGCATCATTAAAATCACTGCTCCCGAAAAAACGGCCGTTTTTAAAAGTTTTTTTTGCATTGATACATGTCCCCTGGGGTAGGACCCGGGTCCCCAAACCCTTTTTAGGACAATACCATGCAAATTAGCCTTTAAAATGAGCACTTTTGATTTCGAACGTTCGAGTCCCATAGACGTCAATGGGGTTCTAACGTTCGTGCGAACTTGCGGTCCGTTCGCGGGTTCTGGTGCGAACCGAACCGGGGGGTGTTCGGCTCATCCCTACCCGACAGGGTTGTCCATTATCTCCCTTATTATTTGCCCTTATACTCGAACCCATGGCCCAATACATCAGAACAAACCAAACTATAACTGGCATTGAAGTAGGAGGTATTACACACAAATTATGTATATTTGCAGACGATATATTACTTTTTCTATCATCACCACAGGTGTCTGGTTCTAACTTAATACCAGCTCTTGATGGATTTGCAACCCTATCCGGCCTTATGATTAATCCTAAGAAATGCCTAGTGCTTAATATTTCACTCACAAACATGGAATTGATCCCAGCTAGGGCTGCACTCCCATTCACATGGGCAGAAAAATCAATCCCATATCTTGGAATTCATTTAACAGCATCTCATTCTGACTTATTCTCAACCAATTATCCTCCTGTATTAAGACAGATCACAAATCTAATAAAACAATGGTCGCAACTTCCTTTATCCTGGATAGGGAAGATTAATGCAATCAAATGACTATTCTACCCAAATTGCTTTATCTATTCAGAGTCCTCCCTATTCCAATTCCTTCCTATTTTTTGAGAATAGTACAAAAAAGAGCAACTTCGTTTATATGGGGCTCTTCTAAACCACGTATACCTATACACACACTACATCTTCCCAAAAATAAAGGAGGCCTGGGATACCCTAATTTTACTAACTATTACAGAGCAGCACATTTGGCCAGTCTGTCCAAATACCATGCAAAACAGGAAATCCCATTATGGGTATTTATAGAGGCTTCAGAAAATGACCCTCTATTAATATCAAATTTATTATGGCTTGATCCTAAAGACCGCTTTAAAATACATAATCCCATAACTAAACACTTCTTATCTCTCTGGGATAAACTAAAAACCAAATATCAGTTACAATCTCCACACAATCCTCTCCTTTCTTTTATCAGAAATCCGGCCTTTTATCCGGCATGGATCTACCCAAATTCTTTCAAAGCTTGGACAACATCAGGCATTCAGACACTAAATGACTTCATAGCATCTAAATCATTCCTTTCATTCCCATCGCTTAGAGAAAAATATGATCTACCAAACTCTGAGATATTTAGATATCTCCAAATCAAAAATTTCTATACGCCATTCCTAAAGGGGGATACACCATTATCCCAATTATCCATTTTTGAATCAATCTGTACAAAAGATCCATTTGCTAAAGGTACAATTTCATCACTTTATAATCAATTATATGGAGTAGCAAATCTTAATAGACCCTCTTACGTTCAGAGGTGGGAGGAGGACCTGGGACGAACTTTAGAAGACACGGACTGGTCTAACATATGGCTCACATCTAAGTCATCTTCACCCAACATCTTAGCACTGGAGACAAATTATAAAGTCCTAACTCGCTGGTACCTTGTACCCGCTAGAGTGGCAAAATATTCACCTAATACCTCAACTCTTTGTTTTCAAGGATGCCCAGAAATAGGCACATATGGTGGACGTGCCCAGTAATCCAAACCTTCTGGAAGGAAGTCTTCGTGATTGCATCTAAAATATTTAAAAAAATAATACAACCAGATCCATATTTAACTTTACCTAATCTAAAACCGGAATGGTTAACACTCTCTCAATTCAAACTTATGATCCAACTAATAACGGCTGCAAAACAAACAGTGGCCAAGGCATGGAAATCTCCTACATTGGTACTAGCAGAAACAATTCACAGAATGAATAATACAATGTCCCATGCTAAGATGGTAGCCATCGATCAAAATCAAATTCCAAAATTTGAAAAACTTTGGCATCCTTGGATAAAACAACAGTTCCTGTCAAACTTCAATGACTCTGTCCTGTTGCCATGGTAACAGATTAAATGACTTACAGAGACACCCATTCTAAGGCTTCAAAGAGAACTAAAAAGAATAATAAACTGACGAGCGGGACAACCTTGTGGACCATACCTCTACCTTTCAACCCTTTTTCTTCTTTCTCTTTCCTTTTCTCCACCTTACGATTAAAGCTCATTATCAGAATTTATTTGACCTATTTACACTCTACTTGTAAACAATATGTATAGTAGGTATAAATCATTTAAATACCTACAAAAGTAACTAAGGAAATGATATATATCTTTAATTTAGGTTTACGTGAACCCAATGTTTAATATTTGAAATTTCATGATATTTACCTATATAAACCCTACTGTAAAACAATGAGCTTACTTTATAGATCCTTGTAAACTTACTTTATGTATCTTTATAACATTGTATACTCAATAAACTTCTTTTGACAAGGAAAGAAAAGGAGTTCTCCCTTTGTGTAGAATTATTTGGTTACGAAAAGGTCAAGCTACTATGATGTGACAATGAGATGGGACAAAAATGAACTATAACGGCGAATTAAGTCTCTCAAAAGAACTCGCTAAAGTAGCAGGAAAAAAAAAAAGAAAAAGAATGATTTGGTTACTTTGGTCTTGAATCAATACTGGGTACAGTAATGACTCCTTGCTCCAGGCACCCCCAATGGGATCAAACTGTGCCACAGACCACAGAGTCGCACCATTTTGCAATGCCATATACCCCACCAACTAATTATTCTCCATAATACGTTACTTGTTGTGTTGTTCCCTTATTACCAAGAATATACTATTCCATTACTCTCTTGAGATAAAAGATGAAAAAGAAAAGTATATCCATAACAACATAAATAACCTAATAAAAACAGAAAAAATAAATTCACAAAAAAAAAAAAATGTTTACACATGTACCACTCATAATTGCAAATAGGCATCTAATCAGTAGGATATAGTGCAACCCCAGCAGGAATTAAATTTGGGGATAATTTGATTCCTAATGGCAAAAAACTTTTCATACGTATATTGTGTCTTAACCCGAGATATGATTTCAGATAAGATAGGTGCTATTGTGGACTTCCATTTAGAGGTTATAGTTAATTTTGCTGCTATTAGAATATGTATAATTAGAGGTCTATATTTGGTCTGGAACAAGTGCACCCCTATATTAAGAATAGCCAACTGTGGTGTAGGTGAGATGCTAAGTCCTATAAGTTTATTTATTAGGGAGTACACTTCTGTCCACAAGCATCTCACATCCTTACAGTACCAAAGTATATGTAGGATGCCTCTTCTTTCCCTACACCCCCTCCAACAATCAGAAGAGGCGTCTGGGTAAATCTGTGCTAGCCTCACTGGTGTTAGATATGTCCTGTGAAGTATTTTTAACATCAGTTCCCAGTGATTTACGCAGTGAGAAAAGCGAGAATGAGATTGAATGGCTGATTGCCATTCTTTTTGTGTAAAGAGAGTTCCCATCTCCTTTTCCCAATTGTGCATACTTGATGTTCTATGGAATCCTTTGTTATATTGTAGCTTGCTGTAAAACCACGCCAGCCCTTTAGTGCCGCTGTGGTCAGACTTCAAGCAAGACCAGGTTTCCCTATGGAGACTATAGTGTATGCTTGGATTATTTTTGTGAAAATGAGTACGTTGGATATAAGAGAATGAAGTGGGACTAGGGGTTTTAGAAATTAACTCTCTATAGGTCTGTATCCCTTCTCTAATCCATGGATGTATATTTAAATTGGGTATAATGTGTTCATATATTTGCAGTTGGAAATCTGTACATTTATCCATAGTGTCCTGTGGGACTACAGCGTGTAGATTGTTCCATGCTAGTAATGTGGCATCAATCGAGGGGAAGGGTTTATAATTTAGTTTCATATGAGTCAGACTTGATAATAACAGGGCGGGCAAGTGTTTATTGCCCACCTTGTACTTCTCAACCTGGACCCATAGTTTATTAGAATTAGGGTCAAACCACGCTCCAGTCTGATCCAGGCGGGCTGTAAAATAATAGTTTTTAAAGTTAGGAAAGTTTACTCCCCCATTCAATTTGTGTTTTAATTGTATGGAGTAAGAGATTTTAGTGATTTTCTTGCCTCAAATGAATTGTTTAAAGTGGAGTTCCAAACAAAAATAGAACTTCCGCTTTTCGGAACCCTCCCCCCCTCTGGTGTCACATTTGGCACCTTTCAGGGGGGAGGGGGGTGCAGATACCTGTCTAAGACAGGTATTTGCACCCACTTCCGGCATAGACTCCCATGGGAGTCTATGCCTCTTCCCGTCTCTTTGCGCTGTCTCCTGGGAAACACACAGCTCCCAGGAGAGAGCGGGTGTCAGGGAAGTCATCCGCAGAATACAGCTAATGCTTGCAAGCATACGCCTGTGCGCAGGCGCCAGCAAGGGATTCTCAGAACTACTACGGGCGCATCGGCGAATACGCGATCGCGCATGCGCGATCGCGCGTTCGCGAGTGCGCGCGTTCGCGATCGCGCGTCCGCGCGTGCGCGCGTCCGCGTGCGCGCGCGTCCGCGCACGCCTGTCATCAGAACTGGCGCCAGACGGCCTATTTAAACACGGACTTAGTACTGGCTGGTTGCTGCTTGGTCTACAGCGTGTACCTGAATTCTTGCTACCTGTGTTGACTTCCGATTATCGTTCCGGCCTGTGACCTGACTCCTCTCCTGCCTGCTGTTTGTACCTGATCTGCCTACCTGCTGCCGAACCTGCCTGTGACCTGACCTCTCTCCTGCCTGCTGTTTGTACCTGATCTGCCTACCTGTTGCCGAATCTGCCTGTGACCTGACCACGTTCCTGCCAGCCGAGTCATATGATCTGTCTCTCTGCTGCCGAGACCTGCCAGTGATCCAGCGACTCTCCTGTCTGCTTTCAGTCAAGTCCAGCGTCCTCCTGTGTGTTCCGGCAACTTCCTGCTCAGACTTCGGGACTTCCATAGGCACTCTTACTCCACCGTGCTCCAGCGCCAGCTGTTCCACTATCAGCGGCCCTTGAGCCGGAGTTGTACGGGAGGCCTTCCTCTACACGTCAGGCTCGCCATCAGGTACGTGACAGTACCAAGCAGCCATGACTGAGCCTGCAGGAGGAACCTCTCCCCTACATGAAGTCTGCCAATGCCTCACAGGCCTTACTCAAGCGGTCAAGTCCCTGCAGGAGAAATATGTGCGTCTGGTGGAGCACATGCAAGTCCAGCTCTCTTCAGCCGTTCCCGCTGCAATGATGACATCCCCAGAACCACGAGTACCTAATCCTGACAGATTTTCTGGAGATCGGACCCAGTTCAGAGCATTCCGCAATGCCTGTCAGCTTTACTTTTCACTTCAGCCACGGACTTTTTCTGCAGAGACTACAAAGGTGGGGTTCATCATATCCCTACTTCAAGGTGAACCCCAAGCCTGGGCTCATCGTCTGTTGGAAAAGAAGGACTCCCAACTAAATACTATGCCCTCTTTCTTCCAAGCAATGTCCAAGATATACGAGGACCCTCTACTAACCACTACTGCTGAGTCCTCTCTCCATGCACTCCGACAAGGCCGCAGAGCCTTCAGGTGCTGGAGTGCAGATACCCACTGGAATAACGCTGCTCTGCGACATCAGTTTCGCCTGGGGTTATCGGAGGACTTAAAAGACGAGTTAGCTCGTGTGGGTGCTCCAAGTACCCTGGAGGACTTAATCACATTATCTATCCAGATCGACCGTCGTCTGCGAGAGCGCAGGCGGGAGAAGTCAGCAGTTCCTGTTCGGCCAACATCTGTCAGGCCGGCCTCTCCCGCATTAGGAACCGTAACACCCACACGGCTAGGCTTGATTCGCCCGTCGCTGTCCCCTGAGGAACGGACACGACCTCTTCAAGGCAACTTCTGCCTCTACTGCGGCAGAGCGGGTCACTATGTACGGACTTGTCCTGCTAAGGGACGCGGATCCTTCCCGGCTTCTCCAGCAAGTCAGGCGGTTCCTCCAGCAACTTCTGCTCAATTGGCACTTCCTGTTACCTTTCAGCTCCCAGGGAGAAGTGTGTCAGCTACTGCAATTGTGGACTCGGGGGCGTGCAGTTGCTTTATTGATCTGGCATTTGCTGTCAAACAAGGTATCCCTCTTCAATCCAAAGAGCAAGGACTTACCGTATTTCTGGCTGACGGCTCCCGTATAAAGTCCGGATTGGTGAACCAGGAGACCCCCCCACTGTTAACTACGACCTCTACTGGTCATAAGGAACTTTTGCGGCTAGATGCCATTTCTTCACCTCTGTACCCCGTCATTCTTGGTCTACCATGGCTACAGGCCCATAATCCGGCGGTGGACTGGAAATCAGGCAGTATCAAGTATCAATCATCTTACTGCCAGAAGCACTGCCTGTCCAATCCCACTGCTGCACCCACCACCCTGTTGTGTATGGACGTTGATGCTGAGCTCTGCCAAAAGGTGCCTGAGGCCTATCACGAGTTCCTTGATGTCTTCAGCAAGCGGGGAGCAGACACATTACCTCCACACAGGGCGTACGACTGCCCCATTGAGCTCCTTTCTGGGGCTGCTATTCCATTTGGTCGGATTTTCCCACTGTCTGAGAAAGAATTAGCAGCTCTAAAGGAATATATTGATGAGAGCCTCCAGAAAGGCTTCATTCGCCCTTCTACCTCACCTGCCGGGGCGGGAATATTCTTCGTGGAGAAGAAGGACCATTCACTACGGCCATGTGTAGATTACCGGGACCTGAACAAGATTACGGTGAAAAACCGTTATCCTCTTCCCTTGGTTCCTGAGCTTTTCCAAAGACTTCGTTCTGCTACTATTTTTACTAAACTTGATCTGAGGGGAGCCTACAACCTCATCCGCATACGCCAGGGGGATGAGTGGAAAACCGCCTTCCGTACTCGTTTTGGCCACTACGAGTATCTCGTCATGCCCTTCGGCTTGTGTAACGCCCCGGCCACCTTCCAACACTTCATCAATGACGTCTTCAAAGACTACCTGGACATTTTCGTTATTGTTTATTTAGATGATATCCTGGTGTTCTCTACCTCCCTTGCTGACCATCGGGAGCATGTCAAGAATGTTCTCTGCCGTCTCCGCTTACATGGACTCTATGCCAAACCCGAGAAATGTGAGTTCGAGCGGCAGAGTATCCAGTTCTTGGGCTTGATCATTTCTACCGGAGGAATTGAAATGGACCCTCAAAAAGTGTCTGCAATCCTGACCTGGCCTGCGCCCACTGATAAGAAGGGGATCCAGCGGTTCATTGGGTTTGCTAACTTTTACCGCAGATTTATCAAGAACTTTTCAGCTATCATCTCACCAATTACCCAACTTACCAAACAGGGTGCTCGTTTCCGCTGGTCTCCCGAGGCCCAGGCTGCCTTTGAAACTCTTAAAGGACTGTTTACAACTGCCCCTGTACTAAGCCACCCAGATCCGGCACTACCTTACATTCTGGAGGTAGATGCTTCCGAAAATGCAGTTGGGGGAGTTCTGTCTCAGCGCCAAGGTCCCAAGGATCTAGTCCACCCTGTAGCTTTCTTTTCCAGAAAACTTGCCCCAGCAGAAAGAAACTACGACGTGGGAGACCGGGAGCTTCTTGCCATAAAGGCCGCCCTGGAGGAGTGGAGGTATTTGTTAGAAGGAGCCGCTCATCCAATTTTGATTTATACAGACCACAAGAACCTTGAATATTTAAGGACTGCCAAAAGACTAAGACCTCGACAGGCCCGATGGGCACTTTTTTTTTCAAGGTTCTTGTTCCACATCACCTATAGACCCGGATCAAAGAACGTCAAGCCTGATGCGCTATCACGTATGTTCGAGGATCCAAAGGTCTTACCAGTACCTGACACCATCCTACCAGCAGGAAATTTTCTGTTACTACAGTCCGATCTCATGTTCCAGTTGAAGCAGGCGTCCGCAGTCTCCCCTGATCCTGTCGGGGAGACGTTACAGGCAAGAGATGGACTTCTTTGGAAAGGGAACAAGGTCTTCGTCCCAGAAGCAGTCCGTTTATCAGTTCTAGGACTCTGCCATGATCACCCTCTAGCAGGTCACTTTGGCATTCGCAAAACAATAAACTTAATGCAACGCACATTTTGGTGGCCTAATTTGGAGAAGGACTGCAAAGAATATATAGACACCTGCATTACTTGCATCCGGAGTAAGAACATCCGAAATAAGGCGTGGGGTTTGCTCAGACCTTTACCTGTGCCGGACAGGCCGTGGACCATGATCTCCATGGATTTTATAGTTGAGCTACCTCCCTCTGAAGACTGTACAGCCATTTTCGTCATAGTAGACCGGCTAACTAAGATGGCTCATTTCCTACCCTTGAAGGGTACACCCTCTGCTGCTGAGACTGCTCGAGTATTTATTAAGGAAATCGTTAGACTCCATGGGGTACCCATCGACATTGTCTCTGACCGCGGAGCCCAATTTACTTCAAGGTTTTGGAGGGCACTGTGTGAAGCTTTAAGAATTAAACTTTCCATGTCATCCACATATCACCCGCAGTCTAACGGTCAGACTGAACGGACCAATCAGACGCTGGAACAGTACATCCGTTGTTTCACTTCGTTTGTGCAGGATGATTGGGTGTCTCTCTTACCCTTGGCCGAGTTTGCATATAACAACTCCTGTCATGCAGCCACCAAGCAATCCCCATTCTTCTCTAATTATGGCTTCCATCCCACCTTTTTGCCTGACCTTGTCCCTGAATCTTCAGTACCGGCTGTCCAAAGCACTGTAGACTTCTTCAATCGCAATAACAAGCTGTTGAAGGAAACCGTAACCAAGGCTCAACAGGATAATAAAAGAGCTTTCGATAGGAAGAGGAGAGGGGAACTCATTCTGCAACCAGGGGACCGGGTTTGGTTGGCAACAACAAATCTGAGACTGGCCTGCCCGTCAAAGAAGTTGGCCCCTAAATTCCTTGGGCCATTTCCTGTGAGGAGAAGGATTAATGATGTTTCTTACGAGCTATCCCTACCAGAATCCTTCAGCATACATCCGGTATTTCATGTATCTTTGTTAAAACCCGCATCGCCTGACCCCTTTCCTAATCGAGAGTCTAGACCACCCGAACCGGTGATGGTCAGTGGAGATGAGGAGTTCGAGGTGGAAGCGATTATGGACTGTAGAAGGAGAAGGGGTCAATTACAATATCTGATCAAGTGGAGAGGTTATGGACCGGAGGAGAACTCCTGGGAACCAGAGCGGAATGTACATGCTATGGACTTAATACGTGCCTTCTTCCGCAGTCATCCCCTGAAGAGGAACCAACTGGGCATCCGGAGGCTGCCCGTAAGGGGGGGGCAATGTCAGGGAAGTCATCCGCAGAATACAGCTAATGCTTGCAAGCATACGCCTGTGCGCAGGCGCCAGCAAGGGATTCTCAGAACTACTACGGGCGCATCGGCGAATACGCGATCGCGCATGCGCGATCGCGCGTTCGCGAGTGCGCGCGTTCGCGATCGCGCGTCCGCGCGTGCGCGCGTCCGCGTGCGCGCGCGTCCGCGCACGCCTGTCATCAGAACTGGCGCCAGACGGCCTATTTAAACACGGACTTAGTACTGGCTGGTTGCTGCTTGGTCTACAGCGTGTACCTGAATTCTTGCTACCTGTGTTGACTTCCGATTATCGTTCCGGCCTGTGACCTGACTCCTCTCCTGCCTGCTGTTTGTACCTGATCTGCCTACCTGCTGCCGAACCTGCCTTTGACCTGACCTCTCTCCTGCCTGCTGTTTGTACCTGATCTGCCTACCTGTTGCCGAATCTGCCTGTGACCTGACCACGTTCCTGCCAGCCGAGTCATATGATCTGTCTCTCTGCTGCCGAGACCTGCCAGTGATCCAGCGACTCTCCTGTCTGCTTTCAGTCAAGTCCAGCGTCCTCCTGTGTGTTCCGGCAACTTCCTGCTCAGACTTCGGGACTTCCATAGGCACTCTTACTCCACCGTGCTCCAGCGCCAGCTGTTCCACTATCAGCGGCCCTTGAGCCGGAGTTGTACGGGAGGCCTTCCTCTACACGTCAGGCTCGCCATCAGGTACGTGACAGCGGGGACCACTTACGCTGCGCAGCGCGACTTGTGCATGCGCAGTAGGGAACCGGGAAGTGAAGCCGCAACACTTCACTTCCTGATTCCCTCACCTAGGATGGCGGCGGCAGCTGCCGAGAACCGAGCGGGTTCTCGGCGTCGCCTGCCGACATCGCTGGACCCTGGGACAGGTAAGTGGCCATGTATTAAAAGTCAGCAGCTGCAGTATTTGTAGCTGCTGGCTTTTAATATTTATTTTTTTTGGCGGTGTGGGTGGACCCCCGCTTTAAACAGTTTATCTTCCTCCCTAAAAAATTTGTCAGGAATGATTATTGGTATGGTCCTAAAATAATAAATGATTTTAGGTAGAGTTGTCATCTTAAAGGCTGCGATCCTACCTATCCAGGAAATTTCAAAGTTTGATATATACTGTAGGTCTTGTTTGATTATCCCTAACAACCTAGGAAAGTTTGCTTTGTATGTGGACTTTGTTGGGGATGATAGAGTAACTCCCAGGTATGCTAGATTCTGAGAAACCCATTGGAATGGGAATGCTTCCTTAACCTCTTGCTTACAGGGCACTTAAACCCCCCTCCTATCCAGACAAATTTTTAGCTTTCAGCGCTGACGCACTTTGAATGACAATTGCGCGGTCATACAACACTGTACCCAAATGAAATTTTTATAATTTTTTCCCCACAAGTAGAACATTCTTTTGGTGGTATTTGATCACCTCTGCGGTTTTTATTTTTTGTTAAAAAAATTTTAAAAGACCGAATTTTTTAAAAAAAATTTTATTTTTTTTTAATATTTTGTTATAAAAATTTTAAAAGGGTAATTTTTCTCCTTCATTGATGTACGCTGATGAGGCGGCACCAATGGGCACTGATAGGTGGCAGTGATGGGCACTGATGGGTGGCAGTAATGGGCACTGATCTTGTACACTGCTAGGTGGCACTGATTGGCACCACTGGTGGGCATTGTTAGGTGGCAATGGTGGGCATTGATAGGTGGCACTTGTAGGCATTGATAGGTGGCACTTATGGGCATTGATACATGGCACTAGTGGGCACTGTGGGCACTGTGGTGTGGCAATGTCAGGTGGCACTGGCAGGGGGTACTTGTGGTACAATTGAGGCATTATTGCCTCCTCCTCTTCGGGACCGATGTCCCTTGCTGGTGAGCCGGTGATCGTTTTTTTTTTCTCCTCGCACTGTCAGCGCGAGGAGAAAGAAAAAAACGATCACAGAGCTTTTGTTTTGGTCATGTTATCAGCTGTCATTGGCTGACAGCTGATCACATGGTAAGGGGCCGCGACCGGCCCCTTACTTGGATTGGTGATCACCCGAGTCTCAGTGACTCGGTGATCACAGCACGCTCCACGCGCACCCTGCAGGGCACGCGCAGGGCACGTGCACAGGGGAGGCCGTCATATGACGGCCTCCCGGGAATTCAGGTCCGCGCTGTAGCCGTCATTCGGCTATAGCGCGGATGTCAAGCAGCTAGGGTGCTTCCTTTGGCTCTATTTTCTTTGTCATTCCAATCGATAGAATAGAGGATTTGTTAGAGTTCAGCTTATAGGTAGAGGCCAACCCAAAGTTATTTAAAATTGATTGCACCCTTTCCAATGAAGAGGCCGGATTGGTTAGAGTCAATACCACATCATCAGCAAACAACCCTGGTGGGTACCATTAGTAATGCTAAATGTGTCAGGAAGAACATTAGACGTAAATACTCTTGCTGAAGGCTTTGTGTATAGAGCCATTATTGCCGATAGTATCGTACCACTTACCCCAAATTTCTGTAGAGTCGCTCTCAGGAACCCCCAATATACCCTATCAAACGCCTTTTCGGCTTCAAGTGTCAGAACCACAGTGGGGGCCCCTCTAGACCCAGCTACGCGTAGGAGATTATAGAGTCTCCTAGTACCATTAGGTGCCTGTTGGCCCTTCACAAAACCCACCTGGTCTTCTTTAATCAGCTGCGGGGTAATAATAGCTAGGCGGTTTGCCATAATCTTCGCATATATTTTTAAGTCTGTATTTAGCAGCGAAATTGGGCTAAAGTTTTGAGGGCGATGCGGCCTCTTCCCCGGTTTAGGTAACGCTATTACAGTAGCTCGGAGCATCTTTTTGGGAAAAGAGGCAGTGGAGGCGGCGTACGAAAAAATTTTTGTAAGTATGGCGAAAGAGTAGTTGCAAAGGCCTGGTAGTACTCTGCCGAAAAGCCATTGCTACCAGGAGATTTATGTTTCAGGGGTGATTTAATCGTATCCAAAATGTCTTTTTTTAGGATTGGTGAATTCAAAGATTTTAGGGCTTTCTTTTTAAGTTTGGGTAGATTTATTGAGTCTAAAAAGGAATTAATGTTGAGATCATTGGGCTGTGGGGTATTGGGATCTGATGCTAAATTGTATAAATTGCTATAATATTTTTGGAAGGCATTAGCTATCTCAGTTGGGTGATACACTGTATTGCCTGTGTGGGGATCAATTATGGAGGTTAATTTGGAATATTTAGTTGGCCAAAACTTTACCTGCTCTATTCCCGTGGGCCTAATAATTAGCTTTAAAGAGTTTCAGAGAATTTGATGCATAGCACTCTCAGAGGTAGGACATTGAGACAGAAGGGCGCCAACACCAGTCTCAGAAGCATCAACCTCAAGGATAAAAGGTAACGTAGGATCAGGATGTGCCAACACAGGAGCAGAAACAAAGGCAGCCTTGAGACTTTCAAAGGCCTTAATGGACTCCGGAGATCAACTCTGGAAACCCAGGAAACGCTGCAGAGGACGTAACCCCACAGGTCGAGGCCACTGTAGGACTTCCAAAAGTTTCTCTGGGTCCATTGAAAAACCAGCAGTGGAATTTACATTTTTCCAGTTTACAATAGAGATTGTTCGCTCTCAATTTCTGAAGCACACGACAGACATCTGTGTGGTGGCTGTCCAGGGACTTTGGAAATATAAGGATATCATCGAGATAAACCAGCACACATACAGTCAGGTCCATAAATATTGTGACATCGACACAATTCTAATCTTTTTGGCTCTATACATAAACTGTTGTAATTCCTACACCATTCACCTGATTTGGATGTAAATGCCCTCAAATTAAAGCTGAAAGTCTGCAGTTAAAGCACATCTTGTTAGTTTAATTTCAAATCCATTGTGGTGGTGTATACAGCCAAAAAAGATTAGAATTGTGTCGATGTCCCAATATTTATGGACTTGACTGTAACGGCAACAAATCTCGCAGGACATTGTTAATAAATTCCTGAAAAACTGGCCTGTTCTGGTATTAAATGCAGTTTTCCACTCGTCGCCCTCCTTAATCCTCACAAGTTGTAAGCCCTTCTCAGATCAAGCTTAGTGCTTGCTCCCTTGAGGCGGTCAAATAACTCTGTAATCAACGGGATCGGGTAAGCATTCTTAATCGTGAGACGATTGAGACCCCTATAATCAATGCAAGGTCTCAGTTCACGGCTCCTCTTCTTCACAAAGAAGAAACCAGCACCTGCAGCAGAAGAGGATTTGCGGATGAAACCCCGAGAAAGTGCCCCTGCAACATACTCATCCATGGCTTTATCCTCCAAGACTGACAAAGGGTAAACCCGGCCACGAGGGGGAGTGGCACCAGGTTGAAGGACAATTGCACAATCATACGGCCGGTGTGGAGGCAAACTACCGGCTTGACCTTTGTCAAAGACATCGCTAAAATCACGGTACTCCTCTGGCAGGGAGGAGAGCGAAGAGCTACACAGGACCTTGGCTACCTCCCGGAAGCATGTTTCACTGCATTGTGGTGACCAGGAGAGAACCTCAGCATGGAGCCAATCAAAAGAGGGGTTGTGCCTCTGCAACCAAGTATAACCAATAACCAGCAGAAATTTAGGAGAGGAAATCACGTGGAATTGGATTATCTCATGGTGAAGAGCCTCTATGGCCATGGACAACTGAACCATCTCATGAGTCACATGGGCAGGCTGTAGAGGTCTACCGTCAAGAGCCTCAATGGCAAGTGGAGTGTCATGCAGCTGCAGTGGAATCGAGTGCTTTCATACAAAGGCAGCATCAATGAACAGGCCTGCAGCCCCAGAGTCGATTAGAGCCTGTATCTCTATAGACGACTTAGCCCAAGAAAGGGTAACCTTCTGGATAACTGGGGATGACACAACACCATAAAAGGTCTGTCCATGACAGGACCTCAAGGTTCGGGTGTTCCCAGGATGGGTAGGACAAGATTTCAAAAAGTGACCTGCCTGGACACAATAAAAGGCACAATCTCTCCCTCCTCCTAAGGGCTCTCTCATCCGCACAGAGACGCGTGAAGCCCAAGTGCATGGGTTCATCTTCACTAGGGACTAGTTCGCACCAGAACCTGTGAACGGACGGAAAATTCGCACAAACGTTAGAACCCCATTGACGTCTATGGGACTCGAATGGTTGAAATCAAAAGTGCTCATTTTAAAGGCTTATTTGCATGGTATTGTCCTAAAAAGGGTTTGGGGACTCGGGTCCTGCCCCAGGGGACATGTATCAATGCAAAAAAAACTTTTAAAAACGGACGTTTTTTCGGGAGCAGTGATTTTAATGATGCTTAAAGTAAAATAAAAAAAAAAGTGATATATTCCTTTAAATATCATACCTGGGGGGTGTCTATAGTATGCCTGTAAAGTGGTGTTTCCTGTGCTTAGAACAGTCCCTGCACAAAATGTCATTTTTAAAGGAAAAAAGTCATTTAAAACTGCTTGCGGCTTTAATGTAATGTCGGCTCCTGGCAATATGGATGAAAATCAGTGAGACAAATGGCATGGGTACCCTCCAGTCCATTACCAGGCCCATTTGGGTCCTGTATGGATATTAAGGGGAACCTCGCACCCAAATTAAAAAAAGGAAAGGCATGGGGCTCCCAGGCCCTTTATACTCTGAACAGCAGTATACAGGTGGTGCAAACAAGACAGGGACTGTAGGTTTGCTGTTAAGTAGAATCTGTTTGTAATTTTGAACTGGTACATTTTTAAAGTGTAGCTCCAGCCAAAAAATCTGTTTTTAAGCTTTTTGGAAAACATAGGGAAGGGTTATCACCCCTGTGACATTTGTTTTGCTGTCTGTGCTCCTCTTCAGAAGATTTCACTTCACTTTTTTTCCCAATGACAAACCTGTTGTTTCCTTCCATTTGCAAGTAGGAGTCGTTTGTAAGTTGGATGTTTGAAAGTAGGGGCCTGCCCTATATACTCAGCAGAAATTTGGGCCTTAGGTGTTGTTGTGGCCTCAACATTGTAAGCCCTCACAGGGCCCTGCTGTGAAATATTCAATCAAGAATTGTAATTACATGCCCCTGTTGAACAGGGGCTGAACAATTGGGCCTTTGGTGGTGGTATTGGTGCTGGTGCCATAACACTGTAGGTCCTCACAGTTAATCTTGGTGGGCGCAGAAACATGCCCTGCTGTGAAATATTCAATCAAGAATTGTAATTACATGCCCCTGTTGAACAGGGCCAGAAAAATTGGGCCTTTGGTGGTGGTGGTGCTGGTGACACAACACTGTAAGTCCTCACAGTTAATCTTGGTGGGCGCAGAAACGGGCCCTGCTGTGAAATTGTAATTACATGCCCGGCAATATGGATGAAAATCAGTGAAACAAACAGCATGGGTACCCCCCAGTCCATTACCAGGCCCTTTGGGTCTTGTATGGATATTAAGAGGAACCCCGCACCCAAATTAAAAAAGGAAACAGCAGTATACAGGCTCTGTACTCTGAACAGCAGTATACAGGCAGTGCAAACAAGACAGGGACTGTAGGTTTGTTGTTAAGTAGAATCTGTTTGTAATTTTGAACTGGTACATTTTTAACGTGTTTAGCTCCAGCCAAAAAATCTATTTTAAGCTTTTTGGAAAACATAGGGAAGGGTTATCACCCCTATGACATTTGTTTTGCAGTCTGTGCTCCTCTTCAGAAGATTTCACCTCACTTTTTGTCCCAATGACAAATGTTTTTTGAAAATTTGTTTTTTTTTTGTGAAACAAGGATTGGTGATAAAGCATCAGTGGAAAGGAGAAATGTTTTTCCCATATTAACTCTTACAGGAGAGAATTTCCCTTCCTAGGGTTAGATTTCATCTTACTTCCTGTTGTCTCCTTCTGTTTGCAAGTAGGAGTCGTTTGTAAGTTGGATGTTTGAAAGTAGGGGCCTGCCCTATATACTCAGCAGAAATTTGGGCCTTAGGTGTTGTTGTGGACACAACACTGTAAGCCCTCACAGGGTCCTGCTGTGAAATATTAGATCAAGAATTGTAATTACATGCCCCTGTTGAACAGGGGCAGAAAAATTGGGCCTTTGGTGGTGGTGGTGGTGCTGGTGCCACAACACTAAGTACTCACTCGCTCTTGGTGGGCACAGAAACGGGCCCTGCTGTGAAATATTAGATCAAGAATTGTAATTACATGCCCCTGTTGAACAGGGGCTGAAAAATTGGGCCTTAGGCACTGGTGCTGGTGCCACAACACTGCAACCCCTCACAGATACTCTAGTTGGAACGCAGGAACGAGCCCTGCTGCAAAGTATTGCATCAAAAATTGTAATTACATGCCCCTGTTAAACAGGGGCTGAAAAATTGGACCTAACGCTGCTTAGACACGAACGGACTTTACGGCAGACTTTGCTCGGCGGAATTTTCGCCGGACTTTGTCGGCTAGGTGCGCCGGACTTAAAAACGGACGGACTTGGACACACACGATCACTTCAAAAGTCCGCTGGTTTTGAACCCGGTGACGTACAGCACGTACGACGGGACTATAAAAAGGAAGTTCAAGCTCCACTATGGCACCCTTTGGGCTCCTTCTGCTAATCTCGTGTTTATCTCGTGTTAGTAGAAGTTTGGTTAGAGACGATTCGTGCTTTTTACACTTCAGCTTATTTCGATCATTTTCTGCGGTTCAGTTTGTGCTTGTGAGGTTTGTATCTGCTTTTCAGTGCGTGTTGGTCAGTTCGTAACCTGCCCAGCAGGACGTTCTGGTCCGCTCGTTCCTGATTTTCAGGTCGTTCTTCATAGGCCTTGCTGTTCTTCAGTGCGTTTGTTATAAGTTTGTTTGTTTGACCAGCCGACCGTTTTGAAGCCATGTCGCGTGGACGTACTCCTTCTCGAGTTTGTGCTGCGAGGGGACTTGCTGTTGAGGTTAATACTTTGACCCGAGTCCAGTCCATGAACAGAGCGAGGAGGTGTTCATGGATGAAGAATTGGTTGCGCCAGCGTGACCAATTCTCGCATATGCCTTTGCTCCGTGAGATCCGTGAGAATAATCCTGAGGATTTCAGGAATTATCTCCGGATGACGGACCCCTTTTTGAACGTCTGCTGGCTATGCTGACCCCCTATATCAGCAGGCAGGATACCTGCATGAAGCAAGCCATCAGTCCAGAGCAGAGGCTAGTTGCCACTTTACATTACTTGGCGACTGGGAGAAGTCTTCAGGATGTCCTCATTAGGGATGAGCTTCGTGTTCGAGTCAAACCCATGTTCGACTCGAACATCGGCTGTTCGCCCGTTCGCCGAATTGCGAAAGATATGGGCCGTTCGCGCCAAATTCGTGTGGCGCGTCACGGCCCATAATTCACTGCGGCATCGCAGTGCATTGCTGGCTGATGATTGGCCAAGCATGCACTATGACCCGCATGCTTGGCCAATCACAGCGCCGTCAGTAGAGAGAGCTGTAATTGGCCAAAGCCAGGGTGGCTTTGGCCAATTATGGCTCAGGGGATTTAGTACACGCCCCACACTATATAAGGCCGCCTGCACGGCGGCCCTGTGTAGTGTGTGTTCCGGTGTGCTAAGAGATAGAGAGAGAGAGAGACAGTGTCATTTGATTTGAGTTAGATAGATTAGGCAGAACAGTCAGTCAGTTAGCTGCACTTACAGTGTATTGTGTATATATATGCATCCCAGGTGTTGCATATATATATATACACTGTATTCAGTTTAGCTAGATCCGTTCCTGTTATCTTCTATCTAGACTATTTACATTTAGTGCAGTGCGTCCTGCTCACAGTGTTGAGCTAGATCCGTTCCTGTTATTTACATTTAGTGCAGTGCGTCCTGCTCACAGTGTTCAGCTAGATCCATTCCTGCTATTTACATTTAGTGCAGTGCGTCCTGCTCACAGTGTTCAGCTAGATCCGTTCCTGCTATTTACATTTAGTGCAGTGCGTCCTGCTCACAGTGTTCAGCTAGATCCGTTCCTGCTATTTACATTTAGTGCAGTGCGTCCTGCTCACACTGTTCAGCTAGATCCGTTCCTGCTATTTACATTTAGTGCAGTGCGTCCTGCTCACAGTGTTCAGCTAGATCCGTTCCTGCTATTTACATTTAGTGCAGTGCGTCCTGCTCACAGTGTTCAGCTAGATCCGTTCCTGCTATTTACATTTAGTGCAGTGCGTCCTGCTCACAGTGTTCAGCTAGATCCGTTCCTGCTATTTACATTTAGTGCAGTGCGTCCTGCTCACAGTGTTCAGCTAGATCCGTTCCTGTTATCTTCTAGACTATTTACATTTAGTGCAGTGCGTCCTGCTCACAGTGTTCAGCTATATCCATTCCTGTTATTTACATTTAGTGCAGTGCGTCCTGCTCACAGTGTTCAGCTAGATCCGTTCCTGCTATTTACATTTAGTGCAGTGCGTCCTGCTCACAGTGTTCAGCTAGATCCGTTCCTGCTATTTACATTTAGTGCAGTGCGTCCTGCTCACAGTGTTCAGCTAGATCCGTTCCTGCTATTTACATTTAGTGCAGTGCATCCTGCTCACAGTGTTCAGCTAGATCCGTTCCTGCTATTTACATTTAGTGCAGTGCGTCCTGCTCACAGTGTTCAGCTAGATCCGTTCCTGTTATCTTCTAGACTATTTACATTTAGTGCAGTGCGTCCTGCTCACAGTGTTCAGCTAGATCCGTTCCTGCTATTTACATTTAGTGCAGTGCGTCCTGCTCACAGTGTTCAGCTAGATCCGTTCCTGCTATTTACATTTAGTGCAGTGCGTCCTGCTCACAGTGTTCAGCTAGATCCGTTCCTGCTATTTACATTTAGTGCAGTGCGTCCTGCTCACAGTGTTCAGCTAGATCCGTTCCTGCCATTTACATTTAGTGCAGTGCGTCCTGCTCACAGTGTTCAGCTAGATCCGTTCCTGTTATCTTCTAGACTATTTACATTTAGTGCAGTGCGTCCTGCTCACAGTGTTCAGCTAGATCCGTTCCTGCTATTTACATTTAGTGCAGTGCGTCCTGCTCACAGTGTTCAGCTAGATCCGTTCCTGCCATTTACATTTAGTGCAGTGCGTCCTGCTCACAGTGTTCAGCTAGATCCGTTCCTGTTATCTTCTAGACTATTTACATTTAGTGCAGTGCGTCCTGCTCACAGTGTTCAGCTAGATCCGTTCCTGCTATTTACATTTAGTGCAGTGCGTCCTGCTCACAGTGTTCAGCTAGATCCGTTCCTGCCATTTACATTTAGTGCAGTGCGTCCTGCTCACAGTGTTCAGCTAGATCCGTTCCTGCTATTTACATTTAGTGCAGTGCGTCCTGCTCACAGTGTTCAGCTAGATCCGTTCCTGTTATCTTCCTACTGACAGGCAGGCTTGTCTGGTTACAGTATATAAAGCTACCTGAAGAAAATTACAGGTGTTCTATTTGATCCTATTAGTACCACGGTCAGGCAGCTAGACTATTTACATTTAGTACAGTGCGTCCTGCTCACAGTGTTCAGCTAGATCCGTTCCTGTTATCTTCCTACTGACAGGCAGGCTTGTCTGGTTACAGTATATAAAGCTACCTGAAGAAAATTACAGGTGTTCTATTTGATCCTATTAGTACCACGGTCAGGCAGCTAGACTATTTACATTTAGTACAGTGCGTCCTGCTCACAGTGTTCAGCTAGATCCGTTCCTGTTATCTTCCTACTGACAGGCCGGCTTGTCTGGTTACAGTATATAAAGCTACCTGAAGAAAATTACAGGTGTTCTATTTGATCCTATTAGTACCACGTTCAGGCAGCTAGACTATTTACATTTAGTACAGTGCGTCCTGCTCACAGTGTTCAGCTAGATCCGTTCCTGTTATCTTCCTACTGACAGGCAGGCTTGTCTGGTTACAGTATATAAAGCTACCTGAAGAAAATTACAGGTGTTCTATCCCAGCTTAGTGCAGCTACAGGCCATTAGTATGTCTGGAAGGCCAAGAAGGAGAGGCAGACAGTCACAAGCCAATAAGAGAGGGCAAGCAGGCTCTGTGTCTAGTGCTGGTCATGGAGACGGTGCATCCTCATCAGCACGTGGCCATGGGACACGCTTGGCCTTTTTTGCGGCAGCTGGCCATGTTGAGCCGCAACATGCGGAAGACTTGGTCGAGTGGATGACCAAGCCGTCCTCATCCTCCTCATCCTCTCTCACCCATGCCCAGGGTGCTTTGTCTGGCAAAGCAGCAGCCTCTTCCCTCAGCTCAATGTCATCAGTGACTCCTTCCCTAGCTCCACCATGTCCTCATGAGGATTCCCTCGAACTGTTTGACCACAGTGTTGGGTACATGCTCCAGGAGGATGCCCAGCGTTTGGAAGGCTCTGATGATGATACTGAGCTCGATGAAGGCAGTAACATGAGCACGGACAGAGGGGGTGCCCAAGAAGGACAGCAATCTGGCAGTCATGCTCCCCCTGCTGCAGCATACTGCCAGGTTTGCTCCAGTGATGAGGAGGGAGGGGATGATGAGGTCACTGACTCAACGTGGGTGCCTGATAGGAGAGAGGAGGAGGAGGAGGAGGAGGCGGCACATCACCAACGAGGCAGGATGCCCTCCAGGGGCCAGCCTAAGGGCAGCACATTGACTGCATCACACCCCAAAGCTCCACATGTGCAGGGCGCTGCAGTCTCTGCGCGTTATTCAAAAAGTTCTTTGGTGTGGGCCTTTTTTGAGACGAGTGCATCAGATCGCACCGCTGCTATTTGCAACATATGTCTCAAGCGTATCTCGCGTGGCCAAAACATCTCCCGCTTGGGTACCACATGCTTGACCAGACATATGTTGACCTGCCATGCAGTTCGTTGGCAAGCGTATCTAAAAGACCCACACCAAAGAACAAAGAGGATCTCTCCTTGCTCCTCATCAGCTGAGATTTCCAACCCCACTAGACCTTCAGTCCTCTCTGAGACCTGCAGTGAGAGGAATGAAGGTGTAGAATTAGGTGTGTCACAGCCAAGTACTTGTGGGCAATCTGCTTTTGGTACACCGACGTCAGATTGTACCAGGCAAATTTCCCTGCCCCAGCTGCTGCACCGCCGAAAGAAGTTTGCTCCCAACCATCCACATGCCCAGCGGTTGAATGCTAGCTTGGCAAAATTGCTAGCACTTCAACTGCTGCCTTTTCAGTTGGTAGACTCTGCCCCCTTCCGTGAGTTTGTGGAATGTGCGGTTCCTCAGTGGCAGGTACCCAAACGCCACTTTTTCTCACGGAAGGCGATTCCGGCTCTCTACCGGCATGTGGAAGGCAATGTCCATGCCTCGCTGGACAGGGCGGTCAGCGGTAAGGTGCATATTACCGCTGACTCATGGTCCAGCAGGCATGCACAGGGACGTTACCTAAGTTTCACGGCGCATTGGGTGACTCTGCTGGCAGCTGGGAAGGATGCAGGACAAGGTGCAGTAGTGTTGGAGGTTGTTCCGCCACCACGCCTCCAAAATGCTGATTGTGACACACCTCTCTCCTCCACCCCCTCCTCTTCTTCTTCCTCCATGGCCTCTTCCTCGGAACCAGCAGTGCTCCGTAGGCGTTCAGGGGGCTACGCAAGTACGCAGGCCAAAAGATGCCATGCGGTGCTTGAGCTGGTGTGCTTGGGGGACGGGAGCCACACTGGGGCAGAGGTTCTGTCAGCTCTGCAGGAGCAGGTTCAGAGCTGGTTGACGCCACGCCAACTTAAGGCAGGAATGGTGGTTTGCGACAATGGCACCAACCTCCTCTCTGCCCTCCGACAGGGACAAATGACCCATGTGCCCTGTTTGGCTCACGTCCTTAACTTGGTGGTGCAGCGGTTCTTGGGCAGGTACCCGGGCTTACAGGATGTCCTGAGGCAGGCCAGGAAAGTCTGTGTGCATTTCCGCCGGTCATATAATGCCAGTGCTGACGGACCTCCAAAAGGAGTTTAACCTGCCCAAGAACCGCCTAATCTGTGACATGCCCACCAGGTGGAACTCAACGTTGGCCATGCTGCAGCGGCTGCACACGCAGCAGAGGGCCATCAATGAGTACCTGTGCGACTATGGCACCAGGACTGGGTCAGGGGAGCTTGGTTTTTTTTCCCCACGCCAGTGGGCCATGATCAGGGATGCATGCACTGTCCTGTCACCATTCGAGGAGGCCACGAGGATGGTGAGCACTGACAGTGCATGCATCAGTGACACTGTCCCCCTTGTCCACCTGTTGGAGCACACGCTGCGTGGAATAATGGACAGGGCACTTGAGGCAGAACAGAGGCAGGAAGAGGAGGAATTCCTTAGCTCTCAAGGCCCCCTTTATCCAGACAGTGTTCCTGCGTGCCCGCCGATCACACAGGAAGAGGACGAGGAGGAGGAGGAGGAGGAGGAAGATTGTGTCAGTATGGAGGTGGAGCCTGGCACTCAGCATCAGCAGCAGTCTTTAAGGGATCAGTCCCAAGGAACACATGGACTTGTACGTGGCTGGGAGGAGGTGGCTGCGGACGTTGTTGTCCTTAGTGACCCAGAGGACTCCGGACCGAATGCCTCAGCAAACCTACGCTGCATGGCCTCCCTGATCCTGCAAAGCCTGCGTAAGGATCCTCGTATTCGTGGTATCAAGGAGAAGGACCAATACTGGCTGGCAACTGTAATATCGTAAAAAATACTGCGCTATCCCATAAGTGGAAATGATCCCCACATGTGTGTGATGAAAAGACAAATATCTCAAACCAAAAATTGAAATGTAAAATGCTGCTGCAACCTTAGATGTGAAACAACCTCCACCTTACTAGCTATACAATTTAAAGGCTGCGCTGCTAGTGCAAATACATGATCATATTAACTGAAAATACCATAATTATGAATGAACACAAGTGAATTGTTTCATAAAAAAAAAAAAAAAAAAAAAAAAAAAAAATGCACATAAATCGCATGCAAAAAAAAAAAAAATCGCATGCAAAAAAAAAAAAAAATGAGTGGAACATTCAGTAAACAAAAACGATTAAATGGTGTCCATTTAGTCATAGATTGAAATGAACTGTAGGTCTTATGAGTGTAGAAAATGGTTGGATAGAGGGAGAAAGACACCCTTCCTTCCTTCAAGTGATATAAAGATTATCTCCGTAGGGAGCGTGATGTTATAATAGAGAGAAGATCCTCCACCTCAAGTAAGGTAAGCCCCTTACCAGATCCAAAGATCTCCTGTCACAGAGATCATGCACACATGTGGCTGTGTCCCCCAGCCACTGGGTCTCTGTCAGTGCGCAGATCGGAAGCCACCTCTCCAGGAAATCAATCCAAACGTGATTTATCCGCTCACAGACCATGGATAAATAGGAAAGAAATGCTCCATAGCGTAATACAGTTAAAATCCACTTTAATTTATAAAAGAAAAGCACTTACAATTTGTGCAGTAAAGATCGCTTATAAAAACATGTAGCGCCGGCCGGCTTCAGGTGCTGCCCGTTTCTTCCGGGTTCAGCGTGGTGTGGTGGTGACGTCAGCACGCCGCTCCTCCCTACGCCGTTTCGACAAATCTGTCGTCTTCCTGGGGTACGGGCGGCATGCTGACACACCACCTATATGGGAACTCAAAGCAGAGGAACGCCCCCTTCTGTGATCAGGGCGTCCGAGGCCGCTGCCGCCATCTTTATATGGGGCAAGCGGAAACTGTATGTTGTTGATTCACTACCATGTATACCGTCACAACCCGGGCAAAAAGGGTTATAACAGGGCGAATAGGATTATACGCTCCATTGTTGCCAACAGCGTATAAACCACAAAAAAATGGATGTCAAAGGGATGCAGAAATTCAGATCGGAAAATACCGCATCTGATATTGGATGCATAATAAGCAAAAAATGAAAACAAAAATACAAACTATCTGTTAAATAAATAACATCTATTTAAATAAAAAAATCTATGTAAAAATGCCCAGATGGCCTGATATTATCATTAATTGGGGCTGAAACTAGGTAGATTCACCACTGGGGACCCTAGTGAGCTAATGCAACATCAAGTCAAGGAAAATTTAACCCTTAGGTTCCAAGGTTTTCTTGTATAGAGTAACCCTTTGTGTTCTAATAAAATTAAATAAATAATAATAATAAAACTTAAAGACGATCACACCGTCAGTGTGTACCTATACATATTGGTCCATCTCTGTAACAATGGAGCATAGAATCCAAAGAGAAGTTTGATTGTAGAATGCCCTATGAAAGTCCAAATGTAAAATGAACATAGAGAATGATGCTCTATAAAAAACACAGCCCTCCATGTCCCAAATTTCATTAATAAAAATAAATAAACAGAAAAAAGGAAGAATGTGCTATGGGGAGTTTTTCTTTTCCCATACCTCATTAGCCCACCTCCGGACACCATGATCTCAGATGAAGGTTACACACATGAACAATCAACCATTATCAATGAAGGCGTTCACATCAGTGTCTATATTCAAACCATAAGGGGTGTAACACCGGACACGATGGATCCAAGTCATTTCCAATCTAGATAATTCTCTGACTAAGGATCCACCCCTCCAGTGTGCACTGTACCTATCTATCCCCAAAAATAGAGTGTTAGCAGGGTTCCTATTGTGATGTAAAGCATAGTGTTTTGATACCGAATGGTATTGATATCCATTCTTGATATTAGTAATGTGTTCTCCTAAGCGGACCTGCATGGGGCGTTTGGTACGGCCTATATATTGCAGCCCACAAGGGCATTGCAATAAATACACCACCCCTTTAGTGCTACAAGTGACAAAAGGTTCGATCTTATGGACCCTAGAGGTACTGGAGGATACAAAGGATTCTGTTTTTCTCTGTTTGCTTCTGTTGAGTGAGCATATCTGACACCTTCGACATTGGTGGTAACCGGATAAATTCTGGAAGAAGGATACCTTTTGAGTGGGTGGGTCCACAACACTTGGTACTGACTTCCTCCAGTTCCTGGTAACTCGCAAAAAAGATAAACTCACGAGATTAGATTTGGAAATCAAGACTCTCAAAGACAGTCTCCTTCCTTACAAAAACGGTGAGGAATATAAAGAAAGAACCAGTTCCCTGATTAAAACACTTGACAAAGAGGAAAGGGAACAAAAAATCAAAAAACGCAAAAAATACAATAGGGATTATGATGACTATCAAGCTAGTCTGGTTTTCGAGTGGCAGAAAAAAATAATGGCTGAACAAACGGCCCATTCTGATCCTCGGATGGAGGCTATTACTCAGGGAGAGGAATGCCCTGACATAGCTCCCACATCGTCACAACAATTACCTAAAACACATCAAACCCAACAGACTTCAAAAAAACAATCAAGAAATGTTAGGGGTGACAAGAGAGGGAGGAGGGCCTCTTACCAATCCCCACTTAGGGTGAGGGGTATGCCCGGAGGAGGATATCCAAAGAAACTCACAGGGGACCATACTCTTCCACCACAAAGAAGGAATGGTCACTATGAATATGGCTCTCCACACTACAAGGGCCCCTTCCGTGATCAGGGGAGAGAACATCAATACCCCAGAAGGGAAATAGATAGAACGCCATATTATGATCATGGCCCTAATAGGCATTATGATTATGAATACCGCTACAGGGACCGTACTTATTCTGAAAGGGATAACGATTATGGTTATGACTTTAGAATTGATACCCAGAACCGGTTTTTTCCCTTGAGTGACAGGGAGGGACCCACTGAATTGAGATCTGGTAATTCCGCCAACTATGGCCGTGATTATGAACATGTGAGACCAGGTCCCTCTGGTGAACATTCTAATAACCGGAAGGGGGCAAACCATTCACAGCAGAATTGGGGTTTTCCCAGGCCAAATCAAGGGGTCAAAAGACCGGTGGAAAACAAAGAGGAACCAGAGGGGGGAGGAGAGCACAGTCAAAAAAAATCAAGGAAGTGAATAGCGATGGGATCTTTAATCTCAGTTCTCAAGCTCTCACTGTCGCAGAGACCTCCTTGTTGAGTAAAGGTTTGAAATTTGCACCCCCTAAAAAGTTAAATAAGTTTCAAACCTATATGGATATACATAGATTTGTTCGCAAGGTAAATATCAAACGACATTTTGCGACCAATCAAACTATCCATACTATTACTGAACAACAACAAATTCAACACTCAGGGTTATCTAATGCTTCAACGTTCAATCCCCCTGGAACTTTGGCTCCTTCACTGAGGGTATTCAGGGATGTCCTTATACGGGATTTGGAACTTATAAAGAATCCGAATCCACGTATGGATAAGACCCTTGAGGAAGGGCTGGATTCACTCTGTAACAAAAAAAACATAGTGATTCGCCCGGCAGATAAGGGTGGGGGCATCGTCATTTTAGATAGAGATGCTTATCTCCTGGAAATACAGAACATTCTAAGTGATCAAGACACGTATGTCCGATTACCAGGTGACCCAACCCGCGACTATAAAAAGACGTTAATTCCTTTAGTTGACAAGGGTTTTAGATTGGGCATTTTAAATGAAAAAGAAAAACTCTTCCTCATTCCTAAAGCCCCGAGAATTCCCATTTTGTATTGTCTACCCAAGATTCACAAAAGTCTGACTTGCCCCCCGGGACGTCCCATTGTTAGTGGGATTGATTCCATCACGTCCCGGGTGGGCAAGTATATAGACCATTTCCTCCAACCATTGGTGCACACCATGCCCTCATATGTGAAGGACACCCGACATATAATTAATTTACTGTCGGAACAGAGGCCTAATGACCAGACATTGTTAGTGACTGCGGATGTCACATCCTTATACACCATCATCCCTCATCATTTAGGAGTGGCAGCCGTGGAACACTATTTGAAGAGGTTCTCTACCCTACAGGCACAACAACAGACATATATTTTGGAATTGCTTGAATACGCAGCTGGCCATAATTATTTTTGGTTTAGTCATCAGTTTTATCGCCAACAACGTGGCGTGGCCATGGGGGCAAAATATGCCCCCAGTTTGGCCAACCTATTTATGGCCAAGTGGGAGGAGGACGTCATCTATAGAGACCGAAATCCCCATCTTAAGTTTTGGGCTAGGTATATAGATGATGTCCTCCTCCTATGGGATGGGTCCACCTCTCAGCTTGAGGACTTCTTCTCCGCAATTAATGACAACAATAGGGGGATAAGGTTTGTCCATGAGAGCAGCTACGAGAGGATTAATTTCCTCGATCTCACCATCTCTAAGGAGGGTGATATGTTTACAACCATTTCCTTTTTTAAGAAAACGGATCGGAACTCCTTTATCCCCATTGGGAGCTGCCATCATGATCCGTGGCTTAAATCCATTCCGAAGAGCCAATTTACCAGAATGAGGCGTAATTGCACTGACATTAAAGACTACAGGGTACAGGCTGATACCATATCCAAAAGATTAGAAGAAAAAGGATACGATAAAGAACTTCTAGTTAGAACTAAGCAACAAGTTGAAGCCCTTGACAGAGCCTCACTATTGAATGAGGCCCCCAAGGCTAATTTGGGGGGACCGTCATTACCGTTCATTACGGGCTTTTCCACTCAACATTATCAGATCACGAGGATCTTGCGAAAACACTGGCACCTTCTAGAAAATGACAGGATCATTAAAACAATCTTGCCCCATAAACCACAGATTGTATTTAGGGGGGTCCCTTCGTTGCGGGACAGAATTGCCCCTAATGTTGTGGACCCACCCACTCAAAAGGTATCCTTCTTCCAGAATTTATCCGGTTACCACCAATGTCGAAGGTGTCAGATATGCTCACTCAACAGAAGCAAACAGAGAAAAACAGAATCCTTTGTATCCTCCAGTACCTCTAGGGTCCATAAGATCGAACCTTTTGTCACTTGTAGCACTAAAGGGGTGGTGTATTTATTGCAATGCCCTTGTGGGCTGCAATATATAGGCCGTACCAAACGCCCCATGCAGGTCCGCTTAGGAGAACACATTACTAATATCAAAAATGGATATCAATACCATTCGGTATCAAAACACTATGCTTTACATCACAATAGGAACCCTGCTAACACTCTATTTTTGGGGATAGATAGGTACAGTGCACACTGGAGGGGTGGATCCTTAGTCAGAGAATTATCTAGATTGGAAATGACTTGGATCCATCGTGTCCGGTGTTACACCCCTTATGGTTTGAATATAGACACTGATGTGAACGCCTTCATTGATAATGGTTGATTGTTCATGTGTGTAACCTTCATCTGAGATCATGGTGTCCGGAGGTGGGCTAATGAGGTATGGGAAAAGAAAAACTCCCCATAGCACATTCTTCCTTTTTTCTGTTTATTTATTTTTATTAATGAAATTTGGGACATGGAGGGCTGTGTTTTTTATAGAGCATCATTCTCTATGTTCATTTTACATTTGGACTTTCATAGGGCATTCTACAATCAAACTTCTCTTTGGATTCTATGCTCCATTGTTACAGAGATGGACCAATATGTATAGGTACACACTGACGGTGTGATCGTCTTTAAGTTTTATTATTATTATTTATTTAATTTTATTAGAACACAAAGGGTTACTCTATACTAGAAAACCTTGGAACCTAAGGGTTAAATTTTCCTTGACTTGATGTTGCATTAGCTCACTAGGGTCCCCAGTGGTGAATCTACCTAGTTTCAGCCCCAATTAATGATAATATCAGGCCACCTGGGCATTTTTACATAGATTTTTTTATTTAAATAGATGTTATTTATTTAACAGATAGTTTGTATTTTTGTTTTCATTTTTTGCTTATTATGCATCCAATATCAGATGCGGTATTTTCCGATCTGAATTTCTGCATCCCTTTGACATCCATTTTTTTTTTTTGTGGTTTATACGCTGTTGGCAACAATGGAGCGTATAATCCTATTCGCCCTGTTATAACCCTTTTTGCCCGGGTTGTGACGGTATACATGGTAGTGAATCAACAACATACAGTTTCCGCTTGCCCCATACAAAGATGGCGGCAGCGGCCTCGGACGCCCTGATCACAGAAGGGGGCGTTCCTCTGCTTTGAGTTCCCATATAGGTGGTGTGTCAGCATGCCGCCCGTACCCCAGGAAGACGACAGATTTGTCGAAACGGCGTAGGGAGGAGCGGCGTGCTGACGTCACCACCACACCACGCTGAACCCGGAAGAAACGGGCAGCAGCTGAAGCCGGCCGGCGCTACATGTTTTTATAAGCGATCTTTACTGCACAAATTGTAAGTGCTTTTCTTTTATAAATTAAAGTGGATTTTAACTGTATTACGCTATGGAGCATTTCTTTCCTATTTATCCATGGTCTGTGAGCGGATAAATCACGTTTGGATTGATTTCCTGGAGAGGTGGCTTCCGATCTGCACACTGACAGAGACCCAGTGGCTGGGGGACACAGCCACATGTGTGCATGATCTCTGTGACAGGAGATCTTTGGATCTGGTAAGGGGCTTACCTTACTTGAGGTGGAGGATCTTCTCTCTATTATAACATCACGCTCCCTACGGAGATAATCTTTATATCACTTGAAGGAAGGAAGGGTGTCTTTCTCCCTCTATCCAACCATTTTCTACACCCACAAGACCTACAGTTCATTTCAATCTATGACTAAATGGACTCTATTTAATCGTTTTTGTTTACTGAATGTTCCACTCATTTTTTTTTTTTTTTTGCATGCGATTTTTTTTTTTTTTTTTTTTTTTTTGCATGCGATTTATGTGCATTTTTTTTTTTTTTTTTTTTTTTTTTTTTTTTTAATGAAACAATTCACTTGTGTTCATTCATAATTATGGTATTTTCAGTTAATATGATCATGTATTTGCACTAGCAGCGCAGCCTTTAAATTGTATATCCTACAGTGCCGTTAGGAGATCGCCATTTGCTGTGCATCCTGATATGCTCTATGTCAAGAGGATTGTTTGTAAGTAGTTTACTTTTGAATAAAAAGGTGAGATTTTAACCCTTAAATTAACTTTTCGGTCTCAGGGAACCCCTGATAAAAATTACTATATCTACAACTCGTGATAAATTAGTGTGATGGATAGTGGAAAGAATGCTGCTTACACTTGTGGTCATTGGGAAGAGTTACCCCCTTACATATGGCTAAAAAAGATCAATGGTGTCAGTGGGAACTTATCGAAGAGGCAGAAATTGCTCATTGCTCTAGGAACCCCCAGCAACCTCTGAAGGAACCCTAGGGTACCATGGAACCCTGGTCGAGAATCCCTGCTCTACGTGCATCTAGGATCGAGTTGGTGTCTGGGAACCCCTGCTGCTTCACACCAGGGGTGGACTGACAACTCATGGGGCCCCCGGGCAATAGGAGATTATGGGGCCCCCGGGCAATAGGAGAAGATTATGGGGCCCCCGGGCAATAGGAGATTATGGGGCCCCCAGGCAATAGATTATGGGGCCACACAGTATACACACACACACATACAGTATACACACACACACACACACACACACACACAATATACACACACAGTATACACACACAGAATACACATACACACACTGAAAAGGGACTGGAGAGGCGGGAAAGCTATAACCTTTTGGATTTTTAAAAAAACACAGATTTTTACATACTGTCCCTGGTTTTATTGAGGCTGGCAACCCTGATGGGGCCCCTTAGTGGCATGGGGCCCTCAGGCAGTGCCCGAATGCCCGAATGGTCAGTCCGCCCCTGCTTCGCACGTTATTTTCCTGTATGGGACAAGCAATAGTGAGCTTCTGGTAATACATGGCGCAGTGTTTGTCTGTGGGTGAAGGGACCAACCGCCTGGAGTGAAACGTGCTTCTGATCTTTCTTCACAAATATATGGACTTTCTTTAGCTCATTGCGGGTCTTTTGGGCGTTTATCATGAACTTTGATATGAATTAATGTGGAGACCTTTACATGTTTATTGTGTGTGGTAATTGATTATTCATTTTTGCGCTGCACTATTTTTAGTTTTTGTATGGTGCGTAACTGCGACTTGCTATCTAAAGAAGGAGAGGGCCTCCATCAGGTGCCTGCTGCCACACATGGAGCCAGGTTTTGTGATCGGGGCTTTGCACAGATGGTATTGTCCACCTTCTTCAGAAGCCACCATCCTAGCCCCGGAGTTTACGGCTTGTATAAACTGTATATCTTGCAGTGAATTAAACTACATGACCGACCAGACCTGTTGACAAGAAGATGACAAATGACTCGGAAGCTCGGGGCAAGATGCCTACAGAAGCTAATACTGATTCGCTAAAAAGCCCGATGTTAACACATTCTAAATGAAAATTTAATCCCGCGGCCAATCCCCTATAATATCCTTAATGTAAATAATTTACTCTCCACACTGTTATTGGACAAGATTAATGGATGGAAGTCAAAAAAGCGTGACTCCTCCACAGAGACTTCCTACATCCTCACCGTTTTTTTTTTTATTGTGGTTGGTCAAGGAATACATACAAGAAGGTTTGCCAGGTGGGTCTATCTTCCTCTAGGGCACCTCAGCTGTGGCACTTACCCCATGGCACGATATATGAAGTTAAATCACATTTTATGATGATGACAGAGTTTCCATACTGGTGGTCAACAGTGGACAGGAAGATGACTATTCCTGTAGAGCTATGGTGTGCAACAAACCATTGCTCATTGTTTAGGAACGTTTTTGACCACTAGTGATGGACTTCCACATGGTGGTAGTAGACAGAAGCTCACCTTCTGTTAGAATAAGTTCACAAAGGCGCTGGGAGTAGTGTTGCCAACCGTCAGTATTTTTACTGGCAAGCAGTAAAAAAAACAGGCACTTTTCTCCTGCCAGTAAGTGCCAGTGACAGGAAAAGGAGTGCCCGCTATAGAAAACAAGAAAACAAGAAAAAACTGCTCTCGTGAAATAGAGTCCAATTCAATAATGTAATAGCAGCACCACTAACGTGAGATATTATCACATAAACAAGTAAGTACAGTGGAACCTTGGTTAACGAGTAACATGGTTAACAAGCATTTTGAAAGACGAGCAACTTTTTTTTTTTAATTCTGAATCGGTTTGCGAACATTGTCTCGCAAAACGAGCAGAATTCAAGCTAATGGGGTGTGCAGTACCGCATTTGGCCAGAGGTGCAGGGGGCGCCAGTGACACTCGGAATGGTTCAGAGCCGTTCGGAAATACTTAGAATCACTCGGAAATACTCAGAAGCACTCGGAAATACTCCATTACCGAGCCTTTCCGAGTTCAGCCGAGCTGTCCCCGAGTATTTCCGAGGCTCTCCGGCGCCCCCCCCCCCCCCCACTTCTGGCCACATGCGGTATTGCATGTAATAGAAGTCAATGCGGAACTAATTATCTTTGTTTCCATTGACTTCTATGGGGAAACTCGCTTTGATATGCAAGTGCTTTGGATTACAAGCATTCTCCTGGAACGGATTATGCTCGTATTCCAAGGTTCCACTGTATTAAAAAAATGTGTTCCGCTAAATAAGACAGTCCGTATGTCTTCAGGATGGCACCAGTGTGATGCCTTCACAGCAATCTTATATGTGCAAAAGTTCTTTTGTATTAACATCCAATTCGGTTCCTCCACCTTGTGAATAAACCGCCACCAAAGGATAAAGTGGTTGTAAACCCTTTACAACCACTTTTTACTACAGGTAAGCCTCTAATAAGGCTTACCTGTAGCTACCGCGTATGTCTCCTAAACCTACATGGTTTAGGAGATATCCCCTGTGTCAGCATGTGCCGACGTCATCGCGAGACATGTGCATTCATTTTGTCCGAATGCATTTTCGTCCGAATTTCGGGTATTTTTGTTATCGTTTTAACAAACGATAATGAATGTGCAGAATCTGAAAACCGAAAGATCCGACATAAACAAATGCTTTATTTTCGTTTTTGTTGCTACAACAGTTCAATATAGATAGGAGATTCGACATGATGCTGACAATAGCGATCTGTGTCCATCAAACCTGTGGTGGAATGTGCCTAACCTTAGCACTATTAGTCCAAGATTATTCTACATAGAGAGAAAAGATTCGACATAGAGAGAAAAGATTCGACATAGAGAGAAAAGATTCGACAATATAGAGACAATAGCAAAAACGGTTGAATGTGCCTAACCTAACTCTATTAGTCCAAGATTATTCTACATAGAGAGAAAAGATCCGACATGAAGATTCGGCGAAGCAGTCGCCGCGAGCAGACATTTATGGTCAAATGCTCCGCCCATAGGCTATAGAAGATTTCTAATGTTGGTTGACTAGTAATAATAATTAATAAATATAATTATTACTAGTGTCATACAACATTAGAATTCTACTATAGCTTGTAGGAGGAACATTCGACCGGAAATGTACAATTGCGGCGTTGAATCTTCTTAGAACATTCGACAGACACCATAAGCCTTCAATGACAGATTCGACCTTAATTATTTCAGGTTTTCAGACGAATGCATTTTTTAACGAAACGAAATAAATAAAAACGAATTTCGGCAGTAACTAAATAAATGTATTTTTCGGACGAAAACGAAATTCCAAAACAAAATATTTCAGTGTGCACGTGTCTAGTCATCGGCACATGCGCAGTGAAGCAACGGCTCGATGGCGCGCTGTTACCGGCGGCTCCAACGTGCAAGCGCGGGAGTGATGTCATCGCGGCTCCGGCCAATCACAGTAACTCCGGGAGTCGTGTCGCCGGGCAGAACAGTGTGCCGGGACCGCTGCAGGGGGCTTCGATCTAAGGTAGTATTTCATATTGAGCTAGTATGCTATGCATACTAGTTCATTATGCCTTTGTCTTGCAGGTTTTTTTTTTTTTTTTTCAATTTTTTTTTTGTGGGTTTACAACCACTTTAAGATGTTCTCTTACCAAAGAGTATTGACCACCATGGTCACTCCTCAGTGTTGGGTAGACGAGGGGGATCATCCATCCATCATGTGGAGACGATACTCCTCTTCCCTCCGACCATAGTGCTCAGTGGAATATGTCAGCAATGAGATAAGACGCCAAATAGTGTAAAATCCTTTTAAGTTGGGCTTTATTGCAAGTAATGCACTTGACATGCCATTACATTAAAAACAGAAATCTTCCTCAGCATAAACAATCGTTTGCTCAATCTAAACAGCGATAACAGGAAATTATGCCTTAACCCGACCAATTTTGGGAAGTGCAGGTGGGGACGGGGGGGGGGGGGCTCTGGGAGATGTGATGTCATTGTGCAAAGGAGCAGAGTGGCCGGTGTGCAAATCTGCGGGGCGGGAGGGCGGGAGGGCGGGAGAGCGGCAAGCCGGGAGCGGAACAGTTTGTGCTGTTTGGACTGGAGTAATATCTACCATAAATCACATTGTTAATTGGATATTGTACTTGTTTGTAGCTTAAAGTGATACTAAAGCTTTGTTTTTTGTTTTTTAACAAACATGTCATACTTACCTCCACTGTGCAGGTCCTTTTGCACAGAGTGGCCCCGAACATCCTCTTCTGGGGTACCTTGGTGGCTCTCGCGGCTCCTCCCCACATTAGATAACCCCCTAGGAGATGCACTCTCCCTAAGGGGGTTACCCTGCGGGCGCGTTCCCCAGTCATTCATTTGGCGTCCATAGAAGCCGAATGTATAACTCGGCCCCGCCCCCTGGCGCCCGGGTCATTGTATTTGATTGACAGCAGCGAGAGCCAATGGTTGCGCTGCTATCCATCTAACCAATCAAAGCCGGGACTCTGTGGAGAGAAGGACAGCGTGTCCCAGCTGAAGAAGATGAAGGGGTTCAGGTAAGTAAACGGGGGGCTAGGGGGCCGGTAACTGCCAGGTGTTTTTTCACCTTAATGCATAGGATGCATTAAGGTGAAAAAACGCGAACCTTAACAACCCCTTTAAATACTGAAATTTGCACTTAAAAACTGTAGTTTTGTCAGTAAAAACTTGGCTGTGCCAGTAAATTTTGAGTGTCGTGTCAGTAAATTTCAATCTGGTAGGTTGGCAACACTGGTTGGGACTGAAGCAATTGAAAACATCTCAGACACAGAGTTAAAATGGTTGTAAACTCAAATAAAGATTACTGTCAGCCCTCATTGTTCTACTAAGCTGTACTACACTGTGTCCATATTTGTAAAAAAATGTGCCTGTCAATGCCTTATTTCAGTTTGTTTCTGGCCGGCCACGTGACCTAGGTTCACCTTCCCCCCTGATCTAAGGGCTACAGTGGGAGGGGCCGAGATCCCCCTCTGATGTCACCCAGGAGGTCACTGTGCTGTCCGCACAGCCCCTCCCACCAATGGTGTCACTAGGGGGGGTCAGAGGGGGCCCTGACCCCCCCCCCCCCCCCCAACATTATGCTGTGCCCCCCCCCCCCCAATTAACAACAATTTTTTTTTTTTTTTACAAAAAGGCAATGTCTTACTCGGGCCGGCGCTGGAGTAACACAGTCTCTATAGAGAGGAAGAGAGTCCCCAGTCAGCTCCTGCGGGTGATTCCTCCCCCCTCCCTCTGCTCGCTGACACTGCGTAATGCAAGCGCTCACACAACCATGGCCGCCCGATCTGCTCCTTCCCCGGCATCCTCATTGGCAGGGGGAAGAGCGAGTTGCATGAAGGACTCCACCAGGACTCTCAGTTACTGAAAAAACAGACTGATTTCTCCCATCCTTAGGACAGAAGAACCAGCCTGTAAATTCCAAGAGATGCCAGACTAGCGCTGTCAATAGCAGGGGCAGGACAGCAAGAGGAGGCTGGGGAACCCTACAGTGGCAGAACACCAGGGCCCGGAGGCAAGACAACCTTTCCAACCCTGATAGTTCTCCCACTGCTTTGGACCCTTATATTTTCTTGGTATGCTGGTGACATATATCTCTTGTTTTCTGCCACCCTGGGGGGCACCAATACAGTAGGAAGGGAGCTCACTGCAGAACATGTGAAAGGGCCCCATTGTGGGATCGTAGTAAAGGGCCCCAGGATATATATATATATATATATAAATATATTTATAATATATATATATATAATTGCATTTTATAGTTGCCCCCCTACTTGTGTCCCTGTCCCCCCATGTGCCCCCCCCTAAATATGAAAGCTGGAGACGCCACTGCCTCCCGCTGTAGCCCTTAGATCAGGGGAGGAGAGCGGCCGGAGGTCACGTGCCCAGCCAGAAACGAACTGAAATAAGGTATTTACAGGCACAATTTTATACAAACATGTACACAGTGTAGGATGGCTTAGTAGAACAGAGGGGCTGGCAGTCATTTTTATTTAAATTTACTGCCAGCTACTTAAAAGTGGGGGGGGGGGGGGAGAAAGACGGGGAAGAGATTGGCTCACACACACAGGAGCTGACAGGCAGGGATGGAGGGGGAGAGGAAGAGCAGCGGGATGACGGAGGCACATAAACTGACGACGATTTTCTTTTCTTGTGAGAAAAAAAAAACTGACCACTATATTATGGATCAGCAGCCATGATTACCGTGGTCAGCACACTAAGGGGACACAGGAACAGGCAGGATCAACAAAAGTTATAGCGTCTACAAATGATGGGATATTTAAAAAAAAATAATTTTCTTACTAGTAATGGTGGTGATTAGTGACTTTTAGCCAGAACTGAGATATTGCAGCGGACAGTTTGACACTAACTGACACTTTTTGGAGACCAGTGACACTAATACAGTGATCAGTGCTAAAAAAAATATTCACTGTCACTGGACTAATGACACTGGCTGGGAAGGGGTTAACATCAGGAGTGATCAATGGTTTAACTGTGTGCCTAGCCAGTGTTTTAGTACAGTGTGGGAGGTGCTTTTACTAGGGGAAGACATGGATCTTTGCAGGAACACAGGATTCATGCCTTCCCTCCTGTCAGAACAGCGATCTGCCTTGTTTACATAGACAGACCACCATTCTGCCCCTCTGCTAGATCACTGGCAGGTGCCAGCGGACATTGAGTTTGCGGTATCCGCCGCTAGACTCCTGCTGTGTGTGATCACTGTGTATGCTCGCCCCCCCCCCCCCCCCCTACTGGGAAGAGACGGATCTTGTTTTTATACATGACCAGTGGCAAGGTGCCGCCTTGTAGCAGTAAACTGCAATGGGGCGGACCTGAAGTGGTTAAATATCACCCAGTTAGGGCTTCTTTTCTACTCTAATCTATAAAGAAGAATACAGGGTGACAAAACGAGGACACGTTTTTTCCAAACCAAGTGAAAAGATAAACTAACTGCTTGCTGACTAGCCATTATACTGCGGCAGGCTGGCACGGCTGCACGAATCGCCATAGGTGTACGTCGGCCGCTTTAAGAGTGATCGGAGGTGCGCACGATGCCGGATCCGATGCGCATGGCCAGCAGCCGCGATGTCCGCCGACCACCCGCGAACGCTCCTCAGAGAGCCAGAACGGGGGGAACTGTCAATGTAAACAAACAGATCCTCGTTCTGACAGTGGTGTAGAGAGAGAGAGAGAGATCTGCTGTCCCTAGTGATCAGGAACAGCGATCTCTCTCTACTCCCAGTCTGTCCCCTCCCCCCCCCCACAGTTAGAAACACCTCCCTAGGACAAACGTAACCCCTTGATCGCCCCCTGGTGTTAACCCCTTCCCTGCCAGTGACATTTATACAGAAATCAGTGACTATTTTTTTTTTAGCTCTGATCGCTGTATAAATGTCAGTGGTCCCAAAAAAGTGTCAAAAGTGTCCGATCTGTCCGCCGAAACGTCGCAGTCCCGCTAAAAATCGCAGATCCCCTCCATTACTAGTAAAAAAATAAATAAATAATAAAAATGCCATAAATCTGTCCCCTATCCCATGTTGTAAAGCGCTGCGCAAATTGTCGACGCTATATAACCCCTGTATAATAATAATATTTTGGAGACGCTATAACTTTTGTGCAAACCAATCAATATACGCTTATTGTGATTTTTTTTTTTTTTACCAAAAATATGTAGAAGAATAAATATTGGCCTAAACTAATGAAGAAATTTTTTTTTTAAATTGGTATATTTATTATAGAAAAAAGTAAAAAATATTGTTTTATTTTTTCAAAATTGTTGCTCTTTTTTTTTTTTAAATTTGGGTGATTGTTATAGCAAAAAGTAAAAAAAAATTGTTATTTTTTTTCAAAATTGTCGCTCTTTCTTTGTTTACAGCGAAAAAAAATAAAAACCGTAGAGGTGATCAAATACCACCAAAAGAAAGCTCTATTTGTGGGGGAAAAAAGGACGTCAATTTTGTTTGGGTACAACGTCGCACGACCGCGCAATTGTCAGTTAAAGTGGTTGTAAACCCTTACAGACCACTTTGACCTACAGGTAAGCCTAGATTAAGGCTTACCTGTAGGTGCGAGAAATATCTCCTAAACCTACACGGTTTAGGAGATATTTGCAAAGAGACAGGCACCGCTGTCTACGGCGCATGCGCTGTAGACAGCGGCGCGCAGGCGCACTGAGCATGCCGCTGCTAACGGCGATATGCTGTTAGTGGCGGCTCCCGTGCACATGCGCGGGAGTGACGTCATCGTGGCTCCGGCCAATCACAGCGCCAGAGCCACGATACCCGGAAAGAAGATAGACGCTCCATAGCAGAGGGGACAGCGGTGACATTGCAGGCTCCTGTGTCAGGTAAGTGACACATAATGGGCTACTATGCGATGCGATGCGATGCGATGCGATGCATAGTAGCCCATTATGCTTTACCTGTGCAGGGAAACAAAGAGGAAGTAAACCCATCAGGGTTTACTTCCTCTTTAAAGAGACACAGTGCCGTATTGCAGAAAATGTCCTGGTCAGGAAGGGGGTAAATCCTTTCCGGGGGGTTGAAGTGGTTAAAGAGCAGTCTCATCTGTGGTAGGCCTTTTGCTGCATATCTTGGGATTGGCCTCTCTCTTGGCATATTCGGCATCCCCACAAATCACATCATGGAGGTGAAGGTTGCCTAAATAGCTACATTTTGCAATCTAGTCCTCATTTTAGGTTCAGAAAAGCATTTTTGGGTGAAGGTGAAGACAGATGGTAATTGGTTGCTATCTCACACAAGTATAATGCATTATTGGAAGGACTCAAGTGCCGCGCTGACAAATTTCCCCCCATTGCCTCCATGATTTACGGTTCCCAGGCTCAGCTTGGTTAAAGCTCTCCTTTCAGCCGTTGGGGTTCTATGTCCCCCCCCCCCCTGGGCTCTGGGTCGTTGGGAGATCTCTCCTCTCCTGGTTTTTAGCACTGGCCAGAGAGCCATCTAAAGTTTCCATAATGAATAATTAGACTTCCATCTCGCTAACATCATTTGTCCTACAATCGCTGGTGTCCTCAGAGAGCGATCAGGCTGATGGAGGCCTGGACGGCATATGGTGCCTCTCACCTCTGCAAGCTGCTTGACTTGAAAGCAGAATTCCGGATCCGGGGGGGGGCCATTGGGGCGGGACGGGTTTTCATTGCGTTTTTCTATGATAAACGCCGAAAAGGTTAAAGGCGCGGTTTTCCCTCATTACGGTTACAAATTGCTAGAATGGAGACGCTCTGTTCAGTTTCCGCGCGAGGTCACGGCTAAAATCTTGGGGGCGACTTATCTCATCTTAGGATAATGTAGACTTTTCATTTCTGAGAAAGGAGCAATTTCGAAGAAAATATGTCAGTTCAAATTAAAATTACAGATTTTTTCCCCCAAAGTTCGAAAAAAAAAAAAAATGCTGAAGCACTGGCTGAAAAAGATAAGTAGCTTCTTCCTCTAGACATCGCTTACAGATCTCCATTCACCCACTTTCTAGTATTTAACCACTTCAATACCGGACACTTTCACCCCTTCCTGCCCAGGCGCCAATTTTCAGCTTTTAGCGCTGTCGCACTTTGACTGACAATTGCGCGGCCATGCAAGACTGTACACAAACGAAATGTTTATATATTTTTTTTTAGACAGATAGAGCTTTCTTTGGGTGGTATTTAATCACCATTTAGTTTTTTTGATAAACAAATGAAGAAAGGCCGAAAATTTTGAAAAAAAAAGTTTTTCTTAGTTTATGCTATAAACTTTTGTAAATAAGTAATTTTTCTCCTTCACTGATGTGCGCTGATGAGGCGGCACTGATATGCAGCACTGATGGGCACTGATAGGCGGCACTGATGGGCACTGATAGGCGGCACTAATATGCAGCACTGATGGGCACTGAAAGGCAGCACTAATATGCAGCACTGATGGGCACTGATAAGCGGCACCGATGGGCACTGATAGGCGGCAATGATATGCAGCACTGATGGGCACTGATAAGCGGCACTGATGGGCACTGATATGCAGCACTGATGGGCGGCACTGATATGTAGCACTGATGGGCACTGAAAGGCAGCACTGATATGCAGCACTGATGGGCACTAATGGGCGGCACTGATATGCAGCACTAATGGGCACTGATATTGAAGTGATTATCAGTGCAGATCCCCCCCCTGTGAGGAAAGTCTTTTATCGGCTTTTCCTCTCCTCACGTGCTGTCAGAGTGAGCAGAGGAAAGCCGATAACCGGCACTTCCTATTTACACTGTGAACAGCTGTGATTGGACGCAGCTGATCACATGGTAAAGAGCCTACATCATAGGCTCTTTGCCGAGATCAGAGATACACTGTTTCAGAGGGACACACCACACCTTTTCTACTGGCAGGGGACAGGCTTTTTGCACACCTTTTCTTCTGATTTAGGTGTGTGACAGTACAAGGCCCTGCTACTGTGAAAATGGATAACGTAACACAAGATTCAAATTTCGGGGCTCCGTAATATTGATTAGGAGCGCAGAAAAATGTTTTTACGGCTTTCTCTGGGTTTTGGTATCCCTGGGTTGGGTTCCAGAGTTTGGGGACTTCAAAGAGTTTTGAAGTCTCCAATCCCAGTGTCCAGGTCTTGCAGGAGATTGGCAGGCTGGGTGGGTGCGGGTTTGCACAGCGTTTATAATGAAGGACCTGGCCATAGTGCAGAGCTCCCATTAGGAGAGAGGGTGGCTCCACTCAAGATACAATGCTGGAGATGAGAGCTTCCTTGTCCATAGGACTTAAAATCTGGAGGACTGAGAAAGCCGAGACTACCAGACAAGTCTAGGGGACTGAGGGAGTCTGTAAGTCTCAGAGGAGTGAAAGAGCCCAGGTTGAACATTGATTTTGTTTAAAAATTGGTTCTAAAGGCTCAAGGTTTTTACCTTCATGCATTCTATTCTTCTCTGTGCAGCAGCCCTCCTAATACTTACCTGAGCCTTATCTTGATCCATCATCTTGAGCCCGGGGGCTCTCTCACCTCATTGGCTGAGACAGCAGTGTCAATCAGTGTCAATTACAGCCAATGAGAAGTGAGAGGGGGCGGAGCTGAGCCACGGCTTTGTGCATGAATGGACACGCAGAGCTTTGGTTCGGGAATGAGCCTGCTTGGGTGCCCCCCACTGCAAGCTGCTTGCTCTAGAGGCATTTGGCAGGAGGGAGGGGCCAAGAGCACCGGTGAGGGACCGAGAAGAGGAGAAATCATTGCCCATAGAAGGTAAGCATGAAAAAAAAAAAAAAGCTTTTAATATCACTTCAATAAAAGTGGGCTGACGAGCCCTGAAACATGGTTTTGACTGGCATGAAAAAGCTTAAAAAGCTACTACTACTGCCCATTCACTTCCCTCCTCAACCCATTCACAAAGAGCCCATTCACTTCCCCGCGCAGTCCATTCACAAGGAACCCATTTACTTCCCCCACAGCCCATTCACAAGAAACAGTGCAATTCGCGCCTGCGAAGTAGAAAGCTGGCTGTGAAGCCCATTCACTTCCCTCCTCAACCCATTCACAAAGAGCCCATTCACTTCCCCGCGCAGTCCATTCACAAGGAACCCATTTACTTCCCCCACAGCCCATTCACAAGAAACAGTGCAATTCGCGCCTGCGAAGTAGAAAGCTGGCTGTGAATCCCATTCACTTCCCTCCTCAACCCATTCACAAAGAGCCCATTCACTTTCCCCCACAGCCCATTCTAAAAGAGCCCATTCACTTCCCTTCTCAGCCCATTCACAAAGAGCCCATTCACTTTCCCCCACAGCCCATTCTAAAAGAGCCCATTCACTTCCCTTCTCAGCCCATTCACAAAGAGCCCATTCACTTCCCTACTCAACCCACTTCCCTACTCAACCCATTCACTTTCCCCTGCAGCCCATTCACAAGGAACAGTGCAATTTGCGCCTGCAAAGTAGAAAGCCGGCTGTGAAGCCCATTCACTTCCCTCCTCAACCCATTCACAAAGAGCCCATTCAGTTTTGACTGGCATGGAAAAGCTGAAAAAGCTACTACTACTACTACCCATTCACTTCCCTACTCAACCCATTCACAAAGCGCCCATTTACTTCACCCCCCCAGCCCATTCACAAATAACCCATTCACTTCACCCCGCAGCCCATTCACAAAGAGCCCATTCACTTCCCCCCGCAGCCCATTCACAAGAAACAGTACAATTTACACCTGCGAAGTAGAAAGCTAGCTGTGAAGCCGCACGGTTTCCCTTAGCCAAGATGGAGGCAGCAGTGGCTCGAGTGAAGACACCGCTGGATGTCTGGACAGGTAAGTGCTAGAGCTGCACGATTAATCATTGATAATCTAAATCGCGATCTTTTTCCCCTTCCCGATCTTCAAAACAGCATGTCACTATCCTTTCTAAGAAGTACAGAGAGTTCTCACAGCTGGAAGAATTAATTTAAAAAATCCAATCAGCCTGCCAAGTTTTATCACAACACTGCGAATAAGTAGAAACAAAGTACGGCGTGTAATGAGGGAAGTTTAACCATTTAAAGACCAAACCTTTTCTGACATTTGTTGCTTACAAGTAAAAATCATTATTTTTCTGCTAGAAAATTACTTGGAACACCCAAACATGATATATATATTTTTTTAAGCAGAGAACCTAGAGAATAAAATGGTGGTTGTTTCAATAATTTATGTCACACCGTATTTGCGCAGCGGTTTTTCAAACGCAGTTTTTTTTTTTTTTTGTGTGGAAAAAATACACTTTAATGCATTAAAAAAAAAAACTAAACAGTAAAGTTAGCCCAATTATTATTTTTTGTATAATGTGAAAGAAGATGTTACACCTTGAGAATGGTGATCTTTATTCTAAGCAAAAAAAATCGTGATTCTCATTTTAGCCAGAACCGTGCAGCTCTAGTAAGTGTCCTAATAGTAAAAGTCAGCAGCCACAGTATTTGTAGCTGCTGACTTTTCATTTTTGGGGGTGGTGGTGGTGTGGGGGGGAGGGGGGGTAGGGGGGGCAGGAACTCCTCTTTGAAGATTTTAAAACTCAGATGTTTTCAGGAGCGGCCAGTTTTCTGAGAAGAGAACAACTTACATGAGTACAGTTCAGATTCTCATCAGATTCTGCTAAGAAGATGACGATTACCAGAGTCTGGAGAACTCCTCTCGGAGCTTTGATGCCGTTCAGAAGAGACTGAATGGAATGAGAAGATATCTACAATTCTAGACGATAGGCATAAAAAATTATTTACACTATGGAAACCATGGATATCATATATACAACTTCTGAACTTCGTTATCTTTATGAACAAGTGGGGGGGAGGGGGGGGGAGCAACTTTCCCAGGACAGAAAGACCGACTGCGGGCAACGTGACTAAGACGACAACATTTCAATTTCCATAAATGATTTTTTATTGACTTGCGATTCGCTTTTGAACTTACTAGAAAATGAATCTACTCCATGCAGAGTCAATTCTCCAGTACAGCCCCCCCTCTCCTTGTATATCATAACCCTCTCCTCTTTTGGGGGGGTGTATAACTACTGTCTGTGCTGGCCCAGCTACTCTGCCCCTCCCCTCACCTCCCTACCTAAAACTTTATTGTAGCAGCCGAGGGAGGAGCGAAGGGGAATACTACAGAGTGACAGCTCTGAGTTTTGCACGGGGTTGCTGACATCACATCCAAGTTGTCGGCACCCAGCAGCAGTCATCAGGGCTTTTGGCTGTCTACACAAGGGCGATAACTAACATTCCTAAAATACATTTAAAATACATTTAACCGCTTGCCGATCAGCCGCCATCATTATACTGCGGCAGGTTGGCACGGCTGCGCAAATCGCTTTAAGAGCTTTGAGAGCGATAGGGGGCACGCGCACGCCCGCGGAGCGACGCCGGAGCCGATGCGCGTGGCCAGAGCCCGCGATGTCTGCCGGTCACCCGCCGATCCCTCCACAGAGAGCCAGAACAGGGATCTGTCAATGTAAACAGACAGATCTCCGTTCTGACAGGGGAGTAGAGAGAGATCTTCTGTTCCTAGTGATCAGGAACAGCGATCTCTCTCCTCCTCCAGTGAGTCCCCTCCCCCCACACAGTTAGAAACACCTCCCTAGGGAACACATTTAACCCCCTTGATCGCTCTCTAGTGTTAACCCCTTCCCTGCCAGTGACATCTATACAGTAATCAGTGGCTATTTTTAGCTCTGTCCGATCTGTCCGCCGCAACGTTGCAGTCCCACTAAAAATCGCAGATCCCCGCCATTACTAGTAAAAAAAATAAAAATGATAAAAATTCCATAAATCTCCTATCCAATGTTGTAAAGCGCTGCGCAAATTGTTGGCACTATATAAATCCTGTATAATAATAATAATATTTTGTAGACGCTATAACTTTTGCGCAATTCAATCAATATACGCTTATTGCGATTGTTTTTTTGGTGGTGGTGTAATGGTGTGGGGGGATATTTTCTTGGCACACTTTGGGCCCCTTAGTACCAATTGATCATGGTTTATACACCACGACCTACCTGAGTATTGTTGCTGACCATGTCCATCCCTTTATGACTACAGTGTCCCCATCTTCTGGAACAGGAGGATTGGCATCATGGATGTGCAGCCGACAAATCTGCAGCAACTGTGTGATGTTATCATATCACTATGGAGCAAAATCTCTGAGCAATGTTTCCAACACCTTGTTGTATCTATGCCACCAAGAATGAAGGCCAAAGGGGGTCCAACCTGCTACTAGCAAGGTGGGCCTATTAAAGGGGTCCAACCCGCTACTAGCAAGGGGGACCTAATAAAGGGGTTCCAACCCGCTACTAGCAAGGCGGGCCTAATAAAGGGGGTCCAACCTGCTACTAGCAAGCGGGACCTAATAAAGGGGGTCCAACCCGCTACTAGCAAGGTGGACCTAATAAAGGGGGTCCAACCTGCTACTAGCAAGGGGGACCTAATAAAGGGGGTCCAACCCGCTACTAGCAAGGTGGACCTAATAAAGGGGGTCCAACCTGCTACTAGCAAGTTGGTCCTAATAAAGGGGGTCCAACCCGCTACTAGCAAGGTGGACCTAATAAAGGGGGTCCAACCCACTACTAGCAAGGTGGACCTAATAAAGGGGGTCCAACCTGCTACTAGCAAGGTGGGCCTAATAAAGGGTTCCAACCTGCTACTAGCAAGGTGGGCCTAATAAAGGGGTCCAACCTGCTACTAGCAAGGTGGGCTCAATAAAGGGGTTCCAACCCGCTACTAGCAAGGTGGGCTTATTAAAGGGGGTACAACCTGCTACTAGCAAGGGGGACCTAATAAAGGGGTTCCAACCCACTACTAGCAAGGTGGACCTAATAAAGGGGGTCCAACCCGCTACTAGCAAGGTGGGCTTGATAAAAGGGGTCCAACCCGCTACTAGCAAGGGGGACCTAATAAAGGGGGTCCAACCCGCTACTAGCAAGGGGGACCTAATAAAGGGGGTCCAACCCGCTTACTAGAAAGGTGAACCTAATAAAGGGGGTCCAACCTGTTACTAGCAAGGTGGACCTAATAAAGGGGGTCCAACCTGCTACTAGCAAGGGGGACCTAATAAAGGGGGTCCAACCCGCTACTAGCAAGGTGGACCTAATAAAGGGGGTCCAACCCGCTACTAGCAAGGTGGGCCTAATAAAGGGGTCCAACCTGCTACTAGCAAGGTGGGCCTAATAAAGGGGTTCCAACCGCTACTAGCAAGGTGGGCTTATTAAAGGGGGTACAACCTGCTACTAGCAAGGTGGATCTAATAAAGGGGTTCCAACCCACTACTAGCAAGGTGGACCTAAAAAAGGGGGTCCAACCCGCTACTAGCAAGGTGGACCTAATAAAGGGGGTCCAACCTGCTACTAGCAAGGGGGACCTAATAAAGGGGGTCCAACCCGCTACTAGCAAGGTGGACCTAATAAAGGGGGTCCAACCTGCTACTAGCAAGTTGGTCCTAATAAAGGGGGTCCAACCCGCTACTAGCAAGTGGAACCTCATAAAGGGGGTGCAACCCGGTAGCTGATAAAGTGGCCGGTGAGTGTATATGTAAAGTGACAGGCAACGCTATATAAGTATTTGTAATAAATAAACAAACATCACTACCCGCTGCCTCCAATTCCCTGTGAAAATGTTTCATCTCCACAGCACGGGACGAGGTTGTCAGTGACGTGATAACGCAGACCTCTCCCAATAAATGGTAAATTAAGCCTCCTTTGTTAAGATTCCTTGTAAACCCGGAAGATATCATTTACCGCAGGCTGGATAATTATTTTTAAATTGCTTCTGTGCTTTAGTGACAGTGAAATATGACTTTGCAGGCGGACAACTTAGCTTGCACCATAAGTGGCACAATACACGCGCTTCCATTAAGATGCAGCAACTCTCGTGAGATCCGCCGTGTTCGGTGTTAATTGAGAATCAAATCCTCCACACACTTCTAAACTCTCTCTATTTCCGAGACACGGCAGATCCTTCCATCCACCTCTCCAAAAGAGTCGTTCCTCCAGATATATACAAATCTGTCTTATTATAGTAACAAATAATGAAGATTTTTTTTTTTAAGCACATAATTAGAGCCTGAAGCTCTATTTGGCTTAAAAAAGGGTGGTCTTGGGGTGCAGAGCACTGCGCCCTGAGTCCACCCACTTGTGTGGCAAAAGCGAATTAATATTCGCCATTGTCTGCCTGCTTCTCCTCCCAGCCAATCAGGAGCGCGACTGGCCGAGAGGAGTAACGATTGTATTGTCTGGTAAAAGGAATTGAGCCGGTAAGTCTGTAGTCCATATAGCGATTTTAATGGTTGGTTATATGACGTGAGAAGCAAAACAGCTGACGTGTTTCGGCAACAGATTTAGTCGGAACATACGGCGTAGCGCGTATTATCTGGTACTGGGGCGAGGAGAATGTATAGAGAGATCCTGAAGATGGCCGCTGTCATCGGCTGTGCATCCATCATCTTTGCATCGCCGCCAAGAGCCTGCGTGAGTACCACCCACCGGGGGGGGGGCGGGGGTTGGGTTGGGTGGTTTGTCTGGAGTACCATCCGCCACTGGTGCCTATGAAATTATTGTGACTGGCAACATATTAAAAGAATTTTTAGAGCCATCTTTTCTATATACAAAACTGCCGTATTTCTTCTGTAAATTGAGTACAGACCTGCACTAGCTTCTGTTTCACTCTGATGGTGCAGGAGGTACAGATAGACCTGAAATATGTATCGCACACCGCTCCTACCAGTTTCCTACGGTATTAAAATGGTGCAGCAAGCTTAGTAAACTCCCTGGAGTCACTGTGTGTGTTTAAAGTTGTTTGGACGGCCATGGGCTTTTTAGGTGGAAATGAGTCACTGTCACCCGATCACTCCTACACCCTGGTGAAGGTATAAATGTAAGAAAAGTCCTGGATAGACGCACTCAAGTGATGATCACCTTTATTTTATAAAAACAACAAAATACATGCCACAGCAAGAAAAACAGGGGAGTTGACGCGTTTCACACTGAAATTAGTGCTTAATCATAGATAAACTGTTAAGCTATGATTAAGCACTAATTTCAGTGTGAAACGTGTCAACTCCCCTGTTTTTCTTGCTGTGGCATGTATTTTGTTGTTTTTATAAAATAAAGGCGATCATCATTTAAGTGCGGCTGTCCAGGACTTTTCTTACATTTATCGATATGAGCATTGCCGACACCTGAGGCTTCCAGCTTGGAGGAGAGGTTTTCTAATTGACCTCCTAGAGCAGTGATTTTTTTCTACTCTGGTGAAGGTAACCCCCCCCCCATTCCCTGGTTGCCCCTGCCATTTGCTCTAGGCTTCGCTGTCCCACCTGAGAGTCCAGAACTGGTGTGAGTGGGTGGAACTGAGGGAAATCAGCAAACAAACTTTCGCTGATCTCCCTACCAGTAAATGAACACGAATGTTCGTATTACGTCATTTATGGGTTTAGCACTAACATTCCCCGGCTGCTGTGGATGAGAAAACAGCTAATGCCCAGATAGCAAGGATAACGTGCCACAAATTTGTGGCAGTGTTGACTTGCTGCACATTTTCAATGCAAGTTGTACACTTGCAGAGCACTTGTAGCACAAGTTCTAGTTGATACTTTTCCAATTTGTTGCATATTTGCTTGGCAAGTCGCAAGAGCAAAGTTGCAGTGGTGAGTCTACAGCAGGCTTTCTCAACCTTTTAACCCTAGGGGAACCCCAAAAATTATTTTTATGTCCCGAGGAGTCCTTACTAAAACCAAATCATCAGGGCTCAATAGGAACAATGCTCCTTATATTGGTGGTCAATAGGAAGAATGTCCCCCTTAAAGTGGTGCTCAGAATGGCACCCTTAAAGACAGCTAAAGAGATATTTGGTGTCATGCTGCTGGCTTTGCTAAGTGATGCTGAACCTTAAACTCTGTAGGCATCATCAAATAGGTGGTTCATCAGCCTAAGCTCAAGCAACCTCTGGAGGAACCCTGGTTGAGAATGGCTTGTCTACAGCAAGAGCTCTCCAAGTCTACAGCATGAAAATTCAGCCACAGTGACCCCCGGTGGTGGGATGACTATTGCACAACATAACTGAACCAGAACTTGCAGCAGACTTGCAGAATGTTTGCAAAGAAAGTTGATCTGGAGTCATGCAATGCAGACTTGCTGCAACAAACTAGTGAAGCTTGGCAAGTCTAGCAATAGCTTAACAAGTCATTTTTTAACTTGCAGCGTAATTGCTTGCTATCTTTGTGGAGACTGCATACCAAACCGCACATGTGCAGAGGTGCCGCGGAATGCTGATGCATTGGCACTACTGTAGCTGTGCGTTGGGTGGGCACAGGGATTTGTACGTTAATGTGCCTTTGGTTGTGGATGGGACCTCAGTGTCTTTACTTACAATGCAGGACTGCTGTTCCTGAATTGTATGTGATGATGTCAGAGTGTGACCGCTGGCCGGAGCACCAAAGAGAAGACGCTGCAGAAAAGGAGAAGCCTGCATGTGCTACCATCATTTAATTCGATACATCCTGCACTTTCAGATCAATTATGGCTTTGTAGGGGTCTATTGCAAATGTTCACATCTATAATGTGCACATAAAAAACATAAGTGAAATTGTAGGGCCGACGATGGCAGCGAAAAAGTTAAGTGCGTATTCTGTACAGAAGAAGAGGGATTTAATGCATTAGTTAGTACTGAGAAGCAGTGACATTCTCAGGGACAATGCTCGGCAGCCTGCGATCTCATTTAGATCCTGGCATTTACTTTATTATTTTACATTTTGGCTACTCCAGCCGATACGGCAATTTTTTAAAAATACGCCCCGGGAGGTTTCCGTGCGTTGTCTTATTTCTCAGGTGCTCTACTTATTGTTGATTGTTGAATGATACTGAAACAAACTGTGTTTAAATTATCTTGTAAACTATTTAAAAACATATATAAATAATTGCATTCCAACACACATCTTCCATCCCTCCATCTGTGCTGACCGGGTTCTGTCCAACTTCTACTGAGATCATCCGCTGTTCTGGGGTGAAGAGAGTCCGGGGATTATGGGGAGACCTCATCATGTGTTCTACTGGACTCCTTATCATTTATACCAGATATCCGGATCAGATAGATAGATAGATAGATAGATAGATAGATAGATAGATAGATAGATAGATAGATAGATAGATAGATAGATAGATAGATAGATAGATAGATAGATAGATAGATAGATAGATAATTAGATAGATAGATAGATAGATAGATAGATAGATAGATAGAAGGAAAGCTGGATGGGAAGATAGATGAAAGGAAATATAGAAGGAAGGAAAGATAAATGGGAAGATAGATAGAAGGAAAGATAGATGGGAAGATGGAAGGAAGGTAAGGTAGATGGAAAGATAGATGGGAAGATAGAAGGGAAGATGGATGGGAAGATAGTAGGAAGGAAAACTAGATGGGAAGATAGAAGGGAGGATAGAAGGGAAGATAGCTGGAGGGAAAGTTAGATGGAAGAAAAGATAGATGGAAGAAAAGATAGATGGAAGAAAAGATAGAGGAAGAAAAGATAGATGGAAGAAAAGATAGATGGGAAGAAAAGATAGATAGATGGAAGTAAAGTTAGATGGAAGAAAAGATAGATAGATGGAAGGAAAGATAGATGGGAAGATAGAAGGGAAGATAGTAGGAAGATAGATGGGAGGGAAGATAGTAGGAAGGAAAGATAGATGGGAAGATAGATGGAAGTAAAGTTAGATGGAAGAAAAGATAGATAGATGGAAGGAAAGAGAGATGGGAAGATAAATAGAAGAAAAGATAGATAGAAATTAAGATAAAAGGAAAGATAGATTGGACGATAGATAGAAGAAAAGATAGATAGATAGATAGATAGATAGATAGATAGATAGATAGATAGATAGATAGATAGATAGATAGATAGATAGATAGATAGATAGATAGATACATACATAGATAGATAGATAGATAACATAGCTCTGTGAATTTATAGTGCGGATGTATAATATGAACAGTGTAGGGTGATTCTCACACCTGATACCCCCCCCTTTGCCTCCAGCAAACTCCACACCAGCTGCCCCCCCCCCCCCCCAGGCTCTGGAGGGCGTGGCCTGTGGTCGCAGTGGGTTAGAGGTTGTCTTGTATAATTACACAGAAATAGGGATCACAGGAATTATCAGCCCGTTCTGCTATCACACAGAGGTCTGCCAGCACAGGTTTCATGGAACCCTGGGGGTTCCTCCAGAGGTTGCTAGAGGTTCCTTGAGCAATGAGCAAAGATAAGGCTCAAATATCATTCAGCCTGAAAGATAAGTTCCCACAGACACCAGTGATCTTTTTAGTTATTTGTAAGGGGGTAATTCTTCCCACTGACCATCCCACTAATGTATCATGAGTTGTAAATATATTCATTTTTAGCAGGGGTTCCCTGAGATACTGTAAAGTTATTGCAAGGGTTCCTCTGGGTTGAAATGGTTGAGAGAGGCTGCAATACATGATACAGGGGATCAGTGGCGGCCCATTCAGTGGCGGCTGGTAGTTTTTTGTTTGGGGGGGGGGCAAACAACCACCCCCCCCTCGGCACCTCAAACCCCCCCACTGCTGTCTGCTGGTCCCCTGCCACTTACCCCATCGGTGGAGGGCACATAGGGGATCGGCGGTCACACAGCGGCGGGGATCAGGGGGCACACAGCGGCGGGGAACAGGGGGCACACAGCGGCAACGATCAGCCTCTTCTCTTCTGAGATCATGGCGGATTCCGCTGTGCATCTCCTCCGAACTCCGGTGGGCTCAAGGGGCAGTTGCTTTGAGCCCCCCCCAATGACTGGACCCTGGGCAGCTACCCTTTTTGCACCTTTGGCGCCCACTGCTGTCAATCAAAGTCAATGAGCCAATGAGAAGAGAGAGGGAGTGGGGTCAAGCCGCGACTCGAACACACAGAGCATCGACTCGGCTTGGGTGCCCCCATAGCAAGCTGCTTGCTGTGGGGGCAGGAGGGAGGGGCCAGGAGCACCGGCGTGGGGGGCCCCAGAAGAGGAGGATCAGGGATGCTTTGTGCAAAACCCTTAGACAGAGAATATAAGTATAACATGTTTGTTATTTTTAAACAAAAAAACTCCCCCACAAGACTTTAATATCACGTTAAGCGGTGACATTTTTGTGGATTAATGGTGAAGGAGCCCGGAGCGCTACCTCCATCTTTCTGAATCCAGTTCAAAGTATTATGTAGCTATAATTGTTACATTTGGTATTTAACCTCTTCGATTCCGGGGGGCACTTTCCCCCCTTCCTGCCCAGGACAATTTTCAGCTTTCAGCGCTGTCGCACTTTGAATCACAATTGCGCGTTCATGTGACACTGTACACAAATTACATTTTTATCATTTTTCTTCCCACAATTAGAACTTTCTTTTGGTGGTATTTCATCACCTCTGTGGTTTTAAATTTTTACGCTATAAATGAAAAAAGACAGAAAACTTTGAGAAAAATGATGGGCACTGATAGGCAGCACTGATGGCACTGATAGGTGGCACTGGATAGGCAGCACTGATGAGGAGCTACTGACAGGCAATACTGAGTGGCACTGAGTGGCACGTTGATGGGGCACTGACAGGCGTTACTGATGGGGCACTGTCTGGCACTGTTGTGGGCACTGACTGGCGTTTATAGAGGGGGACAGGCTGGCAGGTGATGGGCACTGATTGGCAGCTGATAGGCACCTTTTGATTGGGGCTGTGCTGGTAATCAATGTGCTGAGCCCCCCTCTGACAGGGAGAGCCGCCGATCGGCTCTCCCTGTCAGCGTGAACCAAGTCATGCCATTTACCGGCACTTCCTGGTTCATGCGATGATCAGCTGCGATTGGTCACAGCGGATCACGTGGTAAGAAGCCTCTGTCAGAGGCTTTTTACCACGATCAGAGTTGCGGTGTGTCAGACTGAGACACAGCACCTCCAATTGCCGAGCTGCGCACCCTCCATGGGCGCGCGCCAGCTCTGTTATCCTGATCACGTCATATGACGTCCGATCAGGATAACACAACCACTTTGCCACTGTCATTTTGCTATATGGTGGGCGGCAAGTGGTTAATGTATGGGAGCGGTTATACCAGGGGCAGGGGCGGCTCCGGTGAGCGGCAGAGACCACCAGGGAGCGGTGGGAGGGGGGGGGTGGGCACCTCTCCCGCCATCAATAAAAGTGATCTTGCGGCGAACCCACCGCAGAGACCACTTTTATCGGAAAGCGGACCGCACGGCGTTTAAGAAAATACCGGGGTTATGGCAGCTATCTACTGCCATAACAACGGTATGCAATGTCAAAGACTGACGTATATCGACGGCGGGCGGTCCGTAAGTGGTCAAAGTGTCTTTTATATTGGCCATAGAGTTCAACTTTGAATATACGGCTACCGACCCCCCTGTCTTTCACAGCACCCCGGTGCACTATGGCCCTGGGAAGAAGATGCCCCGTATCACCCGTGTGCCCTGGCCTAATGCCATCCCTGGTTATACTTCTGTAATCTTTACCACCCACCATCAGATTTCAGTACCAATAATCTTGACACTAAAAACACTGATTCGTACAAAAAAAAAAACAGCAACAAAAAAAAAAAAAAAACGCACACCGCTTTCATCGCTTTCATTTCCATCTGGATTAATGGCACAAATAATGAGATTTCACTCTGGGTGTGTTCCCTGCTCTATCCTAAAGTCAGGGGATCATTTATCAAAAGGTACTCAACTTCATATGCACAGAGAAGAGGGGGGGGGGGGAGGGGTGTAATTTTGAGAGGGGTGCTGTGGTGCTACGGATGGAGATTAATGATTTATGAGACATTTGGGGGGGATCTAGAGGATTCTGCCTCTTATAGGCGAGGGGTCAGGTGCCCTATTCAAATCAACATGAAAATTAAATAAGGAAATTGCACTTTTAAATGGCTGAAGGATGAAGGTTATCCGCGATGCCTTTATTATTAACCTTGTGCTGGTCGAACGCGTGCCGAGAAGCGATTGTATGCTTTGCAGTGCTTAATATCTATGAGGATATACACCTAACATATTATACACTCTGCTTCAGATGTTTTTTTTTCATCAGTGATACTGGAAAAATTTTTATTAGAGTTCTTTTTTTATCAGTAAGACTGGAATAATATGTATTAGATTTCTTTTTTTATCAGTGGTACTGAAATTATTTTTATCAGTTATTTTTTTTTTTCTATCAGTGATACTAGAATAATTTTTTATGTTTTTTTTGTTTGTTTTTTTTATTTTTATTAATCAATGATACTGAAATACATTTTTATTAAACATCATATTGGTAAAGTTACATAGTTACATAGTTAGTCAGGTTGAAAAAAAGACACAAGTCCATCTAGTTCAAACATAAAAAAATAAAATAAATAATAAATAAATAAATTAATAAAGAAATAAATACATAAATAAATAAAATAAAAAGTAAATAAATAAAATAGAAAATATTGACTGTTATATATATATATAGATTTTTTTTTCTTTACTAGAAGGCTTGTGCGCAAAGTGGACAGCATCCCCTGAGGAAGCCCAGATTGAGGGCGAAACATGTTGGGAACTCCATCAAATTTGCTGTATTCGTAAAGGATTGGACCCTATGCACTTGCTGTGGAATTGTTTTTAGACAATTTTTCCCAATCATTGTTCAAATAAAATGTATACTTTTTTAATATACCTCCTTGGAGAAATTTATTGGTATATGCACCTTAAAAATCCCATATGTATTCCTATATCTATTTAAATGAGGGATGTGGTGCTAATTTTAGTGGTTAAGAATTTATCCTATTGGGAAATCACGTATTGCTGCTATGTAAAATTGATAAAATAAAATGATTATTTAATTATGAGCAAATCTAAAAAATTTGTATTAGAGTTATTTTTTATCAGTAAGACTGGAATAATTTTTATTAGAGTTATTTTTTTTTAATCAGTAATACTGAAATAATTAAGCTCAAGAAAAATGGATCCCTTCAAATGTATTGAATGTATTTCTTCACAACGGTCTAGTGCGCTTCCGCTGTGGTGTTAAAAATCCTGCTTGTTTAATTTTTGGTCAGTTAAAAAAAAAAAAATGCACCTCCCCAAATGCATTGAAAACGCAGCAAGAATGCCTCAATAACGCACCCGTGTTACATTTTGATGCAGTTTTTGAGTCACATGACCTATGAAATATACATCATAAGCACATTAAAATGGTGGTAAAACGGCGTGCATTTTCAGCACCATTATCAGCACCCTTTTCTCTTATCGGCAAAAAGCTGATAACACCATTTTTGGCCGATATGTTTTTCGGCGGCCGAAATTTTGTTGCATCTCTAGTGATTTTGGTGGGTGCAATAGGGTTTAATGGTTCCTGAGGGTTATTGGAGCTCCTTCAACTTTCCTGGACCTGTTTTTATTCCTTTAGACAGTCTTTAGTTTCATTATTCTATTATTCTATTTTTATTTTTTCTTCTATTTTTTACAGAAAGAGAAACACAGGCAGTGAATAAAATGGTAAGATTATAAAAAACGAATTGCGACTTTTTTTGTCCCAATATGAACAGCGCCATCCCATAGAGGAGAGGCTGGAGATGAAGGTACCTGAGAAGGCTTGCCCTATGACCTCCTGGAGCACTTGTGAATGCCGGGCCAAAAACAGCTGAAAGTGTCCAAGATCATTTGAAATGTTGGTAAATAAGTCTTATAAAAATAGACAACACGTTTCAGGGGTAACACCACTCCCCAGGGCCGCCAATAGAGGGGTACCACTTGGCCTCCTGTAGGGAGACCTACTTGACAGCCCCCCCTCCCTTTACTGAATTACAAAAATTTAAATTTTGTTGTAAATTTGTAAATTATTTTTCCAATTTTTACATTTTTTAAAATTATTTTTTATTAATTATTTTTTTTTTTACAATATTCTTGGGGGGGGGGGGGGCTTGGATGAAATATCAGGGGTCTGTTTCCTTTGAGATTCTTCAACTCCTTTCTCTGTAGCCTCAGCTGCACTGAAGATAAATGAACAGGAGGAAGAAGCTCCTCCCCATTCATAATCTGAAGCATAGTAAACACGGTTTACTATGCTAAATAAATAATGGACACAGGACTGATTGGTACCAATCACTCACTGTGTCCAATTCAGAAAGGGAAGCTGCTGGTAAATTACATATTTACCGGCCCCTTTCCCCAATCTCCATCTACCTGTGCACCTGCAGCAGCCGGTAAGACCCAGCTGCTGCGGGTACACAGACGGATGGAGAGTGGGGAAGAGCCCGGTAAATATGTCATTTACTGGCCCCTTCCTTTTCTGAATTGGACACAGTGAGTGATCGGTACCGAATGCTTCTCCGTCCATTGATAACTGAGCATAGTAAACTGAGTTTACTATGCTTCAGTTTATGAGTGGGGAGGAGCCTCTGTCTCCTGTTCATTCATCTTCAGTGCAACTGAGGCTACAGAGAAAGGAACTGAAGAATCTGTGTCCTTAAGTCCTTTCTCTGCCTCAAAGGTGAGATGTCAGGGGTCTGACCCCAGATATTTCATCCAAGCCCCCCTAACCCCTCAACAGCATTGTAAATAAAAAAAATTAAAATTAAAAATTGAAAAAAATATATTGTACATTTTTTTTTAATTGGATTTTTTTTTAGACTAAATTGTAATTTTTGTAATTTGGGAAGGGGGGGGGTGTGTGTGTCTCTCAAAATTGTCATTTTTGTAATTTGGTAAGGGGGGGGGGTAGTGTCTCTCAGGTAAGCTGTACAGGGCCCCGTGATTTCTGTAAAAAAATAATAAAAAAAAAAAAAGAATTTTACAAATTGTAAAAGAAAATTCTTTAAAAATTGGAAAAATAATAAAAACAAATTGTATTTTTATAATTCAGGAAGGGGGAGGGAGCTGTCAGGTAGGCTGTATGGGGCCCTGTGATCTCTGTAAAAAATAAACTGTCAAAAATAGTTTTTAAAGTTGAAAATTTTTTTTTTAAAAAATTGGAAAAATAATTACAATTTTTTACATTTTTGTAATTCAGGAAGGCGGAGGGCTCCTGTCAGGTAGGCTGTATGGGGCCCTGTAAAAAATTAATATAAAAAAAAATATTTTAAAAATTGCAAAAGAAAATTCTTTAAAAATATTAAAAAAAAAAAAAACTTTTGTAATTCAGGAAGGGGGAGGGTGCTGTCGGGTAGGCTGTATGGGGCCCTGTGATCTCTGTAAAAAATAAACTGTCAAAAATAGTTTTTAAACTTGTAAAAAAAAATTTTTTAAAATTGCAAAAATAATAAATTTTTTTTATTTTTGTAATTCAGGAAGGCGGATGGGATGGCTCCTGTCAGGTAGGCTGTATGGGGCCCCGTGATTTCTGTAAAAAATTAATATAAAAAAAAATATTTAAAAAATTGTAAAAGAAAATTCTTTAAAAACTGGAAAAATATAAAAAAAAAATATTTTTGTAATTTAGGAAGGGGGAGGGTGCTGTCAGGTAGGCTGTATGGGGCCCTGTGATCTCTGTAAAAAATAGTTTTTAAACTTGTAAAAAAAAAAAACATTTTAAAAAATTGGAAAAATTACGGTACATTTTTTAAAATTTTTGTAATTCGGGAAGGTGGGGGGCTCCTCTCCTATGATTTCTAACAAGAGCCCTGCCACTCCCTCTTTCTTTATGGCTCAACACAGGATACAATTTAGATGGACTCACAGATCTATATTAGAACCGGTATTACATTTCCACATGGGGTGACAATGTAACAGTTGCTGAGCAGCAAGAATACTGTATATAACTGAATAAGAAAATATTACTATATATATATATAAAAAACTTATACTGGAGATTACTATTACTGTCACATTCAGTATGTAATGTCATTTTGTAAAATAAAAATAAAATACCGCTACATTTTCCAGCAGTTACACTGTATTCAAAACAAAAAATCCATTACGTATGTGGAACACGTTGTACTTTTTATAAATATGAAAAAACAAATGCATGTATAAAAAAAAACAAATGTATGTATAAATATGATAATACAATATATATATATATATAATATTTTTTTTTTTTTAATTTAATTTAATTTTTTTTTTTCTACAAAATTGTCAATTTTGTAATTTTGTAAGGGGGGGTCCTCTCAGGTAAGCTGTACGGGGCCTCGTGATTTCTGTAAAAAATGAATTGTAGTCCTGGGTGTTGTAAATAGTGGTGTCTGTCTGTCCGTCTGCTGCGATGTGAGTGGCATCAATGAGCTAGGACAGATTAATCTCGTGACCCCCCCCCCTCATCTGAAGTGCACTGGCCGCACACCAGGGAAATGAGGCTCTGTAAATGAAATAAAGGCCTGCCTTCTATATGCATAATGGAGAATTAGAGAAAGCTCGCAGCGGGGGGAGGCGGACACGGTAACCCAATATTGTCGAGGTGGAGTCCCTCTAGTGTGGTACATGAGGGACATTGGACTAGATTGCATCTCACTTAATATGGCGAAAGGTTATTCCGAGAAGGGCGTCTATCACACCAGACCAGAGTCACCAAATATCAAGTACAGTCACCAGATTTCTAAGGTTCGTCACCGGGGTTCAGCAGTGAGTGATTATACCATACATTTATTCTTCAAATTGGTGTCAAATCTACAGTATCTCACAAAAGTAAGTACACCCCTCACATTTCTGTAAATCTTTTCTTCTATCTTTTCATGTGACAACACTGAAGAAATGACACTTGTCTACAATGTAAAGTAGTGAGTGTACAGCTTGTATAACAGTGTAAATTTGCTGTCCCCTCAAAATAACTCAACACACAGCCATTAATGTCTAAACCGCTGGCAACAAAAGTCAGTACACCCCTAAGTGTGAAGGGGTGGGGGGTCAGCCTGTCAGTGCTCAGACCATATGCCGCACACTGCATCAAATTGGTCTGCATGGCTGTGATCCCAGAAGGAAGCCTCTTCTAAAGATGATGGACAAGAAAGTCCACAAACAGTTTGCTGAAGACAAGCAGACTAAGGACATGGATTACTGGAACCATGTCCTGTGGTCTAATGAGACCAAGATAAACTTATTTGGTTCAGATGGTGACAAGCGTGTGTGGCGGCAACCAGGTGAGGAGGACAAAGACAAGTGTGTCTTGTCTACAGTCAAGCATGGTGGTGGGAGTGTCATGGTCTGGGGCTGCATGAGTGCTGCCGGCACTGGGGGGCTACAGTTCATTGAGGGAACCATGAATGCCAACATGTACTGTGACCTACTGAAGCAGAGCATGAGCCCCTCCCTTCAGAGACTGGGCCGCAGGGCAGTATTCCAACATGATAACCACCCCAAACACACCTCCAAGGTGACCACTGCCTTGCTAAAGAAGCTGAGGGTAAAGGTGATGGACTGGCCAAGCATGTCTCCAGACCTAAACCCTATTGACCATCTGTGGGACCTCCTCAAACGGAAGGTGGAGGAGCGCAAGGTCTCTAACATCCACCAGCTCTGTGATGTCATCATGGAGGAGTGGAAGAGGACTCCAGTGACAACCTGTGAAGCTCTGGTGAACTCCATGCCCAAGAGGGTTAAGGCAGTGCTGGAAAATAATGGTGGCCACACAAAATATTGAAACTTTGGGCCCAATTTGGACATTTTCACCACAGGACATGGTTCCAGTAATCCATGTCCTTAGTCTGCTTGTCTTCAGCAAACTGTTTGTGGGCTTTTTTGTGCATCATCTTTAGAAGAGGCTTCCTTCTGGGATCACAGCCATGCAGACCAATTTGATGCAGTGTGCGGCATATGGTCTGAGCACTGACAGGCTGACCCCCCACCCCTTCACACTTAGGGGTGTACTGACTTTTGTTGCCAGCGGTTTAGACATTAATGGCTGTGTGTTGAGTTATTTTGAGAGGACAGCAAATTTACACTGTTATACAAGCTGTACACTCACTACTTTACATTGTAGACAAGTGTAATTTCTTCAGTGTTGTCACATGAAAAGATAGAATAAAATAATATAAAAATGTTAGGGGTCTACTCACATTTGTGAGATACTGCATGTATAGTTTTCTTTTTTTTTTCAATTGCTTAACCTATATTTTTTGGGGAGAAACCGTAAAAACTTGCAAACACAGAGCCAGACCTGGTACACATTGAACCCAGGACCCCAGCACTGCAAACCCGGCAGGCTAGTCACCACTGACATCCAAAAGTGGAACTAAAACTAGAAATTCATAAAATACCAGATTGATTTGTTCCAGCGATGTCAGTCTTTCCTCAAATTTTTTTTTTCCGTTACCTGGTAATTCTGTCAGTTTCCGTACGTTCGTTTCTAGGGTGACCGCACTTTTTAATCAGGAGCAGTTTTGTCACCCTATGGGTGCTCCCTGTGGACTCCAAGCTGCTGTACTGACACACAGGGCACCAACATGTACGGCTTGGAGTCCACAGGGAGCATAGGTGTACAAATTGGAGGAGACCAAGGGGAGCAGAATGGGTGGGCATGGCATGTTGACTATGCAAACAAAAAAAGCTACGTATTGAGGAATTGGAGTTCCGCCCAAAAGTGGAACTTCCGCTTATCTGTCTCCTCCCCACACCCTCTGGTGCCACATTTGGCACTTTTTTTTCTAGGGGGAGGGGGTAATGGGTACCTGTTTTTCACAGGTCCCCTTCCCCACTTCTAGGAGACGGTGCCGCGGCGCCGCCCCTTTAGAATTTCGCCCTTCCTCTGCCACCGGGCCAGTTAGAAAGAGCAGCACGCTTTGTGCATTTGCAGTAGGAAACCAGCCGATTTCCCTTACCAGGAATGGCGGCAAGAGCACCCGACAGCTGATCCGAAAATCGGCTGCGGTGCCGAAAACGTGGGATCCCTGGACAGGTAAGTGTCCTAATATTAAAAGTCAGCAGCTACAGTATTTGTAGCTGCCGACTTTTAATTTTTAAAGGGGGGGGGGGGGGGGCGGAGCACCTCTTCAAGAAAACAATTTTCATTGTACAGTTTCCTTTGGAAACAACCCCACCGGAGCCCCTTCTTGGTATGTATACGCTCCACAGCCCTAGTTGTTCCTAACAGAGAGCAGTGCTCTGCTGGAGGCTACCATGAGTACTGCTCTTCTAAAGAAATAAATGGAGGGTGAGGCGGGGCAAATAATTGCCCCCCCCCCTCCCTCCAAGGTCACCTATGGGACCATTGCAGACCCTTAAAATGAAAAAAACTATTTGACAGTAAAGAGTTTATTTACATACTTATCTGTAATTGGCTGTTTTGAAGGTGACATGAAGCTGAATAATGGTCTTGATCGAGCTGTAGCTGTAAAACAAAAGAAACTGCGTGTGAATTCTGTCAGTCGGCGCTGGACATCAAGAAGAACGAAACTTCTCGCCCTCCCGCCCCTTGTCGCAGCCCCTTTTTATGTGGTCTTTGCCCCTTACTTCAGAAGGCGGACAGTATTTGTATAGTTTGGTTTTAACTTGAGCTGTATGGCTGAGTTATGGTTATTAATTTGCTTATATGTCATGATATGGTGTATTTTATTTTACACAATATAAGAAATTGTTCTGTAATTTATGGTTTTGGTTTAATTTTATACCAATAATAAAAAGACTGCATTTTAAACCAATAATTTAATTGTGTGGGTTTATATTTATTTAAGCTTTGTTTTTTTTTGTTTTTTTGCCCCCCCTAGTGTCAGCGTAACCCTTGCAGGTATGTAGTACCTCCCGCAGAGATCACACTACTCCGCCTGACTTTATGCTTTTCTCTAAGAAAGATGGAGCCATATTTATTCAGGCATAATCCAAGGTCACCATCCACTTCCTGGTCTGAGATGCCAGACTCAGAGATGACACCATCATGTAAATTCCTGGTGCCTGCGCAGTTCTTGGTTGCATTTACAAAAGTTTGAATCAGATCAGCTCCTGCACCTGACTCTAACACAGTGGCGGCCCGTCCTTAGGGGGCGCACGGGTAACACCCCCCCCCCCCCCCCCCGTAGTCACAAAAAAAATTTTTTATATAAATTGCAGGTTTTTGACCTGCTTTGTGGCGCATTCCAAAGCGCCGAACAGCTTCCGCCCCTTGTCGCAGCCCCTTTTTATGTGGTCTTTGTCCATTTCTTACGGAAGGGGGACAGTATTTGTATAGTTTGGTTTTAACTTGAGCTGTATGGCTGAGTTATGGTTATTAATTTGTTCTGTAATTTATGGTTTTGGTTTAATTTTATACCAATAATAAAAGGACCGCAACCATTTTATACCAATCATTTAATTGTGTGGGTTTATATTTATTTAAGTTTTGTTGTTTTTTTTAACCACCAAAATAAAGCTGTATTTGTGTGAAAAAAAAATGATAAAAATTTCACATGGGAACAGTGTAGCATGACCGCGCAATTGTCATTCAAAGCGTGACAGCTGAAAATTGGCCTGGGCAGGAAGGGGGTAAAGTGCCGGTAGGCAAGTGGATAAAGTACACATCAGGGGCGGACTGATAACTCATGGGCCCCGGGCAATAGGAGATTATTAGGCCCCCAGGCAATCAGAGATTATGGGGCCACACAGTATACAATCACACAGTATACACATAGATGTACACACAGTATACACAGACAGATGTAAAAAAAACACAGATTTATACATACTGTCCCTGGTTTTACTGAGGCTGGCAACCCTGATGGTGGCCCAGGGCCCTCGGGCAGTGCCCGAGTGGCTCAATGGTCAGTCTGCGCCTGGTACACATTATCCATAAGGTCAAGGAAATTTAGGTCCTAGTAGGAAAGTGAAGCCAAATCAGAAAGAAGCACAAAAGATGCATCTTGCGGTATCTGCAGGACTTTCATTCGTTCGTGTTAAGTATCCTGTATGGCTGTAGTTGACCTTATGATATTATTCAGATCACAGAACAGTTGCCTCCATCAAGTATGGTTGGCTGGTAGAGAAACGCGCACAGATAAGAAGCGAGAACGGTAACATCAATGCTGACACTCGCTTCTCCCTTCGCAAATATTTGCGTGGTTTTCCTGAGAATTTCAAGGCCTAATTGCTATCTAGCACAGTTCCCTGACTAGAAAAGCCGTAATGAAGACATTTCAAAGCTATTAGCCCAGATGGTTGTCATATGTATGCAAATGCGAGGCAAATTGATTTTTTTTTTTGTCCCTTCCCACCACCTGTCCTATCAGGAACGTCTTGCCGTAGAAAGCGGGGGACTCCGCCGCATCTCTGCTAATCTGTCACTGTGGATTAATTAGGAACCCGGCATTAATCATCATTTACTGCATTGTGCAGAGGATGTGGCCCCGTTCCTTCTTACATTGAAGAGCGTTGTTTAATTCAAGGACACACACACACAATTCTGTAGGTGGCACAACATGCCAGGAATCTTCTGAGGGTGGACGGTGCCCGGGCTATAGAAGAACTGACATAAGGAAAGTCTCCATATTGGTTAGCGGACATTTTCATATTTTCTTGATGAGCTTATAACGGTATAGGTCCAATGGACACACGTAGGCCTCATGCACACAAGGTGTGTTCTTTTCCTCCTCTGGGCGCCTTTGCTCTGGGGGTGGAAAAAGCAGCACCTAAAACCCGCGTTTTGTCATGAGTATAAGCGAGTTTAGATGCATTTTGGTGTGACCCAATTGACATGAATGGGACTGGCCTGTACGGGAAGGCCCAGGACACCTGTGCATCCCCACGTGGACAAACATGGCCCTTGCACGGGTGTGCATTGTAGTACACCTATGTGAATGAGCCCTACAGGTTACCACCATCTCTATTACATCATGTTCAGATCTACCAACAACTATGTAGTGTAAGGTCTGGCCCCACTGTGGGGAGGTGCAGCATGGTGTGGCAGTAGTAAACACCCAGATTCCAATTTCAGAAACAGAACTGTATTGAAATTGAAGTTCAACAAATCACAACTAGCCTGGTGGGAAAACAACCTGACCAGGAGCACTCATAGAATGTACAGCAGTGAGTTTACAGTAGGTCTCAGGTGCAGTGGCGGCCCATCCATAGGGGGCGCATGGGCGCCGCCCCCCCCCCCCCCCTCCCCTCCAGGCAGTCACAAAAAAAATGTCAAAAAATTTTTTTTTAATACTGGCCCTTTTAAAAAAAATACAAAAAAAGAGCCTTAAGTGCACTGTGTTTGGACACTGGACACAGTGCACTTATGAGAAGCGCCATGTCTATGCAATCACAAGATTGCAGACGCGGCGCTTCATTTGTGGGCGTTTAGCCTGCCTTGCAGCGCTTTCCGAAGCGCTGAGTAGCTTCCACCCGGCGCTTGTAGTATATATTATATTACTACGGCCGGCGGGCGGTTTGATTGACATCTCAGTTTGATGTTACTTCCTGTTTTCTTTCTCCCATTGTGCCCGGGAGAAAGGAAACAGGAAGTATGAGAGGAATGGACGGACCGACCGTTGTGGAAGAGGACACCGCAGGACAGGAGAGGACAACACACAACAAGGTAAGTAATACAGGCAAGGCTGCATTTGGGGACACAGGAGGTTGCATTTGGGGGACACGGGAGGCTGCATTTGGGGGACACAGGAGGCTACATTTGGGGGACACAGAGGCTGCATTTGGGGGACACAGGAGGCTGCATTTGGGGGACACAGCAGACTGCATTTGGGGGACACAGGCTGCATTTGGTGTGACACAGGCTGCATTTTGTATGACACAGGCTGCATGTAAGGACGGACTCCGCTGGGGACACCTGATGGCATCTGGTGGCAGGCGACGTGGCTAGTGACAACGCTCAGGGCTCCCACTGATTCTGCATTATGGTGAGTTGAATGATTTCATTTTATATTACAATGTAATAATAGAAATAATGTGCTTCAATCATCCTGACACCATAACAACCATGGTGTCGGGATGATTGAAGTGCTAACACCAGGTGTTTGAAATATCTTTATCTGCTGATTGTTAAACTTTCTAGAATACACATATTTCTATTGTTGTGTAGGATCTGGGCCTGCTGTCCCTCCATCCCTCACTCCCTCTCCCTCCATCCCTCGTTCATCTCAGACGCTAACCACACCACCTTAGACTCTGCCTGACCCAAGATTGCCACCAGTATCAAATCAGATGCTGTGATCAAGAGACTTTCTCCTCTACCTGCATCACCACTGCAGATGAGCGCCACCTACAGTGGAGAATATAGACTGCATATGCCTACACGACTGAATACGAATTGATTGGATAGACTAGGTAGGTCCTCCCATCACATCGTTTTGGTAAAGCTAAAGTTGAGTGTACAGAGATTGCGTGGTCAGATTGTAATGTGTATGGTGACCCTTAAAGCGAACCTGGCATCAGAAATATTTTCATGCTAAGTGCCCCCCCCAGTGTCAGCATAACCCTTCCAGGTATGTAGTACCTCCCACAGAGATCACAGTACTACGCCTGACTTTATGCTTTTCTCTAAAGAAAGGTGGAGCCATATTTATTCAGGCATAATCCAAGGTCACCATCCACTTCCTGGTCTGAGATGCCAGGCTCGGAGATGACACCATCATGTAAATCCCTGGTGCCTGCGCAGTTCTTGGTTGCATTTGGTTGTAGTCACAAAAAAAAACAAAAAAAAATTAATGAAATAATTTGCAGGCTTTTGATCTGCTTTGTGGCGCATTCCAAAGCGCCGAACAGCTTCCGCCCGTAGTATTACTACGGGCAGAAGCTTTGTTGTTCAAGTATGAGGTTACTTCCGGTTTCCCTGTGACGTCGGCAGCTCCGTGGAACGCACGGCCCGAGCGGAGCTGTAAGGTAAGTACATTCATTCTGGATGCTCTACTGCTGCTTGCTAACAATACTTCCTGAGCCTCTTCTTTCAGCCACAGAGCAGCAGCAGTACAGAAGTTATTTGTTGCTGTGTGTTGGTCTAGGAATCGCTGCGGAGATCCTGAATATCATCGGGAAGTCTTGCGGGTCATTCTTTCAGTTTAATAAGAGCACAGCTTCATTCAACTGCGTTGTGAGGTCTTCCTCTTTTTTTTCCCTTTCTAGCTTTCATACCCTGTGGTCAAACACTCTGCCACCCTAAACCAAATTCATTATCAGAGCGCTGTAGTGTAGTCTGCAATGGATACATAGTTCAGCTATGTCAGCTTCAGCTAAATATTTGGAATTATTGCTGTTGTGCTTTTAATAGTGTGGCTTTCTGATTTTTTTATAGGCTTGCGCCTTCATGTGGCTGCGTTTGATAGGGCACAGTGGGAGCATTTGATAGGGCACAGTGGGAGCATTTGATGGGGCACAGTGGGAGCATTTGATATGGCACAGTGGCGACAATTGAGGGCACAGTGGGGGCAATTGAGGGCACAGTGGCTGCGTTTGATGGCACAGTGGCTGCGTTTGATGGCACAGTGGCTGCGTTTGATGGCACAGTGGCTGTGATTGATGGTACAGTGAGGCTGCAATTGATGGGGTTTTTTCAGTTTGTTCGCAGCCCCCACCCCCAAAAAAAATTTTTTACTCTAACATTGTGATTTTCTATAAAGTTACAATGTTGCAGTGTGATCAATGGGGGGAAAAGAGACTGAGGAAATGCCTCCTCCTGTATGCAGCAAACTGATGATATCAGCTCAGCCTAGGCAAAGTCACTGACTTGAGCTCAATGTGTTTTTTTTTTTAATGATAAAAGGTATATGCTTGCTGTATATTGTGACATGTCAGTATTTTATTCAAGCAGACTTGTACAGTTATTAAAAGGCTCACTTTAATGTTTTTTTTTGTTTTTTTTA